>JAPVLO010000484.1:0-1200000 GCA_027257055.1 Cephalopachus bancanus
CTGCCCCTTTGATTTATTGGTATGAAGGGGAGCAGCCAAGAGCATTACTCACACCATCACATAAGGGCTATGCAGTGTCCTCTAGGCCAGGGGGATGTGATTCATGCCTGCAATCCCAGCACTTTGGGAGGCCGAGGTGAGAGGAGTGCCTGAGCTCATGGGTTCCAGACCAGCCTGGGCAACGTGGCAGTAGTGAGACCTCATCTCAATAATAAATAAAAGAATTAGGCTGGGCTCGTTGACTCAGCCTCTGATCTCAGGACTTTGGGAAGCCAAGGCAAAAGGATTGCCTGAGGCCACGGGTTTGAGACCAGCCTGGGCAACTTGGCGAGACCTCGTCCCTGTGATAAATTTTTAAAAATTAGCCGGGCATGGTAGTGCACGCCAGTAGTTCTGGCTACTTGGAAGGCTGAGGTGGAAGGATCGCCTGAGCCCAGCAGGTAGAAGCTGCAGTGGCCGTGAGTGTGCCACTGCACTCCAGGCTGGGCAACAGAGTGAGCCTCCAACTCAAAAAAAAAAAAATTATGTTTTTCCTCTAAGCATGGCTTTGGTTGCATCCCACAGATTTTCTTTCTTTTTTTTTTTTTTTTTTTTTAAGTCAGAGTCTCACTCTGTCGCCCAGACTGGAGTGCAGGGGCCGCTCCCGGCCATCGCAGCCTCAACCTGCTGGGCTCCGGCAATCCTTCCGCCTCAGCCTTCCGAGTAACTGGAATTACAGGCATGTGCTACCACGCCCGGCTGATTTTTGATTTAGTGTAGAGATGAGGTCTCGCTGCCCAGGCGGGTCTCGAACCCGCGGGCTCAGACCATCCGCTCACCTCAGCCTCCCAAAGGCGCGGGATGACAGGCTGAGCCACCGAGCCTGCTCATCCCACAGATTTTCATTGGTAGTCTTTTTATTTTCATTCAATAAGGTTTTTTTTTTTTTTGAGTTGGAGTCTCACTCTGTCGCCCAGACTGGAGTGCAGTGGCCGCTCCCGGCCATCACAGCCTCGTCTGCTGGGCTCCGGCCATCCTTCCGCCTCAGCCTTCCAAGGACCTGGAACTACTGGCGCATGCTACCATGCCTGGCTGATTTTTGATTTATTGTAGAGATGAGGTCTCGCCAAGTTGCCCGGGGGTCTCGAACCAATAAGATTTTTCTTTCTTTTTTTTTTTTTTTTTTGAGTTGAACTCTCACTCTGTCGCCCAGGCTAGAGTGCAGTAGCATGCTCCTGGCCACCGCAGCCTCGACCTGCTGGGCTCCGGCGACCCTTCTGTCTCAGCCTTCCAAGTAGTTGGAACTACAGGCGTGCACTACCATGCCCAACTAATTTTTGATTTATTGTAGAGACAAGGTCCCAGGTGGGTTTCCAACTCGCGGGCTCAGGCAATCCACTCACCTCAGCCTCCCAAAGCGCAGGATTACAGGCTGAGCCACCGAGCCCAGCTTCTATCTTTTTTTTTTTTTGAGTCAGAGTCTCACTCTGTCACCCAGGCTGGAGTGCAGTGGCACACTCACGGCCACCGCAACTTCCACCTGCTGCACTTAGATGATCCTTCTGCCTCTGCCTTCCAAGTAGCTGGAATTAGAGATGCATACCACCATGTCCAGCTAGCTTTTGTGACTTCTTGTAGAGATGAGGTCTCACCAAGTTTCCCAGTCTGGTCTTGAACCCGCGGGCTCAGGCAATCTTCTCACCTCGGCCTGCCAAGGTGCTGGGATTACAGGCTGAGTCACTGCGCCCAGCCTACATTTTGAGAGATGCTATCTATATATACTATTTTTTTTTTTGCGTTGGAGTCTCACTCTGTAGCTCAGGATGGAGTACAATGGCATGCTCATGGCCATCCCTTTGTCGACCCGCTGGGCTCTGGCGATCCTTCCACCTCAGCTGCCCAAGTAACCGGAACTACAGGTGCACACTACCATACCTGGTTAATTTTTTATTTATTGTAGAGACGAGGTCTCGCCAAGTTGCCCAGGCTGGTCTCAAACCCGTGGGCTCAGGCAATCCAATCGCCTCGGCCTCCCAAAGTGTTGGGATTACGGGCTGAGCTACCAAGCCTGCCCTCTTATAGTATTATGGTAAATGTTCAGGGTCCGCTTATGAGTGAGAATATGTGGTACTCTGTCCTTTGTTTCTGTGATAGATCACCATGTATGATAGACTCTAAATCCATCCAAGTTGCTAGGACGTCCATAGGTTTATCCTTTATGGCTGTGTAATATTCCATTGTGTATATATACCACATCTTTTTTAACCAGTCCAATTTCGATAGGCAGCACGAATGGTTCCATGTTTTTGCTATTGTAAATAGTGCTGCAGTAAACAGGCGTGTGCAGGTATCTTTTCTGTTGAATGATTTGAGATTCTCCGGGCGTATTCCCAGTAGGGGGATTGCTAGCTCATATGGAAGGTGAAAGGTGGTACTTACAGAAACCTGGAAAAAACAACTTATTCTTAGTTTAGTCTTTTTGCCTCAGCATAACCACTAAAAAGCATTCAGACATTCTACTGCAGGACCAGCAGCAGCCTATCCCATCCCCCCTTGGCAAATCTCCAAGATATGCAAGACCAGGACAGCCCACCCTTTCAATTCATGGTTTAGCATAATAATCTCCAGTAAAGTTTAGGTTCCTTGTCAAGGCAGAAGATCAAAGATCACCCTTTGGTCAAGGAGTTTGTGAATTGCAAATGTCTAACAAAGTCTCCTACAGGAAAAACCCCACCAGGCCCAAACTCCCCAACTTAACCTAATCAGCCCTTTGTGACCTACACGACCCAGGTAAACCCCACCATGGCAGCAATCATGTGACTACTGCACCCATCTGCCTGCTGTCCATCACCTGACGTCAGTACCTATGCTTGTCTGCCCCTTTGTGATGGTGAGAAGCAGACCACCACCCAATCACCTTAATGATCTTCCCCCATCAAGGGGAATGGTTAAAAGGACTCAACCACAAGCAGCCAGAGGCCATTGCCTTGCTAGACTCTGGTGCGGCCGTGTGCTCTTTGAGCCATGGCTGTGGCCATGCTCCCTGGCTTTGGCCCCTCCCACACCTTGGGGCAGTGAATCTCTCTCCCTTCTCTTTCTCTCTCTAATTTACTTTTTTTTTTTTTGAGTTGGAGTCTCACTCTGTCGCCCAGACTGGAGTGCAGTGGCCGCTCCCGGCCACCGCAGCCTCAACCTGCTGGACTCCGGTGATCCTTCCGCCTCAGCCCTTTCCCAGTAGCCGGAACTACAGGCGCGTGCTACCCCGCCCCGGGTAGTTTTTTATTTATTGTAGAGATGAGGTCTCGCCAAGTTCCCCAGGTGGGGCTCAACCCGTGGGGTCAGGCAATTCACTCACCTCGGCCTCCAAAGTGCTGGGATTACAGGCTGAGCCGCCGAACCCGGCCGAAATTACTTTTTAATAAACTCTCCTTTCTTCGCCTCTCTGTGTGTTGCAACTCTTTGCCTTGCTCGGATCTCTCGCAAGCACACCTCGGCGTGCCGGCTCTGGCGTACTGCCCCCCCCCTGCTGCTCTCCTCTCCGTCCATCCACCCTCCCCCATCCGTGCCCTGACAGAAGGTCAATGTCTAATTCTTTTAGAAATTGTGGCTGGCCCGGGGTCGGTGGCTCAGCCTGTAATCCCGCGCCTTTGGGGGGCTGAGGTGAGTGGATTGCCTGAGCCACGGGTTCGAGACCCGCCTGGGCAATGAGACCTCAGCTCTACAATAAATCAAAAAAATCCCCCCGGACCTGGTAGCACATGCCTGTAATCGGCTACTGAGAAGGCTGAGGCGGAAGGATCGCTGGAGCCCAGCAGTCGAGGCTGCGGTGGCCGGGGAAAGGCCACTGCACTCCAGTCTGGGCAAAGAGTGAGACTCCAACTCAAAAAAAAAAAACAAACTTTGGGTGTGTGCGGTGGCTCAAACCTCTAATCCCAGCACTTTGGGGGGGAGGCTGAGGCTAGAGGATTACCTGAGCCCCGGGGTTGGAGACCACCTGGACAACTTGGTGAGACCTCATCTCTACAACATATCAAAAACTTAGCCAGGCACAGTAGCACATGCTTGTAGATCTGGCCACTTGGAAGGCTGAGGCCGCAGAATTATCTGAGCCCAGCAGGTCTTTGCTGGGGTGGCCGTGAGAGTGCCTCTGCACTCCAGCCTGGGCAACAAAGTGAGACTGACTGAAAAAGAAAAAAAGAAATCACCACACTGTTTTCCAAAGAGGTTGCACTAGTTTGCATTCCACCGGGCAGTGTAGAAGCGTCCTTTTTCTCTGCATCCTCGCCAGCATCTGTTGTTTGTTTTATTTTGATGGCCATTCTTTCGGGAGTTAGGTGGTATCTCATTGGACTTTGATTCGCATTTCTCTGATAATTAGGTATTGATCACTTTTTCTTGTCTGTTGACTGCCGTATATCTTCTTTTGATAAGTATCTATTCATGTCTTTTTTATTGGAGTCTCACTCTTGTCACTCAGGCTGGAGTGCAGTGGCACACTCACGGCCCTGCAGCCTCAACCTGCTGGGCTCGGGTGATCCTTCCGCCTCAGCCTTCCAAATAGGTGGAACTACAGACACGTGCCACCATGCCCGGCTAGTTTTGTGATTTATTGTGAGATGAGGTCTCCCCAAATTGCCAAGACTGGCCTCAAACCCTTGGATTCAGGCAATCCTCTTGCCTCGGTCTCCCAAAGTGCGGGGATTATAGCCTGAGCCACCACGTCCAGCCTTTTTATGTCTTTTGCCCATTTTTAATGGGACTTTAATGGGTCTTCCAAGTAGCGGGAAAAACAGGTGCGTGCCCCCATGCCCGGCTTATTTTTTTATTTAGTTAGAGATGATTCTCATCAAGTTGCCCAGACTGGTCTTAAACCCCCTGAGCTCAGGCGATCCTCTCCCCTTTGGCCTCCAAAGTGCTGGGATTACAGGCTTGACCACTGAGCCTGGTGGATATGCAAACTTTTTTTTTTTTTTTTTTTGAGTCCGAGTCTCACTCTGTCGCCCAGACTGGAGTGCAGTGGCCACTCCCGGCCACCGCAGCCTCGCCTGCTGGGCTCTGGCGACCCTTCCCTCCGCCTTCTGAGTAGCTGGAACTACAGGCGCACACTACCACGCCCGCCTAATTTTTTAAATTATTGTAGAGATGAGGTCTTGCCAAATTGCCTAGGCGGATCTCAAACCCGCGGGCTCAGGCAATCCCTCACCTCAGCCTCCCAAAGGCGGGGGATTACAGGCTGACCCACCTAGCCCGGCTTCTTGTTCTTTTTTAAAAATTTTTTTTTAACCCAGTGCTTGCACTTAATAAACACTTCATAGATATATATATATTTTTTTTTAAATTTTACATCTATATTTAACTCTGTCATGACCCCTTTTTTTTTGTTTTTGTTTTTTTTTGGGTTTGGAGTCTCACTTTGTCTCCCAGACTGGAGTGCAGGGGCCCGCTCCTGGCCACCCCCCGCCTCGACCTGCTGGGCTCTGGCGATCCTTTCTCCTCAGCCTTCCGAGTACCCGGGAATTACAGGCATGTGCTGCCACGCCCGCTAATTTTTTGATTTATTATAGAGATGAAGTCTCGCTGCCCGGGTGGGTCTCGAACCCGCGTGCTCAGGCAATCCACTCACCTCAGCCTCCCAAAGGCGCGGGATTACAGGCTGACCACCTAGCCCAGCTATGAGCCGTTTTTAACAGAACCGATTAGACCATCTGTAAGGGAAAATGTATGCCATTCTTTTTTTTTTATTTGTATGCCCTTTTTAATTTCAAATTGATGAAAGAGTCTAAGTGCAATTTCTTTTAAAAGGGGTGTGTACAACAAGTGTACAACAAATTCCTTACATGATTAGTCAAACTACCTGACTTCAAACAAGTTTTATTTTTGTCTCTATTACTGGTAAACTGCATGGCCTATTTCTGCTGGGCTCAGATCAGGTTTGATTAATGTGCTTGGCCAGGGTAAGTCAATAAATCCCTAAATAAATCAACTTGTTTGGGCAAAACAAATGACTCTATTATGACATGAGCCAAGCAGAAACTTCCCCTGCAACTTTCTATGAGTATGACACTTTTCACGTCAAAGGTTCCACCCACTACTCCGGGGAGCAGAGCTGCTATAACTGCCTCAGAGCACGTTGAAGTTTACACAAGTTTAGGAATATTTTCATACTGTTGCTTTGACTCTGGACTGAATAACGAACAGATGAATGTTACCTGGAGAACATCCAATTTTAAACTCAAATCTGCCTCGGGTTTTTTGGAGAAACTGCTGTGAGCACTGAGAAAGAAGACAAATGCTCTCTTATCTTGCATTTGAGAGATAAATGTGTACCTTTAATTTGTACCAGGACTCTTTGAAAGTGTTGAAAAAACCACAAATGTTTGAGTTTCTGCCACGTTTGTGCTGCTTTCAGGTCTATCGAAAATAGTTTCCCACACCTTGTATTTTATAATGAGTTTTCTTGTTCTCAGTGATCAACAGGTACCTGTATTAACAGGAAAAATGGAAGCTCTTATAGGTCACACATAGCTTCAGACATACTATAATCAGATATATATTAATATATTTAAAATGATCTCTGGCCCCCAAAGTATGTCTTTGTATTGGATTAGGACATATTTAGAAGCAGTACTGTGGAACAAAATAGCATAGTTTTAGAAGCTAGATAAACCTTTTGAGCACAAGAACTGTCAGAAAATTTAAAACTTATGCTTGTTTTTTTTTTTTTGAGTTGGGAGTTCACTCTGTCGCCCAGACTGGAGTGCAGTGGCCGCTCCCACCCCCCGCAGGCTCGACCTGCTGGGCCCGGCGATCCTTCCGCCTCAGCCTTCCAAGTAGGCGGAATTACAGGCATGTGCTACTACGCCCGGCTGATTTTTGATTTATTGTAGAGATGAGGTCTCGCCAATTGCCCATGCGGGTCTCGAACCCGGGGACTCAGGCAATCCACTCACCTCATCCCCCCAAAGGCGGGGGATTACAGGCTGAGCCCCCGGCCTGACTTGACTCTTCCTCTAAATAAAGGATTTCTCTGTAGATGCAATAAAAAATTTTTTTTTGAGTCGGTGTCTGTCACCCAGGCAGAGTGCAGTGATATGCTCAGGCCACCCCAGCCTAGACTGCTGGGCTCAGGCGATCCTTGCACCTCAACATTCTGAGTAGCTGGCACTACAGGTGCGTGCTACCAAAACCAGCTTATTTATTTGTTTATTTTTGATCTAGTGTAGAGATGAGTCTCACCAAGTTGCTGGGGCTGGTCTTGAACCCCTGAGCTCAGGCAATCCTCTCGCCTGGGCCTCCCCAAAGTGCTGGGATTGCAGGCTTGAGCCACCACACCCAGCCCATGCAATGCAATTTGGTAGCATTTGACCGACAGTAGAACGTCTTTCAAAAATTTGGGGTCAGTTCTCTCAAAACCTGCCACTGCTTTTTCATCTAAGTTTACGTTATATTCTAAATCCTGTGTTGTCGTTCCTAAATGTTCACAGCATCTTTACCAGAAGTAGATTTCCCTCTCAAAAACCACTTTCTTTGCTCATCTACAAGAAGCAATTTCTTGGCTGGGCGTGGTGGCTCAGTCTGTAATCCCAGCACTTTGGGAGACTGAGGCGAGAGGATTGCCTGAGCCCGGGTGGGGGGTTGAGTGCAGTCTGCACAACTTGGTGAGATCTCATCTCTACGATAAATCACAAAAACTAGCGGGCGCAGTGGTGTGCATCTGTTAGTTCCAGTTTCTTTGGGAAAGGGTGAGGCAGAAGGATCGCCTAAGCCCTGCAGGTCAAGGCTGCGGGGTCCGTGAGAATGCCACTGCACTCCGCCTGGGTGCCCAAAAGTGAGACTCTAACTCAAAAAAAAAAGAAAAAAAGCAACTTCTCACTGTTCACATTTTATCATGGATTTAGGGAAATTTTGTCACATTTCCAGGCTCCACTTCTAGTTCTCTTGCTATTTCCACCACACCTGCATTTCCTTCTACCGAAGTCTTTAAGCCCCGAAAGCCCTCTAGGAAGGTTAGAAAATTAAAATCCTTCCAAACTTCTTTAATGTTGATATTTTGACTCCTTCCATGAATCATAAATGTTCTTTTTTTTTTGAGTGGAGTCTCACTCTGTCGCCCAGACTGGAGTGCAGTGGCCGCTCCCGGCCACCGCAGCCCGACCTGCTGGGCTCCGGCGATCCTTCCGCCTCAGCCTTCCCATAGCTGAACTACAGGCGTGCGCTACCACGCCCGGCTGATTTTTGATTATTGTGGAGAAAGGTCTCGCCAAGTTGCCCTGGGGGGTCTTAAACCCCACGGGCTCAGGCAATCCATTTACCTCAGCCTCCCAAAGGCGCTGGATTACAGGCTGAGCCACCGAGCCCGGCTTTTTCTTTCTTTTTTTTTTTTTTTTTTGCCCAGGCTGGAGTGCAGGGGTATGCTCATGGCCACTGCAGCCTCGCCCTGCTGGGCTCAGCTTCCAAGTAGTTAAACTACAGACGCATGCCACCATCCCCGGCTATTTTTTTGTGATTTATTGTAGAGATGAGTTCTCGCCACGTTGTGCGGGCTCATCTCGAACCCCGAACTCAGTAATCCTCTCGCCTCTGCCTCCCAAAGGCTGGGATTACAGGCGTGAGTCCGGCGCCCGGCTAGCTTCATCATTTCTACGAATAGCTTTTGATTTAAATGATAGACGGGCGACACTTCAGTTCAGTTGCACACTTAGAGGCCATTGTAGGGTTATTAATTGATCTATTTTCAATATTGTTGTATCTTAGGGAAGGGGGAAGCCCGAGGAGGGGGAGCCATAGGGGCACAGCCACTTGGTGGCAGTCAGAACTCACACGTTTATAGATGAAGTTTGCTGTCGTATATGGGTGCGGTTCATGATTCCCCAGAAAAATTACAACAGTAAAGTCAAATTCACTGATCACAGATCCCATACACTTAGAATAATGATGACAAAGTTTGAAATG
This sequence comes from Cephalopachus bancanus, assembly GCA_027257055.1. Taxonomy (NCBI): domain Eukaryota; kingdom Metazoa; phylum Chordata; class Mammalia; order Primates; family Tarsiidae; genus Cephalopachus; species Cephalopachus bancanus. Next base: position 8,932 of record JAPVLO010000484.1, read on the forward strand.
TTGTGAGAATTACCAGAATGTGACGCAGAGACACAATGAGTACATGCTTACTTGATGCAACAAACCTTCAATTCGAAAAAAGGACGGTCTGCAAAGTAAGTAAAGGGCAATAAAATGGCATATACCTGTATTGAATATGAAACTTTAAACTTTTGAGGAAACGATGGAATTATTTGTTGCAATTACTTTATTTGGCAATACTAAAATTTTCTTCTCTCTCTTTTTTTGTTTAGTCAGTCTCCTCTTTCTCAAGCTAGATACAGTGGCATGATCACAGCTCACCAACAGCTTCAAACTCCTGGGTTCAAACGATCCTTCTGCCTCAGCCTCCTGAGTAGCTGGGCTACAGGCACATGCCATCATGCTAGCAAATTTTTTTTTTTTTTTTAGAGATGGGTCTCGCTATGTTGCCTGAGCTGATCTCAAACTCTTAGGCTCAAGCAGTCCTCTCACTGTGGCCTCCCAAAGTGCTGGATTACAGGCACGAGCCACCGTGCCCAGTCAATACTTCCCTTTAAAAAAAAAAAAAAACCGATACCCTGACTCACGCCTGTAATCCCCGCAATTTGAAGGGGTGAGGCAAGAGGACTGCCTGACCCTTTGGTTCGAGACCAGCCTGGGCAACATGGTGAGACCTTATCTGTATAATAAATAATGAATTAGCCAGTTGTGGTGGGACTGCCTGTGTTTCAGCTACTTGGAAAACTGAGGTAGAAGGATTGCCTGAGCCCAGCAGGTCAAGGCTGCAGTGGCCATGAGCAAGCCACTGCACTCCACCTGGGGACAGAGTCAGACTTCGACTCAAAAAAAAAAGAAATAAAAATAAATAAATACCCAAAGTTACAAGATGAATAAAAATTGGACAGTTATTATAATAGGAAAATTATTTTAAAAACTGACATGGAACATACCTCAAAATAGTAAGACCCAACTACAAGAAACCCCCAGCCAGCATATTGCTCAACAGACAGAAATTGGAGCCATTTCCCTGAAAATCAAAACAAGAGACAAGGTTGGCCACTCTCACCCCCCTTTTCACCATAGTTTTGGAAGTCCTAGCTAAACAATCAGACAAGAAAGTAGATCAGGGGTATCCAAATAGGAAAAGAGGAAGACAAGTTATCCCTCCTTGCAGACGACATGATTCTATACCTGGAAAACCCAAGCGAATCTGTCAAAAACCTCCTTGCCCTGAAAAAGGACTTTGGCAAAGTCCTCTCTTTTTTTTTTTTTTTTTGAGTTGGAGTCTCACTCTGTCGCCCAGACTGGAGTGCAGTGGCCACTCCCGGCCACCGCAGCCTCGACCTGCTGGGCTCCGGCGATCCTTCCGCCTCAGCCTTCCGAGTAGGGGAATTACGGGCATGCGCTACCACGCCCGGCTGATTTTTGTTTTATTGTAAGATGAGACCCGCTGCCCAGGCGGGTCTCGAACCCGCGGCTCAGGCATTCCACTCACCTCAGCCTCCCAAAGTGCTGGGATTACAGGCTGAGCCACCAAGCCCACCTGGCAAAGTCTCAGGGTATAAAATAAATGTGTAAAGACAGTCGCATTTCTTTCTTTTTTTTTTTTGAGTTGGAGTCTCATGCTGTTGTCGCCCAGACTGGAGTGCAGTGGCCGCTCCCGGGCCCCAGCAGCCTCGACCTGCTGGGGTCAGGTGATCCTTGCGCCTCAGCCTTTCCCAAATAGCTGGAACTACAGGCACGCGCCACCACGCCCCGGGTCATTTTTTATTTTTGGAGAGATGAGGTCTTGCCAAGTTGCCCAGGTAGGTCTCAAACCCCCAGGCTCAGGCAATCTACTCACTTTGGCCCTTCCAAAGACGCGGGATTGAGCCCGGCTCGGTGGCTCAGCCTGTAATCCCGCGCCTTTGGAGGGTGAGGTGAGTGGATTGCCTGAGCCCGCGGGTTTGAGACCCGCCGGGGACGAGACCTCATCTCTACAATAAATCAAAAAATCAGCCGGGCGTGGTAGCGCATGCCTGTAGTTCCACTACTCGGGAAAGGGTGAGGCGGAAGGATCGCCGGAGCCCAGCAGGGCGAGGCTGTGGTGGCCGGGACGGCCACGCACTCCAGTCTGGGCGACAGAGTGAGACTCCAACTCAAAAAAAAAAAAAAAAAAAAAAAAAGACGCGGGATTATAGGCTGAGCCACCGAGCCTGGCTGACATTGCATTTCTATACACCAACAATAAACAAACAGAAACCCAAATAAAAAACAAAATCCCCCCCCAAAAAAGAAAGAAAGAAATACCTGGGCATCTTCCTAACCAGAGAAGTGAAAGACCTTTACAAGAAAACTAATAAACACGCTCAGAGAGATCAAAGATGCCACAAAACAAGTGGAAAAAAATTCCATGCTCATGGATTGGAAGAATCAATATTCTTTTTTTTTTTTGAGTTGGAGTCTCACTCTGTCACCCAGACTGGAGTGCAGTGGCACTCCCAGTCACGGCAGCCTCGGCCCGCTGGGCTCCGGCGATCCTTCCGCCTCAGCCTTCCAAATAGCTGGAATTACAGGGACGCGCTACCACAAACCCCGGGTGATTTTTTTATGTATTTTAGAGATGAGGTCTCGCCAAGTTGCCCAGGCGGGTCCAACCCGCGGGCTCAGGCAATCCCCTCACCTCAGCCTCCTAAGGCGCAGGATTACAGGCTGAGCCCCAAGCCCAGCAAAGAATCAATATTCTTTTTTTGAGTTGGAGTCACTCTGTCGCCCAGACTGGAGTGCAGGGCCGCTCCCGGCCACCGCAGCCTCGCCCTACTGGGCTCCAGCGATCCTTCGCCTCAGTCTTCCAAGTAGCCGGAAATTTCAGGCGCGCGCTACCACGTCCGGCTAATTTTTTGAGTTTATTGTAGAGATGAGGTCTTGCCTGCCCAGGGGGGTCTTGAACCCACGGGCTTGGGGAATCCACTCACCCCAGCCTCCCAAAGGCGCGGGATTACAGGCTGAGCCACCAAGCCCGCAGAATCAATATTTTTAACATGTCCATCCTGGCTGGGCGTGGTGACTCAGCCTGTAATCCCCGCACCCTTTGGAGGCCGAGGTAAGAGGAATTCCTGAACCCCCGGGGTTTGAGACCAGCCTGGGCAACTTGGTGAGACCTCGTCTCTACAATAAATCAAAAAATAAGCCGGGTGTGTAGCATGCACCTGTAGTTCCATTACTTTGGAAGGCTAAGGCGGAAGGATCGCCTAAGCCAGCTGGTGGAAGCTGTAGTGGTCAGAGCGTGCCACTGCACTCCAGCCTGGGCGACAAAGGGGGACTCCAACTCAAAAAAAAAAAAAAAAAATCCTTTCTACCCAAGGCAATTTACAGATTTAACACAATACCCAATAAATTGCCAGCAGCTTTCCCTCTCAGACCTGGAAACACAATTACAGGAATTCATATGGAAACATAAATGACCACGAATAGTCAAAGAATACTCAGAAAAAAAAAAAAAAAAAAGAACAAAGCAAGAGGTATCACACTCCAACTTTAAACTTTATTATAAAGCTACAATAATCAAAACAACCTGGTAATGGTATAAGATCGGGCATATAGACCAATGGAGCAGGATAGAGATTCCAGAAGCAAAACCCCAATTTCTCAACCAACTCGTCTTCAACAAGGAGGGAAGAGGAAACCCATTCAGTAAATGGTGCGGGGAAAACGACCACATGCAGAAGATTGAAAAAGGACCTCTACCTGTCACCGTAGACAAAAACAATTCTAAATGAATCAAAGAGCTAAACGTAAAACCTCAAACTATAAGAACCTTAGAAAATGCAGGCGATACCCTTTTGGAAGTTGGAACTGGCAACCAAATTTCCCGACCAAATCCCCCAAATGCCATGCCATAGAGATAAGATAGACAAGTGGGACCTTATCAACTGACAAGCTTCTGCAAAGCCAAAGAAACTATCAAGAGAGCAGGAGACAGCCCACAGAATGGGAAAAAATATTTTCCAACTCGGTCTGACAAAGGCCTAACATCGGGGATCTGCAAGGAACTCAAATGTGTTAAAAAGAAAAAAAAAAAAAAAAAACAAACAAAAAAAAAAAAAAAATAAATAAATAAAATGAAAATTAAAAAATAAAAAAAAGAAAAAAAAAAAAAAAACCCCCAAAAAACTAGAAAAAAAAGCAGAAAAAAAAGAAAAATAAAAAAAAAAAAAAAGAATGACCCCATTACAAAGTGAGCAAAAGATATGAATAACGCTGGGCTGGGGGCTCAGCCTGTAATCCCGCGCCTTTGGGAGGCTGAGGGAGTGGATTGCCTGAGCCCGGGGGTTTCGAGACCCGCCGGGGCAGTGAGACCTCATTTCTACAAAAAATTTTTTTAAAAAAAATCAGCCGGGCATGGTGGCGCATACCTAAAATTTCCCGGCTAGGGAAGGCTAAGGCGGAAGAATCTCTGGAGCCCGGCAGGCGAGGCTGTGGGGGGCTGGGAGCGGCCACTGCACTCCAGTCGGGTGACAGAGTGAGACTCCGACTCAAAAAAAAAAAAAAAAAAAAAAAAAATATGAAAGACACTTCTAAAAAGAAGACATACGAGCACAAGAGATACATGAAAAAATGCTCAGCCTCACTAGTCATCAAAGAAATGCAAACTAAAGTCCAGGCATGATGGCTCAGCCTGTAATCCCAGCACTTTGGAGGCAAGAGGCAAGAAAATTGCCTGAGCCCGGGGGTTCAAGACCAGCCTGGGCAATTTGGTGAGAGCTCGTCTCTACAATAAATCCAAAAATAAGCCAGACATGGTGGTGTCCATCTGTAGTTCCCGCTACTTGGAAAGCTGAGGTGAAAGGATCACCTAAGCCCAGCAGGTTGAGGCTGCAGTGGCTGTGTGCATGCCACTGCACTCCAGCCTGGGTGACAAAGAGTGTGACTCCAACTAAAACAAAAACAAAAACAGAAATGCAAATCAAAACCACACTGAGATACCACCTAACTCCAGTCAGAATGGCCATCATCAATAACTCAAAAAACAACAGATGCTGGAGAGGATGCGGGGAAAAGAGAACACTTCTCTACACCGTTGGTGGGAGTGTAAACTCATACAATCTCTGTGGAAAAAAGTTTGGCGTTTCCTAAAAGATCGAAAAACCGGCTTTCCATACGACTCCACAATCCCCCTACTGGGAATATACACGAAGGAACTCACATCATTCTATGAAAAAGATACCTGCACACACATGTTTACTGCAGCATTATTCACAATAGCAAAAACATGGAACCAACTGTGCTGCCCACCACGAGAGGACTGGGTTTAAAAAATGTGATACATATACACAATGGAATATTATGCAGCCATAAAGGAGGACAAAATTATAATTTCACAGCAACTTGGATGGATTTAGAGTCTAAAATACTGAGTGATCTATTACAGAAACAAAGAACTGAGTATCACATGCTCTCACTCATAAACAAACCTTGAATAATTATTGTAATACTGGAAGAAAAGGATTGGCAGTAACGGAAAAACTGCCAGGAGAGGGGTGGGGAAGCAAGATTGGCAGTAGTGGAAATCTGCCGGGGGAAGAGGGGCACCCCTCATCGACAAGGGTACCTGCATAATGCACATTTGTATACCTAATCCTGAATTGCACCCCATATTTTTGAAATCAAAAATTAAAAAACCCGTGATACAGATATGCAAAAAAAAATCTGACAAAGGTTAATTATCTTACTATAAAAAGAATGTTTATAAATTAACAAGAGGCCAGGCTCAGTGGCTCAGCCTGTATTCCCACGCCTTGGGAGACCGAGGTGAGTGGATTGTCTGACCCCATGGGTTCAAGACCCGCCTGGGCAACTTGGAGAGACCTCATCTCTACAATAAATCAAAAATTAGCCGGGTGTGGTAGTGCGTGCCTGTAGTTCCAGCTCCTTGGAAGGCTGAGGTGGAAAGATCGCCGGAGCCCAGCAGGTCGAGGCTGCGGTGGCCGGGAGCAGCCACTGCACTCCAGTCTGGGCGACAGAGTGAGACTCCAACTCAAAAAATAAAAATAAAAAATTATTCTTGTCATTATAGAAATTAATTGATATCAGTGATTTGTAAAGGTCTCTGAAGTGGAGAATTTGAACTCAAATTTATCAACATGTGCTTTGTGTAATTAAACCAATCTAGATAAAGGCTAAACCTTGGGATTTGATGTAGAGAAGAATATAAGGTGGCATATTGGTAGCCCTCAATCTATATACTTCACCACTTTATTCAAGGTCCAATCATTAAGTAGTTATACAGGGAAATTCTGCTTGGAGCTGTGGAAACACCATTGAGCTTAGAGTCAGGCCAATCTGTGAGCACGCCTCATCTCTAGCGCTTACTTTCTTTTTTGGGGGGGGTTGGAATCTCACTGTGTCACCCAGGCTGGAGTGCAGTGGCCACTCCCGGCCACCGCAGCCTCGCCTGCTGGGCTCCGGCGATCCTTCCGCCTCAGCCTTCCAAGTAGCCGGAGTTACAGGCATGCGCTACCACGCCCGGCTCATTTTTTATTTATTGTAGAGATGAGGGCTCGCCAAATTGCTCAGGCGGGTCTCGAACCCGCGGGCTCAGGCAATCCACTCACCTCAACCTCCCAAAGGCGCGGGATTACAGGCTGAGCCACTCAGCCCGGTTTAGATTTTTTTTTTTTTTTTTTTTTTTTTTTTTGAGCTGGAGTCTTACTCTGTCCCCCAGGCTGGAGTGCAGTGGCTGCTTCCAGCCACCGCAGCCTCGACCTGCGGGGCTCAGGCGATCCTTCTGCCTCACCCTTTTCAAGCAGCTGAAACTACAGGCACACGCTACCACACACGGCTACTTTTTCTGATTTATTGTAAAGATGGGGTCTTGCCAAGTTGCCCAGACTGGTCTCAAAACTGCGGGTTCAGACAGTCCATTCACCTCGGCCTCCCAAAGTGCTGGGATTACAGGCTGAGCCACCAAGCCCAACCAATTCACCTTTTATTCATGACTCCCTTCTTGTTACATTTCATTCTTTCATCATTCATGTTTTGTATCTCATCATTTACAATTTCATCTATTTTTGGTACATAATTGCTCTACATATATCAGCGGGGATATTCTAAGTTCTGTATCCTGGGCTACTGCCTCAATGAAGTACAAATACTAATCCAAAATAATTTCCCTTTCTCTTTATTTATTATATTCTTTAATTCTTATAAATGTTTGTTGCAGCCGGGCTCAGTGGCCTCAGTTTGTAATCCCAGTACTTTGGGAGGTGAGGTGAGAGGATTGCCTGAGCCCGTGGGTTCGAGACCCGTCTGGGCAAAGGGACCTCATCTCTACAATAAATAAAAAATCAGCCGGGCGTGGTAGCGCATGCCTGTAGTTCCAGCTACTCAGAAGGCTGAGGCGGAAGGACCGCCGGAGCCCGGAGGTCGAGACTGTGGTGGCCGGGAGAGGCCACTGCACTCCAGTCTGGGTGACAGAGTGAGACTCCAACTCAAAAATTTAAATAAAATAAAATAAAATAAAAATGTTTCTTGCACACACTGAATAAGGTAAATGAGAGCAGAGACTTTGTTTTTCCACTGTTGTAACCAAAGGCCAATAATAGTGCCAGGCATATAGTTGTTCCTAATAAATTACAGGCAGTCCTTGATTTGCATGGCAATAAGGGACCCTAAAAAAGACTGTGCAGGCTGAAACCAGACATAGCATTCTTAATAACCATGGGAAAAGTTATAGTCGTTCCGTGACCTTTACAAGTGTTTGTCAACATTTAAAAACTCTCTAATGTCAGTTATAAGTGCGTAGCAAAGGGAACAAATAGTAAAACTAAGATTCAATTTTTTATTTGAAATTTAAAAATTAGAAAACATGGAAAATAGTTTTTTTTCTTGATAAAAACCATGTCAGGAGTGGTCAGTGCTTGCCTTCTCATTGTATAACTTCTTATGGAATAAGCACCTTTTCTAGGCCTTGGCAAACAGTCACATTCCTTTCTTTTTTTTTTTTTTTTTTTTTGAGTCAGAGTCTCACTCTGCCGCCCAGACTGGAGTGCAGTGGCCGCTCCCGGCCACCGCGGCCTCGACCCGCCGGGCTCCGGCGATCCTATCGCCTCAGCCTTCCGAGTAGCCGGAATTTCAGGCATGCGCTAACCACGCCCGGCTGATTTTTTTATTTTATTGTAGAGATGAGGTCTCGCCGCCCAGGGGGTCTCGAACCTGCGGGCTCAGGCAATTCACTCACCTCAGCCCTCCCAAAGGCGCGGGATGACAGGCTGAGCCACTGAGCCCGGCTGGTCATATTCCTTTCTAAGTGTGGATCAGCTTTCAGCATCTTATCCTAGTCCCTTTAATGTAAAGGTTCTGTTTGTTTATTTATTTGTTTGTTTGTTTTTAACTAGTGTTACTTTCTCTGAGACATCTTTATCTTTTTGGTCACAATTACTTTCTTTTCTTTTTTTTTTTTTTTTTTAGTATAATATCCATTTCACTAAATGCACTCAGCTCCTTACACCGGCTTTGGTGGAGGTCGTGGGGTAGCACTTGCAGTCCGAATCCGAGTGGGTTACTGGGTTCTTGCAGGCTTCACCAACTGATTCCTCACTACCTCGCTGTGAGTGGCACAGCTCACACAGTGATGAGCTTGACACACAGCTTGGGAAGCACACAGGCGTCGAAGACACTCGCTTCAGAAATGTCCCTGACGGCTGCGGCCTCCACTTAAAAGCCCTATCTTGGGCACTCACGGGTGGGCACAGTTTGTGCAACGAGTGGGCCTTTTTTTTTTTTTGAGTTGGAGTCTCACTGTCGCCCAGACTGGAGTGCAGTGGCCGCTCCCGGCCACCGCAGCCTCGACCTGCTGGGCTCCAGCGATCCTTCCGCCTCAGCCTTCCAAGTAGCTGGACTACAGGCATGCGCCACCACGCCTGGCTAATTTTTGATTTATTGTAGAGATGAGGTCTCACCAAGTTGCCCAGGCGGGTCTCGAACCCGCGGGCTCAGGCCATCCACTCACCTCGGCCTCCCAAAGGCGCGGGATGACAAGCTGAGCCACCGAGCCCAGCTGGCTGCTGCCTTTTTGGCAAGTTTGGACCATTGTTCCTTCTTTTCTTGGTCATCTTGGAAGCTACTTGGAAGCCTGGCTGAGGTAGCTCTTTCAAAGTCTGTCAGAGACTGTTTAGATTGGGCTCGGTGGCTCAGTCTGTAATCCCACGCTTTGGGAGGCCAAGGTGAGTGGATTGCCTGAGCCCAAGGGTTCAAGACCCACCTGGGCAACTTGGCGAGACCTCATCTCTACAATAAATCAAAAATCAGCCGGGTGTGGTAGCGCACGCCTGTAGTTCCAGCTCCTTGGAAGGCTGAGCGGAAGGATCGCTGGAGCCCAGCAGGTCGAGGCTGCGGTGGCCGGGAGCTCCAGCTCCAGTCTGGGGACAGAGTGAGACTTCAACTCAAAAAAAAAAAGAAAGAGTGATGTGATTGGTCCTGATCATGGCAGCAAAGTTTGTATGTTATGCAATTGCTCACATCCAATAAGCTATAGTAACTGATATATAGACCAGACTGTTGAAGAAACCATTATATTTAACTAATCTAATAACAGATTTGTGCATCCTGGATCTGTGTCTGTAGTTTAATGAATAAATGGTCATTATTATTATTCATAAACAGCTTCTTGATGATAGAGAAATATGTATTATATAGATAGTATGTCAGTATTATAGATTTATAAATACGATTTAACATTTACTAAAAACAACCATTAAGCATTATGGAGAGGAAATGGAAATGATCTGGTCTTCTGAGCTTACATTTTATGAGAGGCTGTAGGTAAATAAGTAGCCAGTTACAACACAGCATGATAAGCCTGCAGTAGAAAAATGAAGGTATAAAGGGCACACAGTTGGGAAAGCTTAACTCTCCTTGTAAAAACCTAACAAAAATTCCCGGGGGAAGTAGCATTCTCATCTAGGGTGTTGGAGGAAACCAAGTAAAGAGGGCAGAGGGCAGAGTGTTTTAGACAGATACAAGGTCCAGAGGCAAGGGGGACTTGGTGATTTCATGAAACTGAAAGAAAGGTCTTCTCTTCCAGGCACAGTGAAGGGAGAAGGAGTAGCGAAAAAATGAGTAGGTGGGAGGATCACAGTAATAGGAATTCATGAAAAGTAGGAAACAATCAAGTACTTAGAATAGATGGAAGCACCTTATATGTGACAAATTTATTTCCCCTGACTAAGGTCAAGGCACCATATTTTCTCCAGTTTTATCTTAATGCATAACAGTGAACGACTTACTAACAGTTGTCCCAGTGGGACTTGACTTGTTGTATCTGTGATATGAAGTGAGTCATAGCAATTAACTTATGTAAAATCCAAAAATGGTATCATTTCCACAAAAAAATCACGGGGTTTTCCCCAGTAGTATTAGCACTAGAAAGAAAGTCTTTGTACTTAGAAATCTTGCAGATCAGTTTGGCCTTGAGGAAATCACCGAAATGTTCTGGTAATTTTCAAAACATAGGAATGATGGTTGTTCTTTTCCAAACGCGTAGCCATGTAAGACTATTCTTATGATTTAAATTGTTATTATTTAAACAAGGAATTATTTCCTTCACCATTTTTATTATGGTCATAATAACCAACTGTTGATAATGACCACACATTTTGTCTCCTTTTGCCTTTAGTCTTTATTAAAATAAGTTGAATAGTAAAGTGATAAAATATTAGTAAAGAAATAAAAAAATGTATAAACGTGTAAGAATGAAGAGAACAGGAAAGGAGATGGTAGCAGATACAAGAGTTCAACAGAATTTTGGAATCTGCAAAGGGAATGTAAGACTGTAACTGATGTAGCATAGTGAAAAAAGACACTACAAGCCAGGGTCTTACTCTGTTGCCTAGGCTGGAGTGCTGTGGCCCAAGCACGGCTCACCGTAGCCTTAATCTCCTGGGTTCAAGCAATCCTTCCACCTCAGCCCTCCCCAGTGTCTGGAACTGTGGGTGCACACCACCACACCCAGCTAACTTATTTGATTTTATTTTTTTATAGAAACGAGGTCTTGCTTTGTTGCCTAGGCTGATCTTGACTCCTGGGCGCAAACACTCCTCCTACCTCGGCCTTCCAAAATGCTGGGGTTACAGGCACGAACCACCGTGCCCAGCCTCTATTTTCTGAGAAATTTGAATAGTAACAAATCAAGTCACAGGGATGCCAGATAGAGTTGATAGTAGACATATTGGCAACACACTCAGCCGGGCCCAGTGGTTCAAGCCTGTAATCCCAGCAATTTGAGAGGCTGAGGTGAGAGCGTCATTACCTGAGTCCGCAGGTTTGAGACCAGCTGGGGCAACAAAGTGAGACCTAGTCTGTACAATAAATCAAAATATTAACCAGACGTGGTGGCGTGCACCTGTAGTTCTGGCTACTTGAAGACTGAGGCGGAAGGATTGCCGGAGCCCGGCAGGTCGACGCTGGGGAACCCAGGAGCGTGCCACTGTACTCCAGCCCTGGGTGACGGCGAAGTGAGACTCCAACTCAAAAAACACCACACACACACTGATTTCATTCTAGCCTGATGAGATCACAGTTTAGAATCAGGTTGAACTGAATTTAAAAAGCATAATTCTAGCCGGGCTCGGTGGCTCAGCCTGTAACCCCATGCCTTTGGGAGGCTGAGGTGAATGGATTGCCTGAGCCCTCGGGTCCGAGACCCCCCTGGGCAGCGAGACCTCATCTCTACAATGAATCAAAAAATGAGCCAGGCATGATAGCGCGTGCCTGTAATTCCGGCTACTCGGAAGGCAGAGGCGGAAGGATCGCCGGAGCCCGGCAGGTCGAGGCTGCGGTGGCCGGGAGCGGCCACTGCACTCCAGTCTGGGCGACAGAGTGAGACTCCGACTCAAAAAATTAAAAAAAAAAAAAGAATAATTCCAATTGATTTCTGTCACATAACTGTATTGACTAATACCTCTACCGTAATGTTGAATAGCAGTGGAGATGATGGACATCTTTGATTTGTTACTGATCTTACTGGAGACATCTCTAGTGTTTCGTGGTGAAATAAGATCCTAAGGCCCAGCACGGTGGCTCTTGCCTGTAATCCCAGAACTCTGGGAAGCCGAGGTGAGAGGATTGCCTGAGTCCACAGGTTCGAGACCGGCCTGGGCAACTTGGCAAGACTTCATCTCAACAATAAATCAAAAAATTAGCCGGGCATGGTGGTGCATGCCTGTAGTTCCAGCTACTTGGAAGGCTGAGGCAGAAGGATCTCCTGAGGACAGCACATCGAGGCAGCACTTCAACCTTGGCAACAGAGTGAGACTTTTTTTTTTTTTTTTTGAGTTGGAGTCTCACTCTGTCGCCCAGACTGGAGTGCAGTGGCCGCTCCCAGCCACCGCAGCCTCGACCTGCTGGGCTCCGGCGATCCTTCCGCCTCAGCCTTCCAAGTAGCTGTAACTATAGGCGTGCTACCACGCCTGGCTCATTTTGATTTATTGTAGAGATGAGGTCTCACTAAGTTGCCCAGGCGGGTCTCGAACCCGCAGGCTCAGGCAATCCACTCACCTCAGCCTCCCAAAGTGCTGGGATTACAGGCTGAGCCACCAAGCCCGGCTCCAGAGTGAGACTTTGACGCAAAGAAAAAAGAAAAAAAGAAATAGGGTCTTGGCTGGTGTACTTTTGTTCATCCTTTTATGCTCACCCTTTATGAACCACTTTGTTTTACATGTGTCTACTATGTAGAACATATAGTTGGGTTTAGTTTTGTGAAACAAACTGAAAACCTTTTTGTCTTAATAGGTGAGTTAAACTCATTCACATTCACTGTTATGACTGGCATGTTTGACTGACATGTCAGTTAACCAAATGTTAAGCTATGTTAATCATAATATTTTATTTTATTTTGATATATTTCCTGGTTTCTTTCTCAGTGAGATGCGCATTCGTTCTTACTTTATTTATTATTTTTTAGGAAACCTCATATTTTTATTTTAGTAGTTATTTTTCTATTTATACCTTCTCTAATGCCCTTGGTCCCCTGTTTTGTTAATTAACCTTTTATTATCCAGTTTATCAAGGTTGAGTTTTTTTGTTTGTTTTTCTGGGGCATTTTTGTTGTTGTTTTTGAGTTGGAGTCTCACTCAGGTTGGAGTGCAGTGGCACACTCATGGCCACCGCAGCCTCGACCTGCTGGGCTCAGGTGATCCTTCCGCCTCAGCCTTCCAAGTGGCTGGAACTACAGATGCGCGTTACCACACCTGGCTCATTTTTTGATTTATTGTAGAGATGAGGTCTCACCATGTTGCTCAGGCTGTTCTCTAACCCATGGGCTCAGGCAATCCTCTCACCTCGGCCTCCCAAAGTGCTGGGATTATAGGCTTGAGCCACAGCGCCCAGCCGTTGTTGTTTTTGTTGTTGTTGTTGTTTCTGTTGTTGTTGTTGTTTCTTCCAGTATTTTTTAACATCTACCCATCATCCTCCAGCAATGAACTTTTTCTATTTTCCTTTTCCCTCTTCCTTAACTATCCATTTTTTTTTTTTTTTTTTTTGAGTCGGAGTCTCACTCTGTAGCCCAGACTGGAGTGCAGTGGCCGCTCCCAGCCACCGCAGCCTCGACCTGCTGGGCTCCGGCGATCCTTCCGCCTCAGCCTTCCGAGTAGCCGGAATTACAGGCGCGCGCTACCACGCCCGGCTTTTTTTTTTGATTTATTGTAGAGATGAGGTCTCACTGCCCAGATGGGTCTCGAACCCGCGGGCTCAGGCAATCCACTCACCTCAGCCTCCCAAAGGCGCGGGATTACAGGCTGAGCCACCGAGCCCGGCTAACTATCCATTTTTAATACATGCTATTTCTACTTTGTCATAATGTATAATATTTGTATGCTAGTTTTCTATTCTCATCCCCACCTTTGTTACAGATGCAATGTTTTCCTCTTGCATATTTGATCTTTTTAATGGGAGACATTAAGGGTTTTATCTTTACCTTTGGATCTAATACTTTTACTGTGATATGTCTCAGGGTTTATCATTTTGGATTAATTTTCTTTGGTACCTTGTGGGCTCTTTCAATGCATACATTCAACTCTTTTTTTATTTCTGGAAAGTTTTCATGGATTATAGTTTTAAATATTAGTTCTGTTGCCATTATGCTGTTTGCTGTTTCAGGGACTCTGATAATACACATATTATTACTTTTTTTGCCCATCTCACAGTTCCAGTTCTCTAGTTTCTCTTTGATCCTTTTTAAAGAAAAATGTACCTTCTGCTAAAAGGTGCACCAAAAAATAACAGACTTACATGAAAAATAGGATTAAGACAAACACCAATGCACTTTTATAAATTAGAGCACTAACAACTGTTATTAAATAACAATTATGCAGGGCACAGTGGCTCAAGCCTGTAATCCCAGGGGTTCAAGACCAGCCTGGGCAATTTGGCAAGACCTCGTCTCTATAATACATCAAAAAATTAGCTGGGTGTGGTGGTGCGGGCCTGTGGTTCCAGCTACTTGGAAGGCTAATGCAGAAGGATCGTCTGTGCCCAGCAGGTTGAGGCTGTGGTGGCCATGAGCAGCGTGCCACTGCACTCCAGCCTGGGCCACAGAGTGAGATGCTGAATCAAAAAGAAAAATAAATAAATAACAATTACAGTAAAAATATTATCACAATTTGAAGGACGCTTTGACTTCCTGAAAATAAAGAAATACTGCAGCAAATGTAGGCTGTTACCTCAAACAAAATTGAAGCTGGAGACATTTTATGGAATAGCCAGTTTATACTCTTCAAAAATATCAGGGTCATAAAATACAGAGGAGGGGCCGGGTGCAGCGGCTCCCACTGATAGTCCCAGCCCTTTGGGAGGCCGAGGTGAGAAGACCGCCTGAGCCCACTGGTTTGCGAGCAGCCTGGTCAACTTGGTGAGATCTCATCTCTACAGTAAATCAAAAATTGAGCCGGGCTGGGTGGCTCACCCTCTAATCCCGGGCCTTTGGGAGGCTGAGATGAATGGATGGTCTGAGCCCGCGGGTTCGAGACCCACCTGGCCAACTTGGCGAGACCTCAGCTCTACAATAAATCAAAAAATGAGCCGGGCGTGGTAGCGCGCGCCTGTAGTTCCAGCTACTCGGAAGGCTGAGGCGAAGGATCGCCGGAGCCCAGCGGGTAGAGGCTGCGTGGCCGGGAGCGGCCACTGCACTCCAGTCTGGGCAACACAGTGAGACTCCAACTCAAAAAAAAAAAAAAAAAAAAAAAAATCAATCAATCAATCAATCAATCAATCAAAAATTGGCCGGGTGTGGTGGTGCGGGCCTGTAGTTCCAGCTACTTAGAAGGCTGAGATGGAAAGATCGCCTGAGTCCAGCAGGTCGAGGCTGTGGTGGCTGTGATCTTGCCATTGCACTCCAGCCTGGGCAACAGAGCGAAACTCCAACAACAACAAAAAAAAAGACAAAGGAGGGCTAAGAAAGTGATTTATTTATTTATTTATTTTTAAATTTTTTTTTAGTTGGAGTCTCACTCCGTCGCCCGGACTGGAGTGCAGAGGCCGCTCCCAGCCACCACAGCCTCGACCTGCCGGGCTCCGGCGATCCTTCCACCTCGGCCTTCCGAGTAGCCGGAATAACAGGCGCGCGCTACCATGCCCGGCTAATTTTTTGATTTATTGTTGCCCAGGCGGGTCTCGAACCCGCGGGCTCAGGCGATCCACTCACCTCAGCCTCCCGAGGGCGCGGGATGACAGGCTGAGCCACCGCGCCCGGCAGAAAGTGATTTGGATGAAAGAAAACAAACAAAAAATACATAACCCCAAAAAATCCAACCATGAAGGAACTTTTTATTTTATTTTTAAAAATTTATTTAGTTTTTGATCAGAGTCTCCCTCTGTCACCCAGGCTAGAGTACAGTGGTTCCCGGCCACCGCAGCCTCAACCTGTTGGGCTCAGGCGGTCCTTCCTCCTCAGTCTCCCGAGTAGCCGGAACTACCGGGTGCGCGCCGCTACGCCCAGCTAATATTTTGATTTATTGTAGAGACGAGGGCTCACCGTGTTGCCCAGGCGGGTCTCGAACCCGTGGGCTCAGGCAATCCTCTCGCCTCGGCCTCCCAAAGTACTGGGATGACAGGCTGAGCCACCGGGCCAGGCCATGAATTAACCTTGTATGCATATTGCTGACTATAGAACAATACTGTATGGGAAGGGGGAGTGTGTCAATAAAGTACGGAGCCCTTTTAGAGAGTGAAACTATTCTGTATGACCCCGTTAATGGCGGATACTTATCGTTATACATTTGTGAAAACGCATTGACTGTACAACACAAAGAGGAAGCCTTAATATAAACTCTGGATTTGAATTGATAATAATGTGTCGATATTGACTCACCAAGTGTAACGAATGTGTCCTACTATGCAAGATGTTTATAATGGGAGAAACATGGAGGGGAGATGGAGAAAACTTTCTGAGAACTCTCTGTACTTTCCATTCATTCTTCTGTAAACCTAAAACTGCTCTAAAAATTGTCTATTAATTTAAATAAAAAATAAAGAAAGACCGACAGCTAAATGCAACATGTGGTCCGGGAAGAGGAAAAACATTTTTTTCAGCCAGGTGCAGTGGCTCACGCCTATAATCCCAGCACCTTGGGAATCCAAGGTGAGTGGATTGCCTGAGCCTGCAGGCTCGAGACTAGCCTGGGCAATTTAGCAAGACTCATCTCTACAATAATTCAAAAAATTAGCTGGGCGTGGTGGTGCGCACCTGTATTTCCAGCTATTTGGAAGGCTGAGGCGGAAGGATTACCTGAGCCCAGCAGGTTGAGGCCACGGTGGCTATGAGCGTACCATGCACTCCAGATGGGTGACACAATGAGACTCCCACTCAAAAAGAAAAACACTTTTTTCTTTGCAGTAAAAGACATGATTGGAGCGATTTTTAAAATTTAAGGCTGTAGATGTATGCTTCTTGATTTGGATAATTGTACTGTATACTAAGAATGTTCTTGGCCAGGCATAATGGCTCATGCCTATAATCCTAGGCTGAGGTGGGAGGATTGCTTGAGCCCAAGAGTTTGAGAACAGCCTGGACCTTGTCTCTAACAAAAAATCAAAAAAAATTAGCCAGGTGTGGTGGTACATACCTGTAGTCCCAGCTACTCCAGAAGCTGAGGTGGAAGGATCACTTGAGCCTAGCAATTGGAAGCTGTGGTGAGCTGTGATCATGCCACTGTCCTCCAGCCTGGACAAGCAAGATCCCTACTCAAAAATTATAATAAAAAATTTTTAAATTAAAAAATAAAAGCTGAAAGAAAAGACAATGTTCTTATTTTTAGGAAATATAAAATATAGGATTCAGGGGTCAATGGAGTATCATGTGTGTGACTCATTTAAACAACTAAGACAAAAACACAATATGGATAATTAGAGATAAAACAAAAGTGGTAAAATGTTGACATTGAGGAAATCTGGGTAAGGAATAGCTGAGAACATTTTACAGTGACATTTCTAGGGGTCAAAAAATATATATGAGGAATTTTTGTACTATTATGAAAACTATTCTGTCAGTCAAAAGACTATTTCAATAAGAAGTTGGAAAATTGGGCCAGGTGCGGTGGCTCACACCTATAATCCCAGAAATTTGGGAGGTTAAGGTGAGTGGATTGCCTGAGCCTATGGGTTCGAGACCAGCCAGGGCAACTTGGCAAGACCTCATCTCTACAACAAGCCAAGGAAAAGGAGCTGAGCATAGTGGCTCATTCCTGTGGTTCCAGCTACCTGGAAGACCGAGGCGGAAGGATCGCCTGAGCCCAGCAGGTCGAGGCTGCAGTGGCTGTGAGCGTGCCATGCACTCCAGGTGGGCAACAGAGTGAGACTCCGACTCAAAAAAAAAAGTCATCGAAAAATTTAAATGGCTTAATGGCAGAGGATGTAAGGAAAGATTGATGTTGCTGAGTTATGACAAGGTAAGAGTGTACAAAAATCAGGGAAAAGAATGCACTGAGCTGTGTCAAGACAGGCCATGTAGAGCCGGGGTTGGTGGCTCAGCCTGCAATACCGTGCCTTTGGGAGGTCGAGGCGAGTGGACTGCCTGAGCCCGCAGTTTCGAGACCCGCCTGGGCAACTTGGCGAGACCTCATCTCTACAATAAATCAAAAAAATCAGCCGGGCGTGGTAGCGCGCACCTGCAGTTCCAGCTACTCGGAAGGCGGAGGCGGAAGGATCGCCGGAGCCCAGCAGGCGAGGCTGCGGTGGCCGGGAGCGGCCACTGCACTCCAGTCTGGGCGACAGAGTGAGACTCCAACTCAAAAAAAAAAAAAGAAAAGAAAAGAATCAAATCATAGTTCTGGAAAGGAGTGTCACAATGCGTATAAGTCACCATCCCAGTGGAATTTTCCACAAGGAAAAGATCCGTTTATACTCTATTTACATCACGCACGTTCTGGAAACTTCTCTGATCTTGTGACAGAGATAGCAGCTCTCACAGCTTTATCATAATGTTATCAGTGTAGCATAATAATAGTGATACCACATTTATAAGGTTGGGATTCTGCTGTGACACTTCTCATTCGTTTTATAAGTAGAGAAAATACAGGGACATCTAGTTTCTTAGTTTCATAGTATGATAATATTTGACAGTACTGGCCGGGCGCGGTGGCTCAGCCTGTAACCCCAGCACTTTGGGAGGCCAAGGCGAGAGGATTGCCTGAGCCCAGGGGTTCGCGACCAGCCTGGGCAACTTGGTGAGACCTCCTCTCTACAGTAAATAAAAAAATTAGTCAGGCATGGTGGCGCACGCCTGTAGTTCTAGTACCTGGGAGGCTGAGATGAAAGGATCGCCTGAGCCCCCCAGGTGGAGCCTACGGTGGCCGTGAGTGTGCAGGCTGAGCCATGAGCTTGGCCATTTTATCACTTTAAATTCCATTGAGAAATGCTGAGAGGGAAATGGTACAGATCTGGTTTATATGCAAATGGAAGGGCACTGGTGGGCATTGCGCACAGCTGGTTGTTGATGCTCCGTAGCTAAATTCGCAAGGGTGCTGGAGAATCCATAAACAACCGAAATTGTTTTCTCTGATATCTCTAGGATACCAAATAACAGAATGTGCAGACTGATTCTTTGCTAGCTTCCAGATTGAGGCCGTCTAAATTGTTTTTATCCTCTCCCCTTTACTCCTCCGTCTCTTATCAATCCTAGCTTTGTCTTTGTTTTTTCACACCAACCGTCTAACAACTGTGTCCCTCACATGGATTTTCTTTGAGGCCGTCTCTCTCCTGCTCTTGCTAAAAAGTGTCTGGGTTGAACCTGCCTTTTGAGCTCCAGAAGTGCATGGAGGTTCAGAGGAAGACCTGGTAACTCGATGTCATGAAATGCTTGTATCCCTTCTTTGAGAATCTGAATTCCCAAGCACCCTCAAGCTTCTCCCTCCATTAGTCCTCCTCTCCTCGACAAATGACATGCGAGTGGTACAACTCTTCTAGAATTGTGTTGTTTTTATCAGGCTCCTCCCCCCACGCCCCCACCCATTAAATAAGTAAATAAACAGCGCAAATATTCATCCAGTCGCTCAAGCAGAAACCAGAGAAGCATCCTCCAGTCCTTCCTTTCACTCCCTTATTCCAACTCCCACAGCAGCATTTTGCTGAGGAATGCATGGAATTTTTTCATCATTAATTCATTATATTCATTATCAACAGACGATAATGATCTGTTGCAAAGGAATACATCTTGTACACAGGCTGAGTATGATGCAGTTGATACTTTGGATGATTAATTTATCATGTAAATAATCAGTCTGAATGATCTTCCGTGAACACAGAATTATAGGGGACTTCACTCTTAAAAACGTGCTAGCTGGACCGGGCACAGTGGCTCATGCCTATAATCTCAGCACTTTGGGAGGCCGAGGTGAGGGGATTGTCTGGGTCCACGGGCTCGAGACCAGCCTGGGCAACTTGGTGAGACCTCGTCTCTACAATAAATCAAAAAATTAGCCAGGCATGATAGCGTGTACCTGTAGTTCTGGCTACTTGGAAGGCTGAGACAGAAGGATCGCCGGAGCCCGGCAGGTGGAGGCTGCGGTGGCCGGGAGCGGCCGCTGCACTCCAGTCTGGGCGACAGAGTGAGACTCCGACTCAAAAAAAAAAAGAAAGAAAACGCTTACAATGATAGTTTTATTTTCTTCTACATTTAGATGATCTTTAGGTTCTTTTCCAGCTCAAAATTTAATCATTTTAACCAGGTGCAGTGGCTCCCACAGTTTGGGAGGCAGAGGCAAGAAGATTACCTGAGCTCAGGGTTTTGCGACCAGCCCAAGCAACATGGTAAGATCTTGTCTCTACAATAAATTGAAAAATCAGTAAGGCATGGTGGTACATGCCTGTGGTTCCAGCTACTTGGAGAGCTGAGGCGGAAAGATCACCTGAACCCAGCAGGCCGAGGCAGCAGTGGCATGAGCGTGCCACTGCACTCCAGCCTGGGCGACAGAGTGAGACTCCAACTCAAAAATAATAATTATTATTATTATTATTTTTAGGCTGGGCACAGTGGCATACGCCTATAATCTCAGCACTTTGGGAGGCCGAAGTGAGAGGATTGTCTGAGCTCAGGGTTCCAGACCCTGAGTGTAAAGTTGCCTGGGCAACTTGGGGAGACCTCATCTCTACAATAAATCAAAAAACACTCGGGCATGGTGGCTCATGCCTGCAGTTCCAGCCACTTGGAAGGCTGAGGCAGAAGGATCGCCTGAGTCCAGCAGGTCAAGGCTATGGTGGCCTTGAGTGTACCACTGCCCTCCAACCTGGAGGACAGAGTGAGACTCCAACTCAAAAAAACCCCAAAAAACAAAACCAAAAAAAACCCAAATTTTGTGGCTCTCTTATACTGAAAAAATCTGATGAATATTTGTGGAGTAATCATCCTCACTCCCCAGCCTCCACTCCTGATTTCTTACTAATGCTTTCGAAACTTGCTACATGTGTGGGCTGTTCATTTTGGAATGATAGGGATAGGAGGAAGTTTGTTTTTTTTTTTTTTGAGTTGGAGTCTCACTCTGTCGCCCACACTGGAGAGCAGTGGCACACTCCTGGTCACCGCAGCTTCGACCTGCTGGGCTCCGGCGATCCTTCCGCCTCTGCCTTCCCAGTAGCCGGAACTACAGGCATGCACTACCACGCCCGGCTAATTTTTGATGTATTGTAGAGATGAGATCTCACCAAGTTGCCCAGATGGGTCTCGAACCCTCGGGCTCCGGCAATCCACTCGCCTCGGCCTCCCAAAGTGCTGTGATTACAGACTGAGCCAACTGAGCCTAGTCTAGGGATAGGAAGAATTTTTTGTGCTTAGGCACTTAGGTAGAAACGCAAAGCCAAGAGTGTCTACCTGAGTCTGGCTTCAGTACTTTGAGGGTCCACAGCAGTACTGGAGGAGTTGGATGAGGGGGGCGATAAGACAGTGTCCTCAAAGGCATGGCCGGAATCAGACCTCCACGAGGCCCCTGGAGTGGAGAGACTTGACAAGAGTTGGCCCTGAACACACGGCAGACACACTTGAGGACTCTGTCTCTGGAGATCGGGGACTTAGGAGCCATCAAAATGTGGATATGAACGTTGACATGATCTCAGTTAAACCTACAAGCTGGTGAAAGAAGGCTTCTGAGAGAGTGACATCTGAGCAAGTCCCAGAGGAGGTGAGGGAGGGAACCACGTGGATATCTGAGCCAGAGCCTTCTAGATAGACCCTAGGTTCAGTGCAAAGGCCCTGGAGTGGGCCCGTGTTATAGTCAAGCAATGACACACAGTCCTCGCTGTGTCCTGCGTGATACTGGGAGAGCAGGAGCGTTAGGAAGTGAAATAGAGTGATGGGGGTTTGGGAGGTAGGTCAACTTGAGTCTTAGAGAACATGGCAAGTATTTCGATTTTCTGAATGGTAAGAGAGTCCACGGAGGGGTTTCAAGCAAAGGCGTAACATGACTTCACAACATTTTAGAACAGATCTCTTGGGCTTCTCTACAGAGGATAGACTGTGGAGTAAAGGAAGGAGCAAGGAGACCAGAGGGGATGCTGGGACGCCGTTGCAAGGGTCTCCAGAGGTTAAGGCAGTGGCTGTGGAGGCGGTGAAAAGTGTTAGATTTGAGATGTAATTCGGAAGTAAAGCTGACAGAATATACTTATAGATTGAGTGTAAAGTGTAATGCCCAGGTTATTAGCCTAAGTAACTAGAAAAATAGAGCTAGATTATACAAGATGGGGAAAAAGGAAAGAGGAACAAATGTGAGGGCGGTGGGATAAAGAATTTTATTTTGAACTTTTTTTTTCAATGGTGTCCCTCTGTTGCCCCGGTTGGAATGCTGGCACACTCACAGCCACCACAGCCTCGACCTGCTGGGCTCAGGCGATCCTTCTGCCTCAGTCTTCCAAGTAGCTGGGACTACAGACACAGGCCATCACGTCTGGCTAATTTTTAAAATTTAATTGCAGACATGAGGTCTCACCAAGTGGCCCAGGCTAGTCTCAAACCTGTGGGCTTAGGTAGTCCTTTCACCTCTCATCCGAGGTGAGTGGATTGCCTGAGTCCGCGGGTTCGAGACCCGCCTGGGCCACTTGACGAGACCTCATCTCTACAACAAATCAAAAATTAGCTGGATGTGGTAGCGCGCGCCTGTAGTTCCAGCTACTTGGAAGGCTGAGGCGAAGGATCGCTGGAGCCCAGCAGGTCGAGGCTGCGGTGGCCGGGAGCGGCCCCTGCACTCCAGTCTGGGTGACAGAGTGAGACTCCAACTCAAAAAAAGAAAAAAAAGAGAAAAAATAATTGGCACAAATCTAAAGTAAGATCTGTTAGGCCAGGCGCAGTGGCTCATGCTTATAATCCCAGCACTTTGGAAGGCTGAGGTGAGAGGATTGCCTGAGCCCACGGGTTTGAGACCAGCCTGGGCAACTTGGTGAGACCTCGTCTCTACAATAAATCAAAAAATAAGCCGGGCATGGTGGCGCGCACCTATATTTCTAGCTACTTGGAAGGCTGAGGCGGAAGGATCGCCGGAGCCTCCAGGTCAAGGTTGTGGTGGCCACGAGAGTGCCATTGCACTCCAGCCTGGGCGACAGAGTGAGACCCCGACTCAAAAAACAGAGAACAAAAACTGGAAATAAAAAAAAATGAACTGTGGATGTAGTTTGTGCAAGGAAGATGACATAAGACTCCAATCAGTGGATTTATATTCAAAGAAAGACTTTGACCTTGCATTGTTGTCAGAAATGCTAGTATATCCACTGCTTTTCTGGCATGAAAAGAAAGCTAATGGCCAACTGTTGGGGCTTGTCACCCAGTTTGCAAGACAGTGAGGGGCAAAATCCACGGCAATGTTAATGTTACTTTAAAATCCAGTATCAGCTGGGCTCGGTGGCTCAGCCTGTAATCCCGCACTTTGGGAGGCCGAGGTGAGCGGATTGCCTGAGCCCGCGGGTTCGAGACCCACCTGGGCAACTTGGTGAGACCTCATCTCTACAATAAATCAAAAATGAGCTGGGTGTGGCAGCGCGCGCCTGTAGTTCCAGCTACTCAGAAGGTTGAGGCGGAAGGATGGCCGGAGCCCAGCAGGTCGAGGCTGCGGTGGCTGGGAGCGGCCACAGCACTCCAGTCTGGGCGTCAGAGTGAGACTCCGACTCAAAAAATAAAATAAAATAAAATAAAATCCAGTATCTTGTTAGAGGACCAGTGTCTCAGGAATACATGTCTGGAGAGACAATGAAGCAGATGGTGGAAGTTCCTCTCCCACTGAGTGTCCACTCAGAAGCCAGGCTGCCAGGCACGGTCCCATGCCTGAGCTGCCCTTGGGAATTTGTAAACTGTGGGCAGGTTTAATGTCTGTACTTGAGCATTCAGAAAAAGATCAAAGCAGATGTGAGCAGCCTACTGGCTTCATCATTTTCAACTGTTTTTATTATGTCTTCTACTCTGGCTTGTCTTTCAATCCATTTTTAAACATGCTCTAAGCAGAGGGAGTTGATATATACAATTTAAATTAATCCTACTCTCAGCATGTCCACAATTTCAAAAATTCAGAATTCCATGTTTAGTCATCTAACATAACAATGTCTCCTAACAACATCACTGGAAACCCCCAAGATGTTAATTTACACTCATGACTTTACTTTGAAAGCTTATTATCACCTGCTAAGAGCTATTTGGGGAACCCGATTTGGCAATGCTCCAAGAACACTAACAAACTCTTGCAAAATTCACCCGCGTTTCTTCTGTTATTATAATTTTGCATCGTGGTAAAGTATTACTTAATACAAAATGTCCCACATCAACAATTTTTAAGGGAATGGCTCCATAGTGCTAAGTATATTCACATTGTTATGCAATCAATCTCCAGAACTTGTTCTCACCCTTTAAACACAGCTGCACGTTCTCCCCTCCCCCCAGCTCCTGGCAACCACCATTCCACTTTCTGTCTTTATGGCTCTGACCAGTATATCTCATATAAGTGGAATTACACAGTATTCATCCTTTTGCGACTGGTTTATTTCACTTAGCAAGTACTTAAGTTTCATCTAAGTTGTAGCATGTGACAGGATTTCTTTCTTTTTTAAAGCTAAATAATATTCTGATGTATGTATATTCCACATTTTGTTTATTCATTCATCCACTGATGGACAATTGGTTTCTTTCTACCTCCTGGCTATTGTGAATAAAGCTGCTATAAACATGAGTATACAAATATGTGTTCAAGACTCTGCTTTCAACGCTTTTGAGTAAATATATTACTGTCATTAAAATTTTAACGTTTATAATTTTTTTTTTGAGTTTTTATTCTGTTGCCCAGGCTGGAGTGCAATGGCACGCTCACGGCCACTGCAGCCTTGACCTGCTGGGTTCAGGGGATCCTTCTGCCTCAGCCTTCCAAGTAACTGGAACTACAAGTGTGTGCCACCACGCCCAGCTAATTTTTTTATTTATTGGAGACACGAAGTCTTGCCAAGTTGCCCCGGCTGGTCTCTAACCACTGGGCTCAGGCAATTCTCTCGCCTCCACCTCCCAAAGTGCTGGGATTACAGGGACGAGCCATCGCGCCCGGATACCACCTACTGTCTTACTTGATATTTTCAAAAGCTGGACAAAGCTTTACTATTTGTGCCTAAATTAAAAGCTTTTGTCTGTGCAAGAGAATTAACTAGTAACTAGCAATGTGTACGTGCTTCCTAAAACTGACTTTAGTATCAAAATCAAGACTCTCCAAAGCAGATACACTATAACAAACAGCTTTGTGACTATGGTTTTGTCTTGTCAAATGCTTAAGGAGAAAAAATTAAATTCTAAGCTCACACTAGGTGCTAGGCAGAGGTGTGTGCACCTCTTCCCAATTCCAAATTCAGTGGCATCACTTTGGTAGTTTGCAATTAGCCATTTTGGGAGAATTTACACCATGGAAACTGGCAAGTGCTATCAATTATCCCCTCCACCTTCACCAAGAGCCAATTGTTAAGCATTTATTAGCACATTGTGTTGCCAGGGGCCGTGCTCAGAGTGACTGGGGAGCCGGGGCATGAAAACATCAAGTTTATAACTGATAAATCTTAGTCATCTGGTCATATTAGACCAATCATTTATTATTATATTTCCTTCTTCAGAAGAAACAACAAAAATATTCTTTCTCCAGAAATGTTGTATTTAACTAATTTGCTAACCAAGAGTCCAAAAGAGGACCTAATCTATATACTTACCTGCTGCATTAAATCCAATTTGCATGAACTGTAAGAATCTTCAAAAAACAAGAGGCCCACAAATGTAGCATATGGAGATTAGAAAATTTACCCTGAGGAAGAAAAAATTTACATACCTAGGGCACAGATTGATTACTGAGGTGAGTGGAGATTTGGGCTATGATTCTGCCATGCCACTTAAATATCTTTCCATAAAACCCCAGAAAGCCTGCAAGAAAATGTAAGAATGCGGGCATTTTTTTTTTTTTTTTTTTGAGTCAAAGTCTCACTCTGTTGACCAGGCTGGGAGTGCAGTAGCACAGATCATGGCTCACCACAACCTTAACCTCCTGGTCTCAGGTGATCCTCCCACCTCAGCTTCCCAAGTAGCTGGGACTACAGGCGTGTGTGCTACCATGTCTGGCTAAGTTTTTTATTTATTTATTTATTGTTTGTTTGTTTGTTTTTGAGTTGGAGTCTCACTCTGTCGCTCAGACTGGAGTGCAGTGGCCGCTCCCCTGGGCTCCGGCGATCCTTCCGCCTCAGCCTTCCAAGGAGCTGGAACTATAGGCACGCGCTACCATGCCCAGCTAATTTTTTGATTTATTGTAGAGATGAGGGCTCACCAAGTTGCCCACGTGGGCAACCCACGGGCTCAGGCAATCCACTCACCTCGGCCTCCCAAAGCGCTGGGATTACAGGCTGAGCCACGAGTTTTTTATTTTTTCATGTTGCCTAAGCTGGTCTCAAATTCCTGGGTTCAGGCAATGTTGTCACTTCAGCCTCCCAAAGTGCTGGGATTATAGGTGTGAGCCACCGCACCTGGCCACTTGTTCAGAGTTTAATTAAGTCATTATAACTAGGTAGAGAGAGAAGCCAACAGGATTTGTGGGAAGAGTCACAATGTCGTCAGAGTGGACAAACTAAGATAAGTCTCTGGGATAGAAGCAGCAACAAATTGATTCCTTCTGAGGGATAAAACACCAAAAACAAAAAACAAAACAAAACAAAAACCCAAATGCAGGCAATTAGAACTGCAAATTACCTGGGCCAACCCAAATAAGAAAACACAGTGTCGGCTGGGGATGGTGTCTCACAAATATAATCCCAGCACCTTGGAAGGCCGAGGTGAGAGGATTGCCTGAGCCCACAGGTTCAGAGACCCACCTGGGCAACTTGGTGAGACCTCATCTCTACAATAAAACAAAAAATTAGCCGGGCATGTGTGCATGCCTGTAGTTCCAGCTACTCGGAAGGCTGAGGTGGAGGAATCGCCGGA
This sequence comes from Cephalopachus bancanus, assembly GCA_027257055.1. Classification (NCBI taxonomy): domain Eukaryota; kingdom Metazoa; phylum Chordata; class Mammalia; order Primates; family Tarsiidae; genus Cephalopachus; species Cephalopachus bancanus. The sequence continues at coordinate 35,828 of JAPVLO010000484.1, forward strand.
GCCCAGCAGGTCGAGGCTACAGTGGCTGGGAGCGTTCCACTGCATTGCAGCCTAGGTGACAGAATGAGACACCTGACTCAAAATAAAAGGAAAGGAAAAGAAAACACAGTGTCTAGACTAGTCACTGAGTCCCAGTGATGCTGCTAGTTACAGAATCTGAACCAAGCAATATAATTGTTATCAATGAAGTTGTTACCTACACCCTTATTTGTTCACTTCGGAAACCAAGGTTTATAATGAAACGAGATGGCAAATGATAATCTTTGCTCTAGATACACCACATTTGATGTTCACATGTACAAGATCATAAGTCCCTGTTCTCCTCACCTTCCATATTTTTAAGTTCTGTTCAATCATCTTTTGCAATAATCTTTTAAATACAGTGCCACGAATATATTTGACACTACTTATTATTTAATAAATTATTTAACGACTCCCTTTCTTTTCATCCCAACTGCCACTAACCAACATCAGGAATAGATGAACATGTATTTGGCGCCTATGATGTCCAGTTAAGAGTTGAAAAAACAGCCGGACTCGGTGGCTCAGTCTGTAATCCCACGCTTTGGGAGGCTGAGGTGAGTGAATTGCCTGAGCCCATGGGTTCGAGACCCGCCTGGGCAACTTGGTGAGACCTCATCTCTATAGTATATCAAAAAAAAAAAAAAAAAAGAGTTGAAAAGACTTGACCAGGCGCGGTAACTCACACCTATAATCCCAGCACTTTGGGAGGTGAGAGGATTGCCCGAGCCCATGAGTTCAAGACCAGCCCGGGCAACTTGGTGAGACTTCATCTCTATAATAAATCAAAAAATTAGCCAGGCGTGGTGGCATACGCCTGTAGTTCCAGTTACTTGGAAGCCTGAGGTGGAAGGATCTCCTGAGTCCAACAGGTCGAGGCTGCTGTGACTGTATGCAGTGTGCCACTGCACTGCAGACTGGGCAACAGAGTGAGATTCTGACTCAAAAAAAAAAGTTGAAAAGACAGGCTGAGGGCAGTTGCTCAAGCCTGTAATCCCAGCACTTTGGGAGGCCAAGGCAAGAGGATTGCCTGAGCTCAGGGGTTCCAGATCAACCTGGGTAACTTGGTGAGACCTCGTCTCTACAATAAATCAAAAAACAGTCGGGCGTGGTGGCTCATGTCTGTAGTTCCAGCCACTTGGATGGTTGAGGCGGAAAGATCACCTGAGCCCAGCAGGTTGAGGCTGTGGTGGCCGTGAGCATGCCACTGCACTCTAACCCGGGCAACAGAGTGAGACTTCAACTCCAAAAAAAAAAAAGTGTTGAAAAGACAGCTGGAGTTCTTCTCCTTAAGAAATTAAGGTCAGTGAAAGGAAATGAACATACTACAGCAATAGCCCTGTAAATGGTCTCCACGCCTTCCATGTCTTCCTACCCTAACCTATACACGGTTAGTAGTTTTATTGTTCTGAATCACCCTTTGATCATATCATTCACCCAGTTGTCTCTGTGGCACTTCCGTGTTGGTGACATAGTCCAGACTTCTCAGGCTAACACTAAGGTCAGCCAGTCCAGGAAAATACCATTGATATTTGAAGCTCCTTGGTATGACCCCACAACTCTGCTACATAAAGTCAGCATTCCATCTAAACTAATTGTATCTTTCTTCATTAACATATTCTGATTTTATACCTTGAAAATACCCTGTCGCCGGGCTCGGTGGCTCAGCCTGTAATCCCACGCCTTTGGGAGGCTGAGGTAAGTGGATTGCCTGAGCCCGTGGGTTCGAGACCCACCTGGGCAGCAAGACCTCATCTCTACAATAAATCCAAAAAATCAGCTGGGCGTGGTAACACATGCCTATAATTCTGGCTACTTGGAAGGCTGAGGCGGAGGGATCGCCGGGGCCCAGCAGGTCGAGGCTGCGGTGGCCGGGAGCGGCCACTGCACTCCAGTTCGGGCAACCGAGTGAGACTCCAACTCAAAAAAAAAAAAAGAAAATACCCTGTCCCCTACAAATGACTTTCCCATTCATATTTGATATCCAAATCTTTTCTGTCTTTCTAAACCCCACTCAAGTTCAATCTTATTAGTTTAATTTTGTCTCCATCTCATAGGTGAGACTCATCCATTTATTCAGCAATATACGTGTCAATTGAGTTTTTACTGAGTGCAAAGGACTACACTCAGTGCTAAAGATGCATTTCCTTGTCTGAACTTTTTTTATCCATAAAATTCCTTTAACAATAATTGCTGGCCGGGCGAGGTGGCTCATGCCTTTAATCAGCACTTTGGGAGGCCGAGGTGAGAGGATTGCCTGAGCCCAAGGGTTCCAGACCAAGCTGGACAACTTGGTGAGACCTCGTCTTTACAATAAATCAAGAAAAATTAGTTGGGCATGACTCCAACTCAGAAAAAAAAAAAAAGAATTTCTTACATGTAAGGTACTATTGCAGGTGCTGTCCAGGATCCAGTAATAAAGACTCAATGTCTGTCTTAAAATAAAACAACAAAATTGATGCTATAAGGCAGCAAATATTGTTTTTTGGTTTTTATTTTGCTTTTGAGTCAGAGTGTCACTCTGTCACCCAGGCAGGAGGGCAGTGGCACACTTCCAGCCACTGCAACCTCGATCTGCTGGGCTCAGGTGATCCACCTGCCTCAGCCTTCCAAGTAGTTGGAACTACAGGCACAGGCCACCCTGCCCGGCTAATTTTTTGATTTACTGTAGAGATGAGGTCTTGCCAAGTTGTGCAGGCTGATCTTGAACCCATGGGCTCAGGTAATCCTCTCACCTCAGTCTCCCAAAGTGCTAGGATTACAGGTGTGAGCCACTACGCCTGGCCAATATATTATTATTTTTATTATTATTATTTTTTGTGAGAAAGCAGGAGTTAATTAAGAATACAGAAAAGCTCCCAAGCAAGAGGGGACCAGAAAGAAGGTTGCCCCAGTAAATTCTTAAATTATTTTATTTTTTATTTTTTGAGTTGGAGTCTCACTCTGTCGCCCAGACTGGAGTGCAGTGGCCGCTCCCGGCCACCGTAACCTCGGCCTGCTGGGCTTTGGCAATCCTTCCGCCTCAGCCTTCCAAGGAGCTGGAACTACAGGCGTGCCCCACCACACCTGGCTAATTTTTTTGATTTATTGTAGAGATGAGGTTTTGCCAAGTTGCCCAGTGGGGTCTTGAACCCGCGGGCTCAGGCAATTCACTCACCTCGGCCTCCCAAAGGGCAGGATTACAGGCTGAGCCACGAGCCCGGCTAAATTCTTAAAGTATTACTGACTTGATGTGATATAGCAGTTCTGATCCTTTTTAATCTATAAACCCATTAAGAACTTAATGAAGTGATTGAAACTTCCCAAATTAAGAATGTTATGTCTTGTTTTGATAATTCAAGGAAGATTATTTGTACTGTCTATGGCAAGAACTGATATCTGCTCTCTTCCCAAACTGAACAATATAATATATCTTTTAGGGTGAATAAGCCCATCCTTGTCTTCACCGTGGCCAGCCTGAAGTTCTTAAAGCATTGGATTTTAGTACCTACTATAATTATTACATATTGTCTCATGTCTTATGAGCGCTGTATTCAATGTCACATTTTTTGTTTTTGTGTTTTTGGAGTTGGAGTCTCACTCTTGTTGCCCAGGCTGGAGTGCAGTGGCACGTTCATGGTCACCACAACCTCGACCTGCAGGGCTTAGGTGATCCTTCCACCTCATCCTTGCAAGTAGCTGGAACTACAGACTCACACCACCAGGCCCAGCTTGTTTTTGTGTCTTATTGTAGAGACAGGACTCACCAAGTTGCCCAGGCTGGTCTTGAACACCCAGGTTTAGGCAATCCTCTCACCTCAGCCTCCCAAAATGCTGGGATTACAGGCTGAGCCACCGTTCCCAGCCTATACATCATGTTTTAAAAGTGTGGTTTATTTATTTTCAGAGTTACTTATTTACGTGAAGATGAGTACACTAAAAAGTTTTAAAAGTATAGCTGTAGTTGTGGTATAATGGCTCTATAAATTTCGTTCACGCTGCAACTCACATGGACAGAGAAAATATTTCTTAGCTGGGCTCGGTGGCTCAGCCTGTAATCCTGTGCTTTGGGAGGCTGAGGTGAGTGGATTGCTTGAGCCCGTGGGTTCGAGACCCTCCTGGGCAACCTGGCAAAACCTCATCTCTACAATAAATCAAAAAATCAGCCGGGAGTGGTAGTGTACGCCTGTAATTCCAGCTCCTTGGAAGGCTGAGGTGGAAGGATCGCCAGAGCCCAGCAGGTCGAGGCTGCGGTGGCCGGGAGTGGCCACTGCACTCCAGTCTGGGCGACAGAGTGAGACTCCAACTCAAAAAAAAAAAAAGAAAATATTTCTTTCTCTCCATAACTGATTCGGTCTTCCTCACCAGCTCTGATTGTCTTGTTAGTATGAAATAGATCTTAAATTTTGTCTAGTATGGTTAACCTATATAATCACTTAAAGAGTAAGTCTTCATCTCTGTAGATAAAAATAATCAGTCTCAGATTTCCTCTCTATCCTTCCCTTGCTTCTCTCCAAGAAAGAAAAAGATGTGGCTTGCCGTGGCCTTGTGGCCACAAGGGTCACACTTCCTCAGAAACCACAGTGTCTTTGTATTATGCTTTTTTCTCTGACCTCCTCCACGATGACCACATTCTCCTTCACAGCATTCTGGGTGAGGTCGGCCATCAGTGTCATTTGTAGCTGGGGGTCTCTCAGCTTGGTCAGAGGCTAGTGGAGCCCCTGTGTTATTTGGCCTTACTAATAATGACGATCCCTCTGCAGTTTTACTCTATCTTCCTTTATGTCCTGGCCCAGCGGTCCACTTGTCAGCTCTGGCTGCTTTTCACATATTAGGCCCCAAGCGCAGGTGCAGGACTACAAGTTCCCAATCCAGCCACCTGCCATGTCCTCTCTCTCTCTCTCTCTCTCTCTTTTTTAGTCGGTGTCTCACTCTGTCGCCCAGGTTGGAGTGCAGTGGCACACTCATGGCCACCGCAGCCTCGACCTGCTGGGCTCAGGTGATCCTTCCACCTCAGCCTTCTAGGTAACTGGAACTACAGGCATGCGCCATCATGCCCGGCTAATTTTTCTTGAATTATTGTCGAGATGAGATGTGATCACGTTGCCCGGGCTGGTCTGGAACCCTTGGACTCAGGCAATCCTCTCACCTAGGCCTCTCAAAGGCTGGAATTAAAGGCGTGAGACAGCACGCCCCGCCCCTGTCCTCTCTTAAAGGCTCGCAGGAACTCCTTGGCCCTTCTCAAACCACCCAGGAACCAGGGCAGCTAGAGAAAGTTAAAGGGCTGCCCTTTATTTGTGTCTAAACTTACCCACCAATTTTAATCTGATATGGCCTTAGCCAGGGGGCTGGAAGATGTATCAGAACCCATTATCTCTCTACCTCTGACTCCCTCTGCTCTCCAAAATATCCAAGACCAAAAGGCCACTTCCACTTTCCCTTTTCTAAAACTCTGTGGTGCCTTTCCCTCAGGCCAGGATCTAGATAAACTGAGGGTGAGATAAAGGAATTTGAAAACTCCTCTATCTTGACAAAGCCCTTCTTATGAGATTATTGTCCATGTGTAAAATCTCATCTTAAATTGTCCAAAAATGAATCTTAACTTTTGATTCCGTTTGCATTCCTCTGTAACAATCCTAATTGCTGTTTCCTGATTCACTACAGATTATCTTCTTGAGTTAACTAAGGAGAAGGCCAGGAAGACCAAAAAATAAGAGAAAAAGATACATGAATATGTCCCAAGTTATTATTCCTTTTAATGGTGGTATTGATAGTGTATGTTAAGATAGTGTAAATACTATATATGCTACAGTAAATATTTTATTGTAAATAAGATATCGTAACAGGATAGAGTTCTAGCTCTGGGGTGGGTGACATAGACTGCAGAAAGCATTCTCTATGTTAATCCATATGCATTGCAGGCATCACATGAAGAAATGCAGCCTGGACTAAATACCTCTCTGGAAAGTTAAGAGATAAAACTGTGAATTCTAGCCAGCTCGGTGGCTCAGCCTGTAATCCCGCGCCTTTGGGAGGCTGAGGTGAGTGGATTGCCTGAGCCCGCGGGTTCAAGACCTGCTTGGGCAACTTGGCAAGACCTCATCTCTACAATAAATAAAAAAATCAGCCGGGCGTGGTAGCGCGCGCCTGTAATTCCGGCTACTCGGAAGGCTGAGGCGGAAGGATCGCTGGAGCCCAGCGGGTCGAGGCTGCGGTGGCCGGGAGCAGCCACTGCACTCCAGTCTGGGCGACAGAGTGAGACTCCAACTCAAAAAAAAACCCAAAAACTGTGAATTCTGACAGTCCCACTAGTGTTATCCTGGATCAGTTATTTTTAGTAGTCCAAAATATGGACTATAAGTTATAAGGAATAACTAAGGCTAAAAAAAGGCAAAATAAAAAACTAGAATTCAATTTAAAAAAATATTAATTTACAACGTGCAATTATTTTTTACTTTCTTATAAGTGGATTTATTTCAGGGAAATTTTTTTTTTTTTTTGAGTCGGAGTCTCACTCTGTCTCCCAGACTGGAGTGCAGTGGCCGCTCCCGGCCACCACAGCCTCGACCCGCTGGGCTCCGGCGATCCTTCCGCCTCCGCTTTCCAAGTAGCCAGAATTACAGGCATGCGCTACCACGACTGGCTGATTTTTTGATTTATTGTAGAGATGAGGGCTCAACCAAGTTGCCCAGGTGGGTCTCGAACCCGCGTGCTCAGGCAATCCGCTCACCTTAGCCTCCAAAAGGCGCAGGATTACAGGCTGAGCCACCCAGCCCGGCTAATTTTTTTATCTTAAAGATGTGGGGTACAATTCAGGATTAGGTATATAAGTGGACATCACACAGGTTATCAGAGAACTTTCTTTTTTTCTTTTTTTTTTTTTTGAGTTGGAGTCTCACTCTGTTGCCCAGGTTGGGGTGCAGCGGCACGCCCATGGCCACCACAGCCTCCACCTGCTGGGTTTAGGTGATCCTTCTGCCCCAACCTTCCAAGTAGCTGGAATTACAGGCACGTGCCATCATGCCCAGATAATTTTTTGATTTGTGGAGATGAGATCTCACCAAGTTGTCCAGGTTGGTCTGAACCCCTGGACTTAGGCAGTCCTCTCTCCTCGGCCTCGCAAAGTGCTGGGATTATAGGCATGAGCCACGGCGCCCAGCCTAGGGAACTTTCTAAAGTAGAAGCTGGAGTAAGATTCAAACCAGCAAGGCAGCTTCCAGGTCCTTAATATACAACGAGTTGCCAAAGCATCATTAGAAAAAATTAGAACTCTTGTGTCAATTACAAACTAATATTGCTCTTATTAAAGGAGATGGATTCCTAGAGAAAAAAATTTTATTTATTTAGGTATTTATTTATTTTGAGTTGGAGTCACACTCTGTTTCCCGGGCTGGAGTACAGTGGCACACTCCAGCTACCGCAGCCTCGACCTGCTGGGCTCAGGCGATCTTTCCTCTGCCTTTCAAGTAGCCGGAACTATAGATGCGTGCTACCACACTTGGCTAGTTTATTTTTCATTTTTTTATTTATTGTTGAGACGAGGTCTCGCCAAGTTTCCCGGACTGGTCTCAAACCTACAGGCTCAGGCAATCCACTCGCTTCCACCTCCCAAAGTGCTGGGATTACAGGCTGAGCCACTGAGCCCGGCCAGGAAAGAATTCTAAAACATTTCTTACCTGTGTCAGCCTAAGAATAACTCTATTATCTCTGCAGTAAACACATGCCGCATTTATAATTTGACTAGGGGGCTGGCTGCTAATTCCAAGACTAGCCACTTGATGGTCACTTGAACTTGACAATCTAAAACACTCAGAAATTCTAGAACCAAATAATGCATGAAGTAATCCTGTTTATTAGGAATGAGAGAGAGATTTTATCTAAGCATTAAATGTTTTAAACACTTTAAATATTTTAAATATTAAAATATGCCTCCCAAGATGTTATCTGGCTTCTAAAAATTATATATAAAATACATATACTGGCCGGGCTCGGTGGCTCAGCCTGTAATCCCGCGCTTTGGGAGGCCTAGGTGAGTGGATTGCCTGAGCCCATGGGTTCAAGACCCACCTGGGCAACTTGGCGAGACCTCATCTCTACAATAAATCAAAAATCAGCCGAGCATGGTAGTGTGCTCCTATAATTCCAGTTACTCGGAAGGCGGAGGCGGAAGGATTGCCAGAGCCCAGCAGGTCGAGGCTGCGGTGGCCGGGAGCGGCCACTGCACTCCAGTCTGGGCGACTGAGTGAGACAACAACTCAAAAAAAAAAATGCATATGCTACTTTTTTGATATCCACATTAAACAAATGTTGAATAATACTTAAATGATATCAGTTGAATGGACTACAGATTATGCAATTGCTCATATACCTTAATCTAGCCCTAGTAAGAACCAGTCCCGGCCTCTCAAAATGCTGGGATTATAGGGATGAGTCACTGCACCTGGTCTTGGGAACCACAGGTGGAGACTGCAGTGGCCATGAACATGCCACTGTACTCCAACCTGGGCAACAGAGGGAGACTCCTACTCAAAAAAAAAAAAGAAGAAGAAGAAGTTTCCCTAGGCCAGGTGCAGTAGCTCATGCCTATAATCCGAGAACTTTGGGAGGCCAAGGTGAGAGGATTGCCTGAGCCCACAGGGTCAAGACCTTGGAGTGGATATGAAAGCAGGGAAAGAAGAAAGATCTTAGATCATAGATAGGGCCGGGAGAGGTGGCTTAAGCCTTTAATCCCAGCACTTTGGGAGGCTGAGGCCAGAGGACTGCCTGAGCTCAGGGATTCGAGACCAGCCTGGGCAACAGTGGGACCTCGTCTCTACAATAAATTAAAAAATAAGTTGGGCATGGTAGACTGCACCTATAGTTCCATCTACTTGGGAGATTGAGGCAGAAGGATCGCCTGAGCTCAGCAGGTTGAGGCTGTGGTGGCTATGAGTGTGCCACTGCCCTTCAGGCTGGGCGACAGTGAAACTCCAACTCACACACACACAAAAAATGTGCCGGGCTCGGTGGCTCAGCCTGTCATCCCGCGCCTTTGGGAGGCTGAGGTGAGTGGATTGCCTGAGCCCGCGGGTTCGAGACCCGCCTGGGCAGCGAGACCTCATCTCTACAATAAATCAAAATATCAGCCGGGCGTGGTAGTGCGCACCTGTAATTCTGGCTACTGGGAAGGCTGAGGCGGAAAGATCGCCGGAGCCCAGCAGGCCGAGGCTGCGGCGGTTGGGAGCAGCCACTGCACTCCAGTCTGGGCGAAGGAGTGAGACTCCAACTCAAAAACAAACAAAAAAAAAGTGTGCACATGAAATTGATAAAAGGTACAGTGTACTGTGTCAGCATTATCATGAATATTTTTGTTCAGGGAAGCTTTGATACAATTCATTTTTTTTTTGAGTTGGAGTCTCACTCCGTCGCCCAGACCGGAGTGCAGTGGCCGCTCCCAACCGCCTCAGCCTCGACCCGCTGGGCTCTGGCGATCCTTCCGCCTCGGCCTTCCAAGTAGCTGGAACTATAGGCACGCGCTACCATGCCCGGCTCTTTTTTTTTTTTTTTTTTTTTTTTGATTTATTGTAGAGATGAGATCTCACCAAGTTGCCCAAGTGGGTCTCGAGCCCGCGGGCTCAGGCAATCCACTCACCTCAGCCTCCCAAGGCGTGGGATTACAGGCTGAGCCACCAAGCCCAGCTGAAGCAATACTATTCTAAAAACTTACCAGAGAACCCAGTATGAAAAGAAACCTAAATAAGCTGAACTTCAGAAAACAATGAGTCTTCACCGGGGACTGACTGCTCTTATCCCTGATGAAACAATGAGAAAGACGGGGACTTGACCTTGTCTGGTAGACCAAAGAAGCCAATCAAAACTTTAACAAATGTAATAGCCTTATGCGGTTGGGCATAACAGGTCAGAATTCAAAGGAGGCCCAGCCACATAGCAAGTGTGTACCCCTCCACCTACTCTTTCAATAAGTTTTCAAGGGCTCAGGGACAGAAACACTCAGAGAGAGATCGTTTCAGGTGTGCAAAGCATCTCCTAAGTGCAAGACAGCTGCAACTAGAACGAAGGGGGAACAGCAGTGGAGCTGAGAGATCAACTCGGATTCCTGTGGCTTTCAGTTTCAAATGGTGGGGAGAGGAGAAGAGCTGGGAGAAACTCTGCTCAAGCAATCTGGGTTTTCAGCATGGAAGGCAACTGTCCTCCGAAGAGTAAGGCAGACAGAAATCTCTTGAGACGCAGAATGCTGGGGCCAGTAATGGAGAACCAAAACAACTTCTCAATAATTCCAAAAGTTGACAAACAAGCTGTAAAGCAGAAAAGGATGACTTGTCATCTGAAGAACTGATCACCCATTCTTACTGGAGTTAGGTGGCATCTCAGTGTGGTTTCGATTTGCATTTCTCTGGCTGATGAGTGAGTGAGGCTGAGCATTTTTTCATGTGTCTGTTGGCTGCTTGTATGTCTTCTTTTGAGAAGTGTCTGTTCATGTCTTTTGCCCACTTTTTAATGGGGCTGTTTGTTTTTTTCCTTTTGGCATGTTTGGGCTCCTTGTAGATCCTGGATGTTAGGCCTCTGTCAGATATACAGTTGGCAAATATTTTTTCCCAGCCTGTGGGCTGTCTCCTGCTTTCTCGATGGTTTCTTTGGTTTTGCAGAAGTTTTTTCGTTTGATGAGGTCCCACTTGTCTATCTTATCTTTTATGGCATCGGCATTTGGGGTTTTGATCAGGACATGGGCATTTGAGGTTTTGGTCAGGAATTGGCTGCCTATTCAAATTTCCGTAAGAATGGTTATCAACGATAAAACAAACAGCAACAGATGCTGGCGAGGATGTAGAGAAAAAGAAACGCTTCTGCACTGTTGGTGGGAATGCAAACTAGTTCAACCTGTATGAAAAATGGCTGGCGAGTCCTGCGGTCTTTGGAGGTCAGTTGCCTTCCGTGCTGAAAACTCAGATTGCTTGAGCAGAGTTTCTCTCAGCTTGTCTTCTCCTCCCCCAGCATTTGAAACTGAAAGCCACAGGTATTTGAGTTGGTCTCTCAGCTCCACTGCTCTTGCCCCTTCATTCCATTGGCAGCTGCCTTGCGCCTAGGAGATGAGTGGCACACCTGAAAAGGTCTCTCTCTCTCAGTGTAGAAACTGACCTTCCCTACAAGCCAGCAATCCCCCGTCTGGGAACATACCTGGAGGGACTTAAATCACTCTACGAGAAAGATACCTGTGCACGCCTGTTTCCCACAGCACTATTCACGATAGCAAAAACATGGAACCAACTGTACTGCCCAGTGAAATTGGACTGGATTTTAAAAATGTGGCTGGGTGTGGTGGCTCGTGCCTATAATCCCAGCACTTTGGGAGGCTGAGGTGAAAGGACTGCCTGAGCCCACGCGTTCAAGAGCAGCCTGGGCAACTTGGCGAGACCTCATCTCTACAAAAAAAAAAAAAAAAAAGCTGGGCATGGTGGTGCATGCCTGTAGTTCCTGCTACTTGGAAGGTTGAGGTGGAAGGATCACCTGAGCCCAGCAGGTTGAGGCTGGGGTGGCCAGGAGCATGCCACTGCACTCCAGCCTGGGTGACAGAGTGAGTCCCTGACTCAAAAAAACAGTACTATAAGGAAGGGATTGAGCCAGGCTCGGTGGCTCAGCCTGTAATCCCGCACCTTTGGGAGGCTGAGGTGAGTGGATTGCCTGAGCCCGCGGGTTCGAGACCCACCTGGGTAGCGAGACCTCATCTCTACAATAAATCAAAAAAATCAGCCAGGCGTGGTAGCGCATGCCTGTAATTCCGGCTACTTGGAAGGCTGAGGCGGAAGGATCCCCGGAGTCCAGCAGGTCGAGGCTGCGGTGGCTGGGAGCGGCCACTGCACTCCAGCCTGGGTGACAGAGTGAGTCTCCAACTCAAAAAAAAAGTACTATAAGAAAGGGATTGGCAGTAACCGGAAACTACCAGGGGAGGTGTGTGTGTTGGGGGTGAGGATACATAACATCAATAGGGTACCTGATCTCTAATCAGGCCAACTGGGAGCCAAAGGGAGGCCCAAACTGTACCAGTATGATAACCAATTATATAACTAATCCTGAATTGTAGTCTAAACCTTTAAAATTAAAAAAAAAGCCGGGCTCGGTGACTCAGCCTGTAATCCCGCGCTTTGGGAGGCCGAGGTGAGTGGATTGCCTAAGCCCACGGGTTCGAGACCCACCTGGGCAACTTGGCGAGACCTCATCTCTACAGTAAATTAAAAATGAGCCGGGCGTGGTAGCGCGCGCCTGTAGTTCCAGCTACTTGGGAGGCTGAGGCGGAAGGATCGCCGGAGCCCAGCAGGTCGAGGCCGCGGTGGCCGGGAGCGGTCCCTGCACTCCAGTCTGGGTGACAAAGTGAAACTCCAACTCAAAAAAAAAAAGATACAACAAAGCGTAGAACCAGCTCAACTGTTGAACAAATGTATTTAGCCCTTAGTTCTAGTGGCCTGACACAGAAGGGACATTTACTTTTTTAGAGAAAAATATTATTTACTTAATTCTTTACTGTTTTTTATACATATTATCTGGTATTCAAAGAGAGAAATATGGGAAACCAACTAAGAATCTAAAACAAAAAGAAGCCAGGCTCAGTAGTTCAGCCTATAATCCCGTGCCTTGGGAGGCTGAGGTGAGTGGATTGCCTGAGTCCGCGGGTTCGAGACCTGCCTGGGCAACTTGGCGAGACCACATCTCTACAGTAAATCAAAAAATCAGCCAGGCGTGGTAGCGCGCGCCTGTAGTTCCAGCTACTTGGAAGGCTGAGGCGGAAGGATCGCCGGAGCCCAGCGGATCGAGGCCGCGGTGGCCGGGAGTGGCCACTGCACTCCAGTCTGGGCGACCGAGTGAGACTCCAACTCAAAAAAAAAAAAAAAAAAAAAAATTAACTAAGCCAAGCCCAGAGGCTCACACCTGTAATCCCAGCACTTTGGGAGGTGGAGGCGAGAGGATTGCCTGAGCTCAGGGGTTCGAGACCAACCTGGGCAACTGGGTGACACTTCATCTCTACAATAATTAAATAAATAAATAGGCCAGTGTGGTGGTGCATGCCTGTAGTTCCGGCTACTTGGAAGGCTGAGGCAAAGGATCACCTCCGCCCAGCAGGTTGAGGCTATGGTGGCCATGAGCATGCCACTGCACTCCAATGTGAGTGAACTAAATCTAGAATTTTATATCCAGTGAAAATATCCTTCAAAAATTAGGGCAAGATAAAGACATTTTTAGACAATGGCTGAGAAAATTTGTCTCCAGCAGACCTGTACTACAAGTTTTTCAGGCTGAAAAGAAGCAATGCCAGATGCAACCCAAGAACTGCACAAAAGAACAGACAGTGCTAGAAAGAGTAGACACGTCGTTCAAATAAAACTTAAAAAAAAACTTTGTCTTTTAACTATATTTAAAGTTTTATTTTTAAAATTATTGATGTTTTAAAATTAAAATTAACAATGCATTGTAGAGTTTATAGTATACGTAGAGGAAAATATAAGATAATGAGAAAACGGGGTAGAAGTGGATAATGAAAGTATACCATTGTAAGGTTCTTACACTGTTCATAAAGTTAAGTATCATTTGAAGATACACTGTGGTAAATTAAAAATACCTATTAAAATTTCTAGAGCAATTTCTAAAACCAACACAGAGAGATGGCTAAAAAGTGAATAGAGGAGGTAAAATAAAATACTGAAAATCATACATGAGTCACACAAAAGAAGAACAGAGAAACAAAGAACAAATGGGAAAATAAACCCCCAAAAGACAGGATACCGAAACCTAACCATAACAATAATTACATTAATTGTACTTGGAATAAACACTTCATCAAAACACAGTGATTATCAGATGAACAAAAAGCAAGATTTACCTATGTGTTGCTTATAAGAAATAGACTTCAAATATAAAGTTATAGGCCGGGCTCAGTGGCTCAGCCTATAACCCTAGCACTTTGGGAAGCCAATGCAAGAGGATTGCCTGAGGCCGCGGGTTCGAGACCCACCTGGGCAACTTGGCGAGACCTCATCTGTACAATAAATAAAAAATTAGCCAAGCATGGTAGCACATTCCTGTAGTTCCAGCTACTTGGAAGACTGAGGCGGAAGGATCGTAAAAATCCAGCAGTTCGAGGATGCGGTGGCCGTGAGCATGCCACTGCCCTTCAGCCTGGGTGACAGAGTGAGACTCCAACTAAAAATATATATATATATAAAGTTATAGAGCGATTGAAAAGGTAATGCTGCCGGGCTCGGTGGCTAAGCCTGTAATCCCAGTGCTTTGGGAGGCTGAGGCGAGTGGATTGCCTGAGCCCATGGATTCGAGACCCGCCTGGGGAACTTGGCGAGACCTCATCTCTACATTAAATAAAAAATTAGCTGGGTTTGGTAGCGTGCGCCTGTAGTTCCGGCTACTTGGAAGGCTGAGGGGGAAGGATCGCCAGAGCCCAGCAGGTCGAGGCTGCGGTGGCCGGGAGCGTAACACTACACTCCAGTCTGGGCGACAGACTGAGACGCCAACTCAAAAAACAAGAAAAGGTAATGCTATGCAAAATGTAAGAACTAGTGAAATCCAAATAAGGTCTTTAGTTTTGAGTTAATAATATTGTACCAAGGTCATTTTCCTGGTTTTAATAATTGTGCTTTGGTTAGTAACATGTCATCATTGGGGGCTGGGTGAAGGGTACATGGGAATGTTTTATATTATTTTGCAATTTTTTTTTTGAGTTGGAGTCTCACTCTGTCACCCAGGCTGGAGGGCTTCACACACTATCGGCTAGGTTCAGTCGATCCTTCTGCCTCAGCCTTCTAAGTAGCCGGAACTACAGGCACACACCATCATGCCCGGCTAATTTTTTTATTTATTATAGAGGTGAGGTCTCACCAAGTTGCCCAGGTTGGTCTCAAACCCGTGGGCTCAGGCAATCCTCTCACCTTGGCCTCGCAAAGTGCTAGGATTATAGATGTGAGCCACTGCACCCCACCTATTTCGCAACTTTTTTTTTTTTTGAATTGGAGTCTCACTCTGTCACCCAGGCTGGAGGGCCGTGGCACACTCCCAGCCACTGCAGCCTCGGTCAGCTGGGCTCCGGCAATCCTTCCGCCTCAGCCTTCCAAGTAGCTAGAACTACAGACGCGCACCATCATGCCCGGCTAATTTTTTGATTTATTGTAGAGATGAGTTCTCGCCAAGTTGTCCAGGCTGGTCTCAAACCCGTGGGCTCAGGCAATCCTCTCACTTTGGCCTCCCAAAGCGCTGAGATTATAGACATGGAGCCACCGCACCTGGCCTATCTTGCAACTTCTATGTGAGTCATTCATTATTTTTTAATGTAAAATTTCTGATATTTTCAACTGAAAGGTTTTTGTTTTATTTTGTTTTAGCTTGCCTTCCTTCATTTCGTAATGTCTCTATCCCTCTTAGTCCAAGTTCGCTATGTTCCCACCAATACAGTTCTCTGAAAATGTCGTAGGTTTCCTAAGAGTCTTATTCAGGTTTACTTCATTCAATAAAAGCCACACTCACAAATATCACAAAAATAAGCCCTTTCCACCTTGGACTCCCTTAAGGTTGCTGTGGAACAGTTTGAAGATTCTTTTTTTTTTTTTGAGTTGGAGTCTCACTCTGTCGCCCAGGCTGGAGTGCAGTGACACGCTCATGGCCACCGCAGCCTTGACCTGCTTGGCTCCAGTGATCCTTCCACTTCAGCCTTCCAATAGCTGGAACTACAGACGTGTACCACCACACCCAGCTAATTTTTTTTTTTAATTTATTATAGAGATGAGGTCTCACTAAGTTGCTCAGTCAGATCTTGAACTCCTGGGCTCAGGAGATCCTCTCACCTCAGCTTCCCAAAGTGCTGAGATTATAAGTGTGAGCCACTGCACCGGCCAATTTCAAGATTCTTTTTTTTTTTTTGAGTCGGAGTCTCACTCTGTCGCCCAGCCTGGAGTGCAGTGGCCGCTCCCAGCCACCGCAGCCTCGACCTGCTGGGCTCCGGCGATCCTTCCGCCTCAGCCTTCCAAGTAGCTGTAACTATAGGCGTGCTACCACGCCTGGCTCATTTTGATTTATTGTAGAGATGAGGTCTCACTAAGTTGCCCAGGCGGGTCTTGAACCCGCAGGCTCAGGCAATCCACTCACCTCAGCCTCCCAAGGGCGCGGGATTACAGGCTGAGCCACCGGGCCGGGCTCAAGATTCTTAAAAGCCCTATTGTTTAATTCAGAGGATCTAGACATTTGATTTAAGATTCTTTTTTTCTTTTTTTTTGAGTCCAAGTCTCACTCTGTCACCCAGACTGGAGTGCAGTGGCCGCTCCCGGCCACCGCATTCTCGACCTGCTGGGCTCTGGCGATCCTTCTGCCTCAGCCTTCCAAGTAGTTGGAACTACAGGCACGCACTACCACGCCCGGTGAATTTTTGATTTATTGTAGAGATGAGGTCTCGCCAAGTTGCCCGGCGGGTTTCGAATCCGTGGGCTCAGGCAATCCACTCACTTCAGCCTCCCAAGGTGCAGGATTACAGGCTGAGCCACTGAGCCCTGCTGGATTTAAGATTCTAATGGAGACTTCTGTCTACTTGAAAAAGTCTATGAGGCTGGGTGTGGTGGCTCACACCTATAATTCCACCACTTTGGGAGGCTGAGGTGAGAGAATTTCCCGAGCCCTTGGGTTCAAGACCAGCCTGGGCAACTTGGCCAGACCTCATCTCTACGATAAATCAAAAAATTAGTTGGGTGTGTTGGTGCCTGTAGTTCCAGCTACTTGGAATGTTGAGGCAGAAGAATCACCTGAGCCCAGCTGGTTGAGACTGCAGTGGCCGTGAGCATGTCCACCTGGGCGACACAGTGAGATGCCAATGCAAAAAAGAAAAAAAGAAAAAAAAGAGAAGGTCTATGATGCACTCCTTAAATCTTTTTGAAGTCGTAAAGAGTTTTACAGTGACTTTATCTCTAGACACTGCAGTGCAGTGGTCCCCAACCTTTTTGGCATCAGGACTGATTTCATGGAAGACAATTTTTCCACGAACAGGTTGTGTGTGCAGTCAAACCTCACTGTGGATGTTAATCCGTATTTGCAGCCACTTTCCAGTGCTAGCATTACCACCCCAGCTCCACCTCAGATCTTCTCCCAAGAAGCACACCACCTAGATCCCTCACGTCCACAATTCCCAATAGGATTCCTGCTGCTATAAGACTCTAATGCCACCACTGATCTGACAGAAGTCAGAGCTCAGGCAGTAATGCAAGCTGTGGGGAGCATCTATAAATCAGAGGAAGCTTTGCTCACTTTCCTGCCACTCACCTTCTGCTGTGTAGCCCAGTTCGTAGCAGGCATGGCCCAGGGGTGTGGATCCCTACCTACACCATGTTTCCTTTAAAATCTACTTCCTAGCCGGGCTCGGTGGCTCAGCCTGTAATCCCGCGCCTTTGGGAGGCTGAGGTGAGTGGATGGCCTGAGCCCGTGGGTTCGAGACCTGCCTGGGCAGCGAGACCTCATCTCTACAATAAATCAAAAAATCAGCCGGGCGTGGTAGTACAAGCCTGTAATTCTGGCTAGTTGGAAGGCTGAGGCGGAAGGATCCCCGGAGCCCAGCAGGTCGAGGCTGCGGTGGCCGGGAGTGTGCCACTGCCCTCCAGTCTGGGCGACAGAGTGAGACTCCAACTCAAAAAAAAAAAAAAAAAAAAAAAAATCTACTTCATGGTTGGGCGCCGTGGCTCAACCTGTAATCCCAGCACTTTGGGAGGCTGAGGTGAGACAGCCGCTGCAGCCTTGAGCTGCTGGGCTTGGGGATCCTTCCGCCTCAGCCTTCCAAGTAACTGGAACCACATGCACGTGCCACCATGACCGGCTAATTTTTTGATTTATCGTGGAGATCTCACCAAATTGTCCTGGCTGGTCTCGATCCCTTGGACTCAGGAGTCAATCCTCGTGCCTCGGCCTCCCAAAGTGCTGGGATCACAGGCTTGAGCCATACGCCCAGCCTGTACAGTACTATATTACAAATCACATGCACATTGTAGTGCAACAGATTCTCAAAACCCTCCCACCTTACATGGCTGAAACTCAACATCCACCAGATAACAACTTCTTACCCTACCTCCCAGCAATCTCTGCCTGCCACCATTCTACTTTCTGTTTCTTTGAGTTTTTTAACTCCTTTATACCTTATATAATTGGAATCATGCAGTATTATTTGTGACTGACTGATTTCACTTAGTACAGTGTCTTCTATATTGTAGCATATGACAGGATTTCCTTCCTTTTAAAAACTAAATAATATTCGATTGTATGCACATACTGCGTTTTGTTTTATCCATTCATTTGTCAGTGAGCATTTAGGTTACTTCTATCTTTTGGTTGTAGTGAATATGCTGCAATGAACATGGGTATGTAAATATCTCTTTGAGATCCTGTTTTTTAATTCTTTGGAGTATATACCCAGAAGTGGACTTGCTAGATTAAGTAATAGTTCTATTCTTTTTTTTTTTTTTGAGTCGGAGTCTTACTCTGTTGCCTAGGCTAGAGTGCAGTGACATGCTCATGACATGCTCATGTAGCTGGAAGTACAGTGCCACCATACCCAGCTATTTTAAAAAATTTATTGTAGACGGGGGCGGGGGCTCGCCATGTTGCCCAGGCTGGTCTTGAACCTATGAGCTCAGGCAATCCTCTTGCCTCTGCCTTTCAAAGCACGGGGATTACAGACGTGAGCCTCCGTGCCTGGCCAATAGTTCTTTTCTTAATCTGGCTGATCTTTAATATTTAACAACTCTTTCTTTTGTTTCTCTCTCTCTATACCTTAGGATAAGCAGCTTAAAGAAACTAGGTGACACTTTTGACACCTGTCTGGAAAGCTCATTAGCTGGATCCATCTGTTTTCCAAGTTACCACAGGTGACAATTCTTCTAAACTTCCTAACGCTGGGTAACAGGAGTCTCCTTTCACCCAACTTCCAATAACATTTTCCTCACTTTTCTCCCAACAGCTTCCTTGAGGGCCACCAAGCTTCAAATAACAACATCCTCAAAGCCCTTCTTTTTTTCTCTCAACTGACTAAACTTAAATTCACTGCAAGGCCTTTCTAACTTTCTCCCACTGCTTGTTCCAAAAGCCACTGCAACATGTGTTGTCATGGCAGTACCCACCTGCAGTTACCAAAATCTGTTCCAGTTCTATATCCCGCATAATGAATCACCCCAAATCTTAATGACTTAAAAGAACAATGATCATTTTATTATTATTTCTCATGGTTTGGGAGGATTGAATAAGCTTAGGTTGCTCTTGCTCAGGATTTCTCACGTGGTCAGACTGGAGCTAGAGTCCTCTTGAAACCCTCCTCACCCACATATCTGTGGTTGATGTTAGCTGTCAGCTGGGACCTCACATGGGCTGTTAGCTGTAACATATGTTGCCCTGACTCATGGGGCTAAAATTCAAGGGTGTGCATCTCAAAAGGAAGAGAGCTAGATGGGAGCTGAATTGCTTTGTATGACCTCTGCAGTCTTATTTTTATGGCCATCACAAAGAATCAACACCTTCCACCTCTTGACTGGGGGAGAAGCTTGTTTCTGGAAGCGCAGGTAAGACTGGAAATAGCATTATATAGTCATGTTTGGAAAAGACAAAATTCTGCCACAGGCCCCATTTGATGAGGTGGTGTCTTGGTGAGTTTTCAGGTTCCAACTCATTACTAGGTGCTTTTCTTTAATTACAGGTAGATCAGCTGATTGAAGTTATCTTAATGAGTGGTAGATAAGATTTTCTAACATTCATAGGGTGGACTGGAGGGAATGTTTTGACCACTGCCCCTAAATGAGATAGCACCAAGGTCTAGATGGGAGGTAAAATTTTCATCAGGTAGATCAAGGCTTGCCAAAGATTTGCTTGAGGGCCAAATCGAATCCACAACATATTTATGTAAATAAAGTTTTATTAGAGCACAGCCATGCCTATTCATTTACCTATGGTTGGCTGCTACTTTCACACCGCAATGAATGGCAGAGTTGAGTAGTTGCAACGGAGACCATATGGATCACAAAGCCTACGATATATTTTTATCTGGCTCCAACAGAAAAATATACTGAGCTCTGAGTTCAAGTTACACATGTTTCACCATAGGGACAGGTAGATGCACTTTCCTTGTCTAAGGATCTCAAAATAGTAAGGAGATTCCAAAGACTTCTTTGGTCTCATCTCATTAATTAAGGTGGACTGGAGGAGGAGCCGGTAGTAGGCTATACCACTCAGGTGAGAGTAGGGTAGACATCTTGGCCACCATGTTTGTTGATGAAATTAACAGACCACAGAGCAGAGGTTTATACAGATAGTTCCTTTTATTTTATTTATTTATTTATTTATACAGATAGTTCCTTTTATTATTATTTATTTATTTACTTATTTTTCGAGTTGGAGTCTCACTCTGTCACCCAGGCTGGAGTGCAGTGGCACACTCATGGCCACCACAGCCTCAACCTGCTGGGCTCAGGTGATCCTTCCGCCTCAGCCTTCCAAGTAGCTGAACTACAGGCATGTGCTTCACGCCTGGCTAATTTTTTGATTTATTGTAGAGATGAGGTCTGACCAAGTTGCCCAGGCTGGCCTTGAACCCGTGGGCTCAGACAGTTCTCTTACCTGGCCTCCCAAGGTGCTGGGATTGTAGGCGTGCGCCATGGCACCAGCCCAGATATTTCTCAAGAAAATCTCAGTTTAGGTGGAGTCTCATCCACAGTCCCAGAACATTTTTGGACACATCTGTTTAATTAAGGGTACATGAACAAATCAGTGAAACAGTCTTTAATGGGTTGAAGTAGACTGACATAGGAGTGAGTCAATAGAATCATCTTAGAAGATCCCTCTTGCCGGGCTCGGTGGCTCAGCCTGTAATCCTGTAAACCTGTAAGGCTGAGGTGAGTGGGTTGCCTGAGCTCGCGGGTTCGAGACCCGCCTAGGCAGTGAGACCTCATCTCTACAATAAATCAAAAAATCAGCCAGGCGTGGTAGCACATGCCTGTAATTCCGGCTACTTGGAAGGCCGAGGCTGAAGGATCGCTGGAGCCCAGCAGGTCGAGGCTGCGGTGGCCAGGAGCAGCCACTGCACTCCAGTCTGGGCGACAGAGTGAGACTCTGACTCAAAAAAAAACCAAAAAAACAAAACCCTCTGTTTTCAGTGAGGGCTTTGTATTTGTATTTATTTTCTTTTTTCTTTTTTTTTTTGAGTTGGAGTCTCACTCTGTCCCCCAGACCGGAGTGTAGTGGCCGCTCCCGGCCACCACCGCCTCGACCTGCTGGGTGCCGGGGATCCTTCCGCCTCGGCCTTCCGAGTAGCTGGAACTACAGGCGCGCGCTACCACGCCCGGCTGATTTTTTGATTTATTGCAGAGATGAGGTCTCGCCAAGTTGCCCAGGCGGGTCTTGAACCCACGGGCTCAGGCAATCCGCTCACCTCGGTCTCCCAAAGCGCGGGATGACAGGCTGAGCCACCGAGCCCGGCTCAAAAGTCAAGTTTCAGCTTATTCTTATTGTTCTCTTCATTCATGCCTACCTCACACCTCAATCCTTATTTGAATTGTAGATGGTCTCTAAGGTTTTCTTTTTATTTTGAGTTGGAGTCTCACTCTGTCGCCCAGGTTGGAGTGCAGTGACCGCTCCCGGCCACCGCAGCCTCGACCTGCTGGGCTCTGGCGATCCTTCCGCCTCAACCTTCCAAGTAGCTGAAACCACAGGCATGTGCCATCACACCTGGCTAATTTTTCTTGATTTGTTGTTGAGACAAGTTCTCGCCATGCTGCTCGGGCTGGTCTCGAACTCCTGAGCTCAGGCAATCCTCTGGCCTCTGCCTCCCAAAGTGCGGGGATTACAGGCATGAGCCACTGCACTCGACCGGTCTCTAAGATTTTCCACTAATAGTAATGTAGTTTCCGCATCGGTCATCTCCATTTCCTGATCCTTTTGCTCCTCATGCCAATGATCTACTCGTTATCCGTTAACTAATTTGCACTGCTCAGTTTCTCTTTTATTATATTGTGTACCCCCTCTGATTCAGAACAGAGATCTATTTCAGTTGCGCAGTGCAATGATTAAATATTTCAGTTTCATTTTCCTCGTAAACAAGAGTTCTTCTGTGTCTTTCTGAGACTTTCGAATTAATTAGGTCTGTCCTCTCAGTTAAGTTTCTAATTCCAGGCTGCTGTTTTTTCCTACATACCTCTCTTCCGTCTTTCCCCCCACCTTTTAAACATAAAATATGTCTTATTTTGTACATATGAGGTTTACAAGGTGGTGCTATGGAACGTAAATAGACAGTAATAGATGTTTACTATAATGAGGCAAATTAATACAGCTATAATCTCACATAATTACTTTTTTGACAAGAGCAACCAAAATCTACTTACTTCACGAAGATTTCTAACATAATACAATTTTATTAACTATAGTCCCTATCTTGTACCTTAGATCTCAAGACATGTTCGCGTTACAGAACTGCTACTTTGCATCCTTTGGCCTACATCTCCTCATTTGTCTACTTCTGCCCTGCTGGCAACCACTTTTTTATTCTTTATCTCTACATATTGGACCCCCCCTTTTTTTTTCGACTTCACATGTAAGTGAGATCATGCAAGATTTTTCTTTCTGTGCCTGGCTTATTTCACTTAGCATAATGTCCTCTAGGCCCATTCATGTTGTGGCAAATGGCAGGATCTCACATATTTTTATTTTTATTTTATTTTATTTTTTTGAGTTGGAGTCTCACTCTGTCACCCCAACTGGAGTCCAGTGGCCACTCCCTGCCACTGTAGCCTCAACCTGCTGGGCTCCGCGATCCTTCCGTCTCACCCTTCCGAGTAGCTGGAACTACAGGCAGGCGCTACCACGCCCAGCTAATTTTTGATTTATTGTAGAGATGAGGTCTCGCCAAGTTGCCCAGGTGGGTCTCGAACCCGTGGTTTAGGCAATCCACTCACCTCAGCCTCCCAAAGCGCTGGGATTACAGGCTGAGCCACCCAGCCTGGCTCTCATTTATTTTTAAAGACCGAATAATATTCTTTGTGCAGGTCAGGCACGGTGGCTCATGCCTATAATCCCAACACTTTGAGAGACCAAAGTAAGAGGATTGCCTGAGTCCACGGTTTCCAGACCCTGGGCAACTTGGTGAGAACTCATCACTACATTTAAAAAAAAAAAGTGGCTGGGCATGGTGGCGCGTGCCTGTAGTTCCAGCTGTTTGGAAGGCAGAGGCAGAAGGATCACCTGAGCCCAGCAGGTCGAGGCTGTGGTGGCCATGAGCATGCCATTGCACTCCAGCCTGGGCGACAGAGCGAGGCTCTGACAAAAAAAAAAATTCTTTGTGTATGTATACTGCATTTTCTTTATCCATTTGTCTGTTGAGGGACACTTAGGTTGATTCTATATCTTGGTGCCTGTAAATAACTCAAGTGCAAGGGAGTGTAGATATCTTTACAAAAAGAGACTCATCTTTAGGTATATACTTAGAAGAGAGATTGCTCAATCACGTGGTAGTTCTATTTTTATAGATAGTTCTATTTTAATAGGAAGCAGGCATTTAACCTTTATTTACTTTTATTTTTATTATTTTTTTTTCTTGAGTCTGGAACTCCTGAGCTCAGGCAATCCTCTTGCCTCCACCTCCCAAAGTGCTGGGATTATAGGCATGAGCCACCATGCCCAGCTGTGACTCATTTTATTGCAACAGTAACTTTTTAAGTTTTTTTGGTTTTGTTTTGAGATAAGGTTTCATGCTGTTGTCGAGGTCTGAGTGCAGTGGCATGATCATAGCTCACAGCAGCCTCAAACTCCTGCCTCAGGCTCCTGAGTAGGTGGGACTACAGATGTGCACCACCATGCCTGGCTAATTTTTCTATTTTTTTGTGGAGACAAAGTCTCACTATCTTGCCCAGATGGGTCCCAAACTCCTGGGCTCAAGCAGTCCTCCTGCCTCAGCCTTCCAAAGTGCTGGGATTACAGGCGTGAGCCACTGCACATGGCCACATTAACTTTATTGTAATTTAGGTAATGAACCTGCAGTATCTCCGAGATATGCCTATATACATACATACAGTATACAGATATTTATGTAAATATACACACACTATATGTAAACACACACGATACGTAAACACACACATTTATCTCCCACTATAGGAATGCACAAACCTCCAATGTAGATGAAATAAAGCATCTCTGTTTCATCTTATAGATAGCTACAGAAGGAATGGCTGAGTAACCCCCTTGGGTCCCCTCCTGCTGTGGGAGATTCTCTGTCCTCGCAATAAATCCTGCTTTAAAAAAAAAAAAAGTATAGCCGGGCGTGGTAGCGCGCGCCTGTAGTTCCAGCTACTTGGAAGGCAGAGGCGGAAGGATGGCCGGAGCCCAGCAGGTCGAGGCTGCGGTGGCCGGAGCGGCCACTGCACTCCAGTCTGGGCGACAGAGTGAGACTCCGACTCAAAAAAACTAAAAAAGAAGTATTGGCCGAAGACGAAGCAACGAGTCGTGTACTGAGGTTCTTTAACACATGGCCTGTGATTAATTTCGAGGGAAGTCTCCCTCATCAACCACAACCACAACCACAGCTGCTTTGTGGTGCCGACTGTGGCTGCCCTCAAAAGATGACTTGCATTTTAGCGACCTTCCCTTGCCTTTACTGGCATCCTCATATTTCAAGGAAATTCACGGGTCACGATTCTTTTGGGAGGATTCTTTATCAGCCCACGACATTTTTGCTTCTGTTCTTCAAAACATTCCTTGCTTGACTTCACTATCCCGACAGTTACTGCCCTATTTCTATCCTCTTTAGAGAAAAAATTCGATACTTAGTCTCTTGTTCTAGCTTCTCACTCTCTCTCTCCTCTCTTTTTTTTTCTCAGGCTGGAGTGCAATGGCATGCTCACAGCCACCGCAGCCTCGACCTGCTGGGCTCAGGTGATCCTTCCGCCTCAGTCTGCCAAGTAACTGGAACTACAGGCATGCGCCACCACACCTGGCAAATTTTTTGACTTATGTAGAGATGAGGTCTCGCCAAGTTGTCCAGGCTGGTCTCAAACCTGTGGGCTCAGGCAATCCTCTCACCTCAGCCTCCCAAAGAGCTCGGATTATAGGTGTGAGCCACTGTGTCAGGCCTGCCTACTTTTTAAATGGGGTTTTGGTGGTGGTTGTTATTGGTATTATTGAGTAGTATTAATAGTTTGAGTTCCTGGTATATTTTGGATATCAGCCCATTAAGCAGTGTATGGTTTGCAAATATTTTCTCCCAGTCTGTTGTTGTTTCCTCATGCTATTAGTTGTTTCCTTTGCTGTGAAGAACGTTTTTAGTCGAACATGCTCCTGCTTGCCTATTTTTTGCATGTGTTGCCTGTGTTTGTGAGGTGACTTCCAAGACTCTGCTGTCCAGACCAATGTCATGGAGATTTCCCCTGTGTTTTTCTCTAGTAGTTTCATAATTTCAGGTCTTATATTTAAGTCTTGAATCAATTTTAGCTGATTCTTACATGAAGGATAATGTTCCATTTTCATTCTCCTGTTATGTGGATATCAATTCTCCCCACACTATTTATTTCTTCCTTTTCTTTTTTTTTTTTTGAGTCGGAGTCTCACTCTGTCGCCCAGACTGGAGTGCGGTGGCCGCTCCCGGCCCCCGCAGCCTCGACCTGTCCGGCTCCGGCGATCCTTCTGCCTCAGCCTTCCAAGCAGCTGGAATTACAGGCGCACGCTACCACGCCCGGCTCATTTTTTGATTTATTGTAGAGCTGAGGTCTCGCCAAGTTGGCCAGGCGGGTCTCGAACCCGCGGGCTCAGGCGATCCACTCACCTCAGCCTCCCAAAGCGCAGGATTACAGGCTGAGCCACCGAGCCGGCTCCAACACTATTTATTTGAATAGACTGTTCTTTCTGCTTTGTGTCCTTGACACCTTTGTCAAAAATCAACTGAATGCCAGGTGTGGTGGCTCATTCCTGTAATCCCAGCACTTTGGGAGGTGCTTATATTTAAGTCCTGAGCCCAGGAGTTTAAGACCAGCCTGGGCAACATGGCGAGACCTCATCTTACAATAAATCTAAAAATTAGCTGGGTGTGGTGGCCACTGTAGGATGACTCTAGTTATTATATAGCTAGAAGGAGTTAAAATAACTAGAAGGAGCATATTGAATGTTCCCAGTGCAAAGAAATGATAAATATTTGAGATAATAGACATGCTAATTACCCTGATCTGATTCTGTACATTATATCTGAAACAACACGATATGGCCATGGATATACAATTTTTATGTTAATTAAATAAAATTAGATACAATTTTTAAAAAGTCAATTGAACATACATGTGTGAGTTTATTCCTGGGACCTCTAGTCTATTTCTTTTTTTTTTTTTTTTTTTAGCTGGAGTCTCACTCTGTCGCCAAGACTGGAATACAGTGGCCGCTCCAGCCACCGCAGCCTCGACCTGCTGGGCTCTGGCGATCCTTCTGCCTCAGCCTTCCGAGTAGCTGGAACTACAGGCGCGCGCCACTATGCCCAGCTGATTTTTTTATTTATTGATTTTTTGATAACTTGATGTATTGATGAGGTCTCGCTGCCCAGGTGGGTCTCGAACCTGCGGGCTCAGGCGATCCATCACCTCAGCCTCCAAAAGGCGCGGGATTACAGGCTGAGCCACCGAGCCCAGCTATTCATTTCTTATAGGTTAGCCGGTTTGTTGGCTTATAATTGTTCACAGCCATCTCTCATGATCCTTTGCATTTCTGTGCTATCAGTTGTAATGTCTCCTCTTTCATTTCTGATTTTGTTTTTTTGAGTCGTTCCTCTTTTTGCTTTGTTAGCAGAGCTAATGGTTTGTCAGTTTTGTTTGGAATTTCAAAACAAATGCAACTCTTAGTTTTGTTAATCTTTTATATTGTGTTTTAGTCTCCACTTCATTTATTTTTGTTCTGACCTCTGTGATATACTTCCTTCTGTTAATGTTGGGATTTGTTCTTTCTTTAGTTCCTTGAAGTGTAATGTTAGGTTGCTTATTTGCCACCTTTCTTCTTATTTGACATAAGCATTTATCACCGTAAATGTCCCTCTTAGAACTGTTTTTGCTGCATCCTATAAGTCTTGGTATGTTGTATTTCCATCTTCATTTGTCTCACAATAATGTATTTTTCCCCTTAATTTCTTTTTTGACCTAATAGTTGTTCAGGAGCATATGTTTAATTTGTACATATTTGTTAATTTTCTATTATTCCTTCTATTAGTGATTTCTAGTTTCACACTATTGCAGTCAGAAAAGATACTTGATATGACTTACAACGTCTTAAGTTTGTTAAGATTTGTTTTGTGGCTAACATATTATCTATCCTGGAGAATGGTTTGTGTGCACTTAAAAAGAATGTGTATTCTTTTTCCTTTTTTTTTTTGAGTTGGAGTCTCACTCTGTCGCCCAGACTGGAGTGCAGTGGCCGCTCCCGGCCCCCGCGGCCTCGCCTCCTGGGCTCCGGCGATCCTTCCACCTCAGCCTTCCAAGTAGCCGGAATTACAGGCGTGCGCTACCACGCCCAGCTGATTTTTTGATTTATTGTAGAGATGAGGTCTTGCTGCCCAGGTGGGTCTCGAACCCGTGGGCTCAGGCAATCCACTCACCTCAGCCTCCCAAAGGCACGGGATTACAGGCTGAGCCACCGAGCCCGGCTTTCTTTTTTTTTTTTATTTGGAATCTTACTCTGTCGCCAGGCTAGAGTGCAGTGGCATGCTCACGGCCATTGCAGCCTTGACCTGCCGGGCTCAGGTGATCCTTCCGCCTCAGCCTTCCAAGTAGCTGGACCTATAGGCATGCACCACCACGTCTGGTTATTTTTTTTTTTTTTATTGTAGAGATGAGGTCTTGCCAAGTTGCCCAGGCTGGTCTTGAACTGGTGGGCTCAGGCAATCCTCTCACCTCGGCCTCCCAAAGTGCTGGGATTATAGACGTAAGCCACTGCGCCAGGCCAAGAATGTATATTCTGTTGCTGTTTTGTGGAATGTTCTATAAATGCCTGTCAGTTTTGACTAAAGTGCAATTCAAGTCCAATTTTTTTCTACTTTTTATTTATTTATTTATTATTTTTGGAGTCTCACTCAGTCTGGAGTGCAGTGGCATACTCATGGCTACTGCAGCCTTGACCTGCTGGGCTCAGGTAATTCTTCCACCTCAGCCTCTCCATAGTAGCTGGAACTACAGGCGTGTGCCACCACCCCCAGCTAATCTTTTTTATTTTATCATAGAAGATCTCACCAAGTTGCCCAGGCTGGTCTCAAACCCCTAGGCTCAGGCAGTCCTCTTGCCTCTGCCTCGCAAAGTGCCTAGATTACAGGCATGAACCCCTGTGCCCCACCAAGCTCAAATTTTACATGAATTTTCTGTCTGGGAGATCTGTCCAGTGCTGAATACTAGATATTAAAATTCCCTGCGGTGATTGTGTTGTAGTCTATGTCTCCCTTCAAACATCTTTATGGGGTGTGACAATTAAGTTCGCAAACTCATCCTAGAAAAAGTGCCACATAGCACATCGCTGAATATCACTACGGTCCCCTTTGAAGTACTCCCCTTGGGAAGCGATGTGCTGACGCTAGCGCCTAGTCTACAAGTGAACACAATGTTGGAACTCTTTTTCTGGAATGGCCATCAGAGCTGTTGCTGCATTACCCTTGATGTCCAGAATGTCATCAAAATATCTTCCTTTCAATATTTCCTTTATCTTTGGGTAAAGAAAAAAGTCACTGGGGGCCAGATCAGGTGAGTAGCGAGGGTATTCTAATACAGTGATTTGTTTACTTGCTAAAAACTTCCTCTCTGACAGTGCTATGTGAGCTGGTGCATTGTCGTGACGCAAGAGTTCCTTCAGGACCTTTCTTTAATGTCTGAGTTGGAGTCTCACTCTGCTGCCCAGGCTGGAGTGCAGTGGCACATTCACAGCCACCCCAGCATCAACCCACTGGGCTCTGGCGATCCTTCCGCCTCAGCCTTCCAAGTAGCTAGAACTTCAGGCGTGTGCTACCACACTTGGTTAATTTTTTATTTAATTGTAGAGATGAGGTCTCACCAAGTTTCCTGGGCTGGTCTCAAACTCGTAGGCTCAGGCAATCCACTTGCCTCGGTCTCCCAAAATGCTGGGGTTGCAGGCTGAGCCACCAAGCCTGGCCGGACCATTTTTTTAAAAATTATTTTATTTTTAAAATGTGGGGTAAAAATGAGGGTTAGGTACATATGTGATCATCATATAGGTAAAGTGTGGGTACCCTTATTGAGCTATAAGCCTCCTTTCAGGACCATTTTTGCACACGCGTTTCTCATGCCAAGATTTTCCGTTAAGATTTTCTTAACTGTTTCTCTATCAATGTTTATTTGGTTCTCTATCAATGTTTATTTGGTCTGCTATGCTTCTTACATTCAGCCGACGATTCTGACACACCATTTGAAAAATTTTTGCAATGTTTTCATCAGTTCTGCTCGTTACTGGCCATCCTGACTTCTCTTCATCCGTGATGCTTTCTTCTCCCTCGGAAAAACGTTTAATACATTTGTACCCTGCCGTTTTCTTCGTGGCATCATCCCCCATAAACTTGGGAAAATATATCCCTGATTTCACGTCCACTCTTGCCAAGTCTAACAAGAAATTTAATGTTCGTTTTTTGCTGTAATTGAGTTCACAAACGTAATTGTCAGACCTTATAGATTTAGGTGCTCTTAATATTGGGTGTATATATGTTTACAATTTTCATATTCTTCTGATGAATAGCCTCATTTATCACGGTATATGACCTTCTTTGTCTCTTTTTACAGTTTTTGACTTAAAGCCTATTTTGACCAAAATAAGTGTAGCTACCTTTGCTCTCTTTTTGTTTTCATTTGCATTGGATATCTTTTTTCTTCACTTTCAGTCTATGAGTGTCCTTTAAGATGAAGTCAGTATTTTTCTTATTTTTTTTTCTTTAGACGCAGAGTCTCATTAATTTTTTCCAGGCTGGTCTTGAACTCCTGAGCTCAAGAAGCCTCCTGCTTTGGCCTGCCAAAGTGCTGAGATTATAGGTGTGAGCCACCACACTTGCCAAAGTGAGTCTCTTGTATGCAGCGTATAGTTGAGTCTTACTTATTTTTAAAATTCATTTGTCCATCCTGATTTTTCATCTTTTTTTTTTTTTTTTTGGAATTGAGGGTCTCACTTTGTTGCCCAGGATGGAGTACAATGGCACCATTGCAGCTCACTGCAGCCTTGACCTCCTAGAGCTGGAACGACAGGCATGTGCCACCACACCTGGCTTTTTTTTTTTTTTGAGTTGCAGTCTCACTCTGTCGCCCAGACTGGAGTGCAGTGGCCACTCCCAGCCACCGCAGCCTCGACCCACTGGGCTCTGGCGATCCTTCTGCCTCAGCCTCCCAAGTAGCTGGAACTACAGGCGTGTGCTACCACGCCTAGCTAATTTTTTTGATTTATTGTGGAGATGAGGTCTCGCCAAGTTGCCCAGGCGGGTCTTGAACCCCCGCGGGCTCAGGCAATTCACTCACCTCGGCCTCCCAAAGGCACGGGATTACAGGCTGAGCCACCGAACCTGGCTTTTTTTTTTTTTTAATTGTAGAGACAAGCTCTTGCTGTTTTGCCCAGGCTGGTCTCATCAAGTTGCCCAGGCTGGTCTCAAACTCTTGGGCTCGTGCATTCCCCTTGCCTCCACCTAGCAAAGTGCTGGGATTAAGGGCATGAGCCACCTTGCCAAGCCCCATCCTGTGATTTTTGATTGGAGAATGTAATCATTCATATTCAGAATAATGACTGATAGAGAAGGACTTACCAGTACTATCTTAAAATTTGTTTTCTGGTTGTTTTGTAGATCCCTTTCTCCTTTCTTCTGCTATTGCTTTTCTTCTTTGTGGTTTGACAGCTTTCTGTAATGGTATGCTTTTGATCTTTCTTTTTCTCTTTTGTGTCTCTGTTATGTGCTTTTGCTTTGGGGCTTACATAAAGTATTTTTTACTTATAAGTGGCTATTTTAAGCTGATACCAACTTACTTTTGGTAGCATACAACACTATACACTTTTACTTCCCATTCTCCCGTGTTTTATGGTTTTGAAGTTAAAATACACTTTTTTTTTTTAGTCAGGGTATCACTTTGTCACTTAGGCTGGTGGAATACAGTGGCATGATCATGGCTCATTGTAGTCTTGACCTCCTGGGCTCAGGTGATCCTTCTGTCTCTGCCGCTCAAGCAGCTGAGACCACAGGTGTTCACCACCATGCCTGGATAATCTTTGGACTTTTTTGTAAAGACAAGCTCTTGCTATTTTGCCCAGGCTGATCCCAAACTCCTAGACTCAAGCGATTCTTCCATCCTCAGCCTCCCATACTGCTGACATCACAGGTGTGAGCCATCTTGCCTGCCAAAATTTACAGGTTTTTTTTTTTTGAGTTGGAGTCTCACTCGGTCGCCCAGACTGGAGGGCAGTGGCCGCTCCCGGCCACCGCAGCCTCGACCTGCCGGGCTCCGGCGATCCTTCCGCCTCAGCCTTCCGAGTAGCTGGAACTACAGGCGCGCACTACCACGCCCGGCGAATTTTTTGATTTATTGTAGAGATGAGGTCTTGCTGCCCAGGTGGATCTCGAACCCGCGGGCTCAGGCAATCCACTCACCTCAGCCTCCCAAAGGCGCGGGATTACAGGCTGAGCCACCGAGCCCGGCTACATTTCTTTTTTTGAGTTGGAGTCTCACTCTTGTCATCCAGGCTGGAGCGCAGTGCCACACTCAAGGCCACTGCAACCTCAACCTACTGGCCTTAGGCAATCCTTCCACCTCAGCCTTCCAAGTAGCTGGAACTACAGAAGCGTGCCACCACGCCCGGATAGTTTTCTTGTAATTTATTGTAGAGACAAGGTCTCACCAAGTTGCCCAGGCTGATCTACAATCTCCGGGCTCAGGCAATGCTCTCACCTCGGCCTCCCAAAATGCTGGGATTACAGGCTGAGCCACTGCGCCTGGTCTATTTACATTTTTTTTTTTTTTTGAGTTGGAGTCTCACTCTGTCGCCCAGATGGGAGTGCAGTGGCCACTCCCGGCCACCGCAGCCTCAACCTGCTGGGCTCCGGCGATCCTTCTGCCTCAGCCTTCCCAGTAGCCGGAATTACAGGCGCGCACTACCACACCCGGCTAATTTTTGATTTATTGTAGAGATGAGGTCTCGCCAAGTTGCCCAGGCGGGTCTCAAACCCACAGGCTCAGGCAATTCACTCACCTCGGCCTCCCTAAGAACTGGGATTACAGGCTGAGCCACCGAGCCCGGCCTATTTACATTTTTAAAGTAATTTGTATTGTTAGCAAATTATTGCAGCTTTAGCTGTTTTTAGTAGTTTTACCTTAGCTAGGTGTGGTGACTCATGCCTGTAATCTCAGCACTTTGGAAGGTGGAGGCAAAAGGATTGCCTGAGTCCAGGGGTTTGAGACTAGCCTGGGCAACTCGGTGAGAACTTGTCTCTACAATAAATCAAAAAATTAGCCAAGTGTGGCTAAAAAAATAAATAGCTTTTCCCTTTAAAATATTCTAGATATGCCGGACTCAGTGGCTCAGCCTGTAATCCCGCCCCTTTGGGAGGCTGAGGTGAGTGGATTCCCTGAGCCCACGGGTTCGGGACCCGCCTGCGCAGGCGAGACCTCATCGCTACAATAAATCAAAAAAAAATTAGCCGGGGGTGGTAGCGCGCGCCTGTAATTCCGGCTACTCGGAAGGCTGAGGCGGAAGGATCGCGGGAGCCCAGCGGCCACTGCACTCCATTCTGGGCGACAGTGAGACTCCAACTCAAAAAAAAAAAAAATTCTAGATATATAATTGACTTAACCACTTCTGTTAGAGTAATAAAGTGTTTTGGATTTGACAGTATAACTTCTTTTACAGTGAGTTTTTGTTTGTTTGTTTGTTTTTTTGAGTCGGAGTCTCACTCCGTCGCCCAAACTGGAGTACAGTGGCTGCTCCCGGCCACCGCTGCCTCGACCTGCTGGGCTCTGGCGATCCTTCCGCCTCAGCCTTCCGAGTAGCCGGAATTGTAGGCATGCACTACCACGCCCGGCTGATTTTTTTGATTTATTGTAGAGATGAGGTCTCGCTGCCCAGGCGGGTCTCGAACCCGCGGGCTCAGGCAATCCACTCACTTCAGCCTCCCAAAGGCGCGGGATTACAGGCTGAGCCACCAGGCCCGGCTACCAGTGAGTTTTATACTTTCTTTTTTGAGTTGGAGTCTCACTCCATCACCCAGGCTGTAGGGCAGCAGCATGCTCCTGGCCACCACAGCCTTGACCTACTGGGCTCTGGTGATTCTTCTACCTCAGCCCTCCAAGTAGCCAGAACTACAAGTGCACACTACCTGGCCTGGCTAATATTTTTATTTATTGTAGAGATGAGTTCTCGCCAAGTTGCCCAGGCTGGTCTTGAACCCGTGGGCTCAGGCAATCCTCTCACCTAGGCCTCTCAAAGTGCTGGGATTGCAGACGTGAGCCACCGCATCTGGCCAAGTTTTATACTTTCGTGTTACTAATTAGCGTCTTTCTTCAGCTTCTTTTAACATTTCTAGTAAGGTAAGTCTAGTGGCGACAAACTCTTTTAGCTTTTGCTTTCTGAGAAAGTCTTTATCACCCCCTTTTAAAAAATTTATTTTGTTTTATTTTATTTATTTATTTTTTAGTTGGAATCTCTCACTCTGTCGTCTAGGCTGGAGTGCAGTGGCTTCACTTGTTGGGCTAAGGTAATCCTTCTACCTCAGCCTTCCAAGTAGCTGGAACTACAGGCATGTGCCACCACACCTGGCTAATTTTTTTTTTTTTTTGGGTTGGAGTCTCACTCTGTCTCCCCAGACTGGAGTGCAGTGGCCTCTTCCGGCCACCGCAGCTTCAACCTGCTGGGTTCCGGCGATCCTTCCACCTTAGCATTCTAAGTAGTCAGAACTATAGGCATGTGCTACCATGCCTGGTTAATTTTTTTGATTTACTGTAGAGACGAGGTCTCGCCAAGTTGCCCAGGTGGGTCTCGAACCCATGGGCTCAGGCAATCCACTCACCTCAGCCTCCCAGAGCGCTGGGATTACAGACTGAGTCACCGAGCCCGGCTCTGGCTAATTTTTAAAATTTATTTATTGTAGAGATGAGGTATTGCCAAGTTGCCCGGGCTGGTCTTGAACCCATGGGCTCAGGCAATCCTTTTACCTCAGCCTCCCAAAGTGCTGGGATTATTGGTGTGAGCCACCATGCCTGGACTATTTCATTTTTGTTGTTTTGTTTTGTTTTGTTTTTCTGTTTGTTTGTTTGTTTTGAGTTGGAGTCTCACTCTGTCACCCAGACTGGAGTGCAGCGGCCACTCCTGGCCACCGCAGCCTCCACCTGCTGGACTCTGGCGATCCTTCCACCTCAGCCTTCCAAGTAGCCGGAATTACAGGCATGCGCTACCACACCTGGCTGATTTTTTGATTTATTGTAGAGATGAGGTCTCGTCAAGTTATCTAGGCGGGTCTTGAACCCGCGGGCTCAGGCAATCCACTCACCTCAGCCTCCCAAAGGCGGGGGATTACAGGCTGAGCCACCGAGCGCGGCTGACTATTTCATTTTTTGTGTTGGGGTCTTACTCTGATGCCCAGGCTGGAGTGCAGTGGCATGCTCATGAAGATCATGACTCACAGCAGCCTTGACCTCCTGGGCTCAGGTGGTCTTTCTGCCTCAGCCTCCTGAGTAGTTGTGTGACTACAAGTGTATGCCACCATACCTGACTAACTTTTTTACTATTTGTAGAGATGAGGTTTTGCTGTTTCCCAGACTGGTCTCAAATTCCTGGGCTCAAGCAATCTTCTAACCTCGGTCTCCCAAATTGCTGGGATTACAGGTGAGAGCTATCGCACCCAGCCCACCCCTTTATTTTTGAAAGGCAATGTTGCTGAGTATAGTATTCTTGGTTGACAGCTTTTTCTTCTTTCAGGATTTTTTTTCTTTGAGTTGGAATCTCACTCTGTTGCCCAGGCGGAGTGCAGTGGTATGCTCTTGGCCACCCCAGCCTTGACCTGATGGGCTTATGCACCCTTCTGCCTCAGCTTTCCAAGAAACTGGAACTACAGATGCATGCCACTACACCCAGCTAGTTTTTGTGATTTATTGTAGAGATGAGGTCTCACCAAGTTACCCAAACTGGTCTCAAACCCCTAGGTTCAGGCAATCCTCTCGCCTTGGTCTCCCAAAGTGCTAGGATTACAGTCTGAGCCACTGCGCCCAGTGTGGGATTTTGAATACATCATTCCATTCCACTCTGGCCTACAGGGTTTCTGGTGAAAAAATCCACTGATACTGTTATGGTGACTGAATTATGTGTAACAATTTGCTTCTTTCTCCCTGATTTCAAAACTCTTTTTGTCTTTAACTTATGAGTATGATTATGACATGTTTTATTGTAGGTATTTTTAGTTCATATTATTTTTGTGTGCTTTCGGCTTCCTGGATCTAGATTTCTATTTCCTTCCTTAGCCTTGGGAAGTTTTCTGCCATTCTTTTTTTTTTTTTTGTAGAGATAAGTTCTCGCTATGTTGCTCAGGCTGGTCTCAAACTCCCAGGCTCAAATGATTTTCCCACCTCAGCCTCTCAGAGTGCTGGGATCACAGGCATGAGCCACTGAGTCCAGCCTCATGCTTCTTTTTTATATGTTTTCTGTTCTTTCCTCTCTTTCTTTTCTTTCTGGCACACCAAAGATATGTAAGTTGTTTTGCTTGATGGTGTCCTATAGTCTCCTAAATATTCGCCAGTCTTATTTATTCCTCTTTTTTTTTTTTTTTTTGCTTCTCAGATTTTAGGATTTCCAAAGACCTGTCTTTGAGTTCAGTGATCCTTTCTTTTGTTTAATCAAGTCTACTTGAACCCCTTTCTTAAAATTTTCAGTTCAGAGGCTGGGCTCAGTGGCTCAGTCTGCAATCCTGTGCTTTGGGATGCTGAGGTGAGCGGATTGCCTGAACCTGTGGGTTTGAGACCCACCTGGGCAACTTGCTGTAGACCTCATCTCTACAATAAATCAAAAAATTAGCCGGGTGTGGTAGCGTGCGCCTGTAGTTCCAGCTACTTGGAAGGCTGAGGGGGAAGGATCACTGGAGCCCAGCAGGTCGAGGCTAGGGTGGCCGGGAGCGGCCACTGCAGTCCAGTCTGGGCAACAGAGTGAAACTCCAACTCAAAAAAAAAATTTTTTTTCAGTTCAGTTATAATATTCTTCAACTCTATAATTACTGTTTGGTACTTTTTTATACTTTCTCTTGGTTGAAATTCTCAGTTCTTGCATTTCTCCCCTGACCTCTGGGAGCATTCTTATAACAATTATTTTGAATTTCCTGTTTGTTAAATCACATATTTCTACCTTATTCATACCAGTTTCTGGAAATTTTATTTATTTAAATTAGAGGTCTCACTCTGTCACACAGGCTGGAGTGCCGCGACACAATCATGGTTCACCACAGCCTCAACTTCCCAGGCTTTGGCATTCCTCCTGCCTCACTCAGTCTCTCAAGTAGCTAGGACTACTGGTGTGTATTACCATACCCACTTATGCTTATATTTTTTGTGGAGATGAAGTCTTACTATGTTGCCCAGGCTGGTCTTGACACCTAAGCTCGAGTGATCCTCCTGCTTTGGTCTCCTAAAAAGCTGGGATTACAAGCATGAGCCACTATAAAAGCTTGGTGTGGAGATTTACCTTGTCATTTTATTGGAAATACATTGCCATGTCTTTTTCTTTTCTTTTCCTTTCTTTTCGAGTGGGAGTCTCACCCTGTCGCCCAGGCTGGAGTGCAGTGGCCGCTCCCGGCCACCGCAGCCTCGGCCTGCTGGGCTCCGGCGATCCTTCCGCCTCAGCCTTCCGAGTAGCTGGAACCACAGGCATATGCCACCTTGCTCGGCTAACTTATTTTTGATTTATTATAGAGAGGAGGCCTCGCCATGTTGTTCAGGCTCGTCTTGATCCCCTGGGCTCAGGCAATCCTCTTACCTCTGCCTCCCAAAGTGCTGGGATTACAGATGTGAGCCACCCTGCCCGGCTTCTTCATTTTCTTTCAATCTCTGTGTTGTTTTCTGTGTATTAGATAAGAAAGTAACTCTCCTAGTTGTGTCAGATTGGTCTCAAATAGAACAAGAATCTCACCAGTTCAGCATGCCAGTGAGTTTTAAGATGCTTCTCAAACATTAAAAAAATAGATTGCTGGCCAGGCTCGGTGGCTCAGTCTGTAATCCCAGCACTTTGGGAAGCTGAGGTGAGTGGATTGCCTGAGCCTGCGGGTTCGAGGCCCACCCGGGCAACTTGGTGAGACTTCGTCTCTACAGTAAATCAAAAAACTAGTTGGGTGTGGTAGTGCACGCCTGTAGCTCCGGCTACTCGGAAGACTGAGGCAGAAGGACCCCCGGAGCCCGGCGGGTCGAGGCTGCAGTGGCCAGGAGCAGCCACTGCACTCCCGTCTGGGCGACGGAGTGAGACTCCAACTCAAAAACAACAACAACAACAACAACAAACCGGATTGCTATCTCTGTTTTTGGTGGCCTCCTTGGACTTAGGGCATGCCACTTCCTGTCAGTACCCTGACAACCAGTAAAGTAAAAGCAAGACTCTTAAGATGCAGCTGGAAAGATTGAGGTGTTGGATGTGTATTCCAGTTCCTTCTATCTTCATGGTGAAACTGAGTGAGAGCATTTATATCCCACTTTTTTTTGTCAGTCTCATGCTGTCGTCCAGGCTGGAGTGCAGTGGCACACTCACGGCCACCGCAGCCTTGACCTGCTGGGCCCAGATGATCCTTCTGCCTCAGCCTTCCAAGTAGCTGGAACTACAGGCATGCACCACCATGCCCGGCTAATTCTTGGATTTATTGTAGAGATGAGGTCTTGCCAAATTGCCCAGGCTGGTCTCGAACCTGTGGGCTCAGGCAATCCTCTCACATCTACCTCCCAAAGTGGTGGGATTAAAGGCGTGAGCCCCACTGTGCCCGACGATCTCCCACTCTTTCTGCACAAAGCCAGGGAGAGGATCTGTGGCAAATACCTGTGCTCACATTCAGGCTGCACCCTCTGGTCCTGGGAAGAAAGCTGTGTGTCCACCTCTTTGTTTTCTTCGGTCTAGGACCACTCAGGAATGCAAAGTCCCATCCATTCCCAGAGCTAGCTTGTTAAGGAGACATTCCCTTGGATGGAAGCTTATACTCAAGTGTTTGGACAAATTCCTTCCAGGGAGAATGGGTAGGCCTGAGTTTATCATGGAGAGCCACAGAAATAAAATCAAAAAATCAGCCGGGCGTGGGAGCGCGTGCCTGTAATTCCGGCTACTCGGAAGGCCGAGGCGGAAGGATGGCCGGAGCCCAGCAGGTCGAGGCTGCGATGGCCGGGAGCGGCCACTGCACTCCAGTCTGGGCGACAGAGTGAGACTCCAGCTCAAAAGAAAAGAAAAGAAAAGGCTTGTAAGTGCTGAACTCTGGCTCCTGCTGCTGGAGGGCTACTGTTTGTTGACTCTGTGAGCTCCCTGATGCAAGTTTGTTTGTAGTCAGGCCATTGGAAATGTGTTCTGCAAGCTCCTTTCAGAGGGCAAATGGGAGCTGCATATTCCCGCCCCTTTTCTGCACTGCTCCAGGGAGGAGAGAGGTGTAGCCTCTGGAAGTATCTGTGTGACCACTTAAGACCACCTCTTTGTTCCAAGGCGGTTCGCATGTGTCTAGTACCTTCTGCTCCTAGAACCAAGAGATTTTTTTTTGAGTTGGAGTCTCACTCTGTCACCCAGGCTGGAGGGCAGTGGCACACTCCTGGCCACCGCATCCTCAACCTGCTGGGCGCCAGTGATCCTTCCACCTCAGCCTTCCAAGTAGGCAGAACTACAGGCACATGCTACCACGCCCGGCTAAAAGTTAAGAGATTTAAGATGAAGTTATTTGGTAGGTACCTGTAAAAGTTGGGGCCCCCAGTGTGTGGCATAAACCCCTTCCGTGGAGAAATAGGGAGCAGCATTTTTGTTGTTATTGTTGTTGTTGGTTTTTTTTTTTTTTGAGTTGGAGTGGCTCCGGCGATCCTTCCGCCTCAGCCCTCCAAGTAGCTGGAACTACAGGCGCGCGCCACTACGCCCGGCTGATTTTTGATTTGTTGTAGAAATGAGGTCTCGCCAAGTTGCCCAGGCGGGCCACGAACCACTTTTTTTTTTTGAGTTGGAGTCTCACTCCGTCGCCCAGACTGGAGTGCAGTGGCCGCTCCCGGCCACCGCACCCTCGACCTGCTGGGCTCCGGCGATCCTTCCGCCTCGGCCTTCCGAGTAGCCGGAAATGCAGGTGCACGCCACCATACCCAGCTAATTTTTTGATTTACTGTAGAGATGAGAGCTCGCCAAGTTGCCCAGGCAGGTCTCGAACCTGTGGACTGAGGCAATCCTCTCACCTTGGCCTCTCAAAGTGC
The DNA here is from genome assembly GCA_027257055.1 of Cephalopachus bancanus. Taxonomy (NCBI): domain Eukaryota; kingdom Metazoa; phylum Chordata; class Mammalia; order Primates; family Tarsiidae; genus Cephalopachus; species Cephalopachus bancanus. The sequence goes on from JAPVLO010000484.1 coordinate 75,271, forward strand.
TGGGATTATAGGTGTGAGCCACCAGGCCTGGCCGGTAGAGGTCTTTCAACTGGTCTCTCACTTTCTCTCAGAAGGAATTAATCCATGAATAAATGTTTATTTGGTGTGTCTGTGGGTGGAGGGAGGGTCGGGAGCTTCCTATTCCACCATGTTGCTGATATCGCCAATTCCCTCCCACTTCTCTCTTGAACCTACTACAGTCAGGTATGTCCTGTCTTCACTCCTCCGCAACTGCTCACTTAAGGTCATTTAAGCCTTCCTGCAGTCAGAGGTGTGGGACTCCGAGAAGGGGCTGAGGCCACAGCCCCGTCTCACCCCACCAGGTCTCCATTCTTTGCCATGAGGGCCCACACATGGGGCCCCACGTGCTTGCCTGCCAGGCCTAGACCCACTGGAGCTTGGGACCCTTCCTCCCCGGGCCCAAGTTTGTGAGGCTTTGCTCTGGCACTGCCTCACGGAGACCATTGCCTCTTTTTTCCGTTTTTTGTCGTTTTATTTTAACAACTACACTTTGCACACGTTAAGGAAAAATCTTCACCTTGGTAAAGACAGGAATCACTACTCAGTCCTGATTTGCTCCCCGTAACGGCAGCATTTGTCACAGCTGGTCGCTTTCTTCTTTTTATGTATTTATTTATGATTTATTTTTATTTATTTTTTATTTTTTTATAATCAATATATATATATTTTTTTGAGTCGGAGTCTCACTCTGTCGCCCAGACTAGAGTGCGGTGGCCGCTCCCGGCCACCGCAGCCTCGACCTGCTGGGCTCCGGCGATCCTTCCGCCTCAGCCTTCCGAGTAGCCGGAATTACAGGCACGCGCTACCACGCCCAGCTGATTTTTTGATTTATTGTGGAGATGAGGTCTCGCTGCCCAGGCGGGTCTTGAACCCGCGGGCTCAGGCAATTCACTCACCTCAGCCTCCCAAAGGCGCGGGATGACAGGCTGAGCCACCGAGCCCGGCTAATCAATATTTTTTATTATGATATTGTGGGGTACAGTTAAGGGTTAGGTATACAAATACGCTTCGTTCAGGCACCCTTGTTGATAAGAGGTGTCTCCCCGTCCCCGGTCACTTCACTTTCTTCTTTTGTTTTTTTGTGAGTTGGAGTCTCACTCTGTCGCCCAGACCGGGAGCGGCCACCGCAGCCTCGACCTGCCGGGCTCCGGCGATCCTTCCGCCTCAGCCTTCCGAGTAGCCGGAACTACAGGCGTGCGCTACCACGCCCGGCTGATTGTTTGATTTGTTGTAGAGATGAGGTCTCGCTGCCCAGGCGGGTCTCGAACCCGCGGGCTCAGGCCATCCACTCACCTCAGCCTCCCAAAGGCGCGGGATGACAGGCTGAGCCACCGAGCCCGGCTCACTTTTTCTTGAGTCACTTGCTTTTCTTAGCTTCCAGGACAAAACTCCCTCCTGATTATTCCCCCATGTTCCTGGTTGCTCTTCCGCGTTTTCAGATCCCTCCTCATCTCTCTGAACTCCCCTACCACAGTCCTGGGTCTTCTCTTTCTTACCCATACTCTTTCACCTGGTTTCTCATCAAGTCTCACGGTCTTCAATATCATCCACCTGCCGAGGACTCCTGCTGTGGTTGGACTGTGTCCCCTAAAAAGCATGTGTTGAAAATGTAATCTTCGCTGCAGTGTTGGGAGGGGATGCCTGATGCATGGCGCTTAGCTCACGAGCGGAGCCCTCACGCCTGATTTCCTGCCGGTCACGAAAGGGCTGGAGGCTATGAGCTCAGTCTCTGGCACGCTTCTGCACACTTCTTCCGCCATGTTATGACTCAGTGGGAAGGCTCTCACCAGAGAGCCCCGCGATCTTGGATGCCCGGCCTCCAGAACCATGAGCAAAATACATTTTACTTTCATCTATGTTACGTTGCCTCATCAACGACCCAGTCTGTGGTATTCTGTTGTCACAGCACAAGATGGACTAAGACAACTCTCAAGTTTATGCCTCCAGCCTGGACCTCGCCCCTAAATTCCAGACCAACCGCTTTCTTGACTTCTTCCCTTTTCAAGCCTGATTTTCTTCCCTTGATAGCTGCCTCCTCAAACAGCATCTCCAGTCGTCTTCCCCTTCTCCATTCTTCTAGTTTCTCAGGTAAAACAAGCAAACAAAAACCCTTGGTGTCATTTGACTTGGAGATTCTCTCTCCCTCCCTCCCCCACCCTCCACCCCCAGCTAAACTGTCAGCAAGTCTTGTCGTTTTCTTTTTCCTTTCCTTTTTGAGGTGGACTCTCACTCTGTCACCCAGACTGGAGAGCAGTGAGTGACACATTCCCAGCCACTGCAGCCTCGACCTGCTGGGCTCAGGTGATCCTTCCGCCTCAGCCTTCCAAGTGTCTGGAACTACAGGCACGTGCCACCATGCCCGGCTCATTCTTCTGATTGTCTGTAGCGATGAGGTCTTGCCAAGTTGCCCAGGCTGGTCTCGAACCTGTGGACTCAGGCCATCCTCTTATCTTGGCCTCCCAAAGTGCTGGGCTTATAGGCATGAGCCACTGCACCCGACCAGTCTTGTCATTTTCATCTTCATATAGTTGGACCAGTTTTCACCAATCTTATTGGCACTCCGTGGTCCAGGCACCATTATCTCTTGCCCAGATCATTGCAGTAGCCTTCCAGATGTTTTCCTCATGTCTGCCCATGTTTCCTACAGTCTGTTCTCAACCAAGCACTGTGTTCCTGTTAAAATGTAAGTCAGACTATGTCATTCCTCTACTGAAAACCCTTCAAACCGGGCTCGGTGGCTCAGCATGTAATCCCAGCACTTTGGGAGGCTGAAGTGACTCCAACTCAAAAAAAAGAAAAAAGAAAACCCTCCAGTCACTTTCCGTCTCATTCTGAGTAAAAGCCAAAGTTCTTTCCAACAGCCACAACGACTACCTGGCCTGGCCACCTGTAACTTACCTTTATGACCTGAGCTTCTGAAAGTCTATCCTTCATCTTCTTAATGTAGCTGCACTGGTCCACCCTCTGTCCTTTGAAACACGATATGATTCTACCAAAAAGCAGGCTTTGGGACCTCTACCAAAGGTAGAGGCTTTTCCCCTACCTGAGATGTCTCCTCCACACACACTTTTACGGCAAACTCCTCGCAGCCATCAATCCTTTTCCAGAAGTTGCCTTCCCTGTGAAGCCTTCCCTGTGAAGCCTTCCCTGGCCACTCTACTTAACACTCTGTTTAAGAATATTCGATTATGTATTTTATTCTATTTTTTTGAGTTGGAGTCTCCCAGGCTGGTGTGCATTGGCATGCTTATGGTCACCGCAGCCACGACATGCTAGGCTCAGACAATCCTTCTGCCTCAGCCTTCCAAGTAGCCGGAATTACAGCTGCACGCCCCCTGCCTCCCAAAGTGCTGGGATTACAGGCGTGAGCCACCACGCCCGACTTATTAAAGCATATTTGATCTTCCTGAACTTTATTCCTCTTCATTGCTTTGTCTTTCTTGGTTAGCACTATCATTTTCTAACATGCTCTAATTATATTTATATTTTTCATTGTGTCTTTCTCACTGAATGCTACATGTAAATAAGAATTCTTTTTCTGTTTTGTTCATCGTTGTCTTTCCAGTGACTAGAATAGCGACTCACACATGATAGGAACCAGAAAAATACGTGTGGAATAAATGAAAGAATTAGTGATTTTTTTTCCCCCAGATGTTATTTTATTTATTTATTTTATTATTATTATTTTTTTTGAGTCGGAGTCTCACTCTGTTGCCCAGGCTGGAGTGCAGTGGCCGCTCCCAGCTACCGCAGCCTCGACCGGCTGGGCTCCAGCAATCCTTCCACCTTAGCCTTCAAAGTAGCCAAAATTACAGGCATGCGCTATCAAGCCTGGCTGATTTTTTGATTTATTGTAGAGATGAGGTCTCGCTGCCCCGGTGGGTCTCGAACCCACGGGCTCAGGCAATCCACTCACCTCAGCCTCCCAAAGGCGCGGGGATTACAAGCTGAGCCACCAAGCCCAGCCCAAGTGAATAAATTTTTTAAAAACAATCTGTATGTTTAACACTGTTATTTTATTATAAAAATAATTCTATTATTATTTGTTTTAGATGAAGAAAGTATTTAACAAGTGTTCTATACATTTATAGTGAAATAACTGTAGAATAAGAAGAGATTAAAGAAGAAAAAAAAGTGCATGACCATACTATTTAAAAGTAATCAGGGCTGGGCTTGGTGGCTCAGCCTGTAATCCCAGCACTTTGGAAAGCCAAGGTGAGTAGATCACCTGAGCCCCGGCAACCTGGCGAGACCTCGTCTCTACAATAAATCAAAAATTCGCCCGGCATGGTAGTGCGCACCTGTAGTTCTGGCTACTTGGAAGGCTGAGGCGGAAGGATCACAGAGCCCAGCAGGTCAATGCCAGGGTCGCCGTGAGTTTGCCACTGCACTCCAGCCTGGGCGACAGAGCGGGACTCCAACGCAAAAATAAAAATAAAGGCCGGGCGCGGTGGCTCACGCCTATAATCCCAGCACTTTGGGAGGCCGAGGTGAGAGGACTGCCTGAGCCCACGGGTTCGAGACCAATTTGGGCAACTTGGTGAGACCTCATCTCTACAATAAATCAAAAAATTAGCCAGGTGTGGTAGTGCGTGACTGTAGTTCCAGCTGCTTGGAAGGCTGAGATAGAAGTATCACCTGAGCCCAGCAGGTCGAGGCTGCGGTGGCCGGGAGCGGCCACTGCACTCCAGTCTGGGCGACAGAGGGAGACTGCAACTCAAAAATAAATAAAAATAAAAGTAATCACCATTAATATTCTATTATACATCTTTTCAGTCTCTTCAAGATCAAATTGTAATGCTGTTTACAAAATCACAACAGCTGTTTTTCTGTGTTTTTTTTTTTGTCAGTCTCACTCTGCTGCCCAGGCTAGAGTGCAAGTGGCATGCTCATGGCCACCGCAGCCTCAACCTGCTGGGCTCAGTCGATCCTTCTGCCTCAGCCTTCCAAGTAACTGGAACTACAGGTACATGCTAGCACACCCGGCTTATTATTATTATTTTTTGAGTTGGAGTCTCACTCTGTCACTCAGATGGGGAGTGCAGTGGCCGCTCCTGGCCACTGCAGCCTTGACCTGCTGGGCTCCGGCGATCCTTCCGCCTCAGCCTTCCAAGTAGCTGGAACTACAGGCGCACGCTACCACGCCTGGCTAATTTTTGATTTATTGTAGAGATGAGGTCTCACCAAGTTGCCCAAATTGGTCTCAAACCCGTGGGCTCAGGCAGTCCTCTCACCTCGGCCTCCCAAAGTGCTGGGATTACAGGCTGAGCCACCGAGCCCGGCCTATTTTTTTGATTTATTGTAGAGACAAGGTCTCACCAAGTTGCCTAGGCTGGTCTCAAACCCCTGAGCTTAGGCAATCCTCTCGCGTCAGCCTCCCAAAGTGCTGGGATTACAGGCTTGAGCCACCACACCCAGCCTCAAAAGCTGTTTTGTAATCAACTTGTAAAACTTAGTTGGGTGCAGTGGCTCACACTTATTTTTTTGGTTTTTTTTGAGTTGGAGTCTCACTCTGTCACCCAGACTGGAGTGCAGTGGCTGCTCCTGGCCACCGCAGCCTCGACCTGCCGGGCTCCGGTGAACCTTCTGCCTCAACCTTCCAAATAGCAGGAACTACAGGCATGCGCTACCACAGCCGGCTAATTTTTTAAATTTATTTATTGTAGAGATGAGGTCTCGCCTGCCCAGGCGGTTCTCGAACCCGCGGGCTCAGGCAATCCATTCACCTCAGCCTCCCAAAGGCACGGGATTACAGGCTGAGCCACCGAGCCCGGCAGTGGCCCACACTTGTAATATCATGTTGCTTATTTAATGGAAGATATAGGCTGATATTATCATATTTAATGAGGAACTCCAAAAAAGTTATATTACTATTTTACTGCTAGAGTCTGTGAGTTTTTTGCAGAACCACACCAGCATTTCTCATAACATTTTGTGCTTTGTTTTATCTACTTTGAAGTTGCTTCCTAGGGATTGGTGTATGTCCTGGATTGGCAAGCTGTGGCCTGTGGACCAAATCTGGCCCATCGCCTACCTCTGTTGTGGAAACACAGTCATACTCATTTGGTTATTTATTGACGATGACTGTTTTTGCTCTACAACAAGCAGAGTTGTTGACCCACAGAGATGTCCCAAAAAACCTACAACATTTGATATCTGGGCCTTTGCAAAAAAAGTTTGCTCACTTCTGGTATATATTATAATGTTGATTATTGCTTGGAAGCATCTCTGGCCCATATGCACACAAACCATCATATTTTGGATACTACACAGATGACTCCAAATAGAGCTTTCAGGTCTGGAGTATGATGTCATAGGGCTGAATTATAATCTCTATACAGCAGCCTCCCTAAAATTCATAAAGTCAACAAAGAGTGCGAATATAATAAATCACCCAGTCTTCGGTATTAGCAGAAGACAGGGAACAACTCGAATTTTAAATTGCCCGTAAGTAGGAAGATAAACACCACATTCCAGTTGAATGAATGTCTGCTCTTGCAAGCCTGTGGGTGCTAAGAGTAGGGAGAATGTGGATTAAACAAGTGCACTGAAAAGGTAAGAGCAGCGCAAAGGACAAACAGGCATAGACACAAGTCACCTGTGGTATTGTGAAATGCACATCTGGTCTCCGACCCCATTTCTTGACCTACAACTTCTAAAATCATTGGAACCTCCAAAATGATAAGGCTTTCTTCTATGCTAATGAGCTAACGGATGGCTGGCAGCCCCTAGGTAGCTTCGGGATGGGACCGGGTCACCAGGAAGATCAAGGCAGGATTCGAGAGTTGGGACTGTCAGCTCCACACCCCGCACTTCCAGACAGGGAAGACGGCTGAAGGTCAAGCTGATGGTTAGGGCTGGTGATTTGATCAATCATGCCTACACATGAAGCCTCCATAAAAACCCAAAAGGAAGCCAGGCTTGGTGGCTCAGCCTGTAATCCCACGTCTTTGGGAGGCCGAGGTGAGTGGATTGCCTGAGCCCGCCGGTTCGAGACCCGCCTGGGCAACTTGGCGAGACCTCATCTCTACAATCAATCAAATAATCAGAAGGGCTTGGTAGCGCGCGCCTGTAGTTCCAGTTCCTTGGAAGGCGGAGGCGGAAGGATCACAGGAGCCCAGCGGGTCGAGCCTGCGGTGGCCGGGAGCGGCCACTGCACTCCAGTCTGGGCGACCAAGTGAGACTCCAACTCAAAAAAAAAAAAAAAAAAAAAATCACTCACAATCATCATTCAAATACTAAGAAGAAACAGGGATCTTCTCTCCACCTCCAAAAACAGAAAGAAATGCAATAAGAGTTGATAAAAACCCAGGAAAATAATTGAATAAAAAGGCATAAGTATCTAAAACATGAAAGGTAAACTACAAAGTGCCCAAGGAAGCAGAAATTAATACAAATCTAATCAGAAACATCTAAGAAAGTCAGTAAACCAACCAAGAGAATGAAACTGTGATAAAACATTTAAAAGTAAATCAAAATGTGATGGGGCCCGGGCACGGTGGCTCATGCCCATAATTCCAGCACTTTGGGAGGCCGAGGTGAGCTCACGGGTTCAAGACCAGCCCGGGCAACTTGGAGAGCCCTCATCTCTACAATTAATCCAAAAATTAGCTGGGCGTGGTAGCATGCTCCTGTAGTTCCAGCTACTTGGAAGGCTGAGGCGGAAGGATCGCCGGAGTCCAGCAGGTCCAAGCTACGGTGGCTGTGAGCGTGCCACTGCACTCCAGCCTGGGTGACGGAGTGAGACTCCAACTAAAAACAAACAAACAAACAAGAACAAAACAAAACAAAAAATGTGATGGGAATGGAAAACAGCACACACACAGAGAATATAACATACATATAACTGACGTCTATGAAGAAGAAAAATGAAACAGAACTAGTGTTTAAAATCCAAAAAACCCAGGCTCGGTGGCTCAGCCTGTCATCCCGCGCCTTTGGGAGGCTGAGGTGAGTGGATTGCCTGAGCCCGCGGGTTCGAGACCCGCCTGGGCAGCGAGACCTCATCTCTACAATAAATCAAAAAATCAGCCGGGTGTGGTAGCGCATGCCTGTAGTTCCAGCTCCTTGGAAGGCTGAGGCGGAAGGATCGCTGGAGCCCAGCAGGCGAGGCTGCGGTGGCCGGGAGCGGTCACTGCACTCCAGTCTGGCGACAGAGTGAGACTTCAACTCAACAACAACAACAACAACAACAAAAATCCAAAAAACTCCAGAAGTGAGAAGACAAATATAAATATTGAAAAGGCCCACTATATTTGTGAGAAAAATGACCTGTTAGGATCAAGTCTGATATTTTAGAAAAAATACTAGATTTTAAAAATACTAGCTGGATCAGACTTTTTTTTTTTTTTTTTTAGATGGAGTCTCTGTCACCCAGGCCGAGACTGTAATCCCAGCACTTTGGGGGGCCGAGGTGAGAGGATTGCCTGAGACTGTGGGTTCAAGACCAGCCTGGGCAACACAGTGAGACCTCATCTCTACAATAAAAATTTTAAAAAAATTAGCAGGGATTGGTAGCACACACCTGTAGTTCCTGCTACTTGGAAGGCTGAGACGGAAGGATCGCCAGAGCCTAGCAGGTCGATGCTGGGGTGGTCATGAGTGTGCTACTGCACTCCAGCCTGGGCAATGGAGTGAGACTCCAACTCAAAAAAAAAAATTAAACATGCAAGAAAGCAGAAAAATGTAATTCCTAAGCCGGGCTTGGTGGCTCAGCCTGTAATCGCACGCCTTGGGAGGCTGAGGTGAGTGGATTGCCTGAGCCCGCGGATTCGAGACCCGCCTGGGCAACTTGGCAAGACCTCATGTCTACAATAAATAAAAAATCAGCCGGGCGTGGTTAGTGTGCACCTGTAATTCCGGCTACTCGGAAGGCTGAGGTCACTGCACTCCAGTCTGGGCGACGGAGTGAAACACCAACTCAAAAAAAAAAAAAAAAAAAAAATGTGATCCATAAACAAAGAAAAATTGATCCATTTGCAAGAGACCCAGATATAGTATGGATTTAGCGGACAAACCCTTTAACGCTTCTCTTGTAAAAATGTCCAAGGATGTAAAGGAAAATGTGGGTATAATGAGGTGAGAAAGGGAAGATATAAAAAGAAGAAGCCAAATGGCAATTCCAGGGCTGAAAAAGACATCTGAAATGAAAAAAATTCACTAGACAGGATTATCTGCAGATGAGACGCTGCAGAAGATCGTGAACCTGAAGCTATGGCTATAGAAATGCTTTCAGCTGAAACCACAAAGGAAAAAACTACTGAAAAAAAAAAGAACTGCCCTTCAGTGACCAGCGAGGCAATATCAAGTTGTTTAATATATGTGTAATTGGAGGTATGGATCCATGATTTCCTAGCTCTGCCAATTGAAAAGGCCTAGAAGTAATGACACTCTAGTTACTATAAGCACACTTATCATCGATGTCTTAGTTTCCCAGATACATTTATTTACTAAGCGGCTGCAGCGTTTCTTGTTTGTTTGGTTTTTTTTGAGTTGGAGTCTCACTCTGTCACCCAGACTGGAGAGCACTGGCCGCTCTCCGGCCACCGCAGCCTCGACCCGCTGGGCTCCGGCGATCCTTCCGCCTCAGCCTTCCGAGTAGCCGGAATTACAGGCACGCGCTACCACGCCCGGCTGATTTTTTGATTTATTGTAGAGATGAGGTCTCGCTGCCCAGGCGGGTCTCGAACCCGCGGGCTCAGACAATCCACTCACCTCAGCCTCCCAAAGGCGCGGGATGACAGGCTGAGCCACCGAGCCCGGCTTGGCTGCAGCGTTTCTTAAAGAAATGACTAACCCCAGGTTTGGGGCATGGAAGGTACAAGATGAGCCTGGACCATCGTGTTGTGCCAGAAAGTAATAAAATGTCCAAACAAGTAAATTATGGTTCCAGTCTGTCCCTGGATTAAAAATCACAGAGCATGAGGGGGAAAAAAAAACTCCCACAAAAATCAACTTGAAGGGGCTCTCGCCATCCATATCTGGGACAATCTGAACATCAAAATAAATAAGGGTGGTAATGAGTTACAATCCATTGAGTTCAATAGGATCCATGTGTCTATACTAATGATTAAACAAATTAATTAATAAGAAAAGAAGGCCTTTTGTTATAGTAAAAATTTTAACCGGTAAATGTGGAGTAAGTGGTAGAGTGTGATAAATACGATACTGATTTGGGCAAGAATAATACTTCTGCGTTGATGAGGTCTTAAAATGTCTTCCTACAGATTGCTTATTGGTCACACAGTGGAAAAGAGTAACTATAGAGTTGGGACAAGACAATATCTTGACCTTGGCATCAAAACTGATATTACCAACCAAGAACAGATGGATATCGTGTGCCTCCAAGTGACACCTTGAGGAGAACACAGCATTACTTATGGAATATTTTGACCAGAGATTGCAAAATCTGAATTTGAATCTAATCATGGGGAGACATTAGACAGACTGAAGACCATCCCATAAAATAACTGACATATATTCTTCAGAAATGTCACCGGGCTCGGTGGCTCAGCCTGTAATCCCGCGCCTTTGGGAGACTGAGGTGAGTGGATTGCCTGAGCTCGCGGGTTCGAGACCCGCCTGGGCAACTTGGCGAGGCCTCATCTCTACAATAAATTAAAAAATCAGCCGGGCGTGGTAGCACATGCCTGTAATTCCGGCGACTCGGAAGGCTGAAGTGGAAGGATCGCCGGAGCCCGGCAGGTCAAGGCTGCGGTGGCCGGGAGCGGCCACTGCACTCCAGTCTGGGCGACAGAGTGAGACTCAAACTCAAACTCAAAAAAAAAAGTCAATGCCATGAAAAACAAAGGCTGACTAAAAAGACATGACATACTACCCAAAGTAATCGATAGATTCAACATAATCGGTACCAAAATATCAATGACAATTTTCACAGAAATATTTTTTTTTTTTTTTGAGTTGGAGTCTCACTCTGTCGCCCAGGCTGGAGTGCAGTGGCCGCTCCCGGCCACCGCAGCCTCGACCCGCTGGGCTCCGGCGATCCTTCCACCTCAGCCTTCCGAGTAGCTGGAATTACAGGTGTGCGCTACCATGCCCGGCTGATTTTTTGATTTATTGTAGAGATGAGGTCTCGCTGCCCAGGTGGGTCTCGAACCCACGGGCTCAGGCAATTCACTCACCTCAGCCTCCCAAAGGTGCGGGATTACAGGCTAAGCCACCGAGCCCGGCACAGAAATATTTTTAAAAATTATAAAATTCATATGGAACGAAAAAAAAAAAAGAAAAAGAAAAAAGCCCAAATAGACAAAGCAATTCTGAGCAAAAAGAACAAAGCTGGAGGCATCACACTATCGGATTTCAAAATATACTATAAAGGTATAATAACCAAAACAGCACGGCACTGGCATAAAAACAGACATATAGACTAATGGAACAAAATAGAGAACCCAGAAATAAACCTACATGTTTACAGTCAACTGATTCTTTTTTTTTTTGAGTTGGGGTTCTCACTTTTGTTGCTCAGGTTGGAGTGCAGCAGCACACACATGGCCACTGCAGCCTCCACCTGCTGGCCTTAGGCGATCCTTCCGTCTCAAGCCTTCCAAGCAGCTGGAACCACAGACGTACGCCACCACGTCCGGCCAGTTTTTGTAATTTATTGTGGAGACGAGGTCTCACCAAGTTGCCCAGGCTGGTCTCGAACGCGCAGGCTTGGGCAATCCCCTCGCCTCGGCCTCCGAAAGTGCTGGGATGACAGGCTGAACCACCATGGTCAGCCACCAACTGATCCTTAACAAAGGCACCAAGAAACTTCCCTGGGGAAAGGACTGGAATGAGAGATGGTTGTGAATTTTTATTTTATATATATATATATATATATTTTTTTTTTTTTTGAGTTGGAGTCTCACTCTGTCACTCAGACTGGAGTGTAGTGGCCGCTCCCGGCCACCGCAGCCTCGACCCGCTGGGCTCTGACGATCCTTCCGCCTCAGTCTTCCGAGTAGCCGGAATTACAGGCGCGTGCTACCACGCTCGGCTGATTTTTCGGTTTATTGTAGAGATGAGGTCTCGCCAAGTTGCCCAGGCGGGTCCCGAACCCGCGGGCTCAGGCAATCCACTCACCTCAGCCTCCCAAAGGCGCGGGATTACAGGCTGAGCCACTGAGCCCGGCTTTTATGTTATATTTCTAAGATGATCTATTTTTAACTGGGTTGGCAGCAATTTAAAAATTATTGACTTGGCTGGGCATGGTGGCTCAAGCCTGTAGTCCCAGCACTTTGGGAGGCCGAGGAAAGAGGATTGCCTGAGTTCAGGGGTTCAACACCAGCCTGAGCAACTTGGCGAAACCTCATCTCTACAACAAATCAAAAAATTAGTCGGGCCTGGTAGTACGCGCCTCTAGTTCCAGTTACTTGGAAGGCAGAGGCGGAAGGATTGCCGGAGCCCGGCAGGTCGAGGCTGCGGCGGCCGGGAGCGGCCACTGAACTCCAGTCTGGGCAACAGAGTAAGACTCAAACTAAATAAATTTTAAAAATAAAATAAAATAAAATCATAGATCAATGAAGTTCAATGATTGAAGAATTTCCTGAATACATACAAAGTCTATTTACTTTCTTCTCACAAGGACACCACCTTACTGGAACACAGCACAGCTGGCTCCATGTACATGGGAAGTACACACAGCTCATGTGTGCATCTGGCAGAATTCCCCGTACAGAGACGAACAGGTGCTATTTTCCAACGACACCTACTTGTATGTCCCAATACTACAGTTAGAAAATGGCTTGGATTTTCAGTTGCTTTTCCCAGAACTCAAAGATCCTTTTCCTGTTTATCTTGGTGGCATGCCTATGTTATACTCGTGATTTTTCTGTTCTCTGTAACCTATTAAAACAAGATCGCCACAGATGGGGAAACAAGAGGTCGTTAGTTAACAATCAGATGTTTGATTTCCTGAGCAGAAACGATACTCTGCTGGGAATTTTTAACATTTTTAAAGGAGAAATAGGGCTAGTTCTGGAAGGTAGATTCTGTTTGCTGGGCTTTCCTCAAGGGTCAACACATTCTAAATTCATTTCCTCATTCAACTCTGTCCTTGCATTTAACCTCAGCTTTGCCTCTATCTTGTCAGTTTACAGTGGCTACTTCTTTATAGTTTTTTTTTGGTTTGCTTTTTTGGGTTTTTTTTGAGTTGGAGTCTCACTCTGTCGCCCAGACTGGAGTGCAGTGGCCGCTCCCGACCGCCGCAGCCTCGGCCTGCTGGGCTCCGGCGATCTTTCCGCCTCAGCCTTCCCAGGAGCCAGAATTACAGGCATGCGCTACCACGCCCGGCTGATTTTTTGATTTATTGTAGAGATGAGGTCTCGCTGCCCAGGTGGGTCTCGAACCCGCGGGCTCAGGCAATCCACTCACCTCAGCCTCCCAAAGGTGCGGGATTACAGGCTGAGCCACTGAGCCCGGCTTACTTCTTTATAGTTTAAGTAAAGGCTGCCAGAAGAGCAAAGGAAAGCCAAACAAGTGCTCTCAATTAGCTTTGGTCTAAGTTGGTATGATATGGAGACGATAGTACTCATACATTACTTCATTCTTCAGTTTCTAGAACAGTTGCTCTTGATTAGCTTGGGGCAGAAAAAAAAAAAAGTCGTAATTCCTGAATTTGAGAGACACAAGCTTTTGTTCACCCTGAGTATTAGTTAACTTATCTAGCACTACTAATGACATAATCTTGAGAATTGGAAGGGACGTTCATTGCCGCACTGTGTTTGTTTCAACTTCTGTAAAACTGGAATCATCATAGTACCTACTTGATATGAAGTATGAAGACTCAATTAGTTAAAGCTTGTAAAATGCTTAGAAAAGGGATTGTTCACATAATAGTAAGCACCATATGTGCTTATAAAAACAAATTCCTGCATCACATTGTGAATCCTCTCCAAGACATCTGAATAAGTGGCAACTGCTACAACGCTGATGGAGTTCCAGAATCTTGTTAGTGGACTGTTGGCGAATCTTGTTGGTGAATGCACTGCCTGTTGCATTGCTAGCAAATGGTATGGTGAAACTTCAGTAATTCGGAATTCGTTCACAAATTATTAGGCCTGACTAAATGAAAATTCTGAAATCATGGATCTTTGGAAATATTTGAAATCAATATTTTATATTTGATGAAAACGTCATGAAAACTTTGAAAGAGTGATCTTTGACAAGTACATTCAAGATATACATGTTTGATCTGTGATTTTTGTATACTTAATTGGAACAAAAAAGCTAATGAAGGCTTTGATATGGACATCTATTAAGTAGATTTCAATGAAAACATATGAATAGCATATATGATGTATAATTTGTTGGCATACCATAGACCTAAATAATAACTTTGGAAGAAATTGTTGGAAGAATCAAGTGTTTCTGGAATGAATGTTCCTACTAAAGTTCCTGCTCTTGTCAATAGTTAAGAATCATTTATGGCTGGGCGCGGTGGCTCAAGCCTGTAATCCCAGCATTTTGGGAGGCCAAGGCAAGAGGATTGCCTGAGCCCAGGGGTTTGAGACCAGCCTGGGCAACTTGACGAGGTCTCATCTCTACAATAAATAAAAAAATTAACCGGGCTCGGTGGCTCAGCCTGTAATCCCGCGCCTTTGGGAGGCTGAGGTGAGTGGATTGCCCGAGCCCGCGGGTTCGAGACCTGCCTGGGCAGCGAGACCTCATCTCTACAATAAATCAAAAAATCAGCCGGGCGTGATAGCGCGTGCCTGTAATTCCGGCCACTTGGAAGGCTGAGGTGGAAGGATCGCCAGAGCCCAGCAGGTCGAGGCTGCGGTGGCCGAAAGCGGCCACTGCACTCTAGTCTGGGTGACAGAGTGAGACTCCAACTCAAAAAAATAAAAAAATTAAAAAATAAAATAAAATAAAAAAATTAAGCCGGCCTTGGTGGCTCAGCCTGTAATCCCGCGCCTTTGGGAGGCTGAGGTGAGTGGATTGCCTGAGCCTGCGGGTTCAAGACCCCCTTGGGCAACTTGGTGAGACCTCATCTCTACAATAAATCAAAAAATCAGCCGGGCGTGGTAGCACGTGCCTGTCATTCTGGCTACCTGGAAGGCTGAGGTGGAAGGATTGCTGGAGCCCAGCTGGTTGACACTGGGGTGGTGGCGAGTGTGCCATCGCACTCCAGTCTGGGCGACAAAGTGAGACTTTGACTCAAAAAAAAAAAAAAGAATTTCTGAAATAATTTGCTTGGAATCTTATTAATGGAAGGACAGAGCTCGCAATTCCTTTTACTAGGTTCCCATTCATCCTATTCAGCCCTCTCCTAGGGCCCTCTCCTAGGGTATTATTTGTTTACATATCTGCCTCCTGCACTGGACTACGGGACCCTGAGTATATTTGTTTGCCAAGCACCGACTAGCAAGTAGTATGCTCGCAATACATTTGTTGAAAAATTTAATTACTAATGTCTGTAACAGTGACATATTACTGTATTTAATAAAGCACCAGGAAACACATTTGAGATAGTTTCAGGTCTCTTTTTTTTTTTTTGCGTTGGAGTCTCACTCTGTCGCCCAGGCTGGAGTGCAGGGGCATGCTCACAGCCACCGCAGCCTTGACCTGCTGGGTTCAGGCGATCCTTCCGCCTCGGCCTTTCACGTAGCTGGAGCCACAGGCATGTGCCACCAAACCTGGCTACTTTTTTGATTTATTGTAGAGATGAGGTCTTGCCAAGTTGCCCAGGCTGGTCTCAGACCCATGGACTCAGGCAATTCTCTCACCTCGGCCTCCCAAAGTGCTGGTATTATAGGCATGAGCCACCGGGCCCGGCCCAGGTCTTAGTTCTTTACAGAAAATTGAATTTTTAGTTTGGCTTGGAATTTGAAGCTGTTTGTATAATACTTATCTCAGTTTCCCAAAGGATAAGCTAATTGACATTTCCCCAGATTGGATTCCTAGAATGCCATTTATGTATATCGCAGAATTTGATAACAGTTTTACATTCTGTGTCGTTAATGAAGAGCTTTTTATGTTTTGGATTCGAGCTGGTTTTTAAAGTTATTCTACAAAGTGGTTTATTGCAATTCCCTTTATTCTTCTGCTTTTAACATACATATTGCAGCTCTTGGAAGTTCAGAAGGCTATTATCTCAAGGACGGCTGACGTTACTTGCAGCCCATTTAGATGATACACAAGGCTAAGCACAGCATTTTCCACTTTAGGTGTTCCATAAGGACTGAAAATCTGTATCACAGGCCTTTTTATTCTCGGGACAAATGGCAGGCAGAAGGAACCACCCTTGGCTTATTTCTGGTAAGGTTGGTACATTCTGTAAAACAAAGAATTGCATTCACGAGTGTAGCACAGATTCTAACAAGCGACTTTTTAAATGTAAAAAGTAGTTAATGTCGAGATGCTCATTTACCACCGAAATCTTCTCGGGAACAGTTCCATCCATTCGAATTTAAGTACCTGAACATGAAGATGAATGTTGGAATAAGCAATGAGTGTTTAACTAGGTAGCCAGAAATTTCTTCCAAGGGTTCTGAACTCGGCAGGATTTCAGAGTTTAAACACGGTTCTTTAAAAAAAAAAACCTCCAATTTAAGAGCCTTTATCTGTTTTCCGTTTTTTCTCAAAAGCAGAGTTTATTGAGAGGACGGCGGAGCTCCCGCAGCGGGAGGGACGCGAGGGGGATGCCCCAGCACCTTTAGAACAAGGTCCCCCAGGGCGCAAGGTCTGGGACGAGCGACCCGGTGACGGCCGTTCGCGCTTTCGGCCGCCTCGGGCCTCGGCAGGGCGGAAAGCGGCCCCGGCCGCCGGCCGCCCGGCCGCCCGGCCCCCGGGCCCCGGCCCCGCCGAGCGCGCCGCGGGCGGGTCGGCTCGCCTCGCGGGACTTCCGCTTCCTCCTCGGCGGGGCGGGGGTCGCGACGGCCCCGGCCCGGCGGCAGGACGCGGGCGCGCGCCGCCACGCGCCGCGGCCGCGCGCTCGCCGGCAGGTGTCGGCGCCGCCCGCCGGCCGGCCTCCCGCGTCGGGGGGCGGGGCCCGCCGAGGGGCGGGGCGGCCGGGGCGGAGCCCGCCGGGGGGCGGGCCGGCCGCCGGGGCGGGCCCGGGCGCCGGGGGGGGGCCGGCCGCCGGGGGGCGGCCGGGCGCCGGGGCGGCCGGCGCCGGGCGGGGGGCGGCCGGCGCGGGGCGGGCGCCCGCCCGCGCGGCGAGCGTGTGCGCGGCCGCCGCCCCCGGGCCCGCCCCTCGGCGCGCCGCGCCCGCCCCGCCCCGCCCCGCCCCGCCGCCCTCGCGCGCCGCCCGCCCGGGTCGCGGCGGGGCCGTGGCGTACGTGCAGAGCGCGCCGAGCGAGTGGCGCCCGCACGCCCCGCGCCCCTCGCTGCCCCGCGGCCGCCCGCGGCCAGGAGACGGCGGCGGCGGCGGCCGGGCGGCCCCCGCGCCCAGGCCCGCGCGCCCGGGCGCCGCTCGCGGTCTCGGCCCGGGCCGCGCTCGGCCCGCGGCGGCGATGAGGCGCTGAGCGGCCGCCGCGCCGCCCGCCCGAGTCCGAGGGCGCGGCTGGGCCGCCGCGGCGCGGAGAGCCGGCCGGAGGCGCGCGGCGGGCCATGGCGCAGTGACGGCCCGGCCGCCGCCCCGCGCCCGGCCCCGGCCCGGCCGCCGCCGCCATGGCCAGTGACAGCGGCGGGCCCGGCGGGCTGAGCGCCAGCGAGCGGGAGCGGCAGTACTGCGAGCTGTGCGGGAAGATGGAGAACCTGCTGCGCTGCAGCCGCTGCCGCAGCTCCTTCTACTGCTGCAAGGAGCACCAGCGCCAGGACTGGAAGAAGCACAAGCTGGTGTGCCAGGGCGGCGAGGGCGGCCCCGGCGCGGCCGCGCACCCGCCGCCCGGCGCCGCGCCGCCGCCGCCGCGAGCCGGGCCCCGGGAGGCCAGGAAGGCGGCGGCGCGCCGCGACGGCGCCGCCGGGGACGCGGCCAAGGCGAAGGCCAAGCCCGCGGCCGGCCCCGCGGCCGCCGCGCCCCCGTCCCCGTCCCCGTCGCGCGCGGGCCCCGGCGGCCCGGGCCCGGGCCCGGCGGCCGCGGCGGAGCCCGCGCGCCCGGAGCCGCCGCCGGAGCGGGGCCCGCCTGTGCCCGCCGGGCGGCGCGCCGGCCGAGGGACTGAGCCCCGGCGGCGGCCCGCGGCCCAACGGGCAGACGAAGCCGCTGCCCGCGCTGAAGCTGGCGCTCGAGTACATCGTGCCGTGCATGAACAAGCACGGCATCTGCGTGGTGGACGACTTCCTGGGCAAGGAGACCGGGCAGCAGATCGGCGACGAGGTGCGCGCGCTGCACGACACCGGCAAGTTCACGGACGGGCAGCTGGTCAGCCAGAAGAGCGACTCGTCCAGGGACATCCGCGGCGACCAGATCACCTGGGTCGAGGGCAAGGAGCCCGGCTGCGAGACCATCGGGCTGCTCATGAGCAGCATGGACGACCTGATCCGCCACTGCAACGGGAAGCTGGGCAACTACAAGATCAACGGCCGGACGAAAGTGAGTGTGGCGAGGGCCGCGCTGGACGTGCGCCCCGCGGGCGGCCGCGCGGGCGAGGGTCGGGGCTCCGCGCCCGCCGCCCCCTTCTCGGGAGCCCCCGCGGGGCGCACGGGGGAGGCCGCCGGCCGCGGTCTGTCGGGTCGCCCCTTCCTGCGTGCCCGCCGCCTCCCCTCGCGGCCCGTTCGTCGGCTCCCCGTGTGGGGAGCCTGGCCGTTCCCTTTCTTCCATCCCGTCGTCAGTTACACGCGTCAAGCCGTCCTGGAGTTGCAGCCCCGGCGTGCGTGTGCCTGGGGGCGTCAGGGAACCGTTTGAACCCAGTCCTGGTTCTGCGTCCGCCAGTGTTGGCGTGAGCGTGGATTCCGGGTGATGTGGCGACCACCCGGCGCCTTTGCCTTAGCGTCGGACGCTGTTTCGCGCGGGATCTGCCGGCTGACCACAGACCCCGAAGGGCACACGTAAAGCGGGCATTTGGTCGAAGTGCTCCCCAGATTCAGGAAGAGCTTGCTTCTCCCCTCCCCCTCTTGAGCTCCTCTCCCTCTCCCTGTTCCTACTGTTTTGAAGCCCACTACAAAGGGGGAAAAGTATTTCCGTTTTCAGATCTCCCCGTGTAGGTGGGTTGCATTTTTAGCATAGGTTTCCTTTATTTGCTTTGTTAATATCATCCTTCTGTTGAAAAAGAACTATTTTGTAGCTTCCTGGGGAAAAACCAGCACGGAATTGGGAGCAGGAGGGCTCGTTTTAGCGTCTCATTTGGTGAGATCTTTTTGTTTTCTCTGTACTCTTGCAGGTTTTCCTCAACAGATACTTCAGCTCCTACCTAGTCGCTTCCCTCTTTCCTCCCTCATAGGGTAAACAGTAGACTCTTTTCTCCTTAATACCCTTTTGCAGCTCTTTTTCATTTTACTTCCCAGATCTTAATCTTTTCTTTGTATCCAGCTCCTCCTAGACCCCCCTGCTCCACCCTCCTCCACCATCACTCTCTCTCTGATTTTGTGAGTTTTGAGATTGTCTTGGGAGAGAGCATCCCACATACAGCTGTCTGTGTACACACACGGAACCTTCCCAACAGTTCTTTTGTGTGTATGTGTCAGACCATCTCTTGACCATCATTATGTGTGATTCTCTGGCTGCCTGAAAGCCTGAGCATAGGCGATGTGGAAAGTGCTCAATATGAAAATCTTTTGGGGAAAAATACAGTGTGGAGTCTAGTTTACAGATTGCCAATTCATTTCTGGATGAAGGCATAGGTCTTAATATCACGTAGTCTCAAAAAAAGAGAACATTTGCATAATACTAAACTGGAAGGGAAAGGGCGATCTGATTAAACCGTAGCCCTGGTCTTTCACAAGATTTCCATTTATTTTTTTTTAAAAAGCACCCCACTGCCATGAATCAAATCAGAACATATGTCATGAACTTTAGAGTAGGAGAGAAGTTAATTTGAGGGAATAGGGCTATGAATACTGACCAAAGTGTATCATTGGGGCATAAGCCTAAATTGGAGTCTTGAAGATGAGGATGCCCTAAATCTCCTTTGATCTCCTTTCCTTAGTTAATTTAGCTTTCCACATTAAGCTGAGACGCTTCTCTCGCAGTCTTCCTGTTTTCACCTGTCCTCAAGGGAGGGACAGCAGACCCTTGGCCCTTAGAACAGTTGTTTCTTATGAAATAGTTGCCTCCTTCCTCAGGAGTCCCATTGGCAGAAAGAAAGAAGTAGTCGAGGTTTTAAGTCACTTAACCATACATGTTTTCATGTAAAAAGGGACTACCTGAAGGAAGGGTGGAGTTTAAACTCTTTGGATTTGGTCCTATGCTTATGCTAACTGTAAGGACACAGTCTCGGAATCTATGAATTATCTCAGGGAATTCCTTTCATTGTCATTTTTGGCTGAGATTTTGGTAATCATGTTTGGACATGTAACTTAAGTATTTCTAAAAAAACAAGTGTGCCTGCTTGGGGGAATGAAAAGGCAATTAAAATACCACCCACCATATATTGAACCACCACAGTGTGCTGGGTACCAGATTAGGCTCACTATACACACACAGATACAGTCACAATAACCTTAATCCTGTGAAGTGAGTAGTGTTGTCCCTAACTTACATTTGAGGAAATTTCATCTCCACTTGATGGAGTTCTGTTGCTCATGATCACCCAGTTGTTGGTATTCAAACTTAGGCCATTCAAGTATCAAGCCCATGCTTTTCCTACTACTGTAGATATAGGTAAACCACTAGAGAAGATGTAGATTATGTAGTTCATTGCTGGAGCTAAAATTTGATAGATTTAGTCAAAAGTGGTTTAATAGCATTCACTGAATAACCATACTCTGTGGGCTGTATAAGCTTTGTGTTAGGTGACGGTACAATGTTTATTTCAGATAATGGTGTAAAAGTCGCTTTGCATTTATCCACCTGAATGATGCTCATGTTCGTGCAACTTTTTTTCTGAGTTGGAGTCTCACTCTGCCGCCCAGACTGGAGTGCAGCGGCCGCTTCCAGCCACCGCAGGCTCGAGCCGCTGGGCTCCGGCGATCCTTCCGCCTCCGCCTTCCGAGCAGCTGGAACTACAGGCGAGCGCTACCACGCCCGGCTGATTTTTTTGTGGAGATGAGGTCTCGCCAAGTTCCCCAGGCGCATCTTGAACCCGCGGGCTCAGGCAGTTCACTCGCCACGGACTCGCAAAGCGCGGGATTACGGACTGAGCCACCGAGCCCGGCCAATCCCGCTAGCTTTTATTTTTGAGTCGGAGTCTCACTCGGTCGCCCAGACTGGGGTGCAGGGGCCGCTCCCGGCCACCGCAGCCTCGCCCTGCTGGGCTCCGGCGATCCTTCCGCCTCCGCCTTCCGAGTAGCTGGAACTACAGGCGCGCGCTTCCACGCCCGGCGAAGTTTTGATTTATTGTAGAGATGAGGGCTCGCCAAGTTGCCCGGGTGGGTCTCGAACCCGCAGGCTCAGGCAGTCCACTCGCCTCGGCCTCCCAAAGCGCGGGATTACAGGCTGAGCCACCAAGCCCGGCCAGTGCAACTCTTAGATGTCAAAATGGCTGTTATATGTGATTGCAGAATTGGTCTCCGGTGGAGTTTTTTTATCCTTCATAACATTGCAGTGCTTTTAAAAGTTAATAGGCTCAAATGTGTAATATTTGTCTACTTTGAATTTCACAGCAGCAGGTAGGCTGTTAGTGTATGTGTTCTGGATGCGAAAAGCAGGGCTCAGGAGAAATTAGTTCCCGTTTTGGAAATGCTGCGGCACGCTAGGACAGACTCAGGCTTTCCGGTCAGGGATCCAACGTCCGTTTTCGCTCACGCGGTCCACGTCGCAGGCTCTTTGTGTGCCAGGGCCTGACGTCAGATGATGGGAGGCTGGCCGTGGCTCGCTCGGGGCAGGCTTTGGTTTCCACGAGCGTCCACCGCGGCCGCCGCTGGCCCAGCTCCTTTTAAGAAGAACCACCGGGGAAGGACGGAGTGACACGGGACAGACAGAAAGCCCGTTGGGCCTTTGCTGCGGCTGAGCTCCAGGCTCTGCCTTCCCTGGTCGGGCTTCTTGTGGGCCTTCCCTTTCCCCTTAAGCCGCGCATCGGCCAGTTTTGCACTGCCAGGAGGAAGTACCCGAGGCTGGGCGACAACTTTCGGGGGGAAGGCCTTGGTCGTGGCTCAGCTCCAGGCCGCGCAGCGCCCGGGCTGGCGCGCGCTCGCGAGGCCGCAGGGCGCCTCCGGTCATGGCGGCGCGCCGAAGGGCGCCCGGGGCCACGTGAGCGCCGGAGGCCGCGCGGGGAGGGCGCCGCCGGCTCGCCCGAACCCCCAGTGCTCGCGGGAGCCAGCGGGGGCTCGCGCCTGACCTCGCAGGCCGCGCCAGGCCGCTCTCGCGGGATCCGCCCCGGCGCGGACTCCCGCCGCGGCCTCCGGGCGAAGGGGCCGGGCCTCCCGCGGCCTTGGCGCCTCGCTCCTGGCCCGCGCGTCCCGGCTTGAGTCGCGCCGCCCTCGCGCCCGGCGGCGGACCCCGTGCCCCGGCCGCCTTGTGTCTTCCGAGCCCGGAGCACCGGCGCGCGCCGCCACGCGGGCTCGTGTTTCGCTGCATCGTGGGGACGCGGCCGCGCCGGCCTCGAGCCCGCGGGCGCGGGCGGTTCTCCCGCTCGGCCTCCCGAGGCGTGGGGTCGCGGGCGCGGGCTGCCGCGCTCGGCCTCGGCCTTCGTTCCAGCCGGAAGACGCGCGGCGGGTGCGGCCGGGCGCCGAACGTCGAGGCTGCGGGCCGCGCCCTCGGCACAACAGCGCCCGCCGGCGCCCGCCGACCTCGGAGAAGCGCCTCCCACGGCCCCGCCCCTGCCGGAAGACGCGCCGCGTGCGAAGAGCCGAAGGCCCGCGCTGCGCCGACCCGCCGAGGAGGGGCGCCCGGGCGGACGTCGAGCTTTCCGCGGGGGTTTCCGGCCGCTCGCCCTGACGACGTCGCCGCGGGCCGGCACTCGGCGAGCGGAGGCCGGGACTGGGCGGACCGCGTCTGGCGTGCGAATCCGGAGCCCGCCGGGCGTGGCCGCGCCTGTGGCTGCCGCGCCTGTGGCTGCCGCGCTCGGGGGGCGGAGGCCCCCGGGAGCCCCGCGGGTCGAGGCCGCCGTGGCCGGAGCGTGCCCCTGCCCTCCAGCCTGGGCGGCCGAGTGCCAGTCCGACCCAGGAAGACCAGTCCCTGCAGCCGTCGGCATAACATTTTTAGGGTTCGGTCCAGGACTTCGTCTGCTCCGTAAAAACGTGCGCAAAAGGAAGACGTGGTGAAGCAGCTTGGGACCACTGATCATCGGATTAAATCGCGGAGATGCTTCGCTGTTGACTGTAGTTAACTAGTTCGTGCTGGCTGGTTATGGGTTTTAGAGCGAAGAGTGGGGTGAGGAAAATCTTGCTGCTGTGTCGTAACTAACACAGAGATGTGATAACATTCTGCTTAGATGACAAAGGCGACTCAGGACAGAGCCCTCACCAGAACCCAAACATGCTGGCATCCCGATCGCAGGCTTCCAGCCTCTAGCGCTAAGAAAATAAGCTTCTGTTGTTTAAGCCCAAATAAACCAGATCAAACTTCCTTCCCTGTCTACTTCTGCCATTCTCTTTATACTCTTGGCATCGAGGATATATACATCTTGAAGTAGCTTGTTTAATGGTTTTATAGCTGTCTCCGAATTCAATATCAAGGTCAGTTATTCTATATGCAGAAAGTCTGAAAAAGTTGTAGCTGCAGTAATTCTCCAGTTACGAAGTTACAGTGGCCTGAAAGGGCAGTCTCAACAGGTTGCGATCAACTTTGTAGGAAAACTTTCTGTATAGTGAGTGAGTTTACGTGCAGTAAACTGTCTCCTTTAATTCTAAAGGAATTTTTTTCGATTTTTTTTTTTTTGAGTTGGAGTCTCACTCTGTCTCCCAGGCTGGAGGGCAGTGGCCGCTCCCGGCCACCGCAGCCTCGACCTACTGGGCTCCGGTGATCCTTCCGCCTCAGCCTTCCGAGTAGCTGGAACTACAGGTAGCTGGAACTACAGGTGCGCACTACCACGCCCGGCGAGTTATTTATTGTAGAGATGAGGTCTCATCAAGTTGCCCAGGCGGGTCTCGAACCCTGGGGCTCAGGCAATCCACTCATCTCGGCCTCCCAAAGTGCTGGGATTACAGGCTGAGCCACCGAGCCCGGCCTTACTTGAAATTAAGAGAGATTTTGCATGCTTATAATCCTTCAATTTTCTGTCACCTAATAAGCCACAAAGATATCCTGCAAAACGTTCGTCACATGGAGGAAAAGATGGAGAACCTTGTAATGTAGAAAGATAATGGATTTTGTGCTGCTGTGAGATCTGGGTTGGATCCTAGGTCAGACACTGCCCTTTCTGTGTCCTTTATCCAGTCTCCCAATCTCTCTGAGCCTTAGTTCCTCCATTGGTAAAATGATGTTGAATGACAGGTCTTTCAGGCTTGCCGCATATAAAGCACTTTTTAGATGCAGATAATTAACTTGCTAATTATTACTCTTTTCATTTGAAAAATTAGTTGTTTCTCTAATTCTTTTGAGAGTTCTATGATTTCTCAGGCTTTTCCCCTTATAAGTTGGAGAAAAATGATTCACAATGATATCCCTTTTGTTTTTTTTGCTTGCTTGTTTGTGTTTTTTTTGAGTTAGAGTTTCACTCCGTCACCCACCGCAGCCTCTGCCTGCTGGGTTCTGGCGATCCTTCCCCTCAGCCTTCCAAGTAGCTGAAACCACAGAGGCGCACCACACCCGGCTAATTTTTGATTTATTGTAGAGCTAGGTCTCACCAAGTTGTTTGGGTGGGTCTCAAACCTGTGGACTCAGGCAGTCCATTCACCTCGGCCTCCCAAAGTGCTGGAATTACAGGCTGAGCCAGGGAGCCCTGCTGATCTCCCATTTTTTACCTAACCACTTTCCCATCCATCCATCCATCCTTTTTTTTTTTTTTTTGAGTTGGCGTCTCACTCTGACTCCCAGACTGGAATGCTGTGGCACACTCATGGCCACCCCGGCGTCGACTTGCTGGGCTTAAGTGATCCTTCCGCCTCAGCCTTCCAAGTCGCCAAAACTACAGTCATGCGCTATCACGCCCAGCTAATTTTTGATTCATTGTAGAGATGTGGTCTCTTCTAGTTGCCTGGGCTGATCTTGAGCCTGCGGGCTCAGGCAATTCACTTGCCTCTGCAATTACAGGCTGAGCCACTGAGCCCAGCCCACTTTTTTTTTTGAAAGAAAAAAATAAGTCCTAGGGAGATTATGTGACTTGTTCAAGGTCACGCAAGGAGCTGAGTAGTGACAAAACCGATAGACATCGGATTCTGTTCACTCATATCTGTAACCTTGTGCTCTATTTCATATAAAACTGGGTGCGGTGGCTCATGCCTGTAATCCCACCACTTTGGGCGGCCAAGGTGAGAGGATTGCCTGAGCCCATGGGTTCAAGACCTGCCTAGACAACTTGGTGAGACCTCATCTCTACAATAAATCAAAACTTAGCCTGTGTGGTGGCCTGCAGTTCCAGCTACTTGGAAGACTAAGGTGGAAGGATGCCCTGAACCTGGCAGGTTGAGGCAGCGATGGCTGTGGTCGTGCCACTGCACACCATCCTGGGTGACAGAGTGAGACTCTGACTCAAAAAAAAATTTACATACTCCTTTAACTAACTTTGACGTATTGTATGCCATTCTTGAAGGTGTGTGTGAACATTTGTGACTTTCTTTTCCTCCTCCCCTTCGCTTCCATTATTTTACGGCTTGGTTTATTTGATATTGTATTTTAAATTTTCCTCCTTTAGATGGTCCCTCCCTAATTTCCTTAAGTGGCTCACTCTGTTTTTCCTCTGATGTCACTTACAGCCAATTTCCCTGAAGCAGGCCTAGCCCACCCTTCCTACTCTGTTAGTGATCGCATGTTTATTCTGTTTTCCTTCCCCCCAGCGGGCTTGAAATCTGGCTTTGCTCTTCTCCCCTATTTTCTGAAGCTTGTGCCTTTCGAGTATGCCTTTGCATTGATGTTAGCAGTTTTTATTTTATTTTTCACTTAAGGCCTTTAAGCTACACTAACGATTTGAGTCTTCCTTTCATTCTAACACATTCTTGGACAGTTTTTATAGATACATTTTACTACCGTGCTTGCATTCCACCTCCTTTTCCACTATGCTCTTGTTTCCACACTTGGAGCATTGTCCATGACTACACAATGGCATTCAGATAATTTATTGAGCTATGTTTGTAGCTTGTCTTTGACTCTCATTTCAGCTAAAAGTCTTCTAGTTTAAAAAACAAAAAGCAGATCTTCTCTTCCACAAGCTTATTTCACACTTTATTTTCTAGTCCAAACTCTGAACTATTCTGCCATCTTTATTGTAATACTTTGTACTTTATAATTATATTTTCCATAACCAATTCAGAATTAGTTTGATTTGTGAAGAGCCTGGACAGTATCTGTGGCCTCTCTTTTCTTGTTGAGATCACTGCAAAGGTTTCATGAGTTTGGAATTCTTGTTTTTCTTATTCAGTGTCCCAGATCCCATTCTTTTTTTTTTTGTTTTTTGTTTTTTTTTGAGTTGGAGTCTCACTCTGTCGCCCAGACTGGAGTGCAGCGGCTGCTCCCAGCCACCGCAGCCTCGACCTGCTGGGCTCGGACGATCCTTCTGCCTCAGCCTTCCAAGTAGCTGGAACTACAGGCGCGCGCTACTACGCCTGGCTGATTTTTTTTTTTTTTGATTTGCTGTAGAGATGAGGTCTCGCCAAGTTGCCCAGGCGGGTCTCGAACCTGCAGGCTCAGGCAATCCACGCACCTCAGCCTCCCAAGGCGCGGGATGACAGGCTGAGCCACCCAGCCCGGCCCCAGATCCCATTCTTTATCAAAGCAAAACACATGCACTGTATAGTCTCCTTGTATTCTCTAATTCCTGTTTTGGTTATCTTTTCATTCATTTGTTCATTCAACAAATACTGAATACCCTCCAGTTACAGATACTGTTCTAGGAGCTGGGGATTCCCAGACAACAAAAACAATAGAAGCCCCTATTCCTTTTTTTTTTTTTTTTGAGTTGGAGTCTCAATCTGTCACCCAGGCTGGAGTGCAGTGGCCGCTCCCGGCCGCCTCAGCCTTCCAAGTAGCCGGAATTACAGCATGCGCTACCACACCTGGCTGATTTTTAAAATTTATTGTAGAGATGAGGTCTTGCTGCCCAGACAGGTCTCGAACCCGCGGGCTCAGGCAATCCACTCACCTCATCAGCCTCCCAAAGGCGCGAGATTACAGGCTGAGCCACCGAGCCCGGCTGAAGCCCCTGTTCTTATGGAGCTTAAATTCTGCTTGGAGGAGATGAGGGATGAGGAGAGACAGTCAGTAAACAAATGTCTAAGTAACACGACATTTAGGTGGTAAATAATAAAACAATAATAAACATCATAAGGATAGAGTGATCAGAGGGTACATTTTTAGATAAGGTTGATAAAATAAGATGACATTTAAGTAGACATTTGAATGAAGTGATGTATGAATTATGTGGATATATGTAAGAAGAACATTTCAAGTAAAAGTATTAAATAGAAAATACAAAGGCTCTGACATGGAATGTGCTTGATGTGTTTGAAAAGCAGCAAGGTGGATTGCCTGAGCCCGCGGGTTCGAGACCCGCCTGGGCAACTTGGCGAGCCCTCATCTCTACAACAAATCAAAATGAGCCGGGCGTGGTAGCGCGCGCCTGTAGTTCCAGCTACTGGGAAGGCTGAGGGGAAGGATCGCCGGAGCCCAGCAGGTCGAGGCTGCGGTGGCCGGGAGCGGCCACTGCGCTTGTCTGGGTGACAGAGTGAGACTCCAACTCAAAAAAAAAAAAAAAGAAAACAAAAGAAAGCAGCAAGGAAGCCTCTGTGATTATGGTGGAATGAGTGAGGGGTTTGTGATGGGTCATGTAGTTGGGTAGGAAATGAGAGCTAGAGCTGTTCATGTAGGGATCGGCTTTGCAAGCTATGGCAAGGAGTCAGGGTTTCTGTGGGTATGTGAGAGGTTGCTGGAGAGTTTGCTTTGGGAGAGGTCTGCGGCTTCCGTGGGGCAGGGATGGGAGCCGAATGCCAGTCCTGCAGCCAGTCGTCTGGGCACTCGACGGCAGAGGCTTAAGTTAGAGCAGTGACTGTGGAAGCGGTGGTAATTAGTTGGCTCCTGGGTATATTCTGAAATTGGAGTCATCGAGATTTGCTGTTGGGTTAGATGCGAGGCGTGAAAGAAATGAAGAATCACAAATAGCTTCTAGGCTTGAGTGAGCGAAAAGAAAAAGCATTATTATTTTGTCTTCCCCTAACTCTTCTGCTTTTCTGCTCTTGCCCCACTTTTTTAGTTTCCATTTATGGCAGCTTGCTGACACTTCCCAGCCAAAGCCACAGGAAAAAGTTGCATGCGCTACTCTTCCACATTCCTCAGATTGACGGTGCTTGTTATCACTGCTGTTGCCCTTAGAGCCTCATCCTTCTCCAAAAGCTTTAAGGCTCCTTTGTGCAACATGCTCTCATCAGCTCTACCAGTGGTGCCGCCTACAAGAATGACTGCAGGAAATCCTGCAGCACTTCTGGTGTCTATAAGTATACTTGTGCTGTCTTGCATGGACCACCCATTTAAGATAGCTTATAAGATAGCCATGTAAAGAGAAAAACAGTCTGAAATTTAGGGAAACATTGGAGAATGCTGAATGGTTCAATATGAGGTAAGCATAGGTTTAGATTCCATCTCGAAATAAAGTCAAATAAAATATCTTTAAATTTGATGTTAAAAATAAAGCTGCCATAGAAAACTGGGAAGAGGTGGAGTGACTATAAAATATCAAAAATAGTTTCATTGACTTTCAGATACACATGAGTATATGCTGGCTTCCCAAAGTAGTAAGTAAAGAAGAGGAAATTTAACAGTAGTTCAGGAACCATATTTGATGATCTGTGAAGATATCAGAGACATATGAGACCGGCATCCCCTTGGTGTGAAGGCTGGCCCTGGAGTTACAAAGAAAGCTACCATCTACTGAATACTGCTATTATTAAAATAGCATCTAGGACTTTTAGGTATCGGAAACTGCTTTTGACTCTAAGGTAAGGGAGGGGCACAAAAGTGTGCCTAAACATTAGGTTATCATGTATGAAATAGTTTTCAAAAATTAAAACCTGAGCGGGGGGGAGGAAGATGGGATCAATGGCAGCAAATATCTGTCTGGGGACAGGGAAACACCTCTTATCAACAGGGTGCCTGAATGAAACGTACTTGTATACCTAACCCTTAATCGTACCCCACAACACCATAATAAAAAATATTGATTAATTAAAAAAAAAAATAAAAACCTGAAAGGTCAAACATGAACCATAGAACTCAGGAATCTGTAACCTCATCTTAATTTAAAAACTTCAATTTACGACTAGTTTTTATATAATAAAACCTGAATAGGAAGCATCAAGTTTAACAAATAAATTGAAAAGGAATAATCAGGAATTTGGGGAATTAAAAGACTGACCATCAGACTGGGCTTGGTGGCTCAAGCCTGTAATCCCAGCATTTTGGGAGGCTGAAGCAAGAGGATTGCCTGAGCTCGTGGGTTCGAGACTAGCCCGGGTAACATGGCGAGACCTCTCTCTACAATAAATAAAAAATTAGCCGGGAATGGTAGCATGTGCCTGTAGTTCCGGCTACTTGGAAGGCTGAGGTGGAAAGATCACCAGAGCCCAGCAGGTCAACAGCACCGGAGTGGTGGTGAGTGTGCCACGGCACTCCAGCTTGGGTGACGGAGTGAGACTCCAACTCTAAAAATAAGAAAGAGTAGCAATGGATAGAATGGAAAGACACAAAAAGGGAAAAAATAGGCTTTTGTAATAATCCAGGAGAGAGATGACAGGATTTTTGTTTGTTTGTTTTGAGTGGGAGTCTCACTCTGTTGCCCAGGCTGGAGTGCAGTGGCACACTCATGGCCACCCCAATGTCAGCCTGCTGGGCTTTGGTGATCCTTCCACCTCAGCCTTCCAAGCAGCTGGAACTAAAGGCACGTGCTAAGGCGTCCGGCTAATTTTTGATGTATTGTAGAGACGAGGTCTGGCCAAGTTGCCCGGGCTGGTCTCGAACCCGTGGACTCGGGCAATCCACTCGCCTCGGCCTCCCAGAGTGCTGGGAGTATAGGCTGAGCTACTGAGCCTAGCCTCTCTTTTAAAAAAAAACTTCCACTTCTGCTGTGTTGCTTTCTGTTCCAGTCGCAGGAACCTACTTGCAGGCCCGTGAACCTGGCTTCTTCGTTTGCCTGTGTTCATTTCCTCAGCCCTTTTGTGTGGAAAATGGCGGGAGCATTCTCGACTTGCTTCCGGCCCCTACTTTGCTCTAAGCAGAATCATGGCTTTGCCCTGTCGGTTGCTCTGGCACTTCCCGTCCCTGATAGCACGCTCTTCCCAGTGGCAGGTTTTACCGTCTTTTCTACTCTTGCAGGCCACTTGAGGGGAGAACACTTGTCTTACTCACATTAGCATACTCAGCATCTTGCATTGGGACTAGTTTTATATTTTAATTTCCTAAAATTAGTGTCCTAATGGAGATTTTAATCACCTTCTATCTGAATTATTATTTCTTTCCTTCCTTTTTTTTGAGTTGGGGTCTCACTCTGTCGCCCAGGCTGGAGGCAGTGGCACGCTCATGGCCATCGCAGTCTCCACCTGCTGGGCTCAGCTGATCCTTCTGGCCTCAGCCTTCCAAGTAGCTGGAACCACAGGCATGTGCCACCATGCCTGGCTAGTTTTTTGACTTGTAGAGACTAGGTCTGGCCATGTTGCTCAGGCTGGTTTTGAGCCCCTGAGCTCAGACAATCCTCGGGCCTCCACCTCTCAAAGTGCTGGGATTACAGGCTTGAAGCACCACGTCTGGCCCTATCTGAATTATTATGCAGTATTATATTTTTTCCTTAATTCATTTTTATCCACGTGTCACCCATATTTATCTTATATAAATTTACCAACAAACACAAAAAAAAACTTTTTGTTTTTGAGATGGAGTCTCACTCCATCACCCAGGCTGGAGTGCAGTGGCATGCTCACAGCCACCCCAGTGTCAACCTGCCGGGCTCTGGTGATCCTTCTGCTTCAGCCTTCCAAGTAGCCGGAACTACAGGTGCACGCTATCACACAGCTCATTTTTAAAATTTGTTGTAGAAAGGAGGGCTTGCCAAGTTGCCCAGGCTAGCCTCGAACCTATGGGCTCAGGCAATCCACTCACCTCGGCCTCCCAAAGTGCTGGGATTATAGGATGAACCACTGAGCACAGCCTAAAAAAAATCTTAATTAAATAACTTTAGCAAGCCGGGCTCGGTGGCTCAGCCTGTAATCCCGCGCCTTGGGAGACTGAGGTGAGTGGATTGCCTGAGCCCGCGGGTTCGAGAACCGCCTGGGCAACTTGGTGAGACCTCATCTCTACAATAAATCAAAAATCAGCCGGGCGTGGTAGCGCACGCCTGTAGTTCCAGCTACTTGGAAGGCAGAGGCGGAAGGATCGCCGGAGCCCAGCAGGTCGAGGCTGCGGTGGCAGGGAGTGGCCACTGCACTCCAGTCTGGGCGACAGAGTGAGACTCCAACTCAAAAACAAAACAAAAACAAAAAACTTCAGCAATTTTTCATTCTTACGCATTTAATGCCCACCAGCTGCTTTAGCTCACACTGTGTATTCACTCTGATTTGCCACTACGCTTTGAAAACAACCACTGTTTCAGCCAGACTGTTTTCCTCTTCTTGCCCCTCTTCTCCCAGCACATCTGTGAATTCCATGACTGGCTTGCCACTCCCAAACCCCTTCCCCAGCAACTCAAATCCTGTATATCCTTTAGCATCTAGACTAAGTTTCCTCACCAAACATCTTCCTGAATTCTGAATCTCCATTGATCTCTTTTCTCAAAAGCCTGTATGCCCTTTATTCTTAAAGTATCTTCTTCAGAAAGTTACAAAGACAAGGGGACTGTTTTATACTATTCTGTCTTATGCAAATCACCTTATTATTGTTCTTGTTATGTATCGCATTATACATATAGTAGTAACACTTGGTGAATTTCCCAAGCTGATCTCTGCCCTATGCCTCACCTCTGCTCACTCACTTTCCATCCAGTTTCTAAAACTGGAGTAATACTTTTTAAGTCTGTGAGATTCATCCTGTTGTGGTCAGCTCTTCTTTCTATGCTTGCAATGCTGTTTCTAGTCCCTAATTTTCCAAATAAAAATAGCCCAGGCCAGCACAGCCCAAACTATTTTTAACTCCAAGTACTGGGAGAAAGGTCTGCTCTGAAGGTGAAATCAAGTTTTATGCCATTGCCTAGGCCCAGAGTCAGTTGATCAGGTTCTGAATGTAATAGAACCCTGAACATCCATCACTCTCAAGGGGAGAGGACCTGCCAACTTACCTCCTCTCTCCCACCAGCTGTGTGAGAAGCCCCAGGAAATGTGTTCACTTCAGAACAACACGAATAGACATGTTGAAGGTGACCTCTTCTTTCTATACCCTTCTACATGACCTAGAAAAGTTTGGGGCTAGCAAATGGACACGAAGTTCAACACTGATACCACATACTTGACGTGCAAAGTAATATTTTCAAGAGGAAAATTTTAAACTTGTAAAAATTATCATGGTTTTGATTTGGTTTAAAGCTGTGATTTATTCAGAATTTCATGCGCATGGAAGAAGAGCTTAAGAGTTAAATTTAACAAAAGAGGGCATGCGTTAAACAATGTGATCCTTTTTTTTTTTTTTTGGTCAGAGTCTCACTCTGTCACCCAGGCTCGAGTGTAGTGGCACGCTCACGGCTACTGTAGCCTCGACCTGTTGGGCTCAGGCAACCCTTTCTTCCTCAGCACACCAAGTAGCTGGAACCACAGGCATGCACCACCACCACCGGCTACTGTTTTTGATTGATTGTAGGGATGAGGTCTTGCCAAGTTGCCCATTCTGACCTCGAACCCCTGAGCTCAGGCAGTCCTCTTGCATCCGCCTCCCAAAGTGCTGAGATTGCAGGCATGAGTCACTATGCTAGGCAAGAAATATTTATTTTACTATCAGAAAACCTTTTGGCCTTAGCTACAGTTCTAAATTCAAAAGCATTCAATTGATGTGGGGAAAACAGTTGATTTAATAGTATTATAAGAGGGCAGTGATAGAGTGAAGATGATAAAAACCTGGCAGCGTAGAGTGAAGATGATAAAAACCTGAGGCTGAGGTGAGCGAATTGCCTGAACCCGCGGGTTCGAGACCCGCATGGGCAACTTGGCGAGACCTCATCTCTACAACAAATCAAAAATCATCCGGGCGTGGTAGCGTGTGCCTGTAATTCCAGCTACTCGGAAGGGTGAGGCGGAAGGATCGCTGGAGCCCAGCAGGTTGAGGCTGCGGTAGCTGGCAGCGGCCTCTGCACTCCAGTCTGGGCGACAGAGTGAGACTCTAACTCAAAAAAAAAAAAAGTCATTTAAATATGGTCTTGGAGTGTATTCAAACTTTTGCCCTTAAAAAAAAAGTTTCACCTGCCAATTTTCTTAATTTTGGTACTTAAAATGTGTTTTCATGCTCTGATTACAAAGTTGGTAAGGAAAGTAGCCTGAAAGTTAATATTTACCATAGATAATTTATGTGCAAAGAATAGTTGTAGTTTGGGGTGGTTACATCTCAGAGTGTTCTGGAATAAAATTTCTTGAATAAAGAAATTTGGGGCTGGTCTCAGTGGCTCAGCCTGTAATCCCAGCACTTTGGGAGGCCGAGGCAAGAGGATTGCCTGAGCCCGTGGGTTCGGGATCAGCCCAGGCAACTTGACAAGATCTTATCTCTGCAATAAGTCAAAAATTAGCCAGGTGTGGTAGTACATGCTTGTAGTTTTGGCTACTTGGAAGGCTGAGGCAGAAGGATCGTTGGAGCCCAACAGGTGGACACTGGGGTGACCGTGAATGTGCCACTGCACTCCAGCCTGGGCGACAGAGTGAGACTCCAACTCAAACATAAAAAATATAAGATAAAAGAAATTTGGGACTAGAAATCTCGTGTGATAATAAAATATCACCCTTCCCCTAAAGCTTACAAGCTTTTTTTCAAAGGTTGTCATATAACCTAATGTTTTATAACTTTGTTTTGATGGTAAGTTTTTTAAAGACTCTAATGGGAGCTGTGAATGTTCTTACCCTAAAAATGAACATAATAGACACAAGGTTTTGGATATAATAAATAAAGCCCATCAGCTGGACACAGTGGCTCATGCCTGTAACCAGCACTTAGGGAGGTGGAAGATTGCGTGAGCCCAGGGATTCTACACCAGCCTGGGCAACTTGGTAAGACCTCGTCTCTACAATAAATCGAAAAATTAGCTGGACATGGTGGTCCACGCCTGTAGTTGTGGCTACTTGGAAGGCTGAGGCGGAAGGATCGCCTGAGCTTAGCAGGTTGAGGCTGCAATAATCGCTGGAGCCTAACAGGTGGACGCTGGAGTGGCCGTGAACGTGCCACTGCACTCCATCCTGGGCAACAAGAGTGAGACTCAAACTCAAAAAAATAAGTAAATGAAAATAAAGCCCATCTACAGATCATGTGTTAAGAACTTCTGTTAGAAGAGTGTTAATAAAAAAACCAAACCAAAACAAGAAACGTGTTTCAGCATTTCATACCAGGTTATGATAGAGTAAGGTTTCTGGTGTGTAATCTGTTGCTATTCTTGCCCCATGCCCTTAGAACTATGCTTTGATTCTTTTTTCCCCATGATAGTGTCAATTTAAGTTAGAAACCCAGATAAAGCAATATAATTTTTATTTATTTATTGTAGAGATCAGGTCTTGCCATGTTGCTCAGGCTGGTCTTGAACCAGCAGGCTCAGGTAATCCACTCGTCTCGGCCTCCCAAAGTGCTGGGATTATAGGCTGAGCCACCGAGCCTGGCCTATAACTTTTAATTAGTGGTATAAGGCCGGGCACAGTGGCTCACGCCTATAGTTCCCGCACTTTGGGAGACCGAGGTGAGAGGATTGCTGAACCTGTGGGTTCGAGACCAGCCTGGACAACTTGGCGAGACCTCATCTTTACAATAAATTGAAAACTTAGTCAGGCATGGTGGTGCATGCCTGTAGTTCTAGCTACTTGAAAGGCAGAGGTGGAAGAATCACCTGAGTCCAGCAGGTCGAAGCTGCGGTGGCCGGGAGCGTGCCACTGCCCTCCAGCCTGGTGACAGCGTGAGACTCCAACTCAAAAAACAAAAACAAAACAAAAACAAGGTTAGTGATACATATGTACGGACTTCTGGAAGATGTTTGCCTTACACGGTTTGGTTATAGAATAAAACAAAGTTAACTAGTATGTACCAGGATAGAACCTATGACTCAAAAGATAATATCTTCCCTTGGAGGGTGAACTCCACCAAGCACATTTGCTAGGTTAATTTTTACTTTAGAATTTTAGGATGCAACCCGGAGTGATGGCTGAAGCCTGTAATCCCAGCACTTTGGGAGACTGAGGTTAGAGGTTTAAGACCAGCCTTGGCAAGTTAGTGAGATCTTGTCTCTACAGTAAATAAAATTAGCTGGGTGTGGTGGTGTGCACCTGTAGTTCCAGGGAATTCTTGGAAGGCTGAGGCAGAAGGATCGTTTGAGCCCAGCAGGTCGAGGCTGTGGTGGCCGTGAGCATGCCACTGCACTCCTGCCTGGTTACAGAGTGAGACTCCAATTCAAAAAAAAATTTTTTTAGGATGCAGTTTTGCCTTAAAAGTCTGAGTCTTTATTACCTGATGGTTAACACTGATTTAGGACCTTTTCTCTTTTCTCTCTTCCCCTTTACACTGTCCTGCCTTCTGCTCCCAACGTATACTTGCTTGTGTGTTTTGCATTTCTTTTTGTTTTTACTTGTAACTGCATTTCTATAACTTGAATTTTTTTAAAATTAAAGCTTTAATAATAATAGTGCTCCAGGACTGGGGGTGGAGGCATACCCTTACTAACAAAAATGAAACTAGAATTAATATTCTTTGGTTTTGTTTATATTAAAAGTAGTTACTATAATTGTTGGATTTGAAGCATCTCTTGAAGTTTTGGTAGAAATAGTCCTTTAAATATGTAACAGCAATTGTTTATATTGCTAATTTTCAGGAACTGTGCTTTGATGTGGCATAGTAACTGGAAGACTAATGTATGCCTACTTTATTTTATTTTATTTCATTTTTTTTTGAGTTGGAGTCTCACTCTGTCGCCCAGACTGGAGTGCAGTGGCCGCTCCTGGCCACCGCAGCCTCGACCTGCTGGGCTCCGGTGATCCTTCCACCTCAGCCTTCCAAGTAGCCGGAATTACAGGCATGCGCTACCACGCCCGGCTGACTTTTTGATTTATTGTAGAGATGAGGTCTCGCTGCCCAGGCGGGTCTCGAACCCGCGGGCTCGGGCCATCCACTCACCTCAGCCTCCCAAAGGCGCGGGATTACAGGCTGAGCCACCGAGCCCGGCTATGTATGCCTACTTTAAAGATCCTTGCAGGTGTTTCTTCGTCTTAGAATTGTCTAGGGAAAGGGAGAGAGCAGTGAGGGGAAAAAGATGGTTGTTGACAGAAGCCAGGAGTGGGAATAAGACCTGCTAGTACTGCTTTGGATGCTTGTCATCTGGTTGTTTTATCACTGAGCAAATCACTCAACAAGTCTCCTGGTCTCTCCATCTATGAAATGGGAATAATGCTGACCTAATTAACAGAAGAGCTGGGCTCGATGGCTCAGCCTGTAATCCCACGCTTTGGGAGGCTGAGGTGAGTGGATTGCCTGAGCCCACGGGTTCGAGACCCGCCTGGGCAACTCGGCGAGACCTCATCTCTGCAATAAATCAAAAATTAGCCGGGCGTGGTAGCGCACGCCTGTAGTTCCAGCTACTGGAAGCTGAGGTGGAAGGATTGCCGGAGGCCAGCGGGTCTAGGCTGCAGTGGCCGGGAGTGGCCACTGCCCTCCAGTCTGGGCGACAGAGTGAGACTCCGACTCAAAAAAAAAGAAGAAGAGAGCCGGGCTCGGTGGCTCAGCCTGTAATCCCAGCACTTTGGGAGGCCGAGGTGAGTGGATTGCCTGAGCCCGCGGGTTCGAGGCACGCCTGGGCAGCGAGACCTCATCTCCACAATAAATCAAAAAATCAGCTGGGCGTGGTAGCGCATGCCTGTAATTCCGGCTACTGGGAAGGCTGAGGTGGAAGGATCGCCGGAGCCCGGCAGGTCGAGGGTGCGGTGGCCGGGAGTGGCCGTGGCACTCCAGTCTGGGTGACAGAGTGAGACGCCGACTCAAAAAAAAAAAAAACAAAAAAAAAAAAACGAAGAAGAAGAGATTTTGAGTAAATGGCTATTTTTAAGAAGACTTTAAAGAGTAGAGGCAGTAGTGCCTTTACAGATTATGAGGACTCTGCCTTGGTTGCCCTTAATTCGGAACACTTGTTCCTGTTCATGGTGTTGGTTAACATTGGTATCACACCTTTAAATTCAGTTCTAGAGTCAGAATTCTTGGCTTGTTTCTTCTGGGATATCAGAACCTTCTTTTTAATTAAGCAAATTGTTGTTGCGTAGGCAGTTGGCAACATAGCCTTGGCACTGTGGGAAGGAAACAGGTCAGGTGATAAAGGCATCTTGAACTGAATTTTAGATACTTATGTCACCTCATGGATAATGAAGTAACTCTAGCGGAGGAACACCTTGATCAAAGGGTCTTTCTCCATGTCCTGTCCTTTAGCAGAATGAAGTCGAGTAGCAGTAAATATTTTATTTGTAATCTTGAGTTTAATTATTTGAGCTGCGTTTTAAAAATTAAAACCCTTAGATGTTAGTTAATTTTAAAAGCTATTGATGCATACAGATAAGCTAGAATGATTGGGTTAAATATCATACAAATAAATTTGTACTTAAAAATATATTTTTATAGAGACAGGTTCTCACTACATACCCAAGATGATCTTGAACCCTGCCCTCAAGCAGTCCTTCCACCTCACCCTCCAGAGTAGCTAGGATTACAGGCATGAACCACTGCGCCCAGCCTTATTTTATAGATTTTACTGATTTAAACATAGACTTGATTGTTTTGCAATTTGTTGATATTCTTAATATTTCTTTTATTTACTACATAACCTATAACTTAATAGGAAGCTATAAAAACAAAATGCTAAAAGCTATCGCTTTCATAAAATAATGGGGACATTTAGGGCTTGCCTGTTTTTTAGTCATGCTTTATGACATCTATACCCTTAAGGTCTTCAAAGTTACTATTATCAAGTTTGTAGAACTGGTGTCTGCATTGCTAAATTTGACTTATACAATTATTGTGCTCATGGTAAAAAAAAAAAAAATACACCTTAAACAGCCTGTGCTGCCTTTGAGTTAAGAAATTGCTTGTGGGTTTCACACTTTTTTAAAAAAATTGGTTATTCTTAACATTTTTAACAGCTGAAACATGAAACCATCAAGATTTGAACTACTCTACTTAAGTATCACAGGGAGTAGTTTTTTTGTTTTGATGCTGAATGAAATTATTTTGGTCATTTAAAAAGAAATCAGCATATTCATTGGAAAGAAGAAATTTAGGGAGAATGAAGTTTAACAACATGTGTTTCTATGCCTTTTTTTTTTTTTTTTTTTTGAGTTGGAGTCTCACTCTGTCACCCAGACTGGAGTGCAGCGGCCGCTCCCGGCCACCGCAGCCTCGACCTGCCGGGCTCCGGCGATCCTTCCGCCTCAGCCTTCCGAGTAGCCGGAATTACAGGCGTGTGCTACCATGCCCAGCTGATTTTTTGATTTACTGTAGAGATGAGAGGTCTCATCAAGTTGCCCAGGCGGGTCTCGAACCCGCGGGCTCAGGCAGTCCACTGACCTCAGCCTCCCAAGGCGTGGGATTACAGGCTGAGCCACCGAGCCCGGCATCTTTTTTTTAATAGAAATACATACTATCAAGGTATATAGAGGAGTAGTTACTTTGAATTATGTAATACTTTAAATATAACAATATAGCTTAAATATTTGGTATCTTTTTTAACTGTAAAACTCTTACACGTTGTGAAAGAGTTTGCTGCTTTGTGACTTTATATGTTTTTCTGATCATAAAGTACACAATGTTTCAAAATAAATGAAGCAAAAACTGAGGGGCTGCAAGGAGCAAGCAACAAATTATAGTTACACCCTGAAATTTTAATACTTCTTTCTTGTAATTGTTAGAACAAATTAAAAATCAACAAAGATATGGAGGATTTGAACAGTGTCAGCCAATTTGATCTGTTATCTGTAGAATGCTCCTTGTATTAACAGCATAAAACACATTCCTTGCAAGTACACGTGGCACACATGGGACATTCAACAGAATAGACCATGTTCTGGGCCATAAAATAAGTCTCAATAAACTTAAAAAAATTGAAATCATAACACTATGTTCTTTAGCTGTAATGAATATAATGACCAAAGTAATAGAAATCAATAATAAAAAGAAATCTTGAAAATCCCAAATATGTGGAAATCAAACAACACATTCCTAAATAGCCTTTGGGTCAAAGACGAAATAGATCGTTGCCAGGATTAGGAGTTCAGAAATATACCTACACTCACAGGATCCACTGATTAAAAAAAAAATACCAGGGTAGTTCAGTGACAGAGAGGTTTTTATTCAATAGATGATGTTGGAATACTTGGATATCTATATGGAAAAAATAAGCCTTGACCCTTAATGTCACACCATACACAAAAATTAATTCAAAATGGATCACTGACCTCTAAATGTAAGCTCTAAGCCCACAACACTTTAAAAGAAAACATAAGAGGCTGGGCTCGGTGACTCAGCCTGTATGTAATCCCAGCACTTAGGGAGGCCAAGGCGAGTGAATTGCCTGAGCCTGAAGGTTCAAGACCAGCCTGGGCAACTTGGCGAGACTAGGCGACAGAGTGAGACTCCAGCTCAGAAAAAAAAAAAAGGCGTAGAGTTCTTAGACACTATTATTTGTCTAATTTTACAGTTGAGACATTAAAAAAAGACTAGCCATAAAAGAAAAAAACTTATTAAATTGACTTTGTCAACATTAAAACTTTTTGCTTATCGAAACATATTATTATTATTATTATTTTTGAGTTGGAGTCTCACTCTGTCGCCCAGACTGGAGTGCAGTGGCCGCTCCCGGCCACCGCAGCCTCGACCTGCTGGGCTCCGGCGATCCTTCCGCCTCAGCCTTCCGAGTAGCCGGAATTACAGGCATGCGCTACCACACCCGGCTGATTTTTTGATTTATTGTAGAGATGAGGTCTTGCTGCCCAGGTGGGTCTCGAACCCACAGGTTCAGGCAATCCACTCACCTCAGCCTCCCAAAGGTGCGGGATTACAGGCTGAGCCACCGAGCCCGGCTCAAAACATATTATTAAAAAAATGAAGCTGGACTCGGTGGCTCAGCCTGTAATCCCACGCTTTGCGAGGCAGAGGTGAGTGGATTGCCTGAGCCCGTAGGTTCGAGACTTGCCTGGGCAACTTGGTGAGACCTCATCTCTGCAATAAATCAAAAATTAGCTGGGCGTGGTGGTGTGCACCTGTCATTCCAGCTGCTTGGAAGGCTGAGGTGGAAGGATCACCGGAGCCCAGCAGGTCGAGGCTGCGGTGGCCGGGAGCGGCCACTGCACTTCAGTCTGGGCGACAGAGTGAGGCTCCCACTCAAAAAAACCAACAGCAACAACAACAACAACAACAAAATGAAAAAACAAACTTTTTGGAGAAAATATTTTAAAAACATAGCTAACAGAAGACTTGTATCAGCATGTATAAAGAATTTTTAAACTCAATAATAAGAGAAACAACCCAATAGGAAAATAGGCAAAAGTTTTGAATAGATAATTCGCAAAAGAAGATACATGGTCGGGCTTGGTGGCTCAGCCTGTAATCCTGCACTTTGGGAGGCTGAGGTGAGTGGATTGCCTGATGAGCCCGCGGGTTTGAGACCCGTTTGGGCAACTTGGCAAGACCTCATCTCTACAATAAATAAAAAATGAGCCGGGCGTGGTAGCGGCACCTGTAGTTCCAGCTACTTGGAAGGCTGAGGCGGGAGGATCGCCGGAGGCCAGCAGGTCAAGGCTGCAGTGGCTGGGAGCAGCCACTGCACTCCAGTCTGGGCGACAGAGTGAGACTCCAACTCAAAAAAAAAAAAAAAAAAGATACATGAATGGTCACATCCATGAAAAGATTCTCAGTATCACTGGTTATTAGGAAAAAAAATTAAAATCACAATGCCACACAACTATGTATACTATGCACACTAGAATGGCTGAAATGAACTATGTTGACAGCACCAATTTTGGCCAAGGCCGTGGAGCAGCCGGACTCCTCAAACACCGACACATGCGTTCACTGCTTGTGAGAATACAAAGTGCTACAGACACTCTGGAAAACAGGTTGGCTATTTCTCAGAAAGTTAAATATAAATTTATCATGACTTAGCATTTCCAGTCCTAAGTATCTACCAAGCAAAATGAAAAGATGTCCATACAAAGACTTGAGCAATATTATTTATTATCAGCAAAAACAGGAAACAACACAAATGTCCATTGTTTGGTGAACAGGTAGCATGTGCTACATTATACAAATGAGATACTGTTCAGCAATAAAAAGAAATGACTTTGTCTTTTATGCAACAACGTGGATGAATCTCAGTAACATCATGCTGAGTGAAAGATTGTACCATACGTTATTAAATTAGCTCCTTGTGGTTGAAGGTTGGGTTGTTTAAATTTTTAGCTGTGACGTGTGCATTAGGTATTCTTGAAGATATATCTTTGTGTGTTTTAACAATTGTTTGTAAAAAAAATTTCTAGAGATACAGTTGCTGGGTTTGTGAACATTTTTATATGCTTATACAGTATTGGTAACATTTATTGAATGCTTTTGTACCAAGCACTAATGATGTGCGCTTTCTACCCAGATTGTCTAATTTAATTCTTACAGCAACCATATGAGGTGTAGACACTACTATTTGCCTAATTTACAGTTGAGGGAACTGAGACACAGGGAGACTTTTTTTTTTTGGGTGAGTTGGAGTCTCATTCTGTCACCCAGGCTGGAGTGCAGTGGCATGCTTACGGCTACCGCAGCCTTGACTTGATGGGCTCAGGCAATCCTTCCGCCTCAGCCTTCCAAGTAACTAGAAGTACAGGCACATACCACCACAATCGGCTAATTTTTTTACTTATTGTAGAGACAAGGTCTCACCAAGCTGCCTGGGCTGATCTTGTAACCCTGGACTCGGGCAGTCCTCTTGCCTTCGCCTCCCATAGTGCTGGGATTACAGGCTTGAGCCACCCTACCCAGCCTCACATGGAGATTTTAAAACTTATTCCAAATCACACAGGTAAAAGTTATACAAACGAGGATAGTGGTATGATTTTAGAGCTTAATCTAGCTAAGACATGTGAAGTATATTTCTTTTTTTACATATTTTGGGGGTTGTATTTATTTTCAGGTCTTCTACTTGATCTTGCTCTAGGCATTACAGCAATTTCTTAATTTTAAAAAGTTGGGATAAACTAAATATTTATCAAATGAGTCTCTTTCCTGATTGAAATAATTTTAGAAATGTGCCATCAGAATGTTACTTTATTTTTATTTTATTTTATTTTTTTGAGTCGGAGTCTCAGTCTGTCGCCCAGACTGGAGTGCAGTGGCCGCTCCGGCCACCGCAGCCTTGACCCACTGGGCTCCGGCGATCCTTCCGCCTCAGCCTTCCAAGTAGTTGGAGCTACAGGCACGTGCTACCACGCCCAGCTGATTTTTTGATTTATTGTAGAGATGAGGTCTCGCTGCCCAGGCGGGTCTCGAACCCGCAGGCTCAGGCAATCCACTCACCTCAGCCTCCCAAAGGCGCGGGATTACAGGCTGAGCCACTGAGCCCGGCTACACTGAGCTTCTTAAAACTCCATGGAGAGTCTAATTCACATCTGGGTCTAAGAAAACAGGTGTAGGGAATGCTCTCAATTGATAAAGGATTTTAAAAAGTTGCATTCTGTATCTCAGCTACCCAAAGGACATTTATTAATTCTTCTGAACATCTCTCACATCTAATAAGTTTGCAAAGAAAAAAGGCCTTTTAATACCCCAATTTCTTTACATTTTCTGGATTGTATTAATAATCAATAAATTAATATTTTCTCATCTTTTTTCTCAAGGCTCATAAAAGTCAGTGATACTGTCTGCCTTTATTTGATCATTACTTATTCCTTAACCTTCTTATGATATGTGCCTTCAATTACTGTTTTGTTTTTTTTTTTTGAGTTGGAGTCTCACTCTGTCACCCAGACTGGAGTGCAGTGGCCGCTCCCGGCCACCGCAGCCTCGCCTGCTGGGCTCCTTCCGCCTCACCCTTCCCAGTAGCCGGAACTACAGGCACGCGCTACCACGCCCAGCTGATTTTTTGATTTATTGTAGAGATGAGGTCTCGCT
This sequence comes from Cephalopachus bancanus, assembly GCA_027257055.1. NCBI lineage: Eukaryota > Metazoa > Chordata > Mammalia > Primates > Tarsiidae > Cephalopachus > Cephalopachus bancanus. The sequence goes on from JAPVLO010000484.1 coordinate 118,703, forward strand.
GCCCAGGCGGGTCTCGACCCTGCAGGCTCAGGCAATCCACTCACCTCAGCCTCCCAAAAGGCGCAGGATTACTGAGTCTGGCTCCAAGTACTGTTTTAAATCTAACATTTGAAAGTTATTTTTCCCCTCGTGAGAGGATCTGCTCTTTTTTCTTTCCTGCCTTTTTTTTTCTCTCTTTAACAATTCTGTGGGACCCAGAGGTAGCGGGGTATGTATTGATTAAGAATGTGGGTTTCAGAGTCAGGCTACCTGGATTCAACCTGGCTCTACCATTGGCTGGTTTTGTGGTGCTAGCAAGTTATCTGCCTCGTTTCCGTAACTGTTTCCTGGTTTAGCAGTAATACCTGCGTTAGGATTGTTGAGAGGACTGACTGAGCTAATGTGCCCAAGGCACTGTGCTTGGCCTCGTCAGCCATCAGAATTATCACCTGTTAAGTATTTGCCCTCCCTTTTTTATTTTCTGCTGTTGGCTTACAAGATGTTGCACTGCCCTGGCTTTCTGTAGTCTCTTGAGCCGTTCCTTCTCTGCTGTTTTCCTTTCTTCTCACTGACTGTGGGTAGCATTTCCCCCTGGTTGTGGTGTCGACATTCTGCTCTTTACTTGTTATGTGATTATAGGCTTTGGTATCAGGTAGGCTGGGGTTGGGATTCTGCCCCTGCAGCATTCTAGCTGCATAACCTTGGAATTTAAAATTTTCCCCGCCCTTTCCAAATTTAGGTTTTTAATCTGTAAAATCGGGGTGATTCCTGGATAGCAGGATTGTTGGGAGGGTGAGAGGTAATGTGATGTGCCCAGAACAGGGCCAGACACGTTGGCGTTGCCGAGTGCGCGTGGTCTGCGGCTTCGGCTGGCCTTTCCGGCTTACTGCTCTCATCCGCTTGTGCCTTCGGGTGCCATTGCCGGAACGACTGCTGGCTCTTTTTGTTTTCTTTGAGTTGGAGTCCCACTCTGTCACCCAGGCTGGAGTGCAGTGGCATGCTCACGGCCACCGCAGCCTCGCCCTGCTGGCAAGCGCCACCACGCCCAGCTAATTTATTGTAGAGACGAGGCTTCATCAAGTTGCCTGGGCTGGTCTTGAACATGTGGGCTCAGTCAGTCCTCTCCTCAGCCTCCCAAAGTGCTGGGATTATAGGTGTGAGCCACTGCATCCATCCTTATGTGTGAATTTTTTTTTTTTTTTTGATTTGGAGTTTTACTCTGTCGCCCAGGCTGGAGTTTAGTGACACGCTCTCGGCCACGCAACCTTGACCTGCTGGACTCAGGTGATCTTTCCGCTTCAGCCTTCCGAGTAGCTGGAACTACTGGCATGCGCTGCCACGCCTGGCTAATTTTTTTATTTATTGTAGAGACGGGGTTTCGCCAAGTTGCCCAGGCTGGTCTCGAACCCCTGGACTCAGGTAATCTCTCACGTTGACCTCCCAAAGTGCTGGGATTACAGACTTGAGCCACCGCACCTGGACTTAACTGTTGATTCTTAAGTCTCTTTCTCCAGTTGGATTTCCTTCTTGCACTGTTAAGGTGTCCCACAAGTTGCGATTAGACTCCCACAAGAGTCTTCACATCAGATCTCAAACTAAGCCTCCTCTTTTATTCTCCTTCCTTCCTTTTTTATTGTTCCATATTTTCATTCATGTTCTTGATATTCTCCCAGGCATGGTATCAGCACTGAATTGATTTATTCATGCTCTCGTTTCAGTCTGTCTCTGGTTTCTCTCTGCATTCTCCCACCAAGTCTCAAACATTCATCTTTGGTTTTAGTTTTTTTACTATGATTTAGACCCTCATTCCTTTTTCTGTGTGTTTTTTCTCCAGTAGCCATGAATCTTGTCTCCCTGCCTGTATTATTCTTTGTCCACCATAATCTGTTCTTACAGTAATCTTTCTCTGTTATCAGATTCATCTTCCTAAAATGGGGACCTGCAAATTTTTTCTTAAACTGCTAAATAGTAATTCTGTTAGACTTTGTGGACCATGCTAGCTTTGTTGCAACTATTCAACTCTGCTGTTGAGACAGGAAGGTAGCCATAGAAATATGTAACTGAATGAGTGTGGCTGTGTACCAGTAAAACTTTATTGACAAGATGCGTGGCAGGCTGGGGCATGGTGGTGTGTACTTACAGTCCCAGCTACACAGCAGGCGGAGGTGAAATGGTCATTTGGTCCCAGGAGCTTGAGTCCAGTGTTGGCAACACAGTAAGACCCCAACTCTTCAGAAAAATAGTTTAAATTTATAAACATCCAAAATGTTCTACAGACTGCCTTATAATATTTTCCACAGTTTAGCAGTGAGTCCTTTTCTAGTTTTGGCTTTTGGTTTTGTAAATAGTAGGGTTATATTGGCGTCAACTTTTGGGGTGCTTTTGTGACTGTCTGCTTCGTAGCATTTTACCTGTTAGCGGTGGGCTTGTATAAAACGGCCAAGGCAAGTAATATACCTGTAGAAAAAAGTATGCTGAGCTTGAAGGGTGAAAACTATTCTGAATGAGCGTGAGGGTAAAACCGGTGAGGCCTCTCACTGTTCCGCAAGTGTTAACATTCTGACTTTTGTACTATTCAGACCATCTAGTGAAATGCCTTTTTGTTTGCTTATGTTTGTAACATAGGTGCAGTGTATGATAGAAAAAAATTAAAATTATAATCATTAGCCATTTTATTAAAAAAAAAAAAGATGATAGCCCAGGTTTGGCCCACAGGTCATAGTTTGCTGACCCTGGTCTTACAGAACAGCTCAAATTGCATCAGTGCTTGCATACATGATTTTTAGGCATTCTATAACTTGAAAAATCAAGTCTGAATTCTTTGGCATAGTATTTGAGATCTACTGTTATGTGGCCTCAGTTTAGCCTTATTCACCTCTAATCCTCGTTATACATTCCCTAACCTGGCAATTGGGACTACCTCCTGACCATAGACTTTGCCATATTTTAGAGGATCTTGTGGTTCTTTTGTTGGTTAAGAGCTTGGAATAAGCACTCTGGGTATTCTGATTTATTTATCTCTCCCTGTCTCTCCCTCCCTCCTCCCTTCCTTTTAGATTACCACTTTGTGTAGTGTATTTCTTGAAATAATTCTCTCCTTAAAATATCGACTGCAAGGTAGGACGATCTTCCTAGCTCCCTTCTTTTCCTACTCTTATCTAAAATATTTTGGTTTTAAGTGTTTTGCTTCTCATCATTTGGAGAAGTACAAGTGATGCAATTGCAGAGGTTTCAGAAATACACTCTTAACAATTGCCCTCAGTGGTAGTTCCTAACTCTTAGATGCTATTTGGTGTTTGTGTTAGTGATATGGTGCTATACTGAGGTACTTTGGTAAGGCTCCTTTAGGTCTGTTGAGCTTATCAGTTTCTGTAGAACCTCCTTTGACATCTGTGTAGTAGTATTCGCTTCGCCTATCCTTTTAGAGTTCACTGAGTGGTGAAGAAACATTTCTAGTTTTGGCCCCTGTATGTTCCTCCTTAGAGTTTAGGGCATTCTGTATCAACTTTGTGGACACATTTCCTTAAGTGCCCTTGGAGATCTCCCTAGCAACATTCTCATTCACTAAATATTTCTCATTTCTCATTCTCATTCACTCATTAAATATTTTTTTTTTGAGTTGGAGTCTCACTCTGTCGCCCAGACTGGAGTGCAGTGGCCGCTCCCGGCCACCGCAGCCTCGACCTGCTGGGCTCCGGCGATCCTTCCGCCTCAGCCTTCCGAGTAGCTGGAATTACAGGCACGCGCTACCACGCCCGGCTGATTTTTTGATTTATTGTAGAGATGAGGTCTCGCTGCCCAGGCGGGTTTCGAACCCTCGGGCTCAGGCAATCCACTCACCTCGGCCTCCCAAAGTTCTGGAATTAGAGGCTGAGCCACCGAGCCCGGCCAGTATTTTTGAGCGCCTTCTCTGGAACTGTGCTGAGAAATAAAAGTAAAACACGACCCTAGCCTTTACAGTCCTCATGTTCTAATGCCACGGTCGGCAGACTGTTTTCCAAGGGGCCAGACAGTAAATATTTTAGGCTTTGTGGGCTACATGGTATCTGTCACAACTACTCAACTCTGCCATTGTAGTTTGAACGCAGCTGTAGATCATACCTAAATGATTGAGCTTGACTGTGTGCCAGTAAAACTTTATTTACAGAAACGGGTAGTGGCCACATTTGGCCTGCAGGCTATAGTTTGCCAACCCCTGGTCTAGTGGCACAGGGTTCTGGTGGCATTGTGCAGCTGAGGGATATTTAAAACCACAAGATAACTAGTCTGCCTTCCTTGAGTGTAAATTTACTCAGTTTTGTGTAGAAGAGTTAAGTGGTTAAACTGGTAAGTGATTTAAAACATTCTTTTAATAACATATATGGCTGTCCATGGAAAAGAATATATATCAAATGGCTATTGAAGATGAAACAGCCTTGCAAGAAATGTTTTGTTTGTGGCGAACTTCTTAGATCTGTAACTACAGGTCTTCTACCTTTTGCTGGAAAAATTTGAGAGGCACTGCTGTTAAGTTTACCGTGCTTGTGCACGTCCAAGGGGAAATGGTTTTGTTAGGTCTGAGGCTCTGGAGAGCAACCTAGACCGTGATGGTCAGCATGGGATTAAATGCAGTCTTCTGGGGAAAGAGTTGTGCACAACAAGAGTAGTGCTAATTACAGAAGCCACTGGGGGAAAACAACCCCAAAATTATCTGGGTCAGAGAAGAGGCAGAGGGGAAAATATATTGAAAGAAAAGGAAGGAAACCAGAAGACAGGGAGGTTGTAGAGACCAAGGAATAATAGAGGTTCAAGAAGATGAGTAATGCCAAGGTACTGCAGAGAGGGTTAGTTAGGGTTAGAACGGAATGACATTTACTGCTTTTGTTTTTTTTAAGAAATAAAAGGTTGGGTAGTAATTTTTACTTTGCCCAGAGTAATCTCGTTAGAGTTGAGGGAGGAAAATCAAAACGCTGCGAGTTGAGAGTGAATGGTATGTGAGATGGGCAGGGACCTTAGGGCAGCACTTCTGGCCTGCGTTAAACTAATGTGTCTTTTGGTCACTGGAGACCTCGTTAAAGTGGAGATTCCAAATCAGTAGGTCTCAGGTAGATGCCTAGATTGTGTGTTTCCTGCAACATCCCAAGTGGCTGCCCTTCTGGCAGCCACTTTGACCCACCTTTCCAAATTGTTCTCTGAGGCATCCCAGAGCACTGTAGCAAACTTGCAAGGACGCTGTGGAATTTTTTAAAACTTCAAGGGAAATACAGCATCATCATTAGATAGCTGCATTAGATCACTCCATTCCTTTCTGTGATGTCATACTTCTGTGAAGCTGGATTTTCAGTGCTTGTTTCGATAAAAGCAAGGGTTGCCCGAAAATCCGTGCGGAAGGGGAATGAGGCTGTCAGTGTCCCCTCTGATTCCGGAGTTTGCAAAGTTGCGCAGTGCCCAGGAGGCATCAGGTTTTTAGGACTTGAATACTTAACTAAGTGGTTTGGCTCTTGCACTTAATAAAGGTAACTACAGTTATTAGGTATTTTGGCCTAGGTGTGCCGTGAAAAAATTACCGAGACACTAAGGTTATGTGAGCCACGAAAGCCTGAGAACCATTGACATATACTATTGTTCATAGAAACTTGCCCATGGAGCCAAAGAGAGCTAAAATAAAATGTTTGGATGGTAGCTAAAAGAGGAACAAAGGAGCATTTATTTTAAAATAGAAGAGACGGGTGTTACATGTTGGGAGAGGGAGCACCTGATAAAGAAGCTCAGGCGTTACTTAGAGTCAAAGCTCTCTGAGGAGGTGTGACAGGATGGAGTCGAGACCCTATTTTTCTAAGTATTGCCCCAAACACTGGTTTAATGGAAGAAATTCAGAACTTCATGCCCTGCTCCAGACCTCTTGAGTCAAAATATACATTTTTAGTATGATTCCCAGGTGATTTGGTATTAAAATTTCAGAGACACTGTAGGAGGTAGAATTGACTTTAATAGGAGAAAAAACATCTCTTCCTTTCACTTGTTCGATCACCGTACTATGTACATCGCAGCCGTTCTGTCTGAGGGAAACGACATAACGAGGGTTATATGTTTAGGTTTATTCAGAAATCTTAGGTAAGAAGTGGAGGAAATTTTTGCCTTGTTGTCTTAATTACCTCAGGTAAATAGACATTATCTCCATTTAGTGAATTAGAAAATTGGGGCTGAAGTAGTGTCTGAGAGAAGTCAGTGATGGAAGTTTGAAATAACCATTTTGAGGAATGTCAGCAAATCTAACCAGAAATAGAGACATTGCCAAGAGGTTCTGAAGAGCCAGGAGAGGTCAGAGATAATTTTTAGTGGTGTTGATCTGCGTAATTATAACTTTTTTAGTGGCGCAAAGTAGCTTGGGTGTAGAAACTGCAAAGCTTGAATTAGTCTAAACTTGTTAGTTTGCAGCTTGAGGTTAGGTTGAAAAAAATAAGCTAGCAAAAATCTATCCTGGATATGGAAACAAATGAAACCACAAGGAGGAGGAGATGAGAAAAAGAGGTTTCTTTGAGGGATGGGCATTCTCCTTGAAAGCCAATGAAAAGGTCACATATCCCAAAGTTTGAAGAATCCTGCCCTTGTTTTTCTCCACCAGAGAGAGGAAAATGCTTTCCTGTCAGGCTGCAGATATTTAAGCAGGGCTTCATGATTGATTAGTTAACAGGGAAGAAGTTTCAGTCTAGGATGACTCCTAGCATTCTGGTATTACTAAATGCTGGGAGTATAGTTAATAATCAATGAGGACTTGACCCCCAGTGAACATTCTTTTGGAGGGGCAGGAGATGTTCGGGGCAAGTGTGAAGGCAGGGTAACATGAGACTTGGAAATGTTGAATTTGAGGTTGGATGGGGAGTTTGTAGGTGAAGTTGGCTATTTAGACCACTGGAAATATGGACATGGAACTCAGCAGAGGTCAGGTATGAAGGTCGGTTTGGAAGTCAGTTATATAATCATAGTTGCTACTAAGTGAGTGTCTATTCATTGTTAGGCAGAAAACCGAGCAGTTTATATGCATTGTCATATCCTTTTTATCCACTCTTTGAGTCAGGTATTAAACCATTTTGTAGATGAGGCAGTAGGCATAGACAAATGTCCATGGTCATGCAGCTAATAATTGGTAGAACCAAGATTAGGAACACGATTTTTCTAATTCCAAACTCATGCCCTTCACCACTAAGGTCTACTATATTCTAGGTCACCAGCTTCTGGGTGCTTATTGATACCTGATGCAGTAGAGCCTCTCGGGTTCAAATAATTTGTTCAAATAATTGAAACAAAACAAAAATCCCTCAAATGGGCTTAAGCAAAACAGACAAGAGATGCATTTGTCCCCATAACTGTAGATCTAGTGATTGGCACAGTTGGAGCCAAGGATTCAGACAATATTACCAGAACTTGATTTTTCAGCTCTTCTTTTCTGTTAACTGCTTTCTTGTAAGCTCTTCTAAGGTGGCCCTGATAGTTTCAGCATTATATCCCGGAAATACACGGAGAAAGAGAGCTTCACCAAGGGTTTCAGCAACATCCTGGTGTAGAGCCCATTGCTTCTGATTGTCTTACACCATGTACTGATTTCTGAACCAACCTCTGACCAGGCTTGAGCCACACTGATCCTGGAGGGTAGAGAGCGAACCTCACTCAGGGGTGAGGGGTGAGGACTACAGGTAAGGCTTCCCCAAGGACACGTAGCTCATGGAAAGAGAACAAGGGGGTTGGAGGCTGGACAAACACAAGCTCTTTGTTTAAACGTGGGCCTGGATGAAACCTGCCTTTGACTCTGAGGAGAGGAGGAGGAGGAGGAGACTGTCAGTCATGGTGATCCTAGCTGGCATTTGTTTGATGCTTACTGGGTGCCAGGTGCTGTGTTCAACTTCTAGTCCTCACAGTAGCCCTCTGAAGTATACACTGTTATTATCTCCAAATATCGCCGTAAGATAGAGGCAAGATTTGAATCCATGCTGTCTGGCTCCAAATCTCATTCCCTTTGTACCATCATAGCATTTTATGTGTAGTTTTCACATTTTGTCCATTATAGTTGTAGAGATATAGTAGTTGACAGCATAATGAATCAGACAGACCTGGGCCACCGATTGTTCTCCATAGTGTACTTAATAAATTGTTAATATGACTTAAATAGCATTCCACTAAGTGGTTCAAAGGCTTTTTAAAAATCAGATTCTTATTTTTTCTCTATTAAAATGTTATGTGCTTTCAATTTTAATCTCATAGTGCCTTTTTATGTTTAGTCACTCCAGTCCTAGAAATCTTTATTTGTTGTTAAGTCAGAGTCTCACTCTGGTCTGGCACTCACAGCCACCACAACCTCGACCTACTGGGCTCAGGTGATCCTTCTGCCTCAGGCTTCCAAGTAGCTGGAACTACAGGAGCACGCCACCAAGCCTGGCTAATTTTTTTATTTTTGTAGAGACAAGGTTTCTCCAAGTTACCCAACCTGGTCTCAAACTCCTGGGCTCACACAGTCCTCTTGCCTCTGCCTCCCAAAGTGATGGGATTACAAGCGTGAGACACCGCACCTGGCTGAGCTCTTTGTTTTCTTTTTTTCTTTTTTTTTTATTGAGTTGGAGTCTCACTCTGTCGCCCAGACTGGAGTGCAGTGGCCGCTCCCGGCCACCGCAGCCTTGACCTGCCGGGCTCCGGCGATCCTTCCGCCTCAACCTTCCGAGTAGCCGGAATTACAGGCGCATGCTACCACGCCTGGCTGATTTTTTGATTTATTGTAGAGATGAGGTCTCGCCAAGTTGCCCAGGCTGAGCCACCGAGCCCGGCTAAAAGCAATTTTTCAAACTGGAAGGCACTACAATAAGGTGTGGTGTTATATTTATTTGACTTGGTCCCGGAAGATTACTGTCCACCAGGAATGTATTTTCTCCACTCACTTCCTGCCGTGGTTCCTTAGTGGACATTGCCCACGCCATTTTTGGACACTTTTTAAAAAACTGCTTACTCCATTTCATCAGCGTCCTTTTTCGAATGTATCCCCCTAAGATGGATTCAGCCTTCAAATATGGCCTGAGTACTACAGAATCTAGTAGTACTGTTTGATGTACCTTAATGTTGCAGTAGTTTTTTGGCAATGCGGTGGCTGACTTAAGCTTATGGTCAGTCAAACAACTCCTAGGTCTTTTATCTTTTTTTAAGATTTGTATTCTTCCAGACTGTCTTACTCCCATATTACAGTTTAATCTGCAAGATGAGAATAAAATCTGACTCCCAAGGGGTTGTAAAGATTAAGTGAAAGAATGAATGTAAAGCTCTCAACATCATGACAGGCACATAGTAATATCTTAGTAAAAGGTGGTTGTTATTACTTTTGCATAGTATAGTTGGTTTTGCCATTTTAAAAGTAGGATTTACTTTTAATTGTAATAGAATCCATGATGTTGATTTCAGTTCCAATCACATTGAGTCTTTCCTTTTACTTGTGATGTTGTCTACCTTTCCCAGTTTTGTATGAGTTGTATATTTCATGATTCTTTTTTTTTTTTTGAGTTGGAGTCTCACTCTGTCGCCCAGACTGGAGTGCAGTGGCCGCTCCCGGCCACCGCAGCCTCGCCTGCTGGGCTCCGGCGATCCTTCTGCCTCCGCCTTCCGAGTAGCTGGAACTACAGGCGCGCGCTACCACGCCCGGCTCATTTTTTGGTTTATTGTAGAGATGAGATCTCGCCAAGTTGCCCAGGCAGGTCTCAAACCCGCAGGCTCAGGCAGTCCACTCCCTCAGCCTCCCAAAGGCGCGGGATGACAGGCTGAGCCACTGAGCCCAGCTAGGTCCTCAGTTTTTTTTAATTTTATTTATTTATTTATTTATTTATTTTTAACTTCCTAAATTTTAAATCATTTCCTCTTAACACAAAATGAACAGAGAGGTACAAAAAGGCTTTAGTAGGCTATGTCATCATGCATGACTATGAATAGATATACACTGCCGAGTGTGTATAACAATTTAGTTTTTTAAATGCTTTTCTCGCTATTTTAAAGATACCAAGCCTTTCCCCTTCCCCCAGTTACCCTGGGGTCATCAGCTAGATGGCGACTATACAGTCCCCCCATTGATCTGCTCTGATTTATGCACCCATGAGAGTGTAGAAGACAGCACAACACTGACAATAGGAGCTTCAGGAAGTCTCTCACCTGAATGGATCCCGATACTAATAGCAGCAGAAGCTAGTAGATGTGTTTCTTTTCCATCTTCTTTAGTGTCAAATCCCAGACACAGGTGACTGCATCTTAAACACTGCCCAGTGTTCAGCAGTGTTTTAATTCTGACTTCCTTCTTCCCAACTGTCCACTGGGGGAGTCTTCAATAGGGATAGCCAGATGTTCTCCTTTCTATGTGCACAGGGTACAAAAGGAAAAGATTTTAAACTGCAGCGGGAGGGAACAGAACTTTGTTAAGATGTTGGTCAAGTTTTTTTTTTTTATAATTATAGTATTTTTTATTATCGTTTTGTGGGGTACAGTTAAGGGTTAGGTGTATACGTTTCATTCAGGCACCCTGTTGATAAAATGACTGATGGTAATGGGAAATTGTGGGGGGGGGGGATGGGATTAACAGTAGCTAATATCTATCTGGGACTGGTCCTCAGTTTTGATCTTGCTATCCATTAGTCACTTTGGTTAGAATCACTGGGTACCAACATCCTCTAGAACCAAAGTGAGACTTCTTTTGTCAGCAGGTCATTTAGACACAATATTGAATAGCAGTCTGTAAAGTTCTGCCTACAGTAGATTTACATGTCATGATGTTGACATGTAATCTGAGAATATCAGTTAATGGGCTTCAACGAGCATCGTGACCTAAAGACTCAGCCTGGTCAGCAGAAAACAGTGTGTCAAAGACACGGGCGACCCTGAAGAAGAAGAAGGGCTCGGCAGCATGGCACAGACGCTGGTCTGGGGGCGGTGGGAGCAGGAGTTTGAGAAAAACTCTGCCAGATGTGGTCGTTACTGACACTGTGCCTGAAAGTCACTGATGGATGTAAGAGTTTGGAGAAGTTCACTTCTTAATAGTCATTATGAAAATTTTGTGTTCAGGCTGCTTTTCTAAACTACTTAACTAGGTATATCTGAACATTCTTAAAAATTAGCTGCACCTAGGAGCAAAGTAAAACCACATGGTAATGAATGAATGCCATCTGTAGCCATAATTAAGTAACTCTGCATCTTTTTTTTTTCTTTTTGAAGCAGTCTCACTCTGCTGTCCAGGCTGGAGTGCAGTGGCATGCTCACAGCCACCACAGCCTCGTTCTGCTGGGCACAGGCAATCCTTCTGCCTCAGCCTTCCAAGTAGCTGGGAATACAAGCTCACGCCACCACACCCAGCAAATTTTTTGATTTATTGTAGAGACGAGGTCTCGCCAAGTTGCCTGGGATGGTCATGAATCCCTGGGCTCAGGCAATCCTCTCACCTCAGCCTCCCAAAGTGCTGGGATTACAGGCTTGAGTCATTGTGCCTAGCCTACTTAATTTATTTTTGAAGTCTCTGTCATCCAGACTGGAGTGCAGTGGCATGGTCACAGACACTGCAGCATCGCCCCGCTGGGCTCAGGCGATCCTTCCACCTCAACCTTCCAAGTAGCTGGGACTACAGGCGTGAGCCACCACACCGAGCTAATTTTTGATTTATTGTAGAGACAAGGTCTTGCCAAGTTGGCCAGACTGGTCTCAAATCCCTGGGCTCAGGCAGTCCTTTTGCCTCTGCCTCCCAAAGTGCTGGGATTACAGGTATGAGCCACCGCCCCAGTATACAATTATTTAATTTATATATATATTGTATGTGTTATTTTGCTATCCCATGCAAATGGAAAGTTGTTAAACTTCAATTTTCTTTTTCTTTTCTCTTTTTGAGTTGGAGTCTCACTCTCACTCAGACTGGAGTGCAGTGGCCGCTCCCGGCCACCGCAGCCTCGACTGCTGGGCTCCGGTGATCCTTCCGCCTCCATCTTCCAAGTAACTGGAACTACAGGCGCATGCTACCACGCCCGGCTCGTTTTTTGATTTATTATAGAGATGAGGTCTCGCCAAGTTACCCGGGTGGGTCTCGAACCCGTGGGCTCAGGCAATCCACTCACCTCAGCCTCCCAAGGCGCGGGATGACAGGCTGAGCCACCGAGCCTGGCTCAGTTTTATTTTTCATAAGCTAATGATATTTGTCAACCTTTAACATGTTAGGAAAGTTCAACATCTGTTTTAAAATTGGATGAAAGATGTTTATGCAATTCTCCTTTATCCATCTTACCTGTCGTCATCTGTGATCTCTCTCTCTCAGAATATTTCACTAATTGATTTACTCAGTAGGTATTTGAGTGCCTGTTTGGCACTAGGGATACAAGGATAAATAAGACCTGGTTCATGCTCTGTGGGAGCCCACAGTCTGGGGAAACCCAGAAAATATCATAAGGTTGTCTACGTATGGTGCTTTATACATAATTAAGCAGCTTCTCTAAGAATGATGTGAAAAAGCAAAGAACATTTAGCTCGAAGTGATAAAAGCAGAAAAAGACTAATGTTATTTTGAACAGGATGATCTTTTTTTTTGGTTGAGTTGGGTCTCACTCTGTCACCCAGGCTGGAGTGCAGTGGCACGATCACAGTGATCACAGATCACAGCAGCATCCACCTCCCAGGCTCACGTGATCCTTCCGCTTCAGCATCCCTGGGAGCTAGGACAACAGGTGCACGCCACCCTGCCCAGCTCATTATTTTCTAAAACCATATCGGGTCATTACAGTAATTATACCCTTCTGCAGTGATATGGGTGTGCAGATGAAATACTTTAGCTCCTAAAGCAAGTCCTTTATTTACAAAATAGAGCTTTATTTGTAAAATATAGTCATTTTCCTGTATACATCATTTAGTTGTTGCTGGGTTGAGATGAAGTTGACTTGTACTCTTAGGAAATTTGTGGCTTGAATTCCTGTTTGTCGTGCCACAAAAACTTTTCACAAGTGTTTATCTATGTACAAAAACTGTTATTGTTGGAAAAAATCAGCTTTTTGTTAACTGGAATTCTTGAATTCTAGGGGTCTCGTTTGCAAGTTTTAATGACCAGTATTACCATCTTATTGCTTTATGGCTGTACTGCAAAAATGTCGCTAATCACCTACTCACGTGAGTGAAAACCTCCGGTCGAATGGGTCACATTCTTCGTTAAAACTCCTAAGCGGCTCCCTGTTAACTCACTAGATAAAGTTCAAGTTACTTATCCGGACACATTACGCTTCCAGGAAGGGATCTTAGCTGTATCCGCCTCGGTGTTACATTCCTCGGCTCATGCTTGAGGCTCATCCTTCTTGCAGTTTACGCTTAGCACATGTCCACACACCGTGCTGTTTCCTGTCTTCGTTTGTGAACTCTCCTCTTCCTGGAACATTCTTCTCTTTTCCCTAGCTAATTCATAATCTTCCACTGAGATCCATATTTCAAGTAGCCGTCCCTGAACTCAACTTCTCCCTCAGTGAAATAGTCAGTGTGTGATCTGGCCATTTCAATTGTTGACTGTGTCGAAATGATTAGTTTTCCTCTCTGCTCTACTGGCGCTTCCCAGCACTGTGCCTTACACACACCCCAACTGAACATGTTCAAAACTGAACTTCTGATTTCCCCCCACTCTGCATATTCAGGTTACGCCATATGTTAGCTTCATCTGTTTATGATTACATTTTTTCAGTTGCTGAAACCAAAACCTTGGAGTTATCCTCTCTGCCATGCCCCATACCAAATATTTCCAGAACTGCCACTTATCTGCCTTTAAAATAGAATGAGTAGCCAGGCGCAGCGGCTCATGCCTGTAATCCCAGCACTTTGGGAGGCTGCGGTGAGAGGTTGCCTGAGCTGAGGGATTCGTGACCAGCCCGGGCAACTTGGTGAGACCTCGTCTCTACAATAAATCAAAAAAAATTAGCCAAAGTTCTAGCTACTTGGAAGGCTGAGGTGGAAGGATTGCCTTAGCCCAGCAGATAGAGGTTGCAGTGGCCATGAGCATGCCACTGCATTCCAGCCTAGGTACAGAGTGAGAATCTGACTCAAAAAAAAAAAAAAACCCCACCAAAACACCCCATCAAAATAGAATGAGTGTCCACGCACTTCCTACCACCTCCGTTGCTACTGCTGTGGTCCTAGTGATCATTGTACCGTACCTGACTTATTGCAGTAGCCTTCTGACTAGTCTTCTGCTCTTGCCAGCTTTCAGTCTACTTTCCACATCGGGGTTAGCAAACCCTTTCCATCACAGGCCAGATGGTAAAGCATGTCTGTTTTGCGGATCACACGTCTCTGCCATAGCTGCTTGACTGGGGCTGTGACAGAAAAGCAGCCACAGACAGTATGTAACCGAATGAGTGTGACTGTATCCCAGTCAAACGTGGGTTCCAAAAACAGGCAGTGGGCCTTCGTCTGCCAGCCCTTGCTCGACGTGGCAACCAGACTGCTCAGCATTCTCCAGGGACTTCATGGTGGTCTCTGAAGCCCTCCGTGGTTGGTGTCTACCGCCCCTTACCTGTCTGACGTCATTTGCCCCCGTTGTCTGCTTTGCTCTCTCCTCTCCAGCCACGCTGACCCTCTTCTTCCTCAGCTGTGCCAGATGCATTTGGCTCCTGAGGTCTTTGCACTGGTTGTTCCTTCTGCCCGGAAAATTCGCTGCCTCATCTCTTTCAGGATTTGCTCAGATGTCAGCTTCCTAGTCGGAGCTACCTGCTCACTCTGCGAATAGCTACACCCTAGTGTTGTGTTCTCCATCCTCTGGGTTTCCTTCTCTACAGTGCTTGTCATCTAACACATGACATATTAGACTATATACCGGCTTTTTCGTTCTTTTTCCCTCTGCAAGAATATGTGTTCTCTGGAGACAGTTACATTTTTTTCTGTTCTGTTCACTACTGTATCCTCAAGATACGGAAAAAAAGCAGTGTCTGACATATAGTAGATACGCATTAAACATTTGTTGAATTAATGAACACATAGTGAACATTTTTAAGGTTTAATTTGTTTTTTTCGTTTTTTTTTTTTTGAGTGGGAGTCTCACTCAGTCGCCCAGACTGGAGTGCAGTGGCCGCTCCCGGCCAGTGCAGCCTCGACCCGCTGGGCTCCGGCGATCCTTCCGCCTCAGCCTTCCGAGTAGCTGGAACTGCAGGTGCGCGCTACCACGCCCGGCTGATTTTTTTGATTTATTGTAGAGATGAGGTCTCGCCAAGTTGCCCAGGTGGGTCTCGCACCCGCGGGCTCAGGCAATTCACTCACCTTGGCCTCCCAAGGCGCGGGATTACAGGCTGAGCCACCGAGCCCGGCCTTAATTTGTTTTTATGAGGTCTTCCTTCCCTCTCATCACAACCAAGTCCTTTCTGTTCACATTCTTGATGTTGCTCTGAGCCATCCTGGCCTCTTCGTTCCCACTCCCTTATTCTGGCTTTCATCTTTCACTAACGTGTCACTAACTCCTGAGTTTTAATAGTCCTAACATTTTAATTTAGTCATGATAAAGGCTAAAAAGACATTTAAAAGAATGCACTGAACATACTAGGTTGCAAATACGAAGCCTGTAGAAAAGAGTATAATTGCCTTTGGCAATTAGAATTAAGTGCTCATTTAAAAGCCCAGGTTCCCAGACCTCACCTAGTAAATCATAACTTCAAGTGGAGAGGCTGAAAGGCATCATATTTTGGGAAGTGGTCCAGGCGACTCTTGCTGAACATGTTTGTCTGACTCTGGCTCACAAGGTAAAAGTGGGTCTGTGACGCTGCTGCGAAGGCCCCTGCCTGTCCCTCCTGCTTCGTTCTGGTGGCTCCACGCCGCACGTCATCGTCCCCCAGTGTTTTCCTGTTTGCGTTTCTCTCGGGACACCATACTGATGCTCAGTTTTGACAAATACTCTGTTCCCTGTGCAGAACGAAATCTTCCCCTTCTCGGACACACTTTTATTTTTTGTCCTTCAAGATTCTGCTCATCTGTCACTTTCTCCTTAAAGTCTTTTCTGACACCCCATTCTCACGACAGAGTTAATGATGTCTTTGCTGTCTTGTGTTTGCCTTGTATACAACTCTTTTTTAAGAAAATTGGAGGCTCACTCCGTTGCCCAGGCTGGAGTGCAGTGGCATGCTCACAGCCCCGCAGCCTTGACCTGCTGGGCTTGGCGGATCCTTCCCTCTCAGCCTTCCAAGTAGCTGGAACTACAGGCATGCACCACCATGCCTGGCTAATATTTTGATTTATTGTAGAGATGCGGTCTCACCAAGTTGCCCAGACTGGTCTCAAACCTGTGAACTCAGGCGATCCCCTCACCTCAGCCTCCCAAAGCATCGGGATTGTAGGCGGAAGCCACCATGCCTCTTTTGTGGTGTTTGTTACACTGTACTGTTTGCCTTTTGCATGACCGTCTTCCTGTTAGGACCTGACCTGAGGCTATAGGAGTTTACAGGTATTAGATTCTTACTGAGAGATACTGCTATCGCTTGGAGGCTATAGATTAATGAGTGCTGCACATCTCTTCCCCCCAACCTGGCTTCCAAAT
This sequence comes from Cephalopachus bancanus, assembly GCA_027257055.1. Taxonomy (NCBI): domain Eukaryota; kingdom Metazoa; phylum Chordata; class Mammalia; order Primates; family Tarsiidae; genus Cephalopachus; species Cephalopachus bancanus. The sequence goes on from JAPVLO010000484.1 coordinate 135,213, forward strand.
GGCATGTTACTGTAAGCAAAACACTGGGTTCTGCCACACAAAAACAACTTAATAGCAAGCAAGCACAAACATAGTCTTACAAACTGCTTTATAAGTTGCATGAGGTCCCTGCTCTTTATCCTTTTAGAACATCTGACAAAGCACCTTTTATGAAAGGTTTATTCAAGGCAGAAATGCTAGTCTGCTCTTAGGATTCAGCTTAACCAAGTTAGGATCGGGCAACAAAATTCCCTAGTAGAGAACTAATGACAGAACTGGCAGGAATTCTAAGGCCCAGGGTGCAGTCCCAAAGAGTATAGGTCACTGGATTTATTATGTTCCTATATATGTGTTCATGGAAGAGCACTGGTCTCTATACAATGTGTGTAGCCAAAGCACCTACCTTGAACACTACACTTTTCTAATACTATAGTAATTTCTAACATTGACTCTGTTAATTACTCTGCTAATTACCAAACTCTCTGGCTTTGAGGAGAGAAGGATTCTTGACTTGTCTCACTGGAGTGAGGTTTTGGTAGAAGCTTTTCACATTAACCATTGATTGTGGATGTACTGTTATGGTCTTACAAGTAATCTCTGTATCTGTGCCTAGTGCAGTGCCTGCTCATTGGGCCCTGGGAAGCGCCACAGTGAATGTTTGCAATGCCAAGCAGCTAGCTGTTTTGTTTCTTCTGGGTTTTGCTTGTCTGTTTGTCTTTAATCCTGAATTGCAGCTGATTTGCAATGGCTCACGCCTGTAACCCCAGCATTTTGGAAGGCTGAGGTGGGAGGATGACTTGAGACCAGAAGTTTGAGACCAGCCTGGACACCATAGTGAGACCCCATCTCTACCAAAAAAAAATACGAAATGGCAGTATGCCTGCAGTCCCAGCTAAGGGGGTTGAGGTGTGAGGATCACTTGAGCCCAGGAGTTTGAAGCTGCAGTGGCATCACTGCACTCCAGCCTGGGTGACAGAGCAAGACCCTCATCTTTAAAAAAATTTTTTAAAAAATTAAATGCTTAATTGCAGACTCTGCCAAGGGATTAAATTAATAATGGAACAAGTCTGCCATAGCTGTCAGAGCATGTGTCTTCTGGGATGAGATGGTGTGACTCCGTGGGTGGCGATCAAGCAGAGACCTGTCAGGATCCCCAGCCCCCTGTGGAGAGAGGTTGCTCTGTCTTTCTCCTGAAGTGTGTGGTTGCAGCTGTTGTGTGTGGTGTACATACACAGCCCTGCGTGGAAGCCCGAGGAAGACTTTGCAGACTGGTGTGATTGTAGCTGAGTTGATTAGCAAGTTACAGGTCTCTGTTCTGACAGTCGATCTAGACAGCTTAAAATATAAAATGCTTCACCCGATGGATTCCTCATTTGTGGATTATAACTTGATCAATTCCTTGCTAATAGGGAAATGGGCATTTGGAGGGTACCAAGGCATCATTATATAGCTCTAGATTATACTGTCTGTTGGGAGCTTCACACTTAGGCAAGTTGATTTTTTTTTTTTTGAGTCGGAGTCTCACTCTGTCGCCCAGACTGGAGTGCAGTGGCCGCTCCCCGCCACCGCAGCCTCGACCTGCTGGGCTCTGGCGATCCTTCCGCCTCAGCCTTCCGAGTAGCCAGAACTATAGGCGTGTGCTACCACACCCGGCTAATTTTTGACTTATTGTAGAGATGAGGTCTCACCAAGTTGCCTGGGTGTGGGTCTCGAACCCGCGGGCTCAGGCAATCCACTCACTTCGGGCTCCCAAGGTGCTGGGATGACAGGCTGAGCCACCGAGCCTGGCCGCAAGTTGATTTTTAAGCGCGTGTCCAAAGTCTTTTTTCATCTTGGACTAGAATTAGAGCCCGATAAGGAAAGTAGTTTGTAACTTTAAATTGATAATATAGTTATACTTTGCCTTCTTGCAGAAATAATAAGTACCGTGCATTAAAATATCCTACAGGAACATAGTAAAAAGGCTGAAATTGTTGTTGTGTCATATGACAGAGGCTAGTAGCTGGTGAGCTCTTAAAAATCCGAAGGGAAGGGATGAACGACACAACAGGAAAGTGGGTAAAGGACGTGAGTGTGCACTTAGCAGAGGAACTAAATGGCTGATGAACGCATGAGCAGTGTTTACTTTCACAGATACAAGATGCGGTTACGACACGAGCAAGATAAATTTTTACCTACTAAGTTGAGCAGTTTTCAGGAGAATGAAACTTACTACACATAGTTGGCAAATAGTGAGATGTGTGCACTTGCACAAAACTGATTGGAGTACAGGTTCATGCAGCCGTTCTGGAGAACATGTTGGCAGTCAGAAGGTTTTAAAGCCTTATAATTTCACTTATGGTAATTTTATTCTCTTTAGCCAGTGTTTCACTGTTGCCCAGGCTGGGGTGCAGTGGCACGATCATGGCTTAACTCGGCCTCAAACTCTTGGGCTAGTAACTGGGGCTATAGGCATAAGTGACCATGCTGAGCCAATTTAAAAATTTTTTTTTCTTTTTAGAGATGAGGTCTCTAAACCTAAGACTCCTGGTCTTCTTACCTCAGCCAGCCTCTTAAAGTGCTCGGAATACAGGCGTGAGCCTCTGCACCTGCCAGAGTAATTTAACTCTAGGAAGGTATCGAGCATTTACAAAGATAGAGCTCCAAAACTGTTGCTGATCACAATATTATTTATAATAGCCAAAATAAGTTTAAAAAGTTTTTTTTGAGAAAGCAGGATTTATTGAGAGAACAGAAAAGCTCCCACAGTTGGAGGGGACCCAAAGGGCTTGCCCTAAAAAAATTTTTTTTAAGGAAACAACCTATATGCCCTTATAAGTTCTCTTTTTGTAACATGTAGCATTCACACTTTGTCAAAACTCGTTTACAGCAAGTCAATTTTGACTACTTAGTCATTTAACCATTTTCCTGTGATCAGGAATGCAACAAGGCTTAAGGAGTTCTTAATTCGAAATGACTTTCTTCCTTAAGAATTTGTACTTTCTTCTCTTCTCCCCACACTGTCTTCCTTGGCACTCTCTGGCAGCCCATGGCTTCAGCTGTCCCCTGTGAAGATGGGTCCTACGTCTGCGTCTCCAGCCATGACCTCTCTCTGAAGCGTCAGGTGCACATTTCCAGCTGCCGTTTTGAACATCTTCACCTGGATGTCCTACCAGCATGACAGCCTCATGTGTTAACAAGGATGAACGAGTCTCACCCAAGCCCGTGTTCCTACTTCCCGGGATGGTCTGCACCCTCAGAGTCCACTGGACGCAGACTCTCTTGAGCCGTCTTTGATCCAGCCGGTTCCTTGCTCCATCTCTGAAAAGCACTTGACAGACCCTTTTACTTCTCTCGTGTTCCTGACTCCTGTCTCATCTTCCTCCCTCTCAGAGCCCCTCCTCGGGAGCTGACTTGGGCTCCTCTCCTCCATCGTGGACGGCAGCTGCGTTCTGACCGGCCCTCCCGCCGTCACTCTTTGTCCTGCCGCCTTTCCCAAGACCGCCTTCCCTTCTGCTTGTCGTATTTCTGGAGCCCGGGGCTGACCCTGTTGCTCCTCTGCCCTCCGCGCCTGTGGAATAAAGGCCCTTCCCCTTAAGGCATTCGGATCTGTCCACAGCCTGCCCCGCACACCTTTTCAGTTTTCTGTCTTGTCCAGGTCTCTTTCCTTCAGCAAATCCCAGTATTCCTTGTCACCAGATGTCTTCTGTATTTTCTTGTCTTTAAAACGTTCCTTATATAATTCACTCTGTTTGAAATGGCCTTTTCCCTGACTTTGTGTATTTCTTTTGAGCTTAGCTCAGGCGCTCCTTTCGGCATAAAGACTGCCATGATTTCTGTCTTAATGCTTTCTCAGCACACTACTTCCTTTTAAATTCCTCTCTTTAAACTTAATCTCATTCTGATCTGAATTGTCTTTATTGCCCCGTGTGAACTAGAGGCTTATGTCAAGACATACTGTACTCGTTCTTATTGCTGTATTCTTTTTTCAGCGCTAGTTTCATTTTCACTACAATATAGGTTTGAAAAATTTACCTCCCAAAACATAAAGTCTGAATTATTTTTAGTGAAACATGTTATTTACAACATTAAAGCTTAGCAAATAAAGAGGTTTAAAATTCATATAGCTTGCCCGTCCCTTTTAGGTCCATTTAGTATAGTAATTAATGTAATGAACTAAATGTACAAGTTTTAATAAAGTTTTTGATTGTTTTTAAAAAAGAGATTTACCTGGCTACTCGGAAGGCTGAGGAGGAAGGATCGCCGGAGCCCGGCAGGTCGAGGCTGCGGTGGCCGGGAGCGGCTGCTGCACTCCAGTCTGGGCGACTGAGTGAGACTCCAACTCAAAAAAAAAAAAAGAGATTTACCTAAACTAAACTAAGCAAGTTATTTAAAACCTACAGTTTTAAAATTTTTGAGTATTCCAGAGTCAAGTGCTATTTATTACTGTAGTAAATACCAGCTTACTGTTTATCCAGTTCCTTTGATAAGCCCAGTGAAGTTCATGCCATTCTCCTTGTTATTACCAGTCTCCAGTGATGAAAGAAGGAACTTATTAGGTGTGTCCGGAATCAGGAAGACCAGATACTGAAATAAGTGTTCACCAAAAATTTTGCTTCTGATAAAGAACAGCAGGTCTAGGGGTCTGGGATTTTTCTTTTCAAGGATTTGGGTTTAAACTGCTTCACAGTTGGAATTGGAGCCACTAAGTTACTTTTCCACGACTCAGTTGAATGCAAATTTTAAAAATTAGCATTTGTAAATTTTCTTAAATATGGTAATTTAATTACTGTTTGACAACTTCGTACTAATTGACTTAATACATGGAGAAATAAGGGATTTCAAGCTCATAATGTTGAACATCTTTGTCTTTGTTTTCCTCGTAATTCCTGAGATTAAAAAAAAAAAAAAAGAGTTTGGTTATCATGTACCGCACTCCTAGAGTGTGCGGGTTATTTTGTTCTTTTGTTATTTGGGGCCTCTCTTCCACCTTCATGCTTAACACCCAACAGTCTTCTGAACCATTGTGGAGATCTGAGCAAAAAATAACTTTCTTTCTGATTTGAAAAGGGGTTGGTCACATGCTAATTTGTTGCTTAGTCTTTTTAAAAAAAAAAATCACTGGCATTAAATGTGTGAAGCTGACCTAGAAAATCATGCCTATGAATTGGTACCACTCAGAGAGGTCCTATGGGGTGTTTGGCTGGGACAGTCCACTTGCCATATGGTAATGTGGGTGCTCTGAGGTGAGAACAAGGAGAGAAATCTGTGGAGCAGAACAAAACCTCACTTGATCTTGATTACTAGCATAGCTAAAGATCGTGAAACTAGGGCCTGGAAGTCCTGCTGACCTTTGGGATTTTCGGCAGCAGCATCTGGCTTGTGACAGCCAAGGGCTCGTAGCAGTGCTGCTGTCTGAGTCTCTGAGGTGGGCACTTTCTATCACTGTGAAGCAGAAATCACCAGGCCTTGGATTATTCGCCAGTCTGTCCTGTGGTCTTTGTAAATGTCAGTGTAGAATGACTTTACCTTTCCTTGTCGATAAAATGTGATTTTTGTTAGAGAAGAATTTAAGTGTAAGAGTTGCCAAAAATTTAAGATCTGATTTTTAAGATGTTCTCCCTGTTTATTTATACATGGACGTTAAAAATCGTTGTTATTATTATTACAGGCCATGGTTGCTTGTTATCCAGGCAATGGAACAGGTTATGTACGTCATGTTGATAATCCAAATGGAGATGGAAGATGTGTGACATGTATATATTATCTTAATAAAGACTGGGATGCCAAGGTATGCAATTTAATTGAGTATTTATTTTCTCACAGGTTTTTCCCCTAAGTATTATAATTCTTACTCCTCAGAGGTGAGACTGTCTTTATTTGTTTATTTATTATTATTTTCTGAGTCAGCGTCTCACTCTGTTACCCAGGCTGGAGTACAGTGGCATGCTCACGGCCACCCCAGTGTCGGCTTGCTGGGCTCCGGCGATCCTTCTGCCTCAGTCTTCCAAGTAGCTGGAACTACAGGTGCGCGCTACCACACCCAGCTAATTTTTTTGCTATATTGTAGAGACAAGGTCTCACCAAGTTGTCCAGGCTGGTCTTGAACCCCTGGGCTCATGCAGTCCTCTCTCCTTGGCCTCCCAAAGTGCTGGGATTACAGGCTTGAGCCACCGCGCCCGGCTGTAGGCTGTCTTTAACATACGAAATAGTTTAAAACTTCTCTTAAATTTGTTTCAGTCTTAGGTATTAGAAGTGGATTTTTGTAAAATGAAATAAATACTAATATATCTCGTACAACATAATACCTATAATTAACAACGTATGTCTGGGCATGGTGGCTCATATCTGTAATCCCAGCACTTTGGGAGGCCCAGGTGGAGGATTGCTTGAGGCCAGGAGTTCTAGAACAGCCCGGACAACTTAATGAGACTCTGTCTCTACAAAAAAAGAAAAAAAAAATTAAGAACAACAACAACAAAAACAATGTAGTGCTTGTACTTAAACATTCAAGAGATTAGATCTCATGTTCAGTGTTCTAGACCCACACACACACGAGAGAGTTAAAAGGACACGCAACTTTGGGAGCTGATGGACGTTTATTGCCTCGGCTGTGGGGATGGACGGCGTAGCAAAAGTGTGCACATGTCCACATTCATGAAATTGTAAACATTAAATATGTGCATGTTTGTATATCAGTTCTGCAAGAAAAGCTGTGTAAAAAGTACTTGTAGATCTTAAAAGTAGATAGACTTATTTTCAGATATTGAAGCATCTTTCCAAAATTTAACCAATTTACAAAAGTGACTTTTGTTAAAATATTTTCCTTTTAGTAGTTTTTTATAAGAACACTTCTGAAAAGAATTTTTATAATGGCTTTTGGTGGGAGATTATAAATAATTTATGGATCATTTGCCATTTTATTCTTTGCATTTTTGTGGAGGTGTTATATGGCATTGGGTTGTTGATTAGAATGTACAGTATGTTTAATCTCTCTTGTTTTAGATATATTCCCTTAATATTATCCTGGGTTTCATTAAATTTAAATTATTTTAAAAGCGTGTCATATATTATTACATTGGAGACAATGTAGACTGATTTTTTTTTTTTGGTTGTTTTTGAAAATCTTAAGTATAACACTCAAGTAGCAAAGCAAACACAGTGTACAGCTCAGTGGATTTTCACAAAGTGAACCCACCTGTGTAGCCAAGGTGATCAAGGTGATTTTGTTTTTGTTCAATCAATTAACCTTTAAAATATCTCTTTCTTCCTCCCCCCAACCACATAAATGGAAATTACCCAAGTCTTGAATGTGCAAAAACCTAATTTTACCCCCCCAAAAGTTTTAAATTTAGAATATGCTCACAAGGCTCCAGTAATCTTTCTTTACCATACTGATTTAAAGAGTTTCCTCTGTCCTAGTTCAAGTTCAAAGTGGAGGTAAGTTTACTGCTAAATACATAGATGATTGAGGCATATGCCAGTAAGCATGGTTTTTTCTGTTGCAGCTTTGCAATGGTTTGAAATACAGAAATTGGTAATTCACCTTGAGCCCAGGGCACAAAACAGATTAGTATGTCTTTAGTGGGGTTTTTTGTGTTTTTTTGAGTTGGAGTCTTACTCTGTGACCCAGGCTGGAGGGTAGTAGCATGCTCACTGCCACCACAGCCTCTACCTGCTGGGCTCAGGTGATCCTTCCACCTCAGCCTTTCAAGTAGCTGGAACTACAGGTGCACGCTACCACACCCAGCTAATTTTTTGATTTATTGAAGAGACGAGGTCTCGCCATGTTGCTCGGGCTGTCTCAAACCCCTGAGCTCAGGCAATCTGCTCGCCTCCACCTCCCAAAATGCTGGGATTACAGGCTAGAGCCACCGCACCTGGCTATGACTTTAGTTAACACTTAAAACTTTTGTCAGATTTTTGTGAGTAGCTGGAAAGGTAGAACTATGTTTTATCAACTCCCAACTTCTAGATTTTTTAGGCTGCCAATTTTTATATGACTTAGCCAGGTCATTATTAGTTTTAGATTGGGATATAAGCAGAGAAAAGTTCCTAGTGTTTTATGTGTGGAATAGAAAACCTCCGCTGCTAGATTGCACTGAATATGTTCAATATGTCAAACATTGTTCTGGATGCTGGGGATATAGGAGAAATGGAATTAGCCTGGTGGAGCTTTGGCTCTCTTGGAGGATACAGATGAGTAGACTGTCGATTACAGTTGGCTGTGCTGAATGTCAGAGCAGGTTTCTCTGGGCACATAGGAGGGCTACCTAATTCAGAGGTCAGGGATGGCTAGCCATTTCTTTCTAAATATTTCAGCAGATCACCTGTGATATTCCAGGTGACTCCAGTCAAAGGGGAGGGGGCAGGAAAAAAGAAAAGAAGACATGTTCTCAATCCCAGTCTGGAGGTTCTTTAGATGTTTGCATGATTGCCTGGGGGAATAACACTGGAACCAGCAGAAGCCGGAGGGGGGTGGGTCCCGAGTCGCTAGAATTCAGTTTACCTGTTAATGTGCCGCATAGACATTTTCTCCAGCTATAGATCCTAGGTATAGGCGCACCCTCCATGCTCTCTTGATCAGTATTTATGTGTCTTTCAGTTTTAGGAGTCTACTTGCTTAGGAGTTGAGTTGTTCAAGAATAAATAGCTACTTGACTGGGCGGGTTTTGTCTAGCTTTTATCTCCCCTAGATTGTAAACAACACAAGCACAGAGCCTGTCTGCATCATTCCCTCCTCTACTCCCAGGGCCCACCAGTTTCCAGTCCAGTATCGGCTTAGTCTGCATTAGAATAAATAGGTGAATTCATGTAATCCCAGAGAGTGATATATGTAGGTAAATAATAATAATCCTTTGTGGATGGAATAGAGTTTCATAGGCAGGTAATCATCAGTGTGTCAAACCCAGCCTGGAAAGGGAGAGCCATGGATTCTAATAATGATCGCATGCCGAGGTTTATGGCTATGATAATGATGATGATGATAATAGATGATACTTTCTACTGATATATTGAATTCTTTAAACAATAGAGAGGCATTAAACTTATGACTATGAGATGTCTGTTGAACCTTAAATATGGTAAACGAAGCCAGGCTCGGTGGCCCAGCCTGTAATCCCGCGCCTTTGGGAGGCTGAAGTGAGTGGATTGCCTGAGCCCGCGGGTTCGAGAACCGCCTGGGCAACTTGGTGAGACCTCGTCTCTACAATAAATCAAAAATTAGCCGGGCGTGGTAGCGCACACCTGTAGTTCCAGCTACTTGGAAGGCTGAGGCGGAAGGATCGCTGGAGCCCAGTGGGTTGAGGCTGCGGTGGCCGGGAGCGGCCACTGCACTCTAGTCTGGACTACAGAGTGAGACTCCAACTCATAAAAAAAAAAAAAAAAAAAAAGGTAAACAATTTGGCATAATAAGCCATTTATAACAATTTAATCAAGATGACTTGGAATGTATCCATTTTAAGGGTAGGTTTTGCAAATCATTAACATAAATAAGAAATGTTTACCAGTTTTCAAAACTCAGATATTATTTTAGGACTTTTAAACTCATACAGTATTCATCTGTTTCATCAAGTAGTTACAAAATTTCTAAAATAAGAAATGAACTTTTCTTTGCATCTGTGCATACACTTAGAATCTCAGCTCACCTTCATACCTTGTTAATTGAGATGTATTTGTCAATAATTCCATTAAGAATTTTGATTCATTGAAGTAGTCTTTTTTTCTCCTCCTAAATTTAATCTTGTAGCATTCTTTGGTTACTCCTGCTTACATATTTGGCTCTTTTCCTAGGTAAGTGGAGGTATACTTCGAATTTTTCCAGAAGGCAAAGCCCAGTTTGCTGACATTGAACCTAAATTTGATAGACTGCTGTTTTTCTGGTCTGACCGTCGCAACCCTCATGAAGTACAACCAGCATATGCTACCAGGTAGTATTCCTTTAAAGAAAATTGGTTTAGAGCATGGCAGGATAGGAGGGGATTGGTAGGATAAACTCGAAAGCTTTCTAGTATTTTCCTGCTCTTCAGGTACTTTTCATAATCATTTTAGTGTGAATACTTGTATAAGGCTGAGTCACAGTTCATCCTAAACGTGTCTTTCTTGCACAGCCACGCCTTGTTTGGGCGAGAAATGAAAGCACAGGCACTGCTCTCTCACCCTGTCTCTTGGCTTTGTGCAGCTCTTAATTACCGTCCCTCCTTTGATTCCGTGAGAGTGTTTCACGTGGGGGAGAGGAGGACACAGAAGCAAAAGGGCAGCTTTTAAAAAGATGGTGAGAGAGAACAGAGAGGGACAATGTGGAAGATGGATACAGAGCAGAAAAATAGGAGGTGACCAGAGAGTGGAAGGGAGGAAGCAAAGCACAGACCAGATCGCCATGTGCGGGAGAGGAGGCGCGAAAAGTGGCCCTCCAGCTTCACTAGCAGTTAGCGTTGGTTTCATTATACTCTCTTCTACGCGGCTTAGCATTTGCAACCTAATATGTTCAGTGCATTCTTTTGATGCCTTTTGAGCATTTATCATGACTAAATGAAAATGTTAGGACTATTAAAACTGAAGATGCTGTTGGGAAAGTAAGTCGCTGTGGGGAAAGAGGCCATCGTTTTGAAGACTGGCTTTCCACTGTGGAAAGGACTTGGAAGGCCCTGATGGCGAGCTCCGGGCGTTCCCTCGCCGTGTCTGGCCAGGGGGCTGCTGTGCGCCGTGAGCTGGCGAGGAGCCGCGTGGGTCAGATGCCCGGGACGCGCGTCGGCCTAGGGATGGTGTGAGGCTCTGAAGACTCGGGAGTCCGCTGTCCCTCTTCCTCCTCCTGCTTGAGCTGCGCGGCCTTCACCCTGACCCGGGCTAGGCAGTCTGTGGCCAGGATCAAAAGGAGCCCTGAAGGGAAGCCACAGGCAGACCCTGTCCTGCCACTGGATGTGCCCTCTTGAAGCCTGCGTCCCGTGCCCGTCTCTGCCCGTGCTGCTTCTGACCCAGAAGCTGCCTCCTAGACCTTCCTTTTTCTGCAGTCTTGAGTTTGGTGTCGTTGTGCCCTTTCTAGAGGAAGAAACAACAGACATCTGGGGTAGTACATCAATGCCAGCCGGCGTGGAGTTTGAGGCTCTGGGGTGGGAAGCTGGTGTCACCCTGGAGAGCTGGGAAAGTGCTGCGGTGAGGGAGACTCAGGTTAGGGCGCAGAGATGCATGTGAGAAGAAGGAGTCTTGAAATTGCGACGGGAGAACAGCCTGGAAAGTTAGGGTGACATATGGCAGTTCACAGCTGTTTTCTGATAAGGACTTGGGGCTACAGAGGGGCGCGGATCCAGAAATATCAGAGTTCCAGTTGCCAGGTAACTAAAAGTTTGGGGCATGGACAAAGGAGATATAAAAGTATAAATCTGGGCTCCTTCCCCACTACTAAGGCCACCTGAGAAAAGAGAAGCGGCTACATGGTGTGATAGGTGGCAGAGCCCTGGAAAGAGCAGAGTCTGGAAGTCAAGGGGCCGGACTTAGATTTCACCTTTGTCCTTCACCAGTTGAGGGATCTGCACACCTCCGTCTCCTCAGCTGTTCAAACCCCCAGACTCTCACTGTGTTCTGCATTTGACTTTACTTCAAAGTATGTCCCGTGATTTTGTTCTGTCACACTTACTGGCACTTCATTTGATCAGTGTTGCTTCTTTCCCCGACTGCTAGACAGAATCCACAAGATATTTTGACCAATTTCTGTGCTCTACTAAAGAATTGATGGTTGATAGCATACTTTCACTTCCTATGGTGTCTGTACATTTTCTCTGTTATTCTTATTAGAAGGTATAGCTATGGGCTTTGTAGTATTTAATAAACCAGAGATGCTGCATTTATTTGCAGCCTAAGATATTACAAATAAGTGAAATTTTCAGAAAAAGGAAGATTAGCTAAATTTTAAACATCAAACACAGTATAACTGTTTCCATAACAATTCTAAAAAAAGTCTTAGCATAACTTAACTCTGCCTTGATGACTCAAGGTTATAATTGTAAACATCCATCTATCACTCTTTGCTATAATCTAGTGATGCCCTCAGGCTGTTGAGAATGTTGGCCTCTTTCACTAAAGGACCCCTGGCTGCTAAGCCTTAAGTCCTGTTATCTGTTTGTCCCTTCTTTTTTTAGTACTTACGCTATTGGTAGTGGCTTTCTCTGTGAAACAGCCATTCTTCTATCCTTTTGTTGTCTTTTTATCATCTTCATTGGGCTTGTAAAAAAGAGTTAAGTGGATGAAATAGGTATTAAGAAAGTCATAAAAACTCATCAACTTCATGACATCTTAGCCTCTCACTTCTTGGCTGTGCTCTGCCGCATTGAGATTACTAGGTGAGTTGTTATTGTGCTCATTTATCCTTTGATAATCAGCCCATTTAGGCATAATTTTGGCATTAGGTGCTTGAACGTATCATCACATGAGCATACCAGTTTTCCCTCAGTGTGATCATTCTTACCATATTCTAATTTCTTTTAGGTACGCAATAACTGTTTGGTATTTTGATGCAGATGAGAGAGCGCGAGCTAAAGTAAAATATCTAACAGGTAAACGCTATTTGGGGCCAGGGTTTACTGGTACAAAAAGTTCTGCCATCAGGTGGTGCTTTCAGCAAACTCAAATACAGTTTTAACACCATGAATACTTGCTCCTTGTTTTTGTAAGATTCCTTAATTCTCTTATTTAAAAAGAGACTTAAGTCATCTTCATTTGTATCTTTAACCAACGAAGTTGCCCCCAAATGAGCTATGTTGGAGGCAAAGAAGTCTGAATAAATCATTCAAATACAAACTAAGATTTCTGTGATTATCCTTTTCAATCACAGGCTACTTAACGCTAGGCCACAGCCATCTGGCTTCCTCTCAGTCTCTCCTTAAGAGGAAGTTAATAGCTTTCCTTTCAAACATACATGCGCTAAATAATACTCCAAGTCTGCCATGTTGAATGTGGACATGAAGACAATTAATGCAAAGGAGATTGAAATGTCAAAATGCGCAAGTCAGACAGGCACGGAGATTCCATTTCTGCTGATGGTAGATACAGGTCAGCACTCTCACGCTGAGCCTGAAGAGCCTTTGCCGTCTGTGCCAGCGTCCTCTCCTCCTCTGCCCGGGACGGGCTCCCCTGGAGCAGTGGGTCCCAGTGTCCCCCCTGGCGGGCCACTTACCTGTCTCTTCTGTAACCCTGCCTTCCACCTATGAAAGTCCACTCAGTGGTCAAAGCACTGACTACCTGCACTTTCCAGAGCCATTGATAATCCCACTTCAACCTTTTTTGGTAAGGTATGAAAACTGAATGTTCATATATTTCTCATGTATTTTTAAAGCCATTATTTGTGAAAGAAGCCCAGTAGTATGCTTGCATTGGCACTAATCACTCTATTTTAAAGTAATCCAAATTGCTTTTAAAATAAAAAGAGACAAAATCGTTATCTGTGTAGAAAACGGTTTTACCCTTGAAGGTTGCTAATTCAGAGAAACACACTCATAATAGAATGCAGAGGGTAGCATCTGGAATTGAAAGTGTGGTAGTTTTCAGACGGTGTTTGAGAAGTTGAACTAGTGTTCATACTGTTAGGAATTCAGTGGGAAGCAATAGCAGAGCTCTCTGGTGCTTAATGAATAAATGAATTCTTTTTTTTTTTCTTTACTTTGCAGGTGAAAAAGGTGTGAGGGTTGAGCTCAATAAACCTTCTGATTCAGTCGGTAAAGACGCCCTATAGAGCCTTTGAACCAGCAATACCCCCACTTCACCTACAACAATTGTTGATGCTCTGTGTTAACTTGTGATACAGATAAATGGGATAAAGAAAAATAGACAGCCAGTTGACATTTTAATAAGGAAACAGAAACAACTTTTTGTGTGTTGCATCAAACAGAAGATTTTGACTGCTGTGACTTTGTACTGCATGATCGACTTCAAATCTGATTACTTATGGGAAGAAGATAAGCTATCAACTGAAAATGGTTTTTACATCTGGACATGAAATAAGTGCCCTATGTAGAATTTTTTTCATTCTTATATTTTGTCAGATCTGTCATCTAGCTGAGTTCATTTCATCTCTCCCTTTTTTATATCAAGTTTGAATTTGGGATAATTTTTCTATGATTAGGTACAGTTTATCAAAACTGAATTGAGAAAAGAATTACAGTATTGTTCCTCAAAATAACATCAATCTATTTTTGTAAGCCTCTTTGTACTATTAAATTTTGCCCTAAAAGACCTCTTAATAATGATGATTGCCAGTGACTGATGATTTTCTGTTTACTTAAAATAAGAAGAGAAGCACTTGGATTATAGCTGAAAAATCAGATTGTCTTGTAGTCCTTTCTTACACGAATTTGAACTTTTAAAAATCACTGCTGTCTTTCTTTTGGCATTGTTAATAATGAAACCTAATAGTAAAACAGTCATCATTTACTACCAATAACAATGTTTGGTTCATGTTTTACAAGAGAAAATGCACAGTAATGAGGGTTTATCTTTTCAGCTAAATTTTTTAAAACACTAAGGTGACTGGCACTAAATGAACCTGGGGTTGTCCTCAGCTTCAAGTTCCTAAGATAAAGGGCTTTCTTGAGCTTTCAGGTGCATCCTATAGATTTAGATAACAGCGTCCCATTCCTAAGACTCTTCCTTTTGCTTCTCCTCAGATTGAATGTACTTCCACATTTGCTGTTGTGTTTTCTTCCTGATACTGTGTTCCGTCTGATCTGCAGATCAGAACTGTGTTTCTGGTGATTATCAAGGGGAGATTTCATATGCATTGAGACCTAAACATATTGCTCTAGACTTTGTGTTAAGTGACTCCTCAGACAGTTGCTGAGGCATTCCCTACACGTGGCGCCAGCCTTCTTACCACCACTGAAAGATGTTTAGCTTAGAAAAACAAAAAAAAGTGCAGAACCCGATGTTTTTGTTTTTTTTAAACTTTTTTAAACAAAGAGGGAATATTACAAAATCACACTAGACCTCTCAGACTTGTGTTATTTAAAGAGTGAATCGGGATGGATGTCTAGGATTTCACTTTTCTAGGTTCTGTTTAACAAGGCCAAACAGTAGTATCCATATGTTCCACGACGTATGGTTCTAAGACCTTGTCTACTTGGTTTTTCTATCTCTATCCTTGATCTTCTTTGCCAAAATGTGGATATGCAGAACTTTTCTGTATATTTCAACTTGAGACATTTTTAGCATCTGTATAGTTTGTATTCAATTAGAGACCTTTTCTATGGAAAGCTCAGTAATTTTTATTAAAAGATTGCTATTGTTCATGTAAAACATGAAAAAAATCGTTTAGTGAAACTGACAGTGTGGACTTAGGCTGAGGTCAGATATTCCGTATTGGGATCTCACTTAGGAGAACTTGGAGAACGTGATGGTTTGTTGTTGTCCTTCCTTGCCCATGTTCAGTTTTGCTCCACTTCCTCTCCTTCACGCCAGATGATAACAAAACATCTCCACAGTAAGTGCCTCTGCCAGCCCAGCCCGGGAGTGCAGGTTGTCTCTGCCATCTGGTCTACATTACGGTGCGCGGCGTTAGGCTACAATGCAAAAACACTTCCATTTTTAGGGGTAGTAGAAACTGTTTTGTGTTGATGGGAGGTTGGTTTGGTTGTCAAAGGGTGTACAGCAACACCTTGTAATTGGGGAGCCCGTGTCGTCATTCAGATGTGTACCTCTACAATTGTACAAAGTATCAGATCGTACTCTCTGTGGGTTGTGCTTGCCAGACAGGTCTTAGATTGTATATTTTTGGGAAAATCTTACATACTTTCTTGGAAATCATTGTGAAAACATCAAGAAATCTGGATAGCCATCTCTTTAATGTCCATTGGAAATCTTCTCATTTCATGTTAGCGGGACTGTTACGTGTCACCAAGCAGGACTCTATTTAAAACAAAATTTAAAACTACTTGTGGCCTATATGTGTTTAATCCTGGTTAAAAATAAAGCTTTATAATGCTGTTTTTATTCAACACTTAACCAGCTGTAAAACACAGACCTTTATCAATGGCAGGCAAAGAATTTCAGGATTCATATACAGATAAAGTCATGTTATTTGAAAAGCAGTGTTTCATTATGGAAGAGCTCTCAAGTTGCTTGTAAAGCTAATCTAATTAAAAAGATGTATAAATGTTCTTGAAAAAATTATGGTTGTTATTTCCAGCTGTCTTTTTTGTTTTTTAATTCTTTATCCTACACTGGCTTTCTGAACGGTGCCTTTCATCAGAAAACTGGCTTTTCTGTCACACTCCTTTGGCTTACATTTGGTGTTACTTTTTGTAAATGAGAATGAGGGAAAGTAAACAGTAAGTGCAGGACTCCTACAATATTAGAAACATCCTGGGGGGTAACTGGTCTGCCTGTGGGTCCCATGAGCTCTGTTTGGATCACCAACATTTGAATTTTTGCCCTGGTCATAGGATTTTAAAAACTATTTTAACACACATCAGACTGGACACAGTAGCTCATGCCTATAATCCCAACACTGGGAGGCTCACTTAAGGCCCGGAGTTTGAGACCAACCTGGGCAACATAGCAAGATCCCATCTTTTTTGTGAGTGGAGAATGCAGGATTTATTGAAAGGACAGAAAAGCTCCTACAGTGGGAGGGGACCTGAAGGGGTTGCCCCAAGATCCCATCTTTACAAAGAAAAATTTATTTTAAATTTTATAAAAACAACACTCAGGTGTTAAGCATATTTGTATCGCCCCTCTGCTGCAAAATGAAGGGGCAATAGGCATTTAACTCTAATTGTTATAGTTGCCGAGTGTCTATGGCAAGAGAATCTAATTTGTGTGGTCATAATGTTAAAATATAAGAGCACTTATGATGTGAGATCAATGTACATGACCATATGTCTCATTTAAACGTTTGTAGTGTAGTGCTTTTGTTACTTTTATGGCTTATCTTAGGACATTTGGAGAGCTGCGCTGAAACAAAGCTCAGTGGATTGAAGGAGAGGGCAAGTGACTTGGAGAGGAAAGCTAATTGCGTTAGCTGGTATAGTAAAACCACAGAATTAACAGATCTCTAGTTTGGGCTCAACCACTTAATCGTGTGACCTTTCGAGCCTCTTTTTTTTTGAAAATAAGCACAGCCTCTCCAAACTTAAAGAGCTGTATGAGACCTAAATGAAATGTAGTATGCAGAGTATCAGTGCAGGGAACAGAGTAGGCCTTCAAGAAGTATGACTCCCCTCTTTTTCAAAAAAAAAAAAAAAAGTTAACAAGGCTGGGCTCAGTGACTCAGCCTGTCATTCCAGCACTTTGGGAGCCTTAGGAGAGTGGATTGCCTGAGCCCGTGGGTTCGAGATCAGCCCCGGCAACTTGGTGAGACCTCATCTCTACAATAAAATAAAATAAAAATTAGCCGGGGGTGGTAGTGTGTGTCTGTAGTTCCGACTACTTGGAAGGCTGAGGTGGAAGGATCACTGCAGCCCAGAAGGTCGACGCTGGGGTGGCTGTGAGCATGCCACTGCACTCCAGCCTGGGTGAAGGAGTGAGACTCCAACTCAAAAAAAAAAAATATATATATATATACACACACACACACACACGCACACATATACACATATAACATAATTGCAGGGAGAATATTGGGTTAGTGAGCTTTGAACAGTTGACAGTTTTATCAGTTAACCATTTGGAAGCAAGAGTGTGCTAATTGTTTTTCTTATCGGTGACAAGTCTTTAGTTTACATCTTGGATTTAAACTAAATCACTGGCGCAAGGCACTTTGTGGGATTATTTCCCCAGGAAAGAGCTGTATTGGGGCATGGACTGCAGCGATATATATTTATGTCATATACCTAATAATTATACATCATCATTTTCCAATTAGTTTATAAACATTCTTAATTAAGTATCCAGTCTCCATTGCTTCAGGAGTAACTTTTTGGTACATCTGAAGTCATGAGTTAATCTCCTAGGTTCTGTTTTTCGTCTAAATTTCATTTGAGACATGGTGACACTCAAGGATAGTCCACTGGGACAAGGAGAAGCGTGAGGGCCTAGCCTTGTGAGACGGAAATGGTTTCTTTCGCAGAACACACTTGCATAGAAGCCACTTCGCCAGATAGGAAGCGTGCAGGCAGTTGCAGGCAGCTAAAGCTCTTCTTACTGAATAATTCCGTCGTTTTCAAAAATTGCTGATAACTTCTGCTCTGCACAAGACACAAGGGTCAAAGAGTTACTGGGTAGGGTCCTCCCTGCACTGAGATGAGGACGTTTTCTGCCAAAACGATTAGGTTTTTGTGATGTTCCACAAGATACCTCTACTTTTTCTCAGAACATACACAGTAGGCAGAGCAACTTTTATCTGCAGTATTGAAACAGGAGTTGAACACGGGCCTGCCTTTTCTTACGTGGTTTGATTCTAGCCGCTGAATCAACTTGCTCTGTGAGGGCTGCATAGAAGAGCACTCCCTCCTCTTCCCCCAGAGGACAGGTGTCGAGTCTTTTACCTGATTCCTGGGGTGTTTCCCCCTGGGTTCTAAGCGACGGTTGCGCTGCTGCCCTTGCTTTCTCGGCGTTTGGCGTCGCCCGTTGACGTCCCCGCGCGGGCCGAGAGCGCGGGCCCTCGCCGTCCCCGCCCCGCGCCGCCGGCGTGCGGGGCGCGCCCGGAAGACGGAGCTCGCGTCTGAGAAACGGTGCTTCGCTCTTACGCGTCTGAGCTCCGGACGCCTTCAGAGCCGCCTCCGCTTGACGCCGTGCCGCTGTGAGGGGCTTTCGCCGCCGCTCACGCCTCCCGGACTCGTCGGTTTTGAGGCCTCCCGGCACCTCTGCCGTCTTTCTCCCACCTCGTCCACGTCGGCGGAACGTTTCCCTTCGGGGACGTTTTCGCCCGGGAGACAGACGGAGACGCGGCTCGAGGGCGGGGCCTGGGCGTCGCTGGCCTGGTCGGAAACGCCTCGACGCGCGGCGCGGGCGGGCGGGCGGCTCGCAGGCCACCGGCCCGAGGCGGGAGACGCGCCCGACGCCGCCCCGGACGGCCGCGGGGGCCTCCGCAGCGCTCGCGCCGCCGCCGCCGGCCTCCCGGGACTCCCGCCGCGCGCGCCGGCCCGCGCCGCCAGGGGCCGCCGGCCGGACGCGACTCCGGCCCGGGGCGCCCCGGCCGCCGCCCCGCTCGCCCCTGCCTGCGATGCTGCCGCCGAGGCCGGCGCGACCGCGCTTCCGCCAGGCCGCGGGGCGAAGGCGCCGGGGCGGACGGGCCGCCCCGCCTGGCGCCTCCGCCGGCCCCGCGCCGCGGCCGCCCGCGGCGTCGGCCCCCGGCCCCCGCGCCTCGCGCTCGGGTCCTCCGACGCGCCCTGCCCGCGCGCGGCGGGCGCTTGCCGGGCCGGGACCCTCGCTCGGCCGTCGCGCTCGGGCGGTGCTGGGGGAGCGCGGCTCGGAGGTGCCAGGCCCGGCGCGCGGATGCCGAGAGCGCCGCAGCCGTTCTCGCCCGACTCGGTGCGTGGGCTGCCTCGCCTCCGGGCAGACGCACAGAGCAGTCTCGTCGCCGGGGCTTATCGCTCCAAGTGCGACTCTGTGCGCCTGCTCCCCGCCACCGTGCCAGGCGTGCGGACCGCAGACCCTTGTCGTCACAAGGGTGCCACTGTTTCTCCGTCCGGTGGCTGTTCGCCGTGTCTGGCACCTCCTGTTACCCAGCAAGTGCGCATACTGGTTTGAACCTGCCACTTTTGGTTTTAGTTACCGTAAATCCTTGTTTTTCTTTGGGAACTTCTATTTCCTTTCCTTTTTTTTTTTTTGAGTCGGAGTCTCCCTCGGTCGCCCAGCCTGGAGTGCAGCGGCCGCTCCCGGCCCCCGCGGCCTCGCCCCGCCGGGCTCCGGCGATCCTCCCGCCTCCGCCTTCCAAGCAGCTGGAACTCCAGGCGCGCGCTCCCACGCCCGGCTGGTTTTTTGATTTCTCGTAGAGACGAGGTCTCGCCGAGCTGCCCAGGCGGGTCTCGAACCCACGGGCTCAGGCAAGCCACTCACCTCAGCCTCCCAAAGGCGCGGGATTACAGGCTGAGCGACCGAACCCAGCTGGGAACTTCTGTTTTCTAGCTCTCTGTTTAAATGCGCACACACACCCAAAACCTATCCTTTAAAAAACTTTTTTTTTTTGGAGTTAGAGCCTAACTCTTGCCCAGGCTGGCGTGCAGTGGCATGACCACGATGATCATGGCTCGCCACCACCTCGACCCCCTGGGCTCAGGCTATCCTTCCATCTCAGCCACCCGGGTAGCTGGGACTACGGGTGTGCACTACCACACCCAGCTAATTTCTTAATTTTTGCTTTGTTGCCCAGGCTGGCCTCGACCTGGGTTCAAGCAATCCTCTCATCTCAGCCTTCCCAAATGCTGGGATTACAAGCGTGAGCCGCTGTGCCTGGCCTCATCCAATCCTTTTTAGTGGACACAGTGTTTGACCTGTTTTCCTGTTGGTTTTAATTTTGTCTCCTTGCTAGAAGTTTTCCCTCAAATGCCTGGTAATTCTTGCTTGTGTGTTCACACTTAAGAGGGAGGCACTTGGGCTTCTGGCTTTCTAAGGAACACTGGCTGCTGCCTAAATCTGAATCTCCTTCATAATCTTCCAAAAACCACACAGACAGAGCAGTCACCCTTCACCTGTGCCTACAGTGTAACTGAGACAGAAAATCTTTTAACTTACGTTGAAATAAGCAGAGGAATAAG
Organism: Cephalopachus bancanus; assembly: GCA_027257055.1. Lineage (NCBI taxonomy): Eukaryota > Metazoa > Chordata > Mammalia > Primates > Tarsiidae > Cephalopachus > Cephalopachus bancanus. Next base: position 155,852 of record JAPVLO010000484.1, read on the forward strand.
CATCAGAATCTAGAGCCAGCATCAGAATCCTCGCGAGGGCCAAGAGCCAGGCAGAAAACATATGGCAAGGAGACGAGGACAGTGGGCGCCTAGCAGTGGAATACCCGGGAGAAAGCCAGGGGCCCTACAGCGCGTGATGAAAACACTGGTAAGCCTGACACCGATGCACCCAAACCCTGGCCACTGGGATGTCGAGAGAGGAAGAAGTGGATTTCTGGTTTTTTGAGTTGGAGACAGGCTCTGTCGCCCAGGCTGAAGTGCAGTGGCACGTTCCTGGCCACCACAGCCTCCACCTGCTGGGCTCCGGCGATCCTTCCACCTCAGCCTTCCGAGTAGGCAGAACTATAGGTGCGCGCTACCACGCCCAGCTCCTTTTTGATTTATTGCAGAGATGAGGTCTCGTCAAGATGCCCGGGCTGGTCTTGAAGCCACAGGCGCAGGCAATCTGCTCGCCTCAGCCTTCCAAAGCGTGGGGTGACAGGCTGAGCCACTGAGCCCAGCCAGAGAGGAAGAAGTTTAAAGGTGCCCACGATTTAAGGCGGCCATTTGGAGAAGGTACCTGATTTTGGAGAGTAGGAGATGTCTCTCTGACTTGATGGTACGTGATAGAAGGAAGCAAGAGTCCTACAGAAGGAAAAAAAAGGAATTGCAGAATCAAGAGACCTCAACTCTTACTGCTTCCCTTACCAAAAAAGTGTCATCTCTGAGAAAGTGCTTTCCACTCTACCTATAGAGGAGAACACTCAAAGAGTCGAGTAAGTGCCCCAAACCCCTTGCCCCTGCCTACAGAGAACCCACTATTTTTGCAAATCAAGGAAAACAAAACCTTATGAAAGAGCAGAAATAGGACAATGTTTCATAAATGCCACCGTAAGAAAAAATGAGACTCAGTGATAGCCAATTAAAAGTACCAACCATAAGGCGGCAGAAAACCATGGCATCTAGTCTGAATCAAATCGGCCTTTGAAAGAAAAATTAACATTGGAAATTAGAAATCCAAAATCTTACAACGGAAAGGAACCAACCCCAGAAAGCTGCGGTACAAGGGGTAAATGTAACTCAGAAAAGAAACTGAAGAAGACAGTGATCTCTCACTAAGATTTAGCTACAGCCGGGCTCGGTGGCTCAGCCTGCAAACCCGCGCCTTTGGGAGGCTGAGGCGGGTGGATTGCCTGAGCCCGCGGGTTCGAGACCCGCCTGGGCAGCGAGACCTCATCTCTACAATAAACCAAAAAACCAGCCGGGTGTGGTAGCGCACGCCCGGAGTTCCAGCTACGCGGAAGGCTGAGGCGGAAGGATCGCCGGAGCCCAGCAGGTCGAGGCTGCGGTGGCCGGAAGCGGCCGCTGCACTCCAGTCTGGGCGACAGAGCGAGACTCCAACTCAAAAAAAAAAAAAAAAGATTTGGCTACAGGGTAGCCGGGGAGGAATACGCTCAACCGAAAATATGCTGAAGGGCACTGAAAGAAAGCAGGGAAGCAGCCAAGAAAACACAACGGTTACGAAGTGTTAGCAAGTGGGAGGGACTCACGCACACATGTATGCATGGAGAGGAACTTACACAGTGACTCTGGCACAGCAGCGAGGCTGGACAGGAGACACACATGCAATCCGATGCGCATAAAAAGAAAACACACAATCCAATGCTTATAAAAAGATGACGTGTCACGCTGAGAAGCTGGACTCCAGCCTCTGCTTGGGGATCCCATGACAGTGGCTCTTTGAATATTTGGTGTTAAGAATGCCGCTGAACAAGTAAGTGTGGGCTCATCTTTATAAACGAAGCCATTTATACATGTGTATATGTGTATATATACTCACAAACTTACCGAATTATTTTAAAGGTATGCAAATATGTAAAAACCCTATAAGGTGTCTTCTTTTTGTTTTGTTTTTAAGTGACAGGGTCTTTCTCTGTGGCCCAGACTGGAGTGCAGTGGTGTGATCACAGCTCACTGCAGCCTCGAACACCTGGCCTCAAGCAACCTTGCCATGCAAGCCACTGCACAAGACAGGGATTTGTTGTTTTTAAACAAGTACCCTCCCAGGTTAATCCAGATTTTTTTTTTGAGTCAGGGTCTCACTCTGTTCAGGCTGAAATGTGATAACACAGTCATAGCTCACTGCAGCCTTGACCTCCTGGGTGCATGTGATCCTTCTGCCTCAGCCTCTTGGACTGAGGACTGGGACTACACAAACTAATGTTTTGATTTTTTTTTTGAGTTGGAGTCTCACTCCGTGGCCCAGGCTGGAGTGCAGTGGCACGCTCACGCCACCCCAGCATTGACCTGCTGGGCTCCGGCAATCCTTCCGCCTCAGCCTTCCAAGGAGCTGGAACATAGGCGCGTGCTACCACACCTGGCTAATTTTTGATTTATTGTAGAGACAAGATCTCACCAAGTTGCCTGGGTTGATCTTGAACTCGCAGGCTCAGGCAATCCACTCACCTCCGCCTCCCAAAGGGCTGGGATTACAGGCTGAGGCACCGAGCCTGGCCTGATTTATTTTTTGTAGAGACATGGTCTCACTATGTTGCCTAGGCTGGTCTCAAACTCTTAAGCTCAGGTGATCCCCGTCTCAGCCTCCTAAAGTGCTGGGATTATAGGTGTGAACCACTGCACTCAGGCTAAATCCAGATTTTCTTTTTATAAGCATTGGATTATATGTTTTATCTTATTTATTTATTTTTGAGTTGGAGTCTCACCCTGTCGCCCAGGCTTGAGTGCCACGGCACACTCATGGCCACCCCAGCATCAACCTGCTGAGCTCAGGCGATCCTTCTGTCTCAGCCTTGCAGAGGTGTGCACTACTATACCTAGACAATTTTTTGATTTATTGTAGAGATGAGGTCTTGCCAAGTTGCCCAGGTGGGTCTCGAACCCGCGAACTCAGGCAATTCACTCACTTAGGCCTCCCAAAGCGCTGGGATTACAGGCTGAGCCACCAAGCCCGGCCAAGATGTTTTTGCAAAGGCACATAAGCACCGAACTTAAGAAATGCCTGACCCTGTCATTCACTTAACACCAAGAATCTAAAAAGTACTGTTGACTCTGTTAGACTTCTAAGCCAGGAGCAAAAGATATAATTTATGTCCTAGGAAGCTTCCAGACTAATCTAGATGAACTAGGGCAAAGAGAAAAGTGCTAGACATATTCAAAGGAAGAGTACTATAATTTAGGAAATAGTGTAAAAGTACAGGTCTTACCTTGTCTGGAACACCTCCTGCCGAGCCTGATCACGTTTTGCCTATCTGGGTCCTTGGAGAAGACGGTTGCGGGTTCAGAGTGAAAACCGAAGTGTCTGAAAACAAGTTTAGGGAGACTATGGTGCCCTGTAGCTCAGCCTTCGTTTGTTTGAACAAGCACACATTCCTTGCTTGCTGTGTTCCCTCACAGGACTTGAGATCATAGCCTATTCTTTCGAACGCATGAATCAGAACTGGCAATTAGTGTTCCAGTTGTCAGCAAGTTTCTCTTACCCACTTGGCTTTCCTCGGCCTCCAAAGGAAATTTCACAGAATTTTAGCTTACCAAGGGCTCCCTCTAGTGTTCAGTAAACAAGAGGCTAAATCTTGGTAGATTTAGCACCGGCACCGAAGGAAGAAAACAAACAGCAGCTTGTTTCTATGCAACAGTGTACAGTGTTGGAAATTTTAATAATGGCACGGTTCCAGAGTCACTTAAGGTCCTCAAGTCTAGTTCCAGCTACTCGGAAGGCCGAGGCGGAAGGATGGCCGGAGCCCAGCAGGTCGAGGCTGCGGTGGCCGGGAGCGGCCGCTGCACTCCAGTCTGGGCGACTGAGTGAGACTCCAACTCAAAAAAAAAAAAAAAAAAATCCTCAAGTCTTTTACTTTTCAATTCTTTTTTTCTCCGAGTCGGAGTCTCACTCAGTCGCCCAGACTGGAGTGCAGTGGCCGCTCCCGGCCACCGCAGCTCGACCTGCTGGGCTCCGGCCATCCTTCCGCCTCGGCCTTCCGAGTAGCCGGAATTACAGGCACGTGCTACCACGCCTGGCTAATTTTTTTATCTACTGTAGAGACAAGGTCTCACCAAGTTGCCCAGGCTGGTCTCGAACCATGGGCTCAGGCATTCCTCTCACCTCGGCCTCCCAAAGTGCTGCTTTTCATTTCAAAAGATACGTGATGATGAAGTGTGTCATCATATAACTTCCAACATTCTGTGGGATACTAGTAAAAATAATGGAATGCCAGAGATAATCTCTACATTTCTTCCTTTTCTGCTAATTTCTGGTCACTTTAATTGGTAAGAATTGTCACATTAAGGTTTCCCTTCACTTGGTTAGATACTCTGACAGTCAACAACTGCAACAAATTGCTAAAAAGCCAATAGACTCAGGGACAAAAAAAAGTGAGGCAAAGAATAAAAGGAAGCCATTGGCTCAGGATTACTACATACCAGGATTAAAACACACACAAAGCACTAAGATACCACAAAATCACAGGCATAGGGTTCTAGCTACATAGTTTTGCAGGAAGACACATCTTCTGTTTCACTTCGACATTCTTATTTTAAAAAATCCTATGAGCCTTGAAAAAAATATAATCTTTGTGTTCTGGGACAATGGGACGTTATGAGTTTTTAATCCTAGGATTTTCCCACCCACCATAGAATTTCCAGTTAGAATATGCATGTATAGTCCACAAAAGTGAAACAAAACTTTCTAAAGTAAAAATGAATTGTCCAAGGTAATGTGCAGCCTTACTTTTAAAAATGGTTTTTCTAAAAATAGGATCTATGACCCCATCTCCCCACAGTGAGCAGCAACAGCACGTACAGGCTGAACCAGAATCACCAGCTCTGATACTGAGAGAGGAAATCTGCTTTAAAAGGAATGGCCTAAATGAAAACAAACAAGAAGACGACTTCATTCCTGTAATATAAATGCCTCTGGTGTGGGCGAGTAACAGAATTCTTAGGGTGCAATTTTCCTCAAGTGTTTTAACACAAACGAAGAAAAGGCTTCTCTCAGATTTCCACTTTCTTGCCGTTAATAGGCATTTCCATCATCCCCTGGAACCTGACGTACGCGCCTGACCCAACTGCCTGATTGTTTCGCAAACCCCTCCTCTGGGTCCCTGCCCCTGCCCTTCCTCCTGTCGATGCTGTCCCCAGAATTCACGAAGAGCACTTCTCAGCACTCTTGACGGGCCTGTGACCCTTTCCAGCCCTCCCCCGAACCAGCGGGCACCTCACAAGCCAGGCGAAAACTGGAGAACGTGGCAGGTGTGGCCCCTGCCCTGAAAAGTCTACCTCGCTAGATGTCCCATCTGCAGTCTTTCTCTTCTGCCATCTCGCCCCCCACTCCACACGCTGTTCATTTCAAACAGCTGATCACCGCCTTGGCGCATGCTAGCGTTTCCATGCACCGGCGCTCCTTCTCTGCCAGGCCCCTTCCAAAACTTCTCTTTAGTCAGGCCAACCTGACTCACCCCGGAAGATCCAACTTGGGATGCTGCCTCCTCCAAGAAACGTCCTTTCAAGCCGGGCGGTACTAGCTGTCCTTCCCCGTTTTCCCACAGCGCCTGGCAGAAGCCCTTGTCATCCCAGCGCCTACAGACGACTGCACTCAGGTTAATCCGCTGTTGTCTCACCTCAGTTCCATGAAGACAAGGGCCATCTTAGTCACTCTGTAGCGCCAGAACCTTGTGCCGTTTGGGCTCAAAAAATATGTAATTGCACAAACTTGTTAAATTTATTTACAGAAAAAACGATCCTCTATAATGAAGTATAACTACAAATAGTGAACATAACACGTTTTAACAGCCATTATAAATATTTATTGAATACTATTATTTAATGTCATGCTTTAACGAATATCAAAATTTGTAAACACCCAACCAGATATCCAACCTGAAAAAGATTGGTAACAGTGTCAAGAATGAACAACTAAAACTCTTAGACATTGCTGGTATGAGTGTAAACATAAATATACCCTGTATCCCAGCAACTCCACTCCTGGATATATACCCAACTGAAATGAATAAGGATGTCCTTAGCTGCATTATTCTTAAAAACCCCAAATTGGAAATAACTTAAATGCTTATTAACATTGGAATGGATAAAAGAATTCTGGTATATTCATACAAATGCTACGGAGCAATTAAAACAAACCTCTGCTACACACAGCAACAAAGATACTACTTTATGAAGTTCAAAAACAGGCTGATCTGTGCTGACAGACGTGAAAATAGCGGTGACTCGGGGGGTGATGAGGCTGGTGGGTATCAAGTGAGAACAGGCACAGACAGAAAGCCTTTTGTGGCAACAGAAATGTTCTCTAACTTGACCTGGGTAGTAGTTACACAGGCGAACACTAGGTAAAAGTTACCCAGTTGTACGCTTAAGATCTGGCACCCATATTGCAACCAAGTTAGGAAAAAAGTAAATTTGTCAACAACTTAGTCCTTGGGACTGTGCCAAATGCAGGAGGTACAGCCATGAGACAAAAAGTAAACTCAAAGTATCTTTGTCCCTTCCCTATAACATGGAAAACATTTACACACACACACTCTCTCTCTCTCTCTTAAAATATGCACAAATGACAATTTTATTACAATGTTTTCAACTTTGGTATAAGGTTCACAATATCGTTTCCAGAGAAAGTTCCACTGTTATATAAGCTAGGCAACTTTGTTATGTTATACTTAAAGTTACTGATCACACTGAATTGTAACCACTCACTTTGCTAAATTTTAAGAAAACAGCTAAATTCAATTCAAAATTTGGCCAGCAGAATCACAGGGCCATTTGTTACTAGTAATATTCCAAAGGAAATTTACGTATTTTACTACATTCCATATCTACTTTGACCTAAAATCTCTAAAACCCACTGCCACCATTTAGTAAAGGCAACAGAGAAATAGAATTCTTTAAAATATAGAAAATATATTTCCTGTTGGGATTTTACAAAAACCAAAACCCAGAAAAGCAAAAATGTTGAATCTCCTAAAGCAACGCATAAACTTTGTGCTCTAGATTGGGCTTTTGCTCAGTGTCTGACAATGCGAAGGTTCACCAGTGGCCATTATGAAGGGAATGAGTTATAATATTAACAAAGAAATGTTCAACTTAACCAAATAGCTGACAGGATTCTTCATCAAATATTTTTAGGAATGTATACAAATAAAAAGATGAATAGACTTTAAAACCTTTAAACACAGATTTAAAAAGAAAGAAGTATCTAAAAAGTATACATTTATATAGCAGAAAAAACCCTGGGCTACGGTATATACATAAGGCAAGAGTGAATATAAGCACCTTGAGACACAAAGTCTTTCATCAGAATCCTATATATGTGCATACGAAATAAAACACTTTGCATTGGTTGTGTGAGCTACATTATAACCTACAAATCTCAGAATTAAACAGAACTTCCTGACAGGCTGACACAGCACATCAGAGAGGTAACACAGGTGACATGAGACTCATTCACTTTTCAAAGATTTTTTTTTTCCAGCTTCTGACTTTGATGCTCTCATCTTGAAGGCACCAGTCCAAGTGTTCATTAACCTGAGACTCCAAAACTTCATCCTGACAAACCGGGCAACTAACCATTTTGCTCTGGCTGGATGAACTGTTGAAATTCTGAACAGTGGTTGCAGGACACGAACTATCCTTTGGGTCATTATCACCACTCTGCATTTGTTTTTTCTTGGCAAAGAAATTGTCAGAAACAGTCTTGTCTTCTAGCCTGGGTCGTTTATTTGGAAATGGATCTTCGGATTCACTCACGTCCCAGGATGGAGTCACAGATGCTGACTCCCCTGTTCTTAAAGAATTTCTTACGGACGTCCTCGACGATGTGATCCTGCTCTGAGAACTAGAAGAGACGGAGTTTTTAGTAAGGCCACCAACTGTTATACTTTTCCTTGGAGATCCATTCACAATCCTGAAAGCCTTTTGGTTGGCAACTGATACTTTAGGAAAGTAGTTGCTTAAAACATTTTGGTGACCAGTACTAAGAACAGGAGAGACTAGACGAGAAGTTTTTTTATTTGAATCGTTCTTGTTCAAATTTCACCTCATTTTGAGAATTAGATCTTAAAGCACTTGCTGAATGGTTTTGACTTAAAAGATCTGAGGCCTTATCAACGGCATGTGAGATGATCAATTTCCCAGATGAAGGTAAACTGCTTCTTTCCCCTAGAACATATCCTTTCCCACTGAAAGGGATTAACAGCTGTGTCCCACCTCTGTTGGGTTTATCTGCAAAAGAAGCACATAAGACGTCTCCTCAACTCAAACATGGTAACAAGTATTAAGCTACTGAATAGTTTTCTCAAAAACCAAGAAATGACATTTCATTCTAACTTAGAACCATGCAATAGTTACCTATTAATGAGAGAAATATAATCTTCAGAAGTCAGGACACAAAGGATAAGAAGCCTCATATACAGAGACAGGACCCTATTATGCCAACGACCAGTAACAACACAGTTTACCTTGAAAACTGCTTAGTTTCCTTTATGTGTAGCTGCACAAGGAAAAACTTGCTGCTCAATCTCATCTTTCCTCCTACTCACACAAAGGAGGACGCGTCTCTCCCCATGCCCTCTTCTCCACCTCCCTGACGTACTGACCATTCCAGATTTGCAAAAGATGACCTATGCTTCTGGATCCTACCACATCGAATCAGCAGCTTCCCCAGGGAAGACGCATCAACTTCAGTAGCCTGGTGACCTCTTCAAAAGACAGTAACTCTGAACTTCCCGGAAAGGGGTAAACCTTGAAAACAAAGTACTGGCCGACATATGTCATATCCTTTTCCCATTCTTCTCCCAATGAACATACATGCATCAATAGTAAAAGTCACTTGGACAGAGTCCAACTGATCGGAAGGGGTGTGGTTAGGACTTGCATTCCAGGCATTGTTACTTGAATTATTGTTTTTATTTTTGACAATCTTTTTGCCTTCTGTTTCCTAATAACTCGGTGAGTCAAGATAAGGAAAGGGACTTTACCTCAAATATCATCAGTGGAAACTATTCCTACATTTACTCACTTCTGTACAGAGCAAAGCACATTTTCCTACCATCGTTTCACAGACAATGGGATGTTTCTTCTTCTTTTCTTGAGTTGAGGTCTCGCTCTCTCACTGCAGCCTCAGTTTTCTGGGATCAGGCAATCCTTCTGCCTCGGTCTCCTGAGTGGCTGAGACTACAGGTGTGTACCACTGTGCCGAACTAATTTTCTGAATTTTTTGCAGAGACAAGGTCTCACTATGTTGCCCAGGATGGCCTCAAACTCCTGGACGGAAGTGATCCTCCTGCCTCGGCATCCCAAAGTGCTGGGATTATAGGCATGAGCCACTGCACCCGGTCAGGATTTTTTCTGAAGACTACACATGAAAACATCTATAAACAATCCTTAAGCTTACCTTAATACCAGTTCTCTAAGCGACAATATTGTCTTTATATTGTAGCTGTGGTCACAGAAAAGGTGGAAGAATACACATGAAGGTACCTTTATTCTCTACAGTTGATCCCGGGTGCTCTCCTAATTTTGTCTTTCCTTTGCCTTTCTTTGAGTAGTTCTCTGGTTCCTTGATTTTTATGTAAGTGCCTCCACAGGTTTTCTGGTGCTCAGCCCACCAGTAGTCATGAGCAGAGGGTGCCCTGTTGGTAGCACGTTTGACATAGCCATGATATGGTGGTTTGTACTGGCATGGTCCATCGCAACGCCACCAGTGCCGCCGATACTCATCCACCTCATCGTGAAAGGTATGATATACCTGGGTTGAGAGAAACTTTTTAGTCGTCATAAGCAAGTTAACGATATTAACAGAACATGTTATATAAGCAGTATTTTTAATTTTTGAAAGTTTCCATTTCCCAGAGCTTTCTAAAAGTTATTATTTTGGAAAAGACAGCAACTATATTTAGTTTTTGTTCAAAAGTCCATTTTAATGGGAAACAGTAATAATTTACTTAATAATTCCTAAACTGTTTAATGATATAAGCACGTGAAAGTAGAAGACAAAAAAAATTGAAAAAAAGGAAAAAAAAAAAACCCCACAGAAATCTATTAATGCTTAAAAGTTCCAGAAGCCAAATTTTAAAGTAGTCAAAAATTAGGATAAAGATAAAATTTTATATAACACTGTAATAAATAAGAATCATTCCAGCTGGGTGCGGTGGCTCAAGCCTGTAATCCCAGCACTTTGGGAGGTGGAGGTAAGAGGACTGCCTGAGCTCAGGGGTTCGAGACCAGCCTGAGCAACATGGCAAGTCCTTGTCTCTACGCTAAATCAAAAACTTAGCCGGGTGTGGTAGTACATGCCTGTGGTTCCAGCTACTTGGAAGGCTGAGGCGGAAGGATCACCTGAGCCCAGTAGGTCAAGGCTCAGCCTGGGTGACAGAGTGAGACTCATTACATGTTGAGTACAGTGTCTCACACCTGTAATCCCAGTACTTTGGGAGGCGATGTAGGAGGATTGCTTGAGGCCAGGAGTTTGAGACTAGCCTAAGTAACCTCATTTCTACAAAAAATACAAAAATTAGCTGTGTATGGTGGTGTATGCCCATAGCCCCAGCTACTCAGGAGGCTGAGGTGGAAGGATCACTTTCGCCCAGGGATCAAGGTTGCAGTGAACCATGATCATGCCACTGTATTCCAGTCTGGGTAACAGATTCAGATACTGTCTCAAAAACAACAAAGAATGATTCCCACTGCTATAATGAAATTTTCCACATAAGTAACAATATTAAAGGGTTCTGAAGAACTAAACCATTTCCTACAAATGCTTGACCCTAACAACACAAGCAACCTACCCCAAACTCACTCTCACATTCTCAAAGCTCTTTGCTCATGTCTCTGTAACACGCCTTATGGGGTAACATCTGTTTATAAGTGTATTTCTCTTACCAAACTGAACAGTTCTCTAGGATTCAAATGTTTTCGTTTTTTGTGTCCCAGATGGCTAATACAGTGCATGGCACGAGGAAAGTTCTCTGGAAGTCTTAAAGCAGGATGCTTTTTTTTTAACCCCCTAATTAAACTTTTACTTAGACTCTAAGTAGACACTAGATAAAGGAGAAGCCGTGACTGAAAGAGGGTCAGCTCCCCTGGCACAGCGGCACCGAGGAACTCCAGAACACCATTTTTACATCGCTACTCCTAAATGACTAGGCACACCTTCTGCCTCCTCAGGGGAACATTACTTTCTTACGCAAATGTCTAAGAATAAGGGACATCTGTATGTGAGGTTATTTTTAACCAAAGACATTTATTTGACTTTCTAATAAATTCCCCTAGTGGGAAAGAATGTTACGCTTTCTATCACTCTATAGTTAGTTATATACTATTTCTCCATTATGAGCAAAAAAAAAGTCTAGAACTTGGCAAACATGCAAATAATGCACATTGTATTAGATGCATTAGATGCATATTAACAGCATTGTATTAGATGCAGAAGCACAAATGCACAAACAGCACAAATGCAACCATGATAAAAACTAACATTTAATCAGTGCTCAAACTGTGCCACAATGTTTCGCACATGTCTTCTCCTTTAATCATTTCTGCTCACAATTATCAATTATCAGTGTGGTCCTAGACAAGCCAACTATGTTAGCAGAAGGGGCTAACATAGGTTCTGGGGCAAAGAGGTATATGATACCCTCTCCTATCACGTTCAGAACTCTTCACTTAACAATGAGCAAAAAAGACAGGGAATTGGATCTATTTTGCTTCCAAATCCTGGGACTCCTACTGCCTGGGAATGTGACTCAAGATTGTAGTCACTAAAATAAAACTGCTCTAAATTGTGAAAGTAGAAACCCTGTGGAGTTCATTATAAACAGGATGTAACCTGTGAAAGCAAGGGGTGTTTACTCTATAAAACCTCTCCTAAAATACAGACATACAAGATAAAACAATAGCTTCCAACTCAACAGTGGAAAGTATATCATGGCTTTGCTTAAAGCGTAAATTCTAGTAAAGAAACTAAAAGTATTTTATACTAGGAACTCTGTAATTCTCTTGCTAATCTGAATTGTTTGTTTGTTTGGAGTCGGGGTCTCGCTCTGTTGCCCAGGCTGGAGTGCAGTGGCACAATCATAGCACAATCACAGCCTCAAACTCCTGGGCTCAGGTGATCCTTCCACCTCAGCTTCCTTAGCATCTGGGACTAATGGTGCACACCACCATGCCTAGGCAAATGTTTTTTTATTTTTTGCAGAGACGCAGTCTTGCTGTGTTGCCCAGGTTGGTCTCAAACTCCTGGGCTCAAGCAATCCTCCTGCCTCACCCTCCAAAGTGCTGGGATTACAGGTGTGAGACACTGCACCCAGCCTTAATCTGAATGTTTATGGCTAATTTTTTTTTTAAGTGCATGCCACTTTCCTGATGTTGAAGTAACTCATTGTAACCAACAATTAAGTGAGGGGTTTAGAAAATTAAAACGGTTAGCTAGAAAGTAATATCTGAAGGGTGAGCACTTTTCATTTTCCATCATATTGGCCTTTACAAAGAAAGTAAATACCCAAATATACCAAAACCCAAACACACCAAGGAATTTAATCTGTGTAGGAATGAATATTCCATTCAGTTCAATTCAATTCAATATTTGCTAAGCCCATGTAAGGACATTACATTATGTATTTTATACAGATGTATAAAAAAAAGAGTAAGAGTGACCTTGTATTCAAAAGTATGAAAGCAGAACAAAAACCTGCAAAATCTTTTATCTGCTGAGAGCAATCAATTGGAGGGAGAAGTTATAAAGGTATATCCCATTTGGAAAATCAGCATTCTGACATAAAACAAGAAGTGACACACTTTATAGAGCAGGATACAGATGAGAAAAGCAAGAAGGTAAAAAGTTCAGTTAAAAAGTAGCGGAGAAGCCGGGCTCGGTGGCTCAGCCTGTAATCCTGCGCCTTTGGGAGGCTGAGGTGAGTGGACTGCCTGAGCCCGCGGGTTCGAGACCCGCCTGGGCAGCGAGACCTCATCTCTACAATAAATCAAAAAATCAGCCGGGCGTGATAGCGCATGCCTGTAATTCCGGCCACTCAGAAGGCTGAGGCAGAAGGATCGCCGGAGCCCAGCAGGTTGAGGCTGCGGTGGCCGGAAGCGGCCACTGCACTCCAGACTGGGCGACAGAGTCAGACTCCAACTCAAAAAAAAAAAAAAAAAAAGGTAGCAGAGATTAAGACTCGAATTATCACATGTATTCCCAAAATATGTACAGCCAGTACAGACCAACAAAAATAAATAAGACAAACACAGGATTCAAGCAGGGGAGTTGTGGGAGGCAGGAAAAAAGGAAAAAGTTCACTAAACAGCACAAATGCAACCATGATAAAAACTAACATTTAATCAGTGCTCAAACTGTGCCACAATGTTTCGCACATGTCTTCTCCTTTAATCATTTCTGCTCACAAGAATCCTACAGATAGGGATTGCTGTTACCCTCCAATGCCATGCGAGTAAGACATGGCATGGAAGAGTTAAGCAGGTCACAGGAGTAATAAGCAGTGGGGCGCCAGGATTTGAACATAAGTGATGCGAACCCCAGGCTTTGCTACCTCCTACAATGCGATGCAGAACTATGAATCAAAGACTGTTTACACAGGATAGATTGAGGGTGACTGTAATAAGGAAGCAAAGTTACGAGATCATTGCAGAGTCCAGAAGAGAGGTACTACGGGCCTGAGTTAACTATGCATAAGATGCTGGCCCCAGGGGAGGTCGGGGCCTTTGGGCATACTGCCGCTTCTGATGTCATTCTACAGTGTGGTCCTAGACAAGCCAATTCGCTCCTCTAAGCCTCTAGTTTGCTGACGAAAATCCTCAAAGATAGTATTTGTTTCTACTTAGTTCTCTATTTTTAGTTAAATCCCAGGCATTACTGCATAAGGAAGGGCTAAACATCATCAACATGTGCGACTTCACATACCGTTATATTGGCTCCAGTCAGGCGGTTGATGCGGTGCATATGTTTACAAAACTCTGGACCATGCCCTTCCCGGTCTTTATCATTATTAGTGACAAATAAATAGGCATGTATCATTTCATGCAAGAGAGTCTGAAACAGAAAACAGTCAAATTAATTTGTTATAGTACTTTTGAAAATAAAAATACATTTTCTTATTTTACCAGGTGTCTTAAGCTTTTTTGGATCATGGGCTTCTTTCAGAAATTGATTAAAAGTCATAAATTATCTTTCCAGAAAAATTATATAAGCACACATTCACAAAACTTTGCATACACGTTGAGCATCCCAAATCTGGAAATCTGAAATGCTCCAAAATCTGAAACTTTGAGTGCCAACATACTGCTCAAAGGAAAAGTTCACTGGAACATTTCAGATTTCAGATTTTGAAGTTGGGATGCTCTACCTCTAAGTATAATGCAATTATTCCAAAATCTGAAAAAAATTAGAAATCCGAGACAGTTCTGGCCCCACTTCTGGTGCGGATAAGATACTCGGCCTGTGTAATATCCGAAGCTTTGTAGCGGTTAAGATCTCCCTGGTCTAGGAATGCCTTTTTAACAAGTCAAAGTCCAGAAGAAAAGATCAGTGAATTCGACTCATAAAAGCTTTAAAATTCTGATGGGGAAAAACAAAAACACCCTAAGTAAAGTAAAAAGATAAACTCAGAATGAATATCACAGGCTATTCATTCCTAATAAATACATAAAGGGGCCAGGCACAGTGGCTCATGCCTGTAATCCTAGCACTTTGCGGGGGGGGGTGAGAGGACTGCCTGAGGCCAGGAGTTTGAGACCAGCTTGGGCAACATGGTGAGACCTCGTCTTTACAATAAATCAAAAAAATTAGTCAGCGTTGGTGGCACGTGCCTGTAGTTCCAGCAACTTGGTAGGCTGAGGCAGAAGGATCACCTGAGCCCAGCAGGCAGAGGCTGCAGTAGCCATGGGCAACAGAGTGAGACCCCAACTAAAAAAGGAAAAAAAAATATATATAGACATATGCATGAATGAATAAGATGCCAACAGGAAAACGACAAACAACCCAATTTTCAAACGGGCAAATGTCATGGGATTCACAAAAAAAGAAGTATGACTGACCCATAAACAATGAAAAAATGCCCAGCCTCATGTACAAAGAGAAATGCAAATTAACACTACACTAGAATAAGATTGCTTCCTTATCCAGATTGGCAAAACACCTAAAGTTTCACACTTGTTAGTAAAACTAAGGGAATATAAGCATCTCCATGCATTGCTGGTGGGAGCACAAAAAGGTACAACCCCTGTGGAGCCTGACTGAATATACTACAGTACATCCACATGAGAATTCTATGAGGTCATAAGAACGAACGAAAAGGATGTCTTTGGCAGGTGGAGATGAGAGGACTGCCTGAGCCCAGGGGTTCGAGACCAGCCTGGGCAACGTGGCAAGACTCTGTCTCTACAGTAAATCAAAAAATTAGCTGGGCATGGTGGCTCGCGCCTATAGTTCAGTTACTTGGAAGGCTGAGATGGAAGGATCGCCTGAACCCAGCAGGTGGAGTTGCAGTGGCCACGAGCATGCCACTGCATTCCATCCTGGGCGACAGAGTGAGACTCTGACTCAAAAAAATAAAAGGGAAAAAAGGATATCAATGAAATGATTCAGAAAAGCTACACAATGTTCTGTTTTAGTGAAAAAGACAAAATACAGAAGAGTGTACACAATATTTGTGTAAGAAACGTATGGCAGGGAGGAGGAAAAGTGTATTAAAATATTTGCAAAACAAAACAATGAAAGAATTAAAAATTAAGACCAGTTTCTACAGTAGGCGGAGGAGATCAGGATAGAGACAGATACTGAACAAGGTATCTCTGTGATCTTTCTGTAGTTGTGGGGTTTGAATCATGTACATTTTAAAAGCAAAACAAAACCTATTCCTCATTCCACACCAAGTATGAGACCTTGCAGAAGTTCACTGGCAAAATCAATAAAAGTTATTGAAGGCTGCTGGAATTTTCTGTCCTAAAAAACACAACTACATTTTTTTTTTTTTTTGAGTTGGAGTCTCACTCTGTCGCCCAGACTGGAGTGCAGTGGCCGCTCCCAGCCACCGCAGCCTCGACTCGCTGGGCTCCGGCGATCCTTCCGCCTCAGCCTTCCAAGTAGCCGGAATTACAGGCATGCGCTATCACGCCCGGCTGATTTTTTGATTTATTGTAGAGATGAGGTCTTGCTGCCCAGGCAGATCTCGAACCCGCGGGCTCAGGCAATTCACTCACCTCAGCCTCCCAAAGGCGCGGGATTACAGGCTGAGCCACCGAGCCCGGCTAACTACATTTTTTAAAAGAGAAAATCATGAAGATCTTCAAAAGCATGCCTTTCTTATAATCCTGTATAATTAAAAAAAATTTTATCAGAAGAACTATACTGGCACCAGTGAACTTTAGTCTCATGTAATGCCTCTCATAAAAGAGAAACAAATTTAAGTTCCTAATTTTTGGTTCAATTTAATTAAACAGTAAGCACTTCTTGAGAATAAGACACGCTACCATACCAAACATTTCTATTTTTGCATATCTACCATGTTCCATACTCAGGCTTGACTCAAGGATCAAGCGATACAACAGTCCCAACACACCTGTTTCCCATTAGTATTCTATCTGGCCAAAAGCAACTACTTCCATTTACTTCGTAAATAGGCCACAAGTATTCTGACCTCACTTTTCTTCACATTATTCCCCTTCTGCCAAAAGCAGCCTCCTCCACTATCTCCGTTTGTCAAGAGTCCAGACTGTCCATTAAGACTCTCCTCCACATTTTCATTAGCAGTAGTTATAAAGCAGTCTTGATGAGTTGAGTGGTATAGGGAACAGAACAAGAACTTTAGAGCCTGGGAAACTAGGGCCTAAACCCAGGATCATATGCATAAGACGTGGGACAAGTTTCAATTTGCTTTTCATCCCTAAAATGAAATATTCTGATTTTTTTTTTTTTTTTGAGTCAGGGTCTCACTCTGTCACCTAGACTGGAGTAGAGTGGCACAATCATGGCTCACCGCATCCTCAAACTCCTGAGCTCAAGCAAACCTCCTTCCTCGGCTTCCTGAGTAGCTGTGACTACAGGTGGATGCCACCAGGCCAGGCCAATGTTTTGATTTTTTGTAAAGACTGGATCTCACAAAGTTGCCCAGGCTGGCCATGAACTCCTGTGCTCACGTGATCCTCCCGCCTTGGCCTCCCAAAGTGCTGGGATTATAGGTTTCAGCCACCACGCCTGGTCAGAATATCCCGATTTTGCGAGGGCTGTGGTAAAGGCTACAGTTAATCTAGTCTAAAGGTTGGCATGCAATAAGTACTCCATAAAGAATGAGCAGTAAGAGTGGTGACAGCAGCAGAAATAAAATCTACATTTATAAAGCTTTTCTTGACCTCCTCAATGAGATAAAAGTCTTTTCCTTTTCTGAATTCCATTATGATTCAGCTTACAGTCACGCCTCACTCAACAACAGAAATATATTCCGAGAAGGGCATCTTTGAGTGAATGTCCTTGTGCGAACATCCTAGAGTGTACTCACACAAACTTGATGGTACAGCCCACTATGCACCTCGGTTACATGGTACTACCTATAGTTCCTAGGCTACAAACCTGTTCAGCATGTTATTGTAATACTGCAGGCAATTATAACATTATGGTATTTGTGCATCTAAACATACAGAAGAAAAAAGGTACAGTAAAGGGCATCATAAAATTCTGGTATTATCTTACGGAACCACCGTTGCATGTGGGGTCTGCAATGCTGTTATGAAGTGGACAACTGTACTTTAAATACAGACCACAGATTTCTCCTCCTGTCCTTCTTACCTAATTTGATACTATAACCTTCTGCCAAAGGGAAATGCTCTACTGATACCATAACCACACATTTCTCATTCTCAACTGCTGCTTTAAAAATCGTTCAAATTTTTAGTTAATCATTTATGTAATACATATTCATTAAGCAACTACTCTTCCAAGGAGAATTTCTTGCAAGGCTAATTTGGTTAATCAAATTGTTTCAATGAACTTTAAAAAAATGAATACTATTTTTTTTTACTTGTTGAGTTGCTAAGAAACGTGTGTTAAGATCTTCAACTAAAACTGTAGATTGATTGCTTCTAATTAAAGTCTCAAAAAATGTAAAGCTATGTTATCTGTTAGGGTCACTATGTGTTGTCGTTTAACAGGCTACTTCATTGTTATAAAACGTTTCACTTTTCTTCTAGTAAAACTCCCCCCCGGAAGTCTTTAGCCTGTTACTCATACCAGTAGAGCAACCCTAATCTGAAAATCTATAACCTGAAATGCTCCAAAATCCAAAACTTTTTGAGCACCTACATGACATTCAAAGGTCATGCTCTAAGGAGATGCTCATTCGAGCATTTCAGATTTTGAATTTTCAGATTAGGAATGCTCAACTGGTATGTAGAATGCATATATTCCAACATAAAAAAAAAAAATCCAAAACACTTCTGGGCCCAAGCATTTCAGATAAGGAATACCCAACCCATGCAGCCACAATAGCTTTCTGTCGTTTCAACGACAGACATTTCATTCTTTAAATTTAAAATATGTATGTCTATAATGTACGCATGTCCCTTTTAATCTAGCATGTCATCTCATGTCTTTAATGGAGTCTTTAGTCCATTTACATTTAATTACTAATATTTTGTTTATGCCTTTCTTTTTATGGCAGCTGGACTTTGTTCTTTCTTTTTCAATTTGTTTTGAACGGAGTCTGACTCTGTTGCCCAGGCTGGAGTGCAGTGGTGCACTCACAGCACTGCAGCCTTGACCTGCTGGGCTCAGGCAATCCTTCCGCCTCAGCCTTCCAAGCCCCTGGAACCGCAGGCACATGCCACCACACCTGGCTAATTTTTTGACTGTAGAGACAAGGTCTAGCCATGTTGCTCAGGCTGGTCTCAAATTCCTGAGTTCACGCAATCCTCTCGCCTCTGCCTCCCAAAGTGCTGGGATTGTAGGCGTGAGCCGCCACACCCGGCTTTCTTTCTTTTTCATTAATCAACCAATGGTACAGTAGATTGTACTGTACCATTTTACATTTAGTAGCTATTTACTTTCAAGTATATGCATAGTTAAAAAAGCATATTAACATAAACCACCTTAACTATTTTCACGTGTACAGTTCTGTAGTGTTAAGTATACTCATATTGTTGTAAAACCCCATTGCTTTTTATTATCCTTAAAAACAGCACCCTCATATTTCCAAGCATGTTTTATGTTTCCCACCCCATGCAGAGAACCTTCACCATGGCTTTTCTGTGTATTTGCCAAGTGATATAATTGGGACAGAACAAGACACACGAAGTGCATCCTGGGGAACTTCAGGCATCTACTAAACCTGACTCAGGTAAGCATGGAGTTCTCACTGCTTCATTTTGATAGGGCTGACCACCAACTCTAGATATGGAGTGTGCCCTCACTCTGGTTTGCACTGCCAGCTCCAATTGGGTGTCCCAGACAAGAGTGTGGTTGTCAAACAGAGAGGAATCAAAATGTGTGTGTCTGAAAAGAAGACTCAGATGCTAAGTTTTTGTCCGCTTTTAAATATATAACTCAAGGCAATTTACTTAACCTCTCAATCTAATTTCCTCATTTATAAAGATAAAAATAACAGCACACAACAGCAGCAGGGAACATGTAACAATCAACAGAGAGAATATACCTAGAAGCTTTTCTACGAAGCACTGGAAAAACAAGTGTTTATTGTTTGACCCACAGATCAAGTCTGCACTGAGGGCAAAGTGATTGTTTATTTTACTACTCCTTTTTTTAAGCAGGATTTACTGAGAGGACAGAGAAGCTCCCACAGTGGGAGGGGACCCGAAGGGTCGCCCCCAAAGTGGTTTTTTAAAACAGGTACAGGCTACCCGAAGTAGCGGGACGTCGTGAGGGCGTGGGGGCGGAAACTGGCAACATGATGGGCACCCGGCCCTAACCCAGGGGCCGCCAGGGCCGGTCGGAGACCCCACCTTCACCCGCACACGGACGACTCGTGTGCCTCATCCCGACTGGTGCCCCACAACTCTAGAGCCACGTCAAGTAAAGACAAATCAAAAAGGAAAGTGCGTACAGGCTAAGGCACAGCGGTCTAAGCATCGATAAGCATTTGTCAGTTACGGAGCTAAGCAGCGGGTTTATGCGAAGAATACCTCTACGAGATCCCTCCGGGGCCTCAACTTTAAAAGAGGTTCGCTGAGCCGGATGGAACACATTCCACCCTCCCCTTCGTAGCTGCAGATCCCAGCGCACCTGGAAGACAACCACCACAAGAGCGCGTTACTCTCCCCAACTCGGCACCCACGGGGAGCGTGAAAAAGCCAACGCGCGTGCGTCCTCGGGCAGCTCGCGCGGAGAAAACCCTCCGGGCCGGCGGCCTGCGTGTCTCCCCCGCCCCGGCCCGGCCCTCCGCGCGGACCGGCCCGCCGGCTCCCCCCAGAAGCCGCCAACCCGAGCTTTCCGAAGTCACAGCGCGGGCCCGCGCCACGGAGACCCGCGCCCCGAACGCGATGCGGCGTCGCGTCTCTTTTTTGGGAGTCGGAGCCTCGCTCTGCCGCCCAGACCGGAGTGCAGCGGCCGCTCCCGGCCGCCGCAGCCTCGACCCGCTGGGCTCCGGCGATCCTTCCGCCCCAGCCTTCCGAGGGGCCGGAACGCCAGGCACGCGCTGCCACGCCCGGCCGGCTTTTTGATGACTGCGGAGACGAGTCTCGCCAAGCTGCCCAGGCGGGTCTCGAGCCCGCGGGCTCAGGCCGTCCACCCCCCTCGGCCTCCCAGGGCGCGGGACGGCAGGCTGAGCCGCCGAGCCCGGCTCCGCGTCGCCTCCTCAGGGGTCTGGCCGGAAGCGGCCTCGGCCCCAACGCCAGCCCGCCGCACGCGGCCGCCCCGAACTGAACTCGGCTCGCGCGCGGCGGCTGGCTCGCGGCCGCGGGGAGGGGGCCCAGAGGCCCCCCGGAGACGCGACGCGGCGGCGCCCGCGGGCACCGGCCCGCCCCGCCCCCGGCGCTCCCCGCGTGCTCGGCCGCGGCCCCGCCGGGCACGGCTCGCCGCGAGCGGGCGCCTCCGAGCGCGGGGCGGCCCGGGAGAGCCCGCGCCCCCCGGCGCCCGCCGGCCTCGGCGGCCGCCCGCCCCGCCCCGCGCCCGGCCGGCGCTCACAGCGTCATGCGCGCGCTCCACTTGACCTCCACGGCCTCCAGCCGGCCCCAGAAGAAGCGGTCGTTGAACTGGACGAACAGGGCCTGCAGGTCCGGCGTGGGGTCCGCCAGCTCCCAGGACGCGTCCACCAGCGACGGGGGCTCCGCGGCCGGCACGCTCCACTCCTCCTGGAGCCGCAGGGCCAGCACCAGGTCCTCGTCCGCCGCGGCCATGGCGCGGGCGTCCGGCGCGGGGGCCGGGAGCCTCTCGCCGCCTGCCGAGGGGCGGCCGGGCTCCGGGGAGACGCCGGCTCTCGCGCCGCTCTCGCGCCGGCCGGCCGATCCCGCGGAGCGCGAGGAGGACCGGCTCGAGGGCCCGGAGCGACCCCCCGCAAACGCCGAAGCCGGGACCTGGGGCTTGAAGACAGCGGTCAGCACGGCAACTCCCGGGGGCGCGGAACCCGGGCTTCCCGGCCCGGGCCCGAGCGAGGTTTCCGAAGACCGGTTACCGGGTTTCAGCTCCGCCAATCGCTTCAAACCCCAACGTCACGCTTGCGCACGCGCAGGGCCCGCGTCTCGCGCGCCCCGCCCCGCCCCCCGCTCACTTCCGCCAGGGGTCCGCCTGCGCCAGAAGGCGGAGCCGCGGGCGGGCCCCGCGCCGGCGCAGTGCCTGCGGGCGGCCCCTCGCGCAGGCGCAGTGCCCGGCGCTCCGACCGGGGCGCAGGCGCGCTCGCCTCTCTCGCGCCCTGCTTCCCGAGCCCCGGAGCGCCGCCGGACGCGGGCGGGGCTCGGCGGCCGCGGCGGCGGCGGCGACAGCGACGCGGGCTGCGTGAGGCGCGCGCGGCCGTGGCGATGGCGATGTCGGACAGCGGGGCGAGCCGCCTGCGGCGGCAGCTGGAGTCCGGCGGCTTCGACGCGCGGCTGTACGTGAAGCAGCTGTCGCAGCAGTCGGACGGGGACCGCGACCTGCAGGAGCACCGGCAGCGCATCCAGGCGCTGGCCGAGGAGACGGCGCAGAACCTGAAGCGCAACGTCTACCAGAACTACCGGCAGTTCATCGAGACGGCGCGCGAGATCTCCTACCTGGAGAGCGAGATGTACCAGCTCAGCCACCTGCTGACCGAGCAGAAGAGCAGCCTGGAGAGCATCCCGCTCACGCTGCTGCCCGCCGCCGCCGCCGCCGCCGCCGGGGCCGCCGCCGGGGGCGAGGAGGGCGGGGCGGCGGGGGCCCGAGACCCGCTCCGGGGCCCGGCCGGCCTGTTCGCGGCCCCCGGGGGCGCCGCCCGCGACGGCCCCGGCCCCGGGCCCGGCGAGGAGGGGAAGCAGCGCACGCTCACCACCCTGCTGGAGAAGGTGGAAGGCTGCCGGCCCCTGCTGGAGACGCCGGGCCAGTACCTGGTGTACAACGGGGACCTGGTGGAGTACGAGGCGGACCACATGGCGCAGCTGCAGCGGGTGCACGGCTTCCTCATGAACGACTGCCTGCTGGTGGCCACCTGGCTGCCGCAGCGGCGGGGCATGTACCGCTACAACGCCCTCTACCCCCTGGACGGCCTGGCCGTGGTCAACGTCAAGGACAACCCGCCCATGAAGGACATGTTCAAGCTGCTGATGTTCCCCGAGAGCCGCATCTTCCAGGCGGAGAACGCGAAGGTCAAGCGGGAGTGGCTGGAAGTGCTGGAGGAGACCAAGAGGGCCCTCGGCGAGAAAAGGCGCCGGGAGCAGGAGGCGGCGGCGGCGCCGCGCGGCCCGCCCCAGGCGGCCCCCAAGGCCCCGAACCCGTTCGAGGATGACGACGACGAGGAGTGGACCGTGCCCGAGGTGGCGGAGGAGAAGGTGGACCTCTCGATGGAATGGGTCCAGGAGTTGCCCGAGGACCTGGACGTCTGCATAGCCCAGAGGGACTTTGAAGGGGCCGTGGACCTGCTGGATAAGCTGAACCGGTACCTGGAAGATAAGCCCAGTCCGCCTCCCGTGAAGGAGTTAAGAGCCAAGGTGGACGAGCGTGTGCGGCAGCTCACCGAGGTGCTCGTTTTTGAGCTCTCCCCAGACCGCTCCCTGAGAGGTGGTCCCAAGGCCACCCGCCGGGCAGTTTCCCAGCTCATCCGGCTCGGCCAGTGCACCAAGGCTTGTGAGCTGTTCTTGAGAAACAGGGCGGCCGCTGTTCACACCGCGATTCGTCAGCTTCGCATCGAGGGTGCCACGTTGCTCTACATCCATAAGCTCTGCCACGTCTTCTTCACCAGCCTTCTCGAGACTGCCAGAGAATTCGAGATCGATTTTGCAGGCACGGACAGCGGCTGCTACTCTGCCTTTGTGGTCTGGGCAAGGTCAGCCATGGGCATGTTCGTGGATGCTTTTAGCAAGCAGGTGTTTGACAGCAAGGAGAGCCTCTCCACAGCAGCTGAGTGTGTCAAAGTGGCCAAGGAGCACTGCCAGCAACTGGGTGACATCGGGCTGGACCTCACCTTCATCATCCACGCCCTGCTGGTGAAGGACATCCAGGGGGCCTTGCACAGCTACAAAGAAATCGTCATTGAAGCCACGAGGCATCGCAACTCCGAGGAGATGTGGAGGAGGATGAACCTGATGACGCCGGAAGCCCTGGGGAAGCTCAAAGAAGAGATGAAAAGCTGTGGGGCGAGTCACTTTGAGCAGTACACAGGGGATGACTGCTGGGTGAACCTGAGTTACACAGTGGTGGCCTTCGCCAAGCAGACCATGGGCTTCTTGGAAGAGGCGCTGAAGCTGTACTTCCCGGAGCTGCACATGGTGCTCCTGGAGAGCCTGGTGGAGATCATTTTGGTGGCCGTTCAGCACGTGGATTACAGCCTCCGGTGCGAGCAGGATCCGGAGAAGAAAGCTTTCATCAGACAGAATGCATCCTTTCTGTATGAAACGGTCCTCCCTGTGGTGGAGAAGAGATTTGAAGAAGGCGTGGGGAAACCTGCCAAGCAACTCCAAGACCTGAGGAACGCGTCTAGACTCGTTCGTGTGAATCCCGAAAGTACGACGTCAGTGGTCTGATGCTTGGGGCTGTGTATATGCACACATGTATATTGCTTATATATTCTCTATATTTATGTTAGGTTGCTTTAGCATGCTCTCTATATTCTCAAACGCAAGTTAAAAAAGTAAAAAGCGCCCTCTTAGAAATGCAAAGTCGGAGAGAAAGAAGGAAATGTTAAGTTAAGCCTGAGTAACAAAAATATTGGAATTATTAAAATATATAGTATGCTAGCTATCCTTTTTAAATTATGCTAATTCTCCACTGAATATAGGGTCACACGATAGTACTTCGGTTTTTTGAAGTCGAAACACACTTTCTCACGATATGTATTATGCAGCACAGAGTCATAATATCTGTAACTACACAGTTTGAATGTGTTATGAAAAGTTTCTCAGTTCACCAAAATGTTTCGTTCCTAAAGGGTACAGCGTCATTTGAAGCACCTCACCTCAGAAACTTCCCTCTCCTTAGAATGAATACTTTGGGGAAAAAGAAAGGAGTTGGGAAAATTGGTTTTAGGCTAAATTTTAGTCAGAGGAATTCTTTCCTGAACCCGGCTAGTGTGTGGACTCAGATACTCCAATCCTTACCAATACAAGAAGAGGCTTTCATAAAAACAACCCGGCAAATATTGCCAGTGTAATTTGAATGACTAGTTTTCAGTTGCTAATTAGCAGCCTCATAATATTTGATTTGGGAGCATTTACTTGGAAATCTTAAGAATTAGGATAATTTTTTTTTCCAATTGCGTGAGTTTCCAGCCAGAGTTCTGTCTTTGTCTTATTTTAAAAACAATAACAGTAAACAGGACACCTTGAGGAACCTGGCAGCAGCTGCTGGGTTTAACTACTCTGCTCCCCATTCCCACTTGTGTAGGGCATGTAGTGCCTCAGATTGCAGAGATAAAAAAAATTTTCATTGAAATATTTATCTAGACTTCAGGGTCAATCACTGTCATGCCTTTTGGCTAAAATCAAGTGTAGATTTGATGGTATAGGTGGATGGGAAATTACAACAAATCGTAGGCAAATCCCAATGTTCTCGAATGTAACCACGCAAAGATTTTTCTTTTATTGTAACAAAGTGAAGACCAGAGTGAGACAATGTGCCCAAAGCACAGGGAACTTAGGTGACTCCTAATGTGCTCCATTTTCCCTGTTTCATTTTTTATTTTCCTGGCTGTTTTTAAAAGTGAACATAATTTTTCAGATTGTTTAGTAAAACAAAAATAACTAAAGAAATGTGAGCTTTCCAAACTACTGTTCTCTTGTCTACTGAGGATATGACATTCCTTGTACTCAGAAAAAGTTTGCTTGCTAAGATTCATTTATTCCCTAGCTTTTAGTTGCTGTTCTTGTCCATTGTATCATTTTTGATGCTGATAATTTCAAGTCATTTTTTAAAATCTGCATACAAATGGTGGTATTAAGACTAAACCGGGCTCAGCCTGTAATCCCGCACCTTGGGAGGCTGAGGTGAGTGGATTGCCTGAGCCTGCGGGTTCGAGACCCACCTGGGCAACTTGGCGAGACCTCATCTCTACAATAAATCAAAAATCAGCCGGGCGTGGCAGCACGCGCCTGTAGTTCCAGCTACTCAGAAGGATGGCCGGAGCCCAGCAGGTCGAGGCTGCGGTGGCTGGGAGCGGCCACTGCACTCCAGTCTGGGCGACCGAGTGAGACTCCAACTCAAAAAAAAAAAGAAGACTATGAAAATGTGTAAAACCTAAAATAGATTCCAAATAGTGGCTCAGGCTTGTAAAACTCCTTGACTTGCTCATGTGCCAGAGACCAGCCCTTAAAATTGTCAAGAGTTAGCCGGGCTAGGTGGCTCAGCCTGTAATCCCGCGCTTTGGGAGGCTGAGGTGAGTGGATTGCCTGAGCCCGCAGGTTCGAGACCCGCCTGGGCAACTTGGCGAGACCTCATCTCTACAATAAATCAAAAAATCAGCCAGGCGTGGTAGCGCGTGCCTGTAATTCCGGCTACTCGGAAGGCTGAGGCGGAAGGATCGCCGGAGCCCGGCAGGTCGAGGCTGCGGTGGCCGGGAGCGGCCACTGCACTCCAGTCTGGGCGACAGGGTGAGACTCCAACTCAAAAAAAAAAAAAAAGATCACTGGGAACTTGAGTTTGATAAAATTTTGTAATTACAGTATTTGTACCATTATCAGTTTCTCATATTGTATGAAACACATGTTGTGTAAATATGTGATGCTGGGTCCATGAAATTATACTTCTGAAATCAAAATTCCTCTTAAGGCATGAGATTGTAAATGCTTAACATGTGTATCCCCAGATATTTAAATGGTTGCTTCTTCATAGAACTGTCTCCTTTTTAAAATTGGAAGTGTAGAATTTTCTTTTGTTAAAATTTGTGTGTTCCTTAATCAGAGTTGTAGCCGAAGGAAGTGTGCTTTTGGTGACTCAATTGGGGTGGGAAGTTGATTAAGGCCTACCAGTGTTGTAATAATGCACAGAACAGTTATGTTGCGTTCCTGGAAGTAGAGTCAGAGCTCTTCTCTTGAATTCTATTGTTTCTTTGGGCTCCAAAACAAGTTCTAAAACTTGAGTGCAGTCAGAGATTATTCAAAAATTTAGTATATCCTGAAATGTACCACTTACACATTAATTACTTTTTCTTGTTTTTGACAAGCATAACACTGTCACATGAGCTTGGAATCACAGACTTGACTGAATTAAATACTCTTGGAATTAAGTCTCTTTTTGATTAAGTCTAAGTGAATAAGCCTCACTTCATTTAAATGCTGAAAGCTAATTTTGTTTAAAATGCTACCTATAGTTTAAGGATTGGCACTGGTGTTTTTCAACTTGAAATCTTACCTAGGATTGGGAATTTGGGACTTGACTTGTAGTATAAAATCAGTATATATACATTTGCCTATTGATATGTGTGATCCGAGGGAATCTGAAATGTTTTGTAAAAATAAAACTGAAAAACTTTCTTACACTGGATAAAATTGATATTACTATATATTTTTCTTTTTAAATTAGGATTTAATGTTCTTATTTTCTTGTTACTGAATTATTACTTGAAGAGCCTCGTTGGTTTACTTTATGTAGGGTGGACAGAAAGGAAGCTGTCTGCTAATTTATTTTATTTTATTTTTCTTTGAGTTGGAGTCTCACTCTGTCACCCAGACTGGAGGCCGCTCCCGGCCACCGCAGCCTCGGCCTGCTGGGCTCCGGCAATCCTTCCGCCTCAGCCTTCCAAGTAGCTGGAACCACAGGCATGCGCTACCACGCCCGGCTGATTTTTTGATTTATTGTAGAGAAGAGGTCTCGCCAAGTTGCCCAGGCAGGTCTCAAACCCGCGGGCTCAGGCAATCCACTCACCTCAGCCTCCCAAAGGTGCGGGATTGCAGGCTGAGCCACTGAACCTAGCTCTGTTTGCTAATTTAAATAAGTGTTCTGGCTGGGTACTGTGTCTCAGGCCTGTAATCCCAGGACTTGGGGAGACTGAGGCAGGAGGATTTCATGAGCCCAGGAGTTCGCGACCAGACCTCATCTCTACAGAGAATAAAGCAGTTAGCCAGGAGTAGTGGCGCATGCCTGTAGTCCCAGCTACTCAGGAGGCTGAAGCAGAAGGATCCCCTGAACCCAGGAGGTCGAGGCTGCAGTGAGCCGTGATTGTACCACCGCACCCCAGGATGTGTGATGGAGTGAGATCCTGACTTATAAAAATAAGTCTTCTGCTTACTGTCAAAAGTGTGACTAAATCAGATCTCAATGTTTTAGGATTCCCTTGAATGGAAAATTTCCTGTTTTTGAATTTACTCTAAAAAGTAGATTTTACTCCATCTGCACATTTATATTAAAAAAAAAGGCCACAAGACCTAGGAATCACATGACAAGGTTCTGCTTTTTCAAAGTAATGTGTAAATACTAAGGAAATGATTCCATGTTTAAAAGTATTGAATGCTGGGCTTCACGTTGACTGCCATGGGTGTGGGGTGATGATACACCTTTAAGCACGCTCTGTCTTTTTCTTTTCTGTTTTTAAGATGCTTAAAAGTGGGAAAAAGCCAACAAATCTAAGTTTGAGCATAATTAAGTGTACAGTAGGAACACTGAGAAGGAAGAGAGCAGCATACTCTGAAGGATTTTCAAAATTTCTCAGGGAATTGTTGGAATTTGAGCTGGTCCTCGAAGGATGTGCATGACTTTTTTTGAGTCAGAGTCTCACTCTGTCGCCCAGGCTGGAGTGCAGTGGCCGCTCCCGGCCACCGCAGCCTCGACCTGCTGGGCTCCGGCGATCTTCCTGCCTCAGCCTTCCAAGTCGCTGGAACTACAGGTTCAAGCCAGTAATCCTAGCACTTTGGGAGGTGGAGGTGAGAGGATTGACTGAGCTCGGGGATTTGAAACTAACCTGAGCAACATGGCGAGACCTCGTCTCTACAATAAATCAAAAACTCAGCCGGGCATGGTGGCACACGCCTGTGG
Organism: Cephalopachus bancanus; assembly: GCA_027257055.1. NCBI lineage: Eukaryota > Metazoa > Chordata > Mammalia > Primates > Tarsiidae > Cephalopachus > Cephalopachus bancanus. The sequence continues at coordinate 184,440 of JAPVLO010000484.1, forward strand.
TTCCAGCTACTTGGAAGGTTGAGGCGGAAGGATGGTCTGAACCCAGTAGCAGGTTGGGGATGTGGTGGCTGTGAGCGTGCCCCTGAACTCCGGCCTGGGCAACAGAGTGAGGCTCCGACTCACAAAGAAAGTGCTGGGATTACAGGCGTGAGCCACCGTGCCCGGCCTGAGTGGGCAAGATTTAAATATGCAGCAAGAAAGGAAGAGCACGATCCCAGCAGAGATGCAGCAGTGGGAACATGGGTGACCCGTGGGAGACTGCAGAGTGTGGAGAAAGAGAGCAATGCCTGCTCATCCGGGAAACTCCAAGCCATGGGGGCAAGAGGCGAACGGTGGAAGACCTCGCCTCCACCCAGGGCCCAGCCATCCCGCTCCTAGCAGGAACCACCGGTAAGAGGTTCACATGCCCCCCCGCCCCAGAAACTGGATCACGCTACATATAGATACATAGTTTTGCATCTTGCTTTTGGTCACTTAACAACTCTATATTTTAAAAACATCTTTTCAGATCGATTCCTGTAGTTCTACCTCACTGGATTTTTTTTCTGTGATTGAATAGTGTTCAACCATGGTGGATGATAATTTTTTATTTTCTTTTCTTTTTTTTTTTTTTTGAGTTGGAGTCTCACTCTGTCGCCCAGACTGGAGTGCAGTGGCCGCTCCTGGCCACCGCGATCCTTCCACCTCAGCCTTCCAAGTAGCTGGAATTACAGGCATGCGCTACCACGCCCGGCTGATTTTTTGATTTATTGTAGAGATAAGGTCTCTCTGCCCAGGCGGGTCTCGAACCCGCGGGCTCAGGCAATCCACTCACCTCAGCCTCCCAAAGGTGCGGGATTACAGGCTGAGCTACCGAGCCCGGCTTATTTTTTTATTTTCCAGTTACTTTGTCAGCTTCAGGTTTTGGTGATGACAAAAAAATTATGAAAAAGTTCCATAGATGGACGTATGGATAGATATTTGCGATGCATTCTTGCGTGAATATAATTATAGGATGTGTTTCTAGAAATTGCTCTGCCAAACTGGATATTTTAAGTTTAAGTAAACACTGCCAAATTGCTCATTTTACATTCTCCCCAACAGTATAGGAAAATACCTCTTTCCATGAATGCCCATAAAAAATTCATTCATTTTTTTAAATAATAAGGGTAGTCTTTTTAGGAATAAAATTTATTTATTTTTACTAACCCGGGTCATTCAATAGACTTTTATATTTTATTTAATATTTGAATGCATCACTTTTCAGAACATTAAATAAAAAATTTAAGTGTGTGACCTTAAAAATAAGATTAATTTTGTAGTATCTTTTCAGCACTTTATGCATATGTGTTAAGTCTGAGAATACTTTTTTTGTTTGTTTGTTTGTTTGTTTTTTTGAGTTGGAGTCTCACTCTGTCGCCCAGACTGGAGTGCAGTGGCCGCTCCCGGCCACCGCAGCCTCGACCTACCGGGCTCCGGCGATCCTTCCGCCTCAGCCTTCCGAGTAGCTGGAACTACAGGCGCGCGCTGCCACGGCCGGCTGATTTTTTGATTTATTGTAGAGAGGAGGTCTTGCCAAGTTGCCCAGGCGGGTCTCGAACCCGCGGGCTCAGGCAATCCACTCACCTCAGCCTCCCAAAGGTGCGGGATTACAGGCTGAGCCACCAAGCCCGGCTGAGAATACTTATTTTTTAAGATTTTTTTATTTTGAAAATTTTCAACACATACAAAGTAACAGTTCAATAGAATGAATTTTTATGTACTCATTACCCAGCTTCAACAATTAACAGTATTCTGTCATTGTCCCAACGCTATTCAAGAACTCCCTGTCCGGGCTCGGTGGCTCAGCCTGTCATACCAGCATTTTGGGAGGCCGAGGCGAGAGTATTGCCTGAGCTTAGGGGTTCAAGACCCGCCTGGACAACTTGACCAGACCTCATCTCTACAATACATAAAAAATTAGCCGGGCGTGGTAGCGCGCACCTGTGGTTCCGGCTACTCGGAAGGCTGAGGCGGAAGGATGGCCGGAGCCCAGCAGGTTGACGCTGGGGTGGCCGTGAGTGTGCCACTGCACTCCAACCTGGGCGACAGAGTGAGACTCCAACGCCAATAAAAAAAGAAAGAAAAAAACTCCCTACTTCACCCCTACCAGCTTATTAGTATTATCATTTAGAGTCAGGGTGCCAGGCTGGAGCACATTGGTGGGATCACAGTTCACTGTAGCCTTGAACTCCTGGCCTCAAGTGATGGTTCCACTTCAGCCTCCCAAGAAGCTGGTACTAGAAGTTCAAGCCACACATCCAGCTAAGTTTTAAATTTTTTAATAGGATCTCACTATGTTGTCCAGGCTGTTCTTACAATTTTATTTTTAAAAATAAAGACTGAGTCTCAATATGTTGCCCAGTGGTCTCGAATTCCTGTACTCAGTTGATTCTCCTGCCTCTGCCTCCCAAGGTGATTGGATTGCAGATGTGAGCCATCGAGCCCAGTCTGCTTTTATAGTTTTTGTGGAGGAACTTTACACACATTGAAATGCATAAATCTTTACAATTTTGAAAAAGTACTCATGTAGCAACACCCAATCAAGATACAGGACATTCCATCTCTACAAATGGTGATGGCATGCCACAGTTCTAGGCTGGGCGTAGTGGCTCATGCCTATAATCCCAGCACTTTGGGAGGCTGAGGCAGGAGATTGTTTTCATGCATAGTTATGAGTGTAACACTTAGACACAGACCCTGCGCCAGCTACATCAAAGGAAATGTTAGCCACATTTGTGCATTTCTAGAGTCCTAGCCCTTGCTGTGCTGGTTAAACCGGGAAGAGTGCTAGGGGAATTTGGGGTGAGATGGTGATTCTGTTTTTCTCCATTGGCTCCCAACTTGCATCAAGAGATGAAACATCTAAGGCTGGACTGCCCAACATGGAAGCCACTTAGCCAGATGTGGCTTTTTACATTTAATTATCACTTAAACACAACTTTAAAATTCGGTTTGTCAATCACACTAGACCCATTTCTTTCTTTGTTTTTTAAGTTTTAATTTTAAAGATGTGGGGTACAATTCAGGGTTAGGCATGCAAGTGTTCACTATGCAGAGACCCCTGTTGATGAGGGGTGACACCCTTCCGCTGGCAGTTTCCTGTTACTGCTAATCCTGACCCCCCCCCCGCAACCTCTGGCAGCTTCCCACTACTACCAATCCCTTTCTTATGCTATTACGATCGTTGTTCAGGGTCCGCTTATGAGTGAGAACACATGATACTCAGTTCTTTGTTTCTGCGATAGATCGGTCAGTATCACAGACGCTAAGTCCATCCGAGTTGCTGCGAAGTTCAATTTTGTCCTTCTTTACGACTAGTCCCATTCCAAGGGCTCAGTAGCCACACGTGGCTAGTGACTGCCATATGGGGCAGTGCAGACCCAGAACACTCCCACTGTCACGGAACATTCCACTGAACAGACTGTTCTAGGCAGTGGAAGGGAGATGAAACAGCAGAGCTGGAAAGTGAAGCCTGCAAGATGCAGAACTGAAAACACGAACAATGTTGAACATTTACCTTTGCCTCAAATACACCCTCCCACCACTGTCATTTTCTCTCCTTTTATTTTTATTTTTTTATTCTTTTGAGTTGGAGTCTTATTCTGTCGCCCAGGCTGGAGAGCAGTGGCGCACACCTGGCCACCCCAGCGTCGACCTGCTGGGCTCCTGCGATCCTTCCGCCTCAGCCTTCTAAGTAGCTGGAACTACAGGTGTGCACTACCATGCCTGGTTAATTTTTTATTTATTGTAGAGACGAGGTCTGGCCAAGCTGCCCAGGCGGGTCTCGAACCAGGCAGCCCTCTCACCTCAGCCTCCCAAAGTGCTGGGATGACAGGCTGAGCCACCGAGCCCGGCCTCTCTCCCTCTTTTAAAGAATCATTTCTCTCTTTATGTTTTATTTTCTTTTTATCTACTGTTTTGCATTAACTTTTATTCACTTTTTATTATTCCAGTCTTCCATTCCCTTATTCTCTCCTTTCTCCTGCTATTTCTTTTTTCATTCAATATTATTTATTGATTATTAAGAGAATTTTGCTTCCAGTTATAATGGACTAGGTATTTCTGACCAATCCATCCCGAGAACAATTAGAACTGCTTTACGAAATATACATGCAAAGAATATGTTTGAAGCCTGTGGTATAATAAAAAGTATGTCTGAGTGGAGTGCTGTGGCAGGTGCCTGTAGTCCAAGCTACTCTGGAGGCTGAGGCAGAAGGATTGCCTGAGCCCAGGAATTCAAGACCAGCCCGGGTGATACAGAAAAACCTCATCTAAAAATAAATAAATTTCTGCAGATCACATGGGGCAGAAAATATCTATATACTATATGTATATAGATGTGTGTGTGTGTGTGTGTAGTCTTTGTCCCTGGCTTCTGACATACAACTTCAAAAAATCTTAGAACTTCCTGCCAGCACTTTGAGAGGCTGAGGTGAGAGGACTGCTTGAGTCCAGGAGTTCAAGACCAGCCTGGGCAATATAGTAAGACCTCATCTCTACAAAAATAAAAATAAAAAAATTATCCAGGCATGGTGGTGTGCACTTGTGGTCCCAGCTATTCTGGAGGCTGAAGAGGGAAGATTGCTTGAACTCAGGAGTTTGAGGCCGTGGCGAGCTGTGCTCATACCACCGCACGCCAGCTGGGTGACAGAGTGAGACACCGGCTGAACAACAAACACACACAACTTGGCATTTCCTAAATTATAGGATGTCTTTTTTTATGTCTGTAAGGTGATTGTTTTCCGGACCCCTAGATCCTCAGGATAAGGGCCGGTCACCAGAAAAACCGACTGCATGATCCGTGAGCTGGAACTTTCCCCACCCAGGACCACCACAGAGGAGGTGGGGAGTCTGGAGGCTGAATTCAGCTACAGGGTAAATTATCTAATCGAGCATGCCTATGAATTGAAACTGCAGTAAGGACTGAACAAAAAGCATGGGGTGCCTTCCTGGTGGGTGGACACAGCCAGGTACTGGGAGGACAGCGCACCAAGACACCACCGCCCTGGAGGCTCCGGTATCTCCCAACCCCCGCCCCCCAGGCCTCTCCCTGTACGTCTCTTTCACTCGGCTGTTCCTGAATTGTGTCTTCTGTAACCAAACTGTAATCGTAACTATAGCATTTTCCTGAGTTCTACGAGTCGTTGAGTGAATGATCAGATCTTGGTGGGGGTGGGAGGCTGGTAGCTTGAGGACACCCAGGGACGGGTGGCTCGTCTCGCAGGTAGGGGCCGCCTTATGGGACTGAGCCTCATAACCTGTGGGGGGTCTGTGCTAACTTTGGGCAATAAATGCCCGAGTTGAATTGAGTTGCAGGACACCCAGCTGGTGTCAGAGAGCCGGTGCTGGCAGAGAAAGGCATTGTGGAGCTAACAAAGGGGTTAGCTGACATAAAACTTCAGAAAATCTTAGAACTTCCTGCCAGGTGTGGTGGCGCACACCTGTAATCACAGCACTTTAGGAGGCCAAGATGAGAGGATCGCTTGAGTGAAAAACCCAGAATAAAACCCAGTGAGGTGAGCCCAGCATCTGAAGGTACTTTTTTTCCCTAGGACCATTTGCCAACTTCACAAGACGTGGCTGAGAAGTTGAAACAGGCTATCATTGGATATATAGAACTAGAGAGACAAACATTGGACTTTAGGTATACCAAGAAGGGGTGACCCTGGGCAAATTTCATCTTAGCTTTGGGTTAAATCCCCCAAAGCCTACCCCCTATGAATAAGGATAACCAGAAATAAACAGGCCATCAAGGGGATTGAAGCCAAGCTTTGACCCATCTTCCACCCTAGTTGCAGTGAGGGAGTCTGGGATTGCTAGTGACTCTAGTGGTGTACCAGAAGCAAACACAAAATCTTTCACCAAGGGTGATAAAAATCCTCCTAGGTCTCAAATATTCTCTGCAATTGACTTTTTTTAAAAAACGTACAATGTTTAGCACTCAAAAATAACGAACTCTATGAGAAGAAGAGATCATCTGATCTAAAACCAAAACCGGTAATAGACAATAGAAACAGGCTAACAAAAGACCTAAATAAAAGAGTTGCCAGGCACAGACGTTAATATGTTTACAGTAATAAGTAACAAAACAGAGTTTATCAGAGAACTGAACACTTAAAAAGTCCAATAATACAAATAATACAATGAAATGGAGAACCTGGAGCTGTAAAATTCAACTGAAACTAAGAACTCAATAGATAGAGGCTTAAGAGTAGAACAGACCCAGCTGAAGAAAGCATCAGTGATGTGAAAGCTAGGTTAGAAGAAAATATCCAGACTGAAACACAGATACACTTTAAAAGAGCATAAAGGACATACAGAATACATTTTATTTATTGTTTTGAGTTGGAGTCTCACTCTGTCACCCAGACTGGAGTGCAGTGGCACGCCCCCAGCCACTGCAGCCTCGACCCGCTAGGCTCAGGTGATCCTTCCACCTCAGCCTTCTAAGTATCTGGAACTACAGACATGTGCTACCAGGCCCGGCTAATTTTTTGATTTGTTGTAGAGATGAGGTCTCGCCAAGTTGCCCAGGCTGGTCTCGAACCCACAGGCTCAGGCAATCCTCTCACCTCAGCCTTCCAAAGTGCTGGGATTATAGGCGTGAGCCACTGTGCCTGGGAGAGAACACATTTTAGAACTATGATATATAAATGTAAATGTAATTGGAACTTCAGAGGAAAAGAATGCAGAGAAAATGGAGAGGAATCAATACACGAAGTGGTAGTGACTAAGAATCTTTTCCAGTACTGAAGAAAGACATGAAGTCACAGACAATAGAAAGCATCATGAACCCTAAATAAGACAAACTGAGAGAAAACAAAAGGGGAGCATCACAGTGAAACTACTGAAAACTGAAGCCAATTAACTATAAGAAACATCCTAGCCGGGCTCGGTGGCTCAGCCTGTCATCCCGCGCCTTTGGGAGGCTGAGGTGAGTGGATTGCCTGAGCCCGCGGGATCGAGACCTGCCTGGGTAACTTGGTGAGACCTCATCTCTACAATTAATCAAAAATCAGCTGGGTGTGGTAGCGTGCGCCTGTAGTTCCGGCTACTCGGAAGGCTGAGGCGGAAGGATGGCCGGAGCCCAGCGGGTCGAGGCTGCGGTGGCCGGGAGCGGCCACTGCACTCCCGTCTGGGCGACAGAGTGAGACTCCAACTCAAAAACAAAAAAAAGAAACATCCTGAGAATAAAAGACCAACAAGCTGATAAGACTGTGAGAGACAGCCGGGCTTGGTGGCTCATCCTGTAATCCCGCACCTTTGGGAGGCTGAGGTGAGTGGATTTCCTGAGCCCACAGGTTCGAGACCCGCCTGGGCAGCGAGCCCTCATCTCTGTAATAAATCAAAAAATCGGCCGGGCGTGGTAGTGCACGTCTGTAATTCCGGCAACTCGGAAGGCTGAGGCGGAAGGATCGCCGGAGCCCAGCAGGTCGAGGCTGTGGTGGCCGGGAGTAGCCACTGCACTCCAGTCTGGGCGACAGAGTGAGACTCCAACTCAAACAAAACAAAACAAAACAAAGATTGTGAGAGACTTCTCAATAGAGACAATGGAATCCAGAAGAAAATGAAATATGATCTTCAAAGTGCTGAAAGAAAATAATTGCCAACCTAGGACTACATAGTCAATAGAACGTTTGTTTATTTATTTATTTGAGTCAGGGTCTCACTCTGTCGCCCAGGCTGGAGTGCAGTGGCACGCTCACGGCCTCTGCAGCCTCGACTTGCTGGACTCAGGTGATCCTTCTGACTCAGCCTTCCAAGTAGCTGGAACTATAGGCATGCACTACCATTCCCAACTAATTTTTGATTTATTGTAGAAACAAGGTCTCACCATGTTGCCCAGGCTGGTCTCAAACCCGCAGATTCAGACAATCCTCTTGCCTCCGCCTCCCAAAGTGTTGGGTTTATAAGCGTGAGCCATCGCATCCGGCATGAATCCATATATTTAAATAATGTATATAGAAGTAGCTACTTATACATATTTTTTAGATAGCCTTTTTTTTTTTAGTTAAAGTCTCACTCTGTTGCCCAGGATGGAGTGCAGTGGCATGCTTACAGCCACTGCAGCCTCGACCTACATGCTCAAGAGATCCTTCTGCCTCAGCCTCCCAAACAGCTGGACTACAGGCGTGCCCCACCATGCCTGGCTAATATTTTTATTTATTGTAGAGACGAGGTGTTGCCAAGTTGCTGCTCTGGAACCCCTCGGCTCAGGCAATCCTCTTGCCTCCATCTGCCAAAATATTGGAAATACAGGCTTTAGCCACTGGGCCCAGCCTAGAGAGATATCTTTAAAATAATTTTGATCAAAAACCTCCTTGCGGGCAACCCCTTCGGGTGCCCTCCCACTGTGGGAGCTTTTCTGTCTTCTCAATAAATCCTACTTTAAACAAAACAAAGCAAAACAAAACAAAACTTCCTGGCACTAATAAGGGACTTGGGCAAAGTCTGAGAGTATAAAATCAATGAGCAAAAGACAGTCACTTTTTTTTTTGAGTCAAAGTTTCACTCTGTCGCCCAGACTGGAGTGCAGCGGTACACTCACGGGCACCACAGCCTCGACCTGCTGGGCTCAAGAGATCCTCCTGCCTCAGCCTTTCACACAGCTGGAACTATAGTTCTGCGCCACCACACCCAGCTAACTTTTCTTGATTTGTTATAGAGACAAGGTCTCACTAAGTTGCCCAGGCTGGTCTCGAACCTCTGGGCTCAGGCATTCCTCTTGCCTTGGCCTCCCAAAGTGCTGAGATTACAGGAGTGAGCCACTGCACCGGCCTGACAGTCACATTTTTATATACCAACAACAAACAGGTAGAGAATCGAATAAAAATTACAATCCCATTCACAATAGCCACACACACACACACAAAAATGAAATATCTTGGCATCTTCCTAACCAGAGAAGTGAAAGACCTTTACAACGAAAACTACAAAACGATGCTCAAAGAAATCAAAGAAGACACAAATGGAAAAACATTCCTTGCTCATGGATTGAAAGAATCAACATTGTTAAGATGTCCATCCTACCCAAGGCAATCTATAGATTCAATGCAATACTCATTAAATTACCATCATCATTCTTCCCAGACCTGGAAACAGAAATATAGAAGTTCATATGACCGTGAATAGCCAAAACAATCCTCAGCAAAAGAAAGAAAGCGGGAGGTATCACGATCCCAGACTTTAAACTTTATTACAAGGCTACAATAATCAAAACAGCCTGGTATAGTACAAGAACAGGCATATAGACCAATGTAATAGAATGGAGATTTTGGAAGAAAACCTCAATTCCTCAACCAACTCATCTTCGACAAAGCCTCCACCCACAACCACTGGGGAGAGGAGAAGCTAGTCAGTAAATGGTGCTGGGAAAACTGGCTGACCACATGCAGAAGAATGAAACAGGACCCCTACCTGTCACCATACACAAAAATCAACTACAAATGGATTAAAGACCTAAGTGTAAAACCTCAAACTATAAAGAATCTTGAAAATGTACAGAAAGTGGAATAGGCAGCTGATTCCTGATCAAAACCCCAGATGTCCATGCTATAAGAGATAAGATAGACAAGTGGGACCTCATCAAAGCTTCTGCAAAGCAAGAAAAGCCATCAAGATAGTGGGGAGACAGTCCACAGAATGGGAAAAAATATTTGCCAACTGTATGTCTGACAAAGGCCTAACATCCAGGATCTACAAGGAATTCAAATGTGCCAAAAGGAAAAAAACAAACAGTTCCATTAAAAAATGGGCAAAAGACATGAATAGACACTTCTCGAAAGAAAATATATGAGCAGCCAATAGAAACATGAAAAAATGTTCAACCTCACTAATCATCAGAGAAATGCAAATCAAAACCACAATGAGATACCACATTGAGATTCCAGTAAGCATGCCCATCAATAATAAAACAAAAAACAACAGATCCGGCGAGAATGCAGAGAAAAGGGCATGCTTCTACACTGCTGGTGGGAGTGCAAACGAATTCAACCTCTATGGAAAACAGTGTGGCGATTTCTAAAAGAACTAGACATTGACCTTCCATATGACCCAGCAATCCCTCTTCTGGGAATATACCCGGAGGAACTCAAATCATTCTACAAAAACGAGACCTGCACTTGCATGTTTACTGCAGCACTATTCACAGTAGCACTTTTCTCAATAGCAAAAACATGGAACCAACTCTACTGCCTGTTGAAAGTGGACTGGACTAAACAAAAAAGTGGTACGTATACACAATGGAATATCACACGGCCATCAAGAAGGATAAAATCATGGACTCCGCAGCGACTTGAATGGATTTGGAGTCTATCATACTCAGTGATCTATCACAGAAACAAAGAACTGAGTACTGCATGTTCTCACTCATAAGTGGACCCTGAACATCTATCATAATACTACAAAAAAGGGATTGGCAGTAGTGGGACACTGCTGGGGGTGGGGGGTAGCACATACCATCAATAAGGGTGCCTGATTCTAATCCAGGTGAAGTGAGGTCCAATGGGAGGCCCAAAACGTCACCTGTACCTAAACCACTTATGTTTGCAATCCTGATTTGTGCCCCACAGCTTTTACATTTAGATAAATAAAATAATTTTGAAAATAGCATAAGTCAGGAGGAATGTATATAAAATTCAAGTGATATAAGACTTTAATAACTCAAGGATGCACGCTAATCTCTAGGGGAACTGTGAACGGAATGGTTTCTAAAAAACCGTTTAACTACAGGTATAGCAATGTTTATGCACCATTGTTTGTAATAGCCAAAATGCGGAAACAACCCAATAGATGACTGGAGAACAGATGATAAACACTGAAGACATAATACCAATTGAAGCAAACCAGGCATACAAGGACGAATGTCATATGATTCAGCTTATACAAGAATTCTGGCATAGGTAAATTCATAGAGGTAGACAGAAAGTAGATGCGAAGTTACTAGGGGTTGAGGTAGAATTTTTTTTAAAGGGCATAAAGGACATAGGGAATATATTTTGCTTTCTTTTTTGAGTTGGAGTCTCGCTCTGTCACCCAGGTTGGAGTGCAGGGGCATGATCATAGCTCACTGTAGCCTCACACTGCTGGCCTCAGGTGATCCTTCTTCCCTAGTCTCCCAAGTAGGTGGGACTACAGGTGCACACCACCATACCTGGCTAATTTGATGAGTTCTCTTTTGTAGAGATGAGTCTTGCTCTGTTGCCTAGGCTGGTCTTGAATGCCTGGGCTCAAGCAACCCTTCCACCTGGGCCTCTCAAGGTGCTGGGATGACAAGCATGAGCCACGGTGCCTGGCTGGAAACACAGTTTAACACTGCAACATATCGATATAACTGGAACTGGAACTCCAGAGGCAATGACCCGAGAGAGAATGGGGAGGAATCAATACACGAAAAATAGAGAGTGGTGATGGCTATGTGACATGGTGAATATAATTAATGTCAGTGAATTATACATTTAAAAATGGTTAAAATGAGGCAGGTGCAGTGGCTCATGCCTGTAATCCCAGCATTTTGGGAGGCCAAGGTGGGAGGACTGCTTGAGCCCAGGAGTTTGAGATCAGCCTGGGCCACAGAGCAAGACCTCATACCTACAGAAAGTACAAAGATTAACTGGATGTGGAGGCATGCACCTGTAGTCCCGGGTACTCAGAAGGCTGAGGTGGAAGGATCATCAGAGCTCGGGGGTTCAGCCATGATTATGCCACTGTACTCCAGCCTGGGTGACAGAGTGAGACCCTGACTCAAACAAAACAAAAGAAAACAAAAAATTACAAAACAATTACAAGCTGCGGACAAGAGCAGCATCTTACATATAAAGATACACGAGGGTGCTTGTGATTGCTGCTTTCCTTTCTCCCACAATCTGTCAGGCTCTTCCTTTCTCCCTTGGGCCCAGCAAAACGGTGCCTGCAATAAAGGGTGGCGGGAAAAAGAGGGGCCGTTCTGCCATCGACGAGGTGGTGACCCAGCATACATCACCAACATTCACAAGCGCACCCATGGAGTGGGCTTCAAGACACATGCGCCTCGGGCACTCGAAGAGATCTGGAAATCTGCCATGAAAGAGATGAGGACTCCAGAGGTACACATTGACACCAGGCTCAACAAAGCTGTCTGGGCCAAAGGAACAAGGGTTGTCTCATACCGTATCTGTGTGCGGCTGTCCGGAAAATGTAATGAGGATGAAGCCTCACCAAATACACTTTGGTTACCTATGTACCTTTACCCCTTTCAAAAATCTACAGTCAATGTGAATGAGAATTAGTCACTGATCACCAAGTACATCAAAGTTATAAAACTGCCCCCCCAAAGACACATAAAGGAAAAATGGGAAAATATACCATGCAAGTACTAATCAAAAGAAAGCTAGTATAGCTACAGTTATATAGAATGATGTTAAGGCAAAAATATGTGAATAAAAAATAAACAAAACTCTAAAAAGAAATAGACAAATTCACAAGCATAGTGGGAAATTTTACTACTCTTTCTCGGTGATTGCTAGTACAAGCAGTCAAAAAAAATGAGTAAGGATATAGAATTGTGTTGTCCAAATTTGTACCTACCAGCTACACATGCACTTGAAGATCCAAAAGAACTTATAAATAAAACTGTTAGAGTTAAAACATGAGTTTAGCAAATTTGCTGGATATTAGGTCAATGAACAAAAACCAACTGCTTTTCTACATACCATCAACAAAGTAATAGAAAATGACATTTTAAAAAAGATGCCATTGAGATTTCTAGTTTCTGGTCCAGCATGATAGAAGCTTAGACGTTGCCACTCCATTCTAACAAGTCAAAAGCTGAACACATGGAAAAATAAACAGTTTTTTCTCATATCTGTCAGAGAAGTGAGGTCATAGCACAAACTGCTATGCCCCTGAACTGGAGAGACAGACAGTGGATACAGAAAATTGCAACTTACCAGAGCAGAAACCTCCAAGAGAACTAGTGTAGGACAGAGAAACCTGACCTGTATTGATGAATTGCTGGAGGTCCTGTGTAGACAAGTCGGAGAGAGAAAAACTCTAGGAGGACTCCCCATGGTTTCGTGAACTTTACTCGTAGAAGCTCAACTAAATTCTCATCGTGAATATAGGAGAAAAATCCCCTTGGACTTCCAGCAAGGCGAGGGAAAAAAAGAACTACATCAGAGTAGTCCGCTTTTCTTACCAAGGCCGGCCCTCAGGAGAAACTACTTTATCAGAGGCTAAACTTCTAGATTTTTCAGAGCCTAACTTACCTGGAGAGAGGAAAATATCTAACTCTAGCCTCCTCTTCCATCCTTTCCCATCTAAGGCGGGAAAAGGGCATTGGAAAGCCCTTGTGAAGTTTGAAGATCACAGCACAGGGACACAGGCTCACTAAAACAATGAGACCTAACAACAAGCTGTAGAAATCTCCCCTCCACACCTCTCTGCCACATTACTGAGGCTGTTTGACAACATTACTGGCTGTTTTCACCCAGTATGACATGTCCACCTTTCAATGTGAAATTACAAGGCAGAAAACATAGTTTGAAGAGAAAGAGCGAACATCAGAACCAGACTCAGAAATGGCAGGAATAGGCCGGGTGGCTCAGTCTGTAATCTCAGCACTTTGGGAGGCTGAGGTGAGTGGATTGCCTGAGCCCATGGGTTCAAGACCAGCCTGGGCAACTTGGTGAGACCTCGTCTCGACAGTAAATTTTTTAAAAAAATTAGCCAGATGTGGTAGAGTGCGCCTGTAGTTCCAGCTCCTTGGAAGGCTGAGGCAGAAGGGTCGCTGGAGCCCAGCAGGTTGACGCTGGGGTGGCCGTGAGTGTGCGCCTCTGTACTCCAGACTGGGTGATGGAGTGAGATTCCAACTCAAAAAAAACAAAAACAAAAACAAAGAAAAAAAGAAATGGCAGAGATGCTGGAATCATCAGATCAGGAATTTAAAAACAAGAATGATTAATATGCCGAGGGCCTTAATGGAAAAAACAGCAACATGAAAGAACAGATGGATAATGTAAACAGAAAAATGGAAATTCTACTGAAGAATCACAAGGAAATGCTAGAGAAAACACTGTACAGAATGCAAAGGCGAAGAATACCTTGGATGAGCTTATTAGGAGACTGGACAAAGCTAAGGAAAGAATCTCTGCACTTGAGGATATGTCAGAAACTTCAAAAAGTAAAAAGCAAAGAGAAAAAAGAGAGAGAGAGAGAGAAATGGAACAGAATATTCAAGAACTGTGGGACAACAAAGGTGTAACTTGTGTATAATGGGAATGCCAGAAGAAGGAAGAGAGAAAGGAACAGTAAGCATATTGGAAACAGTAACGACTGAGAATTTCCCTCAAATTAATGTCAGACACCAATCCACAGATTCAGAAAGCTTAGAGAATACAAATGCACAAAAAACTACACTTAGGAATATCATTTTGCTGTTGCTGTTGCTGTTTTGAGTCGGAGTCACACTCTGTCATGCTGGAGTGCAGTGGCATGCTCATGGCTACTGTGGCCTCCACCTACTGGATTCAGGTGATCCTTTGGCCTCAGCCTTCCAAGTAGCTGGAACTACAGATGAGCACCACCATACCTGGTTAATTTGTTGATTTATTGTAGAGATGAGGTCTCACCAAGTTGTCCGGGCTGGTCTTGAACCTTTGGGCTCAAGCAATCCTCTCACCCCGACCTCCCAAAGTGCTGGGATTAGAGACATGAGTCACTGCACCCAGTTGGCATATCACATTTAAACCACAGAAAAGAAAAATTGTTGAAAGAAGTCAGAGGAAAAAACACTACCTACAGAAGGGGAAATATAAAAGTAACATCTGACTTCTCGGAAACCATGCAGGCATGAAGAGAGTGTTGTGAAATATTAAGTGTTGAGAGGAAAAAAAATCAATCTAGGTGTATTTGTTAGCTTGGGTTGCCATAACAAAATACCATAGACTAGAAGGCTTAAGCAATGTAAGTTTATTGACTCATAGTTCTGGAGGCTGAATGTCTGATATCGAGGTGCCAGCACAATCAGGTTCCTGTGAGGACTCTTTCTTGGATTGCAGACGGCTGCCTTCTGCTGTGTTCTCACGTGGTGAAGCGAGAGAAAGAGTCAAGGAGGGACCAGAGCGAGAGTGATAGCAGGAGAGAGATCTTTCTCCCTCTTTCTCTTCTTCTAAGGCCACCAATCCTGTGGGATTCGTGGGATATGACCTCATTCGACTGTATAACTTCCTTTAACCTTAATTACTTCCCAAACACACGGTCTCCAAATACAGTCTCATTGGGGGTCAGAGTTTCAACATACGAATTTTGGGGGACATATTTCAGTCCATAGTATTAGAATTCTCCAGACTAAATGTAGCCCTAACACCCCAGTGCTCAGAACATATCTCCCTTATGAATGGATGTGTTACTGCACAGGAAAAATACATAAACATTCCAAATACACTAGAAAGTAATCCCAGCCGGGCTCGGTGGCTCAGCCTGTAATCCCGTGCCTTTGGGAGGCCAAAGTGAGTGGATTGCCCGAGCCCGCGGGTTCGAGACCCGCCTGGGCAGGCGAGACCTCATCTCTACAATAAAAAAAAAAAAAAAAAATCAGCTGGGCGTGGTAGCGCGCGCCTGTAGTTCCAGCTACTTGGAAGGCTGAGGTGGAAGGATCGCCGGAGCCGGAGCGGCCACTGCACTCCAGTCTGGGCGACAGAGTGAGACTCCAACTCAAAAAAAAAAAAAGAAAGTAATCCCATTTCCAGGTTAGCTAGCTGTCTGCAGGATGCAAGGGCCTTTCTCTTGCTCCTGCCTATGCCTGGAATTGCCATGGGAGGGAGAAACACACCCACCTCTAGCTGTCCACAGGCTGGAATTCAGCTTCGTCGGGAATAAAACTGAAGTTTGCATGTCTGTCCGTCTGCCTGGATCTCAGCTTCAAACACAGGGATGGCGCAGTGCCTGGGTAATGGTCGTCATCAACTCTAATCGTAGCTTCTGTCATGGTTGGGGAGGCTGCCCCAGACACACCCACCAGCACGGAGGCAGAGGGACCCTCTCTTGTCCTCAGTCACAGGGCCTGCGACCCTGCCGTTGTGTCTGTCGCCCCTTCTAGCAGCATCTTCGGATCCGGCAATTCGCTGTGGTTTCTGATTTGCCTTTGCGACTCGGGGATCTTTTCTGGAGATTGCGCCTCTCGAGGGCTCACTGTCTCCTGGCCTTGAAGAACTCATTTAAGTGGGGCGTGGCGGGGGACTCCCTCCTGCTCATTCCATGACACTCCGCCTCTTCCTGCAAATCCCCTTCTGCCTTGGGTTTAAATCATTGAAAACAAAAGCCTTAGAAGGAAACACCAAGCTGGCAGTTTTTTGCTTTCTGTCCTGCTGCCAGCAAGAAAAACGAAGCTTAATTGATCGTCTGAATTGTGAAATGGAAAAGGGGAAATATGAGAAAAATAACAAAAACGTCAGGAAATATTATTCCTTCGCTTCTTTCATAAGTATACAGTTGACCCTTGGACCACGCAGGGGGTTAGGGGTGCTGACCCTTGCGTGGTTGAAAGTCTGCGTATAGCACTGGACTCCCCAAAGACTTTACTAACAACTCACTGTTGACCAGAGTCTCACCGGCAACAATGATGAACACACATTTTGTATGTCACAGGTATTACATAGTGTATTCTTTTTAAAATTTTTTTATTTTTATTTTTATTTTTTTTGAGTTGGAGTCTCACTCTGTCGCCCAGACTGGAGTGCAGTGGCCGCTGCCGGCCACCGCAGCCTCCACCTGCCGGGCTCCGGCGATCCTTCCGCCTCAGCCTTCCGAGTAGCTGGAATTACAGGCATGCGCTACCACGCCTGGCTAATTTTTTGATTTATTGTAGAGGTGAGGTCTTGCTGCCCAGGTGGGTCTCGAACCCGCGGGCTCAGGCAATCCACTCACCTCAGCCTCCCAAAGGCGCGGGATTACAGGCTGAGCCACCGAGTCCGGCTACATAGTGTATTCTTACCGTAAAGTCAGCTAGAGAAAAGAACATGTTACTAAGACAATTGTAAGGAAGAGAAAACGTATTTCCTATTGATTAAGTGGAAGTGGATCATCCTGAAGGTTCTTCACAACGAGTGGCTGAGGAGGAGGAGGAGAAGCAGCAGGAGGAAGGACAGGTCTTGCCATCTCAGGAGCGGCAGAGGAAGAAGAAAATCTGCCCGTAAGTGGACCCCTGCAATTGTTCAAGGGTCATCTGTATATGCTGGGCTTCAACAGAATGACTTTAAATAAAGAAAAGAGAGAGAGAAAGAAAGAGACAGAGAGAAAGATGTGTGTGCGAAAGAGAGAGAGACAGACAGACAGACATATAGATGGTGGGTCTCAGTTTAAAAAACAACTAGGCCGGGCGTGGTGGCTCACACCTATAATTCTAGCACTTTGGGAGGCTGAGGTGAGAGGATTGCCTGAGCCTATGGGTTCGAGACCAGCCTGGGCAACTTGGTGAGACCTCATCTCTACAACAAATCAATAAATTAGCCGGGCGTGGTGGCGCGTGCCTGCAGTTCCAGCTACTTGGAAGGCTGAGGCAGAAGGAGCACCTGAGCCCAGCAGGTCAAGGTTGCGGTGGCTATGAGCATGCCACTGCACTCCAGCCTGGGCGACAGAGTGAGACTCCAACTCAAAACAAAACAAAACAAAACAAAAGCAACAACTGCCAGACGCAGTGGCTCATGCCTGTAATCCCAGCATTTTGGAAGGCTGAGGCAGAAGATTTACATGAGCTCAGGAGTTCAAAACTAGCCTGGACAACACAGCAAGACCTGCCTCTACACAAAAATCAAAAAATGTACCAGGCATGGTGGCACGTGCCTGTAGTCCCAGGTACTCGGGAGGCTGAGGCAGAAGGATCACCTGAGTCCGGGAGGCCGAGGCTGCGGTGAGCTGTGATCATGCCACTGCCCTCCAGCCTGGGTGACAGAAGGAGACTCCGACTCAAAAAATAAATAAATAGGAAAAGCAACAACCATAGCTACAGGAAGACCAAAGTCCCACCCCAGGGCTATTTCCTCCGAGCAGGGCCCAGCTCAGCTCAAAGGACCCTTCGGTAGCTGGTGTCACGCTTGGTACACTCCTCTATCACAGGGGCCCAGCGTCCCCTGCTCTCGCTCCGCAGACTTGGATTCCCACTCTGGGCCGCAGTTTTGCTGCTGGGGTCTTGCCCTGGGCAGGTTTGGGCTGCCTGAGCTCCTGCAACTTCAGCCATTAGCCCTCTGGCCTCAGACTCTCTGCTTTCGTTTTTTAAAGATACAAGAATTGGACTTCAGAGTCTTCAGCCAAAGCATGTGTGAAACGGAAATGGGAAAATGGGAGAAACTTGGCTTCACCGGGTCACTTAACTTCTGCGCATCCCACTTGCTTTGTGCATGAAGGGAGGCTGGTCTGAAGAGTGTCTGCCTCACAGCCATCATGAGGATTAGAGTTAATATTTGCAAAGCACTTAGGAAGTGCCTGTCACGCAGGAAGTGTTCCATAAGCGTTAGGTGAATAGAACAAAAAGTCCCGAGTTTTACCTCTGAGAGGGGGTTTCCAGACCCAACTCCCCCACCCTCAACTCCCTCTGACTTGAAGCTCTTCAGTTGAGAGGCTGTTGCTCATGACAGAGAGCCTGCTGGGTAAAAGAAAGCGTCAAGTTTTGGAGTAAAACATTCCCTCCATTTCAAATCCAGAAATTATACACCTAAAGACTGCGATTTCCATCCATAACCACATCTAACTTTTCTGAGCCAAGGGATAGCATGAGTCAGTAGACATCCCATCACAGTTTCCCAAAAATAGGAACCCGTTTTCTCTGCTCCACCATGAAATGCACCCTAGGACAGAACGTGGGCAAGAGTCGGGGCGATTTAAAGGCTGGGAGCTCCCGGCTCGCACAACAACTCTCTGCTGGTGCCCAGATGTGTGAGAAACCGACGGTGCCTAGCAATGCCGTTGGTCACAGTTTCCTGGGGTAATGTTTCTCCTTACAGGTTAACGTATGTAAGCCTCTTGACACTTCATGAAGCAGGTACCGTGAGACAAAACAGCAAATATAAGACCCCAGCAGACTGAGCACTGCCCTCTGGAAGAACGCCCTGAAGACTGTGAGCAGGACGGAGCACAGGTTCCCATAACCCTTGCCCAAATCACCGCAGTTTCAGGAGAGATAAGTGCGGTGATCCTCTTCCTGTACGTAAGAAAATGTCTGACAGGACTAATGACCATACCTCGATAATCTGTAACCAGATGGACCCACACGTCCAAATTTTGATGAGACTTTGCTCTAGTGTAACTGCTAGGCTTATTAAACATTTTTTTTTTTTGAGTTGGAGTCTCACTCTGTCGCCCAGACTGGAGTGCAGTGGCCACTCCCGGCCACCGCAGCCTCGCCTGCTGGGCTCCGGCGATCCTTCCGCCTCAGCCTTCCGAGTAGCTGGAACTGCAGGTGCGCGCTACCACGCCCGGCTGATTTTTGATTTATTGTAGAGATGAGGTCTCGCCAAGTTGCCCAGGCGGGTCTCGAACCCGCGGGCTCAGGCGATCCACTCACCTCGGCCTCCCAAAGTGCTGGGATTACAGGCTGAGCCACCGAGCCTGGCCTAAACAGTTTTTAAAATTTCTTTTGAGTCGGGGTCTCACTCTGCCACTCAGGCGGGAGTGCCTTGGCCCAGTCACAGCTTACCACAGCCTCAACTTCCTGGGCTCCTGAGAAGCTGGGACTACATGGTGGGCACCACCACATCTGGCTAATTTTTTTATTTCTGTAGTGATAGGGGTCTCAGTATGTGTGGAGAAACATGTGGTCCAAATAGGCCAACAATTGGATAAATTATATTGAAGAAAGGGGTCTCAAGATGAGATTGACAGATGTTACAAAGAATTTACTGACCACAGTAAGTCATAAAAGCTTACTGAGACTGTAAATTATTGTTATAAACTAACCCTTAGCTGACTGCTGTAAATGGAAGAAGTTAGCCATTGCCATGAATTAACCTTATCTTAAGGAATCAATCAGCTGTCTTATAAACCCCTCACACAACACACACCACACAGCTAACCTCCCTCTCCACACCCCTTGGCATCTCATGTCAATTCCCCTGATATAACCCTATAAAATTTCCCTCCAGCCCCTGCCTCTTTACAGACGACAGTCTCCCTTTACAGCACTACCCGTTACTCCCTTACCACATATCTGGCCTTTAATAAATATGCCTTTCTTAATTCACAACTGTCTTGGTGAATTCTTTTACCACCCATGTGACTGGCTTCAACTAGTCGGACACATGACACTGTGGTGCCCAGGCTGGTCTCAAACTCCTGGGCTCAAGCAATTCTCCTTCCTTGGCTTCCCAAAGTGCTGGGATTATAGGTGTGAGTCACCATGCCAGGCCTTCTGCACACAGTTGATGTAACTTCCTAGCACATGTAGAACCTCCGCCGTGTGTATATAAGCTGTGTGCTGAAACACTGCTTTGGAGCCATCGAATAGAAACTCTCTGGAAGATTCTCCCGGGTTTCAACTCCCAGTAAGACTTCCAATTAGGCTGGGCTCGGTGGCTCAGCCTGTCATCCCAGCACTTGGGGAGGCCCAGGTGAGTGGATTGCCTGAGCCCATGGGTTTATGACCAGCCCGGGCAACTTGGAGAGACCTCGACTCTACAATAAATCAAAAATTAGCCGGGCGTGGTAGCACACGCCTGTAGTTCCAGCTCCTCGGAAGGCTGAGGTGGAAGGATCGCCGGGGCCCAGCAGGTCGAGGCTGCGGTGGCCGGGAGCGGCCACTGCACTCCAGTCTGGGCGACAGAGTGAGACTCCAACTCAAAAAAAAAAAAAGGACTTCCAATTAAAACTAACTTTAAGAGCCCAATTTTTTCCTTAGTTGACGGTACTCTTATTATCCTCACTTAACAGATGAGGAAACGGAGGCAATGGCAAGGTTGTAACTTTCCCAAAGGTTGCACAGCTCCCTAGTGGCAGACTGAGGCCTGCACGTTCTAACCCAGAGCCCTGGCTCTGCTGCCTCTGCTGTTCCCTGGGGTCCCTGGTTAGGATGTAAATCCTTTGGTCCTATTCCTGAAACTGTCTATATAAAATTACTTTCAGACCACAGGGTAAAAGCTGCAGAAGAGACTCGAGCCCTGAAAAGCTGCAGCTACGGTTAGAATTCAACAAATCTGTTGTTTCTAGGTCTTTCACTCCAATAAAGGGAAATCAAATATCTTCATGTCCTGACCCCTGGGAAGGGGAGGGAAGTTGCCCACAAGGCTGATACACATATTCTCCCTTTAAAAATGTGCCTCAGTCGGGCTCGGTGGCTCAGCCTGTAATCCCGCGCCTTGGGAGGCTGAGGTGAGTGGACTGCCTGAGCCCTCATCTCTACAATAAATCAAAACTTCGCTGGGCGTGGAAGTGTGCGCCTGTAGTTCCAGCTACTCGGAAGGTGGAGGCGGAAGGATGGCCGGAGCCCAGCAGGTCGAGGCTGCGGTGGCCGGGAGTGGCCACTGCACTCCAGTCTGGGCGACCGAGTGAGACTCCAACTCAAAAAAAAAAAAAAAAGTGCCTCAAACTGCACAGACACAAAAGCAGAGGCCGAGGGACAGAAGCAGCTCCAGTCTCCAGGGACCCCACCTCCCCATACGTGTTCCTCCCAAACTAGCCGCACAATGGCTCACTGCCCAGGGGACAGCAACTGATGGTCACGGGTCTTGCTTTAGAGGTAGCACCTGTTGTAAAACCTAAGCATGGTAGTTGAGATATTTCTCTGACTCTCTATTTTGACAGACCTGAGGGCCCACCTGGGCCTAGAACACATGCCAGAAAGATGGCTGTGCTGGTCCTGTGCTGCTTCCTCCCAGAAATCAGCTCTGTGACACGAAGGCAATTTTGACACCCCATGACATTATCCCAATCAGCAGTCCCTAGCTCCCTCCCTGCCAAGGCCCCTTTAAAAGCCCTGACCTCGGAATTTTCAGGGAGGTGGATTTGAGAAATGTTTCCCATCCTCCTTATTCAGCAGTCTTGCGATTTTAAACTCTTTCTTCACTGTAATGGCTGTGTCTGACAGTCTTGGTTTCTCTGGTCAGTGGGTGTAAGAACCCAGTTTGGCTGTAACAGTCCCAAAAAGTAAACGAAAAACAAACTGTCCATGAGGACAGACAAGTATTTTTAAATATGTGGTGGCACTGGCTCAACCGGAAAATACACAGGACCACACTACTGAACTGAAATGGGATTGAGTTTTCCTAATTTTAAACTCTCTCTCTCTCTTATTTTTTTTGAGTTGGAGTCTCCCTCTGTCGCCCAGGCTGGAGTGCAGTGACACGCTCATGGCCACCGCAGCCTCGACCTGCTGGGCTCCGGCGATCCTTCCGCCTCAGCCTTCCGAGTAGCTGGAACTACAGGCACGCATCACCGTGGCTGGCTAATTTTTTGATTTATTGTAGAGATGAGGTCTCACCAGTTTGCCCAGGCACATCTCAAACCTGTGGGCTCAGACAGTACTCTCACCTCGGCCTCCCAAAGTGCTGGGATTATAGGCCTGAGCCACCACACCCAGCCAATTTTAAACTTTTAAAAATGCACTTCTGAAAGAGTCTAATCTCAATCCACAAAAGAAACATAGTGGGAGAAAAACCCACTAGCACAATTTTATTGAAATAAATGTAAAGACATTCCACTTTGGCCAGTGAAAGTGAATTAATAAGCGTTGCTGTTTTGGAGTATAATTTGTATTAATAAAAAAAAAATCCAGCCAGGCACAGTGGCTCATGCCTGTAATCCCAGCACTTTGGGAGGCTGAGGCTGGAGGATCACTCTAGCCCAGGAGTTCAAGACCAGCCTGAGTCACAAAATGAGACCCTATTTCTACAAAAAATTTTTAAAACATAGCTGGGCATGGTGGCATGTGACCGTAGTCCCAGCTACTTAGGAGGCTGAGGCAGGAGGATTGCCTGAACTCAGAAGGTCGAGTTTGCAGTGAGCTGTAATTGTACCACTGCACTCCAGCCTGGATGACAGAACAAGACTGTCTAAAAAAAAAAAAAAAAGAGAGAGAGAGAGAATTTATATCTGTTTTATCTGTTTCTACACTAAGTGCTAGTTGGAAAGAGGTGCTATATCACCAATCCTCAGGGTCTGGACTCCAGGAATGGGATACTCATCATAACTTGAGAACTAACCAGTCGTAGGTAATTTACACAACTGGTTTCAACCCAGAGTTCCTGAGATGGAGCCTCATCCCTCAGACCAGATGCTCCAAAATGCAGATCTAGGCACTGTGCCTAGATCTCAAAAACCTGTCCTGGTGGGACAGCCTGGAAATCTGCACGCTAAATCAGACCTCCAGATGATCCTTGGGCAACACTTGTAAACCACTAACACAAGCATAAAATACAGCAAATTACAAGTACGCCGATGTGGTTCAGTCTGACCTCTAAGCTAGCCTTAAGAAATGGATACATCATTCTCTACCCATGAGCGTTCCCCCTGGGAATCAAAAGTGGAACAAACGGCTTTGTCTCTTTGCTTTGTTAATTCAAAAGCAGTCAGAAAACTCTTCATTTCCATTTAATATATTTGAAGTAGGGTACGTTGGGTATGTTTCCCAAGAACATTTTAGTTTTATTCATTAGTTATTTGTGGAATTGTTTCCTTTATTGTTCTCAGTATTTAATTAACCAGTTTCCAAAGAAAGCATAGGTTTCAAACCCCAAGAATGAATATGGAAACAGCAAAGACTTTCCTGGGTCCCAAGTCCCTTTTTTGTCCTGAAATGATTATATACTCTTTTCTCTCATCTCCCCCCTGTTTCACGGCCAATAGCTTCTAAGAGGTTTCTCATTTCCTGATTCCCAGGAGCTGAGCAAGACAGTATAAACGATGCTAGTTCAAGCTTTCTGAACGCTCCCTGCAAGCAAGGTTGGCATCAGAGGCATGCCTGTAAAATAGCTCTTTGTGGGTCAAGGCACTTTGGGAACCCAAGTGGCCTTCTGGGTGGATCCCAACCATTCTGATGCAGTCTGAGTTGGTACATTCAAATAAAACCTTTCCCTTACAGGGCAAACTGATTTTGCAGAAGACTACCTACTTTAAAACAAAAAAATCATGCCAAAAATTAAGAAAAAAAAACTCACAAAATTCAGAAGGGCTATTCTTTGACAAAAGTAATATGTGTGCTTTAAGTTGCCAAATATATATATATATTTTAAAAAATAGGTAACTGAGAGAAATTTGGCCAAAACATTGTAGCTTGAGCACTTTCAAGTTGAAAGTCAGTAGAGGAGTGTTAACCAACTTGGTAGATCAGAAACGTAACATATAGGAGTTGAAGCCAAATAATTGTGCTGTACAACTCAGAAAGGTTGGGGAACTGGAAGTACTAGGAAAGCAGAGGTGAGAGGAAGAGTGTGGCTTTAAAAGTCTTCATGAGAGCCGGGCTCGGTGGCTCAGCCTGTAATCCTGCCCTTTGGGAGGCCGAGGTGAGTGAATCGCCTGAGCCCGCAGGTTCAAGACCCACCTGGGCAACTTGGCAAAACCTCATCTCTACAATAAATAAAAAAAACTAGCCAGGCGTGGTGGGGCACGCCTGTAGTTGCAGCTCCTTGGAAGGCTGAGGCGGAAGGATCGCCGAAGCCCAGCAGGTTGAGGCTGCGGTGGCCGGGAGCGGCCACTGCACTCCAGTCTTGGTGACAGAGTGAGACTCCAACTCAACAAACAAACAAAAAAGTCTTCATGAGAAGTAGTTAGTAGTCAGCCCTGTGGAGAGCCTGGCTACCTCCCCCAAGCAGGCAGGCAGCCCCTGTGCTTCCAGAAGACGGAGACTTCCTTTCTGGAGAGGCTGATGTGACTCTAGGCTTAGGCTCACTGAGTATGGCTGGGTGCAGGGTGTTGTGGAAGTCTACACACTGGATGAGGACCTCAGCCCCCAAAATGTTGGAAGTGACTTATTTATTTCAGGCAGGAGGCTGGAAGATTCCTTTCTGGAGAAATGGACTGGCCAAAGATAAAAAGATAAAAAGATGCTGACGTTTAGGATCTCCCAAGAAAAAAGCCATGTGTCTGTCCTCATACCTCACCTGTGCAGCCCATTATGTGGGAAGCCCACCTGGCTTAAAGGGCTGCCAACCAGCTTGTAGTGTCACCTCCTAAACGTGAATGGACAGCCAAAAGTCACAGTTGCTGGGGGGCAAGCTCAAATATGAAAGAAAAAACTTGAAATTAGAATTGCAAGAGACAAAACTTCCACAAAACCATAAATATCAGAGAGATTAAGATGATACCATATCCATGAAAAACGTGTAAAAAACAACAAAAAACAGAGTTTCAGAAAATCAGAAGTCAGTCCAGGATTTCTAAAAATAAATTAATATAAACATTATCAATAAAGAACAGAGAAAACATAAGGGGGTCACTTATGTAGCACTGAAGGACATGCCTCTATTGAAAGAGATCCATTGTGGGCCCAGAATAAGAATTTTAAAACACCCACATAAAGCACATCATCTGACATTTTAGAAATGATAGAGAAGATATTCTAAAAGCTTTCTAAGAAAGCAAATAGTTTGTACTCAGGAATCAGAATGGCTTTGAATTAAAAAAAAACAACTTCAGAAACTAGAAGATAGTGGAGAAATGCCCTTTAACATACTGAGGGAGCTGGCTTGGTGGCTCAGCCTATAATCCCAGCACTTTGGGAGGCTGAGGTGAGTGGATTGCCTGAGCCTGTGGGTTCGAGACCCACCTGGGCAACTTGGTGAGACCTCATCTCTACAATAAATAAAAAATTAGCAGGGCATGGTAGTGCATGCCTGTAGTTCCAGCTACTTGGAGAGCTGAGGTGGAAGGATCGCTGGAGCCCAGCAGGTCGAGGCTGCAGAGGCCAGGAGTGGCCACTGCACTCCAGTCTGGGTGACAGAGTGAGACTCCAACTCAGAAAATAATAATAATAAAAGAATAAAATAAAGCAAAATACTGAGCGAAAATTAATAATAATTCTATACCCAGCTAAACTATCAAACAACTTTGACCATGGAAAAAAGATATATTTAAGCAATCATGGTCTAAAAGATTAATCTCCTATATACCTGAAAAATGGGCTTCACTAAGATGAACAAGCAGGAAGAGATGGTGTTCAAGGAAGAGGAGGAATTCAACACAGAAAAATGAGGGAAATTGTCAAGATAACAATAAGTGAAAATCCTAGGTTGATACGATGTAGCAAGCAAAGAAAGCAGTCAGCTCAGAGTGGGCTCTTAAAAAATGTGTTTGAACCTATTCATGGTAGATTCATACCTCTGTCAGAATTTGATAGCTTTAATTTGGAACAAAAAAGATAGTGACAAAATGAAAGGTGGCATAAAAAATCTATTTTCTACTTTATATTGAATAATTCCATTCTATTGGTGGGAGGAAGAAGAGCAGTAGGGAAGAGATTTCATGATTTCTACCATGGTCAGCTGAACTTGGAAGGTGGCAGATGTCTGTGAGACGCTGGAGAAACACACCACAACATAATGCTGTTGAACTGAACAGCTGTGCTGGGGTGGGATCTCAAGGTTGTGGGTCAGAGATGCAAATACCTATGGCTATACCAACTACTCTGAAGGTATCCAATCTCATTTTCTCTCCAGCCAAGCAGGGTTTGGACCAGTTAGTAGTAATAGTAATAACAGCCTACACTTATTGCCAAAAATTGTTTCAATTCACCTATTGCTATGGTCTGAATGTCCCCCAAAATTCATGTGCTGAAATGCAATTCCCATTGCAGTGGTATAAGAGGTGGGGCCCTAGGAGGTGATGAGGCCATGGGGGCTCTGCCCTCATCAATGGGAGTGGTGCCTTATGAGGGCTGGGGAGAATTAGCTCAGGTCCTTTTTTGCACTTCCACCCTTCGGCCATGCGAGGACACAGTATTCTCCCTTTCTGTAGGATGCAGACAAAATGTCTTGAGCTTGGACTCCCCAGCCTCTAGAACTGTGAGAAATAAATCTCCATCATTATAAATTACGCAGTCTCAGGTATTTTGTTATAGCAACATACATGGACTAAGAACCTACATTTATATTTAATCCTCACAACTACAAAAGTGAAAAAAGGAAGGCTGAAGCTCTGAGAGTTTACATAAATTACATAAGACCACACAAGGCGAGTACATGGCAGAGTCAGGCTTCAAACTTAGCCAGGCTCCCCACCTTCCTTTCTTGGTCACTGCAATTATATTGGGAGATAGTCTTGGAAAACCAATTCTGCAGTTCTCTCTTTACTTAACTTCAAAGCAGTGGCAGCTCCAGAATTTATAGACAGGAGGCACTGGAGGGGCTTAGGGTTAGCAGTGTGGTTTAAAGCTCGCAGAGATCCAGCTGAAGGAGAAGAGGGGTAAGCAAGGAGGTCTCTATACCATGGCTCGTACAAAGCAGACCACCCGCAAATCGACCGGTGGTGAAGCACCCAGGAAGCAACTGGCTACAGAAGCTGCTCGCAAGCGTGCGCCCTTACTGGAGGGGTGAAGAAACCTCATCGTGACAGGCCTGGTACTGTGGCTCTATCATGAAATTAGACGTTATCAGAAGTCCACTGAACCTCTGATTCGCAAACTTCCTTTCCAGCATCTGGTGCGAGACATTGCTCAGGACTTCAACACAGATCTGCACTTCCAGAGTGCAGTGACTGGTGCTTTGCAGGAGGCAAGTGAGGCCTATCTGGTTGGTCTTTTTGAAGACACCAACCTGTGTGCTATCCATGCCAAACATGTGACAATGATGCCAAAAGACATCCAGCTAGCAAGCCGCATACGTGGAGAGCATGTTTAAATCCACTATGATGGGAAACATTTCATTCTCAAAAAAAAAAAAAATTCTCTTCTTCCTGTTATTGGTATTTCTGAACGTTAGATTCCCACCCCCCCATGGGGTCAAAAGGTACCTAAGTATATGATTAGGAGTGGAAAAATAGGAGACAGAAATTCCATTTTCATTTGGTGTTAATTTTTGATGTGAAAGCGGGATGTAAAGCATTAATGCAAGTCAAAATGTTTCAGTGAACAAGTTTCAGCAGTTCAACTTTATAACAATTACAAATAAACCTGTTAAATTCTTCTGGACAATGCCAGCATTTGAATTTTTAAAAAACAAGTAAATTTCTTATTGATGGCAAGAAAAAAATAAAAATAAAGCTATTGGTCTGTACAGGAGCAGGGGCGGGGTGGGTGTAGTGTATGTGCTTTGAAGCTCTAGTAGCCTAGTAAGCATGCTATCCTTTGACTGGGAGTTCAGCTTTACTTGGAGTGTTCTGAGAGGGCGGTTGCTAAAGAGACTAAGAGGTGATGAGCAGCCCTCATGTCATCTCCTAAAACTGCTTCTGCTGCAAAGCCTCTTCTGGTTTTTGCTCCTCTCCCTACTCCCATCTCCTCTCCCTACCCCCGCCTTCACATCATGGGTTTGCTTGGCTGGCTGTAATGCCAGAGCTATCCACGTATATCCCAAACCTGTGTGACAAACAGGTCTAAAAGTAAACAAAGGTCAGCTTACTCAGTCTCCTACATGCATAAGCCCAGCATGAGTGTCACCGCAAAGAAACCTAAGTAACCACTGTGTATAGGGGATTCTTTCCAAGGCACGTCTGTACTGCAAGAATCGGTCAGGGTCCCAGTCTCTCAGTTGCCCTGGACTCATATTCTGTCTCTCCAGAACCCTTGTTTAGCTGGCATGCCATAACATCCTCTGCCAGGGGCACTGTTAAGTCAACTCAACTCGGTCAATCTCAACACACACGAATCTTCTCTGGCTTCCCAAAGAAGCAGGTACCAGCCTCAAGCAGAGCCACACGGAGTCCCTTTGTCCCCAATTCATGGACCATGCAATGGCTCTCTAACCTTAATGTGCAACAGAAGCAGCCTCTGGGGAACAAATGCACATCCTAGAGAACGTGGATATAGGTAATCTGAGAACCACATTTTGAGAAGCCTTTCAATAACTTCCTATGGCATATAGATTTCAATTCAAATGTTTTTAAAAGTCTCCAAGCTACTGTATATGTTGACCCCTGCTGCTATTAACTGCTCAAAATTCATATGTTGAGACCCTTAATCCCAGTGTGCCTGTAATTGGAGATACAGTCTTTGGAAGGTGACTAAGGTTAGCGGAGGTCACATGGATGGGCCCTCTTGATGAGATTAGTGTCCTTTTCAGAAGAGACATCAGAGAACTTGCTTCCTCTCCAGGGACACACAAAAAAGAGCTCACCATGAACACACCCTGAGATGGGAGCCACCTACAGTCCCAGAAAAGAGGCCTCAGGATGAACCTACTTTGCTGGCACCTTGATCTTGGACTTCAACCTCTAGAACTTGAGAAAATACATGTCTCTATTGAAGCTGCCCAGTTTATAGTATTTCGTTACAGCCCAAGCTGACTGAAGCACATGGCTTTCTCTTTGATTTCACGATCCATGACTCTTGTTCCAGCCATGTTGATCTTCTGACAGGCCGTCTAAAACCTACGCCAGTTTGGGAGGCTGAGGCGAGAGGATTGCCTGAGTCCAGGGGTTCGAGATCAGCCTGGGCAACTTGGCGAAACCTCACCTCTACAATAAATCAAAAAATCAGCTGGGCGTGGTAGCGCGCGCCTGTGGTTCCGGCTACTTGGAAGGTGGAGGTGGAAGGATCGCCGGAGCCCAGCGGGTCGATGCTGGGGTGGCTATGAGTGTGCCACTGCACTCCAGCCTGGGCGGCAGAGTGAGGCTCTGATTTAAAGAAAAAAACCCACCTGCGCTAGGACATTCTGATCGTGATTCTCTCTCTGAACACTGCACTGCACGATCCCTTCCTCCATTGCTCCAACACTACCACTTCGGGGCTGGCTTCTGCTCAGCCCCATTTCCAGCCCGCCTGTCTCCTTCAGAGGTGGCTGACTACCAAGGTCTCCGGTGCTCGCCAGTCTTGCTTCAAACCTCTCCTCCCTTGGATTTGTAAGTGTGTTACGATATGTCACATTCATCACATATCTTTGATGCACATACTTTGACTAATTCAGTTTTGTTAATTAAGGCCCTTGGGTGGCAATATTTAAAGGAAGCTAGATAATTTATTATATTCCTCTGTCAAACTTGTACTCGTGTGAGGCAACTTTAACTAAAGCAAGCCACAAGAGATATAAGATATACCCTTTTCAGTAGTATTCTTTTAATAGCCAGAGCTTTTAGTGTTGATGTCATACTTTAATTTGAAAGTCAACATAAAAGTTTAAGTCATGTACTAAGTTGAAAAGTGTTAGTGAAATAGGAGCTGAGTTTTGCTTTTTCATATAAGTTTCCAAAAGGCTGTTTTATTTTAAAACGCACACAGAGTGTTGGATACAAATGCCTTATACCCTTGTGGTGGGGAGGGTGACACGGACCACTTACACCGATCATCTCTTCCTCGCTACCAAGTCCACTGTTCTCAAAGTCTTACGAAGTATGAGAAGATGTGTTTCTTCCCTCCTTTATTTCTGTTTGTTGTAATAAGAGTCCTTTGATGACAGCAAGCATGTGACCAAATTTTCCACAGCCATTTGGCGATTATTAAAGTTTTGCAGTGGCTGGTTTTCCTACTGGCGTCTTACAACCTAAGATAAAAAAGAAAGACAGCTCGCGAAACATGTTGATTTTGTCCTTCCTCACACAACTGCTTCTTAAGCCACTGCCCAAGAGGGACACCTGATACTTGTGCAGAGCTTTATGGGCTGACCAGCACCAGTGGGGACACCAGCCCACTGCGGAGAGCTAGCAGACGCTCCAGGAGGTAATGGTGTAGCCAGCCTCAGGAGCTGAACCTGTTGTGTCTTCTGAACTTCAAGCCCAGCATGTTCTAGTAGGTTTACACTCACCTTCCATCTGCTTCTTGTGATTAAGAAACTTATTTTGTCACCCTGACAGAACACGGTGTTTGGGGGTGGTTTTAGCAACATGACCCTCTTCCCTAATTTTTTTTTTTTTGAGTTGGAGTCTCACTTTGGCACCCACGCTGGAGTGCACTGGCACACTCATGGCTACCATAGCCTTGACCTGCTGGGCTCAGAAGAACCTTCTGTCTCAGCCTTCCAAGTAGCTGGAACTACAGGTGTCCAATAATTTTTGATTTACATAGAGATAAAGTCTCGCCAAGTTGCCCAGCTGGCTTGAACCTTTGGGCTCAGGCAATCCTCTCACCTCAGCCTCCCGAAGTGCTGGGATTATAGGCATGAGCCACTGTGCCTGGCCCCTTCCCTAATTTGAAACAGAGTTTTAAGATTCCTTATTCTGAGATTTCAGACATGAGTAGAAGACTAGGATGTCGACCTATATATCTTCTTCCACAAGGCACGGCATTTCTACCTCCCTATCTGTGTCAACTGTTCCACTACCCTTCTTTCTCCTCCTTTTCTTTCTTTCTGTTTTTGAGTCAGAGTCTCACTCTGTCACCCAGTGCAATGGCACACTCACGGCCACTGCAGCCTCGACCTGCTGGGCTCAGGCGATTCTTCTGCTTCAGTCTTCCAAGTAGCTGGAACTACAGGTGCATGCTAACATACCTGGCTTATTTTTTGATTTATTGTAGAGACGAGGTCTCACCATGTTGCCCAGGTTGATCTTGAACCCCTGAGCTCAGGCAGTCCTCTCACCCTGGCCTCCCAAAGTGCTGGGATCACAGACTTGAGCCACCATACCCGGCCTACTCTCTTTCTTAAAACCGTTCTCTTTTGTCCATATGCTGTTTTTGTCTTCCCTAATCCTAACTCACATCCATGTAAAGCTCTTCCACGAAGGTTTGGCAAATGGACCGAATTAAGATTAGATGCAAAAACACTACTTGCAAGACTATCCACCCAAAGACATTATGCTTATTCAATATAATTGGCAGATTATTCGTTTCTTCAAATGTTAGCACCCTCCTCTCCTCTTCTAAAATTGTTCCATCACTACTATGAGAAGTGTTCTCCACCTCCTCTGACTGTTTGCATTTCTCTGGTTATATAAACATTCCTAACTCTTACTGTATACCATAAACAGATGGCCCTGCCTTTTTCTGGACTGGACAATTTCTTTATAAGTGATAGGATCTAGAGAAAAGAGTTGAATTATTTTCCCAAGAATGTGCTACCAGCCCCAAATTCTGAGTTCAGAAAGTCTATGTGATATGGACACGGACTTCAATCCCTGATCCAGGAAGGAAGGAAACCAAGACTGCTGAGAGAGAACAGGAGTCAAAGGATGAAAACAAGAAGTAGTCTCCCCACAAACAGGGTGTGAAGAGTCTGCACCTGACGGAGATTAGTTATGTCAGGAACTAAATCTTCATGTTGTATACGACTGTCTATCTTACGCTTCTTGTGTTTTTATGCTAATTTTCTTTGCACTTTTCTTTAGTCTCCTTGAGAAGACTTCTGACTAAAAAAGCAGTTCCCTGTTTATTTTAGAACTTTACTACTGCTCATTTTGATAAAATACTTGGTGTCATAGTATACTTTCTTGTTTTAATAAATATCATATCAATAAATGTGAAAATTCATTATATTTTATTAAACTGCACTTACCAAGCATTTCTTCTAGTTTGGTTGTGGCAGATTCATTCACACGAAATATACACTCATTATTTCTAGGAGAAAAGGATAACAAGCTTTGTTACTGCATAAATTACAACTTTCAATATTCTATTTTGCTCCTCACGGTAGATACCATAAGACAACTTTTCAATGGTCTTCCTCTAAACCAGTCTTAAATAGTTGAAAGGCCTCTTGCTCCTGTCCTACCTTTTGACTTCCTGCTTCATTCTTCTAACCACATAAGAGACACGATTGCTGGGCACGGTGGCTTACGCCTGTAATCCCAGCACTTTGGTAGGCTAAGGCGAGAGGATTGCCTGAGCCCAGGGGCTCAAGACCAGCCTGGGCAACTTGCTGAGACCTCGTCTCTACAATAAATAAAAAAATTAGCCAGGCGTGGTGGAAGACGCCTGCAGTTCCAGCTACTTGGAAGGCTGAGGTGGAAGGACACATGCATATGTGTCTATATATATATAGATAGATAACAGTGATAAAGCTTGATGTGTAAACTGCCATGATCATGTCTTTCTCTGTCTTTATTTTTTTGAGCTGGAGTCTCACTGTTGCCCAGCTGGAGTGCAGTGGCACTCCATACACACATATTCATACACGATACACATATGCATGTGTCCATCCATGTATGTATCATGTATTAATGTAAGTGTTTACATGTTTGTGTACACACCAACTATACTCCCCAAAATTCTTTCTTGTAATCTATAAATTTCAACATGAGATCAAAGCCAAAATATTGGCCTAAAGTGCTTTCTTTCTTTGTTCCAACTGCATTTTTATTCATAGCCACATAACATATTCAGGGTGACTCATGCTTACATAACTAATTCGGGGATCACTAAGTAAAGTACAGTGTAAAGTTTACTGGGTCACATAAGTCGATGTCTCTCGGGATTCCACGCTCAAACGCCACGCATGCCCTCTAGCACCCTGGATCGTGTACAGCACTTACTTCTTCTTCTTCTCTACCACCCCGAGCCTCACACAAGCTGCTAAGGCATTTTTCTGCACATCAGACGATAACACATCATAACACTGAGAGGCACCTGAAATAAAGGGCAAGGAAGAGTCAGGGGATGGTTTTTTGTTCCCAACTAAAATAAATCGCCACCCAGAGTTGTGACTGACCTTGATCAACAAGCTGACTTGTGAATTTTCTAACTGCAGCCAAGTACTGTTTCTCAGTGAAGTAGTCCTCTTCTTCACTCAAGAGGTATTTGCAAATTATCTGATTTTAAGAAGGCGGATGAGAGGAACAAAGAGAGAGAAAGGGTAGCCAAATACAACAGAACAGTCAATGACTTTATGCGATGCCCCTTAAGAGAATGACATTCAGAGTAGAGCAACATAAAGACTCCAAGGTTTGGGCAGAGAAAATCTGAAGAATTTTTAGGACATTTCTTATGCTTTTTATAATTAGATTATACCGATCTTTATTAAAGTATAATTTCTCATTTCAGTGGTTACAGGTTAATTACTATAAGCTTAATTTCTCTTACACTCCCTGAGAGAGAGGGGCCGGGTTTTTATAACTTTGTTTTTTACTCTGAATACACTAACAAACTACCAGTCCCTAAAATACTAAATGAGTTCTACTATAGAAAGGTGAGAAATTGAACTGACATTTATGCAGGGCTCACTAAGTCTAGACTTTGTGCAGGGAGGCGGATGTAGACTGTTTCATGCATCACAGGCACCACTCTGCAAGAAGCCATTTTGGGGCTGTAGCTGGTGCACGTATAAGCAACTGAGTCACAGAATCCTCTTCTCAACAATGCACGGGGCCTCTCCTACAGTTTACGTTTCAAACTCTGTCTCTCTCTCCTTCCCTTCCTCTGAATCCTGGCACAATCCCTGCTGGGCATGTACACCATCCCCCCTCTCTAACCACCCTGAGAGGTCTGACAAAAGTCTTTCAGATACTGGCACTCCAACTTTTTCTTTCCCTTCCAACACCAGCATTTAGCAACATCAATAACTGACAGGGATCACTCAAGTCTTGCCTTCACTGAGTGCCTACTAGAGGTCAAACACTTTGTTACATGCTGTGAACAAAAGACAGAAGCTACAGTTTGACAAATGATGCTTGGGTGCAATTGTGGTCACGTGAACACTGTGCACAGGGTGTCACTAAGCTGCCATCCTCTTGGGTCTGCAATGGATCGAGCTTCCTCCTACATGCAGGGAACAAGGTCTCACTGGGGAGGAGAAATCACTCATTGTATGCATCAGCTTCTCTATTTCCATCATTTGCCTGGGAAAGATACTTGACCTTCAGACTGGAAATACGCACGGGGTGAGAAAGTCTTACTATATTTGACATGCAGGGCATGAAGGAGAACTTGCCAAATTTACATACCTGGTAACTTTCCACAAAAGGCTTAAAGAGTCCTATTAAAAATTCTAACACAGTGTTTCCTTTTTCTGTAACCAGGATGTCCCTTGTAGTCACTTGTATGGCATCAGTTTTACAAAGCAGGTAACAGCCTTCTTCAAAGTCCTGGAAGGGGGAAGGCAAAGCCAAAATGCACCCACTAATTTAGGTTAATAGGTACACTTCCTAACTTACTATATGCTGCCTCGTGCCCTGAGACAAGAGAACACCAGATATTTCCAAAGCCCCTTCCAGAACAATCCTGGCTGTCAGGCAGAAGGCAGAGAATCATTTGTTCTAACATTCATAATGTTGAGCTTTAATCACAACTACAGCAAACACACAAAAAATGTATGAGTCTTAAAAATCACAACCCGGGTAATGGATTTGCTTTCTCTGCATAGCCACATTCCTTAATTTAAACAGGAAGTACAAGCACCAAGTCCTAAAAGTATTGAGAATTATGCCTATGCTCAAAAATCTCTGGCATCCCTGCCCACTCCCAACAGAATCAAACCTGTTGCCCTTAGCATAGTATAAAGAAATTAACCCCTCTTCTCATCGACTCTGTTGCTCCCTACCCCAGCAAGACAGCCCAGTCCTGGGAGGCTGGCGACTCTTCAGCTGTCTACACCGTCAGGCAAAACAACTTGCTACTCTCAAAGCAAAAGGCACCTGCTTGGTTGACTCATCCCAACAAGTTGACAGGAAAGTGTGTATTGATTTTTAAATGTCTACTGACATAGAGTTCGTTTATTCACAGTGGCTGCACTAAGGTTTCAAAGAATGGCCTTCCTCTCTCTAGATAACCCCTAAGTTATTGATCACACTTGGCCAAAATCAAACTAGAGTCTGCTGAACACTGTGTCCCAGTTGCTCTTGACTCCTGGGCTCAAGCGACCCTCCTGCCTTAGCCTCCTGAGTAGCTGGGATGACAGGCACTCGCCACCATGTCCAGCTAATGTTTTGTAGAGATGAGGTCTCACTATGTTGCCTAGGCTGGTCTCGAACTCCTGGACTCAAGCAATCTTCCTGCCTCGGCCTCTCAAAGTACTGGGGTTACAGGC
This sequence comes from Cephalopachus bancanus, assembly GCA_027257055.1. Taxonomy (NCBI): domain Eukaryota; kingdom Metazoa; phylum Chordata; class Mammalia; order Primates; family Tarsiidae; genus Cephalopachus; species Cephalopachus bancanus. The sequence goes on from JAPVLO010000484.1 coordinate 220,457, forward strand.
GTGAGCCACAAGCCTGGCCCCAGTTTCTCTTTAAGTCTGCCCCACTTCACCTTGAAAAAACGCACGACACACTGCCTGAAACGTGTCTGTGAATTCATGCCTAACATTTCCAGAACTCACATTGCAAACACACTTGTTCTTTGTCTTAAGAACTTTACCTTTATTGTGTTTCCTGGAAGGAAGATGAACTCATCTGAAAAAACATCACGTAGGAAGCGAAAGCAACCATAGACATCCTCTGAAAATAAATTCGTTGTGTAAAATTACAACGGTGCTTTTTACAGTTTCAGGAGTATCAGGAAGTCCATGATACTCCCAAATATAGTATGTCAAAGGTACATTTTTATTCATGTAACAGAGACAAGAATTAAGTCCCCTAAAGGAAGCTAAAGTCAATCTAGATTTTACCGACAAGCTAGTCCAGCACATTTTATTTCTGAGTCAGGGTCTTACTCCATTGTGCAGGCTGGGGTGCAGTGGTACCATCATGGCTCACCACAGCCTCCAACTCCTGGGCTCAAGTGATCCTCCCACATCAGGCTCCTGAGTAGCAGGAACTACAGATACATACCACCAAACCCAGCTTTTTTTTTTGATATTGCTATGTTTCCCAGGCTGGTCTTAAACTCCTGGGCTCGAGCAATCCTCACGCCTCAGCCTCCCAAAGTGCTAGGATTGCAGGCATGAGCCACCAAGCCGCCTAGCATATTTTTTAATGGCTGAATCTAAATTACAACCAGGCCTCTAACGAGTCGCTCTGGTGACGAGCAAGACACCAGTCCTTGGAGGCTAGAGTACCTCACGTCCCCCACCCCATGGCTCTCTAGCAGAGAAGGAAAAAATTTCTTTCTTAGTTTCCCTCCATATACACGTTCCTGGTATCTTTTTATCGTTAGCACTTTTCCTTGGAATCACCTGTTGAGCTTTGTAAAACCAAAACAAAATACCAGCGGTTGGCCCACACCCAGACCATTTAAAAAAAAATCTTCAGAGAGGGACTCACTCCCCTAGTAATTCTAACAAGGGCAGAAGCCCCAGGCCGTGCTCGAGGCTCCTGCGAACTAGAACCGTGATACTGGTTTTTACACTCCTCAGTGTAGCTGGAAGGCTGTCGGGCTTTTCCTAAGTGCTCATGCCCTGCTGGCCTGCTCGTCCACACCCCTGCCTCTGCTGGACCGGGGAACTGTGACAGCAGAACCAAAGCAGTGAGCCGTGCTCAAATGCCAAGTCCTTCCCTGAGTTACCATGCAACTTTCTAGGTCCAGTTTTCCCTATTTATAAAATAAAAGGTATAGGTTAGATCATTTCTAGGTTCTTCCAATTTCAAGATTCTAGGTTGTCGGCCACGTAACTAGGGAACGGAGCTAACTGCTGAGTGTACGGGCAGCTCCTTATTGGGGTTTAGGGCGCACAGATGTGCCTGAGCATTGCAAGGCTGCAAATGTTGTTCCCTGCGAGTAACAGAATGGCCGGGCCTCTTCTAAAATGCAAGGTCACATTCCCGAAAGTTACCTTTCCTGAACCCAGGCGTCATCTGCAATGCTAGAGCTACTAAGGAAGGACGGACAAAAGCGTTGAGCAACTGGTTCCTATAAGCCGAGCACATGAGGAGGGTGACGTGCTGGAAGATAAGTCCATTGACTACTTCCGAGTCTCCGGAGTCCACTTTCAGAACCACCTGGTCTCGGACAAGGCTGGCGAGGTTGGAGTGCAGGAGAAGGCTGGACTGGACCACTTCTTCGGCAGGCTCGCTGTCTGCACAAAGACAAGTCGTTCCGTCAGGCGGGGGGCCGCAGGGCACTTCAGGCCCAGGACACATCACTGCTAGTAGCCCGACACTTATTTTCAAGTGCCACGTTTCGGTTTCTGCCAATCAGGTAACGACATCACACGTGAAGGAAATGGAAAACACACTATCTCATAAATCCTGTCTAAGGACATGTAACATCCTTCTTATCAAACGTGTCAGCCATTCTGAAATGCAAATCAGTCCCCACTCTGAAAATCAGCACTTCCCCTGTCTACCTCCAGAAGCAAACTGGAAAACCACACGCATGTGACCTTAACAACACTAAGACAAAAAGCCCATAACTAGCATATAAATACATCCAAACACACTTCTTACACACACATGCATGTGTACGCACATGCACACACACACAGCTTGCTTAGACCCATAGCAAGAACACCGCTTTGTAGGTGGCCTGGAGGGCAGCCTACAGAGCCACAGTTCTAGCATTAGGCCTCCACGAGAAGAGGGATGTTGAGGAAGTCCCTGCTTTTCCCACATCAAAGATAACTAAAGCAGCAGATCCATCCCAGTTCCCGGTGGCTTATCCACTACATCGGCCTGCAGACAGCTAAGCAAAAACTACAGAAGCATAATGAAGACATGGTGACACTTAACAAATATTCTCAGCTGGGGAAATCATTTTACTGTGAACCCGAGCCAAAGAGCTTGCTGACAGTGGTATGTGGCATCTCAGGCCTAGTACACATCACTGCTAGTAACCTGACAGACACTATTTTCAAGTGCCAGGTTTCAGTTTCAGTTGAGGTGTACTTGGGCACCAAGTTCTGGGACAACGAGAGGTATGGCTTTCTTCTTGGATTCAATCACATTCATCTCTTTTTCTCTTTTTAAAAAAACATTTTTATTTTTTTAAGGAGGAGGTCTCGCTTTGTTGCCTAGGCTGGTCTCAAACTCCTGGGCTCAAGAGATCTTCCCACCATGGTCTCCCAAAGGGCTGGGATTACAGGTATGAGTTGCTATGCCCGGCCTCAGTCACATTCTTAACCAGCCTGCATTTTCTCAGTTTGCTCAAGTTCATCATGTTCTATATAAAATGACCATTAAACGTTCTAGATATGAGAATGCTGAGGGATGTGAGCCAGATCTGGGTAAAAAAGGGACTGAATATCTAGAACGTGTTCTAAATTAGGACTTACCTTTCACCACTCGCCCTATGGCTGTCATTTGGACACCAAGCAACTCTTACTTGATGTTAAGTGGAGCTGCTGTAGTGTCTGAACAGATACTCTCAGCTACAGACTAGTCATGTATACATCCCACCTTGAAAAGTGAAACACTTTGGAAGGATAGTTGCCTACGCTTTCTTTCTTTTTTTTTTGAGTTGGAGTCTCACTCTGTCGCCCAGACTGGAGTGCAGTGGCTGCTCCCGGCCACCGCAGCCTTGACCTGCTGGGCTCGGGCAATCCTTCCACCTCAGCCTTCCAAGTAGCTGGAACTACAAGCGGGCTACCACGCCTGGCTAGTTTTTGATTTATCGTAGAGATGAGGTCTCGCCAAGTTGCCCAGGCGGGTCTCGAACCCGCGGGCTCAGGCAATCCACTCACCTCAGCCTCCCAAAGCGCGGGATGACAGGCTGAGCCACCGAGCCTGGCTAGGGGCCTATGTTCTCACGTTCCTGGGCCAAACAGTGAGGGCCTTAGTCCTTCACCCGCTCCTCTCATGACACCCAACACTTACTACCTTGCATCATAATGGATGTGTCCTTTAGACCATCACAGTACTGAGAACAGGTGTCTGACTCGTCTTTCCTTCCCCCTTGGTGACTGGCCTTCTACCAAGGAGTACTTCCGTCAGGAATTCTCAGCACCTCCTCGCTAGCTCTGTGTGCTGCCACTGCTGTGATGCAGGCCCCTTCACTTCTCATCTGGGCATAGCAGCCTTCCATTTTGTCTCCCCGGCTCCAGTCTCTCCCCACGAATACCAGCTTGTTTCCAAAAGGCCAACCTGCAACGTTTCCCTGCCTAAGATCTGTGGGCACATCCCACGGCCTGTAGGTCTTGGTCCAGATCCCCAAAGTCTGCAGGCCCGTGTGACCGCGACTCGCCACGCCCTCATCTTCCAGCACGCCCTGAGCCAGTCAGCCTTCTAGAATCACCAACGCAGCCCTGCCGCCTGGGCCTGCCACCTCAAGTTCTCTCGTCCCCGACTCGACGGGGCTCCTCTCCCCGTCTTCGGGAAGAGCTCCGGCTTTTCCACCAAAGTTGCTTCCAAGGTCACCCCCATGGAATCTGCCTGCGTATGGGCCGTTCTACCACGGCGTTCTCGGAACCCTCTGCAGTGTCCTTCGCTCCTTGCCTCTATTTCATGGAGCCCTCATGACTATGAACAGTTGACACCGTCCCCATCAACCCCTGCCTGCTACTAACCGGAGCCTCCAGGACAGGGATCACATCTTGCTCATCTCTATGGCCCTGGTAGTACCCAGTGTCAACAAGGTCCTCAATAGGACTGAAGAGTGAACAGGAGGGACTTGTAGGTACAAGTAGGACCTGACTACAAATGATTATCTCTTCTTAAAATAATTACATTTCCAGCCGTAATCTGTACGATTTCAAACCGACGACACTGAAAGACCTTAAGCCAACTACTGTCATATAGGAGGGGGACCCCAAAAAAGCCCGGAAGTGTCTTTTGGAGGGCGGACCCCTTGGCGTACACTAGGAATTTGCTCCTCTGGCTCAAAGAGTCAACCAAAGTTTTTATCTGGAGGTTTTGAGAAGGTCGCACCATGATTTGCAGAAGAAACATCCCAAGTTGTGGCGAACAGGCGGCTGGTTTTTCCACATAACACACCTGCCCGTGCTGTACTGAGTGCTCAGCAGTTTTTGACCCAAGATGGCATGACCCCCACATCCCACCCTTCCTATTCACCCCAAGTGACATTTTTCTGTTTCCTCAGATGGAAAAAGTCCTCATAGGAAACATTTTGCCAGGAGGAACAAAAAACAGCAGAAGCACTGAAAGGCATCAAAATCGACAAGTTCAAAAACTGTTCTGAGCAGTGGAAAAAGCATCTCAACAGGTATACTATACCAAATACAGAGTAATTTGAAGGTGACTGAAGTGTAAACATGCAAGAATACACAGTTTTTAAAAAATAAATTCCATTTTTTGGGGTCCTCCTATACATTCCAAACTCCTAGCATAGGATTCATAACTCCAATCAGGTTTTAACAAAGTTGTTATTATCAGAGAGCTGCATAAAGTGCTACAAGGTCAGTCCTATAATCTTCACAATGCAGTGCAGCTATGATTTGCAAATATAATGAGGTTTAAAAAGAGGCGAGTGTGGAGGGAAGAAGTGGTGCGACACAAAATAATTCGTGCCATCATTCTCCACTCTGCTAGGTGCCAAGGAGATGTTATTAAGATAGATTCAAGGAATTCAGAGTCTTGTAGGGAGAAATGACCCACAAACAGTAATTCTCAATAGTCAACATGCTGTGCTTAATGACCTATAGTGATAAAAACAGATTAAATGCTCTTTCTCTCTCTGATTCATGTGCTGCTCACAGTCCTCCACAGGTTTTTTTTTTTTGTTGTTGTTGTTTTTTTTTTTTTGAGTGGCCGCCTCGACCTGCTGGGCTCTGGCGATCCTTTCGTCTCAGCCTTCCGAGTAGCCGGAATTACAGGCATGTGCTACCACGCCTGGCTGATTTTTTGATTTACTGTAGAGATGAGGTCTCGCTGCCTAGGGGGGTCTCCGCGGGCTCAGGCGATCCACTCACCTCAGCCTCCCAAAGGCGCGGGATGACAGGCTGAGCCACCAAACCCGGCTCTCTACAGGTTTTTAAGGTCCAGGCTACAACTTTTCCAAATTAACCCTTTGTACTTGGAGACATCTCATGGATTACCTACCCACAACTTGACAGTGTGTTTTTATGAACTAGTGAAAAACAAATCACTTCATATTAAATAGTATAGTGCTGGAACCAATTATTTTATTGCAGTGATACTTGCTTATAATGGAATTTTGGACACTGAGGAACTTATTTATAATTAAAAAAATCAAAATTTTGTATCTTATATTTTTCTAACCTGTGGTAACATGTCAAACAGTCACCGACATGCATTGCAGGTTCATTGATCCAAGTTGTGCAACAGTAATTTGTTTGACATCTTCCACCTGGTGTTTTTCTATTTGAGCATACAATGCAGTCTCGTTTTCTTCCTCCTACATTAATAGTATGTAATTTACTGTCCAGTCTGTTGTTCAAAGATGTGGAAGGACACACTTGTGATTCCTGAAAACACTTCTCAACTGACCAATCATATTTCAGTATATATATATATTCTCCATCTCTTGTTTTGTGCGATTAGAATGGAAAACTTGAAGGAAACACACATTTTTGAAAAACTTGTGCTGGCATAAGTGCGTCTTCTATCATACCAGCAATATCTTTATGTCCCCTGAGAGGAGACACCTGGTGGTTTGCTAGATTTACGATGTCCCCTCAGAGGGGATATCTGAGTGCAAAGGGTTAAGCAAGCAGTCTCACCACATATGTCACACCTACATACCAGGCCAAATAAGAAACCCTCCGAACACCTGGGTTAAGCCTTTCAGCCATAAAGTCTTTTCCAGCAGAGCATCAAAGTCCATGGATGGCCGGTTCTGAAGCAGAACAGCAACTATTAGGGCCCATGGGCTCAGAACCAGGTTTTCACCTTGCAGAAGCTGCATCTTGTAGGCAACTTCAGCAACAAAGGCATGTATGTCCTCGGATTGTTTCTGAGGAATATACCTGAAAGGAAAAGTACAGAACAACAAATCAAATTCTGCTACCTAGGCAAATGGGAACTGGAGGAGACTGGGTCGTCAGAGGCTTCTCACACTGTCTGCCGACAATTCTCTCAATGCACGTGCAAGAAGCATCCCTTTGCTTTTCTATAGTGTAGCCCAGCCATGCATCTCTAGGGCATGCTCTTGAGGTGATAAAAAGCACTTAAGGGATCAGGGTCCTATTATTCCCAGTTCTCGCCAAAAAACTTGTGTTGCTTTATAAACGGGATACATGACTTCTGTGAAAACAGACGCCTCCTCCAGTAGACTGAACTGCTACTGTCTTTTTAGAATCCACTGCCTACTGAACATATCTCTACTGCAGAACACACTGTCAGATTCCATAACAACTGCTTGTGTCTGTACTGGACAGGCCATTCAGTTTGCTTGACGTCATGCATGGAACATCAAACTCTGAATCACACGACAAGGCCTCCCAGAGTTGGAGGAGACATACACACACGACCTAAGAGCAGCCACATTAAGATGGCTGCTGCCAATAAGTGTGCCCTGCATTAGAAAATAACTGGTCAGCCCGAACCAAGATCTAGAGAAAGCAAGCCTGCAGCAGCAAAAAGCTAACATCTGCTTCTGAATTGACTAATGTAACTGCTGGGGAACTGCTAAGGCTACACACAAATAAATAACGTTGCAGGCGTGTGAGGCCTGGCTGGACAAATGTATCTCCCCTCCTTGTCCAAGAATATTTTTCTAAACTAAGAAACCCTAAAAGTATATCTGTACCTTACATCCAGGAAGAAACTAATATATTTTCTTGCCCATAAAACTATAATCTTCTTGAGAATAGAGATTATATTCCATTCATTATTATGCAATTGCTTCTAGTATTAAAAATCACACTTAGTACATACTATAGTACATACTATCTCTGGCCTAACAATAGTGTGCAATAATTCCAGTACATATACTTGTTAATAATGGTGTTATTGCCGGGCTCGGTGGCTCAGCCTGTAATCCCGCGCCTTTGGGAGGCTGAGGTGAGTGGATTGCCTGAGCCCACAGGTTCGAGACCTGCCTGGGCAGCGAGACCTCATCTCTACAATAAATCAAAAAATCAGCCGGGCGTGGTAGCTCATGCCTGTAATTCCGGTTACTCGGAAGGCTGAGGCGGAAGGATCGCCGGAGCCCAGCAGGTCAAGGCTGCGGTGGCCAGGAGCGGCCACTGCACTCCAGTCTGGGCAACAGAGTGAGACTCCAACTCAAAAAAAAAAAAAAAAAAATAAAAATAATGGCGTTATTTTTCCCACTTAAGTTAGTTCCCCTAGAAGGATAATCACCATCTGACTTTGCATATTTGACACCTTACAGCTAATCACTGTTTTTTACCAAACACATAATTCTTCTTTAACTGAAGCTTTCTGCTGATGAAAATAGAATGGTATAATATCCCTGAAAACTTGCTGTGTGATCTCACATAAACAAAGCTTCAGTCTTAGAAATGGTCAGTTCAAGAAATCACAATTCATGCTTTTAGATTTTAGTCCCCTCCCCACCTTTTTCAAGAGACAGAGTCTTGCTCTGAAGTACAGTGGTGGCATCCTGGTTCAACGCAGCCTCAAACTTCTGGGCCCAAAGGACCCTCCTACTTCAGGCTCCTAAGTAGCTGGGACTACAGGTTAGTAGTAGATGGGTCACCATGCCCGGTTACATTTTTCATTTTTGAAAAGTCCAGGGTCTCACTATGTTGTCCAGGGTGGTCTAAAATTAAAACTCATGGCCTCAAGAGATCCTCCCGTCTCAGGCCCCCAAAGTGCTAGGATTACAGGCATAAGCCGGTCTTAGCCCTTATTTCTATGACAGCTATTAAAACATAGCCCTTGTACCTTGGAACCAAGTTATACGGGCTCCGACTCATCCTCCCAGCCGCTAGAGACCGAAGTGACACAGGCTCTCCAAAGTATACATGGATGTTTCCAAAATTTTCAGAGAGAATCCTTCTGGCTTTCAACAACCCCTAACAGTATCACCAGAAGAGAAAAGAAAACAAAGAGGAGTACATTCAGAAATTAGTTGATGTGTGAGTTAGCATATTCTCTAAGTTCAAACAGAATCAAGTTTGGCTCTCCTTTACGTACAGTTGTAGATTCTTTCGGCTTAGGAACCCCTAGAAGTTCATACACATAAAGAGTTTCTTCCAATATCTTATCATAGCTGATGCTAATTGGGACAAGGTAGGTATCAAAAACTTCTCTTTTAAAAAATGGCTCCATCACAATATTCAGAAGACCTGTGAACACAGGGGAAAATGTCTCATCTCAGATACTGAAGAATAGAGCACACAAGGGAAGACAGTGCCAGAGGCGGAGAGGAGGGTACACCTCATTAATTAGGGTACCTGATTTCAAATCAGGTGAAGTGGGGACCAGAGCAAGGCCCAAACTTTACCTACACAATGACCATTTGTATACCTAACCCTGAATTATACCGCACAACTTTAAATTAAAAGAAAAAAAATAGCATACATATACATCAAGTCCTTGATTTAAAGGTTAATCCTAAATAGTTACACTTACAGAGAAAAGAATATCTTGTTTTTAAAAAAGTGTCAAGTTCTATGTAGCAGTTAGGACAACATCACATCAAAAGCCTTTGGTTTGTATTTTTTCCTTCGAATCCGCAGTGACCTACCAAATTTAGGAGGCAATGTCTTGGCAGAGCGGCTTCTTGTGCCTTCGAGGAAAAATTCAACAGGAGCATAACCATTCTTTAAAGAGAAAACACAAACAAACAAAACAAAACACAAAACCCGTTTTGCCTACTCTCAGAATGAGAAATGCTTCTTTTGATTCCTCTTCCCAAGCTCCCTCCCAGCTCCCTGAACAAACACTGCTTACAGCAAGACTTAAACAAAAGAGCCACAAGATTAAACAGGTTGCTCAGGTTATGAACATTCCTTGAGGGGGAAAAAAGCTAAGCCAGTGTATTCAGAGGCTAAGAACGTAAACAAGCAAACAACAGTGAAAAGAAAAAATAGCTTGAGAGTAGTTGGCAATTATTTGCATTTACCCGTAACATCGTTTTTACATATTCAGAGAACACAGCCCAGTACAGCTTATTGCCCCCAAAGGTACGCCGCATGAAAAAGGCACCGGACATCCGCAGCAGCTCGCTAACCACTTTCATCCCCAGGAAGTCTAAAAAATGAAGGAGAAGTTAGATTTGTTTGCAGATCTTGAGCCTTTCTATAAAGATCTAAACTCAAACATTATTCAGATTTCATATATGTGAGATACTCCAATGATATTAATGATTCTACTTTCTGAGATTAAAATCCATAAGAGACAGCCAATAGAATTATGAAAAGAAGGGATTCAGTGAGCCAGGTGCTTGCTTGCTGGGAGCTTACCTGGTGCCACTCCACGCACCACTGCCATTTAAAAACAGGCTGGCTGCATACCAGGGGCGACAGCAGAGCTAAGTGACAACTTAGTAATATCATAATGCCAATTTCTTTAGTTAGCCCTGCTGCTGAAGTTGACGACAGATCAACACATGCCCTTATGCTCTGGACAGTCAGGCCGAGCTAGCTCTCATCTTTCTCCCATTAAGTAAAAATACCAACTTACTTTTAGTGGAACACATTAGATAAAGCAAATCTTGTAAGAAAGAGTTCTACCAGCAATTCTATTTTATCTTTAGAGATGGGTCTCACTCTGCTGTCCAAGCTGGAGTGCAGTGACACAATCATAGGCCACTGCAACCTCAGCTCTTAGACTCAAGCGATCCTTCTACCTCGGTCTCCTGAGCAGCTGTGACTGCAGGCACGTGCCATCATGACTGGCTAACTTTTAATTTTTTTTGTATAGCTGCAGTTTTACTATGTTGCCCAGGCTGGTCTCGAACTCTTGGCTTTAAGAGATCCTCCCACCTTGGCCTCCCAAAGTGCTGGGATTACAGGTATGAGCTACTGTGCCTGGCTTCAGCAGTTTTAGAACAGTCCTTCTTTTCACTTTCCCTAATTTCAAATAACTTCCTCATATGTTTATTCATATGAAAATGCTTTTAAAGTGTTAAAACCCTGGCAGTTTGTACCATATTGTTTGTTTCATTTACTAATGAAGGTGTACACTTGAATCCCAGCTTTCCCATCTACCTTAAAAGGGAGTTGATAAACAATTTACTTGCCTCAGCATCCTACTTTTAGGAATCAATCTTACAGAAATAAAAGCACTGATATAAAAATTCATTGCAACGCTATTTGTAACAGCAAAACTAATAAACTATGAAATATTCAAATGGCTGAATATTATACAGCTATTAAAAATAATGTTAAAGCTGGGCTCGGTGGCTCAGCCTGTAATCCTGTGTTTTGGGAGGCTGAGGTGAGTGGATTGCCTGAGCCTGCGGGTTCGAGACCCACCTGGGCAACTTGGCGAGACCTCATCCCTACAATAAATAAAAAATCAGCCGGGCATGGTAGCATGTGCCTGTAATTCCGGCTATTCGGAAGCCTGAAGTGGAAGAACCGCCAGAGCCCAACAGGTCGAGGCTGCAGTGGCTGGGAGCGTGTCACTACACTCTAGTTTGGGCTACAGAGTGAGACTCCAATTCAAAAACAAACAAACAAAAACAAAAAACAACAAAAAAAAATGTTACATGTGATGCTGGACCCTTATCTTACACCATATGCAAAAATTAACTCAAAGGATCAAAGATCTGCATGCAAGACTTGAAACTATAAAACTCTTAGAAGAAAACATCAGGGAAAAGCTTCATGACACTTGGTTTGAAAATGATTTCTTGGATCTGACACCAAAAGCACAGGGAATAAAATTTTAAAAATAGATAAACTGGAGTACATAAAAATTAAAAACTTCTGTGTATCAAAGAACAGTATGAATAGAGTGAAAAGGTAACCCATGAAATGGAAGACAATATTTACAAATCACATATCTGATAAGGGATAAATACCAAGAATATATAAAGAACTCCACAACTCAACAAAGAAAACAAACAACCCAATTAAAAAATGGGCAATGAGCTGGGCTCGGTGGCTCAGCCTGTAATCCCAGCACTTTGGGAGGCTGAAGTGAGTGGACTGCCTGAGCCCGCAGGTTCGTGACCCGTCTGGGCAACTTGGCGAGACCTCATTTCTACAATAAATAAAAAATTAGCTGGGCATGGTAGCGCGTGCCTGTAGTTCTACTTGGAAGCTACTTGGAAGGCTGAGGTGGAAGGATCGCCGGAGACCAGCAGGTTGAGGCTGCGGTGGCTGGGAGCGGCCGCTGCACTCCAGTCTGGGTGACAGAGTGAGACTCCAACTCAAAAAAAAAAAAAAGGCAATGAACCCAATTAGACATTTCTCCAAAGAAGACACAGACAGCCAATGAGCACACACAAAAAAGATGCTCAGTCTCACTAATCACTGGGGAAGTGCAAAAAAAACTATAATGAGATACTACTTCACACCAATTAGAATGATTATTATTTTAAAAAATTAGAAAATAGCAAGTGTTGACAAGATATCGAAAAATGGAAACTTCGATGCACTGTTCATGGGAATGTAAAACGGTACAACTGCTATGGAAAGCAGTATGGTGGTTCCTCAAAAAAATTAGAAAAATTAACATATGATCCAGCAATTCTATTTCTTAGTGTACATCTAAAAAAAAAAAGGAAAACAGGGTCTTCAGCAGATATGTGTTTCCAACTTTAAAAAGGAAGGAAAATCTGATACATGCTACAACATGGATGAGCCTGAAGGACATCATGCTAGCATATTTTACTTATGCTAGTCTCAAAAGGACAAATACTCTATGATTCTGGGGAGGAACAGGGAATGGGTGCCATTTCAGTTTTGCAAGATGAGGAGCTCTGGAGATGGATGGTGGGGATGGTAGCCCAATAATGTGGGTGTACCTAATGCCTCTGACCTGTACATTAATGTACCTTTAATGTATACAACATATTTAATGTGCATTAAAGATGGTTTTTAATGTACCAATTTTATGTCATGAACACTCTGCCACAATTAAAAACGTATTTAAAAAGTTAGATCTATCTATTGCTTGGAGAGATAGCTATTGATATACTACCAGATGAAGAAAGCAAGAGGCAGGTACATGTAGGCAGCACAGTTCATTTTCCAAAACCAAACCAAAGAATGTTGTGTGCATCCACTGCCTGTATGTCTGCTGGGGCACCGTAAGGTGCAGTGTGGAAGAACGTAACCCCAACTGTTAAACACTGGAACTGGAACAAAGGAGGGGCTGCTTTCAGGATCTTCTTCAGATACCTCAGTATTGCTACAATCATTCCAGCGAACATTTTAATTTTTAAGTGAAAAGAGAGTAAAAAAAACAAAACGTACCCATTCCCGCTGCTATAACTGGCACAGGCAAATCATAGTTGTACAAAAGAAAAGACAGGATCAGGAAGTCAATGTAACTTCGATGACTGGGCAGCAGAACCACAGGATGTTCCTGGATGGCTCGTTGTAGCTTGAACACAAATGTTACATTTTGAGTATTTCAGTTGTCATGTTATTAGAAACCACATCTCAAAGCAGAAAACAGAAGAACAGTTTATCTGTAGAGGGAATACTAACCATCTTTTTATATCTCCTCTATCATATATACAATGTACTCTGATTAGGTCAAAGTATTATTTCAGAGTTCTAGTTGAACAATTTCACATAGTGCATGAATATTAAAAATGTAAATTTTATTGGATCAGAATAATAGTGATGATGGCTAACACAGTATATATAACACAACATACAGTATATGTTGGGTACTGTATCAGCATCACTTTACCCACACCAGTCATCTTGCACACATAGTTTAACACCACATTTTTGTAAATTAAGGCCTCAGTCTTAGCTTCCTTGACTGTAAAATGGTCATGCATCCAACCAACAGTAGAACTGGGAATGGAACTCAAGTCAGTCTGACTTAAAAAATCAACTGCTAACCACTGCACTAAATTGGCTGGTGGTAGTAACAGAAAACAAAGCTTCTCTTGGGAAGACTTTTTAAAAATTCTATAAATTATTAGGACAGAGTGAAAAGAATGGTATTTCTCTATGTGCTGGATTCACTGACAGGGAGAAGGGTACCAAGTAGTTGGAAGGGATACATTTAAGTCTCCAAATATATTTCTCAGGCCACTAACTTCATGAATAGTCACAAATATCAATGTGTTAGGTTTCTCTGGAATTTAAATATAACTAACAAAGACCAAGTGATCTGTGATCAGTTAAGACACAGCTCACCAACACCAGCGCCAAATACTTTACTGAATGTTTTCTTGACAGATCCAGAGTATAGATCAGCAATCTCAAAAACAGTCGTAAGAGGAAAAAGAAATATTTAACAGGAAAGTAAATGATTCAATAAAAACAGAATATTAAAAGGCATGAGGAAGAAGGTAAATGAAGTTAGGAGCCTTTCTATAAGGAAAAACTATTAAAAAACACAAATGAATTAAAATAATCTCCATAGAGAAAGCTCTTTCTTACAGGAAAAAGCAAAATAAATAATACAAGTTACAAAATTAGAAACATCAGCATTTTACAATCATTAGAGTAATAACGGATTCAGCCAAAACTCATCAGTGGATGGAAAAACTAGTGGAGAAAAGTATGATGGAAAATAGGATACTTAACCATTCTCAAAAGTGTCTGCACAAGATACTTATTAACATAAAGGCAAAAACCAGTCACTTTACAGTGGAGAAGCCTAGCAGACAGCTCCTAAAGCAACTGATGAAAGTGAGCATCCCCAGTAACAGGACCAACAGACACCATCTGCTCCTGATATGATGCACTGAGAACACAACACAGGTTCCAGAGTATTCCGGCCAAAGTACATAACGTGAATCTAATATTGAAATAGCACCGCTCAAATTCAAATCATGGGGCACTATAAAGTAATTGGCCTGTTTTTATTTTTAATTTTTTTTGAGTTGGAGTCTCACTCTGTCACCCAGACTGGAGTGCAGTGGCTGCTCCCAGCCACTGCAGCCTCAACCTGCTGGGCTCCGGCAATCCTTCCACCTTAGCCTTCCAAGTAGCTGGGATTACAGGCACGCGCTACCACACCCAGCTAATTTTTTTGCTTTATTGTAGAGATGAGGTCTCGCCAAGTTACCCAGGAGGGTCTCGAACCCGCGGGCTCAGGCTATCCACTCACTTCGGCCTCCCAAAGCGCAGGATTACAGGCTGAGCCACCGAGCCCAGCCTTGGCCTGTTTTTAATTTAAAAAAAAAAAAAAAAAGAAACATAACAAAATGACTCAGATTCTGTTCTAGATTAAAAAGGTCGAGAGAGATGTGAAAGTGGGAAACAACATACTGCCTGAGACTTTCTTTTGCTCTATAGAACATAACTGGGACAACTGGTGAAATATGAATGAGGTTTATTACTAGTGTGCTATCAATGTTAATTTTCTTCTTTTGATAACTGAACCATAAGAGAACATTCTTAATTACAGAAAAAATACACCAGAGTATTGGGGAAAAGATAAAGGAAAAGTTGTAGGGGAATCAGGTAAAGCCCATTAGAAATTCTTTGAATTAGTTTTTGCACCTTTAGTGAACATGTGACATTAAGTTATTCTATAAGCCTTATTTGACTAAGTTAGTCTGAAGTCTGTAGGTCTGAAGTTAAAAGGGAAAATGAACCAATCTCCAGAGAGACACTGCCTCTTCTGCCCAGACTGGAGGCCTGATAACGGTACTAGGCTTTTACTTATCAAGTGAGATGTCCTAGAGTTGACTGATTTGCGAGGGGTTGAAGAGATTGTTCTTTTTAACATCAATACTCACTTTCTGAATACCTTCTTCATTTACACACACCTTCGAAAAAATCTGTTTAAATATTTTGCTTAGGCTGAAGGCAAAAAACCGAATGGCTCCCAGACGCAGTTTGTGACTCATTTCATCCAAGATCTCACTAACTTCCTCTCGGAGGACATCGGCAGATTGAAGGGATTCTTTGGACAGCTAAAAGGCAATAGAAAGCAGGAAGAAATTTCTGAAAACCAAAGAAGCCATAGATCTTTACTCAAGTCAGTATGACTAGTTCCAAATGGATCTATTACATAACTCAAAGATGGTATGTTTTCTTTTTAATTTATACTGCCATAATTAATTTTCTTACATAGTAAAAGTAGACAAATGGTTCCACAAGTCAAGTTTAAAAGCTAGAAATTCAGAGAAAAAGCTTTCTGAGATAGCACTTAAGACTAAAGAAAACACTTCGTCTTTCCATTTGGTTTGTTAATAAGTTTACACCTAACTTTCTAAAATAAGCGGTTCATGTGATCTAGTGTTTTGGCACTTAGTAGTTTCTCTAGCAGATTGTTGCAGCACTTCACCTGCTTGCTCAACCCTGTTACAAGGTAACATACACGATTACACTGACCAACTCATTCTCTGTGGGAGTGCAGAAAAAAAAAAGAAATAACCAATTCAGATCACATCAGATATGCTGGTCACTGACACAAAAGTCCCCAAAATAGCAAAGGACAATTAGTGAAATCAAGGATCTCACAATGGAACTGACTTTATTCACGTGGCATCGCACATCTTTTGTAAAGAGAACAAAATGTTTGCAGTGTGCTAGGACTGTAGAGATGAACAAGTTACGGTTTCTGTCCTCAAGGAAGCCTGAATTGACCATTTTCATTTTCCCCTAAACAAGAACTTTGGATGTCTATGTGATAAATAATATTTATACTTCCCAAAGGAGAATGCTCTGCTTTAGGATGAGGCATAGAAGTTCAGAGGATGGAATGCTGGAGCCTGCATCACATGCAGTGAAGAAGTTTCTTTTTTTTTTTTTTGAGTCAGAGTCTCACTCTGTAGCCCAGGCTGGAGTGCAGTGGCATGCTCATGGTCACCGCAGCCTCGACCCACTGGGCTCAGTTGATCCTTCCGCCTCAACCTTCCAAGTAGCTGGAACTACAGGCATACACTACCATGCCTGGCTTATTTTTTGATTTATTGTAGAGATGAAGTCTCGCCAAGTTGCCCAGGGGCTGGTCTCAAACCCCTGAGCTCAGGCAGTCCTCTCACCACAGCCACCCAAAGTGCTGAGATTACAGGCTTGAGTCACTGCACCTGGCAGGAAGTATCTTATCTTGTTTTTTTCCCCTAAAATTCACACACTGCAAAATTAATCATTTTAAAGTGAACAATTCAGCGGCACTTGGTACATTCACAAATGTTGTGCAACTACCTCCTCTATCTAGCTCCATACTTTATCTTTTTGGAGCTCAGTGCATCAGGCCTAAGAGGGAGGAACTGGGATGAACTGTTTCCTCTTACCTGTGTTCCTTTATTTTGACTCAGATTATCTGAAACAGTGACCATAGTAAGAAAGTATCTTTCTCTTGGCTCCAGTCCTTAAAATAAGCCAGCAGTTCCCAAATTTTGCTATACTTTACAATTGCCTGGGCTTCTTCAAAAGCTACTGATGCCTGGCTTCCTCCCCATGACATTTTGATTTAATTGGCATAGGAGAGATATGTAGGAGCAGGGGCTTTTAAAAGCTCCCTGAGAAATTCTCATACAGTGGTTTGAAAACCACGGGAATAAACTATGTTCTCTGCTAGGAATACTCTTCTTTACCTGCTTCACCTAAAAAACTCCTCATCATCGTTCAGGCCTCATTTTTATTTTTTCAATTTGTGAGTCGGGTCTCATACTGTCTGTTCCCCAGGATGGAGTGAAGTGGCACAAACTTGGCTCACTATAGCCTCGAACTCCTGGATTCAGGAGATCCTTCCGCCTCAGCCTCCTGAGTAGCTGGAACTAGAGGTATGTGTGCCACACTGGGCTTTTTTTTCTTCATTTTTGTAGAGATGAGGTCTCGCATGCTCCCCGGGCTAGTCTTGAACTCCTGGGCTCAAACAATCCTCTCATCTTGGCCTCCCAAAGTGCTGGGATTTACAGGTATGAGTCATCACACCCAGCCTCAGACCCCATTAAAGAAAAAAAAATTCACTTCCATGCCTCCCTAAGCCAAATTGGTTGCCCCTATGATTATTTAGTGCTTAGTGCTTCTCCATGTTGGACTCTGACTTGCAGGCCTTACGTCATATTTCATTGTAACTAACTGTACAACTGTCATCATTCCCTACAAGATTATATACATTGTGCTCAATTTGCTCCCTGTTACAAGTGTCTAGCAAAGAGGCTAACACATACTATGGGTATGATAAATATTTGATGAATGTGGTAAATGTTGCTCAACCTAAAAGGATACATTAAAGACAGCAAAATAAATTCATAGAATTAAGAAGAGAAATAACTTATTGACAATGAACAAATCTGGCCATGGTTGAAGACGAAATCACTTACCTGTTTAATGACATAATTAATCTCTTCAGAATTCAGAACACTACATTTAATATCAATGGGCTTACATGGAGTTATTCCCTTATAGACGAGAGGTGTGTAGCATTTCATTGCAAATTTCAAGTCACTGACATGCCTCCTCTCTTCTAAGATATCTTCAAACTCATCCCACTTTTTGAGCTCCTTCTATGGGTAAGGCAAAATGAAAGAAAGCAATAAACATATATTGTTAAATAAATTACAACAGATTAGGGACTAGATTGGTAATCCTTCATCTCTGCCAAATTTTTTATTCTATGACATGCTCTGAGGTTAGGTTTTTCATACACTAAGAAATACAATTAGGATCAATAAACTGATATTGAATTATATTAATATTTTACTATCATCACTATATTTCTGATTGCTATCTTTGTATAGCCAATACCCCTTGGGGAAATTTAACAAAGATAGCAAAAAGGCAACATTAAGCTCTACAATAACCTGATCAATGTTACCTACCACATGAAAACTTGTCTTGTTTGCCTTTATTTAGCTTTAAAAATTAAATAAAAACATATATCACAAACCAAATTATGTCAAATAAAACAAACCTACATGAGTACAAACAAAAGGAGAAACAAGTGCTCACATAAGCTACTATTGAGTAGTCAATTGCTATGGTAACTTTCTTATCTCCTGTTCAGTCCACTGAAATTCAGATACTATCCAACCAGCCCCTAAAACTGCTCTTATAAGGCTACCAATTACTTCCGAATTATTAATCTAAGTGTCTTTCTGATTATAATAGTAATAGTAGTAATAATTATAGCTTACTAAGTGGCAGGAACTATTCTAAGAGCTTTGTATATTAAAGAACAATCCTCACAACAAACTTATGAAGCAGTTGTTATCATGAACCCCGTTTTACAATGGAGAAACCAAGGCTATAGAGAAGTAAAATAATCCTGCAAGGTCCCACAGCTTGTAAAAGGCAGAGACATTCAAACTTGAGACTTATGGCTTCACAGATCTTGCTACTAACCATCATCCTGTACTACTTACCATGTTTGTTTATGGAAAATTTGGAAATATGGACATACAAGCAAATATAAACTGCACAATTTTATACCCCAGGAATAACTACTCTTATTACTTAGTAGTTTCATATTTTTCATTCATAGCTGTATAAATGCATATTTTAAAATTCAAAATATAAACCATATTTCTCAATTACGGGTATTTCCCAATATTAAATACTCTTTAAAAACATTTGATGGACTGCATAATCATCTTTAAGTTCCCCAACTTCTTAAAATAACTTTAAAAAATTACCAAAGTGATACACGTTCATTGTAAAAATTTAGAAAATACAGTAAAGTACAAAGAAAACAATAAAAAGCACTGCAATCACATGACCCAGAGACCATTCTAATGAATGCCCTTTTCTCTGCATATTCCTTCTCCCCGCCACACAGACACTATGATTTGCAATCTGATTTTTCTACTTTATGTCAAATCCTCCTCCATGCCATTTAAGTGTCTTCCATTTTTTTTTTTTTTTTTTTTTTTGAGCTGGAGTCTCACTGTTGCCCAGACTGGAGTGCAGTGGCCGCTCCCGGCCACTGCAGCCTCGCCTGCTGGGCTCTGGGATCCTTCCGCCTCAGTCTTCCGAGGAGCCGGAATTACAAGCATGCGCTACCACTCCCGGCTGATTTTTTTATTTATTGTAGAGATGAGGTCTTGCTGCCCAGGCGGGTCTCAAACCCACGGGCTCAGGCAATCCACTCATCTCAGCCTCCCAAAGGCGCGGGATTATAGGCTGAGCCACCGAGCCTGGCTCTCCATTATTTTTAACATCGGACATCTGAATCATGTTTCACCCTGGGTAGCATACAAAAATGCAACAGACATTCTTAAACATAATCTTTGTGCATAACTCTTTTCATTTCTTTCAGTTTAATAATTAATTCCAGGCTTTTTTCCAGTCTTCATCCTCCTAGACTTCACTATAGCCTGACATCATTTTCCCTCTTCAACCATCCTGAGATTTTTCTGCAAATACTAAGCATATGTGCTTCCAAATCTTTTACCCTGTTCTCTTCTCCCACTTAAGCTCCTGTCACACATACTTAGTGGCAAACACATGTGGACTTTCCAAAACCAGACTCAGTTCTCCTATACAGATCTACAACCTGATTGTTCTCCTGAAATCTTAATCATCAACCGCCATGTAATCTCCATCCCTTTACATAATTCTAGACTCCTCCCTCACTCTCTCTACCCAATCCAACCAATCCTGTCACCCTGGCTGGAAGAATGTACCACATTCACTCCTCATTGCCATGGCTACTGTTTCAGCACGGGCTTCCTGTGCAGCCGTTTCTCTTCACTACAATAGTCTCCTTGCTGGTCTCCATGCCTATTTTTGCCTCCGTGGAATTAATCCTCCATGCTGCTATGGTGCTCTTTTCAAAACACCACTCTGACCAGATTATTTCCTACTTAAATACTCCTAACTCCTTCAGAATAAGACCGAAGCCAATTCTTGTGTCATGTGATACCGCCATGACCTGGCCTTTCCTTCCCGCTCATAGCCTAGCCACTCCACAGTCCGCTCCACAGTGAGTTGCATCTCCCAAAACACGTCATTGTTGGTGTCCCATTGAGCATACTAAAATAACCTGGGGCACTTAAAAAATTACTGGTATCCCAGGCTCCACCTCTAGAGATTCTTGATTAATTAGGTCTGTGAGTGGTGCCTAGGCATCAGAATTCTTTTTTTTTTTTTTTGAGTTGGAGTCTCACTCGGTCGCCCAGACTGGAGTGCAGTGGCTGCTCCCGGCCACCGCAGCCTCGCCTGCTGGGCTCCGGCGATCCTTCCGCCTCAGCCTTCCGAGTAGCCGGAATTACAGGCACGCGCTACCACAGCCGGCTGATTTTCTGATTTATTGTAGAGATGAAGTCTTGCCAAGTTGCCCAGGCGGGTCACGACAGAATTCTTTTAAAAAGAATTCTATTAGTCAAGACAGGAAAACAGTGAAAAATAAATAAACAAAAAAATGGAATTTAAAAAATACTCCCAGTGATTCTCAAAGGCAGCTAGACTTGAGTGTTACTGCTCATGAATTGGTCTTCTCTATACCATTCTGAAGAAGTAGTTGCTGTGATTAAGTAAACATATTTACATGACTATTCACCCAGGAACACAATAAAAAGAGCTCGAGCGAGAAGACAGAGGCCTAGTATCTCTCCCCATCTGAACCGATGTGGCGGGCCTCTCCCTGTTGACAGCTCAACAGGCCTTCCTTGCACTTTCCTTTCAACTGCTCTGGAGGACCCCTTCATTCTGTGGACAGGCACCAAGAGTCTGCAATTACCGGGCACGGTTTCACAGGCTGAGACTGCAGCATGAACAAAGCAGGCAGGGACTGCACTGAGTGAGCTCACGTGACCTTAAGGAAAGAGACACCAGACCAACAAGGTACGTTCACTGAGTGATACCACCACTAATGGTGGTGGTTAAATGGTCAGGGTTTAACCATTTAACAACTGAAATGAGAAAGCCCTGAGTTATAGCATTTGCCAATTTCTGAGGTACATAATACTATCACCACAGCAGAATTCAAGCTACCAATTCGACCGCAATCAACAGAGTTGGAGAGAGATGTGCAGCAGCTCACAGTTATATGGGATATCCACTGCCCAGAACGACAGACACAAACCACCTCAAGAGCATACATAATAGGACAATTCAGGGAAGTAAGTAGAAAATGCTAAGTTTTGAGTATTACTTTTGTTTTTAACAGAATTTAATTGGAAACTTACATAACGCAATCTTTAATTTTTAATAATGGCTGTGTTTTAACAATGGACTCACAAACTTCATGAAAATTTAGCAATCAGTTCTCACAAATCAGCGCAAAACTGGAAAGAGAATACAGTAGGGTAATGAGGAAGAGCGATCAGCGAACTACTTAGAAGATCTCTCTGGGGAAATGATTTTTGAGTTGGGACCTCAACAATAAAAGAGCCAGCAACAGAAACTTCTGGGAAAACAGCCTGCCACCTTGAGGGGACTGGAGTGTTCTGGGAGCATGCTCACTGTCTGAGCAACAGGAGGCCGGGGTGGCTGGAGCCCAGCGAACAAGAAGTCAGAGCGGTAGCTGTTACCAGATCACGCAGAGTTCCCGTGGGACACGGTAAGGCACCCAGATCTTTCCGAGACTGTAACAGAAGCCTTGATTTACACTACGGCACGCCAGCACTGACCCATCCCTGGGCTTCTTTTCGATCTGCAGTCTCACTGAAATTCACCTGTGGCTTCAGGCACAACCTACTTGCTGATGATGCCAAATCTGTGTATTTAGGGCAGATCTTCCTCTTTTGCTCTAGCATCCTGTCTCTAACTCTTGCTGGATGTCTCTCAAACACTTTGTGATGTATCTGGTCCATAATATGATAATCCTAAACTAAAAAGCATTACTTTCGCCGTCACAGACCGAACACACCCCCAAACTGAAATTATTACATATTACATTATTCTGACTAATGCTGCTCCTGTTCCCGTATTTCCTATCAGTGAAAGGCATCATCAACCACCCGCTTGCCAAATCACAGAGACCCAACAGTCAACTTCACACTACCTCCTTTTCCTTAGCCACCATATTCAGTGGGTTCTAAGGGCTGTTGATTGGCTGTCCTCAATATCCCACAAATTCATTCATCTTTCCAGGCTCATTGCCACTGCCTTACTTCAGGCTTCACCACTTTTCGGGATTACCGCAATAGCATCCCAAATGATCTCCATGTTTGCATCAGATTTCTTTCCCAACCTGGTTCTCTTCCTACTATATCTGCCTAAGCAAAACAGGCTGCCCACATAGAAAATTACACCAGAAACCTGGCAGGTCCTCTTAGACTCTGAAAAACATAAATGTTAAGATTTAGGGCTCTGATAAGGTTAAAATTTTTATCCTCAAGGATGTGTAAACATGATACATTAAATTTCTTTAGGAAATATCCTCTGCCTACTTACTTTTGTTTCTCATGTCTCTTTCATTCCACCCAAGCTAACTGACTAATTCGAAGCCCAAATATGCACCAAAAAAAAAAAAAAAAATGTTTTCTTGCTTGGATGCCTAGAAAAGTCTTCCCCCACTCAGTTCCCATTCACACCTCAAAAACTCAGCCCATATGTCGCCTCCTCTTAGAAGCCTTCTTTCTCTAAGTCCCCAAACAGGTTAGGTATCCCTTCTCAATACTCCCACAACATACTGTGCATGCTTTAATTGTTGCCCTTATCCCACTTGGTTGTAATGATTTGTTTACTTTTATGAATTCTGTGCTCTTGAAGGCAAGGGCTTGATCTGTAACTTCGATATTTTACACAATGAGAATAATGGCTAGGATATTATACATATTTTTAATGTCTGTGGCAATCGGCAGTATCTTAAACATTTCTAAAGTGCTACTTTCAGATCAGGCAGAGAGTATTATGTGATAACAGTGTGGCCGAGGAAATAAACAGATAGCCTGACATTCAAGAAAAAGTTCAGGCTGTCAAGGAAGTAAAGCGATGCAGTCACAAGAGTGGCAAGGAACTACTGGTAAGGAGAGGGTTGCTGTCCAGCATCAGAAGTAGAATATGCTCACATACAACTGCCTAAGTCATTCACAAGAAAAAGTTGACAAAAGTTTTATTCAAAAATAAAGGATGAAAGGGGAAATCAAAGAAAAAACAACCACAATTCCTTTCTGTAACACAATATACAAGATGGAAATTCCAGCCAATTCACAAACCGGTGTGGGGCAAACAAAGCTGTGTGCTGCAAGCTGGATCTACACAGCAACTCTCTTCCCCACGTGCCTGCTCTGGAGTAGTAGAGTCGGAAAACAAAGCCGGAATATTTCCACACAGAACTGTGGGTGTGGGAAGTCCAGTGAAGAGACAGGTTGCAGAAGTAGCTTTAGAGAAGTAGGCAGTTAGCAGCAGACATAAACCCAAAGTTCTTGACAGAGAGGGAACAGAAGTTTCCCCATGTTCCAAAGCATCCTGATGTCCCAGTAGGAAGGTAGCCATATTCCGAAAGGTAGCTATATTTTGAAAGTGGGGTTTTGGCTTATCTAGCTCTTTTATATTTTCCTTGTTCGGACCTTCCTGCACAAATGAATGCTTAAGTCAGAAACTGACACTAACCACCCTGCATCTTAAAAGCACGGAAATATGCTTTTAAAATGCATTCTTTTATTTCCTCCTAAAGTAGCTAAAAATTAATTTTGTGGTTCAAAAACCAACACTGGGTCAGGCATGCCTGCAACCCCAGCATTTTGGGAGGCTGAGGCTGGAGGACCGCTTGAGCCTGGGAGTTCAAAATTAGCCTGGGCAAACAGTGAGATCTTGTCTTTTAAAAAAAAGAAAAGATGGGCACGGTGGTCCACACCTGTAATCCCAGCACTTTGGGAGGCAGAGGCAAGAGGATTGCCTGAGCCCAGAGGTGCGAGACCAGCCTGGGCAACTTGGTGAGACCTCGTCTCTGCAATAACTCAGAAAATAAGGCGGGGTGGTGTCATTCGCCTGTAGTTTCAGCTACTTGAAAGGCTGAATTGGAAGGATTGCTGGAGCCCAGCAAGTTGAGGCTGCCGTGGCTGGGAGCATGCCACTGCACTCCAGGCTGGGCAACAGAGGGAGACTCCAACTCAAAAAAAAAAAAAAAAAGAAGGTTCTCTAGGCCAGGCGCAGTGGCTCATGCCTAAAATCCCAGCACTTTGGAGGCTGAGGTGAGAGAATTGCCTGAGCCCATAGGTGCAAGACCAGCCTGGGTGAGACCTCATCTCTACAATAATAATAAAAAAAAAAATTAGCTAGATGCGCATGCCTGTAGTCCCAGCTACTTGGAAGGCTGAGGTAGAAAGACTGCCTGAGCCCAGCAGGTCGAGGCTGCGGGGGCCGTGAGTGTGTCACTGCACTCCAGCCTGGGCGACAGAGTGAGACTTCGACTCAAAAAAAAAAAAAAAAAAAGAAAGAACATCACTAAGTGACCAGCATTCTGCTGGCTAAAAGACCGGTCCAAGCCAGTAGAGGAAGAGGGTCACTTGGAGAGAGGCTGGGTGGCATTAACCGCCCTCCAAAAATGAAAAGTACGATAACGGGTGGTGGATAAACACAGGCCATGAAAATGTCCAGAAGTTCTGAATCTTCCCACCTGGGAGATGGCCTTTAAAAACTCTGTCTCCACACACAAGTCTCTTCTTCCAGGAACCCCAGGGCAGTCACGGGGCGGGCGGCACAGCCTCGGGGTCTCGCAGGCTGGCTCAGCCCCCAGGCCGGCCCCAAGGTGGCTGGCCGTGCCCTCCCAGGCTCACCCCTCCTTCCGAGGTCCAGGGGCTCCCGGAAGGCCCAGGGCCCGATGGACAGAAAGAAGGAACGAGCGGAAAGGAGCCACAGGAGGCCCCCGGCCGCCGAGCCTGCCCCACGCGGTGGCCCAGACCCGCCACCGCCCCCGTCGCCTTGGAAACCGCGCCGAGCCCCGGCCCCATCCGCGGGAGCCTCGCCACCCGCTCTTGGGGCCGCAGGTCGCGGGCCGGAGGGAGCCGGGGCCGGGGCCGGGAGGAGGCAGCGCCCTCCAGCCCCGCCCGGGCCTCGTCCCCGGGCGCCTACCGAGTAGAGGAGCCCCACGGCGCCGGGGCAGGCGGCGCCGACGGAGAGGCAGGAGTTGGGCGAGCTGGAAGGATCCATGGTGCGGCTGCCGTCCCGGGCGCGGCGGGGGACGCTCTCCTAGGCGGTGGTGCGGCCGCTGGGGGCGGTTCCCTCGCGCGGGACCGCCCGGCCTGGCCGAGGGCGGCGGCACCCCGAGCGGCCCAGCCCGAGGACCCCGGGCGCCGCCATCTTGGCCGGGACGGAAGCCGCGCGGGGCCCCGCGGCGCAGGCGCGCGGACGCCGGAGTCCCGAGGCGGGGCGCGCGCCGGGGGAGCGGGTCCCGGGCGGGTCGCCATGGCGCGGGAGCGGGGCCCCCCGGCGCTGCTGGACGCCCTCCTGCAGGACCTCTACGACTTCGGTGAGTGCGGGCCCCGGGAGCCCGCGTGCAGAGCGGGTTTGAGGAGCGGGGGTCTCCGACGGGGCCCGAGCGGGGCCGGCCTCCGCGTGGCGGCCGAGGGTTCGCTCCCGTCCGGCACCCCGCGGTCCAGCCCACCTGGGTCCAGGGGTGGGTGCAGAACGCGCTCCTCCAAGGGCAGTCGCCCATCCTCCGCTTTCTCTGCGGGCTTTGTTGGGCTGCGAACGAAGCCTTCCGCCTCGTCCCCGGGGTGGGGGCCGAACGCGTGGCTTGTCGGAAGCAGCCCGGCTTTCAGACTTGCGGAGCGACGGACAGGGGGCCTCGGCCTTTCGAAATAGCCCACTTTCCCACGTTGCCCGGACTCCTGGGCAGCCGCTGGCCCCCTTGCCCCAGACCTCCCTGGTCCCGGTGCGTGGGCGTCCTGTCGTGCTGATGCCTCGGGCGTGTTGTCGGGCAACTCGCCATCCTCACCCCAGTGTGATCCTCGCGGAGGACGGCAGAGAACTTCCCCCCCCCACAGGTGAGCCGACCTTTTGCTCCCTTTCCTTTATCTTGATGGGGGAAGAGGCGAGTAAAGGAGCTTATTAATAAAGCTTGGCCATCGCTTGGCACTTGAGAAGACAGTCCTTCACCCTCTGAAAAACTTGCCACGGGGAGGGTGACACCCCTTGTACGTGCACCAACGACAATTATTCGACCTTAGTGCCTTTTAGGACCAAGCACGTTTCTTAAAATTATAGCCTGATATTGCAAAAGCTTTCTTATGTTTATTTTGGAGCGACTGCTCAAAATTTTGAGCTTACCTAAAATAGTGAGAATAATAGCTTGGAGGTATTGAGAACTTGCCATATACATGCTTTTCGCGTATTTACTCATTTAATTTTCACAACTGCCTTATGAAATAGACGCTGTCAGTAAGCCCATGATTGCAAAGGTAGAAAGGAGCTCTAGAGTTAACAAAACTGCTGGAGTTCACCTAGCTGGTAATTTGCAGAGCCGATTCCCACACAGTCTAACCCTAGATCCTGCACTTGTATTAACTTGAGCTTCGGACAGAGCGTCTCTTTGCCCTTGGAAATACTGGAGGACAGAGAAGACTTAGCCTCTGTTCTTGAGAAGTTTAAAATCTAGTGAAAAAGACTGTTCTTCAAAATCCTAAATGTACTTGATATCAACAGGCTGGAAATCATGATCTGGGAACTCTGAAGGCATGGAATGTGTCCACTCATTTTATATCCCTAATGCCAAAGTTTATTTGACTTTTTTTTTTTTAAATCAGAGTCTCTTTAACCCAGGCTGGAGTGCAGTGTCACAATCACAGCTCACAGCAGACTCAACCTCCTGAGCTTAGGTGATTCTTCCGCCTCAGCCTTCCGAGTAGCTGCGACTACAGGCACATGCCACCACACCTGGCTAATTTTTAAAAACTTTTTGTGGAGATGAGGTCTTCTTATGTTGTCCATGCTGGCCTCAAACATGTGGGCTCAAGCACGTCTCTTGCTTTGGCCTCCTAAAGTGTTGGGATTACAGGTGAGGGTTACACCATGCCTGGCCTAGTTGGCTCTTAATAAGTGTTTATCAAGTGAACTATGAACCCTTTGCGTTCGGATGCCTCCTCTGAAGGGACATTGTAAATCTAGCAGATCACTCAGATGTCCCCTCTAAAGGGACATAGAGAAATTGCTAGTGGTTAAATAGGACAAACGTAAGTCAGCCCAAATTTTTTAAGAAAATGTATGTTTCCTTGAAGTTTTCCATTCAAATTGCACAAAAAAGCAAAGAGATGGCATATATACTGAGATATGATCAATCAGTTGAGAAGTGGTTTTCAGGAATCACGAGTACGTCCTTGCACATTTCAAGCAATAGACTGGTCAGTAAGTTACATATTAATGTGGGAGGAAGAAGACAAGTATGTTGTTTGCCTGACTAGGAAAACACCAGGTTAAAGATGTCAAACAGATTACTATTGTACAACATGTCACTGTGGACCTGCAATGCATGTCATTACCACACGTTAGGAAAATATAAGATATAAAATTTTGATTTTTTTGGTCATAAGTAAGTTCCTCAATGTTCAAAATTCCATTATAGGCCAAATATCATTACAGTGAAATAATTGTTTCCAGCACTATGCTATTTAATATGAAGTGATTTGTTTTTTACCATTTCATAAAAATGCAGTCGAGTTGCTGGTAGGTGGTCTGTGAGATGTCTCTGAGTGCAAAGGGTTAAATCAAATAGAAGCAAGCGTAAGTCATCAACTGATATTTAGAGAGCTCTGTGGTATTTGTACCATGAGTAATGAGGCTTAGGTTGGAACTTTGAGGTGACTGGTCAGAGTTTGAACAGGTGAAACAGCAGATAAAGGAATTCAATAGAAAATAAAGGCATGCAAATTCAGTAGAAAATAAAGCCAGTTGTCTTAGGCTCATTTTAATTCCTAACCATGAAAGGAAATAGGAAGACTGTGACAATCCTGTTACCGTAGAAAGTGTTCAGAAGAAACACTGGCTGCAATATCTGATGTTTTTAGCATAAAATGTGAACCTGTTGGGATTACTAGTCCGGGGACTGTTGCTGTGATGACACTTTGAGATAAGACCAAGGTGAGGACTAAAGTAGCTGTGCTGAAAAGGGTTGGAGACACAAATACAGTTACCCAGGAACAGGTGACTACATTTTGGATTCTGTAAATTATGCAGAAGCACCCTCTTTGAAGAAAAATAAATAGTTTAGTTCTTCGTATGTGCTTCTGGGTCCTTATAGCCATGGGTTATACATAAGTACATTCATATTATTTTATACTGGCAATAGCTAAAACTGAAAATACATTTTCCTTTCTGTGTTTGAACAAACAGGAGAGACAGAAGATGAAACAGAACAGAAGAGAATCGGGAAGAGAAGGGAAAACAAGAAGAGACATGTAGGAGCTTCCATGGCCTTGGCAGCAGAGCCGGCTGTCCTGCCTGGTTCTCCTGTAAGAAGCCAGAAGAGTGCTTCCAGCTTCTTCAGGAAACTCAGAGAAGAGCTGCAGGGTGCTGCCGGCACGCCCACGGGTCCTTCTTCCGGACCCGAAGTCCCTACTGCTGCAGTGTCTCCCTCGCCCTTAAAGAACAGCAGACGACAAGTAGAAGTGGTGGAATTTCACAGCAGAAACAAAACAAGAAAGCCGATGCCAGATCAGGATGAGAGCACAAAGGTAACGGAGTTGCTTAACTTATATGTATTTGATGACACTCCTGGTGTCATGATATTAGGTGAATATCTCTGTAATCTGTGCTAGGAGTGCCCAAGACCACCCTCAGGTCCATGGATTTGCCAAAAAGACTCTCAGGACTCAGCATATCGTCCTTGTCAGTCGTGTAGGCATGCCAATTGACCTTAGTTACTCGGCTCTAGATTGCCAGAGAATAGCAGGTATTTATCAGTCACTCTGTTAGGATAAACTGGGCAAACTTGAGACAGTAGTGGCTCAAGGCCTCGGGTGTGCAGAAACACTGATCAGACAGGACATTCTGATTGTTCTGTTCTCCGGAGCCAACCAGCACCCGGTCATGAAAGCAGGACTTTCTTGAGAATGTTCAGGTTTGCTAAGTCTAAGCTTGCTGAGTTAACTCTTTCAACAGCTAGTTCTAGCATTCCTGCTATCTGCCAGCCACTGTTCTAGGCACTGGGATATAGTATTGAACAAAATCTACGGAAATTCTTGTTCTCAAGGAACTTACATGCTGGTGGAAAAACAGTTTGATTTTATTGAGAGCAGTCTCTTTCAGACTTAACTTGTAAATCTGACCCAATATTTAGTATATGAGAGAGGTGTGGAGCTGGAGTAAGTGCCAGAGGTCAGGTTCAAACCCCAGGCTTTCTGGCTTCAACGTTGTTTGCTTAACTACTACACTAGAGAGACAGACTTTAGGTTAGGCTCTTTGTCCCGTGAGTGACACAAATGACTGACCCAGAACCATGAAAGACATGTTGTCAAGTTATTGCCAAATAGCTTTGGTCATTCTCCTGTTCTTTTTTTTTTTTTTTGAATTGTAGTCTCACTTTGTCACCCAGGCTGGACTGCAGTGGCACGCTCACGACCACCCCAGCATTGACCTGCTGGGCTCCTGCAATCCTTCCGCCTCAGCCTTCCAACTAGCTGGAACTACAGGTGTGCATTACCACACCTGGCTAATTTTTGATTTATTGTAGAGATGAGGGCTCCCCAAGTTGCCTGGGCTGGTCTTGAACCCACGGGCTCAGGCAATCCTCTCACCTCGGCCTCCCAAAGCGCTGGGATTACAGGCTGAGCCACTGAGCCCAGCTCATTATTCCATTCTTACTGCCCTCATATTGCTCTGCAATATTTGCTTACTCCACAGTGCTCTACCCTGAAATCCACTGTGTTCCAGTGGTGCCTTTTCCTTTATACCATGCTCCCTCTTCTTGAGTAAATGTACTGTAAGGGAGACGGTAATCTAGTTGAAGTAATTCACTCTCACTAAGGTATGAACAAACTTTTTTTTCTTGAGTTGTGCTCTCACTGTGTTGCCCAAGGTAGAACACAGTGGCGTGATCTTGGCTCACTGCTACCTCAACCTCCTGGTCTTAGGCAATCCTTCAGAAGCATGCCGCCTCGCCCGGCTAATTTTTTGACCTTGTGGTCTGGCTATGTTGATAACTCAGGTCTGGCTATGTTGATAACTCAGGTCTGGCTATGTTGATAACTCAGGTCCTGGGCTCAAGCAGTCTTCCTGCCTTGGCCTCCCCAAAGTGCTGGGGTAACAGGTATGAGCCACTACAGACTTCTTAATATTCCTAAAACTGCCTGCATTTGTAAAAGAGTGTTTATTTACCCAGCCTCTCTCTCTCTATTTGGGGACAGGTTGAATACTGTAACCAACAAATTTAAAAAAACAAAACAAAACAGGCGGGCGCGGTGGCTCAAGCCTGTGATCCCAGCACTTTGGGAGGCTGAGGTGAGAGGATTGCCTGAGCCCACGGGTTCGAGACCAACCTGGGAAACTTGGTGAGACTCCATCTCTACAATTAAAAAAAAAAAAAATTAGCCGGGCATCATGGCACATGCCTGTAGTTCCAGCTGTTTGGAAGGCTGAGGCAGAAGGATCACCGGAGCCCAGCAGGTCGAGGCTGCGGTGGCTGGGAGCGTGCCACTGCCCTCCAGCCTGGGCGACAGAGTGAGACTCCAACTCAAAAAAACAAACTAAGTCATGCAAGAAAAAGTGTCCTTGGTCAGCAAGTCAGCCCCAGACAGGCCTGCTGCGTCGGGTGGCCTGCCTGCCTTCATTCTTCACCTCGCATCCCTCCCCAACTGCTCTTCTGTTCTGTGGCTTTACGCCCTTCTCCCTTGCCTAACGTGCAAGTTCTCAAAATCTCCCGACATTTCTCTCTTCCTTGTGTGAGCGAGGAAGGCTAGATTCGTTGGGAGAGGTTAGGCTGTGATTTGATAACAGTCCCCAAATCTCAGTGACTTAAAAGGCCCAAGTTAGTTTGTCTCATGTGTCCATCAGGATGGGCAGGAACAGGACTCCTCATCTAGGGACCCTGGATGATACCATGCGCCCGCCTCTGGAGGTTGTTACTTGCTTTAGTGAAGGGAAGAGAAGAGGAGTTGGTGAATGGCTCTTGAGGCTTCCATGTGCTGGGGAGGACACATTCCCTCTGCTCATACTTCTTTGGCCAGAGAAAGTCACGTAGGCGTGCCTGGCATCAAGTAGACAGGGAAGTGGATTCTCCTGGGTGTCTGGAAGTGGAGGAGGACTCCGTATCGCCAGTGGGCAGTGATGCCTCCTGCCACGGTGAATATGAGGGGAAGAAAACAGGATACTGCTGATCGATTCTAAATCAGGGGAGTTTATTGTGACTAGTGTACTGAAGCGGATTTGAAGCTAAGAATAAAAATAAAGGACAGTGGGGTCATGCTAATAGACTCAGCATCTGTGAAATAATGAGCCGAGAATTCGTTTTTCAAAAAAAAAGTTTGCATTTGTTTTATACAAGGATTTGTAGCGGGAAGACAGAGAGGCCGTGACACTGAGACTATTATAGGAAGTGGCAACTTTATTATGCCGGTGGGTTCAACGGGCTAACGCTTCCAGGTCGAGCCCCCCAGAACAGGAGAAGAGGGGTCTTATATCTTTGTTTAGGTAAGGGAGGGGAGTCATGTTGAGTGATTACACATTTTCTTTGGAATTTACAAGGTTGTACTCAGCAAAATAAGATCTTTCAAAGAGCCAGTGGTCTCCAGGAAATGCAGGGTGAGTAGGGTTGTAAACCATCCACTTCAAAAGAGGGGTTTTGGATAAGTCTGTGAATTAGTTACCTTTTTGCATGTCCATGAAAGCTGTCAGTCCTTGGCTATTTGGTTTTGCTCAAACAAAACTGGTCTGGCGGGTTTTCAGAGCTTGTCGATTGATTTTTAAAAGGAATACTTTTAACTGCTACCAGCCCCCTCTCTGCCACATTCCCCCCTTTGATGCTTAACCCTTTTATGGGTCTAGAGCATGTCATCCTTAATCTGGTACATTACATTGTATGGGCCTGCAGTTTTTCGTTCAACTGTTTCCACAAACTCAGAAATGGCATTCTTAATTATTTGGACTATGCAAGGGAGGATAAGACAGGATCCCACCAATAGGACTCCAGATCCAATAATGTACTTAAATCCTCCCAGACCAGAGAACATGTTTTCAAACCAATTGCCAATTTTTATGCATTGCCAGTTTTGCACCGGACATGGGCAAGCTTTCTAATATTGGTAGCTATCTCAGTTGTGGCTTTACTATTGTCATCTATTTGCAAACAACAGAGCTATTAAATTTACCACATACTCCTCCTCCTTCCGCCAGCAGGTCGTCCAAAGCTAAGCGGTTTTGATAAATAGCTGTGTGCATTTGGGCTTGTTGCTGAGCAGCAAGCTCAAAAGCTGTGGCTGTCTGAGTAGTTATAATTTCTAATACAGCTTGTAGCCTAATAATGCAGTTTAGCATATATATAGGCATGCGGTATCCCCAACTTCCAACTTGTGCCCGTGTGGCTGGGCCATAGTATTTATAATTCTCTGGGGTGGCCATTCGTCATCTTTCCAAACCTGGGTCCCTCCTATATTAGGAAATATTAGGAACTTGGTCGAGGGATCGAGCATCTCGTGTTTTGAGGCTTTCATGAAGGGGAATGCTTAGTTCATCCCCCCTTGGGTTAGGCAGAAGGAAAATTCCTGGCTGGATTATTCCTGTGGTACATGTGCCTTTCCATAGTGCTGGGAGCTGGGCATATGCAACCTTTCCATATATCCAAAATAGCCCTTTAGGGGCTTTCCAGAGGTCTGGATTTACAGAGGACAGATCTGTCCAGCTCTGACTTATAATGGGGATACCTTGGAACGGGTTAGCCTGTTCAGAAGATAGTACTGTACAGTTACTTAAAGTTTGGGTGACAGTAGTACATTGAGAAGATTTAGTTGCATAAGCAGATGCCCAATACCAAACAGGCCTTGTTGGCCACCAGGTCTGGTGGGTTGAATTCCAGTATAATATTCTTT
Source organism: Cephalopachus bancanus (assembly GCA_027257055.1). Lineage (NCBI taxonomy): Eukaryota > Metazoa > Chordata > Mammalia > Primates > Tarsiidae > Cephalopachus > Cephalopachus bancanus. The sequence continues at coordinate 253,957 of JAPVLO010000484.1, forward strand.
TGCAAGGAGTGTCTCCTACCCATTGAGTATAAGCAGAGCTCGCTCTGCTTAAACAGTCTTCTCCAATTACTTTTGAGGAGAGGATCCACTTCTGGGGTACGTTATCTGTTCTAACAGTTACAGAATGGTTCCACTGGAGGAGCTGGTATGCATCCAGACTCGTTCCCTCCCAAGGCCACACTTCAGTCATTAGGGCTCCTCCACATACCCAACGATTGGCGACACCAAGTGTCCGGGCTATATTTTCAGCCAAATTTATAAACAGATTTTGGCCTACTTCTCACGGTTGAGGGAAGGGGGTTGGTTAACTTTGACTGTTGGGTGGCCGGAGGAGCTACAAATTGTACAGTTTCTTTTATCAGTTTCTCAGCTTTGGGTGCAGGGGCAAGATCCCAACAAACCCAATTTGTGCTTCTGGGGGTGTTACAGGCTATGGCACCAGGTTTAGTGTACTGGTGACTTGGTTTTGATAATCCAGTAAAGTATAGCTGGCCATTATGGATGCAGATATGTTTGTCAGTATAACAAACTTCTGGCTGGGATGAATAACGATGGAAAACTTTCACGTCTGGCCAGATAGTTTCTGTACATTTACATGCTGGGTATATGGGGGAAGCAGTAGATACCCAAGTTAGGCAGAGGTACATGAAAGCACAAGTAAAGTTCCTGTCATAAGAAAGGAGGGAAATGCTAGAGAAACCCTTTCCTAACATGTTCAATGGGGACAATTCTGTTAATTCTATAGCAAATAAAGTTAGTTCTACAGCAATTGAAATGACAAACAGTTTGGCAAATATAAAGGTTGACAAAGCAGAAACAATGGCTTGTCCTTAATGTCTGCTGAGTTCTGAAGCCGAATCCTTAATCTGCCGTGCATCGATCAGTCAGCCTCTGGTGTGTGACTGAAGCAGGGCTGAAGTATCCTCAGGCTTCTAGAGCAGGCTGGAGAAGTTGGTTCCGGGTCCCTTGTTGGGCTCGGCGACTTTCCAAAGGGTCGGCTTAAGGGGCGCTGCCGGATCTGCGGTGCACTCCCGGTCCTGGAAGGCCGGCTTAATCTTGCGGTGGTGAATCCAAGGAGCTGCTTCGGCTACTTTGACTGTGGTCGGGGCAGATCAAAGAACGGCGAATGGCCCCCTCCAGAGGGGCTTTCGAGGTTGTACATTCCACTCTTTCACCCATACCGTATCTCCGTGCCTAAAAGAATGGGCATTGGCAGTTAAACTAACTGGCAGTCGTTCTCTGACTCGATGATGGATGACGTTTAGGACCGAACCTAAGACTTGCACTTGCTGTTTTAGGGTAGGACTTCCCGGTTCCTGTAAGTCCCCCTCTATGCTCTGTTTTCTTTTTTTTTTGAGTCGGAGTCTCCCTCTGTCGCCCAGGCTGGAGGGCAGCGGCCGCTCCCGGCCCCCGCAGGCTCGACCTGCTGGGCTCCGGCGGTCCTTCCGCCTCAGCCTTCCAAGAAGCCGGAATTACAGGCACGCGCTACCACGCCCGGCTGATTTTTTGATTTATTGTAGAGGTGAGGTCTCACTGCCCAGGCGGGTCTCGAACCCGTGGGCTCTGGCCATCCACTCACCTCAGCCTCCCAAGGCGTGGGATTACAGGCTGAGCCACCGAACCTGGCAAGAATTTTAAAAGCCGGGCTCGGTGGCTCAGCCTGTAATCCCACGCCTTGGGAGGCTGAGGTGAGTGGATTACCTGAGCCCGCGGGTTCGAGACCTGCCTGGGCAACTTGGCAAGACCTCGTCTCTACAATAAATCAAAAATCAGCCAGGTGTGGTAGTGCACGCTTGTAATTCCGGCTACTCAGAAGGCTGAAGCGGAAGGATCGCCGGAGCCCAGCAACCGAGGCTGCGGTGGCTGGGAGTGGCCACTGCACTTCAGTCTGGGCGACAGAGGGAGACTCCAACTCAAAAAAAAAAAAAAAAAAAGAATTTTAAAAGACAAAACGAGAGAAGTCTGTTTAATTGATTCAAAGGCCTATTTCTGGGCCTTTTCCCATAGCAGGGGCTCCTGTTCACCCCCTCTTTGAGGCTCCATAGAGGGGTTTCATCATGATAGAGAAGTTAGGTATTTAAATTCTATAGACTAGTACAGGAACAGGACCACCCTTAGGGTCCTTTTCCCGTTTTTTACAGTTGTTGGTTGGGTCCTTCCTTTCTTCAGTTTTTAGCAGCACTTACTCCCCTGGGATGTTTGAGTTTTTCATGATTCAGGAAGTGTCTAGGGAGGTAAGCTTATAAATTGTGATTAAAATTTGTCCCAAATGGACAACACATTTCCTTATGAACATTTGTGTTTGTGGCTCTATTTCCTTCAGAGGTGCAGGAAAAAGGCCTACTGTTGAACAATTTCAAAGTTTTAATGAATCCTATTTCAGGGACTTGGATCCTGAGCGGTGCAATGCCAAATACCTATGATTACTTTACTTGTGTCTCCAAAGGATTTCTAGTGATTGTTATGCTACACCGCAGATTGAAAGACTGTACTGTCCTAGTTCTACATCTGATGGAGTTTTCCCTGGATTTGCCAAGGGGTGGGACTGGCTGCCACTCGGCTTGCAGTAGAAACGTTGAACGCCTTTTAAAACCTGCCCGAAGGAAGTTTATTTATGTCTAGCCTGTGCTAGCTACCCTGCCTCAATTTATTCTTTAGAGATTTTTCGATCCTATAATCATTTGGGGTGCTGAGGGGTGAAGGTCCGTCTTCTGTAATTTCTTCAGAGCTGATAATGGGCGCAGTCCTGCCTAGCCAGAGATCGAAAATCTCTCCCTGTCTGACTTGAGGCGTCCAGATCTGTTTCAGCAGTGGCATTGTTTGCAGGCGCTGGCTGGAATTCTTGCATGACCGTTATATGGGCATGAAATTACTGGATTCTGGCTCAATAAAAGGAATAAAGTCATGCGTACATTTTGACAATTATAGGTAGTGGCTGATTTATCTTTTGTACAGAAGCTACAAGGCCTGAAGTTATTAGCATAACTTAAATGATAAACTTTAATTTCTGCGGCTTTATTACAAGTACCAGCCTTTGGAGTTTTTCATGTATTTCTGGACTATAATGGTAGTCTGACAGATTGTTTTAGACTATAATTTGAACCAGGCACTCAAGTAAATTTTACATAAAATTTTGAAGAGAAATCCGAAAATGTTTGGAGTCTTGCATCCAGAAAAGACTTGATTATGCCTAGATTGTTTATACAATATCTTTTGTATATATATTTTTTTCCATAAACTTTTTTCATACCATTTTTGGCATGTTATACCATTTTATTTTTGTTCCCTACCCCCTTTTTAAAAATTCTCAGATAACTATTTACTTTATTATAGGACAGAAATTTACCGTATAAGATTTCTTTTTTTAGATAAAAATATCTTTTCTCTTATATTTCTCTCTTTTTTTTTTTTGTTTTCTTACTAAAACCTTATTTGTACACCAACAACCTTTTTATATTTTTTCTTTGCTTTTTGCTTTCCTTTTTATTTACTTATAGTAACCTTTTACACTTATAATTTGAATTTACCTTTTAGTAACTCTTAGGTGAAACATTTAACTTTTGGAACACCTTTAACTCCCACTAGAGAGCAGGTTTTAGGAGAAAGAAGTTCAGTATGAGCACAAGGGCTAAAAACTTAGCCTCAGTATTAATTAAGAAATTAATTTGGATCCCAGTCACATTCATATAGACCCAAGAATTCTCTGGGGTGATAGCAAACAGAGCACTGGACTGGGCCATGCCCCTCCCCCTTCAGTCAACAGCCATCATCACCGAGCTAGGTGTTCCCCACCTGCCTTTGGGAGAGGCTGCACCATCTCTTTCAGTGGCTTTTTAATCCGGATGTTGGACAAGGTCCTGGGGGCTTAGGCCATCAAGAACAATTGTGCTTTAAGTGCCCAGCTTGACCACATTCATAGCAGCTGATATCATCCCCCTTAAGCAGGTTTATCCTTATCAGGCCTCTTTTGGGTGGCTGGAGCTTTGCCTTCAGTGGCAACTGCCAATTTGTTTACCTTTCTTCTGACTGGTGCTCATTTTGGAGTTTTTCCTCCCTTTTTTTCTTAATGTTTCAGTTTCTGAGAACTTCAGAGGCTTTCTATAATTGGGAGTTTGGTATTCATAGTCCTGAGTCAAGCCTCTGCAGTTTGGTACTTAGTATTCTATAGGATATAATCTTGATTGCAAAGTAGTGAAATGAATTTTTTAAGTGCCTCTGCATACAGAACTTTTGAACATTCTTTTTAGGTCTTTTTAGGTCTTTAAAAGTGAATTTAATTGCCAGTTTTGTTCCTTTCCAAGTTTTATTATCTGCTAACTTGTAGTGAGTTCAAATTTGATTTTAGTAATGCATTTATTATTATTATTTTTTAAACCATATAATTTTAATTTGCTTTAATTATTTAAAATCTGTCCCATTGGGGTGCCTGCGGGTACAGATTATTACACATTTTCTTGTCATGTTTCTTGAAAACCCAGAATTTGTTTTGAACGTTTACAACTTATTCCTCAAAGGAGAATTATAAAACAAACAAATAACTAAATAAAGCCATAAACAGCAATGCCAGGTATCCCTGGGACTCTGAGGGCTTCTTCCAAGCTGAGTGTTCTCAGCCCTCCTTGAAGCCCCTTTTGTTTTTGTTCTATGACTTTCCAATGATGCCTACAAAATGGCCTGGTACAAAACCTTTTTAGAGTGAATAGACCACGTAGATGTAAAAGGATCTGTTTCTACTTACTCCTAATTATGAACAGGCAAAATTGTCAAAAATCCTCATGAATTACTAAGCAGTAGCCTTAGTTGTAAGATGTGAACAATTAAATGAGAGTGGTTAGGTCTCACTCTGTGCTCCACAGAGTGTGCCCAGTACTTGACCTGTCCCTTAGGTGAAGTACCGAGCTTACAAGGTGACTTAATCAGGTGGGAATGGCCAGTTCCCATGCCTTATTAAGTCCTGCAAAGTATTCACCATTTAAAGCTTTACCAGTCTTGTAAGGGGTGTGCTAGTTAGGCATAGCCCAAAAAGCAAGTGTTAGTGTTATCTAGCATTACAATTTAAAGTAGGGACTTAGCATATGTTACATGACTTTAAGAAATTTCCCAACAATTTTACAGGGACAAGCAGTTGATTACGATCTTAGACAAGGCCTAAACCTTTAGAAACAGACTTACTCTCAATTAGCCTGGCTTTTAGCGTTTGAAAACAAGAACAGTCTATTCAGTCCCTTAGTTGCCAGAGAAAGATTACAAAATTATTCTCTCCAGGGCTAGCATTAACTTGCACTGAGTTAGCAAAAGGCTAAGTAGCATATAAGAGACATTTCTGTGTTTCTTTACAGGTGGATTAGGATGACAGCTCCTTCAGAATTTATGAAGGAGAACACAGGCTAAGAAAGGGAGGGGGTGTGGTCCCGGGAAAGAATTCAAGATAACCGGTAGCACTTCACATATGCAGCAGGCAATTTTCCCACAACCATAACAACAAAAGTCAGGAATTTTAACAGCGCCAACGGGTTGGGAGAAACACCACACAAATAAAGGGAGGGAAACATACAATGACATAAAGAAACATGCGCCAATCAAGTTTTTAAAAGACGATATGTCCTATCAAACAAAGCACAACAACCCAACCAGCTCCTTAGCAGATTCAAAACGACAGACACACACAGACAAGAGAATGAGTGGCATAGGAAACAGCTACTTCGTCCCCTTCCAGCCATACTCCTCGTGAAGTTATCCCAGATACCTCTTAGCAGTTGGCAGGTTGGTACACCCCCAACACAGACTAACTTTATGCAGAGCCCTCCCGCTGTCCGTCTCATTCACACACAATCACCCAGCACATTCTTCAGCCCTCCACCCTGATCCTAGGAGTCTACGATTTCATCTTCAGACAGTGTTGCCGTCCCCTGCTTTTCAGCCCTTTCCTTCAGGCTGAAGATGACTAGCGGACTCTGGGAGGTGATCAAGCTCCCCTTCTGCCATCCGTTGGCAGGTCTCTGCAAAGGCCTTATTCCTACCCTTTCCGTCGGGTGGTCTTTCTGTCCTTTCCGTCCGGGGATTGTCCTCATGCCAGTTCCTCACCTCTTGGGTCCCTGTCGTGCTTTCGTGGTCCCAGCCTCAGTGCGCTGGGAGGGGCCTCCCTCCTACGGATCAAAAGGTCCGTTGCATGCCAGGCGAGATCGCCTTTCCCGTTGCCCTGGAGGTCGTACCCCGATGACAACAGAAGTGGAACACACTGTCTCCGAACTCTCCTTTCCCGGCCAGCTCACCAGAATAATGTAGCAGGAAGACAGAAAGGCCGTGACACTGAGACTATTATAGGAAGTGGCAACTTTATTATGCCGGCGGGCTCAATGGGCTAACGCTTCCACGTCGAGCCCTTCAGAACAGGAGAAGAGGGGTCTTTTATCTTTGTTTAGGTAAGGGAGGGGGGTCATGTTGAGCGATTACACATTTTCTTTGGGATTTACAAGGTTGTACTCAGCAAAATAAGATCTTTCAAAGAGCCAGTGGTCTCCAGGAAATGCAGGGTGAGTAGGGTTGTAAACCATCCACTTCAAAAGAGGGGTTTTGGATAAGTCTGTGAATTAGTTACCTTTTTGCATGTCCATGAAAGCCGTCAGTCCTTGGCTATTTGGTTTTGCTCAAACAAAACTGGTCTGGCGGGTTTTCAGAGTTTGTCTATTGATTTTCTTTTTTTTTTTTTTTTTTTGAGTTGGAGTCTCACTCGGTCACCCAGACTGGAGTGCAGTGGCCGCTCCCGGCCACTGCAGCCTCGACCTGCTGGGCTCTGGCGATCCTTCCGCCTCAGCCTTCCAAGTAGCCGGAATTACAGGCACATGCTACCACGCCTGGCTGATTTTTTGATTTATTGTAGAGATGAGGTCTCGCTGCCCAGGCGAGTCTCGAACCCGCGGGCTCAGGCAATCCACTCACCTCAGCCTCCCAAAGGTGCGGGATTATGGGCTGAGCCACCGAGCCCGGCTGTCGATTGATTTTCAAAAGAAATACTTTTAACTGCTACCAGCCCCTCTCTGCCACAGATTTAGACTGCAGACCCTTTCTCAGAAACACATCAGCAGCTACACAACTATGTTTCTTGTGAAATATTAACATAGGAGTGGGGACACCAAGGTGTCTGTGTCTGGGCCAGAATTGCCAAACAAGGCCCAATCCTTGGTCTAGTCGATTCCTCAGCCCTGCTGTCTCACAGCCTGATGACTCAGTACTTGGGAGGGCTGCTGATGGGGACAGCAGGGACTGCAAGAGGCCAATCATTGCCCCTCTCTTCCTGGGCCAATTTCTCCCCAGGGCCCAGGGTTTCAGCCTCATAGTAGCTGTCACACTGTTGGCCAAGAATTTTATTGCAGTGCTTAAGTTCTCTTTAGATGAGTCCATTGTCATGTTAATCTCCTGGAAGCACATCAGCCAAGAACATCTGGGACATTTTCAGTATTGCTGTAAATCTTAAGTACCTGAAAGAAATGTTCAGCTCCAGAGAGTTGAGTTAGCTGTTACTTCAGTGGAGTGGGTGGGAGGGAAGAGAAGAATTATTTAAATGTTTAGAAAAGGAGATAAATATCTCATGAGATTTTAGAAAACAGCATACAGGGGTTTTTTGTTTGTTTTGAGGGCTTAGATATGATCCTAAAATCGTTACAATTTAGCCTTTTTTTCCTAGAAGTATATTACTGTTTATCATACTCAGGAGATTCGATTTGCATGCCAGTGGAAAAGGTATCATAATTTCAGAGTAGATGGAGGATTTTTTCCGGGTATGGGATAGGAAGTAAGACCTTCAGGGTAGATGAAATGGAAATACCCAGATGGCTGCCTCCTCACAGGCCCGTGGTCTTCGTGAAGGTGTTTGAGGCCGTCGGCCAGGTGGGAGCTAGGGGACTGGAGGTCGGCAGTACAGCAGAAGACCGGAAGCTTGATGAAGCGAGATGGCAAGTGCGTCGATCGCGCTAATAGCACAGAGCGAGGCCGTGAACCTGGACTCTGACAGTTCTCTGCTGTCCCGTCCTCTGTTACCAGTACCCCCAGCCCATAGAGCGTCGTTCGGTGCACAGTGTGGCAGCAGACACAGCGCTGCAGCGAGGCGCGCCACGCTGCTGATGGCAGTCAGGAGATGGGTCCGGAGCAGCAGCATTGCTTAGGCCCTCCTCTTAGACCCTGTGCTGCACACTCGCTGTTCCTTATCCTGGTTCGTCATAATAGCCCCCGGGAAGTGCAGAGATCCTCGTTTGAGGAGTCAAATCACAGGAGTCAGAAGCCTCATCTGTGAAGACATTCAATGACTGACTGAGCACACACCTAAAACGCAGTCGTGGGAGGAACCAGGATGGGCCAAAGCACAGGGCCTGTTTGGAGAAGGAGGAAGCCAACTGATCCCACTGTGATTCCATTGTGGACCGTGTGGTCACATAACGGACGGCGCTGTGATGGGCGCCTCTTGGCGGTGTGGGGCAGGGTGCTCTGGCCCTCCTCGTACGGACAGACTGCCCTGGCAAGCAGCCCTTTGCAGCTCAGGGCCAGCTGGCCCCTCCTCCATCAGCCTCCAAGGGAGCCGGTGCCTTTTCTAAAAGGGGCTGCATGCTTCCTGTTGGGACAGATGTAGGGGCTGGGGCTGGGTGACTGCTGTTGTTGGCCAAATGTGGGGTGTCTTTCACAATACAGTTTCCTTACAATCTCAAGCTTCTGGTCTGTACTGTGGGCTAGTAACCACAGCCAGGGGATATTGTTGGTATAAAAGTCATGCTTTGAAGGCATTTGCAGCATTATTATTTTCTGTTAGGAATTATAAACCAAATCTCCACCATTGCTAGAAATCTGGAGTTTCTGAAAAATCTATCAACTCAAGATAGTTTTGTAGGCTATTTTTCTAATGGATGAATGGAAGGGAACAAAAGAGAAAAGTAATTATTTAAATATAGCAGTTTTCTCTCTGAAATCTGCATAAACAGTTATTCTTTTCTAAATCTCCCACCAAACACAATTTTCTGTATGTTTTACATGAGATACAGACATTGCTCTCTTACTGTCTTTTCTTCTTAGTTTCTCATCATTCCTTGCTTAAGCTTTGAGATCTTCAAAAATAATTGTCTCCATTTTTCTTCCATTAACTGTTAGTTAGGATTTTGAACAAGATGTTGATGTTATTGTTTGGTATCTAGCCATCTGGGTCAGTTTCAAGGCTTCTTCCCCCCCCCCAATGTTTTCTATTGTGGTAAAATACACATAACATAAAATTTACCATCTTAACCATTTTCAAGTATGCAGTTCAGTGGTGTGAATACATTGCTGATGTTGTGCAACTGTCACCACCATCCATCTCCAGAGCATCTTGATCTTCCCCAGCTGAAAGTCTGTATCCATTCAACACTAACTTTCCTGTCCCCTTTTCTCAGGCCCTGGCAACCGTTCTACCTTCTGTCTCTATGAATTTGACTCCTCTAGGAAGCTTATATAAGGGGACTCATTCAGTAGTTGTGACTGGGTTATTTCATTTAGCATAATGTCCTAAGGTTCATCCATGTTATGTTGTAGCACAAGTTGGAATTTCTTTCCTTTTTCAGGTTGAGTAATATTTCATTGTGTATATCTCCACCGTATTTTATTTAATCCACCTATTCATTGATGGACATGTGGTTTGCTTCCATGTTTTAGCTTATTGTGGACAATGTTGCTGTGAACATAGTTGTACCCTGCCATCAGTTCTTTTGGGCGTATACCCAGAAGAAGAATTGCTGGATCATATGATAATTCTATTTTTATCTTTTTGAGGACTGCCATATTGTTTTCCACAGCGGCTTCACCATTTTACGTTCCTACCAGTAACGCACAAGGGTTCCAGTTTTCCACATCCTTGCCAGCACTTGTTATTATTATTTTGTTTTTAATAGTATACAGTCTACCGGCTGTGAGCAGGTCAGTTTCAAGGCTTTCTTAAAATGTACCTACTCTGCTGGCAATAGATATAATGATGTAGTAACAGATGATCTTAATAAGAATTTTTTTCTCTGCAGACTAAAACTAGTGTTTTGGAGAAAGATATGGAGATACAAGAATTTAACCTAGAAAAGGTATGTACTTTGAGACTGTTAAATTATTTATAATTAACTTTATAATATTTATTAATTTGTTATAGTTATATTAAGCTTATACATTTATGCAGTTTATTTATAAAAGTTAACATCTTTATTTATAATACCAAAAATGAATACTTTACACGTCCTACGGCTGGGGGAAATTGTTAAGCAAATCACACTATATTCACTTGATTGAATATTTTACACTCATCTAATAAATGATGGTTTTGTGACTACAACACCAATGATACGGTGTAAATAGGAAAAGCAGGGATATATGTGTTCTGTGGTTGTAGCAAGGTTTTAAAAATGCATAAGAGAAAAGACTGGAGGAAGTAATCCAGCTGCCAAGAGTGTCAGTGGCTTATTCTCTTCTTTCTAAAACCGAGTCTCTGTGTTTGAAGCTGCTGTGGTGGATGGTTTCTAAGTTGTGTAGGGCTGCTTCGAGAGGGGTTTTCCGACTGGAATTATCACCTTTGGGTGATGGCTTGTTTTTGAGAGCATCCTAAAGAGGCAGAGTTCTGCGTTGGTTCCTGGCTCTGTCACTAGTTTGTGTGGAGGTAATTCTTTGCTTCAGCTTCTGAGTTAAACATGGGAGAAAGGCATCATGAAGCGTGTTGCCGTGACAGGAGAGCCCGAGGATCTCCTTCAGCCACACACAGGGCTTCTGTCCCGCGTGCTGTTCTCACAACATGGTGTGCCTAGAGTGAACTGTTTCAGGGCTATGTTACTTTCTTTGGTGCTGTTAGATTGCCCTGGGGTCTGATTCTGTTTTGTGTCCACAGGCTCGTCTGGAAGTGCATCGGTTTGGGATCACAGGTTATGGAAAAGGAAAGGAAAGAGTCCTGGAACGGGAACGTGCCGTCATGCTGGGTGCTAAGGTAGGGGCTGCTGCTGCCTTTTGCCTGCAGGTCGAGGCAGACCAAGCAAGGGCAGGGAGAGCAGAAGGCAGACCAGAGCAAAGGACACTGGCACGCTTTGGCAGAATAAAAAGTGATGGTGGTGTCCTTCTTTCATTTCAGCCTCCCAAAAATAGTTATGTGAACTATAAGGTTTTGCAGGAGCAGATCAAAGAAAAAAAGGCAGCCAAGGAAGAGGAAAAGAGAATGGTAAGTGCGGTCATCTGTGTCTTTATTAAACGAAATAGGTGGATGCGGAGGCTGCTGCTTGGGAAGCAGTTGAGGCACCAGTGCAACAGGATTGTGTGCTCTGCACTCCTGTGGTTCGGCTGCAGCTGGTGATACCAGCCAAGTAGTCTATGCCAGGTTGACATGAAAAGTTGCTTTGGTACAGCAGACTCCTGTTCTGGTAATGCAGGCTACTTTGATCTTTTTCCTATAATTAAAAAAAAAATTTGTTTTACTTTTTTTAAGAACATGGGCACCTGTGAAAAGCCACTAGGGAATAGATATTACATTCCCTACCTTCCATCCAAGGTGGAAGTTTGACTTTTCAGTGTAAAACTATCAGTCTTACTGCGAATAACTTTTTACATTCTTCAAAGAGTTTTAGGGTGAAACATTGGGACTGTTATGCTTAATATGTCCACTTGGAAGAAATATTAAAAATAAATGGTGGGCAACGCCCTTGGGTCCGGTCCCCTTGCACTGTGGGAACTTTTCTGTCCTCAAAAAATCCTGCTTTCTCACTTAAATGAATAAATAAATGGTATCTCAGTGGTTTTTGCTTACACACCTCTTGCCTTATTTTGAATCTCTGCTGTCTGTTACTGACAAATTATCTTAAATTCTGAAATCAGGCCCAAGAAACAGATCTTTTCAAGAAAAAGAAGAGGAAAGGGCAGGGAGACAGGTGAGTGATTCCATCAGGAAGGAGGGTCGAACAATAGCTCTGAAAATGATTCTTTGAATGTGTGTGGTGTTTCAAGTGCTTCACTGTCTCTCGTTTATCCTAATCAAATCCTGTGAGGGGAAAATAGGATTTAGTAAATTGTCCAAGATTAAACAACTTTTATAGAATTGAATGAGGAATTCATTCAGAACTCTCCCCTTTTCAAAGATCAGACACCTCAAGTGAGTGACTAGTGGAAAAGCTGCAATTGACATTTCTAGCAAAAGACCTCTGTTCTTCTAAGAGAATGCGGCTATGCCAGTATAGGCCGGGTCTGTATTGCCTGTTTTTTGACGTACCACAAGGCAGAGCACCATGATCTTGGATAATGGACATGGATTGTGTTGCTTTATGCTTGTTTCTTGGCTTTGTTCAAGTGCCTTTTTCCCTCTCTTTGAGTTACTGTTTCAAAAGTGACTCTTTTTGTCTTGGCCTTTTTTCTTAGACTCCTAGTTTGCTTGTATATGCTGTAAAGTGGTTGTTCTAGCCACAGATGTGTGTCTGTTGAATGCCCACCGTGTGCTAGGCACACAGGTGCCTTAGTTGTTGGTATACAGTTGTATCCCTGCCCTTGAGGAGCTTACATTGTAGTGAGGAAAAACACCCCAGAATGTACAAACAGTAAGTAGGGTGATGTCAAGTCCTGGCAGGAACTTGGAGAGGTTGGAATAGAGCATTGTCAAAGAAAATCAGGGTGGGGGATGGTGAGCTGGGAAGGCACTCTAAGGAAGTGACATCCTAGTTGAGAACTGAGCAAAGGGGAGGGGACAGCCTGGAAAGACTTGGTAACAGAACATGCCATGCAGTGCAAGGGCCCTGATGCAGGAAGGCAGGTGGCATGTCTTGGGGACACCAGGGAGGCCAGTAGTGTCGTGGTGGGGTGGCGGCTCTGCGTGGGAGGGGACCAGAGTTTGCAGGCCAGGCTGTGCTGGCCGGGTTGGTGGTGCTGCGATGCTTGTTTATAAGCTTAGCTATTTATAGTACCTTCCTTTCACTTTAAATATAGGACATCCAAAAAGAAGAAGTCGGCTCCTAGTATTTTGTCCAGTGGACGGATTGGACAGGTTGGAAAATTCAAAAATGGGGCGTTGATTCTGAGCCCAGTTGATATCAAGAAAATAAATTCTTCCAGAGTGGCTAAATGAAGTACTCGATCAGATGGAAAGAGGAGCGGGAACGCCGGGATCAGCAGCCCTGACACTGGTCCCCTGCAAGGCAGCGAGATGATGATTCCATGTTTCACAGGCTGCCTCTCCGTCTAGACAAATACGTCACACAGAAATGACATTTCCAGTCGCGGAGGGGTCTGTCCTGTGCCACCAGACACGCAGGGCCAGGCGCGAGGAGAGTGTGGGCGTCCCCGCAAGTGGCTTGCCGCTTCTCACTCACCGGGTTTGGTGTGCTTAAGTGTAACAGTGTTCTTTGCAGTTTTATTGTCTTGTAAGTGCTGATCATTTACATTAAATTGCCTTTTGGTATTTTTAATGATTTAGTGCTTTGGTATCACGAGAGAACCAAGAGGCTGGTAATATAGCAATTGTTTTGTGGAAAAGCAAATGTTAGCCTCTTTTACCTTTATAAGAAGTTACATAAATAAAAGGCAACTTTTTAGTCTATGACTGTGACTGTTAAATAACACGACAGATAATTTTGACTGTCTTTGTGCCTATATTTAAGTGGATGTTGTCTCCCTCAAAATTATTACTTCACGCAGCTATACGTATATTTTTAATGATAGTCCCCTTGCCTAAAGCGATAGTAATGTAAAGCTTGTGACACATTAAAAAGTCTCCAGTGATGGTAACAATTTTGGCATTTCTTTTAATTGCCAAAAAAATTTAGATCCAAGCCTAGTAAATAATACAGTTTTGGTAAGTAAACCAGAAGAGTATAAATGGCTGGCTTTGTTATGTTGCTTTGTTGACTCTGAAGGCATTGGCAAATGAGGAACTCACAAAATGTTTTGAATTGTGCTAGCAAAATAGGAATGAATATTGTCGGGGTGCCAGCCCCGACTTATAAGGGGGGGTTGGGTTAGGACCGCAACGGTGGATCAAGACGGAGAGAAGAGACCACTCAGAGGCAGTTCTTCTGGGAACAGTCTGATCAGGACTGAAGCCAAATTTTATTCGGACTCCTTCCAACTTATATACCATTTTTCATACCCTCCAGCAGTGCGATAATCACTTGCTGGGGGCATACAAACTCCATGATGTATATTGTGTTTTACAAACTATGCATCACAAGACCATCACGAGACTTGCAAGCTCCAAGCAGACAGTTCGAACTCCATGATGCCTGACGTGCTTCACAAATCTCACATCAATGTCACAGGTGCACAATTTCAATACAGTTCGTTCAAAAGTGTCTTCCATAGTGTTCAACAAATCATTCATATTATACTCTTTGTTCTAAACCCTGATCAATACAAAAGCTTTCTTAGTTAACTCTAGGTTCAATCCAAGTTCACTGACTCCTAATATTTTTTAACGATTGATATTATCAACTTAACACTATACTATAATCTATAAGTTTACTTAAGTGACTTAATTTTTTTTTTGAGTTGTAATCTCACTCTGTCGCCCAGACTGGAGTGCAGTGGCCACTCCCGGCCACCGCAGCCTCGACCTGCTGGGCTCCGGCGATCCTTCCGCCTCAGCCTTCCGAGTAGCCGGAATTACAGGCATGCGCTACCACGCCCGGCTGATTTTTTGATTTATTGTAGAGATGAGGTCTCGCTGCCTAGGCGGGTCTCGAACCCGCGGGCTCAGGCAATCCACTCACCTCAGCCTCCCAAAGGCGCGGGATTACAGGCTGAGCCACCGAGCCCGGCATGACTTAATTTTTATTTATTCCATTAACCTATTACGATTCAACATAGTGGCCTGTAATTCTATAACAATTAATTCAAAACTTATTCCTTACCATGACTTATATGAGTTTCATGATCTAGTGTTTGGACTTTAATACTATGCTATATCTCATTAAGTTAATACCTTATCATTGAATCTTATAATTATCATTGACGTATGATTTTAAAATCATAACACTATAATTCTCATTCTATTCTAATAAAACTACGACTTTAACCCAAAACTTAAATCTTTTTTCCTAGTATATCAATACATGGCTACGTGTAAAATTTCCTATTGTCATATTAGAAGCAAAAACAACACCGTTGGGAAAGTTTCGGTATACTAATCAAAGGATCTTAAAATTGGCCTACAGGAACAGGAACTAAAGTCATAATCTGAGAAAAGGAAACTTAAAAAGCTTAAATAAAACCTAAAAGTTTTCTACGAATGCTTATTACTGTTTAAATCTTTCCGATGGAAATTGTATCGTCTTAAGTGAATGTTTTATCCAAACAAGTCTATCCTAAAAATCAAATGGTAGCTGTCACACTCTTGGATAATGGACTGCACGGTTACCATGGAAATGGCCACGGGCTGAAGCAAATAGAGTTTCGGCATGTAACTAAACTAGAAACTAGAAAAACGTCCTGCCTGGCTAAAGGCAGGGCAATAAAACTATTATGATAATTTAGTTTCTAATCTTAATCCTAGGAGAAACTGCCTTTGGGAACAAGAGCTGACTCACCAGTCTACCAGGAAATAGAAGTTAAAAAATATCTAGAAAGAAGTAAGACTTAGAGGGGACAAGGTCATTCTGCTGTTGTATAACCTTTCATCAGGTGTATAGAGATTTTACTTATAAGTTTTACTGCCATGTATGCACACTGGTCACTAATTACACGCCAATATTATAGGTATAACTGATATCCTATGTCAGAGGCGATCTTCCAGATGGGCCTTTGCAGGTAACTATAGATGTTGGCTCCCAACAGGATATTTTGTTTTCCAGGTTTATTTTTAAAAGCAGTACTCATTAGGATATATATTTTGGCACTTTCTAATAGTAACTAAAGAAAAACAATGTAGATTATCTCAAACATGCAGCAAGCACTAGAAAAAAATCTCAGGAGCTAGAAATGACCATTAGAATGGGCGCTGGGTTAGTTTAAGCTCTTGTCTTCTTCAACAGATAGTCTGGAGATGGAGGAGCCCCGCCTCCTACGAACCACCATGGTTCAGGCAACAGCACTTGGTCAGAAACTGAACCGGAGCCCAAGGGAGTCCATTTCGGAAAAGCATGTGCATTCCAAGTTTAAATTACGAAGCTTGTTTTTATTTTCACTTAGTTTTTTTTTTTTCCTTTTTCTTTCTTTCTTTGTTTTTTTTTTTTTTTGAGCTGGCGTCTCACTCTGTCACCCAGACTGGAGTGCAGGGGCCGCTCCCGGCCACCGCAGCCTCGACCTGCTGAGCTCCGGCGATCCTTCTGCCTCAGCCTTCCAAGTAGCTGGAACTACAGGCGCACGCTACCACGCCCGGCTATTTTTGATTTATAGTGGAGATGAGGTCTCGCCAAGTTGCCCAGGCAGGTCTCGAACCCGGGCTCAGGCAATCCACTCACCTCGGCCTCCCAAAGTGCTGGGATTACAGGCTGAGCCACCGAGCCCGGCCTCTTTCTTTCTTTTTTTTTTTTTAAGAGTTAGGGTCTCGGCCAGGCTCAGTGGCTCAGCTTGTAATCCCAGCACTTTGGGAGGCCGAGGCAACTGGAATGCCTGAGCCCATGGGCTCGAGACAAGTCCGGGCAACTTGGCGAGACCTCGTCTCTACAATAAATAAAAAAATTAGCCAGGTGTGGTAGTGCACGCCTGTAGTTCTGGCTACTCGGAAGACTGAGGCAGAAGGATTGCTGGAGCCCAGCAGGTCGACCCCGTGGTGGCTGTGAGCCACTGTACTCCAGCTTGGGCGATGGAGTGAGACTCCGACACACACAAAAAAAGAGGCAGGAGGATCACTAGAGGCCAGGAGTTCCAGACTAACCTGGGCAACATAGCGAGACCCCCATCTCTACAAAATATTTAAAAATTAGCTGGGCGAGGTAGCACACACCTGTAGTCCCAGCTGTTCAGGAGCCTGAGGTGGAAGGATCACTTGAGCCCAGGAGTGGAGGCTGCAGTAAACTACGATTGCACGCCGCACTCCAGCCTGGACGACAGAGCAAGACTCTCTCTTAAAAAAAAAATAGGATCATGGGTTCCACATTGAGATTTAAAGAAAACATTCTAATGAACCTGTGAGAACCGAGGAAACTAACCAGCCCTTTCGCCCTCGCAGACTGAGGTGTCCCTTGGCTGCCTCATGTCGTGATCCTCAAAGAGCAGCCATCTCACCTGGCCCCTTGACAGCCCCTAAGGCTTGTTGCCTACAGGGTTACTAAATGGGCTCAGCGGGGTGGGGACAGACGCTGAGGCCAGGGAGCGGGATCAACACCCACAGAAGCCAAGGGACGGAGGCAGGATTGGACGGAGGGAGACCTCGCGCTTCGATGCGGGCCCCAGAGGCCTTGGTCAGCGCAGCTCCGGAGTTGCCCTCCGTTGGCATGAGAGGCCTGGGCTTTCATCCCCTCACACAGGCCAGTCATTGGCGGTAGGTGCCACTAGGAAAGGGACGAGGTAACCCTGGCAGTGGGCTGGCAGCAGAGGCCCATCTGCCTGCCCTAGCCGCTCTTAAGTTCATCATCCCTGAAAGGGAACTTGTTGGGGAGGGGGACCACAGGCCTCTGCTTCCCATAGTGTGGGGAGAAGCTCTTCCAGAATTCCACTGAGGCACACTTCGAAGAGGAAGTTCTGCGTCACTGTAGCTAGTCTTGGAACTGCAGCTGATACCGCCTGTCCATTCCAGATCCTCCACCCTCAGAGAGCACCGCTGGTGGTCTTGGTGGCTCACCTGTTGGCATGACCCAGACCCTTATCCCCAGGGGGTCGGAGCCTCAGGTCCTCAAGCCCCTCACAGTTCAAGGTTGCTGCACTTGTCTATTTACTGCCAAAATTGGGCAAAGGTAGCTGGGTGCAATTACTCACACCTGTAATCCCAGCACTTGGGAAGATGGAGGTGGGAGAATCGTGTGAGCCCAGGAGTTTGAGACCAGCTTGGGTGACATAGCAAAATCCTGTGTCTACAAAAAATAAAAAGAATTTAGCAGCTACTTGGGAGACTGAGGTAGCCCCCTAGGCCCGGAGGTCAAGGCTGCTGTGAGCTAGGACCATATCACTGCACTCTACCCTGGACGATTTAGCAAGACACTGTTTCTAAAAAGTTAAATTTAAAAAATGAGCCAAAGCAGAATCCAGAGATGCCCACCTGGGTGGCCTGAGTGCAGACAGGTTCCTTCCAGGCCCTGCCAGGTGACAGCAGCCCCAGCTCCTCCGCTTCCAAAGTGCTGGGACTACAGGCACAATCACCGTGTGTGCCCTTTACCTTTCACGCGTGTGTTTCTTGTAACCGTGTATCAGCAGTTGTGTGCCTCCAGCCATGGTATCGCTTGCAAAAATGAATCCTACGACCTTCCCACTTGTAATTTAGAATCGCATGTAAATACCTTGCAGTTTCCTGGGCACACGAAGCGGAGTCGAGACCCTGCTGCCTAGCAATGCCCACCCCCCTGCCCTCGGGTGAGCGGCCAGGGTGGCCTCTGCCTCCAGGAGCCTTTATCCCGCCGGCAGACATTCGGGGCCGTTTAGAAAAAGCCAAACCTTGCCACCGAGCGGGAATCACAGACCACACCTTGTCTTTCCGTTGTTGGCAGTGTCAAAAGAATTTATTTCAAATCTGCTTAAGACTGTGGTAAAACTCAGGTCTTCCAAAAGGTGATACAGAAAGGTCAACCAACCCCTAGAGACCAGAAGACACAGTGTTTGCAATTCAAAAAATACAAACGCTTGTGGATACCAATACAAAAATTAGAAAAAAGTTGCGTTCCGTACCGCTCCCCCACCCCCCAGTGTATCCTGTGGACCGTGTGCAGCAACAGGACCCAGAGCTGACACCAGATGCCAACCACTAGTGATGGAGCGTGGGGCGGAGAGGGAAGGGTTACGGGAAAGAAACAGTGGTTCTGTCAACAGCCAAAACAAGGACACAAAGCTTTTTGTTTCTCGTTAAATCCCTTTGCCAACACTAAACAAACACCTCTCATGCTTAATACAACAGCTTAGTGCGAAGGCAGCAATTCTACATCATGCATTTTCTACTTTGCCAGCCCCAAACTTGCTCTTGGTGCCGAGAAGTCTGGGGCTCTGGACGTCCAGTCTTGGGGTAGGAGGAGGCGGAAAGGCCTTCCCAGGCTGGGTCTCCGTCCGGAAGCACCAGACGCGGTCCTGCGTCCACAGTTCCAGGTGGCCACCTCCCAACCTGAAGCCCGGGGCTGGCCTCTCTTCAGAGGCCTTCCCGAGGGCCCAGACTGGTCTGCGGTGCCCGTGTCGCTGGTCCCCGAGCTCTGGGCCTTCCTCCAGGACTAGGTCAGGCAGCTGCGCCCTCAGCGTTCTCGCTCCTGTAGAAGAGACTTCCCGGAGGTCTCAGCTCCCAGCTCCTCACTGATGCCAACGTTATTCGTCCACGAAGCCAGGACCTCCCCCTACCATAATGGCGTGTGTCAGTGAAGGCCCAGCAGTTACCTGTCATCTGAAAGCAAAGTGCCGACCAGTGGCTCCAAGCAGCTTTCTGGTCTAGTTGTATCTCATCACACTCATATGTCCTGGCTTCCGAAGCCATTGCCACGGCAGAGACCTTTGGAATCAAGGAGACAAGTTATGGGCTGAGGGACCTCTTGAACATCAGAACTTAGGTAACCGAGGAGGCAGAAAGCCAGGTTGTCGTCTTTCCTTGTTTTGTGGGGGCTTCTGCACACAGACGCCTTTAGGATGGACAATGAGACAGCTGATAGGTGGCCTAGTCACAGCACTTGAGCGGAGAGCACTGTTAAAACAGGCCTTACCGGGAATGAGAACATTGAGGGTATTATTGTCTACATCATATGGAGCCTGTCTTAAATGTTCCTTTGATCCCCTTCAGGGTGGCTCCTTGCCCTGATCACAAGGAGGCTTGGATGGAAGACGCTGTGGTTAGAACATGTGTTCAGTCACCACACAGTTTGGTTCACTGAAGGTGAGCCACTGGCCTAGATGCAAGAGATGAAAGACTGCACATTTTTCAATACGTGTTATTTTGTAATCCTCACAATACATCAGAGGAGGTAGGTTAGTGTGGGTCCCATGTTCAGACGGGGATACTGAGGCACAGAAAGATTAAGAAATTTGCCCACCACCCGTACCATGAATCAACATCACGGCCAGGTTAGAAAAGAGAAGTGAGGGCTGAACTTAGTGTTTGATCAACACGTCCTACCCTAAACCTACCCTTATATTTTTACAGCCCATATACGGTCAAAGCTGCCAGGATCCTCTTATCTTCAAGGAGGAACTGTCAAGGCATGCAGTCAATGAACACAGCTACTGGCTCCCTTGCAAAAGTAAAGTCCTAAAATTTTCCCAGGATCAGCAAATATCTGCTAACAATATTTGATTAGATTTTTTAAACTGGTCGAAGGCCACAAACCCACTAAGAAGCCCCTGATGCTTCCTGTAAAACGTGGCCAAGAAAAACCAAGCTAGTCAGTCTTGCTTTCTAGGAGTTGGGGTGGAGTTGGGGGGCGTTTGGGGAGTCAAATTGTGAACCTGACAGGTTGGCTTCTGTTGGTGGTGGCTCACCCTGTCTTGCCTTACCTGCCCCACTGAAGACCTCTGGGAAAGCCTGGCAGCTCTGTGATGTAGGCTTTATATGACACAGTGATGTGGCAGCCCACAGGCGCTTGGCAGATCCACGCATGACAGACCACCCGCAGAACCCAGTGGTCCTCAACCGGGGGTAGCTCCGAGGGACTCTTGGCCACCTCTATCGATACTTTTGAGTGTCACCACTAACTGGCAGCCAATGGGTAGAGACCAGAGATGCTGCTAAATGTCCTACGGTTTACAGGCCCCACCCCAAATTGTCAGTAGAAGTTGAAACCCCCCCCTCACTGCCTCATAGCCAGCAGGGGCCACTGGACTGGCAGCAGCCTCACTGATGGGCAGTCCACCTGCTCGCCGGTATGAAAACGTGCCTTCGCAGTGGGACCAAGCCTTTCCCTTGGGATGAGAACTAAGGCTTAAAGGCAAGTATCCTTGCAAGAAGTCCACGCGGATCCTGCATTCTGATCCTTTCCTGAGGGTGCTCTGGCAGGACAGAGGGCAGGGGCACCGAGAGGGAGAGAAAGGGCTCAGAAAGTGGCTTGCCGCCGTCTCTCTTGGCGAGCTCCACAGTGTTGCCCAGGCTCCATGGAGAAAGCATGGCCCTCCCCAGCCTTGTGGACCATGTGGCACCTGAGGGCATTGCCGCAACTACAAAGTCCACACAGGGCTGAAATGCAGCCTAGGACGATGCAGTTTTCGCTTTTAGGTCAGTTACTTTGTGGGTCATATGACCAGTGTCCTCTTTCATTGGAATCGTCATTTTCCCCAAGAGGACAGAGAGGGGAAAAGCAGGCCTCAGGGAACCACGTCACAATGCTTTGAATGAGGAGCCGGGATGCAATGCAGTGAGCTGCTTGTGGGCGTTTTTCAAAGAGAGTAATTTTAAAAGGAACGGGAGTACACTTTGACCAAACCTGCTCACTAGCAAGGAGCAAAACTGCAGAGCTATGTCACAGAGGCATTATTTACAACGCCGTGGAACTTGACGTCAGACTACTGTGAATTCTTTTCTCACTGGAACTACCTGACAGATTGACACACCAAGTTATTCCTCAGCCAGCCCGACAAAAGCATCATCTTGAGATCATTTTTATGTACAAATATGCTACCATGGTGTAGTGCGATAGGGAATTCGGTGGCAGATGAGAATCCCATGACCCGCCTGTCGTGCCTACTCCAAATCCCAGGACCCTCCCGGCCATGGAGTTGACAGTTCCTTCTTCCTTATCTGCACCCTCAAGAACACAAGTGTGTGGCATGGACCTGCCCTTGTCTCTGAAGTGCATTCTTGTCCCTGAAAGGTGTTGTGTGCTGAAGACAAGAGGTGTCTGGGAAGGACAGCTCGGGGCTGCACCCAGCATTGGCTGCACTGCTTCTGGGCTCTTGGAGGACTCAGAAGAGGGGCGCCTCCCAGCCCCCGAGCTCACTGCTGCAAGGGAGCGGGGAGCCCTGGCTGCCCCTCTCAAAACTTCAGGGAATTTTCTTCTTGAAGAGCTCCTGTGGAGTTGCAGGCCTTTTCCACTCCTCGCCTGACCTTGGTGCCAGCCTCTTTGAGGGTGCCAGCGAGGCCAGGGTGGCACCAAACTGCTCGTGCTCCAGAGACGGGCAATTCCTCCGCAGCGGCGGTGCTGCCTGGTGACCTGGGCGGGCACCAGGATGATTGAGGGCTCCTGGCCTTTCTCCGGGGGCCTGCTGGGAGAAGTTGCTCCCACCAGGCGTCCTGTCTAGCCAGCCTTACTGCCTACTTACTCCTTCTCTGGGGTGGGGTGCTGGTTGCTCTTTTCCAAGAGAGGGAGATCTTTCCCAAAGCCGATGGCGCCTGGACTTGCCGGCCCGCCCACAACTTCCTTGGCTCCAGGACAGTGGCTTCTCCTCTGTGTCCTCAGTCTTTAGGGATTGTCCCCACACCCTGAGCAGAGGCGACCTGAAGCTAGGCTAAGGACAAAGCTGCAAGAAGGTGTGAGCAGAGAGAGGTGTGGGCCCAGGCCTGGTGTGTGGCCTCCAGGGACTCCGGACGGGGACCTGGGGCAGGAGAAGGGCCACACACCCCCAGGTGGGATGACAAGGCAGAGGCCACGAAGCAGGTGGCTCCAGGGCCCCAGAGGCCGCAACGCAGCACCGAGCAGCTCCTAGGGACCGGGCAGCTAGACTTGCCAGCCACGCGGCAGAGACAGTGGAGCGGGCAGCCAAGCGGGCAGCCTTGCGGGCCACGAGCGTGAGCTTTGAGGTAGGATCGTTGGATCTGTGGAACAGAGGGGAGGGTCTGTCCACCCCAGCAGGGGTCACTCAGGAGGAGGCGGGCGTCGGAAACACAGTTGGTGCCGGTGTGTACGGGTGAATTTTAGAAAAGTCCTGTCCAGCGTGCAGACAAGTCGCTCCTCGACCTCATGAATAAAATGCCTGACAAAGTCTGTTCCTTTAAAAGTGAGAGAGAAAGGTTGCTGCCAGGGAGAGCTGAAGGTGACCGGGAAGACGACAGAGGGAGGAGAGGAAGGGCTCCCTGGGGACAGGGCCAAGGCAAGCTCTGGGCTCCGGGGCCAGGAGCGGACGCTCGCCGAGAGAGGGGACAACTCAGAGTGGAGCTCCAGGGAGAAGGCTGGGCTGCCAGGAAGGAGGGGAGGACTCAAACCCAGAGCCTACCCTGGGACATCGGGCTCAGCACACCCGGGTTCACAGCAGAGAGCCGGGAGACAAGGGACGTGGCACTGCCCTATTTTCTGCTTCTCTGGAGGTCTTACCGACCCCAGCACGGCAGAGCCATCCCTGCCTGCCAGCTGGGCCACTTTTTGCGCTGGCGATGCTTTCACGATGACCGCAGGTGAGTCTCAAAGCCAAGGGTGGACGGACGAGAAGAGGCTCCCCTAGTCCGACATCTTACCTGCTCACGGGTCTGAGAGAGCACAGCTCGGAGGAGCGGCTCAGATGCACTCTCAGTTAACTTCTTGGGGGGTCCTTTCCAGAAAGGAGCCACTGATGAAGACTTGTCACCCAGGCATAAAAGTTCCTGTGTTTTCATTTGTGTTTAAGGACGAAGAACGGAGTGAACAATTTTTAGCAGACTGGCGTGTGCGTGCGTGTGTGTGCGTGTGCGTGCGTGTGCGAGAGAGAGTGAGAGACAGACAGAAGGAGGGAGGGAGGAAGAGCTCGAACAAAGGAGGAGGAAGAGAAAGAGAAAGGGAAGAGGGGAGAGAGAGAGGGAGAACATGATCGGTTGATTCATCAAGGACCTAAGGAAGCCTTCTCAAAGGGTCTCAACTGCTCAGTGAGAGAACCAAAATTCAAGCATTAATGATGAGCGTCCCTTCCTATCCATCCCGAAGGAAGTCTGCAAGTGGCAGGACACACCAAAGACTCCAGGACTGAGACGCGAAAGGATAACTCCAGCAAAGAGGCGACCCTGCAACCCTGGTGCGCTGAGAAGGACCCATGTCCCACAGAGGGCTGGCACGGGCGTGGCATCACTTCCTGCTCCCTGACTTCCATGCCCAGGAGGCCAGGCTCAAAGTCTGCCTTCCTCTCTCCCTCCACAAAAAGGACAAGCTTTGAAAACAGATGGCAGGAAACACAAACATAAACCTGCGTGCTTTCTCACTCCCTGGAGAAAGGTCCCTCTTGGCGAGCTTTTGCAACATCTAGGTGGAAGGCGAAACACACACACTCGTGTTGACCGCTGACGCGGCAGGGACAGGTGTGGCCTGCGGACCCAATCCTCGTCTCCCAAAGGAAATGTGTCTATACAACATTCCACGGCGGCAGGGTGCACCCCGGCCTTGCTTGGCCTGCCCTTGTAGATCATTTGAGCTTGGCGGGGACGCAGCCTGTGGCCTGTGAGCGCCCGGTCACAGGCACGGTGGAGAGCTGGAGCGGAGCTAGTTTCCTGACAGCTTTGGCCGCCCCAGGTTAGTCGGCACTTCCAATCCTGTGTGCAGCGTGACCTGGAAAAAAAGCGGGGAGCTGAGGGGGGAGGACGTGGCCACGTGGACCCTGGGCGCCGCCAGCCTGGCAGCCACACGCCGCGCCCCCTGCCTGCTGCGGGCCACCCCAGGCCACAGCCCAGGGCAGCTCTCTAGTGCGGAGGGTGGGCTGCATCACCTCACTGGTCTCTCTGAGGAAGGGCCATGCTGGCCTGTGCTCCTTCCCTCACAAGAAGAGCCATGCAGCTGACCTGGTTCTCCTTTTTCCAGAACTTCCAGAGCCCCGTCGGAGCGGATGGGATCTGTGTCTCCTTTCTTCTCCCCCTCCCTTCCCCTCAGTCCTGTTCTATCTACCTCGTGGAGTCACAGCCCATCTTTTGGGCTGCCTCGAATTCCCTTTGCAAATGAGTGGAGACACACTTCCATCCACACGCGATCAGTGTAGACTAATCAGTGTTCAGGGCCCATGGGCACCACAACGCAGGAGCCTGGCTCCCGGCCCAGGGGAAGAGGACCCTGCAGGAGACAGAGGATGCTGACGTCACCTCTCTCTCCCTCACACCCTCTTGGGCTCTCGTTTGTCTGTGTCCGTTTCAGGCCTCCTGAGGACTGGGCCTTCCCTCGAGATAGGCCTCTCTAGAAGCTGCTGCCTTAGGTGCCCTGCTGGATCAGAGTGAACTCGTCAGAGCGGACCATCTCCAGGCCACACCTGGGGCAGCCGGCAGGTGAGAGCCGCGGGGGTGGGCTCTGTGGTCAGCTTCATGATAGCTCAATCACAGTCACACAGGGGGACCGGTCAGACCAGCTCCGGCCTGGCAACGCGCGAGGTACCTGCACATTGCGGTTGAGGCTGAGGGCTGGCATGAAGACCCCGTCCACGTGACTGAAGGCCGTGGGGCCCTGCTGCTGCCCGTTGATGAAGAAGGTCAGGGTGTGCTTGTTCAGGTCCAGCAGAACGCCGACGGTGGCGCCCTTGCACACGCCGCCTTCCGTCCTGGGAAGACAAGCCCAGGAAGGCCTATCAGCACACCTCGTCTGGGAGGCGGGTGATAACTCGGGAGTTGCTTGAAGGGTGCCGGGGACACGCTTACCTAAAAACAGACCCACAAGGTGGCGGTGGGGCGCCATCCTCCCGGGTTATGAGCCTTCTCTTCGAGTGGACACACCCCGTTGTCAGGCCATACATGAAAACTCTACTCTAGAGGAACCCGGCTGTTCAAGCCCGTCTTTCTGACAGAATCTGGGATCTACACATCAGGAAATTAGGGCTTTGACGAGTGGGTCCCATGTGAAACCACGGGGCACACGGTGTGGGCAAGGAAGGTGCTTTTATCAAGCAAGGAAAGCAATGAACCTGGCGCCCTTTCCTGTTTTAGCCAAACAAGGATGCTGAACTCCACGAAGAGGCAGACACCCAGGCCTTCGGAAAGTTCTGAAACGCCTCCCCCTTGCTTCGGCTCGTCTTCCAGAGACATCCTCGTGTCCCTTGGAAAGCATCACATGACAAGGAGGGGCGCAGAACCTGGAGTCCGGTCTTCTGTCTGAGCCCCCATCCCACCGGGGACCCACAGTGGTACCGGAAATTGTAAATTGTGGATCTCTGCCCGTGTTGGCTGCACTGCACGTCGCGGGTGGGGAGAATTCAAGCTCCCTGGGTGGGGGAGGGACGCTTTCAGCGTCTGTCCATGAGGGACACTGGGCTGGCCTCGCTGGGTCCCCAGATCCCACAGGGACGTTCCTTTCCCGCCACTGAGAGCTGCGGTCTTAGCCTCGACCTTGGCTGCGGGGCTTTGCTAAGAAAACCGTGTTGTCCTTCCTGATAAGGAACGAGCTGATCAGCAGGAGACGGCTCGTAGGAAGAAGGGGAGTGGTGTGAGGGGCTCGTGACAGGAAGTCCTGTGGAGGACTTGGCGGCTGACCAGAAGGCGTCGGAAGAGGGTAAGGCTCCCCTGAGTGCCGGGCAAGATGGCGGGTGGGAAATGGAAACTAGCCGGGGCAGTTGGTGCTATTTGAATACTGACCACCGGGTGGCGGCGGCGACCGGTTTTGGCGCGGGAACCCGCTGAAGCAAAGCCTGGGGTCAAGTCAGCACGGGGGGGGGGGGGGGGGGGGGCAGCCACCCACCCCCTGCACCGCCTCCAGGACAGCGCTCACCCTCACCCGCTCCACACCTGGGGCCTGGGAGTGTGTGCAAAAGGAGCAGGGCCTCCGCCCACCTCCTGGCCCCACTTTCCCTCTGCCCCTCCCACGGAGGAGGGCCAGGGGCTGGCGAGGGCAGGAGAGGCCCTCGAGGCCCTCGGCAGGCCGCTCAGGAGGGGTCGTGGCCATCGCCAGGAGGGCCGAGGGGTCTGCACCACAGAGAGCAGGGGCTGGGATTCTGAGTGCAATCCTGACAGCACCCCTAACCGGCAGGGTGACTCGGGCGGTTGCCTGGCCTTTCTAAGCCCGTCTCATAATCTGTGAAATGGATATAATCAGAGTGCTTTTGTGAGGATTAAATTCGACATCAGCTGCTTCCTACTGTGTCGGCACAAAGTAAGCACTCAATAAGCGCTCATCGATATAACCCCTGTCAGGGCATCTAGGTGCCGCTGTGGCTTAAGCCAGCAGAGATGGATGGAGCTGGTGGGCCTGGACTCGGCCCCTCCAGGGTGCCAGGGCAGGGGGACGGAGCTGCCCGCCCTGCCCTCAGGTCTGTGGAGAGAAGGAACACTGCCAGCAAAAAGGCAGGCAGGCAGAGTCCTGAAGGCCCTCGAGCAAATCCCCGGCCAGATCAGAGCGGCCTCCCTGAGAAGGGGTCCTCCGCAGCAGGGACGACGCCTGGAGACTGCTTGTGGGAGCTGCAGAAAGACCCAGGCACCGAGAGCCTCCAGGCTGACTTGGCTGGAGCTGGGGCCCAGTGAGGCTGGCTCTGGAGGGCCCCCCTTCCTGACGGGGGGAATGTCCCGAAGCAGACCGGGAAGGAGGCCCCACTGAGAAGGCAGCCCCGGGGGCTGCAACTTGCAACTCTCCATTTCTGGATTCCTTGGCCGTGCTGGTCTTGGAGGCTTTCCACCCCCCATGCCTGTGCCCCAACACGGAACCCCTGAGGAGTGGGGGAGAAAGAGTACTGACCCAAGGTGGAACTCGGGGGCACTGCCTTCTCCGTCTGAGGAGAGAGACCAAGGCACCATCAGTCCCTAGAGAAGCCCAGGCCTCGGGGGCATCTTTCCCGGGAAGCCCCAAGGGGCCCCTCCCCCTCTGTCCTCCGGCCCTTGGGGGCCCCAGTCATGAGGAAGGCCTGTCCTCCCTAGGACCAGAGTCCCCTGTGTCCACCCTGGTAACACTGCTCCCAGAGCCAGCCTCGGGGCAAAGCTGCAGCCATGGGTGCTCTTGGTAGACTCGCTACCAGTGGACACCCAGCCATGCCCTCTTCTTCTACCCCTTGAGGGCCCTGCCTAGGTTCAGGCCCACGGGAGACCAGGGCAGTGGCAGGGCCACACCAGGCAAACTCCCGGCAACGACCTGGTCACAGCTGGGAGGACGCCAGCCCCAGCGGTGCCTGTGAACGCCCTGCAGCCACTCGAGCTTGTGTTCATGGCTGTAAAGGAAAGTGGAGCCGAACCAGAACGAACCACGAGCTCAGCATCCTGGCAGAACCCTGGCCAGGCGGCTCACTGGGTCATGGGAGACATCTCTGGGCCGGGGCCGCTCTGGTCACCGCTGCACACTCTCATTTGGGCTGCAGGCAAATGGCCCCTTCTACCTGATCAGAGTCGAAGCCTCCTGGAAGCTGGAGACCAGGGTAGCTGAGGCCCCCTTCCCCACTCCTGACGCCCGGCCTTGGGGACAGCAAGAGGGACGCTGGCCCACGGGACCCTCGTTCCCACGCCCACGTCCGTGCAGGCGGGCGGGTGCGCACCTGTTGGTGTGGGAGTTGCAGTGCATGAACCAGCTGCGGTTGTTGTCCACGTACATGGCCCAGGCCTTGTCGTCCTTGCCCAGCATCATGTCCTTGACCACGCTGGCCCTGGCCACCCCGAAGGCGGGGTCCGGGTGGTTGTCGTAGCGGTCCACGTGCAGCTCCCAGTAGTGTGCGCCCTTGGAGAACGCGGCTGTGCCCAGCACCACCCTGTCGTCGTAGCTGCTGCAGGTGGCCGTCTGGTTGTCGTTGGAGAGAATGATGTCCCGGTGCCCAGAGTTGGGGTCAAACGTGAACCAGGCCACTGAAAAGGAAGGAGGCAGAGGAGGAGGCTCAGGCGAAGGAATTCGCTCGTCATCTCCGGTGGGCTCCCAGGCACGGGCTCGCTCGCTCGCTTCTGCAGAACGTTGGCACCCAGCCCCGGGGGGGTCTTTCCTGCACGATTACCATGCATGCACACACACGTGCAATATGCACACGCGTACACCCACGCACGTGCACACGCACACTCCCTGCATCGTTCGTCTGAGTCTCCAGTCCCACGAACCTGGCCTCGCCGAGGAACACAGACATTCAGGCCTCAGAGCCCCAAGCCTAGATGCAGCGTCCTTCCCGAGAGACACTGCTACGGGTTCAGAGGGCCACGGACATCCATGGCCCACCTTGTGGACAGGAGAGTGGACATGCAGAGAAGTGAAGTGATGCGGCCAGGGTCACAAAGCCCATCGGGTGGCCGCCTCTTAAGCTCCTCAAGCACCCCGGGTTGTGGGACTCGAGGCCCTTACTCGAAGGTGATGACCAAGATGCCCACGGCAGGGGCCGCCCATCTCCAGACCGGAGGGCGCTCTGGGCCGAAAGCCAGTCAGCGCGTCTCTAGGGGGTGCCCGCACCCCTTCCAGGACCGCATTCCCGGCTGTGCCCTTTGATGCCAGCATCTGCTGCCACTCCTCCTCCTCCCCGCCCCTGGGAGACCATGCAGCTGTGGGAATCAGAAGACGTGTGGACTCAACGGCGACGGACGCGGGCTTAGCCCTGCCCTTGGAACCGGCGGGGACTGGGGCCCTCCGCAGCCCAGCCTGGGTCGTGCCCAGGGCGGCAGGACTGTCTTTGGAATGTGGCTTTTATTTCCATCTTGCTGCCCACTGAGGACTCGGATGATCAGAGTTCCACTGAACATTAATGGGCTGTTGTGGCCTAAAACTTGAAAGGACACAGTAGGTGTACCCATCATGAGGTCTGAGCCCTGGTGCTGGGTCTCCAAGGGGCGTGTTTCCGCTGCAAAAAAGGCTCGAGTCTGGGGCTGCCGTGTGACGTTCTTCTCTGGGACTGTCCTACTCACTCCTTCAGAAGTGGGAGAGGCTCAGCCTCCCTGAGCTAGGCCACACTTAGTCCCCCTTCCCAGGTCTAAACAACAGGATGAAGAAATGTTTCTTTCTTCTGTGACCTTCGAAGACGGAGGTACCGGCAAGGAGCTACACGTGTAGACCAGGGACAGGCATGCACCTCCTCTGCGGCTCCTCCCCTGTTTCCTCCCTCCTTCATCAGCAGCAGCTGATCGTTCCCCCCCAGCCCATGGGCTTGGACCCAGAGGTCAATGTTCCTCCTTTGGGAACTTACCCATGATCCCAGCAAGGACCAACACGCAGAACACAGCTGTGTCTAGCCCCCCGCCCCGAGTCGTCATAGCTGCTGCGAGTGGCCGTCTGGTGGCCACAATGAAAAGACGAATCTGTTCTCCCCACTAAGAGACCCCAGGGCTCACCATCAGACGTCTGCAAGACGACCGTTTTGCTGTAAGGCCCGACGCCAGAGGAGTTGAAG
Organism: Cephalopachus bancanus; assembly: GCA_027257055.1. NCBI lineage: Eukaryota > Metazoa > Chordata > Mammalia > Primates > Tarsiidae > Cephalopachus > Cephalopachus bancanus. The sequence goes on from JAPVLO010000484.1 coordinate 284,176, forward strand.
GCTTTGACCCTGGCATTGTAGGTGCTGTTGAAGTGAAGGCCATCGATGGTGCACAGGGTCTCCTTGCCAACGTACACTTCCTGAAAGTGAGGCAAGACTGCCCGTTAGGCTCCTCTAGGGTTTGGAAAATTCCACTTGGCAAATGGTTTCTGGAGCCCCACTGACATGAGAAGGGCTGGCTGTGGAGGCACAAGCTACTGTTGTCCCAGCTACTTGGGAGGCTAGGGAAGGAGGGTGCTTTGAGCCCAGGATTTCAAGGCCAGCCTGGGCAGCACTGTAAGACCCCTGTCTCTAAAATTTTTTTCATAAAAAATTTCTAAAGTGCTATCACTCCAGTGCTAACTACCGAATACAATAAATCACAATCTGTTGTGTCTGGATCATAGATCATGTCCACACTTGGCACAAACACCTGACTGTTGGCTGTCTGGTCCCTCTGCCTGTGAGGTGATGAGGTGTGCGGTCCCAGTGAGGCAGGAACTAAAGGTCTGCAGCCAGCTAGGAGGCTGCCCGAGATACCCTGCCTCTGCCGAGGGTGACCTTGTCAGACAAGACTCAGGAACCCTACGTGTCATCAACGTCTCCGTCTCCTCCCACCTCGGAGGTTGGCATCCTCCAATCCATGGGCCCTCCCAGAGCTGCTATATTCCTGGTCTCCCCAGAGCCGTTTCTATATTGGACCTCAGAGATGCTGTTCTGGGCATGGACTTCGCTTCCCGTTCGCCTCAAAGTCACTCTTGTCCTGGTACCCTTCCCATTTCAAAAAAGCGGGTTCTCCTCTTGGTTTCTGGTGGAGGAGCTCTGTCCACGCTGAGCTCGAAGTGCATGGCTGCTTGTTTCTTCAGTCATTATGTTCAGCTTGATTTATTTAAAACATCTTTCCTGCCAGCTTGTTTAGGGGCTTGGTCTCCCCTTGTCATTCCACGTCATCAATCATAATAGATATGTGACTAACGATAGGCATTGTGTGAGGTACCTTAGTCTTCACACAGCCCTGGGACATTGTGATTATCCTCCGCACATGTTGCATAAGGAGACCTGGAGAGGGTAGGGAGCTTGCCTGAGATCACAGCGAATCCACTCAGGAGCCACGGCTCCAGTCCGGGTCTGTCTGCATCGGAAGCCCACACTTTCCCCCCGATTAGACTCCGTTGCTTATAAACCCAGCCCTCAGGTCTAGCTTTTGTTAGGGGCCATGTGGCAAAGAGGTGGGACCCTCTCTGAGCTCGGTAGCTGCTTCTTTAATATCCCTAAACAGCCTTTCTTCACATTTCAAAAAATGGGTTCTCCACTTGGTTTCTGGTGGAGGAGTTCTTGCTGTTCTTTGTGCATTTACAAGACAGGACGGCCCTCCAGCCTGGGCGTCAGAGTGAGGCTCCAGCTCAAAAACAAGAGCAGGACAGGAGTGTCTGGGGTTGCCTCCAGTCAACGATCTGCCGTTCCCGACTCAAGCTGTCTCATCTCATCGCTCCGTGTGGCCGACAGTCACCTGGGACTCAGCAGTTCGCAAGGAGTGCAGCCGTTACTTCCTCACCTCCTACATTATTGTATTTTCCTCTTTTTTGGGAGTGGGAGTCTCACTCTGTTGCCCAGGTTGGAGTACAGTGGCACGCCCACGGCCAGCGCAGCCTCGACCTGCTGGGCTCAGGCGATCCTTCCGCCTCAGCCTTCCGAGTAACGGGAACCACAGGCGTGTGCCACCACACCTGGCTAATTTTTTGATTTATTGTAGAGACAAGGTCTCGCCAAGTTGCCCAGGCGGGTCTCGAACCGCTGGACTCAGGCAATCCCCTAGCCTCCATCTCCTGAAGTGCTGGGATGACAGGCGTGAGCCACTGCGCCCAGCTACGTTCTTGTCTTTTCCAAACAAAAAATAAAATGACAGGCACATAAATCCCTTGGAGAGACACTCCAAGAACGTTGACCTTGGGCACCCCCCCCCGAAGAAGAGATGCAAGAATTGCCATGATCGCAGTGGCTTGTAAGCGTGAGTCTTTACTTGGTCTTCTCAGGGCCAGAAGGGCCCAGAATTTGTGCTCCCCGATACTCGTGTCAACCTGAATTTCACTGAGTGCAATCTCAATGTGGTGCCCTACTAGGGGTCTGGGTGGGGGTAGGGGCTGTCAGCATTTCCTAGCAGATGGGGGAGTAGAGGAGGCATTTTATGCTCATGAAATGCCTCACTTGCCCCCATGACAGTTCATCAACAGGGCATGAATGTAGAATGCCACCCCAACCCAACAGCCATTTATCAAGCGTCTGCCACATTCCCCGTGCTTTCGGGTATGTGCAGGCCAGAGAGGGCTTCCTTCCTTCCAGAAACATGCACCTCCGGAGACAAGACTGACACAGGTGAAACAGTTGGTGAACGAGACAGAAAAAAGGTGTGACAAAGCCGGTAAGGGACGGTGTTGCTGTGTGAGGGGCTGAGGTGCACAGGTAAGGGGGTGCACACAGGTGATGCCTTCTCTGTGCTCTGCCCCAGGGGCACCCCTCATCGAGGTGAGCTAGTCCCGGGGGCACGCATTATAGAGGAGACTCAGTCACCGGTACATGTATCACAGAGGAGAGCCAGTCACTGGGAAACCCATCGCAGAGGAGCACAGGTCACCGTGGCACCCATCCCAGAGTCAGGCTATTCAATTTAGCATTCAGTTTGGAGGAGGGACAGTGATGTGAGTTGCAATGACCCAGGAGCCACCGTCTGTGGAGCGCCTCTCAAGAAGGAGAGCTAGTCACTGAGGCACATATTATGTTGGAGTCTCTGTCAGTCCGCCCAGGAAAACTGTCCCCAACAGTCTCTGTGACCGACACTCTCTGCCTGCGGGGCCCAGCCCTTGCTAGGATGGCTCTCCTAAGAGCCTGGTCAACCAGGACTCTTGGTCCTTGAGGCCCGCATGTCCTGGGGAGGAGACAGGGCCTCGGGCCCAGCGTCTGGGGCGGTGGGAGGCGGCCTCAGCCCGCGCGTCAGCACCCTTCCCCTCCGATAAGCAGCAAGACCTCACCCGGTACTGCCCCCCTGCGCCGTCGTCCAGCTCCAGGATGTAGCCGTCCACGGGGCTGTGCGTGAAGGGCGGCATCCTCCAGGCCAGCGTGACGCTGTTGTTGCGGGTGCAGCACTTCTCCAGCTGCAGCAGGGGGCCCGGCGGCACTGCGGCAGGGAGCCCCGGGGGTGAGCGCGCCGGGCGAGCCCGAGGCCGCCGCGCCCCGCGCCGCCCCCCTCCCAGGGCTTCTGGCCCCTGGCCCTCCCGACTCCCAGGGCCGTCTCCTGGAGGCACAGGTGAGGGGGCACTTCTCAACCCTAGAGGATGTTCTGTCCGCGCCCCCAGCCTCTCTCCCATGTCTCCCTCCCCACCGGTTTGGACTCCTAGACCCATGAGGAGCACGAGGAGAATTCCAGCAGCGTCCAAGTGCCCATGCTGCCCAGGCACAGCACCAGCCGAGAGGGAAGCTCTCTGTGGGCCGGGATCGCAGTGAGAGCTTACACCTGGCAGTTACACTTGGAGGTGGGTCGGCGGGGGGACACCGTCATACCCTTGGCAGGAAGCATTTACTTTTTTTACTTTTATTTATTTATTTTTTGAGTCGGAGTCTCACTCTGTCGCCCAGACTGGAGTGCAGTGGCCGCTCCCGGCCACCGCAGCCTCGACCTGCTGGGCCCCGGCGATCCTTCCGCCTCAGCCTTCCGAGTAGCGGGAATTACAGGCGCGCACTACCACGCCCGGCTGATTTTTTGATTTATTGTAGAGACGAGGTCTCGCTGCCCAGGCGGGTCTCGAACCCGCGGGCTCAGGCCATCCACTCACCTCGGCCTCCCAAAGCGCTGGGATGACAGGCTGAGCCACCGAGCCCGGCCTATTTTTCTTTTTTTGAGGCAGGATCTCACTCTTTCGCCCAGACTGGAGTGCAGTGGCACAATCCCGACTCACTGCAGCCTCGACCTCCTGGACTCAAGTGATCCTTCCATCTCAGTCTCCCGAGTAGCTGGGACTATGGGCGCGTGCCACCATGCCTGACTAATTTTTTTTGTACTATTTGTAGAGATGAGGTTTCACGCTGTTGCCCAGGCTAGTCTCAAATTCTTGGGCTCAAGCCATCCTCCTGCCTCAGACTCCCAAAGTGCTGGAATAATCAGTGTGATCACTGGGACCGGCTGGAAGCATTTAAAAGGTCATTGGACTAGATCCAGGCAAGGAAAGTTATCCTAGAGTACTGGACAGTTCACCCAAAGAATTAAGGATCAAATCAGTTGTATTATAGGTTCTACGAAGGTGAGAGGGGGAGAATTTAAAAAATTTTCTAGCTCTATTCTGGCTCAAGAGATTTTAGAAATATAGTCCACTCTGACCTTTTATTTTTATTTTTTAAATTTTTTTGAGTAAAGTCTCACTCTGTTGCCCAGGCTGGAGTGCAGTGGCACACTCACAGCCACCGCAGCCTCGACCTGCTGGGCTCAGGAGATCTTTCTCCTTCATCCTTCCAGGTAGCTGGAGTTACAGGCATGCGACACCACGCTCAGCTAGTTTCTTTGATTTACTGTAGAGATGAGGTCTTGCTAAATTGCCCAGGCTGGTCTCAAACCCATGGGCTCAGGCAATCCTCTTGCTTCTACCTCCCAAAGTACAGGGATTACAGGTGTGGGCCACCATGCCCAGCTGACCTTTTATTTATAAAGGGAAAACTGCAACATTGGTTTCATAAAAACTATGTAATTCAATTCCAAGAATTAGGGCATTCTTCCAGCTTTTACCCTTCGGTTTAGCGGGGTGAATTACAGATGCAGTCTGACTCCCAGGTCTCAGTGAACAAGGCTTTGGGTGTCCTCTCCATTGAGTGTCCTCTCCATTGGGTGTCCTCTCCATCCCCTGGGCTCTGCCGTTCTCCTCCCGGCTTCCTTTCTGAACCCTCTCTGAACCGTTTAGTCAGGAGAAGCATCTGGAGTGACCCCTGCCGTCTTCCTCTCCACCCCCTTTCTCCGGGGCAACCGTTCCTTCTGTCATGGCTCCCCTACTCTGCCAGGCTCCTCCTGGGTCTCACTGACGTCCGGGATAGGTGGTCTCTCCAACCCTCGCCCGCGGTGCAAGCTGTAGGAGGGCGTGTGGGAGTGTGCAAAGACGTGTGTTGTCTTTAGTTTAAACATCCTCACAGAGCAAGTTATGCAAACTTTACTTAGCTCCAAGTCCCCTTGGCTCTCTGAACCCACCTCCTACAATCCTCTCCTGGGTCATTCTGCTCTTGCCGCTGAGCTTCTTGCTCTTCTTGAAACACAGAAAACTTACTCCTGCCTCAGGGCCCTTGTATCGGCCATCACTCTGCTGCCTGTCACACTCCTCTGCTAGATGGCTTCTCCCCCATCCTCTTCCTCCTCCTCCTCACCTCAAAATACACCCCTATAAGCCAGGTTCGGTGGCTCAGCCTGTCATCCCGCGCCTTTGGGAGGCTGAGGTGAGTGGATTGCCTGAGCCCGCGGGTTTGAGACCCGCCCGGGCAGCGAGACCTCATCTCTACAATAAATCAAAAAATGAGCCAGGCGTGGTAGCGCGTGCCTGTAATTCCGACTACTCGGAAGGCTGAGGTGGAAGGATCGCTGGAGCCCAGCAGGCCGAGGCTGCGGTGGCTGGAAGCGTCCACTGCACTCCAGTCTGGGCGACAGAGTGAGACTCCAACTCAAAAAAAAACAAAATACACCCCTATAACCCGAACACCTGAAATGGAGCCTGGCACGTGGTCGACACTCCATAAGTGTTTCTGAATGAACCGGTGATCCTCATTTTACAAAGGGGAGGGCTCAGGTTGGGCCCGAATGCTTCCCACCCGAGTCACACAGCGTCTAGGGGCTGAGCTGGGACTTGAACCTAGGTCTGCCACTCTGGGGTTCCCACTTTGCCACTCTGTGTGTGTATCACAGGTCTCTCCATGGCACCACGCTGCCCCTCAGACAGCAGGCCTCTTCTGAAAGAGGCAATGACTGAATCGGGCCGACCGCGGCTCACCCCTACATTTCATCTGAATGAAGTCCAGCTGGTGGATGGCCTGCAGCAGCGGCTCACTGTCCAAGGTCAGGTCAAACTCTGCGGACACTTTCGGCTCCAGTGCGCCCTTGACCCACTGCTCCTGAGACACCTGGACACGCTTGATCAGAGCATCCGAGATCTTTAAAGGGAGCAAAGAGTTTAGGGTTTCGCTTTACAAAGGAAAGAGTGTGCAGCGGGGGTGTGGACAGGGTAGGGACTTTGTCTCTATGGGGTCCAGGGACAAGAAGGTGAGTACTCTCCTCCATGGCAGAAGTTAAATGACCCTGCCCGCACAACACTGGCTTTATAAAAAGGCAGAGCGTTGCTTCAATTACATGTTAAGTGCAATTGCGGGAAACTGAAAAAAAAACACTTGCTATTTAAAGAAATCGGGCCAAGCCCTATGGTGAAATAATACATGATGCTTCAAAAAATGTACAAAAGCATCCTTCACTATTTCTGTTTTGCTGGCTATAGTACAACACACTGGCAGTTTGTCCTGGTGTCTGTAGAAGTCATATCCCAACCTAGGGTGTTAAAGCCTGCTTTTCCTGGTGTGTTTCCTCTGAGTGGTTCAGTAGCTTCTACTCCAAGCCCTGACTGCATCTCATGCACAGCCCTGATCTCCTGTGCTAGAAAGTACTGCTTGTCAGATTATGTGCACATGTCCCTGCACAGTCATGATCTCGTGTTGCCCTTCTTGGGGAATAATCAAAGAGACTCATCATTGTCTCCACAGACAGAGGCTGCGTCACCACTCTGTTCCCGAGAGACACTCATGAGCCTGAGTCAGCCCGAGTGCTGGCGAGATGGCACGGAGGGGTGGCACTGTTTCCGTGACAGCGGCCACCGGCCAGGCCTGCAGGACTCTGCTCACAGAAGTCGCGGAGGTCATGGGCTTTGCCTCTCCCAGTTCACTCTGTCCAGCTCATTTGGCAAAGACTGGCCTTCCCCATTGGTGGGGAAGACGTTGCAGCATGGCGCTTTGACCCCAGAGATTATGCCACTTCATCTCTTCACGCAAATGATGCAAAATTAGGGTCACGGCTTGTGAGAGCCACAGCCAAGGTGGGAGCCTCGGCCTTCTGGGATCACCGAGCAAAGGAGAGTCCTGCTTAACTCCAAGCCAGGGAAGGATCTCGCCCAAAACTTAGACTCATCGGGAGGGTGGCAGAGGAGTTGGAGAAATGGCACCCGGCATCCTCCAGGGGGCTCACCTGTAGGAATCCAGAGGGGTCGTTCTCCTTGATCACCTCCAGGCAGTACTCCATCAGCCCGGTGGACTGGCGCAGCTTCAGCGTGCAGTGATTGATCTGGTCCCAAACCATCTGCGGCGGAAAGAGTCCTGTAAGTAACCGTCTCGCGAGAGCAGCCGCTGGCAGGCCACGGAGCGCCGAAGAACTAGAACAGACCGCCCGGGAAGAGATGGCGCTGGTCTCGACTGCCTCACACCCTCTCCTCTGTCCGCTCTGTTCCCGAGCCCCACGTGTCTGCTTTGCTGAGGACTAAGAGGACTCACTCACCATATGGCCAATATTCCTTTCTTTTCTCCTTTCTCTCTCTCTCTCTTCCCTCCCTCCCTCCTCCCTTCTCTCTCTCTCTTTATTGACAGAGTCTTGCTACCGTAACTCCCTGCAGCCTCCAACTCCTGGGGCTCGAGTGATCGTCCTGTCTCAGTGTCCCCAGTTGCTGGGACGACAGGCATTAGGCGCTGTGTCCGGCTCAACACAGCAAACTTTTTAAACTGACAGTAATGCAGAGAAAGGGCCTAATCGGAAACACTCCACAAGGCCAGTGACCAACTTCTTCTTTTTTTCCACGTTGGAGTCTCACTCTGTGGCCCAGACTGGAGTGCAGTGGCACACTCCCGGCCACCGCAGCCTCAGCCTGCCGGGCTCCGGCGATCCTTCCGCCTCAGCCTTCCGCGGAGCCAGAATTACAGGCGCGCGCTACCCCGCCCGGCTGATTTTTTGATTTATTGTAGAGATGAGGTCTCGCCAAGTTGCCCGGGCGGGTCTCTAACCCGCGGGCTCAGGCAATCCACTCACCTCAGCCTCCCAAAGGCGTGGGATTACCGGCTGAGCCACCGAGCCCGGCCATGATCAACTTGTTGACTGGCTTTCCACCAGAGGTGGTCACGCGTAACTCGACAGACTTAGCCCCTTCACTTACAAACCATGGGCTGCCTCCAGCACCCATTCCTTCTTTCCTCGAAAGTGATATTTTCTGATGCAGTCAGGAAATGCTTCTCGCAGAGATGGATCTCCGCAGACCACGGCAGCCCTTCCTCAGTTCCGAGAGCTCATGGCATCTGCCTGAGCCAGGAACCCCATGTCACGGGAAGGGAGGGCCTCGCCTTCCTCAGAGGAAACTGGCTGCCGGTATCATGGCAGAGTGCATTCGACATCAGAGAGAACCTGAGGAAGGGGACCAAGCTGGGGGCCTGACCAGAGCCAGAACCAGTCACTGTCATTGGTCACTTCTGCTCTGCACAGTGGGAACAAGAGTCCCTCAGACAGAAACAGCAACTCAGAGAAGGAAGCAGAGGGTGGGATTCTGACTGGAGACCAGCGAGATACAGGGCGTTTTGATTGGCCTCTGTCAAGTCACATGAGCACAACCGAATCAACTGGTCCACCTCCTTGCTCCATTCATTCTCCTAACCCATATTTACCCGGTGTCTACTGCATGCCTACTGTGTGGTTCACCCCACACCGGGAATGGAGGGGAGAACAGAGACTAGATGTGTCGGTCACCCAGGCACCTACCTTCAGCTTGTGCTCCCTCTCTTTGGTCACCTTGGTGAGCAGCTTGGCTTTCTGCCGAGTCAAAGCATCCACAAGGGCGTCACACTGGGCAACCAAGCATGCCTCGTAGTCCAGTCCGTTTTCCTGGGGGAAGCAGAGGGCGTTAGGGAGGGGATGCTGAGATCTGGTGAGCACTATGGACAAAGAACCGCCTCAGGGAAGCTTGCCCCAGGGTTACTCACAACGTTGTGAAATTGGAAACAATATAAACAAGAATTGAGGAAGGTTGCTACAAGTCTCAGCACACCTATAGGGCGGAATATTCTGTAGTCATTCAAACCTTGTTCAGAGAGCATGTTTCATGCCATGGGAAATGTGCATGAGAGAAGCATTGAGAAGGAAAAAGGCAGGATACAGGTTGTGTATATATGTACTGTGTGTGTGCGCGCAGGTATGTGTCTATGTCTAAAGCACAGGAATGACCTATGTCAAAGAGGTGAGAGTGGTCACCTCAGATGGTGAGATATTGGTGAACTTTTTCTTAGTTTTGCTATTTTTCTCTACTTTCCAAAATTTCTGTAATACACTCCTGTGCTTTTTATAACCAGAAAAAAAGTAAGACAAAAAAATAACACTCTTGATGCAGGGTCTATCTTTCTCAGTCTTAAGAAAGAATCCTTCTGAGTCTCAAAGATCAGTGTGGATTCTGACCTCATGAATTGTATCTCCTAAAAACCATATACTGAAATCCTACCCCATCCCCAGTACCTATGAACGCGACCATATTTGGACATAGGGCCTTTAAAGAAATGATTAAGTTAAGGCAGACACAGAGAGAAGACAACCATCTACAAGAGAGGCCTCGGAGGAAACCAACTCTGCCAATGTCTTGATCTTGAACTTCCGGGCTCCAGAACTATGAAAAAATAAACTTCTGTTGATGAAGTCATCTAGACTCTGGTATTTTGTTATGCAGTCCTTGCAAACTAATATATCCTGTATCTGTGAACTACTGTAAACATCAGAAACATCATGACCCAGAATGTCCCGTGGCTATCTGGTGAACAGTACATTTATATTGCATTGATTCCATGGGCACTTTGGGCACAGATGCACCGCACAGGGATTGCATAAGACTGCATGGCCACACGGAGTGCTGCATCAGCCCTTTCCTGCTCTAACTGGCTCGTGTAAGATTTCTTTCTTTCCCATACCAGGTGTCACATGCGTGCCAATAGATTGAGTGGGGGGTACCTTCAGCATCCACACCGATACAGTGGGACACATGAACCTTCTAATGCTCATCGCTGACCAGCGCTCACCACAAGACCTTTTCTTTCCTCTTGATGCTATGCACAAGTCGCAAACTTTCTGTGCTGCGTCCCCAGCGCCAGAGCTCTGCTCACCTGGATCTGCTGCAGTATGTTCTTGAGCTGAACCAGAAACTCCTTTGCTTCTTTTGCCTTATCTGAAACTCCATTTAAGGCCTGAGATAGCTGTGCCTGAAAAAGATATTACGTGTTGGAAAGAGAAGTGAGGCGTGAGAGGCACCCAGTTTGTACGTCATCACAGCAGTGTCTTGTTTGTAAGAGGGGAAGGAACCGATCCCACGCACAGGCTACTTGAAGAGGCCACTGCTGACCCACGGTCCTTCTAACATTTGCTCATTTTTCCAGCGGTGGCCGATGAGTGTTGACTGGCCCACACTCTTCCGTCTGAAAGCGGCAGAAGGCAAGGAGCGCTCAGCTATCTGGTTGAAGCCAACAGGGAGCCCAGGGCAAGGAATTTCACGGAGCGCTTGGCCCAGCCCAGGCCCCTCTCTCATCTCTCTCACCAGCAGATGCTCAGGTATGGGTATCCCAAAGCCCAGGCCGAGCTCCGTCCACCCCGCCCCTGCACAGTCACCTTCTGGCCTGGGATGCTCACCCTGGGGGGACGGACAGGAGGAGCCTGTGGGCTTGGGAGGTGGACGAGGCACATGGACTGAAAACAGGGAACACGGTCCCAGCCACGTTATTTTGGCACACAGGCCAAATGAACCTTTTTTTAAATAATATAAATGACCGAGCCTCAGGCACTCCTTGTAGCAACATAAATGGACCAAGACACATGGCCTTTTCTTTGGTGTGTCTGCGCACAGAAAAGAAGCTCTGATGTCTCTTTCCCTTTCCATCAGGGCCATTAATTTCCCTGCGGGCTCTACCCTCATGACCTCATCTAAATCTAATTACCTCCAAAAGGCCCCACCTCCTAATATCAGCACATTGAGATGAAGGCTTTAACATACGATTTTTTAAAAAAATTGAGTCAGGGTCTCACTCTGTCACCCAGGTTGGAGCGCAGTGGCACAATCACAGCTCACTGCAGCCTCAATCTCCTGGGCTCAGGTGATCCTTTCGCCTGAGCTGGGACCATGAGTGTGTGCCACCACACCAGCGGAATTTTTGTGATTTTTTTTTTTTGTGGAGATGAGATCTTGCTATGTTGCCCAGACTGGTCTCAAACTCCTAGCCTCAAGTAATCCTCCCGCCTAGGTCTCCAAAAGTGCTGGGATTACAGGTGTGAGCCACCGTGCCTAGTCACAAATTTTGAGGGCACACAGACATTCAGTCCACAGTGCCTCCCACTTACCGAGACAGTTCTCAATGGAGAGACCTGGCTTCTCGTTTCTGCATTTTGAGCCAGTGCTGCTCAAAGTAGGAGCTCAAAAAAATGCTCTCCCAGTTGAATAAAAAGCAAAATGATTGCTTGACAAGAGGCACATGCAGAGTGGGATAGATCCTGGCAGATCATCACCACTGCTAGCACCTTCCTGAAGGGGCCTAGCATGCTTGTTTCTGCCTGGGAGGCTGAGTGAGTGAAGGTCACATACCCTTTGCCCAGCACCAGGGGCCAGCATGGCTGTGCCCCAGCCAGGGCCAGCCTCCTAGCAGCCCGGTCCTCCCCAGGGCCTGCAGCTGACCTGCTTCCTGCTTGGCAAGAAGACCAAGGAGCCCAAGAACAGAGTGATTTTGAAGGCTACCTGTGAACTCAGGCCAATGACCCGCTCAGAGGGGAATAATCTCACAGCTCAGCGGACACTGTTTCCAGGCCCACCATACTTGCCTCCTGATTGCTCCCTCTGCTGCTGCTCTATGCCTACCTGGAGAGGTCGCCTGGAGTGACTCAAGTGAAAGTTGCCCTGGGCCAACATTGCTCTCAGCCCCATAAGGGCCCCTGTGTCCCAGTCTGCTGGCCGCAGAACCCAAATGGGCAGATGGGCCGTGTGAGTGCCGGCTACCATGGAGGGATTCCCCCACAGCACACACTTGTCCTTTTCTTCAGCCCAGGTCCTCTTTGCGTACTCGACCTCAAACCGGCTCTCCTTGCCCCAGGAAACAGCATTGTGAAAACTCAACCTACTTATTCTAGAGGAAAAAGAGTGAAGGAACAACTTTTTTGTTTGTTTGTTTTAACAGACAGGGTCTTGCCCTGTCGCCCAGGCTGGAGTGCAGTGGTGTGATCATAGCTCACTACAGTCTTGAACTCCTGGGCTCCAGCGATCGATCCTTCTACCTTAGCCTTGAGAGTAGCTGGGATTACAGGTGTGTGCTACCACGTCCAGCCAAAGGAATAACAGACTTCTTTATTGGCAATATGAAGGATTTTCAGCACACTGCATTTGGCTTCAGCTTTTTGTGATACATGCTTCTTTTTTCTTTTCCTTTCCACTGGGATTTTTTGGAATGTTAGCCAAAGACATTGAAAATTGTCCCTTTCTGGTCAAGACCTTGCTGTCTGAGGAATGAAATGGATCAGTTTGTCCCTGTGGACATCAAACTCTTAGAAATAAAGGAAAAGCCGGGCTCGGTGGCTCAGCCTGTAATCCCGCGCCTTTGGGAGGCTGAGGTGAGTAGATTGCCTGAGCCCATGGGTTTGAGACCCGCCTGACCTCATCTTTACAATAAATTTAAAAAAATTAGCTGGGCGTGGTAGCGTGCGCCTGTAGTTCCAGCTACTTGGAAGGCTGAGGCGGAAGGATCATCGGAGCCCAGCAGGTCGAGGCTGTGGTGGCCGGGAGCAGCCACTGCCCTCCAGTCTGGGCGACAGAGTGAGACTCCAACTCAAAAAAAAAAAAAAAGAAAGAAATAAAGGAAATATCCAAGCAGAAGGTAAAAATGTGTTTATGTTTGAATGGATATTAAGTTTAAAAGCTGCAGTTTATATCTTCCTGTTCCTTTGGGGTTAGAATGACGTTCCTATAGAGTCTCTGAGTTTAGACAGTTTAAAGACAACTCTTTCCTCCCTGGGTCATACCAGTGGCCTGACGGGCCCAGCAGGACCTCTTCCTCAGCAGCCCTCAGGGCAGCTCCTGGACACGGTAGAAGCTTGTGCTCTATTCCTTCATAGCTGTGCTCATGTTCTGGGTGGTGTCACAGTGCATGATGGTGCATTCACGGTGAGGACTCAGCTTGTGCAGCTCAAATCCCGGCCCTGTCACTTGTGGGCTCAGATCCTGGCTCTGTCACTTGCTGGCTGTGCGTCTTAGGAAGAAACTTCATTTCTTTGTTCTATAGTCACCACTACCTCCCAAGGTGGGAAGGATCATCATCATCATCATCATCATCCCTATCTCATAATGGTTCTTACTATTGGGCCTAGTAATAGGACTCAGGGATTCCCTAACTCTTCTTTCACGGTCCAATCTGGACCTACCGTCTATGAATGTATCTAAACCACCCACTGGGACCCACCTGCATTTTCAGTTGATACAGCCTCTTAGATAAGCCGTTTGCCTTGGCCTCTGTGGAGAAGCCCCCAAGTTGACTCCTTTTAAGCCTGAATCCCGTCTCCTAGCAGGAGAACTACCCAACGGGAGCACAAACTGTGAGGGACTAAAGACCCTAGAAATGACACGGTCCCCCTCCTCATTTTGCACACGAGGAAGCTGCAAGTCTAGAAAAACGTGTAAACTGTAAGGACTCTGCTGCCATGAAGTGCCATGATGTGCAAAGACCTCACGGCAGGCCTGATGCACAGTGGACACGCGTCGATGTTTGCAGATGCTTTTCCTCCTTTTCACCTAAAGGCTTCCTGTGGACTTGTCCAAGATCATACTGCTAATCAAGGACCGTTCTTACTGGAATGTAAAAGGGCTAGAAACTGGGGCAAACTCCTGCTCCTTGGTGTAAGGGGCACGGGGGAATAAGACCCGTGTTAATGCAATGTCTGGCTACTTGAATACAGTTAATGCCACCTGCTGAGGTTGAGGGGAACACTGATCCCCTGCAAAGCCTTTCCCCTTGGCACTGTGACTGAGCGCCAGTGCTCAGCGAGGAGTGGCAAGGCTCCTTAGGACTGGCCGCCCGGGGAGACCAGATTGCAGGGCGTGGGTCTTGGGGCCAGCGTTGCCCAGGCATGTCGGTGAAGGCATGCCCCCTGATCTGATGAAGAGCACTGCGTTTTCCCACCCAACAACGTCCTCTGCCTCCTGTGGGGCCGAGGTCCAGCCCCGCACTCAGTACCCAGGCTTTCCACCACCGCTGCCCTCTCCAGTCTTCCCTTCGGCCTGTCTGTGCAGTTTCTAACCTGCAGTCGAACTGGCTTGGTCAGGACACCCTTCCTTCCACCTCCCTGCCTCAACCCTGACCCCAGCCCTCCGGCCTTCCTGCTTTGCTCCTGTCCCTGCACGAAGACCCTCCCACAAGGTCTCCTCCCCCTGGAGCTTTTGTCCCCTTCCCACACGGAGTATGCCCTTCAAATTCTCAGAAGGGCCTGGCTGCCAGGAGGTCTCTCGCTCTCCAGGGAGTGCCACAGAGTGGGCAGGAAAGGGCCCCACACATGGAACGCCTCCATGGGTCTTTATGTCGACGAATTGCTTTTGCTCTAGGCTTTTGTGTGACTACTCCCCGAGCTACTCAAGTCTCCATCCTCTTTCACACTGGGCGCAATTAAAACGGCCATGTGGTCACTCCATACCCACTGTTTCTAGGGCACAGAGCCCCATATGTCCTGGGCACTGGCAGTCCGACCCCACTCGGGACTGACACGTGTTTCCTGAATTTTCTGGCTGTTAACTGTTTCTAGGTTAACTGCTGCCACCGATCTGGCCCAAATCTAGTCACCACAGACAAAACTTCCGCTGGCCCTGACTCCCCGTCTCTGCTGCAGACCACAGGGTTCGTCCACCCTGCCCACCCTGCCCACCCTGCTCACTGCCTTTCCTGAGCAACCTGCCATGGCCAAAGCCCCGGTGGTGCAGAGCAGCTTCGCTTTCTAGCTTTCTAACAGCCAGCTCGGGCGTCAAGAGCCCAGAGACAAAAATAAATATAGCCGCATGAGTGTCAGCCTCAACGGAGGCTCAGAGACATGGTGGTGAGCCCTGATCGTCCTTGCACGGAGCCCGTGCCGCCACAGGCCTGGAGACTGGAAAGCAAGGTGGTGCCCCACAGGGTCCCTGGAGACGACACGGAGGGACAAGAGGCGGGGAGGCGAAGGCCCTGGGGGCAGGGAGAGACAGGTCCAAAGGGGTCCTGGGAGGGGAACCTGGGAAGACCGCAGCCCATGAAGGCGTTGCCGCCAGACCTCTGGATTCCACAACCCCACTGGCTCCCCACCTCCCAGTCGGTCCTCAGGATCCGGGGGTGCAGACTTTGCTCCACGCCATGAAGGATGGATGCTAAGGGGCACAGTGGAGGGCGGGCCCTGGCAGAAGTCCCCTTCGAGAGGCATCCGCTCAGCCACGGCTGTGAGGGGAGCGGTGCTGGGTGGCAGGCCCCTGCGTGTTAGGCTGGGGGTCACCGGCTGAGCGGCACCCCCAGAAGCAGAAGGGGTCTTTGGCAGAAGAGCCAGGAACGAGGGGCTCATCTAGACAGCCTCCCTCTGCCTGTGGTCCCGAGTCGAGGGGTCCCTGAGGCACAGCAGCTCAGATGACCAGTTCCAGCCACTGGCTCCCTGCGTTTGGGCCAGAGTCAGAAAGGAGGAGGAGTGAGGGTTGTTTTTTTTTTAATTTTAAAGACGTGGGGTACAATTCAGGATTAGGTATGTAAGTGGTCTTCGCACAGGTGAAGTCTGGGCCTCCCTTTGGTCCCCACTTCGCCTGGTTTGAGATCAGGTGCCCTTCCTGATGTTAGGGAAGTGAGGTTCTTTTTTTTTTGAGTTGGAGTCTCACTCTGTCATCCCGAATGGAGTGCAGTGGCCGCTCCCGGCCACCGCAGCCTCGACCTGCTGGGCTCCGGTGATCCTTATGCCTCAGCCTTCCGAGTAGCCGGAGTTACAGCCATGTGCTACCACACCCGGCTGATTTTTTGATTTATTGTAGAGATGCGGTCTCGCCAAGTTTCCAGGCGGGTCTCAAACCTGCGGCCTCAGGCAATCCACTTACCTCAGCCTCCCAAAATGTGGGACTACAGGCTGAGCCACCGAGCCCGGCTGGAAGTAAAGGTCTTTTTTTTTTTTTCGAGTTGGAGTCTCACTCTGTAACTCAGACTGGAGTGCAGTGGCCACTCCTGGCCACTGCAGACTTGACCTGCTGGGCTCCGGAAATCCTTCCGCCTCAGCCTTCCAAGTAGCTGGAACTACAGGCATGTGCTACCACGCCCGGCTAATTTTTGATTTATTGTAGAGATGAGGTCTCGCCAAGTTGCCCAGGCAGGTCTTGAACCCGCGGGCTCAGGCAATCCACTCACTCGGCCTCCTGAAGAGCTGGGATTACAGGCTGAGCCACCGAGCCCGGCTGGGAAGTGAAGTTCTAATGGGCTCTCCACACACTAGCCCAGTGTTCTGTCCAGTGCATCAAAGGTGCCTCCAATTCCCAGAATCTCTGCTGCCGTGACTCTGTCAACAGAGCAGCTTGTTGCCTTTTAAGACGCCACCACCCTTCACTGCCCCAGCCAGGGCCGGCACAAAATAAGAGGATCCTGGGAGAGACTCCATCTTTCCTTGAATCCCCAAGACTTACGCTGTCATGGGTTCCTACAAAATATTAGTTTCCTGTTGCTGCTATAACAAGTCGCCATTAACTTAGGGCCTCTAAAACAACACAAATGTATTCTCTTCTCATTCTGGAGACCAGAGTCCAAAACAAGACTGACAAGGCTAAAGTGAAGTTATCGGTGGGGTGAGGAGCGTCTGCTTCCTTGCCTTTTCTGGCTTCTAGGGGTCGCCCGCGTTGCTTGGCTTGTGGCTCCGTCCTCACATTACTCAGTCTCTTGTGTGATGATCTGAATGGCTGTGTCCCCTCCAGGTTCACAGGCTGAAATCCCAACCCCCAAAGTAAAGGTCTTAGGACCTTTGGGAGGTGATTATATCACGAGGGGGGAGGCTTCATGAGTGGGATTAGTGCCCTCATCAAAAAGGCCCCGGAGACCTCCCTTTCCCTTTCAGCCATGTGAGGCTACGGCAAGGAGGCAACGTCTATGTATGATTCAGGAAACGGGCCCTCCCCAGTCACTGAATCTTCGGCACCTTGATTTTGGACTCCAGCTTCCAGAACGGTGAGAACTAAGTTCCTGTTGTGGATAACCCACCCAGTCCATTGTATTTTGTTACAGCCCGGATGGACGGAGATATCCTGCTTCCGTTCTAACCTCCTGCTACTAACTCTGATCCTCCTGCCTCGCTCTCACAAGCATCCTTGCAATGACACTGGACCCAGCTGAGGAGTCCAGGATAATCTTCCCATCTTGCAATCCTCAACTCCATCACATCTGCAAAGTCCCTTTTGCCACATAAGGTCATGGGTTCTGGGGATGAGAACGTGGATGTCATGGGAGCCCATCACCAAGCCCGCCACAACTGGCGGTTGAATTCATTCTTTTTTGAACCTCATTTCACATGTGATCACTGAACTGCTCTCCGTCTGCTGCCTCTGAGGTCTGTGCACTCAGTGAGGTCAAGCTGGGTCTGTCCCATGTGGCTTCGTATTCCTAGCTCAGAGCCCAGAGCCTGGTACACGGGACTCACTACAAACGCTGCCTGTTGAGGGTCTGTTTCCACCTCCCAGAGCTTCTTACTGGGTATGGGGTAGGATTCAAGAC
Source organism: Cephalopachus bancanus (assembly GCA_027257055.1). Taxonomy (NCBI): domain Eukaryota; kingdom Metazoa; phylum Chordata; class Mammalia; order Primates; family Tarsiidae; genus Cephalopachus; species Cephalopachus bancanus. Next base: position 301,954 of record JAPVLO010000484.1, read on the forward strand.
AAAACCCACCGGGAGAACCAACACCCCCCCCACAAGGATCTACCCCGAGGCCTGAAAAGTGGATCTTGCTAAGAACAGTGTCATTTTTGGGCCACAGGGCAAGACTCTGACTGCCTGAACCCAGCTACAACCTGGATTGGAGGGCCTCTGACTGAGGCTCAGAGAGGTGAAGTAATTTGCTCAGAGTAACATAACACAGCTGGGAAGTGGTTTTGCTGATTCCAAAGCCCATGCTCTCTGCATTCCATGGTACTGCCCCGTGGATACTCAACCAACATGGAGGCAGGACAAAATCCGATGTTTCATTAAAACCCCTTGGAGGCAGGGCTAATGAGCTGGGACAGCCCCTCGTCTTCCAGCTGCATCTTCACTCTCCCACAGACCCTTGTCCCCGGCACGCCATGTGCTCAGGCAGGCTGTCTGTCTGCTAATGGTGAGTTCATCAGATCCGACTCGCCACTCCTTCAAGGTGTCAAGCACGCAGCTGCCTAGACAGCTGCCATCGCCACTTCCCAAATGTTGACAAAGCAACATTGCCACGGTGAAACCCAGGGGGAGGAGGGGACACTGGTTGCCATCTCCTTCCTGCTCCCGTCCCACAGAGGGCAGTGTCTTGGGGCAGACAGGGGCACTGAAAATACCTCAGACAGCAACAGAGCACCATTTAACCCGGGCCCTCATGTGACTGAGGGATGGCGGGGACAGTGGCCACAGTCTCTTGCCCGCTGTCCCTGTCTCACCGCTTTTGGGCCACTTGGCCTCTCGGCTTCCTCCTGATCTGCCTTCCCCGCCCCTGCACCCAGCCCCCTCAGGAGACAGGTGAGGTGGGGCACATGTTACCCAGGGAGCTGAAGGTTCACCAGCGATCCACATACTTGTTAGACACAGGAGAGGAGGCTGTGAAACAAGTCACGTGGCTCACAGGGGATCTCTCTCACCCTCTACCTGCCGTTTAGCACTGAGGTGTTGGCTTTTTAAATTTGGGGCTAATGCTAGTCCTTAAGAAGAGTTAAAAATGCCCTAATCTGTTGCCAGAATGGTATTAATAGACAAGAAAGGTAAAGGACTCGTTTTTTTAAAAAATGGAAAGGCAGAGGCTCCCAGATAAGCAGAGAAACTAATTTCTAAGCAGCTCCCGAGCAAAGCCAGGGTACCATTCAGACACACCCGCCTTCCACGGGCAAGTGGCCTCTTGATCCTCCCATCCTGAAAGCCTGCTCCCCAACCGGGGATGCAGAGGCTGATGGAAGCAAGTTAGCTCTCTACATCTTCTTAAACACTGTCGTGCTGGGTGAGAGAGGAACCCAGCAACTGGGATCCAACAACTGACACAGCAGTGACGGTTGACACAGCGGTCACACTTGGCCTGGGCAGCCCCTCAGTTTTCCGTCCCTAGGTTTAGGTGTATCTTCTGTTCAAGATCCACGTTTCTGTGAGACGTGCATCCTGATCCGCCTTGCTGCTTAGGCAGTCAGGGTATCACGGAAGCACATTGCAAGGCAAGCTTCTGGCAGGACGGCAGAAGCCGCCCAGACGGCCTGAGCCACACCTTCCCAGCACCCACGCCTCCATGGAAGGACTCCAGAGTGTGGAGCCGGGAATGCTGTTTGGCCTTTCACACAGCTGCGGCGCTTCTCAACTCGAGCGGCCCCCTGGGCCAGCCTCAAGGGGGAGGCTATGGGTAGAACTGGGTCCCCTAGAATTCAGATGTGACATCTTAACTTCCAGCTCCTTGGGATGTGACTGCATTTTAAGAGGTAACTCAGTTAGAATGAGGTCGTTAGGGTGAGCCCTCATTCAATACGACTGGTGTCCTTATAGAAAGGGGAAATTTGGACACAGGGAAGACACCGTGTGAACAGCTGGAGTTACGCCACCAAGGAACCATACGAAGCGAGGCTGGAGGCCTGCGGCAACCCTTTCCAGAGCCTTCAGAGGGGGTGCCGACCTGCGGACGCCTTGACTTCTGACCTCCGGTCTCCAGAACCGCACTGCAATCCTTTTCTGTGGCTCTGAGCCACCCGGTCTGTGGGGCTTTGTTCTGCAGCCCCAGCAAATGAACACAGAACACCTTAGCCAGGAGGTTCACAGACACACTACTTCAACCCTAACCCCAGGGCAGGCGCTCATCTGTTCTGTTCTCCCTGAAAACGCCCTCCTCCTTCAGGAAGAAATCCTGTCTCTGCCAGAATAAACTCATCTCTCCTTCTGGCCTTTGGGGCTTCAGGTCTCCACTCCTGTGACTCCTGCAGAACCAAGGCGGAGCCCTTGCAGAAACTGGCTGCCAAGACCTGACTCAACTGACTTTCACTTGAAGTGTCTGCTGTCACCTACGTGGGGGGGGCGGGGAGCTCTTCTCAGGAGGGCCAGCCCTTCCTTTCTGGGGCAACCTGCAACCCAAGCACTTGCCCTCCAGGAGATTCACCCCTGACCCTCCCCGCGGTTATGAGCCTTTGTCTTGGCTGTCATGGCCGTTTATCACTCCTACCTAGAGCCCCAGCTCAGCTTGCCCCTATCTGGTTTCCCCCTTTGCATGAAGTCTTCTGCCCGGATTCCATGAGCTTGTGTAATTCCTGCACCTCTGTCCTCCCACCAACCGTAGCCCTCATCACCAACTCTCTGAGGTTCTACTTATTACATTCTTGCCTGTGCCCCTCGCGGGACTGGGGCTTCTGGAGTGAGAGTTGTTCCATCCCGGGGCCCCCGGGACAGCGTCTTTGGAACTCACCGAGTGCTGCATGCTCTGGGGAGCCGCAGAAGCACGAGACGAGTCTCAGCTCCCCTGGGCAGGGTCCCAGAGCTGCAGCCCGAGACACATCTGGTGCGCCTTTCAGGGGCTCCCACGGCTAACCCCTCACTGCCTGCCCACCCCGGCTCACCCCTGGTCCTGCACTGGCGGCAGGAACACAGCCTCTTCTTGGGGTTCCCGCCCTGGTGGGAGTGCCTGAGGGCCTCGCGTTTGGCTGCCTGAGGTTCCCCCCATTTCAGATGAGGAGAAACAGAGTCATTCTCCCTTCTGGCTTTCCTTCATTTTCTTTCCCCAGACCTCTCCCACGTCGAAGGGTGGCATGGAAGGGGGGTCTGGGAGCTTTGGAAGGTGGCCAGGAATGGATGCAGTGGCTGACCTGACTCAGAATCTCCCGAAGACAGACCTTTTCCACTGAGCCTGCCACTGGGACTTGCAAACATTGGGCGCTGACCAAGGTGCTCTGTTACCCAGAAGCCCAGGCAAAGCTCAGTTGCACACTAGATCAGGCCCTGAGGGCAGAGTTATGAACACTGGAGTCACGCTGCCGAGGAATTATGTGAAGCGAGGCTAGAGGCCTGCAGCAGACCCTTCCCAGAGCCTTCCGAGGGGACGCCGCCCTGCTGACACCTTGACTTCAGACTTCCAGTCTCCAGAACTTCGCTGCAGTTTGAGACAGCTGACCCTCCCCTGACTGGTCTCCGGTTCAGAAGTCCTCCTGGGTGTTCACCAATGACCCTTCGAGCGGGGTTTCAGGGTCAGGCCCTAAATTCAAGCCCTCTCTGTGAACCTTCGTGTCCTCGCTTGTGAAATGGGGTGATGATACACACTCCAGAGGGCTGTCTCAAGGTTTAAGTGACAGCATGCACAGAGAGCCCTGGGTTGTGGTGGTTCTGGGTGTCATGCCACCCCAGAGAGGGCTTCCCCTGGTAACTGCAGGGACTACTGTCTTCCTCCTGTGGACCATCTAGTTATCCTTCAAAACAGCATCCCAATTTTGCTTTGAGAAACAGCATTTGCCCCACTGGGTGTAGTCTGGTGGGACTGGAGTCAGGGCCCCAACACTGTTGCCTTTACCCGGACAAGGGGGGTGGGCACACACCCTTGTGAACCCTAAAAGAGCAGCACTTCCAGATGGAGCCTGAGTGGCTAACCGGGTCTGAATTCTGAGTGGAGCTGAAAGCCACTTGCTGACTGGTGGCTGCACACACTCCCTGTGCAAGCTAAACTCGGGGGCTTTCATAGCTGCCTGTTCCTGTTTACAATGCCGCATTGTGACACTGTGATTGCCACAATCAGCTGCGGCTGAAAGACCTCCTTCTGTCACCTGCACCTGACCAGTGGACTGTGACCTGCGGTCAGTTTTGTGTGGTTTTTTTTTGGTGGCACGGGCCTGTGGTTCCAGCTACTTGGAAGACTGACAGTCAGTTTTAACATCAACCAATCAGGACAAGCCTCCCTCTTGTGCACAGTGGACTGAAGTGGGAATGTGGGTGGGAACTCACCCTGTCCCTGCACACCCCCCCTTTGGTGGAGCGCACCTTTGTTTTTCACGGAAGGCTATGTCTTTCTGGTTTGTGAACTCCTCGCTGGAAAGATGACTCTTTTTTTTTGAGTCGGAGTCTCACTCTGTCGCCCAGACTGGAGTGCAGCGGCCACTCCTGGCCACCGCAGCCTCGCCCTGCTGGGCTCCGGCGATCCTTCCGCCTCAGCCTTCCGAGTCACTGGAACTACAGGTGTGCGCTACCACGCCTGGCTGATTTTTGATTTATTGTAGAGATGAGGTCTCGCCAAGTTGCCCAGGCGGGTCCCGAACCTGCGGGCTCAGGCAATCCACTCACCTCAGACTCTTTCTTTTGAAGACCACTGCTTTTGGGTGGATTTGTTAGCACCCTAATCTAGGTCACTAGGTTGCGATCTCCTTGCAATTCAAAATTGAGCAAAGGGTTATTCGACAATTCCTGTAGAGCCCACTTCTTAGCAGCCAGGGAAGCTCTTGGAACAGGATGTCTGGGTTTGAACCCAGCTCACTGACCCTGATCGTGGGCTAGTCCCTCACTCTCCTGCCCTCATTGTTCTGAGGGCAATGGCCGTAGGCACCTAACAGAGTTGCTGTGAGGTTTAGGGGAGTGAGTGTGTGTGTGACACTGAGAACAGTCCCTGGCTTGCCCTTATGCTGTGTGTTCCCTGCAGCTGCCATCTCTAGCCTGACTCTCCGAGATCCCATTGGTTCTGTGAGTGCTTCGGAAAAAGAACATTCTCTTTCTGATAAATTCCCTCTGATTCAAGTTAGTCTGAGTTGGTTTCCTTTGCTTGCAACAACAGTCTTGAGCTGATTTAGTGGCCAGGAGGCCTAACAAACACAAACACGGCGATGTCAGTAATTGGCGGTTCATGCTGAACCTTGGTACATTCCATCCCTCGGGAGACGGTGACGGTGAGTGGCCTCTTTTTTCCTACCAGGGTGTGGACTCAGACTCTGACTCCCAAACGCGGACGGCTTAGGAGTTCCTCATGAGCTCTGCCCCAGGGTGACAGGGAGGAGTAGCCCAGTCTGTCAACGGTGATTTTTAAGCTGTCCATATTGAGATATCAGAGCCACCAACCCAACGCCCCCTGCCTCTACCTGGAAGCTTCCAACAACAAAAGTTTCCTTCTTGCTTACACTGAATGCCCATTGCAGGTCACCTGCCGCTCTATTTCCCATCCTCTGCATTTGAGAACCCAGGCTGAAGAAACACTCCCCATCTGAGACATCCTAGACTCACAGTGATTAAAAGAACGATGCACTACCTACATAATTGGATACTCAGCATCCACTAAAATGCCAATGTATTTCTGTATTTGTTGACATAGAATGATCTCTATGATAGATTGTTCAGTGGAAAGAAAAGCTCTTTCCCCCCAAATCCTCTGCTTCAGGACATTTAAGCATCAGGGCCATGCTCTGATACGATGACAATGCTTCTCACTGTAACTCTGGATTTTCAATATAATTACTTCTGGCGACTGTCACAAGGGCTCAGGAGAAAGTCAGATGGATGAAAAGACGTCCTTTGAAACCTTCCATCTCTCCTCCTTTCCTTCTACTCTTTGTTCAGTCTACAGGGGCCTAAATGTATAACACCCCCTACCCAGCACCCCACAGTCCCTCCCCTACCGCAAACCTCCATTCTGCCCAACTCACACCAGGAATCTAACATTCCACAATTTTCTGCTGGCTACAGAGGAGAGCAATCTGGCTGAATGTTTTCACATGTTATAAAGAAACAATTGACCTACTTGCCTGGGTTAATAACTTACTTTTCTTTCCATTGCAAGCTCTGTTCTTATTTCATTTCTCCACTCAAATTAACTACCACTGTAACATTAACAAGCTGTGAATGCTATTGTATGTTATAGGTTGAACTGTGTCCCACAACAATTCACACGTTGAAATCTTAACTCCCAATACCTCAGAGTATGATCTCATTTAGAAATAGAGTTGTTGCAGATATAATTAGTTAAGATGAGTCGGGTAGGCTTCAATCCATCATGACAGTGTCCTTATGAAAAGGAGGAATCTGAATACAGACATACAAGTGCGCAGGGAGATCGCCATGTGAAGATCAGAGCTATGCTGCCCACGCCAAGGACCCAAGGGAAGCTAGGAGAGAGGCCTGGCACAGGTACTTCCCGAGTACCTTTACAGGGGCATGGACTTCTAGCCTCCAGAACTGTGAGAGAATAAACTTCTGTTGTTTTAAGTCACCCAATTTGAGATAATTTGTTATAGCAGCGCTAGCAAACTAATACATTATATATGGTCTTCTCTTCTAATACATATTCTTACTGACAGATTCACAAAAGGAATCATATCACATACATTCTTTCTCTACATCAGGAATATGGGCTTGGGGCTCTCTAGGAAAGAGGGGAGGCAAACCAAGTTCCCTGTAACTTCAACAAAGAACTGAGTGTCTCAAAAGTATAGCAGGCACCTTTACTAACTCTGTCCAACTTCATCCTCACACCGGCCTTTTGTGTGTGAGGAAACAGGCTGAGAGAGGTTAAGAAACATATCACAGAGGCAGAGAACTGAATACCACATGTTCTCACTCAGAAGCGGACCCTGAACATTTATCATAATACAATGAGAAAGAGAGTGGCAGGCAGTCGAGGGACACTGCCAGGGGCGGGGGGCGGGGAGCGCATAACACCAATGAGGGTACCTGCTCCCAAGCCAAGCAAAGTGGGGACCAAAGGGAGGCCCAAACTTGACCTGTATGATGACCACTTGTGTACCGAATGCTAAGCTGTACCCCACATCTTTAAAATAAAAAATAATAAAAAAAGAAACATATCCAAAGACATATAGCTCCAAACTGAGCCTGGATCTTTTGATTTCAATTCAAATCATCTTTCCATTATTTCAGCTGATGATAGACAGAAAGCTGGCCCAGGTAATCCTGAAACAGATCTTTCTAGATACTCATTCAACGCGACACGGTGAAATGGCCCTTCCAAAGGGCCAGTTAGCACAGTTAAGCTAAACGCTGCTTTCAGCCCTACCACAAAAGGGCACCATGACTAAGGTGGTTCTCTTATGCACTGGACCTGACACCATTCCCTCCTTTTGCACAATTCTCAGCCTTGACCCTTGCCATAATCATGATAATAATGATAATAGTGGCTTTCCTGGACAGGCTCGGTGGCTCAGTCTATAATCCCTGCACTTTGGGAGGCCAAGGCAAGTGGATTGCCTGAGTCTGCAGGTTTGAGACCAGCCCAGGCAACTTGGCGAGACCTCGTCTCTACAATAAATCAAAAATTAGCCGGGTGTGGTAGCACGTGCCTATAGTTCCGGCTACTTGGAAGGCTGAGGTGGAAGGATTGCTGGAGCCCAGCAGGTTAACGTTGGGGGTAGCCATGAGTGTGCCACTGCATTCCAGCCTGGGTGACAGAGTAAGACTCCAACTTAAAAAAAAATAGTGGCTTTCCTTTATTGAGCACTTCATATATGCTGTGCGCTGTGTTAAGTCCTTAAAATGTAATCATCTCATTTAATGTGTGGTCATTCCATGGTGAGTGGTAGGGTCTTAAGATTGTCGGGTCTGCAACTAGCTTTCTTATTCCCTTGATTCTACTGCCTTGCAGCACTAATGATTTCAGTAATGTCAGTTCTAATAAATGTATATTCAGTGTATTCTCTGGACAAGATGGGGCAGAAGCAGTGCTAACATCTAGGAAAAGACTCACCCACATTTCCAGCTAGCTTCTATCATCTCACAAGCTCAGCTGATGGTTTCTGATACCACTGCTATGTATAGGGACAGAGGGCAGAGCCGTGCTAAAGAGCATGGATGGATCTTTTCAAGATGGGCTCAAGAAAATGCATACTTCCTCCTCCCCTCCTTTTCCACATCCCCAGAAAAGACCCATCTTTTATGAATCACTCTGTTCCATGATTCAACAAGTAGTTAGCAGGGACTGCACTGATAGAATACTTGGTGATATTAATATTGGAATACATTTAGTGTTGATTTAGTATTCATTCAGTAAATAAATGTTTCTCGTGGCCTACTGGTGTCAGACACAGTCCTTGCTCTCAATGTTCAAAGTACATTGTTATTTATGTATGTGATGTACAAAACTAGTTAAAGAAAGGAAGATCTTATAAGTCTCTAGTAGTTACAAGACAAGACTGTTAAGTGTAAATAAGAGAAGTCTAATTAAGCTGGGATTTTATTTTTAAAGCTGTCCAGAGTATTAGAATAAGTGCCCACAAGACCCAGAATATCCAACTGGCAGAAAAGTAGAATTGGGCACCCTGAGTCACATTTGCACAAAGAGAGACCAGAGAGTAATTCTAATAGCACCAAGAACAAGTCTGGGATGGGTGGACCAGAATCCTGACTTTGCCAATGGACAAAGATCATCTGTTAACAAAAACAGGCGGGGCTCTCATTACCCAGAATCAAAACTGCTTCTTCCTCAGGATCAAGCCAACTCCAGTCTCTGGTAGCCATGACAGAATTGTTTCTGTGACAACTGTGTCTGATAAGAATTTGTCTTAAAGTTTGCTCTTTGTGATTAAATTACCAGAGAGAGGGAGAGAGGAAGCGGGGGGGGGGGGAGAGAGAGAGAGAGAGAGAGAACGTACATCTCTGTCTTTTTTGTTTAGACATCCCCTTTCCTTTTCATCTATCCAAATCCTTCCAATCCTTTGAAACCCAACTCAACTCCCATCTCTTTTACTCTGTGCTCATGTACATGCAGAGCTGGTTCCATACACTTAAGCCCCAATTGTTTGTGCTCTGGTGCTGATCTTGATTTCTCGTGCCTTAGTGGGAGGATGAGCCCTCCTGTCCATCTAAATGACGAGAACTAATGACCAATCCCAAACCGTCTTCTTAATCAGCCTTCTTTTTAATTCCCTTTCCTGCCCTTCCTCCTGGGAATCTCTTTTCTTATCAAATTTCCTCACTTTTCTTCTTATTTTTTTTATTTCTCTACCCCTCTCTTCCCCTCCTTAACCCCTAACTTAGTGAAGTAAATTGAAATGCTAAAAAGGTTGCCAGTTGCCAGGTTTTATTGGCAAACAGGGTAACATGAGGAAAATTTACAAGAACCTTCAAAAGGATTACAGGCTTGCCATCCCTGTTCTTCATTGAAATTTAAATAAGGCTAAAGTTTAATCCTTCCTTCCCTCACAAGCTAGCTGTCCCCTTACATGTGGCTTCCAGAATCCATTTATCCCGTCATTCTATGCCTATTGTCTCCAGATGCAGTGTGCTTTCTGTAAGTTTCAGGTGCTAAAAGGATGGGTAATTCCAATTCCCTAATTTTTATTAGGGAATTGATAAAAATTGACCCAGACTCAAAAAATAACAAAACATTTTAAAAAGCAAAGCCCTCCTCCCTCCCCGCCCAGGGCATAGAGAAGACCCCTTGTAGCTGAGGGAAAGAAAAAGAAAAAACCCTAACCCTTTTTTCCTGAGGGTGATGGAGACAACAGTCATGGCTCCACACCATCAGAGGCGCCCAACTGCTGGGGAAAGAAAAAACACTGAGAAGATGCAGAGGGAAGACGGAAAGGGGCTGATCGGTAGACGTGACACAGCCTGGGAAAGAATCAGGGAGCTTGAAGAGAGGCCAAGAGAAATTATCCAAACTCGAACACAAAGAAGCAAAAGAGTGCTTCAATAAGAAGGAACAGAGCATCCAAGAAGTGCAGGACTTTGTCAAGCGATCTAACATACATGCCATTGGGATTCCAGAAGGATGAGGGGGAAGAGAGAGAGAGGGAGAGAACGCGAGAGAACACAGCAGAAGAATTATCTGAAGCGATAAACAAGACATTCCCCAGAGTAATAAAGACACTAAACTAAAAGCCCAAGAAGCTCAGAGAACCCCAGCTGGATATGAACATACTCACTTTTCTCTCTCTCTGCTGCCTCTCCTCATCCAAGTTCCCGTACTTAAGGCCCACAACTACTGCAGTAGCTTCCAATTAGTCTTTCTTCCTCCACTCTAGTTCCCTCACTGTCTTTTTCCAAGCAACAGCCAGAGTGCTTTTTAAAACAAACAAACAAACAAACATCACCTAAAGTCTTCTGGTGGTTAGCCATTGCATTTACCACAGAATCCAACCTGCTCCATGTGGCCCGTCGGGCCCTCAGTCTGCTGGCCTCTGCCACTTACTCATCTTTTTCATGACACTCCAAACACATGGGCCCTTTCTGTCCTTCAAACACATGAGGCGTCACCTACCATCTCTTGGTTCTTGCTTCCCCCGTGAAATGTGGGGTCTTCGGAACCGAGCGGGGCTGGTTCTTTCTCATTCGGTCTTCAAGTCACAGCTTGAGTATGTCCTCCTCAGAGATGCTTTGATCAACCTTCTCACCAAAATCCCCTAAGCATTTTTAAAACCACATTCTTTTTACTTCCATCTTTGTACTTATCCCTATGAGAAGTTATCCAGCTTACTTATTTGCTTCTTGTTTATTTCCTTTTCCCTTGGACTAGTTTTGTGCCCTTTGAGGGAAGAATACAATTCCTCCTGTGGCCTCTGTGTCTCGAACACTGCCTGATAGGATGTAGGCGTTCAGGACTTATTCATTGTCTGGTAAGTAATTAGATGAATTGAAGAATAAATATTCACTAGAGGCATAAGCTCAGAAAAAGGACACAACTAGGTCAAAAGGCATGGTCAGCTCTCAGGTTATCATAGGAAAAGCTAGAGATTGCTTTTAGTTATGCGGTGCATAGCACAGCTGATAGGTTAAGCCGGCCATGTGGCAACAGATAATTTACTGAGTGATGGTAAGTCTCACTCTTCCATTTTCAGAGTTCTGTCACTTTTGATTATTCATCTCTCATTGGCTTCCTGGTTTTTCAGATACCGCCCAGCCCTGGACAATGAGTAAGGATGGCAATGTTGGGTAAGTACGGTATTTGTCTAAATGTCCTAACACAGTCTTGACCTAATTTTTTAAAACTATGCACCGTCTGGACAGATTTTTAAAAGTTGACATTGGACGAAGGCCCAGCTCCTTCTGCTAGCAGGTGTCGACATTCCTGTCTGACAGGTCTGTCATCCAGACCCCATGCACACTCCCTGACCCACTTCACCTTGCCCTGTTCCTGTGGCTCCTTCCCTACCCTCTCTTCCCTCCAGACCACATCTCTTCTCTGCAGCCACGTGTTCAACAGAGAGGTAGGGCTAGTGACCTCTCAGGTTTCCCCAGCCCTTACACTCTTCGTCCTATTTGTCCTCAACAGGGCGCTTTGGCTCCCCTGCCCCGCCCCCACCCGAGTTTTTGTTTTGGTGGCCCCAGCCCAGGGGAATGAGAGGTTGTGCCCTACTTCAAAAAAAACCCAACTATTTGTTTATTTATTTTTGAGTTAGGGTCTCCCTCTGTGGCCCAGGCTGGAGTGCAGTGGCATGATCACAGTGGGCACAGCTCACAGCAGTCTCGACCTCCTGGGCTCAGGCTATCCTTCCACTTCAGCATCTCTGTCGCCACTTTTTAGAGTAGCTGTCAGCTAACCCTTTATTCCTTCCACGTCTAATGACTCTTCAGTTGGTGCTGTAGGCATCTGTTTTTGTTCAAATACACATATAGCATCCTGCTGCGTTTTCATAGTTATTCAAAATCTACACTGAGGAATGCTAAAGGACCACTTTTCACAAAACTATTTCACAACTTGCTATGCAAGTTTAGCAAGCCCCTTCACCTCAAGTTTCCTCACCCGAAAAAGGAAGAGGCTGCAATTTATAATCTCGGTCAGAATGCAGCTGACCCTAGAAGGTAAAAATTAAAAACTCCTCACAGATTTGCTGTCAAGAGCCTTGTAAAAGGGTGTTCCAGACAGGGAGGGATGCATTTGCTGAAGTCCCTCCCAGTGTCTGGATGGATCTCTGCTACCCCTTAGGTCCTCTAGCTGTGATTCTCATAATCTCCACCACTACCTGGATAGGCCCTTCAAAAGTGGCTGAAGAAGAGCTAAAGTGTTCTCTTTGCTGCTTTATAGAACAACTGAGACACAAGCTAAAATGAAATCCAAGGTACAAACAGCGAAGGGGTTTCTTTTCAATCCCAGAAAAGCAGCAAAAAGGATTTGTCCAGAATTCCTTTCTCCTCAGACCCCTCCACTCTAACTCAGGAGGGCTCATAGGGCTTTGCAGACACTTCCGCCTCAGAGATTCCTGCCCATCTCTGGGCTGGGTGGTCTCTGACACCACATAATCTACCAGCACTCAGAGTCTGCTTAGCCAAAAGACCCTGTTGGTATCCAGAGTAATTAAATAAGACTCTAGCTGAAAGCTCTCAGACTACCTAGAGTCTATGGAGGGGCTACCCCCTTCACAGATGGTGTGCCGTGACAGTCATAGGCCCAGCACCCTGGAGCTCCATTAGGGTTGTTCAAACTTTAATGTACATCCAGATCACCCAGGACCTTGTTAAAATGCAAATCCTGAGTCAGCCGGACTGTCTTAAGATTCAAAATTCTGCATTTCCTGCTAGTTCCCGGGTGATGCTGAGATGGTTGGGCCACAGATCTCACTTTGAGTACCGAGGCCCTAGTCCAGAGGGCAGGAAATTTTTTTTCATAAGACTCAGGAAATATTTTTGTAATTTGTAAACATTAATTAGATGTCTTAAAGTCAGGTATGCTTTGATACAGTAATTCCATATCTAGAAATTTAACCTAAGTAAATAATTAAGCGTAGGCATAGATTTAACTAGAATGATGTTTTTAACAGTGTAAGACTGAAAAGGGTCTAAAGTTCAGCATTAAGGTGTTGAGTAAATAAAATAATTAATGTTTATGATGAAATGGCACATTTCCACAAAATGATGTATATTAATTGTCAATAAAAATATTTATACATAGAAAAAGACAGTTTCGAAATAAGTACTCAATGGAATTCTAGAAAGAAAAGTCCCTGAATGTTATAAATGTCTTCTCTGTAAATTGGAATTTGGGGATGTTTAGTTTTTACATTTCTACATCTGTAATTCAAGTTTACAAAAATGAGTATTTATTTCTTGTGTAATAAAGAACTACAAATATTAAAATAAGTAGAGTTGAGCACGGTGGTACACACTGGTAGTATCAACTACTTAGAAGGCTGAGGTGGGAGGATCACTTGAGCCCAGGAGTTTGAGGCCAGCCTGGGCAACAGAGCGAGACCTAGTCTCTAAAAAAATAAATAAAATTTAAAAATAATAAAATAAGTATATTTATGATCACAGAGCAGCTATGATGACATGGTCTCCCTTTGGTGTTATCTCTTAATGGAGGAGGTCTTTCCTCTGAGACTTTAAAGGCTAAAATATCTTTTTCACAGAATAAGGTAAGATGGAGCAGAGAAGCCACCCGCCCTCTGGTAGAGCCCCAGGACATGGAATTGAGCAGAAGTCCCATCTTTCTTGAGTTTTCCAGACTACACCTCTTCCTTGTTCTTGTCAGGTGCTGACACATTGGGAATTATACTCCTGGGGTCCCAGTGGGATTTTCTCTGACTGCTCTTCTATTCTCCATGGTTCTCAAAGGACTCCTGGAGAAGGGCTTAGCCAGCATTCCATAACCTCAGTTCAGGAATCACCTTCTACCCATGTGAATTCAGGGCCTACCATCTGCACTCAGCAGATCAGGTCAGAGTCCTCCCTGAAGCAGAAGTTACCGACCGTGACATTTTGGGGCACGTCACACTAGGGAAGAGCGATGGTACACAGTGACCCTTTCCCCTGGCTTCAGGAAAAATAGAACTCCATAATCAATAAGCAAAAAGACAAAAGCTCTCCTGGAAACCTTCCCCGTCCCATTTTTCACAACACACAGAATTTCTTTACATCAGATGTTCTTTGAAACGGTTAATTCTCTCCTGGGAGGATCCTCTAGAAATGTGTTTTGCCAAGACCTTAAAGTTTTTACACTGTCTTTAAAAGGTGATAACTTTGTTTTAAAATAGATTTCAGTGTCACATGTATGTCTCCAATTAAGAATTCATTAATCGGGAGACAAGCTGGAGTCACGCCAGAGAGGCACTAAAGCAAGGCTTTGATGAAGCCTTCCCTGACGGCAGGAATGTTCTGGAAACACTGCGGTCCCGCTTCTAGTTCTGACAGTGCATTGGGGCTTTGTCATGAATTCTAGGAGTTTTAGGTGACAATGAAAAAAAATCCAGAGATTTTAAGTTTGAACCGAGTCTGTTAAATCGCCCAAGTGGGAGTCTGAAATGGAGGCTTCTAGTTTGTCCTCTGAAAGTAGCCACGCTCACGGCTGACACGGCGTTCTAGAGGCTCAGTCACAAAGCAAGCCCATGTGCTCCAGCGGGCCCCCTCACTTCACTTTTCTTTTGACCCCCAGCCCCTAGTCAAGATGCTCAAAACAAGCACTCAATACTTTTCCTTTCTGCAGAAAAACAACAGTACCTGCTGAAGAAGGACGGCAGGCTTCTATTCATTCTTGAAAACAGGTGTCCACAAAAGCATCTCCTAGTGTTTTTTCCTGGACTTAGAAGGATATCTGAGTTCCCTGAAGCCATGGCACTAGACACAAAATTGAGACACTCGATCCTACATAGCCATATTCCATATTACACTGCCCACCCTATGGAGCAGGATATCACACGCGCTTCCCGTATTTCCTCAGAACTTTGCGTTGCTGGTTAAAGATGGACCAACCCAGGGGTGACCAGTGATTCTTCCCTGCCCAGCCTTGGGTCCTGAAACCATAGCTCATCATCCAACTCACTTTTTCACGTCAGACCCCTAATTTCTCTCAACGGCTGCAAATTCTTACTCAGCTCTCTCTGGTTTCCACTCTTCACGAATTCTGAACACTTAAGTGGCAACCCCAGAATTAGTCTTGGCCCTCTAGGCTGTGAAAATTTAACAGGCTGGAAATCTGCACGTGAGATTCAGAACCTACGCTTCTTGTCTTGGTGATTGATCACAGCCTCTTTGCAAAAGATTTCTTTATTTGTAAAGCGAAGTCTGTTCACTTAAACAGTGAATGAGTAAGGCAACTACAGTCACCGTGAAGCAGCATGCAACAAAATGTCAGGTGAATGATAACTAAGTCAAGACAGACATTCTAATTCAGCAGGTTTTTTGTTTTTTTAGAACGTAGCATCGACAACACCAAAAGTTGCCAGCTCATGCTTTCTTCGAGTAGCCAAGTCAGGGAGGCCGAATAAACTCTCCCCTGCTTGCTTTTTGCAAGTCTGCTGGTTTTTAAGTATGAGGACTATAAAAACAAGTGACATTTAATGTGACTTATCAATAACATTTACGGTACTGTACTACGGGTTAAACGTACAGTGTCACATGTAATCCTCACAATTATCTTAAGTCAGGTATTATTTTCCAAAATGTTGCCTGAACTCGTTCAGCCAGGAAGTTGCAAGCCCTGAGACATGGATCCAGGTCTGCGCACCTGTAGGGCAGGATTTCTCACCACCAGGGGCACTAATGACATCGGGAGCAGAATCATCATTTTGGGGAGTTTTCTCGTGTACCGTAGGATGTCTAGCAAGCCTCCCTGGTCTCTACCCACTAGATGCCAGTGGCGCCCCCGCGGTGTGACAGCCAAAACTGTCTCCAGACATTGCCAAATGTCTGGGAGGAGTTGGCTGAGGAGGGCAAACTGGCCTTGATTGAGAACCCCTGCTCTGGAACTAGGCATTTCACTCTACATTTCTTTATCTATTATGCAAATTTTCCTCGCAAAGGTGAATTTCTAAAGCGTTCTTCATTAGTGTTTTTCTAATTATTCATTTTAAAATGTTAACTTATTTTTTTTAAATGTTAACTTACAATAACAACATATGCTCCTTATAAAGCAGATGAAGCTGTGCAGAGTAACTGTGTGTGAACAACAGATCTAGATAGGAATGGTCAGCCTCCCATTCTCTCTCTTCCTCTCATCTGTCCTCTTTCTGTCTACTTCCAGTTGGAGGATACAAGACCTTGCAAATTGCTTTAGTTTCTTATGTCTCTCCTCCTTAATCCAAACACGTATTTCTGGCTGAGCTGTTTGGAGACCTCGTGCCTCTTCTGGAGTGAGTTTCTGGGAAGAGCACACTGAATGATGGGTGCAGGAATTTGCAGATGCAGTCGGGGGCCCCCTAACAAGGGATTCTAACTCCGCCAGGCCTAGCTGGCTGCCCCGGAGGCAGGGCGTCCAGCCGCTCAGCTTAGGCCTTTGAATGGGAAATTTAGGCGAATGCTAATGAGAAAAACCAACCTCAGTCTTGCCTTAGGGTCCCATCAAGGACCGAGCAGATTTTGATGGTTTCTCTCTCTCAGTCTCAGACACCAGGACACGCCGTCAGCCACAGGGGGCCGAGAGCGGCGGAGGGAAGAAGGGGTCCTGGATGCCTTGTCCCCAAAGGCGCCACCAGGGCAACCTAGGAATCAGACTCGGGGAGAGCAGAGCCCTGCTGCCGCGTTTCAGGCGCCCCTTGCGTGGAATCAGAACACCGGGGGGGAGGGGACCCAGTGAGCCACGCATCTCGCGCGCGCAGCTCAGACTGCCTGGGGGTCTTCAAGCGCTGGCCCCAGGACGGGCCGGGCCGAACGCGCGAGGCCAGTCCCGCGCCCGCCCCGCCGCGCGCTCACCTTGTGCTGCTTCCACATGGCGCCCAGCGGCTTCAGCTCGTGCTTGCCGTGCCGGCCCTCCTCGAGGCACAGGTAGCACACGGGCGTCCGGCAGCTCACGCAGTACATGCTGTAGCTCTCCAGCTCGTGCTCGGGGCACGTGGGGGCCTTGCGCGCCGCGCCGCCCGCCGCCGCGGCCCCGGCGCCGCCCGGGCTCCTGCAGCCGCCGCCGCCGGGGGCGCCCTGGGCGGCGGCGGGCGCGGGGGCCGGCTCGGCCGGCGCGGGCGGCGGCGGCGGCGGCGCCAGGCGGTGCTTGGCGAACGGCCCGCGGGCCGGGTGGCACTTGAGCTGGCAGGCCGCGCAGTAGAGCACGTCGCACTGCTCGCAGAGCGTGGCGGCGGGCTCGGGCGGGCTGCGGTCGCACAGCTGGCAGACGGCCACGGCCGCGGCCGCCCCCGGCGCGGCCCCGCGGCCCTGCTGGTAGCGCTGCACGATGGCCTCGAGCAGCCGGTTGCGCTGGAAGCCGCGCAGGCCGCGGTGGTCCAGCGAGGCGCTGCGGTGGCACTGCGGGCACGTGATGGAGCTGGAGCACGAGGCCGGCGGGGGGCCGGCGGCGCCGCGGGCCGCGGCGGCCGCGGGCACCACGGGCAGCACGCGCACGCCGTTGGGGGACTTGAGGCTCGGCGTGTAGGAGCCATAGCCGCTGTCCGCCTCGCTGTGCAGGCTCAGCTTGTCCGCGTGGTCCGCGCCGGGGCCCGCGCCGCCCGGGCCGCCCGCCGCGCCCGCGCCCGCGCCCGCGCCCGCGCCGCCGCAGGCCTGGGCGCCCGCGTCGGGGTCCGGCGGGGCGGCGGCGGGCAGCGCCGCGGCCCGCGAGAGCAGCAGCGGCGGCGGCAGGTGCGGCTCGCCGTCCGGGGTCTGCACGGCGATGGTGCGCGCGCAGGGCAGGCAGACGTTGTGCGAGCAGGGCAGGATGATGGGCTCCCGGAACAGCGAGCCGCACACGGGGCACTTGAGCTCTTCCTCCATGGCGGCGCGGGGACGCGGTCAGCGGCGGCGAGACGGGGCTGGGGGCGGGGGCATCGCCGGCGGGGCGCGCGGCCAGGGCACGCCCCTCCGTCCGGCCGCCGCCGCCCCCCGAGGCCGGGCCGCGCGCGGCGCGGCGCGCGCCTCGCGCCGCGGGCTCCCGCGGCGGCCGCCTCGGCCCGGCCGGGGCCGGCGGCCCGCGACCCCCGGGCGGTGAGTCAGCAGCCGCGCCGCCGGCGGCCGCTCGCCCGCTGCGTGCGCGCCCGGCTCCGGCCCCAGGCGCCCGCGCCGCGCCGCGCCGCGCGCCGCCGGGCCTCGCGCCCCGGGCGGGATCAGCACCGCGGGCTGGACAGCGGCCGGGCGGGCGGCGGCCGCCGGCCCGGAGCCCGCCGCTCGGCCCCTCCCCGCGCGGCTGCGGGCGCGGCCGGCTGCGCGCGGGCCTCCTCGCCGCGGCCGGGCGCCCCGCCTGCCCGGCTGGCGGCGGCCGCGCCGCGGCGCCTCTGACCTTGGCCGCGCCGCTGCGGCCGGCGGGCGGGGGGCGAGCGCCCGGCGGGCCGGGGTCCCCGCCTCCGCTGCCGCCGCCGCCTCCCGCGCGCGGGAGTTGCGATTTCCCGAGCCGCGAGGAGCGGGGCGGGAGGAGCGCGCGGCTCAGCGAATGAGGGCTCGCCTCCTGCTGCCGGGGAGTCGGGGGCAGTTGCGAGGGCTTCGCGGGGGATCATTGTTCGCAGCGGCCGCCGTGCGGGCGGGGGGCGCGTCTCGAGCGCGCGCAGCCCCGCCCGCCCCGCCTCGGGCACCCGCCCGCCGCCACCCAAGGGCGGCCGGGCGCTGGGAGCCCGCGGCTTGGGGCGGAGAGGCGGCCTGGCTGGACGGTCGCTTCCCAAAGCCGGGATAAAGCCGCCAAACGCGCGCGCGAGCCACAAAATGTCGGACAGCCCGAAGTCGGAGGGCGAGGCCTCGCGCGGGAATGCAGCCGCAGGCCGGCTCCTCGCTCGCCCCACGCGGGGCTCGTCCGCGCGCGGGCCGCGGGTGCGCACGGCGGGCCCGGGCGCGGCGGCTTCTGCCGGGGGCCTCCCGGGGGAGCGCGGGCACGCGCCCGGCCCGGCCGGCCGGTGCGGGCGCGGCGGGGCGCGGCGGGCGGGGGCGCCGCTCGGTGAATGGCAAAGCCTCGCGGTTCTGCTCCCGGCCCCGGCCGTCCGTCCGGCCCGCCCGGCGGTTGTCGCCGCCGCGAGGGGCGTCTGGGCGGGCAGGCGGGGCGGGGGGCCGGGGCGGGGCGGGGGCGCCGCGGGAGAGGCCGTCGCGCCGCCGGCGCTGCCTCCGGAAGTTTCGCGCTGGCGCGAGACGCGCCAACGGGGGCCTCGGGTGTTGCGCGTCGCCGCGGGGTGGAGGTCTCGGCTCCCGGTTCCCCGGCGCTCCCGGATCCGCGCGGAGCCGGCGGAGGGGGTCGAGCGCGCGGCGCAGGCCTCGGCGGCTGCAGCCCGGGGGGCGCGCAGGCGGGACCCGAGCCGCAGAGGGAGGCCGGGCCTCTGCCAAGGCCAGCGCCCGGGGGACGGAGCCGCCCCCAGGGCGACCCCCGGGAGGGCGTGGGGGCCTCGGGAAGGGCTCGGGCCACCGGGCCCCGCGCCTGGGGCGTCAGGCCTCCCGGTGCCGGACTCCCCACCCCGGGCGCTTGCTTGCAGGCTTTCCTAGACTCGGCTCCCGACCTGTCAAATGAATATTGTGATAATCCCGTGTGTGAGAACTAGATGAGGTAAATACAGACGGCATGCCCTACTTTCAGCTCTAAAATCCTATGTCTCTCCAGTTCTGCTTTGCTCAGTGTGAGGCAGCTTGCTCACGGTGGAAGAACAGTTCAACCTAAGGCCAGACAGAGCATCGACTCGGCGTTCAGAGACCTGCCTCGGTCGACGCTGGGGTGGCCGTGAGCCCGCCACTGCACCCCAGCCTGGGCAACGGAGCGAGACTCCAACTCACAACAAAAACAAAAACAAAAAAATCTGCCTCAACTTCCCTCCACCTACTGATGTGACCAGACATCAGTAGTAACCCCAGGCGGGAGATGGTGGCAACCGTGTCCTGATGTGATTTGTATAGATAAAGCCGTGGTGAGCTGATCTGGCCTGCAAATCTTTGATAACCCTTCAAGAAAGTTGCTACGGAATCTAATGTCTTGTCAGAGATGCAGGGACATGGGTGTGCATTTCTGTGCTTCGAACAGCGTGGTCATTCACTCCAGCTCATCCCAGCCTCCAGGTGACTGCAGGGAAAGTCATAATCTCTATGGTTCCACTGTGAACAGGCCCGCCCCAGACCAGCAGTCATTCTGAGACCCATTCTGCCTTGCCTTCTCAGACCCAAGCAAGCATGGTCTGCATCCAGGAGGGTGTAACTTCCTATACGGAGGGCTTGCAGGTCAGGTGGAGGAGCACCTTCCCTTAGGCTATGCATGGTTTTGTTTCCCTTAGGGAAGAAGCTCCTATGGGACGTCAGAATTCTACACCTGTGCATTTCTCACATGTCCTTGTCAACCTGATAACAGAGAGAGGCTCTCTAAGAGAAAAGATGTTTATTTGGTCATAAAGCATTGTCATAAGAATAAGTGAACCATCATAAACCATGTGGGTATTCAGAGAGGTAAAGGGAGACGGAGGTTTTTAAGGAAAAAAATGAGTAGGAGCGCATAACTGTGTTTCACATGATTATCTTTGGTAACAAAGATAAAAAACAAGGATGTAGCTAGACTGAGGTCAGACAGGGAATTGCTAAGCAGATGTCCCCGTGGAAGGATTTTTTGGTGTAAGGTTGCAATGGCCTTTGCGGAAGGTTGTGGTGTCGCATCCTGCGTGACAGTTTTAATGCACGAAAACTCTCCCTTCGTGGCCTTCCCTGGCTCTATTTGTCAGGGTTTTGTTGCTGTTGTTGTTTAAACGTTAGTGATTCTATTTCGATGTTGACAACAGTCACACCCTCGTTTCCCGCCACCTCCCTTCTGTGACCAAAATCAGCCGAGCCCAGATCTGTCCTGTTGCGGAGTCATGGTGCCTGTGGAAGATGGCATCCTTACCACTGCTTTGTTTGAGCTGAGGCTGCACAGCCAGCTCCGTACTTCTTTGCATATACCATAATGCCCTACAGTTGTCAACATCAGCTAGGAAAAGTCCTCTTTCTGTCGTTCCGACTGTGCCATGAACCACAGGTATGTAGAGGAGTCACTTTATTTCTCTGAACCTCAGTTTTTCTGTTGTAACATTCGGAGATTCACTGAACTTCAAATTTCAGTTCCAAAGTCTCTGTCTGTGTATTAGTTGTGAAGAATGGCAGGCCAGGCGCGGTGACTCACGCCTGTCATCCCAGCACTTTGGGAGGCTGAGGCGAGAGGATTGCCTGAGCTCAGGGGTTCGAGAGCAGCCTGGACAACCGGGTAAGACCTCGTCTCTGCAGTTAATCAATAAATAAGCCGAGCATGGTAGAACACGCCTGCAGTTCCAGCTACTTGGAAGGTAGGGGTGGAAGGATCATCTGAGTCCAGTGGGTCGAGACTGAGGTGGCCGTGATTGTGCCACTGCACTTCAGCCTGACCAACAGAGTGAGACTCAAACTCACACACAAAAAAAGAATGGCACATCCCAACAGATTGTTGTGTAACCTTAAGCCCACAGGAGCGTGATGGCGAACCTCTGAAGGCTGAGTGTCCTGTGTGGTGTCCAAGGAGGTCAAGTTCTGTTCTTCCAAACTCCAGTGGTCAGATCTGCTCAAGTCTCAACATTTATTCAGGACTAACCTACTCCAGGGTGGTGTGGAGTGTAGTACACTCACCTGTCACCAAGTCACCATTCTGGTTCCTAGGCTTCCACTGGACTAGTGAGAGGGTTGTCAGTGTTTTGCTCCTGGACCTGCTCATTGGAATCCTTGCTCTGTCGTGGACTGCTCCCTGTGGCAGGACTTACTTTCCACAGTTCCTGGGACCTTGGGCAAGTTGTTACTATGTTCATGGGGACAGATAACCGAAAGCCGGAAAGACAGGCCTTTGGGCACTTTTGGCTTTAACTTTTGCTGGGCTTTCTTATTTCAACTATCATGATGTGGGTATCTGCAAAGCTGTTGCCATGCTGTGGAAGCTCTGACCTTTTTGCCTTAATATATTTAAGAATTGGAAAAAAAAAAAAAGAATGGCATAACCTCCTTTTAAAAAATGACTAATGAAGAAATTTGATCCCCAAATTGAATGACGTATTCATTTTTTTCCAAGTTGCTAGTACATTATTAAAGACTAGGCTGTGTGGAAGGCGAGGCAAGTAACCTAACAGTATTTGAGACTATTATCATATGAGACTCTCACTTAGTCCTCCCAACAACCCTAGGAAATGGTCATCACATTTCCTCAGTGTACACATTTTTAGATTTTAATGCTGTTGAAATAAAAGTGTATTCTACAATTGACACATGCTTCTCCTCTTCTCACCATGGCCTTGAAAATTTTTCATTAAACTGATGATACATTTTACAATCACTTAGAAACACAGAAAGTACATTAGTCATTAAAACTCCACAATCCATCAAGACAGAGAAGAAATGGACTCTGCCATGAGTTATATGGATAATGTACTCCAGGAAGGTTTTTACAATGGTGTCCCAGAAACACCCAAAGGGCAGACTATTGTAAACTCTCCTCCAAAAGAAGCACAGAATCCTAGCACTTTGAGAGGCTGAGGTGGGAGGATTGCTTAAGGCCAGGAGTTTGAGACCAGCCTTGGCAGCATAGCGAGAACTTGTCTCTACAAAAAAAAGCAAAAAGTATTGGCTGGGTGTGGTGGCATGTGCCTGTAATCCCAGCTACTTGGAAGGCTGAGGCGAAAGGATTGCATGAGCCCAGGAGGTCAAGACTGATGAGCTGTGATCGTGCCTCTGCACTCCAGCCTGGGCAACATAGTGAAACTCCAATTCAAAGAAGAAAAAAAGCACAAATAAAGTTAAATAATGTATTCCAGCTAACACAGCAAGTTAGAAGTGAACCAATCTGCGTTCCCTTCAGAATCCTTTGAATTTCAAGCATGAAGTAGAATGGAATTGAAGGCTTTTCTAGGCAAAATTAGATACTGTAATCTCAAGCATAAGAATCTCTAAAACACAATTTCATAATGAAAGCTTATGATATTTTTTCTTTTAGTTTAGTTTTTTAGTTTTGTTTGCGGGTTTGTTACAGTGTAGGCAAATACAAGGAACTTAATCGAAATCTACAGCCTGGGAACCATATGGTCTCAAGTAGTTTGCGTTTACCTCCAAGAAAGTGACCACATCTACATCTATGCTCAGCTCACCAAAGCTCCTCTGAGGCAAAGTTAATGAGGAACAGTTATCACCAGCAACATAAAGTGCTCTCCCCAGGGTGTATAATTGGCTTCTTTTCCAGAGAACAGATGCTATTGGGTAATCTTAAAATCTAGTCACCTTTCCCTTCAAAACAGCCTTCTGTTTTGATTTTCGAATGCCAAGTGATGATCATCTCCCTCTAATGCTGAGACTCATCCCCTCCACAGGCCGGGTGACCTGGTCTTAGGAAGTCAGCCCCTCCCGCACTGCATCTTTTGCAAGCAAAAGGCTTTCGTATCGAGTCCCAGATGAAGCAAATTGATTTCAATTTGCAGGATTCTTTATATACCCAGGGCATCTTTATAATGCATACAAACCAATATTATTACCACAAAAGCAATTTGAGCTCCATGTACTTCCTCCTGGTTACAAATGTCAGCCATAAGAATTTAATTTATTTATTTTTCTTATTATAAAGATGTGGGGTACCATTCAGGGTTAGGCGTACAAACGTTAGGAATTTCATTCGTCTTGTATACTTCCAGGCACCCTTTCCTTTGATCCTCACAGCAACACAAACCACCTTGGGAGATGGTGAAACCGAGGGAAGGGCCCTACCCGCGTGGCAGGGTCTCCTCAGCCATGCTGACGTGACGGTCCCAAACCTAGGTGCAAGTGGTTAGTTCAGGGGTGGGCGCCTGGCCAGGTGGAGCCAGTCAGAATCTTTTCTTCCTGGAATGTAGAGTTGGAAACCAGAGAAAAGGTCTGGATGGGCCTCTGAGACAGAAGTTAAGGAGCTGCTGTGGAAAAAACAAAAGCACAGAGAGCGAATAACAGGACAGTAGACAGAGAAGAGGCTGGCTGAGGGCCTCACAGCCTCAGCGTTTCCGAGGCTTGGCTGCATCCATCACCTCGGGTTCTCTGAAACCCCTCTACCTTCCTGCCAAATGTCATTTCCTTTCTTTGCTTTCCCTTCTGCTTTCGTTTCTTTCCCTTTCTCCCGTCTTCTTTCTTTCTCTTCCAAAACTAGCTGGGGCTGAGTGGCTCAGAGGAACAAGAATGGTTAGCTCAGCTGCCCATTCAAACAGGTACGGGGATCCCCTTATTTAGCTGAATACTTTAGTCACCTCTGTCTGGGTGTTGAAGCACTTCTGCTCCTCGACCTGTCTCTGTTGGTTTCTGACCTTGAATATTTGCAGGTCCTGCCCTTTTCCTCCTTGGATGCTGCCTTCTGCTTCTGACTTGACTGTCTCGGTCTCTCCCTTCGCTCTCACCCTCACCGCCGTTTCCAATGGGCCATTTGCTTTCCCCTCTTGGGCTCCCCCTTCCTCTCCCTGACCACAGCAAGAGGCATGGCTCCACGATGTCTTTGTTCTCT
The DNA here is from genome assembly GCA_027257055.1 of Cephalopachus bancanus. Classification (NCBI taxonomy): domain Eukaryota; kingdom Metazoa; phylum Chordata; class Mammalia; order Primates; family Tarsiidae; genus Cephalopachus; species Cephalopachus bancanus. Next base: position 326,501 of record JAPVLO010000484.1, read on the forward strand.
CCACTCAATATTCTTTCAGACAGGAAATCAATGGGATGTTAAAATGTACTTGGAAGTGCCTATGTCCAACGGCCTCCTGTATTAAAACAAAGCGCAAACCCCCAAAGTTTATAAACTATAGAGTGCTATACAGGGGATAACAAGTTATTTGATACTTGGTGGGAATAAGAGAGATCAAAGCAAAAGTTGTGAACATGCTTTTAGACTCTGAGGACTTTATTCAGACATCTCCCTACAAGGCTCTACTGCCAGGAGGAAGAACACATGTGACACCAGGGAATACATCTTTGACATGGCAAAGTGAAGACCACTCAGAATCATGTCACCAGCCAATTCGCTAGACAACAACATTACTTTATAACAGGATAGTCACTACTCACTTAAGTGTAATGACTGTGGTTTTCTAACATCAACCATATTTGACTGATTTCTACCTAGGAATTCCTGGTTTTGGTAGAAATTTGACAAACCTCCTGAGTCCAAAAGGCAGCATAGTGATTGGAAGTGTATGCTTGGGAACTAGACCACGTGGCTTGGAATCCTGGCTCTACTGCTTATTGACTAAGAAAACTGGCAAGATGCTTAACCTCCCAGAAACTTGGATTTCTCAGCTGTAAAACCGAGATAATAAAAGCATATACCTCAAATAATTGGGATAATTCAAAATGACACACGTAAAGCATTTAGAAAAGTGGATGTCTAGTGCTCAAGAAATGTTAAGTTTGCTACCCTTTTAATTTTCTGCCCCTCCCCATGCAGTATAGGACACGGTGACTGTCATATGGCAGATTCTCAATAGATATTTATGAATAAATAAACTGCAAGTAGACTATTTTGGCTGGAGTGTCAGACTGTATTTGACAGTAGTGAAGAAAGTGAGCCACTGATTTTTTTTTTTTAGTTGGAGTCTCACTCTGTCGCCCAGGCTGGAGTACAGTGGCATGCTCATGGCCACCATAGCCTCAACCTGCTGGGTTCAGGTGATCCTTCTGCCTCAGCCTTCCAAGTACCTGGAACTACAGGCATGCACTACCATGCCTGGCTAATTTTTTGATTTATTGTAGAGATGAAGTCTCGCCACGTTGCCCAGGCTGGTCTGGAACCCGCGGGCTCAGGCAATTCTCTCACCTGGGTCTCCCAAAGTGTGGGATTATAGGTGTGAGCCACCGCACCCGGTCAGCCACCTATCTTGTGTGAGTGAGAAGGGAAGATGGAGGAGTTATCAGAACCAATCTGTCAGGAAATGGGTGTAATATCTAAAAAAAGAAAAAAAAATCTCTGCTCTAGAGGCACCTAATATCTAGGGCAACTATCAGAGACTAAGAAAACATGGAAGTAATGAACTTGCTAAAGAGAGAGAACAAGATTAATTCTAAAAAACAAAAGAAAGAAAAAAGAGATGCTTAAGAATTTACACCAGATATAGATTTAATGGTTAAGAGCATTGATTTTTTTTTTTTGAGTTGCAGTCTCACTCTATCACCTAGGCTAGAGTGCAGTGGTACACTCACAGCCACTGCAGCCTTGACCTGCTGGGCTTAGGTGATCCTTCCGCCTCAGCCTTCCAAGTAGCTGGAACTACAGACACATGCCACCACACCCGACTAGTTTTTTTTGTGATCTATTGCTGAGATGAGGTCTCGTCAAGTTGCCCAGGCTGGTCTTGAACCCCTGGGCTCAGGCAATCCTCTCGCCTTGGCCTCCCAGAGTGCTGGGATTACAGGCCAAGCTACTGCACCTGGCCATAAGAGCATTGATTTTTAAAGCTTTTAGTGAAAGAATGCTAAATAAAGAAATTATGATCTACTAATATTTGTACATCTTTTATGTAATCGGATTATATTTTGATATATATTAAAAATAATCTCAATAATTTTCTATTTTTTAAACTCAAGATTCTTTATCTCATTGCAAAGGGGTGACTGTCATAATAGAACCAGAGAGAAAGAAGAGAGTCAAGTTATGACATATGACGCCCAAATACAGTTTTTCAACTTATGGCAAAAAAAAGTTTTTTTCAAGAGAAAAATTAATCTCCTAAAAACCTGGGTTTTGAGTATATAAAAATCCTGAGCTCAAAATAACTCAGTGCACATAATTTATGTGAAAAACAAACAATTTTAGAAGACTGTAAGATCAGTTAGAATCAGTTTTTCCTACCTCGGGAAAAAGCAAAAACAAACCAAAGTCCCCTTGGGGAAAAGAGAAAACAGAGTCAGAGGAGAACTAGAGAGCTGAGGTACTGGTGTTTCTCTAAGAGGTCACAGAGCCCTGTTCTCACACTGACCCTACGGAAAGGAATATGGGATGGCAAACCCCTCACGTCGGTCAGAGGACCAAAGAGAGGGGAATCAGAGCTTTAATTCTGGGGTGTAGCATGAAAAACTGAAAGGTTCATAGAGGACCTGAAACGGCTGTTCATTGTGTCCACACAGACAGGCCAGGGCAGCCCAGCAGGGTCCCTACTCTCACGACGAGTGCACTAGAAGCTCCCAAATGCTTTCTTGTGTGTCTGAGACCTAGCCCAGAAAATTGGCAAAACTAAAGTGGCCTTTTCATTGGAATATGCAAGAGCCATATGACCAGAAGCCAGACTGCATACCAGCTATCTCAGCAGATGTCAGTGTGTGTGAGGATGGCAGTGATAGCAGCCCAGACACTCAGTCGGCCTACATAAGCATACACTCTCACAACAGAAAACTCTGCAGAACTGAGTTGACCCCAGGTGGGAGAGGTGGGAGGGGCAAGGGTTTGCCTGAAATTGACCGAGAGATGTCTGATGATAAATTTCCACCAACCAGCTAAATTCACTCAGAGAGACAAAAAGAAAGGACATTTCAAGCCGGGCTCGGTGGCTCAGCCTGTAATCCCGTGCCTTTGGGAGGCTGAGGTGAGTGGATTGCCTGAGCCCACGGGTTTGAGCCCCGCCTGGGCAGCGAGACCTCATCTCTACAATAAATCAAAAAATCAGCCGGGTGTGGTAGCGTGCACCTGTAATTCCGGCTACTCGGAAGGCTGAGGCGGAAGGATTGCCGGAGCCCAGCAGGTCGAGGCTGCGGTGGCCGGGAGTGGCCACTGCACTCCAGTCTGGGCGACAGAGTGAGACTCCAACTCAAAAAAAAAAAGAAAGGACATTTCTTGTTTCCCTAAGTGTGTGGAACGAAATTCATACCTGATTTGTATCTTCTACTATTTAGTCGCCACAACAACCCTGAAAGTGGGATTATGGTCATTTCACTCTATAGAAGAGAAGGTAAGGGATGGAAAAGATTAAGCAACTGGTCAAGTGTGTTTGGCCATTAAGTGGCAGCGCTGAAGTTTAACCCATGCCTTCTGATTTCATATTTATTCATTTGAAAAATGTGTGTCCCTGCTATGTGTCAGACACTGTTAGTGAAGAGGCAGATAAAGTTCCTGTCTTCATAGAACTCCCAGAACAAGGGAGGAGACAGCAATTAAAAATATGCAGTGGGCCAGGCTCGGTGGTTCAGCCTGTAATCCCAGCACTTTGGGAGGCCGAGATGAGTGGACTGTCTGAGCCCACGGATTCGAGACCCACCTGGGCACCTTGGTGAGACCTCGTCTCTACAATAAATCAAAAAGTAGTCGGGCGCGGTAGTGTGCGCCTATAGTTCCGGCTACTTGGAAGGCTGAGGCGGAGGGATCCCCGGAGCCCAGCAGGTCGAGGCTGTGGTGGCTGGGAGCGTGCCACTGCACTCCAGTCTGGGAGACAGAGTGAGACTCCAACTCAAAAAAAAATTAAAATTGAAAATAAAAATAAAATATGTAGCAGACATCATTTGGGGCATTCTGCCCCTTAAAAGCTAGACATTTTGAGTTCAAATAGGTGACTCCAAATTTTATGAAAGTCCAAAGCCCTTCATAGAGTGTTAAAGAACTCACAGGGTGGTGACATTCTCAATTTCACCTTTACCGATGGCAATCTGCTGCACACAAGTCGTTTCCATTCTTCACCCACATCATCCTGAACAGGGCACCTGGCTCCTCCCAGCTCCTCTCGGGTTTCCAAGGGCCCTTTCTCCCCTCTGTGACCTAGTAGATGGTCTCAAGACCGAAGCCCTCTGGACCTGTGCTTGGGTAGCCTGGCTGAACCTCTGCTTTCAGCAACCTACCCTCCCTCTGAACTTCTGTCCAACCCACAGGGGTCAGATCCTGGTGCTGTTGTCCTCAGCCTTTCTCCTCTCATTCGCATCCACTCCACCCGAACAAGTGGTCAAGCTTGTCAAAGAGGTCAGAAGAATATGACAATGAATCTAAGAGCTGTGGGACAAAGTCAAATGACGTCACATACATGGAATTGGAGTTGCAGGAGGAAAAAAGCTTGAGCTGGAAAGAGTGTGACAACTTTATCAATTTTAATGATCTTCTTAAAGAACAAACTGTTGGGTTTATTGATTTCCTCTGTTATTTTTCTGTTTTATATTTCACCTATAACTGCTGTAGTCTTCGTAATTGTCTTTCTTCTGCTTGCTTTGGTTATAATTTGCTCTTTTATTTTGTATATTGTGTATATTGTAAACCCTAGAGAAACTACTAAAAATAAAGGCAGGTGGACTAGCTAAGTCAATAATTAAGATAAAATGGACTCATTAAAAAAAAAAATCTCAGTTCAAAAGAAGATAAAAGGAAAAAGCCTCAAAAAGCAGATGGGACAAATAAAAAACAAATAGCAAGATGGTAGATTTAGCCCTAATCACCTTAACAATTACATTAAATGTCAATGTGCTAATAATTTCAATTAAAAAACAAAGATTGCCAGATTGGATTTTATTTAAAAAGAAAGACACCCACTTTAAATATAAAAACATACAAATAGATGAAAAGTAAAAGTATAGATATTCAAAGATAGGCCATGAAGATATAATAAAAAAAACCCCAACAGACAAAGTACATTTGGAACTAGAATTATTAACAGAAATAGAGGAATGTTATATTATTATAATAAAAGGATATTATATTATTAGAAAGGGATAAATTCAAGAAGGTATATTAATTTTAAATGTGTATGCAGAGTGTTAATAACAGAACTTTAAAATACACAAAGAAAAAAGGAAAGAATTGAAAAAAAATAGACAAATCCACAATTGTAGCTGGAATTTCAAACTTCCCTTCAATGGAGAAAACAAATAAAAAGAAGGTGAGGATACTGAAAATTTGAACAACATTATTAACCAGTTTGAACACTCCAACTGGAGTGTTTATAGAACACTCCAACCAGTAAAATACTCAGTCTTTTTGAGTTCACACAAAGTGTTTACTAAAATAGTCTGTATCCTGGGCCACGAAACAAGTCTCGATAAATTCAAAATAATTCAATTTCTCTTAAAAAGAAACTATAGTCAGAAACTATGTTCTCTGACTACAGTGGAATTAACTTAGAAATCAATAACAGAAAGATATCTGGAAAATTGTCAAACACTTGGAAACTAAATAGCACACTTCTAAAAAGCCAAGGGTCAGAGAAAACTCAGAAGGACTATCAGTAAGTCTTTCGAATTGAATGGAAATAAGAATATAACATATATAAATGCAATTAGAGAGAAAGCAGGGACTAAAGAGAAACTAACAAGAACAAACGTCTTTATCCAGTAAGAGGAAACATCTTAAATCAATAATCTAAGTGTTCACCTTAAGCTAGAAATACAAGAGCAAGTTATAACCAAAATAAGCTTAATTAATACAATAATGAAGATCAGAGCAGATAAAGCTGAAATAAAAACGAGAAAAGTAATAGAGAAAATCAACAAATCAAAAATTGGTTCTTTAAGAAGATCAATAAAGTTGATAAAATGCTAGCAAGGAAGATCAGCAAAGGGGAGAAGATACAAATGAGCAATATCAGAAATCACAGAGGAGACATGCTATAGTTCTCCAATCATTAAAAAAAATGATAAAATATCATGAACAATTTTTTGCCGAGTGGATAAATTCCTTAAAAAAACCACACAAACTACCAAAGGTAACTCAGGAAAAAATAGATAATCTGATTCATTTTTATCTATTAAATAAAATAAACCCATAATTTAAAAAATTCCTACAAAGGAATACTCCAGGCCCAGATGACTTCACTTATGAATTCTACCAAAAATTTAAGAAATAATATCAATTTTGCATAAGCTTTTCTAGAAAAAAATATGAGGAATGAACACATTCCAATTCATTTTTTGAGACTAGCATTATCCTGTTGCCAAAACAAGACAAAAACTTTGCAATAAAAGAAAGCTACAGACCAATATTTGTTATGAACACAGTAGCAAAAATTCTTAACACAATTTAATAACTCATGTCATTTAATATATAAAAAGAGATGATACTTCATTATCAGGTGGAGTTTTCCCTAAAAAGCAAGACTATTTCAGCATTAGAAAATCAATCAATATCATTCCCCCATCAATACCCTTAAAAAAAAAAGAAAGAAACCAATGATCATCTTAATGAATGAAAAAATAGCATAGACAAAATTCAAGATTCACTGATGATTTAAAACTCTCAGCAAACTAAGAGTAGCAGGGAACTTTCTCATTCTGATAAAATGCATGTATGGAAAAACTACAGTTGACAGCATGCCAATGGTGAAGAACTAAATGCTTTCCCCTTAAACTCAAGAACAAAGCAGGGTGCAACCTTCACTACTTCTATTCAATATTTTACTTGTGATCGCAGTCAGTGCAACAAGTCTGGAAAAATAAACTGCAGGCATATAAATTGGAAAGGAAAAAGTAACACTTTTATGACTCGATCAACATAGCAAATCTGATGAAAGGCTAAATGGACTTAGCCATGTGGCAAGGTCACGATACAAATATTAATTGTATTAAGATGACTGACGTGAGGCCACTAAAATGAGTTTCTCCTACGGAGTAAACAAAGACAAAGAGAGTTTCTTCAGCACCCAGAGAGAAACAAGACCAGCAGCATGCAGGCCCCAAGACTCTTCTCAGAAGCGTCAATAACTACAGAGTGCCTAGAAGAGAAAAATCCACTGGCCTGGGCTAGAGCTAGCCAGACTCTTACCTGCACCGTCACAGTCCACTGGCAGCCTCCAGGCGCAGTGGGGAAGGGGAGTGAGGGGCATCCAGGAGATCTGTGCTCCTGCCATGGCCTTGGAGGGTTCCCTGAGCCTTGCGGGACTCCAGCCCCTCAGAGGAAGCTGCCTTACCCACAGCTGTGCTCTGCTGAAGCCCACATTGAGTGACGCAGGAAAAAAGAAAGCCTCGAGAAGTGTCAGCCATCATTTCCCAGGAACTCAGCCCTGAGGGTCGTGTGGCTGCTCTAAGCCTGGGAGAAGACAGGCCCCAAGGGCCGACTCCTAGGCTGCAGACAGTTCTTGGGTGAGGCAGGTGAGAACCCGGGAGGTCCTGAGGCCAGCTGCAGTTAGACATTCGCAAGGCAAACGGCCTGAGGCCAAGGTGGGAGCTGGGTGAGACTCCCTGCCACACCAACCTCTCACTCCTCGAGTAGACACTTCTGTGCCTGCCCTGCACAACAGTGGGACTCCAGGGGCCTGGGACTGCCTCCTGATCCTCGCTGGGGTAGCCAAGCGTGCACTCTTGCAGGGTGCTTAAGATCCTTCCTCCTGTTCTCCCCTCAAAGGCTCAGAGCCCCACCCTCAGCCTAGGCTGAGTGGGCACTTCTTTGCAGCAAACCATGCCAAGGAGAAAGCTCACAGCCGCCATGGCAGCTGGCTTTCTCCCACAAGTGCCACCTCCTGGCTGGAGGTCAACATTACAGCCCACCACACTGGATATAATACCTCAGCTCTGGGTAGTCTGATCCCGGATCCCAGCTAATAACACTTTTCAAGCCACTCCAGCCACTCAGGACACCTTGAGTCAGTGCAGGTAACCAGCACAGGATGACCACAGATGGCAATTGAGAAACTCACCACAGCAAGGCTGTATATAACCAAAGGAAGCCTGTGGCGCCTTTGTCAACCCCGACAACCCAAAATAAGAAGAAATAATCTACCAAAATAAGAAGAAACCAGAAAAATTACCCTGACAATATGAAAAACAAAGTCCTTCAACACCCCCAAAGACTACACCAACTCTTCAGCAATGAACCTTGCCCAAAATGAATTTTTTGAAATTCCAGACATAGAAATAAAAAGGTTGATTATAAAACTGATAAGTGAACTTCAGGAGAAAATTGAAAACCAACTTAAAGAAATTTTAAAAACGATTCAGGATATGAATGAAAAATTCTCCAAAGAGACAGAAACCTTAAAAAAAGAAAAGCTGAAATTCTGGAAATGAAAAAATCATTTAAGTACAAAGTGTAGTGGAAAGTTTTTGGGTTTTTTTTTAGTTGGAGTCTCACTCTGTCGCCCAGACTGGAGTGCAGTGGCTGCTCCCGGCCACCGCAGCCTTGACCTGCCGGGCTCCGGCGATCCTTCCGCCTCAGCCTTCCGAGTAGCCGGAACTACAGGCACGCGCTGCCATGCCCGGCTGATTTTTTGATTTATTGTAGAGATGAGGTCTCACCAAGTTGCCCAGGCGGGTCTCGAACCCGTGTGCTCAGGCAATCCACTCACCTCTGCCTCCCAAGGCGCGGATTACAGGCTGAGCCACCAAGCCCGACTGGAAAGTTTTAACTGTAGACTAGAACAAGCAGAAGAAAGGATCTCAGAATTTGAAGACAAGGTTTTTGAATTAACCCAATCAGACAATAAAGAAAAAAGAATTAAGAGAACAGAACAAAGTCTCTAAAAAAGGTGGAATTATGTAAAACGTCCACACCTAAGAATCGTAGGTATTTTTGAGGAAGAAGAGAAAGCAACAGGTTTGGAAGCCTATTTGAGGGAATAATGGAGGAAAACTTCCCTGACCTTGCCAGAGATCTATCCAGATACGAGAAGCTCAAATAACCCCCAGAAGATTCATTACATAAAGGTTATCCCTGAGGCATATAGTTATCCAGTTATTCAAAGTTAATATAAAGGAAAGAATTTTTTTTCTTTTTTTTTTTTTTTGAGTTGGAGTCTCACTCTGTCGCCCAGACTGGAGTGCAGTGGCGCTCCCGGCCACCGCAGCCTCGACCTGCTGGGCTCTGGCGATCCTTCTGCCTCAGCCTTCTGAGTAGCTGGAACTACAGGGGTGCGCTACCACGCCCAGCTAATTTTTTGATTTATTGTAGAGATGAGGTCTCACCAAGTTGCCCAGGTGGGTCTCGAACCCGCGGGCCCAGGCAATCCACTCACCTCAGCCTCCCAAGGCACAGGATTACAGGCTGAGCCACTGAGCCCAGCTGAAGGAAAGAATTTTAAGAGCAATGAGACGAAAGCAAATAATTTACAAAGAAAAACCTATCAGATTAACAGTAGATTTCTCAGGAAAAAACCCTGTAAGCCAGAAGGGATTGGGGCCCCATTTTCCAACTCCTCAAACAGAATAACAGTCAGCCAAGGATTTTGTATCCTGCAAAACTAAGTTTCATAAATAAAGCAGAAATTAGTCTTTCCCAGACAAGCAAACTCTGAGGGAATTTGTCACAAGAAATACTCAAAGGCGTTCTATGTACGGTACTAAAACAAGGTTAAGATACATCAGTAGAAAAATGCTGGAAACCATGAGGCTCACAAGTCTTATGGAACAGCAACACAACAAACAAACAAATAAACAAGATGACCAGTAGGATGAATGGAATAGTACCTTACATATCACTATTAACTTTGAGTGTAAACTGTCTCAATGCCCCACTAAAAAGATATAGAATGACAGAACAGATAAAAACAAACAAACAAACAGCAATACCACCTAAATATCTGCTGCCTTCAAGAGACCCACTTATTTCACAAAGACTCCTGTAGAATCAAGGTAAAGGTATAGGGGAAAATATTCCAGCAAATGGGCAACAAAAATGAACAGGAGTAGTCATTCTCATATCAGATAAAACAGACTTTAAATTAACAACAATAAAAAAAAGACAAAGATGGTTACTATATAATGATAAAGGGATCAATTCAATGAGAAGACATAACAATTTAAAAAATATATGTGCCTAACACCCGAGTCCCCAACTTTATAAAACAATTTCTACTAGACCTAAATAAGAGATAGACAGCAATATAATAATAGTGGGAGACTTTAATATTCTACTATGACAGAAATAGATGAATCATCAAGGCAGAAAGTCAGCAAAGAAACATTAAAGTCAAATCCGATTCTAGAGCAAATGGAACTAACAGACATCTACAGAACATTGCATCCCCAAACAATAGAATATACATTTTTTTCATCAGCACATGAAACATTCTCCAAGATAGACCATATAATAGGCCCAAAATCAAGTCATTATAAATTTTAAAAATCAAAATCATATAAAGCAACTTCTCAGACCACAAAACCAGTGGAATTAACTCCAAGAAGAACTTGCAGAACCAAACAAAAACATGAAAGTTAAGCAGTCTGCTCCTGAATGATCCTTGGGTCAACAATGAAATCAAGATGGAAATTTAAAAATTCCTCAAAATGATTGACAACAATGAAACAAGTTATCAAAACCTCTTGGACACAGCTAAAGCTGTGCTCAGAGGAAAACTTATAGCATTTAAGGCCTATATTAATAAGATTGAAGGATTGCATATTGGCAACCTAATATCACACCTCAAGGAACTAGAAAAACAAGAACAAACCAAACCCAAAGCTAGCAGGAGAAAATAAATAATGAAGATAAAAACAGAACTAAACGAAATAAAAATAAGCAGCACAAAAAATCAATGAACAAAAAGTTAGCGCTTTGAAAAGATAAACAAAATGGATAGACCACTAGTTAGATTAATTAAGAAATGAAGGGAGAAGATTCACATTAGCTCAATCAGAAATGAAAGTGGAGACATTACAACTAGTATGACAGAAATTAAAATATCATCTGAGAGTATTATGAACACTCCTCTCTGCCAACAAACTAGAAAATCCAGAGGAAATGGATAAATTCTTGGACACATACAACCCCTCACCCTTGAATCAGGATGAAGTAGAAACTCTGATCAGACCAATAATGAGTAGCAAGATTTGAAACAGTAATTAGAATATACCCAACAACAACAAAAAAGTCCAGGACCTATGAACTCACAGCTGATTTCTACCAGATCTTCAAAGAACTGGTACCAATTTTACTGAAGCTATTCTATAAGATTGAAGAGAAGGGACTCCTTCCTAACTCATACTACAAAGCCAGTGTCACTCTGATATCAAAACCAGGAAAAGACACAACAGCAACAACAAAAACTACAGACTAGTATACCTTATGAACATAGACACAAAAATCCTAACAAAATACTAACAGACCAAATTCAACAGCACATAAATAAAGAAAACATACATCCTGCCACGTGGGTTTTAGCCCAAAGATGCAAGCATGGTTCACCATATACCAGTCAATAAATGTGATGTGCTACATAAACAGAATTAAAAACAAAAATCATATGATCATTTCATAATAGATGTAGAAAAAGCATTTGATAAAGTCTAGCATCCCTTCATGATAAAAACCCTCAGCAAAATAGTCATTCCTCAAAATAAATAGGCATTCCTTAAAATACTAAAAGCCATATGTGACAAACTCACAGCCAATATCATTCTGAACAGAGAAAAGCTGAACGTATCCCCCCTAGAATTGGAACAAGGCAAGGATGCCCACTCACAACTCCTATTCAACATAATACTAGAAATTCTAGCCAGAGCAAACAGGCAAGAACAAGATAAAAAGGGTATCCAAGTTGGAAAAGAAGAAATCAAACTATCTCTGTGTGCTGATGATCTTAGACCCAGAGAAGCCTAAAGACTTCTCAAAAACAAAACAAAACAAAACTACTGGACTTGTTCAACGAATTCGATGAAGTTGTAGGATGCAAAAATCAACACGCATAAAGTGGTAGCATCTCTATACACCAACAGCAACCAAGCTGAGAATCCAGTCGAGAACTCAATCCCATTTACAATAGCAGCCCAAATGCTAAAATCCCTAGGAATATATTTAACCAAGGAGGTGAAAGATCTCTACAATGAAAACTCTGATGAAAGAAATTGTAGAGGACACAAACAAATGCAAAAGCATTTCATACTCATGGATTGGAAGAATCAACATCATTAAAATGACAATATTACCCAAAGTAATCTACAGATTTGACACAATTTCTATCAAACTACCAACACCATTTTTAACAGAATTTTAAAAAATCATAAAAATTTATATGAAGCCAGAATAGCAAAAGCATTCTAAGCAAAAAGAACAAAGTTGGAGGCATCCCTTTACTTGACTTCAAATTATACTACAAGGCTATAGTAACCAAAACACATGAGACTGGTCCAAGAGCAGACACATGGACTGATGGAACAGAATAAAGGATCCAGAAATAAACCCAAATGCCTACAACTAACTTATCTCTGACAAAGCAGACAAAAACACACATTGGGAAAAGGACACCCTATTTAACAAATGGATAATTGGATAGCTACATGCAGAAAAATGAAACTTGATTCCATCTTCTCCCATATGCAAAAATTAACTCAAGATGAATTAAAGACTTAAAACTATAAAAGTCCTAGAAGAAAAATTAGGAAAACTCTTCTGGACGTTAGCCTAAGCAAAAGATTTATGGCCACAACCTCAAAAACAAATGCAAGAAAAACAAAAATAAACAAGTGGGACTTAATTAAACTAAATAGCTTCTGTACAGCAAAAGAAATAACCAACAGGACAAACAGACAACCTACAGAATGGGAGAAGATATTTGCAAACTATACATCTGATTAAGGACTAATATCCATAATCTACCAAGAACTCAAACAAATCAGCAAGAAAAAAAAAGAAAATAATCCCATTAAAAAGTGGCTAAATGACATGAACAGACATCTCTCAAAAGAAGATATACAAACGGCCAACAAACATATAAAAAAAAATCAGCATCACTCATCATCAGGGAAATGCAAATTAAAACCACAATGAGGTACCTCCTAATACCAGTCAGAATGGCCAAGTCAAAGAACTATATGCTGGCACAGATTCATATGCTGGCACAGATGCGGAGAAAAGGGAATGCTTGTACACTGTGGCTGGGAGTGTAAATTGTTACAACCTCTATGGAAAGTGGTTTAGAGATTTCTCAAACAACTAAAAGTAGATCTACTATTTGACCTAGCAATAGCACTACTAGGTATCTACCCTAAGGACAGAGGTCATTGTATGAAAAAGACACTTGCACCTGCATGTTCATTGCAGCATAATTCACAATCGCAAAGATGTGGAATCGACCTAATTGCTCATTAATCAATCAGTGGATAATGAAAATGTAATATATATACATCGTGGAACACTATTCAGCTACGAAAAAGAATAAAATAATATCTTTGCAGCAATCTGAATAGAATTGGAGAACATTATCCTAAGTGAACTAACAGAGGGACAGAAAACTAAGCACTGCATGTTCTCACTTATAATTGGGAGCTAAACTAAGGATGTGCAAAGACATAGAGAACGGTAGAATCGACACTGGAGACTTGGGAGTGAGGGAAGGGATGGACAGACAAAAAATTACCTATCAGGTACAATGTGCATTGGCGAGGGGGGTGGGGACACTTAAAGCCCAGACCAAAACTATTTGTACCCCCAAAGCTATTGAAATAAAAAAATGGATTAAAGCATTAATTGTATTTTTAATGCTCACAATGAGTAAATGGACATATGAATTTAATACCATTATATCACCAAGTTAAATACTTACAGAAAGTATTGATAAAATATATACAAGACACATTCACTGAAAACTACAAAGCATTCCTGACAGAAATTAAAGAGGACTTAGATAAATGGGAGATATTCTATGCTCGTGAATTACAAAAGTCAATATTGTTAATATACCATATTTCCCCAAATTAATGCAGGGTTTCAACAAAATCTCAATCAAAATTTCTGCAGATTTTTTCATAGGCGTTGACAAACTGATTCTAATATTTATACAGAAATGCAAAGGACCTAGAATAGGCAATAAAAGTTCAAAAAAGAACAATGTCAAAAGATGTTATATGATTTCAAAGCTTACTATAAAACTACAGTAACCAATAAAAATAGTATGGTTTAAAAATAGAATCAACTAACACATATGTGGTCAACTGTATTTTTCAAAGGTGCAAAGGCAATTCAATGGGGAAAAGAACACTCTTTTATCAAGTGGTTCTAGGAAAATTGGATGTTTATATCCCAAAACAAACTCTTACCATTACCATACGTTATACACAATACATTAACTATAAATTGCTCACAAATCTAAAAATAAAAGTAACTATAATAAAACTATTAGAAGAAAGCTCTATGACCTGCAGTTAGGCAAATATGGTTTAGATATGGCAGAAGAAGCACAAACCATGAAAAAAGTACTGATAAACTGGGCTTCATCAAAATTAAAACGTCTGCTCATCAAAAGACACTGTTAAGGAAATGAAAAGACAAGCCACACACTAAAAGAAAATATTTACAGAATGCATAGCTGAGAGGACTTGTATCTTGAACATTCCAAGAAGAATGGGCCAAAGATTTGTGTAACTCTTTCTCCAAGGAAGAAACACAGATGGCAAAACAGCACACTAAAAGATGCTCAACATCACTAGTCATCAGAGAAAGTAAACGAAAACTCCATGAGATACTACTGAATACTCATATGATTAGTTGAAAATGTAAAAGTCTGACAATACAAAATATTGATGAGAACATGGAGCAGTGAAAACTCATGCTTTTTTGATGAGAATTCAAAATGAAACAGTCACTTCTAAAAACAAATTGACAGGCCAGGCTCAGTGGCTCAGCCTGTAATCCCAGCACTTTGGGAGGCCGAGGTAAGTGTATTGCCTGAGCCCGTGGGTTCGAGACCCGCCTGAGCAACTTGATGAGACCTCATCTCTACAACAAATCAAAAATTAGCCGGGCATGGTGGCGCGCGCCTGTAGTTCCAGCTACTCGGAAGGCGGAGGTGGAAGGATCGCCGGAGCCCCGCAGGTCGTGGCTGCGGTGGCCGGGAGCGGCCACTGCACTCCAGTCTGGGCGACAGAGTGAGACTCCAACTCAAAAAAAAAAAAAAAAAAAATTGACAGGTTCTCCTAAGTTAAACACAAACATCATACAATGCATCAATTCCACACTTAGGTATTTATTTAAGAGAAATAAAACATATATGCACACCAAAGACTTTTATGCAAATACTGAGAGAATTGGACGCAAACTAAATATACATCAACAGGCGAATAATCAAATTATGATGATACAATGAATTCTTACTCAGCAATAAAAGAATTGACTATGGATACACGCATCTGCCATAACCCAGGGGAATCGCAAGTGCATTATGCCGAGTGAAAAGCATCAGACACAAAAAGCTCTATACTCTATGTTCCATTATATAGATTCCAGAAAAGGCAAAAAAAGGGTAGGAGCAGAAAACAGATAATTCATAGACCAGAGACTGAGAAAGAGAATGATTGCAGAGGCTCACAAGGGAACATTTGGAGTGATGGAAATACTTTCTGTTTGATTAAGATGGCGGTTGCATGACTAAATAAATTTGTCAAAACTCATTGAGCTAACTGCTTAAAAGTGATGAACTTAGTCTATGTAATAAAAGATTCAATATTATTTATGTGTTTATGTAATTTATCTTATACCTGTGTTAGTTTATATTGCTGTGTAACAAATTATCTCGAACTCAGCAGCTTAAAACACCCATTGAACTCACAGTTCTGTCAGTCAGAAACTGGGTAGGCTCTGGCTGGGTTCTAGGTTCAGGGTATGTATGACAAGGCTGAAACCAAGTTGTCACTCACGGGGAGTTCTTGTGTGGATAACTCTCAGCTCCTAGAGGCTACATGCACTCCTTGCTACATGGACCTCTCTAGCTTCAAGCCATTCCTGGCTATCAAATTCTTATGGGCTTTGCCTCTCTGACTTCTGCAATCAGCCAGAGAAAACTCTCAGCTTTAAAGGCTCGTGTGATACGATCAGGTTCACCTGGATAATCTTCCTATCTTTAGGTCAACTGTGCCATAAGACGATCCAATTATGAGAGTAAAACCCACCATATACCCAGTCCTGGGGGTTATGCAGAGCATATATAGGGTAGGGAGAAGGAATTCTTGGGGGTTATCTTAGAATTCTGCCTGCCACAATACCTGGATACATCTTTCCTTAAATATTAAACTTCTTGGCTGGGCTCGGTGGCTCAGCCTATAGTCCCGTGCCTTTGGGAGGCTGGGGTGAGTGGATTGCCTAAGCCCACGGGTTCAAGACCCGCCTGGGCAGCGAGACCTCATCTCTACAATAAATCAAAAAATCAGCCGGGCATGGTAGCGCATGCCTGTAATTCCGGCTACTTGGAAGGCCGAGGCGGAAGGATCGCCAGAGCCCAGCAGGTCGAGGCTGCGGTGGCCGGGAGCGGCCACTGCACTCCAGTCTGGGTGACAGAGTGAGACTCCAACTCAAAAAAAAAAAAAAATTAAACTTCATGCAATAATGCATTTAAAATGTTACCTTTTTGAAAGGGATAAAGTTACAGCAGGGATATATTCTGAGAAATGCATTGTCGGGCAATTTCATCATCATGTGAAAATTATGGAGTGTACTCAAACAAGTCTAAATGGTGTAGCCTACTGTAGTGGCCGAATGTTCAATCCGAGAGACCACCAAGAGCCAATTCCGATGAAAGTTCAAGAGGGTCTTTATTTCAAGCTCGAGCCTGGACCTCTGTCGACCACCAACGCAGCAGAGTACACCCAGAGGCCCTGACTTCCTTAAGCAGACGCCTTTTATGTTTTCACACAAAGGGAGGAGATGTTTGGGGGGACTTTCCAGTCTTGTTACCATTTAATTGGGTAGTAACCTCTGGTGGTCAGCTCAATCGTGGAGGATTGGCTAGCTTGACTCGGGCTGACCTTGGCCCACTAGCTGGGGAAGTTGCAGAGACATTTGGAAACTTTAGGTGATTTTTCCCCTGGCACCTGATTGGTTGTTGCTAAGGGGAAAGTGGGTCAAGGGAAGGGGTTGACGCTTGAACTGGGGCTTTGCAGTTTTTCCCAGAACTGAAACTTTAAACAGCTACAGGTTATGTTTTAAAGTAGAAAACTAAAATGGCTGTGCTCTTGTCCACAAGCCGATTACATATTTATTGGGTTATAGCATGCTCTTAACCTAAGTTTATGGTATACTCTATTACGGTTCTCTCACTACTACATGCCTGGGCTGTATGGGATAGTCTGTCGTTCCTAGGCTACAAGCCTATACAAGAATTTAACACAATGTAAGCATTTGTTTATCTAAACATCAGCATAGGAGAAATATAGTAGAAATTCAGTATTATCATCTTTTGAGACCACTGTCATATATATGTGGTCTGTCATTGATTGAAACATCATTATGCGGTACATGACTATTTAAATTTGGGACTATCCCCCTAAATCTCAGCTATATTGTTGCCATGTGATCTGGTTATTGTCCTGCTACATACGAGGATGGACCCAAAAAACAGGAATTATTTTTTGGAGGGCAGGCCCCTTGTACAGGCTTCCTACACGGGGTAAGTGTTCTACGAATCCACCATCATCAGTGTACCAGCTAGCATTGTTTTGAGAGACTGTGTTCAGCTTTAGTGAATTTTTTCTGGAGATTCTTTCAACACATTTACCCATTTCATGATGGTGATTTATGTGTGCATTTATGTTGAGATTCTTTCAACACATTTACCCATTTCATGATGGTGATTTATGCGTGCATTTGCCCACAATGTTCTGAGTGATCAGCGGTTTTTTTTTTTGTTTGTTTTTGTTTTTGTTTTGAGTTGGAGTCTCACTCTGTCGCCCAGACTGGAGTGCAGTGGCCGCTCCCGGCCACCGCAGCCTTGACCTGCTGGGCTCCGGCGATCCTTCCGCCTCCGCCTTCCAAGTAGCTGGAACTACAGGTGAGCACTACCACGCCTGGTTTTTGATTTATTGTAGAGACGAGGTCTCGCCAAGTTGCCCAGGTGGGTCTCGAACCCGCGTGCTCAGGCAGTCCACTCACCTCAGCCTCCCAAAGGCGCGGGATGATAGGCTGAGCCACCGAGCCCAGCTGATCAGCAGTTTTTGACCAAAAACAGCATGACTCCTGTGCCTCACCCTCCCTATTCATCTGATCATGCCCCGAGTGACATTTTTTTGTTTCCCCGGATGAGAAAAGTTCTCAAAGAAATGTTTTGCTGATGTGAAAGAGGAGAAACAGAAAACAGCAGAAGCACTAAAAGGCATCAAAAATGATAAGTTCAAAAACTGTTCTGAGCAATGAAAAAGCAACTTGATAGGTGTATTGCATCAAATGAAGAGTACTTTGAAGGTGACTGAAGTCTAAACATGTAAGAACATACAGTTTTTAATACATAAATTCCATTTTGGGGGATCCCTCTCGTATGTTAGGATAGGACAGAGGGGAACTTGGTTAGCATGTTTTGAATCCCTACCATGTGCCAGACACATGTTAGACATTTTGCGTACATAAAGCATCTAACAGCCTCTGATTCAAAGGAAAGGTGGCGTAATTTCCAGTGCGCAGTGTTAAGGGTGATGGGGAATGTCAGAATGCCAGGCTAGGCCATTCTGGGGTTCCGTCCCCAACAAGGCAGGGAAGAATGGAACCCAAAATGAGAGATGATAGTGATGAATCCATGAGTAGTTTCCATTTAGGTGTCTGGGGCTCAGCTTCCCAACCAGAGCATCGCTGGACCAGTCTCCTCTGTCAACCCCTGCAAGCACTACCAATGTCATCACTTTTAAAAATGGGCTATCAGGTAAAAAAAAAAAAAGTTTGGGCAACACTGGTCTGAGGTCTAAGACAAAGCTCCTGTAGATGTGAGAAGGAACACAAAGGACCTAGGTAGAGCAGAATCACATCTCATGAGTGCCATGGTCCATGTGGCCGCCTTGGGGGCCCGAGAGAGAGGGCGGCAAGAGATTAAGACACAGACACAAAGACGTAAAGAAAACCTGGGCCAGGTGGAACACTTTCCTCCGACGGAGGAGAAGTGGCCCCGAACTAGTTCAGCATGTTTATTTTACAATCAAGCACAAGGGAAGTTGGAAGAGATTCAAGGTCTGTGAGGGAGCTGTAATGGAATTTTGTTGCTACCTAAATGGCAAGCTGTTCTTGCAGTTATCTTGTTGTTGTCAAGGCTTTATGTGTATTATCTGCACCTGGGTGTGTGGGCTCTGAGACGCCGCTCCGTGGGGCAGGCTGCATCCCTTGCTTTTTTGGGCTAGGATGCGGGGCAACCAAGCAGGACCCGGCCTTTGCTTGGGGCCTTCCTTTGCTGGAGGTCTGCTGTCCGACCGCGCTCGTCTGGGGTGGGACTCTGTGCTTCAGCCCCGGTGCAGTGCTCGGCACATTTTTTCCTGTGTTGTGCAGCAGTAGATGGCGCTGGGATTTAGGAGTTGGAGGACCAAGGGTGATTGACAGGCGCCCCCACTCCAGGCCACGGAAGAAGGAACCGGCCAGTGACCAGACTGGGTTGAAGGGTGGGCTGCCTGGCGCTGCTGCCTCCGCCTGGCCAACAGTTCACAAGTGTTCCCTTTTCTTCATGTCCTCGTCAGTACTTGTTCTCTCTTGTCTTTTTGTTAATAGCCATTCTAAGAGGTGTGAGGTGATATCTCATTATGGTTTTAATTTGATGACTGATGGTGTTGAGCATTCTTTCGTGTGCCGGTTGGCCCTTTGTATGTCTTCTTTTTTTCTTGTACTTGTTATTATTTTTACTTACTTACTTTTTAATTAAAAATTTAAGCCGGGCTCGGTGGCTCAGCCTGTCATCCCGTGCCTTTGGGAGGCTGAGGCGAGTGGATTGCCTGAGCCCGCGGGTTCGAGACCCGCCTGGGCAGCGAGACCTCATATCTACAATAAATCCAAAAAAATCAGCCGGGCATGGTAGCGCATCAGCCTGTAATTCCGGCTGCTTGGAAGGCTGAGGCGGAAGGATCGCCGGAGCTCAGCAGGTCGAGGCTGCGGTGGTCGGGAGCGGCCGCTGCACTCCAGTCTGGGCGACAGAGTGAGACTCTGACTCAAAAAAAAAAAAAAAGTTAACAAGAAATTTAAATTTAGTTGACATGTAATTTTACATATTTATAGAGTACAGTATGTTATTTTGATACATGCGTAGAATGTTTAATGGTCAAACTAGGATAATTAGCAAATCCATCACCTCGGAGACGTATTATTTATTTGTGTTGGGAAAATTCAAAACCCTCTTTTCTGGCTAATTGAAAATATACAATAAATTGTTATTAACGATAGTCACCCTACAGTGCTATAGAAGACTAGAATTTATTTCTCCTACTTGGCTATAATTTTGTATTCGTTAACCAACCTCTTCCCATTCCCTACTCTGCTCCCTTTTCAGTCTTTAGTAATCACTATTCTATCCTTTATTTCTATGACATTAACTTTTTATTTATTTATATTTATTATTTATTTTGAGTTGGAGTTCCACTCTGTCGCCCAGACTGGAATGCAGTGGCCGCTCCTGGCCACCACAGCCTCGACCCACTGGGCTCCGGCGATCCTTCCGCCTCAGCCTTCCGAGTAGCCGAAATTACAGGCGCGTGCTACCACGCCCGGCTGATTTTTGATTTATTGGAGAGACGAGGTCTCGCCGCCCAGGCGGGTCTCAAACCCACGGGCTCAGTCAATCCACTCACCTCAGCCTCCCAAAGGCGCGGGATGACAGGCTGAGCCACTGAGCCCTGCTGATATTAACTTTTTAAGCTTTCTTGTGAATGAGAACATGGCCTGGATTATTTCACTTAGCATAAAGGCCTCCAGCTTCAACCATGTGGCTGCAAAAGACATGATTTTCTTTTTTTAAATGACTGCGTAGTATTTTGTTGTGTATATATACACATACACATGTTCTTTACCTACTCATCTGTTGGTGGACACGTGGATGATCCCGTATCTTGGCTGTTATAGGTAGTGCTGCAATAAACATGGGAGTGCAGTTAACTCTTTGACATCATTATTTCATTTCCTTTGGATCTATGCTTAATAGTGGGACTGCTGGATCATATGGTAGTTCTATTTTTAGTTCTGCGAGGAATCTTCATACTGTTTTCCATAGTAGCTATACTAATTTGCATTCCCACTAGCAGCATATAAGCACTTCCTCTTTCTCTGCCTCCTTGCTAACATTTGTTAATATTTTTTGTCTTTTTGGTGATAGCCATTCTAACGGAGGTGACATGCTATCTCGTTATGGTTTTGACTCTATTTCCCTGATGATTAGTGATGTTGAGTATTTTTCATATACTTGTGGCCATTTCTTTTGAGAGATGTCAATTCAGATTATCTGCCCCTTTTTAATTAGAACATTATTATTATTTTGCTATTGAGTTGTTTGAGTTCCTTGTATGTTTATATGTCTTCTTTTGAGAAATAGGTTTGTTCAGGTCCTTTGCCTGCATTTATTTATTTATCTATTTATTAATTTATTGTTGAGAAAGGGAGATTTATTGAGAGGACAGAAAAGCTCCCACAGTGGGAAGGGACCCGAGGGGATTGCCACCTTTGCCTATTTTTAAATTGGGTTGCTTATTTTCTTGCTATTGAGTGACATTGCTTATATGTTTTGGATAGTAACCCCACATCAGATGTGTGGTTCACAGATATTTTCTCCCATTCTGTATGTTGTCTCTTTACTCTGTTGCTTATTTCCTTTGTTGTGAAAAAGCCCGTTTTTCTATTTTTGCTTTTGTTGTCTGTGCTTTTGGGGTCATATCCAACACATTTTTGCCCAAATCAATGTCAAAAAGATTTTTTCCCATATTCTCTCTGTAGTTTTGCAGTTTCTAGTTTTATATTAAAGTTTTTAATCCATTTTGACTTGATTTTTTTTTAATATGGGATGACATAAGAGCTCGATTTTATTCTGTATGTGGAAATGTTGTTTTCTCAACACTGTTTATTTAAGAGATTGTTCTTTCTGCATTGTGTGTTCTTGGTACCTTTGTTAAAGATTAGTTGACCCTAAATGCATAAGTTTGTTTCTGGGTTCTCTATTCTGTTCCATGCATCTCTGTGTCTACATTTGTGCCAGCACCATTTTGTTCTGGTTACTATGTCATTGCAGTAGATTTTGAGAACAGATAATGTGGTGTCTCTAGTTTTGTTCTCGTTACCAAAGATTGCTTTGACTATTTGGAGTTTTTGTGGTCCGTATGAATTTTAAGTTTTTTTTTTTCTATTTCTATGAAAAATGTCATGGGCATGTTGATGAAGATTGCATTGAATCTGTAGGTTACTTTGGGTGGTATGGACATTCCAATAATATTAATTATTTCAATCCATGAACATGGGATATCTTTCCATTTATTTGTGTCTTCAATTTCTTTCATCAATTGTTTTATAGTTTTTAGTGTAGAGGCCTTTCATCACTTTGGTTAAATTTATTTCTAAATATTTTATTTTTTGTTGCTGTTATAAATGAGAAAGTTTTCTTGATATGTTTTTCAGTTGGCTATTTATTAATGTATAGAAACAATACTGATTCTTATATATTGATTTTGTATCCTGTATCTTTACTAGATTTGTTTATTAATGCTAAGAGTTTTTTGATGGTGTCTTTAAGGTTTCCTATATATAAGATCATGTTGTCTGCAGATAGAGACAATTCCACTTCTTCCTTTCCAATTTGGGTGCCTTTTATTTCTTTTCTTTTTCCTTCCCCCCCAGTTGCTCTGGCTAGAATTTGTAGTACAATGTTTAATAGAAATGAGAAAGGACATTCTTGGATTTATTTATGTATTGATGTATTTTGGCTTTGTTTGTTTGTTTGTTTTTTAGTTGGAGTCTCACTTTGTTGCCCGGGTTGGAGTGCAGTGGCATGGATCACAGCTCACTGCAGTCTTGACATATTGGGCTCAGGTGATCCTTCCGCCTTAGCCTCCCTAGTAGCTGGGACTATAGGCATGCACCACCATGCCCAGTTAATTTTTTGTAGAGATGAGGTCTCACTATGCTACCCAGGCTGGTCTCGAACTCCTGGGTTCAAGAAATTCTCTTGCCTCGATCTCCCAAAGTGCTAGGATTACAGGCATGAGCTAATGTACTGGGTTGACTTTTTTTTTTGTTCCTGATCTTAGCTTTCAACTTTTCCTCATTGATAATGATGCTAGCTATGGGTTCTATCCAGTTCTTGCTTGTCCCCTTTCCTTTTCCCTTGGGATTGAACCCTGTTGCCTGTTCTTGTGCTAATAGCTGGCATTCTTTTTCTGATAAGACTATCACTCAGAACCACAAGGATACTGCACCTTGACCTTGGCTCCACACTCACTGGGATCCTTGGTTGTAATCTCGGAGGCCTTTTCTACGCAGGCTTAGTTCCCAGTTTTTCTCCTTCGCCATCCTGCACTAGCAGATGTCAGAATGCTCTAGCCTATCTGAGTTCTGACAGCTGAGGGTTGAGAAACACAGGGAGGCAACCATGTATGAATACCAATAGCTCCTCTCTTCACCCTGGAGGGACAGTTCTGGGAAGGTGCGTTGGGTGGTGTAGAAGGGAATGAAAAGACTTCTCAGAGGTGGACATGAAGGGGAAGCACGTTCAACGCCCAGCCCAGGTGATGGAAGAACACGGAAACGTCCTGTCTGGCTGGTGGGGAGGGTTGGGTTGGACAAAGAACCCATGCCAGGGAGCCATTGATGACTATATCCCATTTTTCCTTCCCAGATCTGTCCCATCCCTTGTCACCACTTTGCTAAGACATACTTCTTCCCCATGCTTTTCCATATCAGAAAGCAGCACCATCTACTACCCATTGCTTAAGTGAAAAAATCAAAAAATTGGGTTGGGCATAGTGACTCACATTCGTAATCCCAGCACTTTGGGAGGCTGAGGCAAGAGGATTGCTTGAGTTCAGGAATTTGAGTCCAGCCTTGGCCACATAAAATCCAAAAAATTCATGTCTACAAAATATAAAAATATTAGCCAGATGTGCCGCCTGTAGTCCCAGCTATTTGAGAGGCTGAGGCAGAGAATCATCTGAGCCCAGGAGTCTGAGGCCGCTGTGAGCCATGATTGTGCCACTGCACTCTAGTCTGGATGATAGAGTGAGACTCTGACTCGATAAATGAATAAATAAATAAATCCCCGACATTCACCTTGGATATCTCATCTTTCTGTCATGTTCCAATTCACCACTGAGTCCTGCTGGTTCTACCTGAGTTGATCTCTAATCAGCCCACCCACCCCAATTCCATTCTCACCCCTCTAGTCCAGGCTACCATTGTCTTTCTGTTGAACCCTTGTGAGACCCTCCTTTCTGATTTCCCTTCTTTAACTCTGGCCCTTGAATTCATTCTCCATTCAGCAGCTACAGTGAATTTAAGCAACTTAAAAAATATTTTTATTAGTTCATATGTTATTTATAATGAGCACATGGTAATTGTACATTTTATGAGATACGGTGTGATGTTTCAATGTTTCAATGCGCGTATCCATTGTAAAATGATCAAATCAAGCTAATGACAATATTCATGACTTTAAACTATTATAATTTCTTTGCTAATTACAATATTCGTGACTTTAAACTATTATAATTTCTTTGCATTGACAATACACAAATTCTCTTTTAGCTATCTTTAAATATGCACTAGCTTGTTATTTTTTGTAGTCACTGTTCTGTGATAGAACACCGGAACTTATTCTCCTTAACTGTAACTTGGTACTTGTTGCTCCGCCTGTCCTAGTCCCCCTCTTCTCCCTGCTCTCCCCAGTCTCTGGTAGCCACTGTTCTATTCTCTGCTTCCATGAAATCAACTTTTTTAGATTCCACATATGAGTGAGATCATATGGTGTCTGTTGTTCTGTGCCTGGTTTATTCCATTCAGCAAAACGGCCTCCAGTTCCTTTGCCGCAAATGACAGGATTTCATTCTGCTTTATAGCTGAATAGTATTCCATTCCATTGTGTGTGTGTGTGTGTGTGTGTGTGTGTGTGTGTGTGTGTGACATTTTCTTTATCCATTCATCTGTAGATGAACACTTAGGTTTATTCCTTATCTTGGCTATTGTGAATAGTGCTGACATAAGCATGGGAGTACAGTCATCTCTTTAACATATTGATTTCATTTCCTTTGGATATGTACCCTGTAGTGGGATTGCTGAGTCTATAGTGATTTAAAACACACACACACACACACACACACACACACACACACACTATAACTTATCACTTTTAAAATTTCTTCTATTGCTTCCCCTTGCTCTTCCAATAAATTCCAACTTCCGACTAGGGGCCATGTGTCCCGTGAGGACACAGCCCTTGGTGACTCTCCAACTTCATCTCAAGTCTTTTCCCCCTTGCTCATAAGCTCCAGCCCTACTGGCTTCCTTGCCACTCCCAGAATACCCCAAGCTCTTCCAAAATCTTGCCCTTTCGCTTGAGGTTCCTGTTGCCCCCAAATCGCCCCACCCCACCACACTCACACACAGCACCCACTTGACTGGTGGAAAGCAGCCTTCTCTGACTATCCATATAAGTGGTACCGCCCCTCCTCTTTACTGCTATTTACAGGTTTTTTTTGCTTTCTTTCTTTAAATAAACTTTCACAATCTGCAATTCTCTTGTTTTCTGTTTATTTACTTTTCTGTGGTTTGCCCCCTGACCAGAAATCACAGTTTTGAAGGCAGAGACCACGTCAGTCTCACACATTGTTCTATCCACAGCGCCTAGCGGGGTGTGTCACACATAGAAGGTCTTCAACACTACTTGTGATTGGATGAGTGCAGGGATTAGTGACAAATGTGTGAGAAGAAGGCCTTGCTCAAGGCGTGCACGTCTCCTAATTTGTTGAACACAAAGGGGAAGCTGGGGACACTGGGAGGAAGAGAAGACTCTCTCAAGCTTGGAAAGGTGTCAGGGCAAATACCAGTGCTGTGAATGCCCACCCCTCAAAGGGACTGGAAAATATGCCTTATGATTTCTCTCTGGGTCAGGAATTGGACAAAGGGAGTTCCCACAGCCATGTCAACTCTTTGTGGCTGTGGAGGGAGCTACAGAGGCTAGGTTAGCAGGTAGCCTACAGTCCCACATGTGGCAAAGATTAAAAGTCAACCCCATGGGGGCCCACTAAGCAGCTTAGCTGCAGAATCTGCCTCTTCTGTTTGCCAGACATTCCAGCACATTCCACTTACCCTTTCCCTTGGCCTCCAGCAGCGGCTGACTCATAAGGGCCTCTTTTGACACACACACATGCATTGTATGTACCGGCTTCAGGCTATTTAAGCAAGGCCTACAACTGGCTGTATTTCAAGGATGAAGTGATTCTGGTATTTATATCTCTGGTGGGGGCTTTGGGCCTTTTGGCTGAAAAACACTAAACTCTTGGAGCTCGGTTCTCTTTAATGTTCCCGCATACAAAGTGCAGTTGATGAGCAATTCTGACTGTAGCCCTTGTAGAGAAGCTTAGGGTTTGCTCCTTGGGGTCAACATAGGGCACACAGATGCCAAAGCAACATGAGGGCATTCTCAGAATTCACACCTCGCGGGGTACTTCCCATTTCCAATGAAAGGGACAAGTTCTTGTTAAGTGGAAGACCACATAGCCCAGAAAGTCAACAGGGGAAGAGGTAAATTTGCCATTCTCTCCTTCCGTTTCTCCCCTTCGGGTGTCTGGGAGAATCTCCTCACTGTCATGAATCCTAGTTACCCTGTCTACACACTGGGCCCAGAAATGATCTGCATCACGTTGTTCTGTTGATGAGGAGGACATGCTAGGCATCTCCACCAGCAATTCTGGGATCGCCACCCTTACCAAAAAAAAAAAAAGAAAAGGAAGAGAAAGAATTACAGGTATGAGCTGAGGCTGCTGAACGGGAGCCAAGAGACAAGGATATTTGGAATGTCAATGGCTGACGGTGTCCGGAGGGAGTCTGCAAAAAGGACTAGATAAGTCCCAGAGGAAACTGAAACCTCCTTGTTGGATGGACAATAAAGTCACAGGACAGCGTATGAAAGCCTTGATGCTCTCAAGTGTTAGGGTTCAGAGAGGGTGAGGGAGGATGGATGGAGAGGCGAGGATAGGCGTGGCGGCACTGGTGACCCAGGGATCCGAGTCACACAGGTTTGCCACACACAAAGAGGCAAAGAAAGAAAAGTTTTATGTAAAAGTAAATTAGAGAGAGAGAAAGAGAAGGGAGAGAGAAGAGTCACTCCCCAAGGTGGGGAAGGGGGCCAAAGCCAGGAAGCATGGCCACAGCCATGACTCGAAGAGCACGTGGCCACACCGGAGTCTAGCAAGGCGATGGCCTCTGGCTGCTCGTGGTTGAGTCCTTTTAACCATTAAGGTGATTGGGTGGTGGTCTGCTCCTCGTCATCTCAAAGGGGCAGACAAGCATAGGTACTGATGTCAGGTGATGGACAGCAGGCAGATGGGTGGGTTAGTCACATGATTGCTGCCATGGTGGGGCTTCTCTGTGTCACATAGTTCACAGAGGGCTGATTAGGTTAACCCTGGGGGTGGGGAGGGTTTCCTGCAAAAGACTTGTTAGACATTTGCAATTCACAAACTCAGACGTTTGCAACTCACAAACTCCTTGACCAAAGGTGGTCGGATTATTACTTTTATGACTTTGTCCAGCCAAAGGGTGATCTTTGATCTTCGGCCTTGACAAGGAACCCAAAAGTTTACTAGAGATTATTATGCTAAACCATAAATTGAAAGGTTGGGCTGTCCTGGTCTTGCATCTGATGGAGATTTGCTGAGGGGGGATGGGATGGGATAGGCTGCTTGTTCTGCAGTAGAATGTCTGAACGCTTTCTAATGGTTATGCTGAAGCAAAAAGACTAAACTAAGAATAAGCTAAATTTCTTCTAGGTTTCGATAGGTACCTTTCATCAAGTATTTATAGCAAAGAAAAGAAATAACTAGTTTGGTCAAAAGGTTGCACATGAAGGTTACAGAGCGACTTGCATTTGAGGTGGGAGGCCATTACAGGGTTAGAGGCCACACATGCTGCTGGTCATTAAAAGCTCATGGTGCTCCAGGATGGTACATTTCTTATCTTGTCTAAACATTCAACAACTCTGGAAGGTTGGCACCATGATCCCTCTTTTACAGATGAGCCAATTTCGTAGGTTAGAAATGGTTAACTTCTTTTTCCTTCTAATGTCACAGAGTTAGTAGCCCACACTTTCCACCCTTACCCTCCTATGGGGTTATACGAAGCAGTCTGGAACATTGCAAGTGGCATGGATTCTGGAATGAGACTGGCTTATGTTTGAACCCAATGCTAACCACTTACTAGATGAGTGACCATGTGGAAACCTCCAGTTTATTTCTGAATTTGATGCCTCAAGGATACAAGCAACAGAATCGGCAATGGGTTTGAGTAGACATTTCTTCAAAGAAAATATACAAATGGCCAATAAGCAAATCAAAAATGCCTAACATCTCAACATCATTAAGGAAATGCAAATCAAAATCACAATGAGACACCACCTCATACTCAATAGGATGGCTACTATTAAAAAAAAAAAAAGAAAAAAAGAAAGAAACCCAGAAAATAATAAGGGTTGGTAAGAATGTGGAGAAATGGAACTCTGGTGCACTGTGTTGGTGGGAATATAAAATAATGCAGCCACAATAGAAATAATATGGAAGTTTCTCCACAAATTAAATATAGAATTACCATATGATCTGGCAATTCCACTTCTGTGCATATACCCCAAAGAACCCTCAACCCAGATATCAAAATCCATGGATGCCCAAGTCTTTTCTATAAAATGATGTAGTATTTGCATATAACCTACACGTAGACTTCCATATACTTTAAATCATTTCTATATTACTTATGATACCTACTACCGTGTAACTGTTAATGTAACTAACTGTTAATATTACATTGCTTAGGGAATAATGATAGGAAGATTAAGTCTACATGTTCAGTATAGATGCAATAGTCTAATTTTTTTTCAAATATTTTTCACCTGTGACTAGTTGAGATGTAAAATCCATGGATATGGATAAAAAACAGTACACCAATGTTCATAACAGCATTCATCGCAAAGCTAAAAGGCAGAAGCAACCCGAGTATTCATTGATGGATGAATGAATAAAAATAATGAAGTATATATGCACAATAAAATATTATTCAGCCTTACGAAAGAAGGAAATTCATCCTAGAATGGAAGGTCTTAGTAAAAAAAATTTATTTAAAGGAAATTCTGACACATGCTACAACATGGATGAACCTGGGTTGAGAGTCAGAAGACCTGCTTCGCAAGGTACTAACTGTGGACACTTCATTCATCTTTGGCACCTCTGTATCCTGACCTTTAGAAGGGGGTAATCGACATCTGCCCTGCACTTGGTCTTCGCGAGGATCATATGAGATGTGGGACGTGACAGACTCTATAAGTTTAAAATTTTATAAGAAATTTCAGGCATATACAAAATTGTGGTAAAATATACATAACATAAATTTATCATTTCAACCATTTAAAAGTGTATAGGTCAGTGGCGTTAATATTGCACTACCACCACCACCATTAATCTCTGAAAATTTTAAATATTCCCAAACTGAAACCCACCCCCATTAAACACAAACTCCCCATTCCCCTCCACCACCCCTGGCAACCACCATTCTATTTTCTATCTCTATGAATTTGACTACTCTAGAGAACTCAGATAAGTAGAATCATACAGTGTTTTCCCTTTTAGCATAATGTCCTCAAGTTTCACCAATGTAGCAGGTGTCAGAATTTCTTTCCTTTTCGAGGTTGATATACCACATTTTGTTTATTCATTTGTTGATGGACACTGGGGTTATTGGCTACTTTGAGTAATGCTGCTATGAACAAGGGTGCATAAGTATCTGCTTGGGATTCTGCTTTCAATTTTGGAGGGTAACTACTTATAAGAAGAATTTCTGGATCATAAGGAAATTTTATGTCTAACTTTTTGAGGAACTGTTTTCCACAGCAGCTGCACCTTTTTACATTCCCACCAATAGTGCACCAGAGTTCCAGTTTCTCCCACATCCTTGCCAGCACTTGTTCTTTCTTTTTTGGCAGCACTCATCCTAATGGATGTGAAATGGCACCTTATTGCGGGTTCGAAATGCATTTCCCTAATGACTAATGATGCTGAGCATCTTCCATGTGCTCATTGGCCATTTGTGTATCTTCTTTGAAGAAATGTCGATTCAAGCCCATTGCCCAAGTTTGTATTGGGTTGTTTGGGTTTTTTGGTTGTTGTTGATTTCATACGTTTTCTAATTCAATAATTTTCCGTTCAAAGCTACCATGCGCAAGAATCCAGTTAGGCCATCAGGAAATAAAATGACTGAGATCCGCCTCCCAAGTGGCTGACCACTGGTGTGTTACATTGTTCCCACTGTGTTTAGAAATATGCTTAGAAATATGTGAGCCACTCACGCAGGACAGAGAGTGCAGAGGGAAGATGGTGTTCCTGCAGCTGGAGGGAAAAGATTCTAGGGGAATGTGGCAGGCTCCTTTTGGAATGGTGAAGTTTGGCTTGGTCATGAGAGTGAATGGGATTTCAACAGCTAGAGAAGGAGACAGGGAAACAGGAATCGAGAACACATGAGCAGAAGAACAGTCTTGAACAGATCCAGTTATGTTTACATAGTAGTTGGAATGTTTGGTCAAGACACTGAACTCAAACTGACTTAAGCAGAATGAGGAATTTATTTATTCATGTAACTAAAAACCCCAGAGGTAACTGGCCTCTAATACGAGTAGAGGTGAATCAAGGAACACAAAAGATATAATCTGAGCTCTGTATTTCTCTCCATCTCTTAGAAAGATTTTCTCTCTGAGAAGACCATGAATCTAGGCTTCCCATCTGACTAATTTTGCAGTCCTCCAATAGTACCTCTTTGGGGGAACTCTAATTGCCTTGGCTTGTGTCCCTGCCTATTGTCCTATCATTCACTGAACCCTCCAGACTGGGGCCATGGGGCTGGATGTGAGTCCTGGTTCACACATCTGAGGAAGGCCATTTTCTTTCCTTTTTTTTTTTTTTTTTTTGAGTTGGAGTCTCACTCTGTCGCCCAGACCGGAGTGCAGTGGCTGCTCCCGGCCACCGCAGCCTCGACCTGCTAGGCTCCGGCGATCCTTCCGCCTCAGCCTTCCAAGTAGCCGGAACTACCGGCGCACACTACCTCGCCTGGCTGATTTTTAGATTTATCGTAGAGATGAGGTCTTGCCAAGTTGCTCAGGCAGGTCTCGAACCCGCGGGCTCAGGCAATCCACTCACCTCAGCCTCCCAAAGGTACGGGATTACAGGCTGAGCCACCGAGCCCGGCTAAGGAGGCCATTTTCATCTAAAACAGTTCCTCGGATTATTGCAAGAAGGAGGAGGAGAAAAGCCCAGGAGGAGAGAGCAACAAATATTCATTACATTTCAGAGATTAGTTCTCTGGGATGGCTCAGACTCCGTAGGAAAGGATGAGGGAATAAGTTCTGAGAAATCTGCTTTCTTCTAGTCGTAGGCGATACCCAGATCATGCCCTAGTCCTTGATACTTTATCTGTTTCCCATCTGTCTATACTGCCTCCACGTGCATATACATGCCCACACACGTGTGTGCACACACTCACTTGGCTCTGTAGCCAGGCTTGCAGCAGTGGTCCTACATTTTCAGGACTCTAGGGCTGGGTCAGTTGTTTATGTTCAGCTCATCCCACCGACCTGCTCTTCTATCATCTCCTCCAGACCATACAAGAGAAGCCCAGAGCAACATTTCCCAGAATGCCCCTCTGCCTAGGATTCTGGTTAGAGTTTTCCAATTAGAGACACTCCCTGAGATTTAGCAGACAGAAGAGAAGAAGTGATTATTGTCTGGAGGCATTTTCTCGCAGATGTGAGGGTCGTGGCAGTTTCTGGGCATAACCCGTTTTGGAGGTCCAGGCAGCTGAGAGCTGGCAGCCACTTTTGAGAACCACTTTTCTGTGCTGTGGGCTAATACATAGTGGGAGCTTCCAGGAGGTTCTTGATCACTGCAGCAGCTTTTCAGTAAGCATCCACAGAAACACCCTGTTGCAAGCTGAGATAGGTGGGGTGAGTGACCCTGAAATTCTTGAGATTCACAGCAGTTTTGGGTGAGTGCTCGAAAACCACCTACTTGGTCATGTAGGCTGAGCTGATTGGCAACTGTATGTCTGCCGTCATTCTTTGCAACAGCTGTGTGGTTCTCCTGGTTCATGTAATCTAATCTTCATCTTTGGCAACCCCCTAGGGTACCCTCCCGTTGGGGGAGCTTTTCTGTTTTGTCAATAAATCCTACTTTCTAATAAAATAAAATAAAATAAAATTTTCATCCTTGCATATGTGGGATGGCTTCTGTTTCCCTGGCCAAACCTGGCTGGATAAGATGGCCTATTCCAAATGGACCAAGAGGTGCACCCCTGACCCTAAGAGAGTCAATCCATTGACTACTAGGCTGAGTGAGCAGAGTTTCCCCCACAACCCCCTAAGAATTTGCAACTGGGACAAGGGAATCCCTAGTGATTGGTGGTACTAGAGGTGAGAGAACATTTAGAGGATTGAAAGAGTCACTTTCCTCTAGAAGCAAATAAGTCAAGACTGCAGAGAGAAAAATCAAGTAGATGCTTGAGAGAGAGAAGAGAGAGAGAAGGAACCAAAAACTTTCAAAAAGAAACAGAGGAACTTTCCCTGGCTTTCCAGGTCTTGATTCCAGTCCCACAGAAAACCCAACATCTTGCATTTGGTTCCGTAGCTATTCCTGCATCCTTCTGCTCCATTCCTTTCTCTTTGTTTAAGTTAATTTGAATGAGTTTCCAGCACCTGCAAACAAAAAAGCTGTGACTAAGCTAGAGGAGATCCAGGATTCTTCATGTTGATCATGAATTGATGCAGTTCCTGGCATAGTGATATAGCACTTTTAAAAATACTGACTAATTATCTAACTTAAATCCACCCATGCTGTATTCCTGGACAAAGCACGACTACTGAAATAATTGATTTTGAGAAGTAGCCTGTGGGGTAAACCCTATTGCCAAAGGTAGACTGGTAGACTGGATTTAACAAATGTGGTACATATACGTAAATGAGTATTATACAGCCATAAAGAAGGACAAGATTATGGACTTTGCAGCAACTTGGATGGATTTGGAGTCTATAATACTCAGTGATCTACCACAGAAGGAAAAAAAAGCTGAGTACCACATGTTCTCACTCATAAGTGGACCCTGAACATTAATCATAATACTATAAGAAAGGGATTGGGCGTAGTGGGATACTGCCAGGGGAGGGGATGGGCGCGTAAATAACATCAATAAGGGTCCCTGACCCCAAACCACGAGAAGTGAGAGCCAAAAGGAGGCCCAAACTTCATCCGTACAGTGACCACTTCTCTACCTAATCCTGAATTGAAACCCACAACTTTAAAATAAAAGATTAAGCCAGGCTCGGTGGCTCAGCCTGTAATCCCGTGCCTTTGGGAGGCTGAGGTGAGTGGATTGCCTGAGCCCGTGGGTTCGAGACCCGCCTGGGCAACTTGGAGAGACCTCATCTCTACAATAAATCAAAAGATCAGCCGGGGGTGGTAGTGCATGCCTGTAATTCCAGCTACTCCTAAGGCTGAGGCGGAAGGATCGCCGGAGCCCAGCAGGTCGAGGCTGCGGTGGCCGGGAGCGGCCACTGCACTCCGGTCTGGGCGACGGAGTGAGACTCCAACTCAAAATAAATAAATAAATAAAATAAAATAAAATAAAAGATAAAAAAACCCATTAAATTAAAAAAATTAAGTAGCATTTGCCTTCTACTGTCATCAGAGAGAGAGAGTAGAGGGCGGGCAAGGATAGAAAAACTGCTTGTCAATAAGGAAACCTAAATCGAGAGATGTTTCAAGAGCACTAAACCCATTACTTCTAATTCAAAATTATGACAGGAGCATATGAAGAAGCACCTGGGGCCATTATTATGAATCTGTTTAACAAGGAGATGCAGACTAGATAATGAAGAAAGATTTCTTTGAATAAATGCTGTCTAAGCAGAAACTTAAAAAAAGATGCAGAAGCTGGGCTCGGTGGCTCAGCCTGTAATCCCGTACCTTGGGAGGCTGAGGTGAGTGGAATGCCTGAGCCCGCGGTTCGAGACCCGCCTGGGCAACTTGGCGAGACCTCATCGCTACAATAAATAAAAAAAATGAGCCGAGCGTGGTAGCGCGCGAAGTTCCAGCTACATGGAAGGCCGAGGCGGAAGGATCGCCGGAGCCCAGCAGGTCGAGGCTGCGGTGGCCGGAGCGGCCACCGCAGTCCAGTCTGGGCGACAGAGTGAGACTCCAACGTGGAGAACGGTGGGGAAACGGACACGAAGGGGGGAGGAGAGGCTTCTGCAGAGGTCCTCGTGAGCAGGGACGCAGGTGATTTGGAAGGATGTGGACCGTCTCCAGAGCTATTTTGCAAGGAGGATGTGCACACTTCATTAGCGAAATGTGTGGTGAAGGGTAAAGAAGAGGGACACGTCAAAGGTGACATCTACGTTTCTGAAATGAGCAATTGGGCGGATAGAGATGCTTTATTTTCTCAAGCGGGGAAGCACGGAGGGAAGCGAATTTGTGAGGACCTCAAGACGGGTTTATTGAAGCCGCCTACATCCATAGCTTTCAAATACATTTTGGGACAAATTCCTTCTACTTCATTTTTCTTCTTGAGACTTAACTGTCTTTCCATACTAGTTTATTTTTCCAATATAACCAGACTCAGCCTTATCTAGTTCAAAACAAAAAAATAATGTTGGTGTTTAGATCACAGAAAACATTTAAATTAACGGAGAAAAACGACATCTTTATGAGGTTGATTTTCTCTGTAAGAGTATAGTTGACCTTTTCTTAGGTTCAAGTCTTCTTTGGGGGGACTGCAACAGTATGTTTCTTTCTTTCTCTGCTGAATGACACCTATAACAGCTTTATTTTCGAAGGTGGAATCCCCCGGGCTTGTAATGCGATGAGTGCTTCTGGCGGAGCCGCAGAGCTGGGCAGGACGGGGTGGACAGGGATGGGGCGGCCGGCCCGGGCCGCCGGCAGGTCCTCGCAGACGCCTCACACAGGCTCCATCTCCGTCCCTCCCCGTCCACAGCCTCGATCTGACGGAAGGCGGTGTGGGAGCCGAGGACCACCGGGGTGGCTCCCAGCCCCCAGAAGACGGCTGAGCTCGCATCAGTCAGCCAGGAGAAGGGCCAGGAGACGCCCCCGGCCAGAGCGTCCTGACGGGCTGGGCTCACCTGTCGGCCAAAAAGCACAGGCCTGGACGCAACGTGCGCAGGCGGAGAGGCTGACAGGTGCCCGACAAGACAGCCAGAGCCACCAGCAGCGTGGGGCGTGTCACCACACAGGGTGAGGCCCAAGGACGCGAGCTCTTGGTGGCCCTGGCAGGACTCCGCCTCGGGGACCAGGCGTGGGCACCCCGTGCCCGGGGGGGCGGCGCTCCAGCCACTCACGGCCCGCGCCGCAGGGAACCGGCCCTCCCGCCTCGGCATCCTTCTGCTGGTCCTTCTGGGCTGCCATGTCTGCCTGGGGGGGGGGTGCTGGACCCGCCCGGGCCCCGCCGACCCCGCCGGCCCCGCCCGGAGCCGCTGGGGCGGCAACGGTATTTTGAAGTCATCGGCAATTCTTGTACATTTCCTATTAAGCTCATTTCTCGTCAGTTCATCTTTCTTTTTATTTCTTTTTTTTTTTGAGTTGGAGTCTCACTCTGTCGCCCAGACGAGTGCAGTGGCCGCTCCCGGCCACCGCAGCCTCGACCTGCTCGGCTCCGGCGATTACAAGCACGCGCTACCACGCCTGGCTGATTTTTTGATTTATTGTAGAGATGAGGTCTCGCTGCCCAGGCGGGTCTCGAACCCGCGGGCTCAGGCGATCCACTCACCTCGGCCTCCCAAAGGCGCGGGATGACAGGCTGAGCCACCGAGCCGGCTAGTTCATCTTTCATTGCTACTGGGTGTAGGGGTTTTTCTTCCCTTCTTCCTGGCTTCTAATTGGATATTGGTTGTGCATTTGAAGGCTGTTAATTTACTTTTGTGATTTTGCACCTATCTCACTAATTTATCTAACTGATGACTTTTTTTTTTTGAGATTTCCTGGGTATACAATAACATCATCTGAAAATAATGATTATTTTACCTTCTGCTTTCTAATTTTTATACCTCTCTTTTGTCACAAAGGCAGGTCGGAGAAAAAATAGTTTTTCTATCTCTTTTTTCTTCTACTAGTGTTTGGTTATGCCTAGCACCTCCAAATATTATTAGACAGTCGTGACAGTAACAGACATTTTTGTCTTGTTCCTGACTTCAGTGGAACTTTATTGGGGATGGTTTCCATAAGCATTGTGGTGAACTGAGTGAGGTAGATACAGTTTTGATTTATCATGTTAAGGAATTACCTTGTAATTACGAATCTATTCAGAACAGTCACAAGAGTGTATGCTTATCAAATAGATTATCTATGAAGATAATTATCTTTCTTGGGAATTGCTTTCGTATTGTCTATCTTAATTAAGCTTTTTTTTTAGTCGGAGTCTCACTCTGTCGCCCAGACTGGAGTGCAGTGGCCACTCCCGGCCACTGCAGCCTCGACCTGCTGGGCGATCCTTCTGCCTCAGCCTTCCGAGTAGCCAGAATTACAGGCACGCACTCCCACGCCAGGCTGATTGTTTGATTTATTGTAGAGATGAGGTTTCGTCAAGTTGCCCAGGCGGGTCTCGAACCCACAGGCTCAGGCAATTCACTCACCTCGGCCTCCCAAAGCGCGGGATTATAGGCTGAGCCACCGAGCCTGGCCAATTAAGCTTTTTTAAATCCCCCAAATAAACTCCACTTGATTAAAAGAGTAATTTTTTTTTAAAGAAAAGAAGTTTACTTGGCTCACGGTTCTGCAAGCCGTACAAGAAGCATATTGCCAGCCTCTGCTTCTGGTGAGGCCTCAGGAAGCTTACAATCATGGCGGAAGGGGAAGAGGGAGTAGACTTGTCACATGGTGGCAGAGAGAACAAGAGAGAAGGGAGGAGGTGCCAGGCTCTTTTCATATTTTATTTTACTTTATTGTGGGAATGTGGAGTACATGTGAGGATTGACTACGTAAGGAGGCTGCATG
This sequence comes from Cephalopachus bancanus, assembly GCA_027257055.1. Classification (NCBI taxonomy): domain Eukaryota; kingdom Metazoa; phylum Chordata; class Mammalia; order Primates; family Tarsiidae; genus Cephalopachus; species Cephalopachus bancanus. The sequence continues at coordinate 363,655 of JAPVLO010000484.1, forward strand.
CAGGTGAAGTTTGGGCTTCCAACTGGCCCTCCGGCCCTCTGGTAGTGAACCAAGTACCTTGGTGTTCTCACATGCTCTCCACCACTTTCCCTCCCTACCCTAGCAGTGCCCAGTGACCGTCGATTCCTCCCTTTCGCTAATGTGACTAATGTTCAAGGTCCACTTCGGAGTGAGAACACGCAGTATTCAGATCTTTGTTTCTGTGATAGTTCACTTCGTATGATGGTCTCCAGCTGCATCCAATTTTCTGAAAAGTCCATGATTTTGTCTTCTTTAGGGCTGCGTAAATCTCCATTGTGTGTATGTACCACATTTTCTTTATCCAGTCCACTTTCGATGGGCAATGGGGTTGGTTCCATGTTTTTGCTATTGTGAATAGTGCGGCAATAAACGTGTGTGCAGGTGTCTTTTTTTGGTAGAACGATTTACCGTCCTCCAGGTATATTCCCAGGAGAGAGATTGCTGGATCATATGGAAGGTTACTTGTTAGTTCTTTTAGGAATTGCCACACTGCTTTCCAAAGAGGTTGAACTAGCTTGCACTTCTACCAATGGTGTAGAAGCATTCTCTTTTTTCTGCAGCCTCACCAACACCTGTTGTTTTTTTTACTTTAAAGGTAGGCATCCTTACCAGTGTTAGGTGGTATGTCATTGTAGTTTCGATTTGCATTTCTCTGATGATTAGTGAGGTTGAGCATTTTTTGTGTGTCTTGGCTGCTTAGTTGTAGTCTTTTAAGAAGTGTTTGTTTATATCCTTTGTCCACTTTTTAATTTTTTGTTTTTTCCTTTCACTTTGTTTCAGTTCCTTATAGATCCTAGATGTTCAGCCTTTGTCAAATGCATACTTTGCAATTTTTTTCCCCATTCTGTGGGTTGTCTCTTTACTCTCTCGACTGTTTCTTTTGTTGTGTAAAAACTTTTCAGTTTGATGAGGCAGTTTGATGAGGTCCCACTTGTCTATCTTAGCTTTTACGGCATTTGCTTTTGGGGACTTGGTCAAGAATTCATCGCCTACTCTGATTTACATAAGAGTGTTTTCTACATTTTCTTCTAGGATTTTTATAGTTTGAGGTTTTATGTTTAGGTCTTTGATCCATTTTGAGTTGATTTTTGTATATGGTGACAGGTAGGGGTTCAGTTTCAATCTTCTACATGTGGTCAGCCAGTTTTTCCAGCACCGTTTGCTAAACATGGTCTCCTTTCTCCAGTGATTGTTATTGGTAGCTTTGCTGAAGATGAGTTGGTTGAGAGACTGTGTTTTTGCTTTTGGAATCTTTGTCCTGTTCCATTGGTCTATGTGCCTATTTCTGTACCAATACCAGGCTGTTTTTGTTACTGTAGCCTTGTAATGAAGTTTAAATTCTGGAAGTGTGATACCTTCTGCTTTGAGGAATCTTTTTATTTCTGTCTTGATTTCCATGTTGACCCAAAAGTTGTTCAGCAGCATGTTGTTTAATGTCCATGACTTTGTGTGTTTTGGAGGGATCTTGCTGGTGGCAATATTTATTTTGATTCCTTTGTGATCTGAGAAAATGTATGGTATTATTTAATTCTTTGAAATTTGTTCATATTTGATATATGTCTGAGAATGTGATCAATCTTGGAGTATGTTCTATGTGCTGATAAGTAGAATGTATACTTTGGAGATGTTGGGTGGAATATTCTGTAAATGTCTATTAAATTAATTTGTTCTAGCATTGAGTTACGGTTCCAGATCTCCTTATTGGCTTTTTGCCTAGGTGATCTATCTAGAACAGTTGGTTGGGTATTTAGGTCTCCAATTATGATGTATGAGAGTCAGTGTCTTCTCTTAGTTTACTTAGTATTTGTTTTATAAAGCCTGGTGCTCCTGTGTTGGATACATATATGCTTAAGATAGATATTTCTTGCTGGTGGATTGAACCTATTATCATTATGTAGTGTTCTTTTTAACTTTTGATGGCTTGAAGTCTGCTTTGTCTGGTCTAGGAATGGCTACTCCTGATTAATTCTGCTTTCCATTTGCCTGAAAGACCGTTTTTCAGCCCCCAACTTTGAGCCTGTGGGTGGTCTTGGCAGTGAGATGAGTTTCCTGGAGGCATCAGACTGTTGGATCATGCTTCTCTACCCAGTTTGTCACTCTATGTCTCCTTGGTGGTGAATTTAGTCCTTTCAGATTCAAATTGATTATTGAAATGTGAGAGTTTATCACTGTCATAGGGCTTTTGGGGGTTGCTTTGTTCCTGTTCACTTTTTTTTTTATATGTGTGTATTTTCATTTTTGTGAGTGCTCTGTATGCTCTGTTGACTCTGTGCTTGCCTGAAATTTTGTGATGGGTATTATCTTTTTTTTTCTTCCCTGTGTTCAGCACCTTCTTAAGTGTCTCCTAAAGGACTGGTCTGGAGATGGTATATTCTCTTAGGGATTTTGAAGTCTAGGAAGGATTTTGATGCTTCATTACTGATGAAGCTTAGCTTGGTGGGATCTGCTTGTCTTTAAGAATGTTAAAGACTGGACCCCAGTTCCTTCTGGACTGTAGTGATTCTGAAGATAACTTTGAAGCAATTCTGATGGTAGGTAGTTTGACCTTTCTCTCTTGCTGCTTTTAGGATTTTTCATGCTTACTTCATGGAGGTGGATTACTATGTGTCTTGTAGTTGGTCTTCTAATATATCTTGCAGGGGTTCTCTGAATCTCTTGTGCTTGAATGGTTCTCTCTCTAGCAAGATGTGGGATGTATTCTTGGATGACCTCATTGAATATTTGTTCCATGATGGTCTCGGTTTCCCTTTCTGCTTCAGTGATACCAATCAGGCATAGGTTTGGCTTCTTGACATAGTCCCACATCTCTTGGAGGTTTTATTCCTTCTTTTTGAGTTTTTTCTGTGTTTTTGACAGATTGTGTTAATTCTATATTTTGTCTTCAAGGTCTGAGATTCTTTCCTCTGCTTGGTTAATCCTGCTCCCTATGCTTGCTACTTTGTTTTTGATTTCCAGGATGGAGTTTTTTATTTCTATTATTTCAGAATAGGCATTTCTGAAATTGACCAAGTCCACTTTTACTTCCTGTATGACTTCAATGAGTTTTGCTTCAGTTTCTCTTGGTTCTATCCATTCATTTTAGCCATCCAGTCTCTGATTTCTGTTACTGTCATCTGGAATAGGTCAATTGGGGAGAGTTTCCATTGTTTGTACTCTGATAACTGCTTTTTTTGGGTGCTGTCTCTTTAGTATTCTTAGGGTTGCCTATATTTTTTCATTGATTTTTCCTCATTTGTGTCTCTCTTCCTTTTCTGCAATTCCTTTTGGTTTTGTTGCTCTAAAGTTAGTCATTGACCCTGTAAGTAATCACTCTTTTGGCATTTGCTGGATTATTTTTGTTAATAAATTACTTAGAATTTTTGCATCAATATATACAAGTAAAATTGGTCAGTCATTTTCTTTCTGTGCTGCCATTGTTAGGTCTGATTTGCTAGTTTCATACAAAGAATTGAAAAGATTTTTTTTCCTTTTCTGTGCCCTGGAAACTCTGGAAGTGCATTTGTTTCTTAGAAGTTTAGAAGTCATTTGTTTCTTACAGGCTTGGTGGAAATCCCTTGTGAAACTTTTGAGCCTGGTTCTTTTGGAGGTTAGAGTGAAAAGTCTGAAAAATAAAAATGAAAGTAGCTCTTGGACAAATTCTTCTATATTTTCTATGGAAACAGATCTGTTTAGATTTCCTTTCTCTCCTAAATTCAGTTTTGTAAATTTTTATTTTTCTAGAAAATTATTTTGTCCATCTAGCATTTGAGATTTATTTGTGTCCCATGTATTCATTAATTAAGAAAAGTAGTTTCTATTATAAGGTACTATTATAAGGTACCTGTCCTACGTAACAGTAGTATAGTGTCATTTGAAAGTGGATTTATATTAGTTTAAAATGGACATTGTGCTCACATAGTCCTCACATTCTAAAATTGGAATGATACAGATTAGCACTGTCCTTGTGCAAGAATGACACACATGTTCATGAAGCAATGATGGATGTTGGAAACTTGGGGGTGACCACCTTTGTTACATAGTATTTTCCTTTGTCATTAAAAACCTTCTGGGAACATTTTATCATGCTTGCTCTTCCTCTGCCTTTGGCAGAGATATGCTTTCTTGGCTCTTCACCATGAGAACCTAGTAGGGTTTCTGGAAGTGAAACCCATGAAAGTGTAGCTTCTCTCCTCACTATCTGCAAGACTGCAGCCCCCAGGAGTTTCTGAACTCTCATGCTAGTTCACACTCAGTCTGTGCAATTCATCAAAATCACCATGTAAGTGTTCCCCCCAGATGAGGACTGTATTGGCTTCTGCTCCAGGTGAGCAGATTTCATTGTGTCTCTCTAGACTTCCTGTCTCTCCAGACTTGGGGTAGCAGTTTGCTCTGCAAATTTAGTTATCTGATGGGTCTAAGACAGTTCATTAGCGGTCAATTCATTTAGCTTTTTCTTGTTGTAAGGATAGGAGGGATGACATCCAAGACCTTCACTCATCAGAGCTGAAGCTGTAAACTGATATTACCTTGTATGTAATATCTTATTTTTCTCTTGCTTTTTTTCATGACTTTCTATTTATCATTGAATTTGTGCAGTGTGAATGTTCTATACCAGAATGTGGTTTTCTCTATTTATCAAACTTGGGGTTTTGGGAGTCAAGAACTAAACTTTCTCCCTTTTTTCCTCTCTTGCCAAATTCCTAACTACGGGGCCTAACAGTCTCATTGGATGGGTTTTTATTAACTCTATATAGTGTGGCTTACTTTCCAATTTGACCCTGGCATAGCATCACATACCAGATAAAATAGAAAATCAAAACTATCTTATGACCCTATAAAGCCATCTCTTTGGGCAGTTTGCATTTGTGTAAAACCCTCTTCTGGAGTATCCCCAGGGGAGTTAGACATTTGCTATCTATTATCTTTCAGGACTGCCACCTATGAGGTTTCATGTACATATCCCTATCAATAAACTTGACTTCTTCAAGCTGCTCCTTATCTCAACATCATGTTTCCTTTACTGATTTCGAAATTCCTAACTCTTGCTACTAATTGTTTATCAGGAGATCTTTGTATCACCTACAACCTGCAAGCTTCCTGCTTGGAGATGTCTTGTCTTCCCGGACAAAACAATGCAAATCTCATATGCATTGATTTATGTTTTTTTGTAACTTCTATTGTTCTAAGATACATAAATATAACCAAGCTGCAATTCGACCACCTTGGGCACATGCTCTCAGGACCACTAGGAAGGGTGCTACAGCCCTAGGCCACCTACATTTGGCTCAGAACAAAACTTCTTAGATGTTTTCCAGAGTTGGCATCTTTCATCAGCAGAGTTCCACCACATATTTTCCCAGATATTAGACATATTAACCAGATATAGGAAGTCTTTGCCATTTTTTCTGCCTCTCTGTCTCTGTCTCTCTTTGTCTGTCTCTGTTTGTCTCTCTCTCCTTCTAGCATTCAAGTTAAACATTATGTTGGACTGCTTAATATTGTTTTTATAAACCTCCGAGGTTCTGCCTATTTTTCTTCACTTGTTTTTCTTTCTGCTCATCAGTGTGGATAATTTCTATTCTTCTTCGTCAGGTTTACAGATTCTTTATTCTGCTGTCTCCAATATGCTGTTGAGCCTATCTACTCAAGTATTTTGCTTCAGTTACTGTACTTTACAGCTCTGGTGTTTTTATTTATTTATTTTTTAATAATTTCAATTTCTTTGTTGAGATTATCTTTCACTCATCAATATCTTGTTTTTAAAAAATTCTGTAAGCATGATTACAATATCTTCTTTGAAATCTTTATCAGCTAAATCTAACATCTGGGTCCACTTATGTTCCATCAACTTCCTTTTATCCTGAACATAGGTCACCCCTTTCCTGTTTCCTTTTTTTTTTTGAGTTGGAGTCTCACTCTGTCACCCAGACTGGAGTGCAGTGGCCGCTCCTGGCCACCACAGTCTCGACCTGTTGGGCTCTGGCAATCCTTCTGCCTCAGCCTTCCAAGTAGCTGGAACTACAGGCGCGCACTACCACGCCCGGCTAATTTTTGATTTATTGTAGAGAGATGAGGTCTCACCAAGTTGCCCAGGTGGGTCTCAAACCCGTGGGCTTGGGCAATTCACTCACCTCAGCCTCCCAAAGCGCAGGATTACAGGCTGAGCCACTGAGCCCAGCCTCCTGTTTCTTTTCATGTCTAACAATTTTTGGTAGAAAACTTGGTATTGCAGGTGATATGTGATAGTAACTCTGCAGTGTGTTATATTCTGAAGATTGTTTCCTTTTGCTCTATTAAGCATTTAACTTCTACTTGTAAATATTATTTCCCTTTAGAATGTAGCAGCTGATATCTCTGCCCAGATTTAAAATTTTTCCAGCTGCTTTATTTGTAGCCTTGCCTCTGGGAGTGTTCTCCATCTGTGCAGTTAAACAATCAGCCAAAAATTTGAGAAGAGTGTACACTCAGACATTGGCACTTGTTTCCTCTGAGGTTTCCTTACTTCCAGCCGATCTTCAATCCTCAGTTCTGGCACCTTAGGCCATTTTGACTTCGGCTTTATGCTACCTGAGCTATACATAAATTGGGAATCACACAGTCAAGAGAGAAGCAAATCTGACACATCACATCTAGAACAATTCTGGCTTTTAAGACAGTCTTTTTTCTCATCTGCTGCCATTTCTTGAGTCTCTTGGGATGTCTCTCACATATGCATAGTTTAGCTGTCAGCCCAAGGATTTGGGCAAAATTTATACTCATATTTTAGAGCTCACTCTTTCTGAAACTCTTCTGATTTCAGGATTTTACCCCTAAATGTCCTTCTGCTTTGCCAATTCTTACTTTTAGCTAAGAAGGTTTTTTGTTTTGTTTTGTTTTGTTTTTTTGTAGCAGGATTTTGGAATTATAGATGGAACATGTTTGCAGGGAAAATATACAATTCTTACTCCTATAGTCATGTTTCAAAAGGAAATTCTCCTGCAGTTTCTACCTGTCCTGGTCACTTTCCAATGCCTTCAGGTGGTTAAAAACATTTTTTTACAGTTTAAACATTTTTTGTATGTGTGTATGGAGAGTTTGCTGAAAAACTTTCTGCCACTGCCATTAGCAGAAGTCCCAAGGAGATTTTTAGTTTGTTTTGTTTGCTATTTGCTTTAATTTAAACTTTCCTCCTTTTTCTTATAGCATCTTAATATAAATTCTAAGGGCTCTGTTTGTCTTTTTTGCATATGCATCTTGGATTAAGTGAGTTATTCTTGGACCTTGCAGGAGTTAAGTCTTTCATCTGGGATGGAGTCAGGGTAATTTTTCTTATCCCACAAGACTATTTATGTGAAATATTTCTTTAATGATTACTGTTCTTTCAATGACTGAGATTGGTGAATGAAGGTAATTCACAATGCAACCTTTCTCCTTTATCTGCCACATTGACAAAATACTTCCTAAATCATGACTTGTCTATGTTGATAAAAAAGCCAAACTCTGTAAAATATTTAAAGAGGTTTATTCTGAGACAAATATGAGTGAACTAGGCCTTTGGCACAGTCCCCAAAGATAATGAGAACATGTACCCAAGATGGTTGAATTACAGTTGGGTTTTACACATTTCTAAGGAGACAGAAGTTACATGTAAAACATAAATCAATACATGTGAGGTTTACATTGGTTGGACCTAACAAGGTAGAGTACCTCAAAGCAGGTCATAGGTGGAGTCAAAGATATTCTGATTGCCATTTGTTAGAAAGAGTTAAACTCTGTCTAAAGAATTTGAAACCAGTAAAAAAAAATCCTCGAGTTAAGATAAGAGAGGTTGTAAAAGCCAAGGTTCTTGTTATGTAGATGAAGTGTCTAAGTAGCAGGTTTCAGAGAGAATAGGTGGTTTATGTCTTAACGGTGTTTATATAGATGCAATTTTTTTTCTTTTTTCTTTCTTTTTATTATAAAGATGTAGGGTACAATTCAGGGTTAGGTATATAAATGTTGATTATGCAGGTACCCTCGTTGATGAGGTATACGCCTCCCGCCCCTAGCAGTTTCCCTCAACTGCCAATCCCATCCACCCTCCCCTGACAGTTTCCCACTACTGCCAACCCCTTTCTTATAGTATTATGAATGTTCAAATTTTTTCAAGAGATGGCTTTGCACTTTAAAACATGTCAGAGAAACATATTTGGGGGTAAAATATTTTTATTTCCCTTAAGGTCTACTATCTGTCATGTCCTGCTATAGCAAAGTCACGTTGGCATTTGGTATCTTATCACCACAGAGTCTGTTTTGTCAGCCTTATCAACTCTATTTTACCTGTAGCCTGTGGACCCTGCTTGGAAATATCCTGACTTCCTGGATGGGACCCATGTAAATCTCACAAATCTATTGATTTATGGTTTCTTGTAACTTCTGTCCTCTTAAAATGTAGAGCGATTTATGTTCCTCTGGGTACATATTCAGAAGTGGGATTGCTGGATTGTATGGTAGCTCAGTTTTTAGTTCTTTGAAAAAAATGCCACACTGCTTTCCACAGAGGCTGAACTAGCTTACATTCCAACTGTGTAGAAGCATTTCCTTTCTTTTATAACCTCTCCCAACACCTGTATTTGTTTGCTTTTTAATAATAGCCATCCCGACCAGTGTGAGGTGGTATCTCATTGTAGTTTTGATTTGCATTTCTCTGATGATTAGTGAAGGAAAGGTTTTTTTCATATGTTTGTTGGCTGCTTGGATGTCTTCCTTTGAGCAGTGTCTGTTCATGCTCTTTGCCTACTTTTTACTAGGGTTATTTGGTGGTTTTTTTTTTTTGCTGTTGATTCATTTGAGTTCCTTGTAGATCCTTGATGTTAAGACTCTGTCAGATACATAGCTTGCGAGTATTTTTTCCCATTTTGTTAGTTGTCTCTGTACCCTTTTGATTTTTTTTTATTGTGCAAAAACTTTTTAGCTTAATAAGGTCTCCCCTGTCAATCTTAGCTTTTACAGCATTTGCTTTTGAGGAATTGGTCATGAATTCATTTCCTACTTTGAGATCCAGGAGTGTGTTTCCTAAGTTTTCTTCTAAAATTCTTATAGTTTGGAGTTTCACTTCTAAGTCCTTTATCCATTTTGAGTTAACTTTTGTTTGTGGTGATAGGTAGGGGTCCAGTTTCATTCTTCTGCATGTGGTTAACCAGTTTCCCCAGCACTGCTTGCTAAATATGGTTTCTTTTTCCCAATGTTTGTTTTTGTCAGATTTCTCAAAGATAATTAGGATGAAGGTCTGTGGTGCTAGTTCTGGATACTCTGCCCTGTTTCATTGGTCTATGTGTTCATTTTTGTACCAACACCATGCTGTCTTGGTTACTGCAGTCTTGTGGTAAAGTCTGAGGTCTGAAAGTGTGATACCTCTGGCTTTGTTCTTTTTGCTGAGGAGTGCTTTAGCTATTTGGCCTCTTTTTTGCTTCTATATTAATTTCTGTATTGTCTTTTCTAGGTCTCTGAAAAATGATGCTGGTCATTTGATAGGGATCGTGTTGAATGTGTAGAGTGCCTTGGGTAGATTGGATATCTTGATATTGATTCTTCCAATTCATGAGCATGGGATGTTCTTCCACTTGTTTATGTTATCCTTGATTTCTTTGAAGTGTTTTTTAGTTCTCATTGTAAAGGTCTTGCAGCTCTTTTGTTATATGGATGCTGAGGTATTTCATTTTAGTTTTTGTGGCTACTGTGAATGGGATTGTATTTTTCATTTGGTTCGCGACCTGTTTGTTGTTGGTGCATAGAAATGCAACTGTTTTCTGTTGCATTTTGCATCCTGAGATTTTACTAAAGCCATTTGTTAGTGTGAAAAGATTTTAGACAGCCTCTCTAGGGTTTTCTAGGTGTAATTTTTCTGGGGATAATTTAACTTCCTCTTTTCCTATTTGGATCTCTAATGTCTTTCTTCTGCCTGATTGCCGTGGCTAAGACTTCTTGCACTATGTTAAATAGGAGAGGTGAGAGTGGACATCCTTTTCTTTGTTTTTTTTTTTTTGGAGTTGGAGTCTCACTCTGTCGCCCAGACTGGAGTGCAGTGGCCGCTCCCAGCCACTGCAGCCTCGACCTGCTGGGCTCCGGTGATCCTTCTGCCTCAGCCTTCCAAGGAGCTGGAACTACAGGTGCGCGCTACCACGCCGGGCTAGTTTTTGATTTATTGTAGAGATGAGGTCTCGCCAAGTTGCCCAGGTGGGTCTCGAACCCGCGGGCTCAGGCAGTCTACTCACCTCAGCCTCCTAAAGCGTGGGATTACAGGCTGAGCCACCGAGCCCGGCTGACATCCTTTTCTTGTTCCAGTTCTTAGGGAGAATGTTTTCAGCTTCTGCCCATTAAGTATGATGTTAGCTGCTGGTATGTCATGGATGGCTTTTATTATTTTGAGGAATGGTTCTTTGATGCCTGGTGTTCAAGGGTTTTCATCAAGAAGGGAGATTTTTCATGACCAAGTAGGCTTCATCCCTAGGATGCAGGGGTGGTTCAACATTTGCAAGACCATGTCATTAGATACATCAATAGATGTAAAAACAAGAAACACATGCTTATCTCATTAGATACAGAAAAAGCTTTTGATAAAATCCAGCATCCCTTCTTGATAAAAACCCTCAAGCACCTAGGTATAGAAGGAACATACCTCAAAATAGTAAGTGTCATCTATGACAAACTCACAGCTAACATATTGCTGAATGGACAGAAACTGGAAACATTTCCCCTGAAAACTGGAACAAGACAAGGCTGCCCACTCACACCCCTCTTGTTTAATATTGTGTTGGAAGTCCTAGCTTAGGCAATTAGACAAGAGAAGGAAATCAGGAGTATCCAAATAGGAAAAGAGAAAGTCAAGTTATTCTTCTTTGCTGATGATATGATCCTATACCTTGAAAATCCAAGAGAATCTGTCAAAAAACCTGTTTGCACTGATAGAGGACTTTGACAAAGTCTCAGGGTACAAAATAAACGTGTAAAAGACCGTTGCATTCCTATACAACAACAAGCAGGCAGAGACCGAAATAAAAAGCACAATCCCATTCACAATAGCCATTAAAAAAATAAAATACCTCAGCATCCTAACCAGAGAAGTGAAAGACCTTTACAATGAGAACTACAAAACACTGCTCAAAGAACTCCAAGAAGACACAAACAAATGGAAAAATATTCCATGCTCATGGATAGGAAGAATCAACATTGTTAAGATGTCCATCCTACCAAAGGCAATCTACAGATTCAAGTTACCAACAACATTCTTCTCAGACCTGGAAATGACAATACAGAAATTCATATGGAAACATAAACGACCATGAATAGCCAAAATAATCTTTAGCAAAAGAAACAAAGCAGGAAGTATCACACTTCCAGACTTCAAACTTTACTGTAAGGCTACAGTAATCAAAACAGCCTGGTATAGGTACAAGAACAAGCACATAGACCAATGAAACAGGATAGAGATTCCAGAAGCAAAGCCTCAATTCCTCAACCAATATGGACTTCGCAGCAACTTGGATGGATTTGGAGTCGATCATACTCAGTGATCTATCACAGAAACAAAGAACAGAGTACCATATGTTCTCACTCATAAGCAGACCTTGTACAATTATAAAACTATAAGAAAGCATTTGACAAAGCCTCTAACAACAACCACTGGGAAAACTGGCTGACCACATGCAGAAGATTGAAACAGGACCCCTACCTATCACCATACACAAAAATTAACTCTAAATGGATCAAAGACCTAAACATAAAACCTCAAACTATAAGAATCTTAGAAAATGCAGGAGACACCCTTATGGAAATTGGAACTGGCAACCAATTCCTATTCAGAACCCTAAAGGCCAACACCTTAAGAAATAAGATAGACAAGTGGGACCTCATCAAACTAACAAGCTTCTGTAAAGCCAAAGAAACCATCAAGAGAGCAGGGAGACAGCCCACAGAATGGGAAAAAATATTTGCCAAATGTGTATCTGACAAAGGTCTAATATCTAGGATCGACAAGGTAGTCAAATGCGCTGAAAGGAAAAAAACAAACAGCCCCTTTAAAAAGTGGGCAGCCAGGCTTGGTGGCTCAGCCTGTAATCCCGTGCTTTGGGAGGCTGAGGTGAGTGGATTGCCTGAGCCCGCGGGTTCGAGACCTGCCTGGGCAACTTGGCAAGACCTCATCTCTACAATAAACAAAAAAAATCAGTTGGGCGTGGTAGTGTGTGCCCATAATTCCGGCTACTCAGAAGGCTGAGGCGGAAGGATCGCCGGAGCCCAGCAGGCCGAGGCTGCGGTGGCTGGGAGCGGCCACTGCACTCCAGTCTGGGCGACGGAATGAGACTCCAACTCAAAAAAATAAAAAATAAAATAAAATAAAAATAAAAAGTGGGCAAAAGACATGAATAGACACTTCTCAGAAGAAGATATACGGGCAGCCAACAGACACATGAAAAAGTGCTCAGCCTCACTCACCATCAGAGAAATGCAAATCAAAACCACACTGAGCTACCACCTAACCCCAGTGAGAATGGCCATCATTTACAAAACAAACAACAACACTGGATGTGGAGAAAAAGGAACACTTCTACACTGTGGTGGGAATGCAAACTCATGCAACCTCTGTGGAAGACTGTGTGGCGATTTCTGAAAGAACTAGAAATTGACTTTCCATGTGACCCAGCAATTCCCCTGTTGAGAATATACCGTGAGGAACTCAAATCATTCTACAAAAAAGATACCTGCACACATATGTTTGTTGCAGCTCTATTCAACATGGTTGGTTCCATGTTGCCCATTGAAGCTGGACTGGATAAAGAAAATGTGTTATATATACACAATGGAATATTATGCAGCCATAAAGAAGGACAAATATATGGACTTCGCAGCAACTTGGATGGATTTGGAGTCGATCATAGTCAGTGATCTATCACAGAAACAAAGAACAGAGTACCATATGTTCTCACTCATAAGCAGACCTTGTACAATTATAAAACTATAAGAAAGCATTTGGCAGTAATGGGAAACTGTCAGGGGAGGGAGGGTGACATAGGCAGTTGAGGGAAACTGCTAGGGGGAGGGGGGCATATCTCATCAACAAGGGTACCTGTGTGATCAATGTTTGTATACCTAACCCTGAATTGTCCCCACATCTTTATAATTAAAAAAAATAAAGTTTTAAAAGAGGGAGATTGTATTTTATCAAATGCCTTTTCTGTGTCTGTGAGATAATCATGTGGTTCTTGGTTTTATACCTGTTTATGTGATGGACTACATTTATTGATTTACATACGTCAAATCAGTCTTGCATCCCGGGAATGAAGCCCACCTGGTCATGATGGATGATCTTTGAAGTATACTATTGGATGTGATTTGCTAGAATCTTGTTGCGTATTTTTTTTTTTTTTGAGTTGGAGTCTCACTCGGTCACCCAGACTGGAGTGCAGTGGCCGCTCCCAGCCACCGCAGCCTCGACCTGCTGGGCTCCGGCGATTCTTCTGCCTCAGCCTTCCGAGTAGCCGGAATTACAGGCATGCGCTACCATGCCCAGCTGATTTTTTGACTTATTGTAGAGATGAGGTCTCGCTGCCCAGGCGGGTCTCGAACCCGTGGACTCAGGCAATCCACTCACCTCAGCCTCCCAAAGGCGCGGGATGACAGGCTGAGCCACCGAGCCCGACTTGTTGAGCATTTTTATATCTATTTTCATCAGTGAAATTGGCTTAGTTTTCTTTCCTTGGGTCTTTGCCATTTTGAGGGTATCAGGATGTTACCGGCTTTACAGAATGAACTAGGGAGAATTCCCCTCTTTTCGATGGCCTGGAATGCTTTCAACAGGATTTGAATCACTCTTGTACATTTTGTAGAATTCATCTGAGAAATCTGACCCAGGGCTTTTTTTGGTGGGGAGATTTCTTATTACTGAGTTGGTTTCTGGGATTGCTATTGGTCTGATTACCGTTTCAATTTCTTCCTGTTTCAATCTTGGGAAGTTATATGATGCCAGGAATTCCTCCATTTCCTCTAGATTTTTCCTCTAGTTTATTCCCCACATGCACATGTTCATAGTAATCTCTGATAATCTTTTGTATTTCTTTAACATGAGTTGTAACATCATGTTTTTCATTTCTAATTGTGTTTGTTCACGTTCTCTGTCTCTGTGTCTGTCTGTCTCTCTCTCTCTCTCTTTTAGTTAATCTGTCCAGAGGTTTGCAATCTTATTTATCCTTTCAAAGAACCACCTTTCCGTTTCATTGGTCCTTGGCATGATTTTGTTTTTTTTGGTTTCTGTTTTCTTCAACTGTGAGTTTATTTTATTTTATTTTATTTTTTATTTTTTTGAGTTGGAGTCTCTGTTGCCCAGACTGGAGTGCAGTGGCCACTCCCGGCCACCGCAGCCTCGACCCGCTGGGCTCCGGCGATCCTTCCGCCTCAGCCTTCCGAGTAGCCGGAATTACAGGCATGCGTTACCACGCCCGGATGATTTTTTGATTTATTGTAGAGATGAGGTCTTGCTGCCCAGGCTGGTCTCGAACCCGCGGGCTCAGGCAATCCACTCACCTCAGCCTCCCAAAGGCGCGGGATGACAGGCTGAGCCACCGAGCCTGGCTCTGTGAGTTTATTTTAATGATTACCATTGTTCTTGTCTTTCCAGGTCTTTTAGGTGCAATGTTAGACTGTTTACTTGAGATTTCTCTATTTTCTTGATAAGCATGTGCAATGCTATAACCTTCCCCTAAACATTGCTTTCATGGGGTCCCAGAGGTTTTGGTGTTTGGTGTTTGTGTCTTTGTTTTCATTTGTTTCTAAGATTTTTTTTTTTTTTTTTACTTTTGCCTTGATATCTGTGTTAACTCAAAAGTCATTTAGAAGCACGTTGTTTAATTTCCATGTATTTGTGTGTTTGGGCAGGTTAATGTTGGTGATGATATTTATTTTTATCCACTGTGCTCTGAGAAGATGCCTGATAAGGTTTCAACTTTTTGAAATTTGTTCACACTTGATTTACATCTGAGTATGTAGTTGATCTTGGAGTATGTTCCATGTGCTAATGAGAAGAATGCATATTCTGTGGTTGTTTGGTGAAGTGTTCTGTATATCTATTAGGTCTAATTGGTTGAATGTTGAGTTAAGGTTCCCGATTTTCTTGCTAGTTTTTTTTTTCCTCAATGATCTGTCTAAGGCTGTCAGTGGGGTATTAAAGTCTCTGACTATATTTGTATGGCTGTCTATGTCCTCTCTTAGTTTAATTAACAATTGTTTTATAAATCTGGGCACTCCTATATTGGCAGTGTATGTTCAAGATAGATATTTCTTGCTGATAAATGGAGTCTTTCATCATTACATAGTGTTCTTCAGTGTCCTTTTTAACTTTTATTGGTTTAAAATCCACTTGGCCTAGTATAAAAATGGCTACACCTATTCTTTTTTGTTTTCCATTTGCCTGGACGATCTTTCTTCAGCTCTTTACCTTGAGCCTGGGGTTGTCATTAGTGGTGATATGGTTTCCTGAAGTCAGCAGAAGGATGGCTCGTGCTTGAGGACAGAACTACTGAACTAACCCAGTCTGACAAAAACAAGGAGAAAAGCCTCAAGAAGAATTAGCAAAGCCTACAATAAGTCTGGGATTATGTAAAGTGACCAAATGTATGGTTGATTGGCATCCCTTTTGAGTGGCATATTCAGTCCATTCACATTTATGTTAATTATTGATATGTGGGAGTGTGTTTCTGTTATATTTCTATTAAGAGGCTGCTTTACTTTTTAGGTTTTATGGTTGATTTGCATGGCCTGTAAACTCTGTGTCTGCCCATGCTTTTGTGGTAGATGGGATCATTCTTTTGATACTGTGCTTAGAACCTTTTTAAATATCTCCTGGAGGGCTGGTCTCAAAGTGGCATATTCTCTTAAGGATTGGATGTCTAGAAAGGATTTTAATTCTTCTTCATTAACGAAGCTTAGCTTGGTGAAGGAGTAAATTCTTGGCTGAAATTTCTTCTCTTTAAGAATGTTAAAAATGGGACCCCAGCCTCTTCTGTCTTGTAGCGTTTCTGTTGAGAAGTGTGCTGCAATTCTGATGGGTCTTCCTCAGCAGGTGATCTGTTCCTTCTCTCTAGCTGCTTTTAGAACTTTTTCTTTCATGTTCACCTTATGGAAACAAAGTATTATGTGTCTTGGGGATGATCTTCTCATGTAATACCTCACAGGAGTTCTCTGAATCTGTTGCACCTGTTTGACGGCCTCTCTGGTGAGAAAGGGGAAATTTGCTTGGATGACTTCTTGGAAGGCTTGCTCCAGGGTGTTCTCAGTTTCTCCTTCTCTCTCAAGGATGCCAATCAACCATACATTTGGTCACTTTACATAATTCCAAACTTATTGTAGGTTTTGCTAATTTTTCTTGAGCCTTTTTTCCTTGTTTCTGTCAGACTGGGTTAGTTCAATAGTTCTGTCCTCAAGCTCTGAAATTCTTTCCTCTACCTGGTGAATTCTGCTGCTCATGCTTGTCATTGTGTTTTGAAATTTCAGGAAGAAAATTCTTCATTTCTAAGAGTTCAGACTGGACCTCTCTCATATTGGCCAACTCAGCTTTCACACTCTGGACTGTTTTCGTTGCCTGGATGACCTGTGCTTCCATCTTCTCGTGACTCTCCTTAACCGTCCTTGTCATCCATAGTCTGAATTACATTTCTGCCATCAGGGACAGATCATTCTGGATGAATTCCATTGTACGGGATCTGGGAAGCCCTTTGGTGGGTGTGGACTCATGAAGACTTTGAGGATTGCTGGTGTTTTGGTTCTTCCGCACTTGTGATAGCAGACTCTTCTCTTTTTCGTTTTGTTTTTTAATTAGATAAAGTTGCTGCTCTTGCCTGTCTCCCCTCCTCTGGCCCGCCTGTGGGGGAAGGTAGCAGTGGCAGGAAGGGTGGTGTTCTGAGGGGAGACCATCTGAAGCGGCTTCACCGGTGCAGTCTGGCAGAACTGGGATAGGACCTTTTCTCTATTTCAGATTCTTTCCCCTCTCTCTGGGACAGGCTAGAGGGGGAGTTGCTCCCCAGGCTGCTTGCTTGTCAGCAGGGTCAGCAGGTAGCCGGGCAGGGCACTGCAGCTCTCCTCTGTCTCAGATGCTCTTAAGGGTGTGGACTGGACTTCTCCAATCCGGGCACGGCCACCCCATTCGCCCAGGGGTAGGACAGAAGCAGAGCGGGCTTGTCGTTCCTTCCCTTGTCCACGGGTGGGCAGGGCCACTGCCATCCAGTGCTGTGCACCTGGCCCTGCCTCTTAGGTCCAGCCCTGCTGCGTGGAAGGGGCTGTAATCAAAATGGCGGCCCCCTGCGGGCAAGCCACACCTGCAACCTGGTGCCAGTGAGACTTCCCGAAATTGGTGAGCCCTGCTGAGTGCTGGGGAGGGAGGGATGGGAGCACACTTCTACAGCTTGCGAGTCCGGGGAACTGGGATTCCCCAGGTTCCACGTGGGGCCCAGGGGTGTCTCTGTCTCTGCCCGGGGCAGCCACGTGCCGGCTTTCTGGCCGGCACAGAAGGGGAGAGGATGGCCTCCCAGGCTCTCTCTCCCTTGGCTGAGACTGCAGAGGCCACGTGAGGTGTGCAGAGAAGAAGAGCTGTAGCTTTCACTCACCCCTTGTCTCCCCCAACGCTCTCCTGTTCTCGCCTCGGGGCTGCCTCCAGGGGTGTCCGGGCCTGGGAACTGCCCCTCCTCTGCGGTCTTCAGACCTCGGCTCCTGCTTTCAGGTCACCCCCCGAGGCCCCTGGCCTGCGCCTCTGTATAGGCCTCTTTTCAGAGAGCGGCAATCATGTGATATCTTTAGTCGGCAAAACATTTTGGCCCAACCCCAAGTCAGCAACTTTTGATTGTTCCAGTTTTTCTATTTTTTTTATTTTGGCCATTTTGATAGACGTGTTTTAAAATTTGCATTTCCCTGAAGGCGAATGAGGTTGAACATTTTTTTCAAGTGCTTATTTGCCCTCTGTATTTTGTTTTTGGTGAAATATCTCTTCATGCCTTTTGCTGATTTGGATTTTATTTTGAGTTTTGAGAGTTCTTAATGTATGCTATATACCTGTCCTTTTCAGACATGTGTTCTGCAAATATTTTCTTATAGCCTGTATATTGTCTTTTCATCTTCTTAACGGTGCTTTTTTTCACAAAGCAAACATTCTTCATTTTGATGAAGCTCATTTTAGCAATTTTATATTTTATGTATCATGTTTTGTTGTCAAGTCTAAGAACTCTTTGCTGAGTCCTGAATTCTGAAGTTTTTCTCCTATTTTTTATCTTAAAGTTTTATACATTCACATTTTACATTTAAGTCTGTGATCTATTTTGAGGTGAGGTTCAAGTTTTGTTTGTTTTTTGTCTATGAGTGTCCAATTACTTAAGAACCATTTTTTGAAAAGGTGATCTTTCCCACATCAAACTGCTTTGTCAAAAATTATTTGGAGGCGGGGTGTGGTGGCTTATGCCTGTAATTCCAGCACTTTGGGAGGCTGAAGTGGGAGGATTGTTTGAGACCAGGGGTTCGAGGCCAGCCTAGGCAACAAAGAGAGACCCTGTCTCTATAAAAAGAAAAAAGAAAGAAAGAAAGGAAAGGATGAAAAGAAAAATTAGCCAGGCATGGTGGTGCATGATTGTAGTCCCAGCAACTTGGGAGGTTGAGGCAGGAGGATTTCTTGAGTCCAAGAGTTTGATGCTGCAGTGAGCCATGATCAAGTCACTACACTCCAGCCTGGGAGATAGTGAAACCTTGTCTTTAAAAAAAATGGGGTATATCTGTGTTGGTCTGTTTTGGGGTTCTTTGTCTGTTCCATTGATCTATATGTCTAACCCTCTGGCGATACCACACAGTCATGATTATTGTCACTGTATGTTAGGTCCTGGAAATGATTAGGCTGATTTTTCTCCCATTTTAATCATCCTTTTCAAAGTTGTCTTAGCTATTCTAGTTCCTTTGCTTCTTTATATAAACTTTGGAATAACCTTGCCTATATATACAGAAACGCCTGCTGGAATTTTGGTAGAAATTGCATTAAATCTGCATATCAACTTGGGGAGAATTGACATCTTTAGTGTGTTTTATCCAGTCTATAAACATGATATACCTTACCATTTATTTAGATATTATTTTATTTTGTTTTATTATTTTTTATTTTTTGAGTTGGAGTCTCACTCGGTCACCCAGGCTGGAGGGCAGTGGCTGCTCCCGGCCACCGTAGTCTCAACTTGCTGGGCTCAGATGATCCTTCTGCCTCAGCCTTCCAAGTAGCAGGAACTACAGGTGCGCGCTATCACGCCTCGCTAATTTTTGATTTATTGTAAGATGAGGTCTCACCAAGTTGCCCAGGCTGGTCTCGAACCCGTGGGCTCAGGCAGTCCTCTCAACTCGGCCTCCCAAAGTCCTGGGATTATAGGCTTGAGCCACCATGCCCCTCTTTTATTTTTTATCAGTGTTTTGTATTTTTCTTTTCTTTTTTTTTTTTGAAGTCTCACTCTGTCGCCCACACTGGAGTGCAGTGGCCACTCCCGGCCACTGCAGTCTTGACATGCTGGGCTCTGGCGATCCTTCCGCCTCAGCCATCCAAGTAGCTGGAACTACAGGCGTGCGCTACCACGCCCGGCTAATTTTTTTGATTTTTATTATAGAGATGAGGTCTTTCCAAGTTGCCCAGGCGGTTCTCGAACCCGCGGGCTCAGGCAATCCACTCACCTCGGCCTCCCAAGGTGCGGATTACAGGCTGAGCCACCAAGCCCGGCTATTTTTCTTTTTTTCTTCTTTTGAGTTGGAGTCTCACTCTGTCGCCCAGACTGGAGGGCAGTGGCCACTCCCAGCCACGGCAGCCTCGACCTGCTGGGCTCCGGCGATCCTTCCGCTTCAGCATTCCAAGTAGCCAGAACTACAGGCACGCGCTACCACGCGCGGTTAATTTTTTGACTTATTGTAGAGATGAGGTCTCGCCAACTTGCCCAGGTGGGTCGCGAACCTGTTTTGTATTTTTCAAAAAACAAGTTCTATACATGTTTTCGTTAGATTCACAGTAAGTATTTTGTTTTATTTCACTTGATTATAAATCATATTGCATTTTAAATTTTGATATCCATGAATTAATTGCTAGTCTATAGAAATGCATTTGATATTGTATGTTTACCTTGTATCCTGTGACCTTGCTGAATTCACTTATTAGTGATTGGAGATTTTTTGCTTGTTTGTTTTTGTAGATTCCTTTAGATTTTCTACATAAGCAATCATGTTATCTGCAAATAGGAGCAATTTTATTTCTTCTTTCTCAACCTATATAGTTTCATTTCTTGTTCTGATCTTATAGCATTGACTAGAACTTCCAGCACTATGTCGAGTAAGAGTGATGAGAATGGACATCCTTACTTTGTTCCTGATCTGTCTGGAAAAACCTTCAGTCTTACCACTAAGTGTAATATATTAGGTGTAGGGTTTTTTTGGTAGATGCTCTTTATCAAGTTGAGTAAGTTCTCCTTGAAGTAAAGAAATCTTGAGCACAGGTTCAAGACTAGCCTAGATAAGACTAGATGAGACTTCAACTCTACAGAGAGAGAGAGAGAGAGAGAGAGAGAGAGAAATCTTACCTCCCTTTACCCCCTTTATCTGTCCCATCTATAATACAATTGTTTTAAATACTTATACATACATTTAAAACCACCACAGACGGTGTTACAATTTTTGCTTCAACTGTCAAATATAATGAGGACAATCAAATCAAGAGAAAACAGAAAGTACATATATTTACCCATATTTGTACTCAGTATATCCTATCTTCCTTCCTGGTGTCCTTTCATATTGTTTCCCTTCTGTTTGGAGAACTTCCTTCAGTCATTTTTTTTTTAAGGTGAACCTCCTGGTGACAAATGTTTTAGGCTTTCTTTATCTAAGAATGTCTTGATTTGTATCATTCTTAAAACATTCCTGTATAAGCTTCTAGAGACAGAAAGAAAAGAATTTTTCACACTAAAAAGTGTCATTTCTAAGTCTCTCAGCAATCGTTTCTGAGGTGATGATTGCTGACTTCGAGACTGGCAACTCATCTTAATAAAAACATTCACACTGTACGTTATTCCGGCTCTCTAGGAGGATCAGAGACAGTCGAGGCAAGACCACTGCACTCTTCAGTGAACTCCAACTCAAAAAAAAAATGTGTCATTTCTTTCACTCCATGGCTTCTGATGAGAAATCCTCTGACACTCGAGATGTTTTTCCTCTGTAGGTAAAATGTTATTCTCATGCTGCTCTAAGACCTTTTTGTCTTTAGTTTTCAGAAATTTGACTACGATGTGCTTTTGTGTATATTACTTTGAATGTATCCTATTTGGAGTTAGTTCAGCTTCTTGAATTTATGCATTTCTG
Organism: Cephalopachus bancanus; assembly: GCA_027257055.1. Taxonomy (NCBI): domain Eukaryota; kingdom Metazoa; phylum Chordata; class Mammalia; order Primates; family Tarsiidae; genus Cephalopachus; species Cephalopachus bancanus. Next base: position 385,018 of record JAPVLO010000484.1, read on the forward strand.
TCTTTTACCAAATGTGGAGAGTTTTCAGCCATTATTTTTCTAGTACTTTCTTTAGCCCCATTTTCTCCTCTCTTTCTGGGATTCCAATGACATGAATGTTAGATCTTTCGTTGTAGCCCCACAGATCTCTGAGGCTTTGTTCATTTTTTTTCTGTTGCTGATTGCATAGTTTCTATTGTTCTATCTTGCAGTTCACTGATCCTTTCTATCCCTCCATCTGCTCATGAGCCCAGCAGCTGAGTTTTTAAAAATGTTTGGTTATTTTTTACTTTTCAAATTTCCATTTGGCTCTTCTTTGTATCTTTTTTTTTTTTGCTTTTAAATATTTTTCTATTCTTTGCTGAATATATTTTTTTCATTTGTTTCACACTTATTTGTCATTGCTCATTGAAGCATTTTTATGGTGGCTGCTTTAAAAATCTTTCTCAGATCATTCTAACATCTCTGCCAGCTTGCTGCCAGCAGCTATTGTTTGTTTGTTTTTGTTTGTCTCATTCAATTTAAGATACTCCTGGTTCTTGGTATGCCGAGTGATTTTCTATTGCAATCTGGACATTTTTGTATGATATTAGGAGACTCTGAATCTTACAGTCTCTTAATACAACTTAGTTGGCTCACTTAGCTGGCATTCCTTGACACCACTCTGGCAGGAGTAGTGGGGATTGCCAGGTGAGAGTAGAAGCCTGGGTTTTCCAGGCGGCCTCTGGTCCTACACGTGGGAGAGCTCCCTTGTTCTGCTGGGCCAGGATGGGTCCTGCAGATGCAGACTAGACCTCCACTGATAGTCCTTGACTGAGGGCGTTAGTAGTGTCTCATTGTAGCTCCCTATGTTCCTTCAATGACGCAAGGGGAAGGGAGGCTCCTTACCACTCTATGGGCATGAAAGTTCCTGGTTCCTCTCAGCCTTCTCAGACACAGCCCTGGTAGGATAACTGAGGCATCTCATGATAGCGTGGTGAGGCCGGAATTCTGGGTTCTCCACTCAGCCTCTGCTGGCGTGAGTGGGAGGGAGGCCACAGTTTTTTCTATGATATTTTGCAGAACTGTTGTTATCCAAAACTTTTGTCTTGCTAGGCTGTTCCTTTCCTTGTCTTTTGACTAGATATGCAGGCTTTTGTTGTAGTAGTTTTCTATGCCTATTGGTAGTTCCAGATTGTGGCATCTTAAGCTTTAAGCCTGGAATGTATAAGGCAAAAACAAAACAAAACAAAACAAAAAACCAAGGAACTCACCACTGTGTGGTTCCCTGCTGTCTCCGTTTTCCAGGGCTGTCATGGCGAGTGCTACTTGTTCAGTGGCTTAAACAACAGGAATTTATTTTCTCGTAGTTCTTGAGGTTAGAATTCCAAGATCAAGGTGTCAGCAGAATTGGTTTCTTTGAGGCCTCTCTCCTTGACTGTGTCTTCACGTGATCATCCTTCTGTGTGTGCCTGTGTTCTAATTTCCTCTTCTTAAAAGGACACCAGTCAGATGGGATCAGAGCCAACTCTAATGGCCTCATTTTACCTCAGCTGCCGCTTTAACGATCCCACCTCCGCAGCCACTGGGGGTCAGGACTTCAACATGCACGTCTAGGGGGACACAACTTAACCCATGACCTTTGGGTCTCCAGGTCTCCGGCTCACCCGCCTTCTTCTCTCCACCTTTCAGAGTCTCATATTTATCACCTGCGCAATGTCCAGAGTTTTTAGCTGTACCTAGTGGGAGGAATAGGGACAAGCAATATACTTGTGCTCCATCTTTAGAAGCAGAAGTTCTCCCACTGAGTTGTCCCATATACTTAGTGGCCCCGGGCAAGGTCTTGACTAAGGCCAACGAGCAGAGAAGGGCAACACAGCTCCTAAAAGGAGCTCAGCATAAAGTAAAAGATCAGAACCAGGATACAAGAGCCTAGGGAGCATCTCTGCACTGGAATTGCAACAAGTGAGGTCCTAGGTGGCTTAGGAAGTAAAAGAGAGGGATTCCAGCTAGCTAGAGGATGAAGGAAGGGGTGGTACTAAGCACAGAACTGGAACTTGGTACTAGGATCCATCCAAACCACTTATCCCTGTGCTGTGGGCTTGCCTTGAGTGAATTTGAGGAATCTCAATACCTTGGTAGGCAGATCACTTTGCTGGGGGTAAGGAACCTCAGCACAGAGTGTGGCGCAGAGTGGAAGCCACTTCTCATGTATGGGATAGTTATTGTTTTGGCAAACGAACAGGGGTCGGCACCAAGGCCAGCAGGGTCCATGCAGTGACACCGGTGGTAGCTGTCCTCGTGTATTGGCCAGACTGACCACCGACCTCAGGCCCACCTAGCAGGGGTGTCCCCATCGAGAGGCCACAGACTTCTACAGGCATACCTAGGGGTCTGCCCATATGACTGGGAGAGTTTAATCCCCTTGTATCACGGCAGCCCCAGATCAGACAGTCATGGTCGCCTATTCCAAAGAAATCACCAGGAGGACAGATTGGTAAAAATATAGGTTTATTGTTTCTTTCTTTTTTTTTTTTTTAGTTGGAGTCTCACTCCATCGCCCAGACTGGAGTGCAGCAGCCGCTCCCGGCCACCGCAGCCTCAACCTGCTGGGCTCCAGCGATCCTTCTGCCTCAGCCTTCCAAGTAGCTGGAACTACAGGCGCGCGCTACCACGCCTGGCTGATTTTTTGATTTATTGTAGAGATGAGGTCTCGCCAAGTTGCCCAGGTGGGTCTCGAACCCATGGGCTCAGGCAACCCACTCACCTCAGCCTCCCAAAGCGCGGGATGACAGGCTGAGCCACCGAGCCTGGCTAGGTTTATTATTTCTTACAGGAGGGAACCAATGGTGGCTGGTCAGCATAAGGTTTCCTGCCCCCCCCAAAAAAAAGATGTGGAGAGAGAGCATATATCCCCAGCATGGTAAAGGGAGCAAGCATTATGTGCCAAGAAGAAGAAATGAGATGTCTTCTCTTGGAAGCTGCCGTGAGTTTGTAGATATCCATATCTCCAAAGACACTTCTACTGGACACAGGTGGCCCTGGCCAAGGGCCATCCTCCCGGTTGGAAGACAGTTGTCAGCAGGGGAGGGGGAACGAAGCCCATGTCCTGCATCTTCCCCACACACCTGCAAAAAACTGCATTTCCTGCTGTCATGGACCTAGCTGCTGAAACACCGAGATCTGTGATACTGATGTAAAAATGAACTGACCTGTCATCAGCAGGTACAGTCCGAGCAGCACATGAGTCATTGTTGCGGCCCTGGTCTGAATCTCTGGGCTACTGCCAGGAGGGGAAATGTGGGTTTTAAAAATGAAAACATCATCATTTCTTAGGCAGGAAGTGCTCCAACACCTCCTGTTTCCTCCAAATCCCTTGACCCATCTGGTGGCTGCCTTGTCATAAGATTTGAATCAGGATGGTGTGGCATGCCACGGAATTGCACGAAAGGGAAACCTCTTTAAGGCTGAGAGGTCGCCACCAGGGTTGGCAAACCATATCCTGATTCCTGCTTTCATTTTCCTGGAGCAAAGGAGAGCTGGGCCTTGGATGCTCTGCAGACATCCCTCACTGCCTGGGAGCACATCTGTCTCCTGGGCATGTGGGTCAGCCCCCTCGTCCCCAGTCCTCTGACTGCCACTTCATGGAGAGGAAGGGTGGCATTGCTCCCTCCTGAGTTGCCTCAGAAAGGCCCTCTCTGCCCCTCAAGGAACGAGGTGGTGGGGGACTACACTTTATGGATCCTAGTCTCTACTTACTGGAAAGAAGCGACAACATCTTGCGATGTTGTCACTACCTTAGGGGGATTTCTGGGGAAGAGGGAAGTGGTGCCATTTTGGTGACAGTAGAGAGGAGCTGTGTGTAGTCACAGAGTCACGTCTTCAGTTTTTATGAAACTCAGGTCAGTTTTAGCTCTGATTGTCTTCCCTTCAGTCAACTGCTCATAGCTTGAATCTAGGACCCATGGAGGAGCCCCTATAAGCCTGTAGTCATGCTTGGCCGTGCTCCCTGTACAAGAAACGATGTTGACAGTGATCTTTCGGAATCCAAATCTGATCTTGCTACTCCCCAGCTCTGAAATTTCCCGAGGTTTCCCAGTGCTTTTAGGCTGAGCCCACACTCCTCAGTGTGTAGACACTGTGCCCCTCGATCGGACCTTGTTAACGTCTCCCGCCCTGCTTCCCCCCGTGTCGCTCCCAAGACCACCCTCCTGTGATGGCCACACATCCTCACTGAACTGTCTGCAGCCTCACAGAACTCCATGGCCCTCACATCTCCATGCCAGCGTACGCACCGTTCTCTCGGCCTCTACGTGTTTTCCAGATGACCAGGTTAGATGCCTGGCCTCGGTGTGCTTGTGATGTACACATCTTTATCACACCCCTTAGCACATCCCACTAAAGTCCTGGTTTACTTGTCTGCCTTCCCTACTTGGCTATGAACTAAAAAAGGACAGGGACTGTTACTCATTTTTGGGTTCTTGACACATAGTAGAAAGCCTGAACCCTGGGCTTAGTCGGCCCTCAGTACATACTTGTTAAGTAAACGAAGTAAATGAGTGAATGGGTGACCCATTATTTTTTCCCCCACAGGACAGTTCATTACGATACTACTTCTTATTTCCTAAGCGTTCAGACACAAATCTTCAACTAAACTCCGCAAATATCTATAGGGCACTTACTACATGCCAGTCCTGCACTAGGCACTAGAGATACAAAGACAAAGACACCCAGTCCTGGAGACCCTCACAAAGCTCCCAGCCTCGAAAGCTGCCCACTGGACGGCAGCAGGGAAGTCTAGACCGAGACACCTGCCGTCAGACCCAGGCAGGATTTCCACCAGGAAGGGTCAGTTCGGGTCAGGGGCTCCTGCTCAGTGAGCTGCGTAAACAACAGCCAGCCTTTTCCAGGCCTCGCTCCCAGACAAGAAAGCTAGGATGGGCTTGTTAGGCAGCTGTGGTGCCCCTGCCCACGGAGCCCAGAGACCCCGGGGTGAAGGCAGGCGGCTGGCTGGCTGGAGGGCCTGGCGAAGGCCTCAGGGGAGGATGGGCTGGTGAAGCCGCGCTTCCTGCGAGCTCTGACTCAGGTCGTGTAGAGATTTGGAAGGACTTTTGTGTGTCTTTCAGAGGGGAGTTGATAGACTCAGGGAACACCTAAGACCTCCACAGCCACTAATGGTGCCACTGATGGGAACAAAGGTTTCTGTCCCCTATTTTTTTTTTTTTGAGTTGGAGTCTCACTCCGTCACCCAGACTGGAGTGCAGCGGCCGCTCCCGGCCACCGCAGCCTCGACCCGCTGGGCTCCAGCGATCCTTCGCCTCAGCCTTCCGAGTAGCTGGAACTACAGGCACGCGCTACCACGCCCGGCTGATTTTTGACTTATTGTAGAGATGAGGTCTCACCAAGTTGCCCAGGCGGGTCTCGAACCCGCGGGCTCAGGCCATCCACTCACCTCAGCCTCCCAAAGACGCGGGATGACAGGCTGAGCCACCGAGCCCTGCTGTTTCCCCTAACTATTATCATGCCCCTATGATGGGTTCAGGATATTGACTAGAGAGGGGATTTTTCCATTTTCATGATTCCTTCAAAAGTTAGTAGGAGCTATCACACACTCAAGTTTAATAAGAAAGGTGGGAAAACTCTCAATCCACTCGGTTGCTTTTAATTTACTAGTCTGACATCTGTCTCCATTCGTTCACACTTCCTCACGCACTTATCGGTGGTCACAAAGTTCAGGAACGACGGTAAATACCCCTGGGAGAGCCAGACACAAGCCAAGCTCCAGCTGGGACATTAGTTCCGGAGGGGAGAGCGGCCGGAGGTGAGACCCAGTCTGTGGTCTAAACGTGTGATGGAAGCCTCCCCTTTGAATACAGAGGCTTTGAATAGAAAGAGCATAAACGAGGAGAGAGAGGCTGGGCGGGGGGGAGAGGGAGAGCGTGGAAGTGGGAGCAGGCCCTTGAACACCAAGGGCAGCTCTCTGGAAGTCTGGTATGGTTCTGTCATGCTGCATCGCCATCACAGAGGGGCCCAGGCTGAAGCAAAAATGGCCAAGACTCAAAGAAAATAAATCATGCAGACTCGGGAATGACCTAATTAAAAAGCTACTTTATCTGCTGCCATGTTCTATTTATAGCTGAAATATGGGCATCCCTGACAGGAAATCCAAATGACAGCAGACCCAGGGTTTTAAGGCCGTAGGTACAGGTTTGCTAAATAAATCATCTCTGTGCTCACGAGGGGGAATATTTTTTCCAGATGATTATGCTATTCTAACAATATTGTTAGTTCGTTTTCTTTTCTGCTTGAGATGTCATTCATGGGATGTATTTGTTACTCAGGAGTGGAGGTGGAAAAGTAAAAGGATTCCTTTATATAAACTCTTTTTCTAAATAAATATGATCTTCACAATACACCATCATTCTTAATATATCCTAACGCTGGTTCACAATGCTGTCTTTTTCAGGTCATGTGGTAGCTGCTATCTTCAGAGATTATTGTAAATAACCTCACTGTGTTTCACTGAAACCATCTCCAAAAACAAACCAGTAAGAAAAATATTTAAAGGAGAAAGATGTGGAGCCTTATATCAAATGTTAAGAGAAAAAAGCATATTATATACTGTATATATATAATCAGACCCAAATTTCTGAAACCCTGTTGTCCAGGACTTGAATGGAGACGCCAGCAGGTTCTCTCACTGCCTTAGGGACAGTGGCAGAATTCATCTTTCCAGGAAGATTGCTCTTTAGTTTTGGGGGGAAAAAATCTTTAATAAGCCTTTCAGTTCTGGAAACAGCATTCTTCAGCCTGAGGATAGCCCAGAGGCCTTTACAAGAAAAAAAAACAACCAAATATACACTTCCCAGTGCTGAGCGAAAGTGTTTTTATTATAATGCTTCAGTTTAAGGCAAGATTTGAAATGCTGATCCTTGTGGCTCTAGTATAACTCTAAAACCGAAACAAACGGGGATGTGTAATTTGATGGGTCAGCTTAGCTAGGCTGTGATACTTAACTGTTTGACCAAACGCCTGTCTAGATATCTCTGTGAGGATATTTTTTAAGATGAGATTAGCACTTAGGTCAGTAGACAAGAAGATTACCTTCCATCAGGTGGATGGGCTTCATCCAGTCAGTTGAAGGCCTTAAAAGAAAAAAAGACCTCTCTCCTGAGCAAGAAGGAAGTCGACCAGCAGAGGGCCCCTGGACTTGAATAGGCATTGACTTTTCAGCTTGCTGGCCAGCCCTGCAGAGTTTGGACTCGCCAACCTCCATAGTCATGTGAGCCATAAATCCTTCTCTCCATACACATACACATCCTATTGGCTCTGTTTTTCTGGTGACCCCTGAATAAGACACAGATTTGCACATTAAATACTGCAAGCTACACAACCGGTAAAACTGAACAACATGACAGATACTGTTAGTTTTGTGGAGCTACTGATGTTAGGTTTCATAGTGGAAAGATGACTTCTTAGAAATGTTTTAATATTTCATCTGTTTCTACATTAGATTTTTAGAACTGTATAAATGCATTGTACCAAACCACATAAATAACTTTAAGGGTTGTTGTTTTTTTTTTGGCAAGTCTTGAAAAATTAGAACTGATGCTTAATTAAATTTTACCAATAAGCAATCTTCAAATCATAATTCTATAAAGCTGTTTTACTCGTTGAAGGATAAAATTAGCATTATGGCATTACTTAAACTTATATTAAATCTTATCCAACTCAATTATTGCTGGAACTGGGAAGAAAAGCATTCTTCACTGCTTACAGACTATTCTACTTGGTGCATACAAATACAAAACACTCAGTACAACCACTTTTATTTTATTTTTTGAGTTGGAGTCTCACTCTGTCACCCAGACTGGAGTGCAGTGACCGCTTCGGGCTACCGCAGCCTCGACCTGCTGGGCTCTGGCGATCCTTCTGCCTCAGCCTTCCAAATAGCTGGAACTACAGGCGCGTGCTACCATGCCCGGCTAATTTTTTGATTTATTGTAGAGATGAGGTCTCGCCTGCCCAGGCAGGTCTCGAACCCACGGGCTCAGGCAATCCACTCACCTCAGCCTCCCAAAGCACGGGATTACAGGCTGAACCACTGAGCCCGGCTAGTATAACCACTTTTAAATGAGTACAACTCAGTACTCGCTGCCAGAGGACAAGATCTTTACAATTCTGCATGCTTATATTATCATAGGCTATGGCTGATTCAATTCTTATACCACTTTATTCAAGTTGTTATAAACCCCTTGTTTATACAGTGTGGCATGCTATCATCTGGGCTTTGGTTCACAAACTTCACAAATGCAAATGCAGGCACTAAAAATTTTTGCCAGTGCTCATTTGTAAGCAGGTCCACCAGAAAATCCAGAAAATGTTCTTAAAAGTAAATAAACAAATAATTATGTATATAATTAAAGTGAAAACACAATATATTTAAAATAAGTATAAGCTTTTACATGTAAAGAGCTCTCATAAATATTAGTAAAGAATGAGAAATCACTTTATCAGTGGAGAAAGAACATGAATAGGTAAGTCACTAAAAAAATGAAAGAAAAAATGACATGGAAACATATGAAAAGACTTCTGGTTAAGCATGGCAAATTGAACATAAACATTTGTCTTTGCTCTCACATGTATCCCACTAAAAGCGAAGGAAGAAATTAAAAAAGTGTAACTCCACAGTTTCAAAGGAAAGACAGCAGGTGAGTATTAAGGATGTTATTTTGGAAGCTGGAAAGCAGACAGACCAATGGCACTTGACTTAGCAGTCAGAGCAGAATCTAAGACCACAGGAGTGGGGAGTAGCAATGGACACAGAAGCCAAGAAGAAGCAAACCAATTCGCATAACACCCCCAAAAGGTTCAGAGATGGGAGGTTCCAGAGACCTCCATAAACAGGTATATGAGGTGAGAGCAATAACAGAGAATTTGTTGAAGTGATTATAAGGGTAGTAACACTCCAGGATCCCTCTTTTCTGCCACACAGCTAAGCAATACCCCTACCCTGCCCCAGGAGAAACTTGGCAGTTGACTTTCCCTCTGAATGTGGGGCACCAGATGTAACTGAACACAGGGGTACAAGTAAACATTCATGTACTAAATGGAGACATCCTCACCTCTAGTTTTCTCCTCATTTTGTGTCTGGAATGTTTGTGGTCAGGCAGGAGGTTGGAAGATTTTTATCTGGGGAGATCAGCCTACGAGAAAAGAACTAGAGGTACTGGCTTTTGGGAGTTCTGCAGTTTCCACTTGATCACCCTGCAAGGTAACTGAGAAGTTAAAAAAATAAAAATTAAAAAATTGTCATCCACACACATAAAGCTTCCAAGCAGATATTTTAAAGTCTCAATTGTAAATCTGAATAAACAATTAAGAATTATCAGACATTGGCCGGGCTCGGTGGCTCAGCCTGTAATCCCAGCGCTTTGGGAGGCTGAGGTGAGTGGATTGCCTGAGCCTGCGGGTTCAAGACCCACCCGGGCAACTTGGCAAGACCTCATCTCTAAAATAAATCAAAAATTAGCCAGGCGTGGTAGCGCACGCCTGTAGTTCCAGCAACTTGGAAGGCTGAGGCGGAAGGATCACTGGAGTTCAGCAGGTCGAGGCTGCGGTGGCTGGGAGCACGCCACTGCACTCCAGTCCAAAAAAAAAAAAAAATCAGATATTGCAGAAAGGCATGACATGAAAGACAGAAGACTGGTCTGCTCAATAGCAGCTCCATAAGTTCAAAGACAATGGCGTAATGTCTTCAGAATTACCGAGATGTTATCTCCAAGTTGGAATTCCATACACTATAATTAAAAATATAGATCAAATAAAGGCATTTTCAAATATTGTAAGGTCTCAAAAATGCAAACTTTATGTGCCTTTTTATTAAAAGCTACTGGATGATGTTCTTCACCCAAACAAGCTAATAAATAAAGACGATGAGAAAAGTATTCAGAAATAGGGAATCCAGCAGGACAGAAGGGAAAAAATCTCTAGGATTTCCTGCTGGAAAGAAATAGATGCGAGAGAAACAGACCAAATTGGTGCAAGAGGACAAAGAGCACTAGAAAAGATGTGTTTGGGGGTAAGAGTGGGCCACAATACTATTGGAACATACTGGAGAATTTTTTTTTATTCTGTCAGAAATCTTGAAGATAAAAGATGCACTACAAAACTAAGCAAATAAGAGGCAATTAATAACTCCAGGAAAAATAAACAATACAAAGAACAGTATCATAGTATGCAACATAGTTTTCTTGTAAAAAATATTTGCATGAGCATCATCTGAAAAAAATTCTACATTGATTTAACAAAAAATAGTTATCCAACGATCTTGGGAAGATGGAGAAAGTGTATGGTGAAGCGTGGGACTAGAAGAGCAGCAGAGGGAGCCTAACCCCACCCACACCTTCTGTAGTGGAAAGTCAACTGATAGTAAGCAATTAACACTGAAAAAAGGTCAAGCAGATAGTAAGTAACGCGTCTAGTGGATAGCAGGTAACACTGAAAAACTAGGAATGAGTATTAAAATATGTATTATTTAGAAATGAAGGTAAATGAAGGGAGAATAGGATACAGATGTTGACAACATATGCAGACAACTGTTGTTTTGCATTATAAGCTTGGTTATAATGTTGGACTTGTTAAGCCTTATTGATCCCTGCCTCCTGGGTTTCATACCCTAATGTAGTCTCTTCGTATGCGACTTGGGTTGTGTAACCGATAGGATATTGTGGAAACAAGAGCGTGACTTCAGAGGCTGGATCACAAAAGATACAGGGGCATCTGTATTGCTCTGTCTATTGGCCCCTCTGTTCCGGAAGAAGCCACCTGCCAGCGAGAGGGACACTCGAGCAGCCTGAGGGAGAAGTCTGTGCGGGAAAAACTGAGGCTCCCTCTCAAGTCAGCCTTGCTAAGCATGTGAGTGTAAACTAAAAATAAGATACTAACACGTGAACCTACTGAATAGATCTCCTCTTGGCCGAGGAGACACCAGACAAACTTAAAAGCTGAGTTTCTGGCCATGACGGGATGGGATGGGAGATTAGACATGCCTTGTTATACCCCCTCCTTTTGCAGTTTAGATACAACAACTGACCAGCATTACTATTTGTTTGTTTGTTTTTGAGTTGGAGTCTCACTCTGTCGCCCAGGCTGGAGGGCAGTGGCACACTCACAGTCACCCCAGTGTCAACCTGCTGGGCTCAGGCAATCTTTCCGCCCCAGCCTTCCAAGTAGCTGGAACTACAGGTGCACTACCATGCCCAGCTAATTTTTAAAATTTATTGTAGAGATGAGGTCTAACCAAGTTGTTCGGGCTGGTCTCGAACCCATGGACTCAGGCAATCCACTCACCTCAGCTTCCCAAAGTGCTGGGATTACAGGCTGAGCCACCGAGCCCAGCCTAGCATTACTGTTAAAACAGAGATCATAAGACTGACAGAACAGACTGTGGCAATAAGATATCAAATTATGAACAGGGCCTAAGGCCATGCCAGGCAAGGTAAAGTCAGGCACCCCTACACTTAAAGAATAAACTATGTTCTAACCGGTACAAGGTTTTACTTTTTCTATATTAACTACACACGCACTGGCTCGAGATAGGCAATACTGAAACAACTGTGGCTCATCCACCACCAGACACTGACTAATTGACCACTGTTCCACCAGCCACAGCTTTGGACAAAAGACTGACTTTAATAACTTTCTTCTGATCAGAGACCACTAACCATGGGCTGGCTCTTGCTGGTTTATAGAGGCTGCACACTTCACTGCCTTCGTGTCCTGAAAAGATCTTTTGACATGTGAGGCCTAATTGTAATATATTTAAGTCTCCACCCCAAGGTGAACTTGGGTTGTAGGTAACTTGCATGTTTGTTCAATATGCACGTGTAGCCCCATTTTCCTAAATATCCATAGCTCCTCCTGTATCTGTCAAATGTCTACACTTGGCCAACCCAGTTGGCTTAAATTTCTGTCTCACTGCTTCCTCCCTAGAAGTGCCTGCCCTATGAGCTTTGAGCAGAGGCTGGACTTCCCAGCCTGTCAAAATGGCCTGCTTGCGGGCTGTAACCCTTTATAAGACATCAAGTCCCCTCTCCTTTCCAAATTTGTAAGTCATGTGATTTCTAAGTTAACATAAACCATGTTGGAAATAGATCCTCCAGCCCCAGTTAAACCTTCGAGAGATTGCATCTGCTACCAACATTCTGGCTGCAATAGCGCCAGAGACCCTGATCCAAAACACCCATCCAAGCTGCCCTTGAATTTCTGAACCAAGAAACAGTAAGATAGCAGTTTTTTTTTTTAACTTTTAAGAAAAAGTGTTAAATGTTTGCTGCTTGGCTTTGTGAAGTAGTTTGTTACATAGAAACAGGTAACGACTACTAGTAACCACAGGCTGGAGAAGGTACGCAAGGCTGGACAAGGAACATTCGGGAACAGCCACGGCCCAGTGTGAGTGTGACTGGTCATCAGGACAGGTGACCCCAGGATGGGTTTGTGAGACTCGCTCACTCCTCCTGGAGCCTCCCAGAAATGGTAGGGAGGCTGGTGGGGAAGGGCGGGAGGGCTGGACTCCTATTAGCGGGAGATGTGACATTTGGATTGTTTTGTGGTGTACAGTCCTGCACAGCGACACTGCTGGCTTCCGACCTGGCACGAAGTAGGCACATGGGTTATACATGACTCGGCTGGAAGGAAACTGTAATAATGAAGGTATCTGGGTGGTGGGATTATAAGTAAACGGTCACCTGCCTTCTGTATCCTTCCAACCTTTCCATTTTCTGAAGTAGGTTTGTGTTGTGGTATAATCAAAGCGGATCAAATTAAGGCGAAAAACCATCCTGTAATTTTTTTCAAAATCCATCATTTAAATGCATTGAAGCCCCTGACGTCTCCCAGTGAATTGGATGGCTGCAGAATTGATGGGCGGAGCCTGGCTGCCTGGTATGCGGAGGCTTATGGGGGATGGGGCGGGACGGGGGTCAGACCAACACAGGACACTCCACGCAAAAGGAAATTTACTGGGACCACACAGGATGGCTCATAGATTTGAGGGATGAATTATTCAATAAACCTCAAAAAGAACACAGACCAAGATCACACTCCAGGGTCTCAGGGACTATCAACAGGGCCTCAGTCACCTACGGGGATTCCTTGCTCTCAGCACCCTCTGCTCCACTCCCTTACTCAGCTTTGCTTGGACTCGTTTTCTTCTTTCGCTTTCTCTGGCAGGACCCAGAATCTCCTTCTTCTAAATCCAGGATCTGAGAATAAAGAGACTCTCCCCATCAGCTCTACCAGGAAAAAAAAAAAAAAGAATCCTAACTGGCTTGTTCCTTGATCGATCACTGAGCCTGTGCCGAGGGGTACAGGCCACCATGACAGAGCCACATGTCCATTCCTGGGGTCAAGGACAGGATCTGTTATCACAATGAAGGAAAGACTGCAGGCAAAGACAAGAGACACCGCAGTGGCCTTAGTGAAGTCGAGAGTGCTATGCAAATGTGACTATTAATGCTAAGTTTTAGCTCTTTGCGGCTCAATTTCTCCTTACCTTTAAGATGGGAGGAAATATTTCCTGCCTATTTTACAAGATTATTGGGGAGTTTAAGTGAGATAATGGATGTGGAAGTCCTTGGTAAATTATGGAGGATATAGAAACCTAAGGTGTTCATTATGGATTAGACATTTTTAATTTTATTTTTCCCTGCCTCAGGTTTATTTGTACAAATAGCACAGGAGGACATCAACCCCACACAGACAGCATCCTGGAGGTCAAATCAGTCCTTCTGTCCTCACATTGGCAGACAGGGGCCTCGACTCTGGAGCTTTTGTGGGGGTCTGGGCACCTTCAGGAGGGTCTGGGCACCTTTGGGAGCCAGAGCAGGAGCTGGAACTGAAGCTGGAGTTGCAGGTGAAGCTGCAGCCGGGGCCTCAGTCTGATCCTCGGCCTTTGGCCGGCATGAGCCTGCGGCCTTTGGCAACACGGGCACGAATACGCTTCCCAAGCTTGGGCTGGGCCATGTATGCAAGTCAAGTCAGCTTGCGGCTGGGACCCGTTGGGATCTTGGGCTTACCCTCCTTGGGCTTTACAAGGGCCTTGACAGCCTCAGCACGTGCGCTCATGGCCTTGGCGTGGTTGGTTGCATCTTCTTCGGGCCTTTCCTGTTGTGTTTCTCGGCAAAGCGCACGCTTCTCAGGAACTTGGGATCCACCCCCTTAAGAGACTCGTATCTTTGTGATCGGGGTTTCTTGATGCCATTTTCGGGACTGGTTGTGTGTGGTGTGGTTCTTGGACTTGACCATGTCTGCACCGTAACCTGCAGCTCCTAAAGCGCTTGGGACCAGAAGAGAAATGGATTAGACATTATTGATTAGACTGTATTTTTTTTTTTACATTTTAAGTAAAGACAAAGCAAAAAGAAAGCCTAAGTTTTCAAATGGAAATGTCAGCCCCTTCATTGGGTGGCTCCTTTCTAGACCTTTCGATCACTAGAATACTTTAAAAGTGCCCTTGAAGCCGGGCTCGGCGGCTCAGCCTGTCATCCTGCGCCTTTGGGAGGCTGAGGTGAGGAGACTGCCTGAGCCCGCGGGTTCGAGACCCGCCTGGGCAGCAAGACCTCATCCCTACAATAAACCAAAAAATCAGCCGGGCGTGGCAGCGCATGCCTGTAGTTCCGGCTCCTCGGAAGGCCGAGGCGGAAGGATCGCCGGAGCCCGGCAGGTCGAAGTTGCGGGGGCCGGGAGTGGCCACTGCCCTCCAGTCTGGGCGACGGAGTGAGACTCCGACTCAAAAAAAATAAAAATAAAAAAAGTAAAAGTGCCCTTGACTTTATGAGACTAGGGCAACCCAGATCTGTCTTCTTCAGTGCTACCGGACTCTTCTGCCACCTTCGGCAATGTGTTGGACACCTGTGGGAATGTGCCCACCCCGAGCAGCTCTCCAAGGGCACATGTGCATGCTATCCTGCGGCCTTGCAGCCAGTGGAGTTGTGAGTCACTGCTGTCCTAGGAAAGGGACGGAGGGAGCCAGAGACATGCTTTAGTTAAGCGTCATTTTACTGACAAAGACCCTGGGTCACCTGTCGCAGATGCTACTGATATCCTTGGCCACCTCTGCCTTCACCTGTAACTTCAGAGGATGGTCCCTGCAAGCTGATGGCTTCTCCCATGGAAGCCTGATCAGCCAACATGCAGGGCAGTCTGGGTGATGCTAAGGACTCCGTGACTCCCAAGGGCAAACTTCAGCCCAAGCAGGTGGCACTGGTGAGTTTCTCTCTGTGCCTCAGATGAACAACTTTGAGATATTTCCATACTCTGTTTTGAACTTCAGGTGCCCCAGGGGAACCCTGAACACCCTCTATTGAGTTTTCTCCCTCCCTAACCTCATGTCTCCAGTTCTCCCTTGTGCGTCCAAAGATCACCTTCCAAATAAGCCATTTGTCCCCAAGTTCTTTCCTGCCCTCAGGGAATCCAAACTAAGACACACAGGGAGTCATCTGACCTTACTTTAAGTCACAACTGTCCGAGTAAATGTGGATGTGCAGTGAGCTGCTCACAATCTAATCTCTGCAACCAACCACCAACCTACTGACCAAGCAACAACCAATCAAACAAATAACTAGACAAACAGAGGGAAAAGCCAATCAACCCACTAACCTACTGACCAAACAACTAAACACACAAACAAACAAAACCAACTAACCAACCAACCTACCGGCAAACAAACAAAAAGCACAACCAGACAAACCAAAAAACAACCAACCAAACAGCCACTAACCAATCAACCAGCCAAAAGAGTAAGAAACAACTAACCAAACAAAAGCCATGTTGTACAACCTGAATCCACCAAAATCTCCATGTGAAAAACTGTGTAGAGGCTGAACTTGTGACTTCCAACTTGATGAATATCAGATGTCAATAAACCAAGTGGACCCGCTTATCATAAATAAGAAAGGCGCTCAAGCTGCAGGGGCGGCTTACTTTGCCCTTTGGGTGGGACCCTTTGGCTAGGCAGAGTCTTGAACAGTCTCCGTGGTTCAGAGTCAGAGGTCCAGGTTTAGAAGTACAGAAATACCATTTTATCATTTCCCATAGAGTCGAGGAGGATCTGGAGAGCAGGCTCCCTGGCCAACTTCACTAGTACACATTGATAAGCCAGAGCATTCCTTAGAAGAAAATGCATCTGCAGAGGGAGAATGTGGGCTGCCATCTTCCCAGGACATGCCATGCGGCAAACAATGCGGGAGGCAGTTCTCAGGCCAGAAGGCTGTGCTCCAAGCACAGGCTTAGAGCAGGAGAGGAGATGGTGATCAAGGGACACTTCTATCCAACCAAAGCGAGTTGCAAAAACGCCCTTCTTGCCCCTGGAGACATTTCTAGCTAGAGAATAAGAGTGTACTTCCGGAACTAGGACACTTGCCTCCTGCATGGGCCCCAGAAAGCACGCACTCTGACCCTCTGTTCCCCCGTTTCTTCAGCCCCCACATGCAAATCACCTCCACCCATGTGTGAGTACCTCTTGTTTTCAGACATGGGGTCACCAGAATTGGTCCAGGCACATGCTTTAAGTTACACTCCAGTCCGGCAGATACGACCTATTCGTCCCCTTGGGTTTCATGTCTTCCCGGTCTCTTAGGTAACTAGAACCCCTCTCTTGGGGGGCAGGCAGCTCCTGCCATCACTGATATGTCAGCTTTTCACTCATTGTTCTCTCAACGGGCGCCCCTGCCTCCGAATCCCAAGGGGTGAACTGCGAAGTCACCAGGAATGTCTTTTGAAATCTCGCACTGATTAGGGACCCAGAAGTAGAGAGGAAGGCCCTTCATGGATGAAAACGTAACGAGAGAGATTACCGTGTGCACAAAATATAAAATCGTGATATCTGAACTCATACCTTCGTGGTGATACGAACTGGGAAAAGACTGCTTTGTATCCTCATGTCTTTCTCAAGCCGAGATAAGGGCCAAAGCTTGATGTGAAATGAAATGTTCAGACCACTCAGAACCACCTAGATCTAATTTCCAGTGGACGTGTCTAATGGCTGACTTGATTATTAGCCGGATGATACCGGTGCAACTTCTGTGAGTCTTATCACCCCACTGTCCAGACCAGGGGTCCTCAGACGACGGCCCGCCGAGGCCATCTACCCGGCCCACCGGGCGTTCCGGCCGCCGCTGCCCGTCCGGCCGAGCGGCCGACCGCCCCGGCCCGCAGTGCGCATGTGCGGAATGAGCGTCGCGCTCTCCGGCCGCCCCCCTCGCGCTGTCGCCCGACTCCGCCTCTCGGGCTCGGGCGTGGGCGGGCGAGGCACGGGCCGGCCTGCGCGGAGCCTGCGCGGCCCGAGGACCGGGGCTGGGACAGGTCGGGACTTATTTTCCTGGAGTGAGGAGGTCTGTTGTTTTTAATTTTGCAGTTGGTAGGGCCTTTTCTTGCGGTTAAGGGGGGCCTTTTTTTTTTCTGAAGTTAGGAAGTCTATTTTTTTTTAATTTTGCAGTTAGTAGGGCCTTTTCTTGCGGTTAAGGGGGGCCTTTTTTCCCTGAAGTTAGGAGGTCTATTTTTTTTTTTAATTTTGCAGTTAGTAGGGCCTTTTTTTGCGGTTAAGGGGGGCCTTTTTTTCCTGAAGTTAGGAGGTCTATTTTTTTTTAATTTTGCAGTTAGTAGGGCCTTTTTTTGCGGTTAAGGGTGGCCTTTTTTTTCCTGAAGTTAGGAGGTCTATTTTTTTTAATTTTGCAGTTGGTAGGGCCTTTTTTTGCGGTTAAGGGGGGCCTTTTTTTTTTCTGAAGTTAGGTCTATTTTTTTTTTTTTTTTTGCAGATAGGGGGCGCCTCTTTTTTTGAAGTTAGGAGAGCCTTTTTTAAAAAAATTATAGTCCGCCCCTCCAACGGTCTGAGGGACAGTGAACTGGCCCCCTGTTTTAAAAGTTTGAGGACCCCTGGTCTAGACAGCGGAATGTAGAATCAGCAGGTCTTATTTTCCGGCATAGCTGGGAACAACTGCAGGGCTGGATTTTTTGGTCTGATGTCCTATAGGACAAAGCTATACTTTTTTTCTTGCCTGGAAGGGGGAGGGCACAGCAGTAAGCTCCTGGAGAGGGAGACCCTAGAGGCCTCGAGGACACTTGCTACATGTGCCTATTCTGAAGAAGGACTTGACCCAGGGTAAAATTACAAGTGCCTTTGGCACGTTGTAGACAGGGAAAGTCCTGGATCTCTCTTCTGTTAGGGGTCCACGGACGTGAAATTTGTTTTGCTCCTTACCCTTGGAGACTCCTGAATTAAATCCAATAGAAACACATAGCGCATTTGAAGAGTTATTCAGAGTGGGCAGGGTGCGCACACGTGAACCAACACACACGCCAGCCAGAGCGATTTACCAAGCTGCCTTCCCCCAAGGAAACTGGGTTTTCAAAGGTCGCATCCAGAATCAGCATCCATCCGAACGCCACAGAGAAGCTGGACCGATTCAGCTCCTGCCAGTGCCTGCAAACGAAGTCCGGTCCGCTGTGCGGAGAGCCTAACGGGAATTTCTGCCCGAATGGGCGCCAGGGGCAGAGCGCAGCCGAGAATCGGGCCTCGGGGAGGGAGAGCCGGGCGAGTGTGGCCGCGGCTCCGTCTGCGGGGAGCCTGTCGAGACTGCACCAGAGGGAGGCCGGAGAGGGGCGGAGGGGTCTGCCACGCCCGCAGGCCCTGGCTGTGCTGCTGGGATGTCCTTTTCTTCAAGAACGCGTCACACCCTTTGCGCCCGTCTTCCGCGGGAATTCAGGAGGCTGGCGACGCTGCCGCTGCTCCGGTGTAGCACGTGCACGCACACGCCTCTCCTGGATGGCCTTTTTTCCTGCATCTGCGAGGCAGACCACCCAGGTAGGAGGTTTTAAGCCCAGAGAAGTGAAGGAACCCACGCGACGCCTTCGGTGATTTTGTCCATGCAGCACTTCCCTTCCAAGACGCCTGGGTTCTCGGGAGCAGAGCAGCGTCCTTGATTAGACAGTGTCTGGAAATTCTTCTTTGAATAAATGCATTTATCTGGTTTCATTTTGTAAGTAACCGGATAACAGGGCACTTAATTTCAAACCCTTCAGAAACACTCGGATGTTAACCTACACTTTTTTTTTTAAGATTCCAACTTGTTGGAAGGCTGGGGTGGAAAGATCATCTGAAAAAAGAAAGAAAGAAAAGAAACATGCTCAAGAGATGAAGTTATTTCCCTCAGACAGTTACTTTCCCTCATTTTGCCAACTACACTTGGAATTGTCAAACAGAAGATCCGGTCAAACAGTAGACAGGGGAACAGGGATTTCCTCCACTCCAGTTAACTGCAACCAGATATCCAGCCAGGGCCCATACTTGGATTTCACCAATGGTCTGACAGTGACACCCATCACTCACTGAACGGCTGGCTACTGAGCAACTTTGGCTGCCCCTTCTCAGGGAATTTTCAGAACTGCCCGTTAAGCATGGCCGGTCCCATTGTTTTTTGGGGTTTTTTTTTGAGTTGGGGTCTCATTCTGTCGCGCCGTCCACCGCTCGACCTGCTGGGCGCCGGCGATCCTTCCGCCTCAGCCTTCCGAGTAGCCGGAACCACAGGCGCGCGCCACCACGCGCGGCTCATTTTTGATTGATTGGAGAGACGAGGTCTCGCCAAGTTGCCGGGGCGGGTCTGGAACCCGCGGGCTCAGAGCATCCGCTCGCCTCGGCCTCCCAAAGTGCTGGGATGGCAGGTTGAGCCTCCGTGCCGGCCTGCCGGTCCCATTGGATGGATGGGAAACCCGAGGCCGCTGCATCGTGGAAAAAAGCAGGCCGCGACTGCTTAGCGCCCCGCTTTGCAGAGCCGTCCACGGGGAAGCCAGGACGCGCCGCCGGCAGACCCTCCCCGCCTCCCACCCCCTCCCCCCTCTCGCCCGCCGCCTCCCCGGGTCTGCGAGGCCTCTGGGTCCCGCCCGGCGGCGCGCGCCACGACGCTCAGCCTCGCGGGTGAAACCCTGCGCCAGCCCAGCCGAGACCGGGGCGCGTGGGGCCCGGCTCCCCGGCAGGCGCGAAGCCGCGCGGCCTCCGGGGCCCGGACGCGCGCAGGGCCGGCGGCGGGGTCCGCCCGCCCTCCCGCGCGAGACCGGCGACCGCAGGGCCCGCGCCCCGGAGGCTTCCCGCGCGGCTTTCGCACGCGCGGCGCGCAGAGACCCGCGCGTCCTGCGGCGGGAGAAACCCAGAGCTCCTCCAGCCCGGTTCCCCGCAGCCAGACCCCTCGCCAGGGCCCGGACGGGGGCTCCGCGGCCATCAGACCCCAGACGGGTCGACCCTCCCCTGGGCGGCTTGTTCTCCTTGGGCGAGCACGGTGGTTCGGAGCGTGCCCTGGCGCTCAGACCCGGGCTCCGGCCCCCGGGCCGTGCGCAGTCTGGGCGCGTTCCCAGATGTTCCCCGCCCGGCCTTCCTCCAGGGGTGCTGCCTGTCTGGCGGTGCCGAGAAAGGACTTGGGAAAGATGGGGCGTCTCTCGTGCTTCCTGGAACCCAGGAATGCTCTGTAACCCGTGGGTCTTATCCCACAAACCAGACGTTTGAAAGTCCCCGAGAGCAAAAGGAATGGGTCGTAACCACAGCCACTGTGTCTGTGGACGACACGGAG
The DNA here is from genome assembly GCA_027257055.1 of Cephalopachus bancanus. NCBI lineage: Eukaryota > Metazoa > Chordata > Mammalia > Primates > Tarsiidae > Cephalopachus > Cephalopachus bancanus. The sequence goes on from JAPVLO010000484.1 coordinate 405,594, forward strand.
CAAACAGTCCTCAGCCTTGCCTTTGCCTGGGGTCCCAGGTCACTGTCACGGCGACCAGCGACCGACCGCAGGAAGCTACGTTCGCCGGAACGCGGTCTGGGAAGATGCCCGTCTGTCCTGAAGCCGCGGAAGTCGGTGCGCAAGACGCAGACAATGTCCAGGAAGATGGCAGTCTCCCTCTTAGTGCAGGCTGGGTCCCTTGGGAAAAAATCTTCCTCTTATGGAATTCGTGTTTCACGTTAAGGTGGTACAGTCCGGGGACTGAGCTCCATAACGCAGCAGCGGCCTCTTAAGAGCCAGGGTTCTGAGATTGCATCTGAGCTCTCGTCTAACTACCCCACTTTGTATTTAAAAAAAAATTTTTTTAGAGATGTGGTGTACAATTCAGACTTAGGTGTACAAATGGTCATTGTACAAGTCACTTCGTATTAAATAGACAATAAAAGTGTGTATCTCATAGTTATAAAGGTTAGATGAGATGATGTTGACACCAGACACACTGGTATACAGCAATATCTAATATTCCTTATTCAACTAACAGTTGTTGCAGACCTGTTATTAGTCTGTCCCAGGCGCTGGAAGAGCTCCGTATCCTTAAAAACAGTAATACTATGTGATAAGTGATGTTTCTCACCTGGTGTTGGAGTTAGACAATAAAGATGGGCAATAGACAAAGTGCTATTGGGATCACATGGAAGAAAGCACGTAAGACTGTCTGGAGAAGTTTAGGAACTTGTACACAAGTTGAGATTTGAGTTGTGTCTTAAAGATAAGAAGGAATTCCTCCACAAAGAAGGTGGTTACCTCAGGCAAATATTATTTGAGCAGATACTGATTTGAATAGGCTCACATAAAATTGCAGACTACACTGGGAGGCATGAAGGAAGTGCGGGCAAACTTCCTCGGGGATTGCAGCAGAGGCCCTGGAAGCTGGGAAACAATCTCCACCTCTTGACAGCCTCACAAAGGGTCCTCACCTCCCATTTGTCTCCAGTCCCCTGTGGTCTGTCTCACTTCTGCCCCGCCTCCCCATGCGGCATTGAAACAGCAATCTCTCTGGTATTTACCTCCCTTTGTGCCAGTTCCAAGGAGCTCTTCTCAGCAGGTGTAGTGGAGCCAGTGGGTGGGAGGCATGTTTCCAATCTGTCTGAAAGCAATGCCAGGTAAGTATTAGAGATGTAGGGCACGGGCTTATCAATGTAACCAAGAGAATCTTACATTCCTGGGGTGAGGGGGGAGTACAAGAGAGACCCCAAAGAAGCCGGAATTTATTTATTTAAAATGTGTATTTATTCTTACATGTGTAAACTTCAGTTACCTTCAAAGTGCGCCCCGTTTGATGCAGTACCCCTGTCGAGATGCTTTTTCCACTGCTCAAAACAGTTTTTGAACTCACCGATTTTGATGCCTTTTAGTGCTTCTGCCATTTTTTATTTCACCTCTTCCACGTCAGCAAAACGTTTCCCTTTGAAGACTTTTTCCTGCTGGGGAGACAAAAAAATGTTGCTTGGGGTGAGATCAGGTTAATCGGGAGGGTGGGGCACAGGGTTCATGCTGTTTTTGGAACACTCAGCCTGGTGTGGGCAGGGACACTCATAAATCATGCATCACGAAAGGGCAAATGCATTGAAAGAGTCTAAAAAATAATAATAATAACTGAAGCCAAACGCAGCCTCTCACAACAATGCTAGCTGGTACACTGATACCAATGGGTTCCTAGAACACTTACCTAAGCCGGGCTCGGTGGCTCAGCCTGTAATCCCGCGCCTTTGGGAGGCTGAGGTGAGTGGATTGCCTGAGCCCGCGGGTTCGAGACCCGCCTGGGCAGCGAGACCTCATCTCTACAATAAATCAAAAAATCAGCTGGCGTGGTAGCGCATGCCTGTAATTCGGCTACTCGGAAGGCTGAGGCGGAAGGATCGCCGGAGCCCAGCAGGCCGAGGCTGCGGTGGCCGGGAGCGGCTACTGCACTCCAGTCTGGGCGACCGAGTGAGACTCCAACTCAAAACAAAACAAAACAAAACAAAACAAAACAAAACCACTTACCTAGTAAGGAAAGCCTATAATACAAAGGGCCCACTCTCAAAAAAAAAAAAGATAATTCTGGGTTTTTTGGGTCCCCCTCATATATATTTTAACTTGTTGCTGGATTTTATTTTCTAATATTTATTTTTGCAACTAATCTCAGGAGAACCATCTGTGAGTCTTTTCCTGCACTACCATTGTCGAACTTCAGCATCTAAGTTTTGCTAGTTCCATTAAACGATCTGAGTAATGTTCCATCCTTTTCTGTGTAAGAGTGAAATGATCTGCTCTTTAAGTATTTGGTAGAATTTGCCAGTAAATCATCTGGATCTATAATTAATTTTTAACTATAGATTTTATTTATTAACTAATTGTGGAATTATTAAGGTTTCCAATTCCTTTTAAGTCACTTCTGCTAAGTGGTATTTTTTTACATTTCTCCATCTCATCTAAGCTTTCAAAAATTAGCATGAAATTAGATCATATATTTTTAAGCCTCTGCTGCATTTAGACATAGTCCCTTTTTATTATTAATGCTATTTATTTTTTAAACAGTGCTTTTTATTGTGCTTTTCTCCTTATCTCCTTTAACTAATCTTGCCTGAGTTTGGTCTATTTAATAGTATTTAAAAAACAAATATTTAGCCTTATTTTATTGTGACTGCTATATATTTTGCACATTTCTGCCACTTTTACTATTTCCTTTCTTCAGTTTTGTCTACTATTCTTTTTTATCTTCTTAATTTGGATGTTTAGCTCATTCAGTTTGGGTGTTTCTTTCTTTTTTTTTTTGAGTTGGAGTCTCACTCTGTCGCCCAGACTGGAGTGCAGTGGCTGCTTCCGGCCACCGCAGCCTCGACCCGCTGGGCTCCGGCGATCCTTTCGCCTCAGCCTTCCAAGTAGCCGGAATTATAGGCATGCACTACCACGCCCAGCTGATTTTTTGATTTATTGTAGAGATGAGGTCTCGCTGCCCAGGCGGGTCTCGAACCCGCGGGCTCAGGCCATCCACTCACCTCAGCCTCCCAAAGGCGCGGGATTACAGGCTGAGCCACCGAACCCGGCTCCTTTTTTTTTTTTTTTAGGCAAGTAATTAAGACGACATTTCCTTCATAGTCCTGTTTTTGCCATGCTACAAGTTTTTACATGTGTTACATTTATTATTGTTCAGTTCTTAGTTTTAAAATTTCAATTATTATAGCTTTTTGACCTTTGAGTTATGTAGAGGTCTATTTTTTTTTAATATCCTTTTTGTGCTGGAGATTTTTCTTGGTGTCTTTTTTGTCATGGATTTAACTGCACCATTGCCAGGTGTGATCTGTATGACTTCAGACATCTGAAATTTGTTGAAGCTTACTCTGTGCTTGAAAACAATATGTATTCTCTAACTATTGGATGTAATGTTCTTTATATATTCATTAATTAGTTTTAATAGTGTGCTCTTCAAATCCTCTATTTCCTTAAAGATTTTTTTTTTCCATGGGGGGTGGGATTAGCAATAGTGGGATTCTGCTGGGGGAGAGGGGACACACTTCATCCACAAGGATACTTGCATAATGAACATTTGTATACTTAACTCTGAATTGTACCCCACATCCTTAAAATAAAAAGTTTTTTTTTTAAGATTTTTTTTTTTTTTTTTTTTTGAGTTGGAGTCTCACTCTGTCGCCCAGACTGGAGTGCAGTGGCTGCTCCCGGCCACTGCAGCCTCGACCTGCCGGGCTCCGGCAATCCTTCCACCTCAGCCTTCCAAGTAGCTGGAATTACAGGCACGCACTACCACACCCGGCTGATTTTTTGATTTATTGTAGAGATGAGGTCTGCTAAGTTGCCCAGGCGGGTCTTGAACCCTGGGGCTCAGGCAATCCACTTACCTCGGCCTCCCAAAGCTTGGGATTACAGGCTGAGCCACCGAGCCCAGCTTAAAAGATTTTTTTAATCTGCTTGTTCTATCAATTACTAACAAAGGAATAGTATAATTTCTGCTTTTGATGGTCGATTTGAAATTTTCTCCTCATTCCTCTGTCAATTATTGCTTTACATGTTATAATGTTATTTTATTCATTTCACTCAGGTATAGACTATTTCAATCTTTGATAAATTGATATTTCAATCTTTCATCATTATGTAGTTTCCCTATATGTGCCTAGTAGTGTCTATTTTGTCTTTATCTTTAAATCCATTTGGCTAGAATTTGTCTGGTATGTACTTTTGTTTTTATTTTTGAGTTTGTTTTTGAAAAATTTAGATGAGTTTCTTGGAAACAGTACGGAACAAATAGTTGAATTTTAAAATTTTAATCAATCTTTGGATTTTACTTTTACAGTTTAATCTATTTATATTTATGATTATTGATATATTTGAATTTATTTGTATACTCTATTTTTAAAAAATTTTATTTTGTCCTTATTTAATGGGTTTTCCTTTCTTTTCTTATTGTCTTCTTTTACTCTAATAATTTGGAAGTTTGCTCTAATAGTTTAAAGCTGCATTGTCTCATTGGGTAACCACTAACCACATGTAGTCATTCAGCACTCAGAATATGACTACCACAAATAATGACTGACTATAAGTGTACAATGCACAGTTGATATCAAAGACTTAGTACAAATTAAAGAAGGCAAAATATTTCATTAATTTTATATTAGTTATATGTTGAAATGGTAATATTTTAGATATGTTGGGCTAAATATACTATTGAAATTAATTTCACTCATGTCTTCTTACTTTTTTAATGTGATTACTGGAAATTTTAAAATTACATATATGTCTTGCATTTGTGGCTAGCATTCTAGTTCTGTTGGACCACACTGATTAAAAGATTATACCTAATATTTTAATATTTAACTTGACAAAGTCTAAAGTGAATAAAAATCTTTATTTCTTCCTGAATAATTCAAAGACCAGAACGATAACTTAACTTAGACCTTCCCAAGTCATATACTACTGTTTGCCAGTATTTTAGTTCTACAGGTTAAGCATCTCTAATCAGAAAATCCAAAGTTCAAAATGCTCCAAAATCTAAAACTTTGTGAGTGCTAACACGATGCCCAAAGGTCATACTCTCTAGAGAATGTCAAGATGGTTTGAAAAACAAAAAAAGGTAATACCCAAAGAAAATGTTCATGGGAACATTGAGGATTTTCTAATTTTCAGATTAGGGGTGCTCAACCAGTAGGCATGCAAAATAAATATTCCACAATCTGAAAAATATCTAAACTCCAAAACACTTCTGGTCACAAGAATTTCAGATAAAGGATACTCAACCTGTATTTTTTTTGTTAATAGCTTGCATAGTAGCTACTATTATTGCAGTTTTATAGAGATTTAAAGGAGAAAAAATATAATTATCTCAATAATGATGCTGAAAAATTATTTGGTAATATTCATCCATGATTTTTTTTTTTTTTTTTTGAGTTGGAGTCTCACTCTGTCGCCCAGACTGGAGAGCAGTGGCCGCTCCCGGCCACCGCAGCCTTGACCTGCTGGACTCCAGCGATCCTTCTGCCTCAGCCTTCCAAGTCGCTGGAACTACAGGCGCGTGCTACCACGCCCGGCTGATTTTTTGATTTATTGTAGAGATGAGATCTCACTGCCCAGGCAGGTCGCGACATGATTTTTTTTTAAAGCTAAGAGTAAAAGGAATTCCTTAACTAGTTTTTTTTATTGTCGTTTGCTTCATTTTGCTTTTTAAAGATGGAGTTCTGGCTATGTTGCCCAGGCTAGAATACAGTGACGATTCACAGTATAATCAGAGTACACTGCCTCAAGCAATCTTCATCTTTCCCACTCGACTTCCCAAGTAACTAGAACTACAGGCGCCCACCACTGCACCTGGTTTAGCCTGACTTTTTAAAAAGCACCTACAAAACGCTTATAGTAAACATCTTACTTAAAGGTGAAATGTTGAACTCATCTTGTTAAGATCAGGAGCGAGGTAGCAATGAGACTGATTTCACTTTTTTGACAGTGTTGTAAAACAACAGGGTGAAATATGAATTGGAAAGGGAGGAACAAAACTGCCATTGTTGGAGCATGATATGATCATCTATGTAGAAAACACAAAGAATCTCCAGGCACACCACTAAAATTATTAGATGACTTTAACTATGTGGCTAAATACAAAATCAATATTTTGGTTGCATTTCTACACGCCTACCTTAATCAGTTATAATAGGTAATTTTTTAAAAGATTTATACTAGCGACAAAAATATAAAGTGCCTAGGAACAATTCTAATATTTAAGCCTGCTCCTTGGAGGACATTATAAGAGTTTAAAGAAAAACATTAAAGATCACCAAACAAATGAGAAAATATGCCATATGCCTACATAGGAAGACTCAATATCTTAAAATGCAGTTTCTCTGCCAGTCTGTGTTTCAACAGAACTTCAGTAAAAAATCCCAACGCAGTTATTTCCTTTGCTGCTCCTGCTCCTCTTACGTCTTCTTTGCTGCCACTTTTTTCTCCTCTTCCTCCTTTTTTTTGGAATAAAACCTGACAACCTTGAACTAAAGTCCATAAGGACGGAAAAAGTCAGGAACTACCATGACCTTCCTTAAAAGAGAGACCTACCTATGCAATATCATAATCAAGCTATGATTTTCTGAGCTATAATCATTAAGACAATGTAGTGTTGACATAAGGCACACCAACTGCACATAAATACAACGGAGAACCTAGAAATAGGCCCCAGCATATATGTATATTTGATTTATGACAAATTCAGAAGACATTTTAGATGAATGAGGACTAAAGATGAAATCAAGTCCCTCCATTACATCCGACACAACAATCAGTTCCAGATGGATCAGAACTATAACACTTCTACAAGACAATACTTGAAAATATTTTTAAAAACTTAAAACTAGGACAAAAGGATTTTTTGCATGAGAAACAAAAGGTGCGAATCATAAAGGGAGGATTGATACCTTCAAGTACATTAAAAATAAGAACTTCTATTCAAGAGCTATCATAGAGTGAAAAGTCAAGCCACAGGCTACTAGAAAACACTTGCAACCCATATAATTATGACAAAGGGTTAGTGATTAGAATATATCAAGAACTCTTTTGCATCAATAAGAAAAAGGCAACCCAGAAAAAAAAGAATGAACAAAAGCTATCAGCAGGCACTTCTCAATGAAAGGTATCCAAGCGGTCAATAAACACGAAAAGATACTTAATCTCAATAAAAAATAAGAAAATATAAGTTAAAGCCACAGTGAGATACCGTGTCATATCCACTAAAGTTTTTAGAATTACATTTGAAAATGTTGGCAGGGCCGGGCTCGGAGGCCCTTTGGGAGGCCGAGGCAAGTGGATTGCCTGAGCCCACAGGCTCAAGACCAGCCCGAGCAACTCGGTGAGACCTTGTCTCTACAATAGATCAAAAATCAGCTGGGCGTGGTAGCATGTGCCTGTAGTTCCAGCTACTCGGAAGGCTGAGGCGAAAGGATCGCCGGAGCCCAGCAGGTCGACGCTGGGGTGGCTGTGAGCGTGCCGCTGCACTCCAGCCTGGGCAGCGGAGTGAGACTCCAACTCAAAAAAAGAACAAAATGTTGGCAGGGATTGGGAGCAAAGCATCCTCTTGGACACCGTCGGTGGGAATTTTCATAGGCACAAACGCCATGGAAGACAGTTTAGCATGATTAAATACAATTTTGTATGCACATGGCATTCCTCTCTTAGGTGTATACTGTAAAAAACCTCTTGCTCTGTGCACCCAGGGACAGCATCATGGCTTATGACATCCCCAAACTTGGAACAACCCAACTGTCCACCAACAGAGCAATGGCTAAAGCAGGCTCTGTGCTCATGCTGGAATAGTTCAGAGTAGTAATTACGAATAACTGCAGCCCAGAGGAATCTCTGTCCTGAGTGAAGGAAGTCACAGCACACATGCGATACGATTCCATTTTTACAAAGTTAAACAGGGAAACTTAACAATATCTAATATAGTCATCACTTACCTGTTATTTATTTATTATCTTCCTCATCTAGCCTCCAAGCTGCCTGAAAATAGTTTTGATTGTTTCAGTATTGTACCTTGAGCCTCTAGTAGAAACATAATACAGGTTTCTTTGTTGGTTTTTTTTTGAGTTGGAGTCTCACTCTGTCGCCCAGACTGGAGTGCAGTGGCCGCTCCCGGCCACCGCAGCCTTGACCCGCTGGGCTCTGGCAATCCTTCCGCCTCAGCCTTCCGAGTAGCCGGAATTACAGGCACGCGCTACCACGCCTGCTGATTTTTTGATTTATTGTAGAGATGAGGTCTCGCTGCCCAGGTGGGTCTCGAACCCGCGGGCACAGGCCATCCACTCACCTCAGCCTCCCAAAGGCGCGGGATGACAGGCTGAGCCACCGAATCCGGCTACACTTTTTATATGTACTTTGTCAAATGAATATCTCTTTTAGGGATTCATAGATATGCATGAAAGCTGTAACAAAAAGCAGTGGAACGATAAGCACAAAGTGAGAGGGTGGAGTGGGACAACTGTGTCATGGGCGGAGAATGCAGGGGACAATTAAGGCAGAGGTCATGTTTTACTTACAAGGTCAAGTTGCCACATGGAAGTTGGCTTTACTCATATTCTTTGCACTGCACACACAATATATTCCCTCTCTTCTAGGTGGGCTACGTCTATACCACAGGCTTTGTGCCACTTAGAATTCTCTCCGTTCTTTTGTGAGCCCAGATGGCTCTTGCCTTCATGGAGTTTGCAGACATGGAGAGGAAGACATTCGTCAAATGATAGCACAAATCTATGGTCACAAACTGGGATAAGCTAAAGAAAGGAGCCTAACCTAGTCTAGAGAATCATGAGGGGCTTCCCTGAGGAAATGGCACTTGAGCTGAGATCTGCAGGACAAATGGGAGGTGTGGGGCAACTCAAGAGTAAAGGGGTGGAAGGCTTGCAGGCCGAGAGAACAGCATGTGAGTATCATCCTCTTGGAGTTTGGAGGGCACTGGCGACCTTGAGAAAGCCATGTCAGTAGTGTGACTGGCAGGCAGCTGGGTTGGAGTGAGAGGAGAGTATGCAAGGAATGAGAGAGGGGATATCAAGTGGACACAGAGCTCTTAAGACGCTGGACTGGAGCCGGGCTCGGTGGCTCAGCCTGTCATCCCGCGCCTTTGAGAGGCTGAGGTGAGTGGATTGCCTGAGCCCGCGGGTTCGAGACCCGCCTGGGCAACTTGGCGAGACCTCATCTCCACAATAAATCAAAAATTAGCCGGGCATGGTAGCACGCGCCTGTAGTTCCAGCGACTTGGAAGGCTGAGGGGAAGGATCACCGGAGCCCAGCAAGTCGAGGCTGCGGTGGCCGGGAGCGGCCACTGCACTCCAGTCTGGGCGACAGAGTGAGACTCCAACTCAAAAAAAAAAAAAAAAAAAAAAGAAATTGGACTGGGAAGTGAAGGAGAGCAGAGAACAGGGCATCAGCTAGAAGGGAAAGCAACCTGGAGGAAAGATTTATTTATTTAATTTTTGAGTCAGAGTCTCACTCTGTCGCCCAGGCCAGAGTGCAATGGCACACTCATGGCCACCCCAGCATCGACCCCCTGGGCTCAGGAGATCCTTCCGCCTCAGCCTTCCAAGCAGCTGGAACTACAGGCGCAGGCTACCACACGGGGCTAATTTCTTGATCTGTTGTAGAGACGAGGTCTCACCAAGTTGCCCAAGCCGGTCTCGAACTCCTGGTCTCAGGCATTCCTCTCGCCGCCACCCCCCCAAAGTGCTGGGGTTACAGGCTTGAGCTACCGTGCCCAGCCAAGATTTGTTTTTTTAGACAGAGAAAATGTGAAGATGTCTAGGGCAAATGGAAGGGCTCCGATAGAAAAGAGAAACTGGACGTTCCCAGGAGAGTTGCAAGTGACAGGATCTCTGATGCAGAATCTGAGACGGATCTTCTACCACGAAAAGAGCCTGCCGGGACCCACCTACACTGTTTCTTGGAATCTGTTGACGTATGGATTGGGCAAAATGGTTACTAATTCAGGATCAATATTAAATTACAACTAAATAGTATATAGCCATCAACAAGTAAATATTACGTAGCCATTAAAATGTTTTTGAAGAATATAATGTTAAGTAAAAGGGCCCCCAAAAACCTAAATATTAGGCCAGACACGGTAGCTCACACCTACGCACCTACAGCACTTTGGGAGGCCGAGATGAGAGGATTGCCTGAGCCCACAGGCTCGAGACCAGTCTGGGCAACTTGGCAAGACCTCCTCTCTACAATAAATCAAAAAATTAGCTGGGTGTGGTGGTGCATGCCTGTAGTCCCAACTACTTGGAAGGCTGAGGCAGCAGGATTGCCTGAGTCCTGTAGGTCGAGGCTGCAATGACCATGAGCGTGCCACTGCACTCCAGCCTGGGCTACAGAATGAGACTCCAACTCCACAAAAAAAAAAAGCAACCAAATATACAGTGTAATCCTTATTTTATATTAAAAATGTAAGCGTCTGCATGTACTGTATGTGTGCATTGTGCATGTACCTATGTGTATGTATACAAATATGCTCACAAACCATGATATCAGCATTCTATTAGCTTCTACAGTCTTCTAATACAGCCTTCTGTCATCCAGCGTGTCAGTCTAAAAAAAAAAACTTCACAATTTGGAAATTTAGAAAAAGAGAGGAGAGTTTATTCCTTGTAAAGAGTCACAGCCTGCAAGGTGGTCATCCCAAGCTTCTGGCCAAGACCAGAGACAGGCACGTGGAAGGAGTGGCTGGTTTGGACAGGAGCTTTGTGCTGAATGGATTGGCTAAGCACACCCATTCAGCAGGAAGAGCTATGAAGATGTCACAATTCAGCGCATAACCCTGTGCTGTAATATGTAGTGTCATCTGTTTGCTTCATGGCTCCCTCACGAAGCTGGACTGTGAAGTCCTGATGCATGTAACATGTTCACTCTGGGGTGGAGACTTAACATGTAAATGTATCACAATTAGGGCCTGTGTGTCCAAAGGTCTTTTCAGGACACAAAGGCATTCAAGCACACAACCTCCGTGAACTAGCCAGACCCAGTCCATGGTCAGTGGTCCGTTACCAGGAGAAAGTTATTGAAGTCAGTCTCTTGTTCAAGCAAAGCTGTAGTTATGACTGGTGGGACACGGGTTCTGTTAGTCAGCGTCTGTGAGCCAGATGAGTTGTAGTTGTTTCAATATTGCTTATCTGGAGGCCATGCTTTGTTTAGCTGCCAGAGAAAAAGTAAAACCCGTGGCGGTTAGAACACAGTTTACTCTTCAAGTGTAGGGATGTGTGACTTAACCCTTGCCAGGCACGGCCTTGGGCCCTGTTGACGATCTGGCATCTTGTTGTCACAAAGAGTCGGTCCTGTCAGTCTGTGCTCTTCATTCTAACAGTAATGCTGGTCAGTTGTTGTCTCTACACTGCAAAGAGGAGGGGCATAATGACATATCTAACCTCCTGTCCTGCCATGACCAAGAACTCAGTTTTAAGGTATTTGGGGGGTACCCTGGCCACGAGCGTGTCTATTCAGTCAGCGGGGGCTTAGGAAAATCAACGCTCTCCATTTCTGATTAGATTCCTGCCTTGTTGTGATGTACACAAAAGAATTAGTCCACACTGGCATGGGGAGAGTTAACACAAATGTTAATGGCATGTCTATTGACTCCAGTTAATCCTCCTACAGCCACACACTGTGCGTTTTCTACCTTTGTAAGTGGTGCTATCCCAAACTGAATCCTACAGGGAAGACCCGTGATCCCCAGTTTCGCTCCCTTTGTGGTGTCTCCCTCGACAGAGGTCCACCCCTATCTCCTGCCCATCTCATGGCGGTCTGGGTCCCCATCACAGAGATTCTGACTTAAGGAGGTGAGGCCTGGCCACTGGAGAGCTCAGCCTTCCCCGGAGGCTCTGGAGTGGAGCCAGGGTTGAGAGCCACCCCGCTTTTGTCTCTCAGATAAGTTGCAGTCACACACACACACCCAGATGTGACTTCTTCAGGAGTTTAGAATACGGTGCAAGTGACAGATGGGCACGGTCCCCTGACATCTCCCTCTGTATTAGTCACCTAGGGCTGCCACAACCAAGTACCATCGACTTGGTGAATTTAACAACCAAAATATATTTTCTCACAGTCCTGGAGGCTAGAAGTCCAAGATCAAGGTGTCAGCAGGACTGGTTTCTCCTGAGGCCTCTCTCCTTGGCTTGCAGACAGCAGTCTTCTCCTGTGTCCTCACACGGTCTTCCTTCTGTGTGTGTCTGTGTGCTCATCTCCTCTTCTTCTGAGGATGCCGGTCAGACTGGATTAGGACCCACACTAAAGACCTCATTTTTCCTTAATTACCTCTTTAAAGATGCTATCTCCAAATGCAGTCACACACTGAGTTACTGGGGGTGAGGACGTCAGCGTCTAGGGATGTCACAATTCAGCGCATAACCTTGTGCTGTAAAATGTCGTGTCATCTGTTCACTTCATGGCTCCCTCACGAAGCTGAACTGTGAAGTCTTTAAGGGCAGAAGTGTTTTAGTTCCTCTCCATGTCTCCATTATCCAGCACAGCCGTAGTGCAACCCAGTGGATAATTGGAGGCACTGTGGCAATGCTGCACATGCTGGAAAGAGGTTGTGGTTTACGAGGTGACACCTATCAGTCTCTGGAGACCTCAGGGAGTCCCCGGCCAGGGAGTTGATGCCGGACAGTGAGCGCCGCAGGTGTCCTCTCTAGCTTTGCATCCTCTGTTGCACTGCTTTGCCTTGAGTTTGATGGAGGTTTTAGAGACCGATGTTAGAAGAGCAAACTCTCAGAGGGCTTCTGAGTTTTTAAGAGTGTATTTATTAACAGTGTTTTCCATAAAATAGTCTATTTAAAGGGGCAGCTATTTTCTCTTCTTCAAAATATTTTTTGGGACATAATGAATCACAGAAATGCTGTCTGATTGCATCATCCCAAAAGGATGATGTATATACATCTGCTGGGAATAAGACATCTTGTTGTTGATTGGAGATGAATTCCCAAGCATTCATTTCCACTCAAGCTGGATTTCTACCCTTTGGAAAATTGTAAAGCAACCTGAGATCCCAGGATACCACGAGGCTCTGCAATGGGATACAGATTTCTCAGCTTATATCCCCCTTTTGGACGGCTTCTCATCTCAGATCATTGAATATTAAAGCTAGAAACCCAAATTCCTCACTGATAAGGGATCAGGGGTTCACACAGTGGGCGTACAGGGCTTGCTAGCAGGGCACTGATCTGAGTTTCTAACACTCAGTCTGGGACTAATTTCCCTAGTTTCTATTCACCCCACCACTTAGTTCTCAGTCATTGCTTAAAAACCTTTCTGGAACAGGGTGCAATTAGTGAAAATTCAGGTGTCCGATGAATAGATAAATAGTTAAGACAGTTCTAATCTATTGAGGAGGAGTCCTCTGTAGGCCAGTTGCACCATGTGAATGAGAGAAGTATGCTTTGGGCAATGACAAACTGCTAGGCAACACTGAGTTATGTTATCTGGTGAGGAAGTACAGGCGTCTGTGACCTTGCCTCCATTTGATAACATCTGTGTACTTAATTTTTTTTTTGGTATTAGCAGCTATAGTTAATCCACCTTCTGTGGGACCTAAGATGCACCTAAATGTTTGGTCTGTTTCCAGTTTCGGAAAAGCTTTTAGGGAAGACCTCATTGGACCTCACCTAGCAAAATAGTTAGCTCCCCCTAGCCTCACTATCAAGTGAGTTTACAGGGCAAATTAACTCAAATGGCCCAGAGGAGATGTCTATTTTTTGATGTCCCAGGCTTGGAGACATCAAACTGAAACCTGGTTTGCGACAACGTGGACAACATTACGATTCTACCCTTCGTAGCTCAAATGCCCCCCAAGCACCTCCTGTGTGTGAAAGTCAGGCTAGGTGTGCCGGGAAACAGCAGGTACTGATCTTGCTTTCCCAGACCATGGAGACTGGTGTGCAAAGTGGACATGGCCACTGCCTCACTCCAGACAATCCACGTCGGGCTGGGCTGATTCTTAGTCATATTTACCCAGCAAAAGCTCAAAATGACCAGGAGCCAAAGCATTTGCTTGTGAGAGATGTAGTTGCCTTATTGAAAAACCACTTAGGTTCTCATCTTAGTCCATTCAGGCTTGCTGTAACAGAATACCGTAGACTGGGTGGCTCATGAACCACAAAAATTTCTCACAGCTCTGGAGGCTGGAAGTCTGAGATCAAGGTGCCAACAGAATCGGTGTCTGGTGAGAAGCTGGGACTCATGGATGACGCCTTCTCACCATGCCATCACGGGTCAAAGGGGTGAGGGAGCTCTCTGAGGTCCCTTCCACAAGGGCACTAATTTCATTCCATGAGGACCTCAGGACTCTCCCTCATGAACTCATCACCTCCCCAAAGCCTTACTTCCTAATACCATCACCTCGGGGCTTAGGATTTCAACATATGAATTTTGGGGGCACAACTATTCAGACCACAGCAGGCTCATCCTGTGTTTTCTCTTGTCCTGCAGCGCAGAATGAATTACTGCTGTGATGTGTACCTTGATTTATCTGCTGAGAGCAACGGTGCTCAACCTGTTATCCAAAGGTACACAAATGTCTCATCATCACTACCACTGGGGTTTCTAAATAAACCTAAATGGACCATCAGGAGTGCTTCGGTGAGTCTACAAGTCGGGGAGGACCTGGAGTGGAACTGAAGGACAGCTTCTCATGTCCCAGAAGGATCTAAAAAACACTCTCTTCCTGTTTCCTGCCCCGCGCCTCTATGCAAAATTCAGCGACTCTTGTAAAGCTGAACGTCTGAGTTCAGGAAAAGGAAATTAGTATAACAACAAAAGGGCTACAAGTAATGCTGAGTCTTTTCCATCATTTCATGAAAATGATTATATTCTACTAAAATATAATGTGAGTTAAATGAGACAGGTTCTGCTGACAACCTTACAAGCTTGGGGACCCAGTCTCTTGCTTGTCTCTGGCCAGGTTGTGACCGGGGAGCAGACCACCTTACTGCAGGCTTACAGTGTACCCTTGACGTCCCAGGCATTCTTGCCACAGATACTAGGTCTCTACAGGGTTCGGGGTCCTTCTTATCCTCTGTGGGGTGTTGGCACACCTTCGGGGGAGCCAGACGCACACTTTCTGCTGCGAGCAGTGACTGCGTGTGTTTTCTTTCTCCAGCGTCTGTTTCCTGCCCCCTGGCCATTGTCTCTGTCCTCCCGGCCTGTTCCCCTTTTGCTGTCCGCTTTAGGAAGGATTCACAAGTGTTACCACATGGCATGAAAGTAGGTTTAGGATGGACTCTGTGAAGCAGGAGGAGGAATGGCAGAGGTAACCAGCGGCTCCCTAAGGCAAGGATCAACTTGCCTGTCCGGTGTGTCACTTGCGCCTAATGCCTTAGCAAAGCAGTGCTTTTGACAGGTAAGATCAGCACACTGGCCATCTGTCTTACTACATCTGGAGGGATCAGAGGAGTGAACAGGTGGCTGACATGTGACCATTCTTTTGTAGTCACAGTCATTTCCAAGATGTTTGTAAGGGGCGCTTGTCACTCTGACACCCAGCTTTTCTCCCCTTTGCAGCACGTGCAGGCTTGCTGTTGCCTGGCGGCCTCTCTCCGGCATGTGACATCTCAGTAAGAACATAGCGCCAGGTGCCCCCTCCACCCACAGGACTGAAAGCCCTGGATGCTCCCAGCCCTTGACTCCCGAGCAGGATGATGTGCTGGTGGACAGCCTGAGATCTTTACATCCAGCGGTGGAGAGACACGGGCAAGCCTTCCTGCCAGGACCTGCACCACACCTGCTGCCTCAGCCTCCACCTTGATCCCATGGGATAATAAGAAATATATCTGTCCTTTGTTCACAGTTCCTGGCGCCAAGCTCCTAAAACCCTTGGCACTTCTTGAGTGATAAGAATGTCTTTGGTCGTTCATAAAGAGCCTGCCTATAATTGCGTATATGTACGGGGCACCGTGATATTTGGGTACATCTATCGGTGTGTAATTAGTACTTCTATCACCTCAAACTTTTGTCATTTATTTGTGTTGGGAACAGTCCGAATCTTCTCTTCTCACTATTTAGAAATATATGATAAATTATTGTTAACTATAGTCACCCTATGTTGCTATTGAACACAGAACCTATTCCTTCTGTCTAACTTATGTTTGTACCCAAAACCAACCTGTCTTCATTCCCCCCATCCCACTCTTTCCAGCCTCTGGTAACCACCATTCTATTCTGTACCTTCATGAGATGAGGTTTTTTTTTTAGCTCTCACATTTGAGTGAGCATATGTGATACTTTTCTTTCTGTGCCTGGCTTATCTCACTGGATATAATGACCTCCAATTCCATCCATGTTCTGTAAATGGCAGAGTTGCATTCTTTTTTATTGCTGGCTAGTATTCCATTGTGTCTGTATGCCACACTTTCTTTATCCATTCATCTGTCAATGGACACCTGGGTTGCTTCCCTGGCTTGGCTGTGGTGAAGGGTGCTGCAGCGAACACAAGAGTGCAGCCATCTCTTGGATATACTGAGTTCCTTTCTTCTATACCCAGTAGTGGGATGGCTGGATCATAGGGTAGATCTATGCTTAGTTTTTTGCGTAACACCCATGCTGCTTTTTTTTTATAGCAGCTGAACTGATTTACAATAAGAAGCCCTTTTTGATCACACCTGAGTTCATGCTAATGAGGTGATTTAGGATGGGGTTCCCAGGTTCCCTCAGAGCAGGCTGGTCACCAGAAAGATCAAGTGATTAAAGGGTTGGAGCTTTCCTTTTCTTTCTTTCTTTCTTTTTTTTTTTTTTAAGTCAGAGCCTCACTCTGTCCCCCAGGCTGATGATGATTGCGGTTACTGCAGTCTCAACCTTCTGGGCTCAGGACATCCTTCTGCCTCAGCCTTCCGAGTAGCTGGGATTACAGGTGTGTGCCACCACACCTGGCTTACTTTTTTAAAAAATTCATTATGGAAATGAGGTCTCACCATGTTGCCCAAGCTGGTCTCAAACTCTTGGGCTCAGGTAATCCACTCACCTTGACCTTGAAGTGACCTTGATTCCCAAAGTGCTGGGATTACAGGCATGAGTCACTGTGCTCAGTCAAGTTGGAAATTTTAATCCCACTCACTGACCTCTAGAAAGGAGAGGGAGCTGAAGATTAAGCACTATTTTAAAACTTTTTTTTTTTTTAGACAGGGTCTTGCACTGATGTCCAGTGTGATCACAGTTCACAGTTCACTTTAGCCTTGAACTCCTGGGCTCAAGTGATCCTCGTGCATCAGCCTTCCAAGTAACTAACTACAATGCCTGGCTAATTTATATTATTTTACTTTTGTAAAGACATGGTCTCACCATGTTGCCGAGGCTGGTCAAGGTCTCCTCCGCCTCAGCATCTCAAAGTGCTGGGGTTATAGGGGTGAGCCACTGCCCCCAGCTAGAACCTCCTGAATGAGACTTGATGAGCTGCAGTGTTTGTGACACATCAAGGGCTGGCGGGGCTCTCCAGGCTCACCTGGAGAGGGAACGGAAGCTCTGTACATGTAACCCTCATACCTTGCCCGTTACACCTCCTCCATTTGACTGTTCTTGAGTGGCATCCGTTAAAGCGACCTGGTAATTGTAAGAGCCTTCCTGAGCTATATGAGATTTTCTAGCAAATAATTAAACCCAAGGAGAAGATCATGGGAGCTCCTGATTTATAGCTTGTCGGTCAGGAGTACTAGGTCAGAAGCCTAGGACTTGCAACTGGCTTTGTATGAGGTGGGGTGCAGTCTTGTGTCACTGAGCCCTTAAGCTGTGAGGTTCGTACTAACTCTGGGTAGTTTACATAGAAATGGAATTGAATTGTAAAACACCCAGTCAGTGTCCGGAGAATCAGAAAATTGGTTGTTGGTTTTGGAAAACACCCCAGACCTATACACTTCCAATGAATTCTCTCTTTGCATATTTGCCTGAATTGGTTTCTACAGCTTTCAGCCAAAGAACCTTAAGTTATAAGGCTTTATTGAAATAAAATCTTACCCAGAAGCCCAATGAATATAGAAAGTGGATGAAATTGTGGTTGCTTTGTTGAATCAGAGGAGAGGGTGTCAGCCCAGAGCTCTGCTTGTGTCAACTCCTTGCTTCCTCTGCTTAGGGGTCCTTGGGGTCCTCCTTGGAACCCTTGGGGCTTCTGCAGACACCGTTGAAAAACAACTACATTAGGAAATGATATCTCCATCCTAGGGATTGGAGTCCCAATTAATCACTGTGCCTCCTCCTCTCTAGACTCTAAACCACAGGGAACAGATGTGAGGATACGAGCAAAGATTGTATTTTAAAAATCCATTAGCTTTGCTAAGGGGTTTGCAAAGGAAAGATCTTTCTGGGGTCTTGAAAACCTGTCATGCCCCTGTCAGCCCACCCAAAAGCCCCAAACTCCCTCTGGTTTGGTTCAATAGTAAGTCAGATGAAAGACACACAAAGACTGTCTTCTCTCTTCTGGAGTCAACTCCATGGTCAGGATGTTGCCATCAAAGATCTCAGCTTCTGTGTC
This sequence comes from Cephalopachus bancanus, assembly GCA_027257055.1. NCBI lineage: Eukaryota > Metazoa > Chordata > Mammalia > Primates > Tarsiidae > Cephalopachus > Cephalopachus bancanus. Next base: position 424,132 of record JAPVLO010000484.1, read on the forward strand.
AGGTAGAGGAAGGGTCCTTAGTTTGAGACCCCTCCTGTTTTACCTGAGCAAGTACCTACTTGCTGGCAATCTTCTTCAAAAGCTTTCCCACCCCTGCTCTCTAGCACTGGGGTGTATGTGTTGAGTGTGCACACAGTTGTACATGCCAGCTGCAGATCTGACACAGATTTGCAAAGTGCTGGTCTTTACAATGACAGGGAAGGTTTGGTGTCTCCCTCGCCCTGTACTCTGAACGCATCTGTGCACTTTGACCCAGCTTGTTGAGGTCAGGCCCTCTGGGTCTTCACCAGAATTCTCCATGCTCACAGCACCCACTTAAATTCAGATGCATTTGTGCATGAATGGAGGGTGAGATGGTGGGTGTCAAGGGTGAAGCTTACCTCTCTACGGCATTGTGGCATTGGCTTTGGGATGAGCAGTCTGCAGTCTCTCTGCAAGTGACTGGATGAGGATTCAGCTCCAAGTGGGTCTTGTAAGGAGTTGCTTTTCGAGCTGGTCCCTGCATGCATCTTGAGTGCAGCTCCAGCTCCTCCCGGAAAAAAAAACAGCTCTTCTGGAAGAACTGATCACCACCACCCTCAGTCATTTTCTTTGTTCTAAGGTACAACAGCTGACCCACACCCTTTCCTCTTGAGTCCTCTGCACCTCCTCTGAGCAAGTGCCTACTTACTGGCAGTCTTCTTCAGAAGCTGGCAGGGTTCACTTGGGGCTGAATCCTCATCCAGACACTTCTAGAGAGACTGTAGACTGCTCATCCCGAAGCCAATGCCACAATGCCGTAGAGAGGTAAGCTTAACCCTTGACACCCACCATCTCATTCACCACTCGTGGGATTCTCTTTCCTAACAAGCTTCACCTTTGCATGCCCACTCCTCAGGGAGCTTTGGGCAGGGCACCCCCCGGGGGCTTCTCTACAACTGGTCTTTTGCCTGCTTATAGGACAGATTATCAGAGGAACAGAAGCTCCCCAATAATCCCTGAGGGTGGCTCAGGGGAGACGGGAAGATGCCCACATGCCTGGGCACCAAACAAGATAACAGTTTGGCCTCGGCATCAGTTGAAAATATCAGCCCAGAGGAGACCAGAATGCCACCCAGGAAGTTAGCTGGTGAGGGAGGTGGAGAGAGGACAATCAGAGCAGGAATGAGGGGGCACTTGACACATGCTCCTTGGCAGCCACCCCTCTACCTACTGTGCTACTTAACAATCTGGTAAGCAGATGAGGAATTTCTCTGACAGGGTGGGCCGAGGGCAGCGTGCCAAGCAGGAGTCCTCCACATCACAGTCCAACCCTGCTTTAGGACCCTGACCCCTGAGTGGAGTCTCTGGGCCAGACTGGGGTGAGCAGCCAAGGCAGAGAGCTGCTGAGCTGGCCAGTCGATCTCGTGTCTCTGGATAGGGACTTTAAAGGTAGACCCTGCTCCCAAAGAGAGGACAGGAGCGGCTGGGAGGAAGGGAGGGAAGAAGAGAGAAGGGCGTGGGGGAAGGTAGGAAAGAAGGAAGGGAGGGAGGGAGGGAGGGAAGAGAAAAAGAAGGGAAAAAAAGTCGTTCAAATTAGAAACCATATAGAGGAGAGAATGTGTGAACCACAGTTGTATAGATCTTTTTCAAAATCAACTCACTTAGCTTTTCCTGCAGGAAACAGATTCAAAGAGAAGGGAGCAAGCAAATTAAATTTCCTTCCTGCTTCCTTCTGAAAAGGCCTTAATCTCATCATGGCAGAAGGTCAACAGAGTTTGCTTTCAGCTGAGGCAGATGAGAGCAATTGCATTTTTTCTCCTAGGGCCTGTGGGCAGGTCGGCAGTGAGCATCTCCCGCCCTTACCCTCCCTCACCTGCCTTGGATGTCTGTCTGCCTTTCCCTGTTGTCAACGATTGCCTATAAATGGCACACTCACATGGAGGTACCAGGCTACCCAGCTCTGACCAAACAGAATCTGGGCAGAAGGCAAGGTATACCGCAAACACATCTGCTTTTATTTGTGGCCTTCTCACAGATGGAGTTTCAGATTACCGTTTCTTGTGTTCCCTTGAAAGCTGCTTTGTGCTTTTCCTGGGCTGAAGCATTGCAGTTATTATAATCACAAGGGCTGAAGGCAGCCACAAGGGTGGCATCCACTTGTATAGCCCACCTCATGAAGACATTGCAGGCTAGAATTCTCCACCCAAATCCGGCCATGTTTTGGTTTATAGTCACCGAGAGACATGAAATCTTGCTTATTCAGTGTACTAGTTTGCTAGTGCTACCATAACCAAGTGGCACATGCTAGGTGGCTTAACCAGCAGATTTATTGTCTCACAGTTGTGGAGGTTGGAGAGTCCCAGGTCAAGGTGTCACAGGGGTGGTTCCGACTTCTCCCTGTGTACTTATGTGTTTTTTTCTCTGTAACTGCCTGTGTCCAAATTTCCTCTTCTTGTTAGGGCATCAGTCATACTGGATTAGGGCCCACCATAATGATCTCTTTTTCACTTAATAGCCCCTCCAAAGACCCAATCTCCACATGAGGTCACATGCTGAAGTACTGGGGGGATTAGGGCTTCAACATACAAATTTTGGGGACATATGGTTCAGCCCATAACATTCGGGGGAAGCAATTAGTATTTTTTCAACTTTAGCTCTTTCTGGAGCTAAGACTATCCTAGACTGCTGAAAGAAAAACAGCAAAACAAAACAAAAGCCACCTGCCCACCTCTGCATATGCCAGTTGAGGATTCTTTGGTCTGGTCTATGCAGTGGGAACTTGCTGTCTTAAGTACTGTCCTATGGGAAACTCTGCCTGTGGTAAACCTTGAGATGTATTTTCTCATCTGATGTTTATTTAATCATCTCATAGGTTTTTATAAATTAATGCATAGACTTGATGAATAAAGAATAGACAGATCCTCCAAGCACTTAAACTTTTGCGTAGTGAGTGAGAAGACCATGTAATGGGTTCTGGACTCGGAAGTTGGCACTGCTGGATTTGAATCAAATGTCTGTCTTTGAGTAACACGTTCTCTCATGTCAGGGGTGTTCATTTTTTTTCTTTCCCCTTGATGAGACTGCTCTATTTAGGCTTAGACGACCTTAGGATCAAAGTCTTTAAGTTAGGGTCATATTAGGTAGCAGTATGATTAATTATTATGATATATGAATCTCTGATTTGACCCACTTTATAAAGTGAGAAATTCCTAAACTTACCATAGAAAAGGCATCTGGTTCATGCCTGCACATGCTAATGGGGGATCAATTTCTTAGTCCATTGTCTAGGAAATAAATAACCCCAAATAGTTTTGCCTCAGTGATGGAGCCTATGTCCTCTGGTGTCTCTCACAGCCAAGTTCATGTCTTGCTATGTTGCCTCGTAGGTCATTAGACTCCCATTTCAGAGGGGGTCTTGCCCCATTCTCTGGAGGAAGGAATGTTGCACAGGAAGGCCAAGAAGAATCTGAACAGGCAGGTCTTCCTGGGTTTCCCCACTTAGTCTCCTAGTATTAGATTGTACCCTTTTCATCCAATCACATTCCCACGTCGTTGTTCATGCTTTCAATAAGGCCTATTCAATAAGGCCTCCATGAAAGGCTTAAGAAGACATGTTCAGAGAGCTTCCAATGAGGGCATGGAAGCTCCACCCCCCCCATAACTCACTCGATGTGTCTCTTCATCTATATCCTTTGTAATGCATTTTGTAACAATCTGGTGAATTTAAGTTCTCCTGAGTTCTGTAAGTTGCTCTAGCAAGTTAAACACAAGAAGGGGACTGTCAATCAAAAAGTACAGGTAAAATAACCAGGGGCTTGCGATTGGTGTTTGAAGCAGGGTGGGGGCAGCCTGGGGAACTCCACTTGTGGGATGTCCACAGGCACACACCAACAGATACACCCCTAGTTGAGTTGGAGGATACCCAGCTGGTGTCCGCCGCAGAGCTGATTGCTTTCTTGTGGGAAAAAACCCCAACACATTTGCTCATAGCAGTCTTCTGTGTTGCATGTTGTGCTGTGGAAGCAAAGGAAAAACAGTTTGTTTTTGTTGTTACTTTAAACTCACCTTTCAACATCTCAAACAGAAATCTATCGTCATTAAGCAATAACTTCCCATTCTCTTCTTCCCCTGGCCCCTGGGAATCTCTCATGAACTTTTTTGTCTATAAATTTGCCAATTTAGATGTTTCATGTAGGTGGACTCATACACTGTTTGTCCTTTTGTGTCTGCCTTATTTGACTTAGTCCAATGTTTGCATGGTTCATCTATGTTGTGTCATATATCTGAACCTCCTTTCTTTTAATGACCAGATAATATTTCGTTGTATCTGTATACCATATTTTGCTTACCATTCATCTGTTAAAAGACACTTGGGTCGCTTCCATTTTTGACTATTTGAGACCCTGTTTTTAATTCTGGAAGCAGAATTTTTGGGTCATATTATAATTCTCTGTTTAACTTTTTGAGGAACCCCCAAAATGCTCTTGCACAGTGGCAGTCTATTCTCACCAGCAATGTATAAAGATTCTAATTTCTCTACATCCTCACCAACACTGGTTATTTTCTGTTTGTTCAACTTTAACTGTCTAGTAAATGTGAAGTCATATATCTCAGGGTGGTTGTGATTTCCATTTCTCTAATGACTGATGTTACCCAGCATCTTTTCATATGATTCCCTGCCGTTTGAGTGTCTTCTTTGAGGAAATGCCTCCTCAGCCTCCAGAGGACTATAGGCACAGCACCACCACGCCTGGCTGATTTTATTATTATTATTATTATTTTGCACAGACAGGATCTTGCTATGTTGCCCAGGCTGGTCTTGAATTCCTGGGCTCAAGCAATCCTCCCGCCTTGGCTTCCCAAAGTGCTGGGATTACAGACATGAGCCACCACCATGCCTGGCCCTTTGTCTATTTTCAAAATTGGATTGTTTTTTTGTTGTTGAAATGTGAGTTATTTATATATTCTGAATATTAAGTTTTATCAGATATATGATTTGTCAATATTGTCTGCCATTTTATAGGCTGTCTTCTTTCTGGATAGTTTTCTTTGATGCACAAAAGTTGAACTTGATGAAGTTCAATTCATCTATTTATTTATTTTGTTGCTTTGCTTTTGGTGTCATATTTTAAAACACATTGCCAATGCAAGTCATGAATATCTTTCCTATATTTTTTTCCAACAGTTTTACCTTTAAATTTAAATATTTGATTTATTTTGAATTAATCTGTGTGTATGGTATGATATAAGTGCCCAACTTCGTACTTTGAAAAAAAATTTTTATTTTAAAGATGTGGGGTACAATTCAGAGTTAGGAATACAAATGTTCATTATCCAGATACCCTTGCTGATGAGGTATGCCCCCCTCCCCTGGCAGTTTCCCACAATCCGCTTTTGCTTGTGAATATCCAGTTTTTCCAGCACCATTTGTCAAGGAGACTGTCCTTCCTCATTGAATGATCTTAGCACCCATGTGGAAAATTAATTAACCATAGATATGAGGGTTTATTTCTAGACTCTTAATTTGATTCATTGGCCTCTATGTCTATTATTATGCCAATACCTCAGTGTTTCGATTACCGCCGCTGTGCAGTAAGTTTTAAAATCAGGAATTGTGAGTCCTCCACTTTTGTTCTGCGAACCTACTTTTAGGATCTCCTTTAAATGCGACGGTCCCACGAGCTATACAGTCTTTGTTCCTCACTGAAAATACACAACGTTTCCCAGTAAGTAGACTCATCTTCTACGAAATCCTGTTATTTCCTCCCCGTCATATTTCTGTTCATCCTTGTCACTTTTGCCCTGGTACACTTGTTCTACTACCTGAAGAAGGAGAGACTGCTCTGTAACCTCTGCTGATGAACTCTATCTAGGCAATTAACGTATCAGAAACTTTAGAAAAATGCAGACTGAGTTCTGTGGGTTGACGTTCCATATCTTAAAGACTGAAACAGGGAAGTATTCTGTGCCAAACGCCCTTTATCTCTAGGACACGATCTCTTGGGAGCAGCAATGTCTGCCCAGATGGCAGAACTCTGCCGTGCTCACCAGAGCTTGTTGATTAGACCACGATTCGAGAGTTGGTATACACGGGGAGAGTGGATATGCAGTTTGGGCAGTCCATGATTTTGGAATGCTTTGGAAACGAGGAGACCTCTTGTCCACGGCAAAAGCCCCAGTTAGGAATGCTGAATATGATAGGAGAGAAGAGAGGGCGGCTAGCGACCTGGGAGCAGAGGCCACCCCATTGCCCACGCATTGGGGATCCCTTCCACCTCCCTCCTTACATGGAAACATCAGGCCTAGTGGTAGACTGCTGGTCATGTGTTTATTTGCTTGCTTGCTGTGCTTTGTTGAAGAAGAATATTCTTTTGAATAGATATGGCAACGGGGGTAAGGATGAGGCCAAAGACGCACTGCTTAGCCTCTTTGGCGAATTTGACTTACTCTGCTACTCACACTGGCTGACAGGCAGCCTTATGATTCAAGAAAGCGCTGCAGGCTCTGAGTGACTACATGGGGAAGCCACAGTCTGGGGAGGAGCTAGACTGCCGGAGAACTCCCCATGCTGCTTTCAAAAGTCAGCAAGACTGAAATACAACTGAAAGGGTGACTTTAAGAAGGGTAGACTCACTGAGGAAACAGCTTCAAAAAAAAAGTAGATTACGGAAACGGGGAAATTCTCCAATCTGAGCTTTCCAAAATTACCATTCAGGGCCGCTTCCCTGTTATTTACTTAGTTGCAGCATCTTCAAATTATCCCGGTGTAATTCTTGATGTGGGCTGCCGTGCTCTCTCACAGGTTAAAAACTGACTCAGTTGATGTGTGGTGTGCAAACTAGCATGTCCTCTGCTCCCTCTTGAAATCTACTTCCTAAAAGTGAAATGAAACCCAGACTCTTGCTATGACTCAAAGAAAGATGATTCATTCTGAATGCATTTCCCTTTACTTTCCTGAAAAGTTTTCCTTAAATACTGAAGCCTTACGTTTATTTGCTAGTTACAGTTGCAGTGTTTTCTTGGCTTCCTTTGTTCCTTGCTGGAAAAGCTAAGGGAAGACTGTTTGGGGGCACACTTTCCTCAGGAACTGCAGCTCCCAGGGCCTACCTACAGCCAGAGTATCTGAATCGACGTCTGGCTTCCTGGTCATTAAGCCATGTGTTCTTGGGCAAGCCACTTTGCTTAAAGTGTAAAATGGGCATAATAATATGCACTCTTTCTCTTAATCAGCTGTGATGGCCAAGTGAGATAATGTGTGAGAAAGTGCTCTTTAAAATGAGACAGTGCAAGGATGGTTATCTGTGAGTGGCAGGATTACAAGCCATCCTTATTATCTTCTACGTGTTATCCATAATTAACATTTAAAAATAGATATCTACTTTTTATTAAAATGTTATACATTTTAAAAAGAAAGCCTGTGATGCTGCACAATGTAAGTTATTACAGTTATTATTCTTTTGGAGTTAAGCTCTAATTTTGTAAATTTGCCTAATAAAATGCATAAATTGCTAACTTTGTGTCTCAAATGGATGGTGTCAGGCTGTCTCTGAGGAATCTAGGCTTGCAGAAGATAGTTAAACTGTGTATTTGGACATTGAGAAAAATAGAAACAGGACTTTTCGTGGTCCTAAGAAGTAAGTCAATTCTTGGAAAATTGGTTAATTTTAATATAACAGTTTTATCAGGGCTAGTAGAGTCCTATTGCTAAGAAGTGAAACTTCCGGTTTCTCCATTGAATGCCCTGCCAGTGGCCTAGATCTCCCTGCTCCGGTCTGTCAGCATTCAACATCCCTTAGCCCTGGGCAGTACTGGTGACTATTCAGTTCACAGCCCTGCAGTAGTGGCTGTAATTGTTCAGCAAAGACTTCAGGGTAGCCCCATGCAGATTTCTGGGCCACTTCCTCTGCATAGCTCTCTCTTTCCTGACGCTCTGGCTCGCAAGCTCCCCAAATTTCAACCTCAGCCTCTTCAGCCGTAAGCCCCTAGGGATCAGCCTGCGCTCCAGAACGTATCTCAAGGCAGAAGCCAGGGCAAGTGTAGGACCCACCCTATTTGTCAGTGTTCTCTCGGGGAACACAGTCTCTTGCTGCCTGAGGCCCAATATCTGAAGATGGCTATTTCCTATGCTTTGTCCGTTTTTCTAGCTGTTTACGGTGGGAGAGCAGCTCTGACACCACTGATCCCATTATGGGCAGAGGCAGATGGCCTCACATTTTTAGGGTTCAAGCCTTCATCTCCTAAATGGGGCTCCTTGTATTCTGGAGTATAAATTTGGTGAGTGTGGGACCGACACTGAATACTCTCTGCATCTCTTATAACACCCGGGAGAGTTACAGAGCAAAATCGATGGATAATGTATTCAACACAAGATTACGACGGAGTGTCTCCTACCTGCCCTAGGGGCTAGGTACAGCAGAGAATATGATGTCAAGGTCCCCATTTTGTGGAACTTACACCGGAACTGCCGCACGGATGGTGGAAAGGGTAGCGGCCTAGAGGGGACAATCCAAAAGATGTTAAAAGGCCCTGCTTGTCACCGAAGCATCCTACCACTGCACTGCCATGATATCACATTTCCCTCTTATCTTTCCCTTAAAAGTTCCCACTTTAGCCGGGCTCGGTGGCTCAGCCTGTCATCCCGCGCCTTTGGGAGGCTAAGGTGAGTGGATGGCCTGAGTTCGCGGGTTCAAGACTTGCCTGGGCAGCGAGACCTCATCTCTACAATAAATCCAAAAATCAGCCGGGCGTGGTAGCGCATGCTTGTAATTCCGGCTACTGGGAAGGCTGAGGCGGAAGGATCGCCGCCGGAGCCCAGCAGGTCGAGGCTGCGGTGGCCGGGAGCGGCCACTGCACTCCAGTCTGGGCGACAGAGTGAGACTCCAACTCAAAAAAAAAAAAAAAAAAAGTCCCCACTTTTAGAGGACTTTTACAAACCTTTTGGTTGGTTTTACAAACCTTTTCTCAATGCCTGCTAATGCTGTCCACTCTGCCAGATGCTGAGAGTGACTGGATGATGAGGAGAACACAACCTTGACACTGGCAGGGGGGATGAAGCTTGTATAAACACAGGAAGTTCAGCTCCCAGGAACCCTTGGACCCCCAGAGCATTTGCTTGCAAGATTGACTGGCACCTCTGTGCACCGTCTCTGCAACACTCCTCTGGCAGGCTCAGGCACTGACTTAGCCAGACCAGAAACCGAGCAGGAAGCTTCTTTCTTAAGACGGGGAGGCCCTCTAAAAGTGGGAACATGAATAGGATGCAAAGCAAGGTCATCCAGGAGAGCCAGAAACGGTGTGGGAGCTGGCGCGTGAGCCAGCTAGAAAGACGGGCATCTGGAACACACAGACCAGAAAATGGCGGGGGGAGGGGGGCAGGCTCAAGCAATTGTCTAGAACCTCTGCTCCTATTCTGGACTGTTTTTCTAATCTGGTTGGCTGGTTACATGGTGGGTGGATGGCTGCACACTGGGAGCCAGAACCTGACTAGACACTGGAGGGATAAAGGAAGTGGGAAAGGAGGAGGGGGCTGGTCCCCAAGGAGTGGCAATGAGCCCCCACACTGGAAGAACGGCAGCCGACAGAGGCGTGGGGCCTAAGGATCATGGTGGATGATAGCAGGGCATTACCCAAAGGGCAGTTTCCAAGAATAAGGAGAGCACGGAGAAGTGGCCTTCTATTTTGCCTGGAGCCCGTCTTGGGAGGGGCGAGGGGGAGCGCCAGTTCTCTTGATTTCCAGGTCCGTGTATTGATCTGTCACTGAACTTCTGATTGGAAGTTCCCCCGGTGCCTCCAAACTCAACACTGTCCAGCTGATACATAAAAGAAACTTCGTTGTCTCCTTGGAAGACTGTTCTTCTCACATTCCTTCTCTCTGGGAGAATCAGCACACTCACATTGCTACCTGAAGCAGAAACCTGGGCTCACCTTTGACTTCTTCTCACTCTTTTTGTTTGTACATAATCAGTCACCATTCGTTCCACGTCCTTCATATCTGTCAGTGTGGACCCCACTTCTCACCCCACTCAAGGGTAAGATTCACAGTGAAGGGGACTCGTCTGCTTGGGCTCTGCAACATCCCCCAAACCAAGCATCACACCTAGCACATCCCAGATGTTCGGGCCATCACTGAGTGAACGAATGGGTCCTCACTGCTACTACCTTGGTGTGGACTCTCGTCTTCTCAGATGAACTGTGATAATAACCTCACTGTATTCAATAACAGCAAGCTATAAACCCTCCAGTCCCTTGAGCACAGATCTGCTAAAAGGGTCTGCTGTAGTCTAAATGTTTGTCCCCTCCAAATTCATGTTGAAACTTAATCCGCAATGTGATCATAAGAAGTGTGGCCTTTAGGAGGTCAAGAGGCCTTTGCCCTCATAGGATTGGCTGGATCAGTACCCCATAAAAAAAGCGTGGGGGAGACCTTTTGCCCTTCTGCCATGTGAAGACACAGCCAAAAGGTGCCAGCTGTGAGGATCAGGCCTCACCAGACACCAAATCTGCTGAAGCCTTAATCTTGGACTTCCCAGCCCTGAGCAATGTGGGAAATATATTTCTGTTCATAAACTGTGCAGACTAAGGTAATTTTTGTCACAGCAATCTGAACAGACTAAGACAAGGTTTTTCTAAAATACACTCCATTCTCATTATTCACTGTTCTATTTTATAAAGTTGCCACAAATACTGAAGTAGTGAATATCAAATCATTGCTCCTAGATACAAACACAAGGTTAGGTTCCTGCAAGCCTCTGGTCACAACACTTTTTGTCAATCCATCAGTGCTTAACCTGGCTCTATGTGTGTTTCTCTTTAAGGACACCTGACTTAATATTTGTTGCTGGCTTGTTAACAATGAACTCATGGCCAACAGCACATAGCTCATGCCTGAACGAAGCTTCTCTAACACATGCATTTCCTCCACGAGGCACCTCACAGCTTTCTTGCACTTAGGGACATTAGACAGCACCTCAGCACTGTGCTTGGGGCCATTTTAAACAGCAAAATCACCACTGAAAAGCACAAGAATGGGGAAAACATGGCCTAGTGAGACTGCAAAAAAGGATACCTGTTCGTGGTCTGAGAGCTGAAACAGGAAGGCAGAGCGTGTCCTTGTTCAGCCCTACCTGGGAGCGTGTACATCAGGTGATTCTCCGTATGTCCACAAACAATCCCAAAGGTGCCAAGTGAATTTTAGCAAGAAGGCAACCCCCAAGTCCAGAATCTGTGAATGCGGAGCCTGTGAATAGTGCGGATGGAATGTACAACTGGATCCTGAAAGCCCCCTGCCTGCGCATTCAGTGGCTTGCCATTGCACCCAGGAAACTGAGCTTTATCTGTGCCTACTTCAGTCACAGGATTGATTATGTGTATTTAACTTGTGAGGTTACGTGCTGGTTTCTTGTGCATCCTGGGGGGAGAAACTGTTGGTCTGTTCGTATCCTTACCGCATAGCTCAGTGGCTGGCACTTAGTGGATGTGTAATAAATAAAAAATAATCATAAGTGAATGAACCAATTAAGTAAAAAAAAAAACAAACGAATAAAGGTGGATCTCAGGCTCTCTAGGGTAGATGACAGGTAGGCCATCCCTTTAATTCATTTTCAATTGATAACAAATTTGTCCCTTATTAATTAAACGTCGATGCCAAGCTTTAGAGCTATATGGGATTTATTGTAGAGTTCAGTTTGGTTGATCTGCAGAATTGAATGACATGTAGTTCCCTTTCACTGTGTGGTGTGGCATACTGATGATTTTGTCTAAATTAATTCTGTCTGGTGTTCCAGACTCTATTTCCAGTCCAGTTCCCCTTTGCTCTCTGTGCAGATTCCTGGTCAATGAGTGCTGGGAGCTTTTGGTCTTCTTCCGCTTTCTGTTTGGTGAATTTTAAATAGTGAGCAGCGCCAAGAGGGGAAACTCCAGGATTTCTATTCGCAATGAAGCTGTTATCTGAATAGGGTTTGCAAATAGTGTCTTAACCAAAGGATTCTTGGAAACGCTGGCTGTGGTTAAGGATCTTTAGAAGGGCTTGTTTCAATTTGAATTTTGTCAACTGAATGACTTTTATGTTGTGTGACAGTCTCAGTGACCGCTAGAGTCATTCTATTGACTTCCATTCATTCAGGATAAAAAAGGGAGCATGAATAGATAGCCTTTCGGGATAATTCTCAAATCTCTCTACACAACCAGCTATCAAACACTGTATGTTCTTTTTTGAAAACATCTCTCAGCCGGGCTCGGTGGCTCAGCCTGTCATCCCGCGCCTTTGGGAGGCTGAGGTGAGTGGATTGCCTGAGCCCGCGGGTTCGAGACCCGCCTGAGCAACTTGGCTAGACCTCATCTCTACAATAAATCTAAAAATCAGCCGGGCGAGGTAGTGTGCGCCTGCAGTTCCGGCTACTTAGAAGGCTGAGGCGGAAGGATCGCCGGAGCCCAGCGGGTCGAGGCTGCGGTGGCCGGGAGCGGCCACTGCACTCCAGTCTGGGCGACAGAGTGAGACTCCAACTCAAAAAAAAAAAAGAAAACATCTCTCTAGGCCACCTCTCCTGTCCATCTTCCCAGCTGGGCCCTGGATCTGGGGCCACTTTAACTTCAGCACAGACCATAAAGCATTAGCTTCCGTGTTCCTTCCTCCTTCCAGCATGCCTTCCCTCCCCCATGGCACCCGTTCTGGATCTCTGCTGTGCTGATCCACTGAAACGTGGATTCCAACTTTCCTGCACTGAAAGAACCTGTGCCTTATGCGTCCTCATCAGCCAAGAGCTCATCTGATTTCTGCAGAATTCCTCGGCTCAGTCAGTTTCGTCATGGGGAGTGCACATGTCCTCTCCTCATCTCCGCAATGTCTCCAAGTTCGCCTCTGTCTTGTTCTGTCTCTAACTCCTTAAAGAAGTCAAGCTTCTGTTCCAATATCTTCTCTATGAATGGTCCCCGTTTATGAACGCCTGGAGTCAGGAGCACTCTGTGTTGGTACTTACAGTATTTGCGAATGCTTTGTATTTTTTTAAACCCTTTCATATATGTATATTTGAATCATAAACCCTTGGACTTATTTTAGCCCAGTGCTGTCCAGTACAGATACATTTGAGCCACAAATACAAGTTTCATATGTAATTATACATTTTTAGTAGCCACGTGAAAAAAGGAATAAAGACAAGGGAAATTAAAAATTTTATTTTATTTGACTGAATATATCCAAAACATTATTTTTGTATTATTTGAATACAGTCAACGTAAACAAGTATTAAGGAGATATCTTCCGTTCTTTACTTCATGCTAAATCTTTGGAATCCAGAGTGCATTTTACGCTGGTAGCACATCTCACTTTGAACTAGCCACATTTCAAGGCTTATGAGTCCTTAGTGGTCACTGGCTGTCCTATCGGACAGCTCATTCTTAGCTCTTGCTATCCCATAGTTGAGCCACATCAAAAGGTACACAAAGATTGTGAGTCAGCAGATTGTCGTCACACTGGAGGATGGTCTCTGGTTCGAGTGTCTGCCCTTGGCTCTGTCCTGTTTATCGTTTTCACTGATGATTTGACTGGTGTGGTGGTTAAGAGGATAGATTACGTGTTTTTTGTGTGTGTGTGTGTGTGTGTGTGTGTGTGTGTGTGTGTGCATTTAAAAAAAAATAACATCCACTCTGAGTGAAAGAGACCTTATTTTGAAATTTTAGCTCCACCATTAACGACATGTATGAACATGGGCAAGCTAATTTTCCTCTCTCACCTTTGGTTTCATCCTCTGTAAACAGGGATAATTATCCAGACCTCGAAGGAGTGTTACAAAGGGTAAATGAGATACTGCCTCTAAAATGCTTATCACTGTGCACAGGACATATTAAGCCCCTAAAAATATTAGGTAGCTCTACCGTTATCATCACCTTAAACAACATCTTTATTAATTTGGTGGATGGGATAATACTGGGAGAAATAAGCACTAAGTTAGATTAAAGAATCAAGATTCAAAAAGCTTCTCTCAGATAGGATTAAAACAAAATGAAACAATATGGATGACTTAAAGTATTGCATGTAGGCTAAAAAATCCAGCTATACAAACATAAATTTTTAGGTTAACTGTAGTGCATAGGAAAAATGGCATTTACTTATTTGTTTGCTTAAATGTAGCTAAAAATAAAATTATTTTTAAAAACATTTCTATTTTATTTCATGTTCAGTGTGAAAATACAAATTCAGTAGCATACTTGATAACAACATTTCGGTCAACAGGTCACATATACGACAGTGGTCCCATAAGATTACAATGAAGCTGAAAATTCCTATCACCTAGTGACGTCATAGCCATTCCTATGCCATAGCAAAATGCATGATTCACGTACCTGTGATGATGCCAATGTAAAGAAACCTATCATCTAAAAGTATAGCACATATGATTATGCACAGTTCATGCCATTGATAATGATAATAAACTATGTCACCAGTTCGCGAATTTACTATACTATACTTTTTATTATTATTTTATTTTATTAATTTAATTTTTTTATTTAATTAATTTAATTTAATTTAATTAATTAATTTTTTTGAGTCAAAGTCTCACTCTGTCACCCAGGCTAGAATGCAGTGGCATAATCATGGCCCACCACAGCCTCAACCTCCTGGGCTCAAGTGAGTTTTTCGCCTCAGTATCCCGAGTAGCTGGGACCACAGACACATGCCACCACCCCTGGCTAATTTTCTATAGAGAAAAGGTCTTGCTGTGTTGCCTAGGCTGGTCTCAAACTCCTGGGCTCAAGCAATCCTCTCGCCTCGGCCTCCCAAAGTCCTGGAATTACAGACGTGAGTCACCATATCCGGCCTTATCATTATTTTTAAAGGGTACTCCTTTTACTCATTAAAAAAAAAGTTAACGCCGGGCTCGGTGGCCCAGCCTGTAATCCCGCGCCTTTGGGAGGCTGAGGTGAGTGGATTGCCTGAGCCCGCGGGTTCAAGACCCACCTGGGCAGCGAGACCTCATCTCTACCATAAATCAAAAAATCAGCCGGGCGTGGTAGCGCATGCCTGTAATTCCGGCTACTGGGAAAGCTGAGGCGGAAGGATCGCCAGAGCCCAGCAGGTCAAGGCTGCAGTGGCCGGGAGCGGCCATTGCACTCCAGTCTGGGTGACAGAGTGAGACTCCAACTCAAAAAAAAAAAAAAAAGAAAAGTTAACTGTAAAATAGCCTCAGGTGGATTCTTCAAGAGATGATTCAGAAGAAGGCATTGCCATTATAGGAGCTGGCAGCTCCATGTGTGTTATTGTCCCTGAAGACCTTCCAGTGGGACAAGACATGATAGTAGTGTTAATGATGCTGGCCCTGTGGAGGCCGAGGCTGTTGTGTGTGCTTATGTTTCGTATTTCACAAAAAAGTTTGTAAAAAATTTAATAGAAAAATCTGTTCCTTGCATTACTGTTTGCGAAGCAAAGTCATGGAACCAACTACGTGCCCATTAACAACTGACTGGATAAAGATAACCTGATACACACACACACACACACACACACACACACACCACACACACACACACACACACACCATGGAATATTATGTAGCCGTAAAAAGGAATAAGTCATGTCCTTTGCAGCAGCATGGATGGAATTGGAGCGCATCATTCTAAGTGAACTGACTTGGAAACAGAAAGCCAAACACCACATGTTCTCATTTCTTTTTTTTTTTTTTTTTGAGTTGGAGTCTCACTCTGTCGCCCAGACTGGAGTGCAGTGGCCGCTCCCGGCCACCGCAGCCTCGACCTGCTGGGCTCTGGCGATCCTTCCGCCTCAGCCTTCCCAGTAGCCGGAATTATAGGCACGCGCTACCATGCCCGGTTGATTTTTTGGTGTATTGTAGCGATGAGGTCTCGCTGCCCAGGCGGGTCTCGAACTCGCGGGCTCAGGCAATCCCCTCACCTCAGCCTCCCAAAGGCGCGGGATGACAGGCTGAGCCACCGAGTCCGGCTTATGTTCTCATTTCTATGTGGGAGCTAAATGGTCAGAAAGATGAACATAATAGACACAGAAGACACTAAAATGGAGAGGTGGGGAGGGCTCTCAAGTTACCTATTGAGCACAATGTTCATTATCTGGGGAATGGGTCACCTGAAGCTCAATCCCCACCAATATTTCCATGTAACAGACATGCACTTCTACCCCTAAATTTAAAATAAAAAAAAATGGAAATAGTGCTCTTTTAAAATTACAAACTCAAATTTAAGAGGTTGAGCAGATACTTGAAGTCTCACAATAAAGCAAAACTAAGTTTAAAAAATAAGGCAGGTGCGATGGTTCAAACCTGTAAGCCCAGCAGTTTGGGTGGTTGAGGCAAGAGGCTTGCCTGAGTCCAGGAGTCTGAGACCAGTCTGGGCAATAAGGTGAGACTTCAGCTCTACAATAAGTTAAAAAATTAGCCAGGCGTGGCGGTGCACACCTGTAGTCCCAGCTACTTGAAAGGCTGGGGTGAAAAGATTGTTTGAGCCTGGCAGGTCAAGGCTGCTATAGCTGTGAGCCTGTCACTGCACTACAGCCTGGGCAATAGAGTGAGACTCCGACTCAAAAAAAAAAGTCTATAGAATAAGAATATAAAGAAAGAAAATGCTTTTGTACAGCTGTATGATGGATTTGTGTTTTAAGCTAAGTTTTGTTACAAGCGTCAGAAAGCTAAAAAAATTAAGTTTATAAAGTGAAAAAGTTACAAAAAGCTAAGGTTAATAGTTATTGAAGAAAAAATGTTTTTATAAGCTTAGCATCGCCGAAACGCACCGTGTTCATAAAGTCTGCAGTAGTGAACAGTGATGTCCTGTGCAGTGGCACGAATCGTGGCTCACTGCAGCCTCCATCTTGGGCTCAGGGGATCCTCCTGCCTCAGTCTCCCAAGGAGCTGGTACCACAAGAGTGTGTTACAACACCCAGCTAATTTTTTCTTTTTTTACCACTCACTCACCAACTCACCCAGATCAACTTCCAGTCCTGCTCCATCCACGGCAAATGCCCTGTACCTGCCATTTGCTACCATTTAAAAAATCTTGTGTGCCATGTTTTTACTGTACCTATAATCTTCAGTACAGAAACATGCGATGCAGGTTTGTAGCCTAGCAGCAACAGGCTATACTGGAGCCCAGGTGTGTAGCAGACTCCACCATCTAGGCTTGTGTAAGTGCACGCTGATGTTCATACGATGGTGAAATCACCTAACAATGTATTTCTCAAAAAGTATTCCCATCGTTATAAAATAGAGGGTTAAAACCTCCCTTTTCTACGAGCTAGAAGAGCCACTGTTCATACTTTCTTACATGTCCTTCTCGACATGCCCTATGCTTAAACAAGGGCATATTGTTTATCCCTTTTAATTTTTTGTTGATTGATTGAGTCAGAGTCTTATTTTGTCACCCAGGTGGGAATGCAGTGGCACGAATCGTGGCTCACTGCAGCCTCCATCTTGGGCTCAGGGGATCCTCCTGCCTCAGTCTCCCAAGGAGCTGGTACTACAAGAGTGTGCTACAACACCCAGCTAATTTTTTCTTTTTTGGGGGAGACGAGGTCTTGTTATGTTGCTTAGGCTTATCTCAAACGTCTGGGCTCTAGTGATCCTCCCGCTTCAGCCTCCCAAAGTGTTGGGATTGCAGGCGTGAGCCACCGCGTCCAGCCCCTTTTTACATTTTAACACTTACGAGAATAGACTTATTCTCTTGGGCAGCTTCCTTGGAAAGGGGTTAAAACTGAAGCTGGATTTCAGTTCAGTGTTATTCAGAAGTGTGATGCGTGAACTCCAAACTTTAATTCAACTTTATGCTTCAAAAGAGGTAGGATAACAGTAAAGCAGCAGAAGCAGGTCACTGCTGTTTAGAACTTGCCAACACATCTGGAATTTTTCACTTCCATATGGGCACTGCCATTCAAGACAGAAACTGACAAACTGTATGTATGCGGAGGAGAGTGATGAAGGAACAGAGTCATTCCAACTGTGTCATGACAGAAGGCCAGCTGTAGGACTTAAAGGTGTTCCAGCCACAGAAGGGACATCTCAAAGGAATTCGCTAGCTTTTTATTTTTCTTTATTTTTAGTAAACATATTTTTTATTATAAAATTGGGGGCACAGTTAAGGGTTGGGTATACAAATGTGCATCGTTCAGGCACCCTTGTTAATAAGGGGTGTCTCCCCATCCCCAGACAGATATTGACTACCGTTAGTCCCACCTCCCTTCCCCTCCCTACCCCCCACATAGTTTCCCACCACTGTCAGTCCTTTTTTTTTTTTCTTTAAAGTATTATGGTAGATGGTCAAGGTCCACTATATGAGTGAGAACATGTGATACTCAGATCTTTGCTTCTGTAAGAGATCACTCAGTATTATAGACTCTAGCTCCATCCAGGTTGCTGCAAAATACATGATTTTTTTTTTTATGGCTGCGTAGTATTCCATCGTGCATATGTACCACATTTTTTTTTAATCCAGTCCACTTTTGATGGACGGCATGGTTGGTTCCAGGTTCTTGCTGCTGTGAACAATGCTGCGATAAACATTTGTGTGCAGGTATCTTTTTTACAGAGTGATTTGAATTCTTCAGGGTATATTCCCAGTAGGGAAATTGCAGGGTCATATGGGAGGTCGATATTTAGAGCTTTTGGGAATCGCCACACTGCTCTCCACAGAGGTTGCACTAGTTTGCACTCCCACCAACAGTGTAGAAGTGTTCCCTTTTCCCCACACCCTCTCCAGCAACTGTTATTTTTTGAGTTATTGATAATGGCCATTCTGACTGGAGTTAGGTGGTATCTCAGTGTGGTTTTGGTTTGCATCTCCTTGATGATTAGTGAGGTTGAACATTTCTTCATGTGTCTGTTGGCTGCTCGGATATCTTCCTTTGAGAAGTGTCTGTTCATGTCTTTTGCCCACTTTATAATGGGGCTGTTTGTTTTTTTCCTCTCAGCACGTTTCAGTTCCTTGTAGATTCAAGATGTTAAGCTTTTGTCGGACCTGGAGTTGGCAAATACTTTTTCCCAGTCTGTGGGCTCTCTCCCTGCTCTCTTGATGGTTTCTTTGGCTTTGCAGAAGTTTGTCAGTTTAATGAGGTCCCACTTGCTAGCTTTTTGTATGGGAGGAAAATAGCCATTGGAATGACCTCAGGATGCAGTGCTCAGCTGGTTGTGTGGCATACTTTGCCTGGGTAAGGATCTTTGTGGCGAGGAAGAGAGATAATACATATACAAGTGCTCTTAAAATGGAAGCCACCACGGAGATAAATTATTCCTAAAAATTAGGAAGTTTTGAAATCCTAATGGCAGACTTCAACAAGTGTGACTGCCTGCCCACCCCCATCATTTCCAACATTTAAGGAGAGGCTGGTCCCTCGTTGACAAAAATAATTATTCTGTTGCTAAGAATATTTCATTCATTATCTCAGAGCCACTATTTGTATCTTTGAGCTTGGTTCATTGCCTGGCACAAAGTAGATTAAAGTGGAAGGAAGGAAGGAAGGCAAGCAACAAAGAAGAGAGAGAGGAGCGGGGGCAGGAAAGGAAGGGGGGGCAGGGAAGGGAGGGAGAAAGAAAGACGGAGGGAAGAAAGGAAGCAGGAATAAACGCGTGCTATTCGTCCAAGCATCTTTTCCCTCCTCACTGAGCTTTTTTTCCCTCCCAGCAGCTTGCTCAACGATTTCACACATACTGCTTTCATCCTCTACCCCAACTTCCCACCTCCTAATCCACCAGATTTGATTACAGTTGAAAACCCTTCGTTCCTTTTCTTTGACTCGCACTTGAGGAAGCCAAGTTCTTGGCAGACCCTTCCCAAATGTTTTCCAGGTTTCTGAACTCTCTTTTGCTTTCCTCTTTCCCCTTCTTCTTAAGGTCAAAGAGCTAAATCCTGCTTGAGGGATACTCCCTCGTGATCTCTCCCATGTCGGGTGTTTCAACAAGCCCCTCTATGTGTATGAAGACTCTAGTTCAGCCTTTATGCAACTAGACACTGACTTGGATTCTGCCGCTGGTGTCTCCCCAGGAAAAAGAAAATGTCCTGTGGCGAGGTCATGTTGCTTATTAGTTGGGCAAACTTGGGCAAAACAACTGCCTCTTATGAGCCCTTTATTCCTCATTGGCATGGAACTCTGAGTAATACCTCCTAGCGGTTGTGCAGAGCGAATGAGAAAGTGCTTTATGAAGTGTCACATATGGGTTACTCCTATTCCCTATTCCTTGCTTCCTGCCACCCAGTGAAGGCCTTGTGTCTTCTCAACTCAAAGATGAATCAGCCTCTTAACTATTCTCCTGCCTCTAATGTCCACTCCCATGCAACTTCTTAGAGATGCAAGTGCCAGAGCTCCAACGGTGTAGCTTTAAAAAGCTCCATAGTCTCCCGTTGTTTATGAAATCATCTAAACTTCTTAGCATGGAATTTGAAACCCTCCCCAGTCTGAGGCTAAAGCCACTATCCCAGGCCACCATCCACCAACCAGGACTCTTCCCACCCGCCTTGTTCTGTCTTCACTTTCGGAAAGTTCCCTTAGGGAAAGTCTACCCATAAAACCCAACTTAAGTCAACACTTTCTGTAATACCTTTTCTGAACTCCACCGTGACTCCCCTGCTGAGACTGCACAGTGTTTGTCGTGTACCTCTATTACAATGCTTTCTACATGTTCTCTCCTATGGACCCTACATCACTTACAGTCCATGGATTGCACCTCATCTGTGCTCAACATAGTGTTCAACATTGGCACTGTGGCTTACGCATAGTAGTGTTTGAAGACAAACTGAGGCACATTAAAATATTAAAGAGTTTATCTGAGCAAACAAGGATTCACAAGTAGGCAGATCCAGACTTCTAGACTACTAGTGGTTCTGGATTCTGCCCAAGGGACAGGAGGAGAAGGCTTGTATGGGGTGAACTCGGAAGGAAGGCAAAAAAAAAAAAAAAAAAAAAATTAAGTGGTTACAGTGAAGTAATAGCCTCATTTGGATCATGCTGAAGAATGATCCAACTAGAGGGTAGTTGGAGGTTTCTGATCGGTTAAGTTTAAGTTTTGTTTTACCGTTTCCATGGAGCTGGGTTTCCGTTTGCCTAAGTAGGAACCCAGGATATTGGAGCTGCTTCAGCCTAATGACTTCCCAATTAATTATTTTAACAATTGATATTCAACAACAGTACATCAGTTTTAAAAATCTGTCCTGTTACTAGGTGCAAGCATTGTGCTAGGCAGTAAAACCTTTTATTATCACTAGGTGATAGTATTGTCACAGCAGCTGCAAAAAAGGCATTGTTTTTGTCACTGACCAAATGGCCTTAAATATTGTTGAGACAACAAACCTACAATCTAAAAACTATATAAAAGAGTCTATAATTAAATGCTCTGTTCTTAGTCCCATTTATATGTATACATAGTTGCCTATAAGATCTCTAAGAGGCCAAGAGGGCACAGTGGTTCACATCTATAACCCCAGCACTTTGGGAGACTGAGACAAGAGGATCACTTGAGGCCAGGAGTTCGAGGCTGGCCTAGGCAACATAGTAAGACCTCATCTCTACAAAAAATTTTAAAAATTTTGGTGGTGGTGTGCCTGTAGACTTAGCTCCTCAGGCGACTGAGGTGGGAGGATCACTTGAGCCCAACATTTTTTACAGAGAGCTATGATTGCACCATTGCACTCTAGCTTGGGCCACAGAGTGAGAGCTTGTCTCTAATAAATAAATAAATAAATAAATAAATAAAAGATCTTAACGAGGCTTTGTGTACACTTTTAAACTTACAACTTGTTTTAGAAAGGATAGAAATATGGGAAATTATACCTTGAAATAAGTACATTTGCTAAAATGAAGTCCAAATTCATTGTACAATTGCTCTCAAGGTAATCTAATTTTAGGTCCTGCAACAAATGAAAAATGACTATAGTGAACAAGAAGATATGCTTCGTGATGGTGAGCAACTTTTGAGGTCATCAGTTCTAAAAAGAAAGCTTGACTGAACTTTCGATGTGGTTTTCAGGTCCTTTCTAGTCCATCAAATAACCTAAGTTATCCGACTTTTAGAATTATTAAAAAAAAAGAAAAATTCTGTGGAATTCCAGAAAGGACACACCAGATGGGTAAGGACTAGAAGTGGGGATGAACTGGTGACTGGATTACGGTAGGACAGGATGGAGGAAGATGAGAGTCTTTCCAGGTCAATCTTTGACGGTTCACAGATGAGTTCTCGGTGTGCTACTGGGTGAAAAGGCTGAGAAACCTAGCTTAACCAGGTGCCGATGACTTTTGCGGTCTGTGCTTCAAGATCCAGGCCCCTAACCTTGATCCATAAAGTGTAAAAAGAGGTGTGGGTTCGTGAGTAGAGCACTGGATTAGAAGTCTGTATTCTCTGACGTCCAAGAGCCTGTGAGCTTCAGCAAAACAAAACAGAAAAGACTGAATCCGCAGTATGGGAGGTGGCTAGGCCTCATTCTGGGTTGAGCTCAGAATATTATCTGTCTGTGTCCCTGCAAAATTCATATGTTGAAACCTAACCCCCAAAGTGAGGGTATTAAGCGGTGGGGCCTTTGGAAGGTGACTAGGTCATAAGGGTGAAGCCTTTACAAATGGAATTAGTGCCCTTATAAGAGACCTCAATGAGGCGAGGACACTCATCAGACATTCAACCAGTTAGCACCTTGATCTTGGATTTCTGTTGTTTACAAATCATCCAATCTAAGGTATTTTGTTACAGCAGCCTAAATGCACTAAGACAATGTTTCAGTGGATTAAAGCAAAAAACATATTTTCAGAAGTTATTTATCACTTATTTCCATGACAATCATGAACTTTAAAAGATACTTTAGATTGACATTTGGATAAACAGGCACTGACCGATACTCCCCATCGATGACAAAATATTAGTTGCATAATTGTTTCAGGTTCATGCAAATAAAGTCTTAATTACTACCACAGAAATCCCGCAGACATTTCCATTCACCTGGGATGTTATTTGTTAATACTGACTTCAATATGCTCACCTCATTGAGTACAGGTCTGAACACAGGCCCTGCCTGTGAACTTACGAGGTCAGCATCATCTAAGTTGTGCTTCTTTCTCTGTCCCGACACCAGGGACCTCACGCTGCTGTCTAGCAGGTACTAATCCTCTTTCCTTCTGCCATCCATAATCCTCTGAAGCATGTGCTTTAAGATGATGTAAATGCCTGATGCTTTGAAATGATTTCTTTTCTCATTGTACCACCGCAAAATCAAAACTCCTATCCCCTAATTTGAGTGATTTCGGCTAGGTCCTGCAGGAGAGACAGCAAGGTGACAAATGAAATGGAGGGAATCCATGCTAGGGTGTGAACCCAAGGTCAAAAGACCTCCCAGCCCTGACTCCCACACAGGCAGACTGGTGACTCTCCTGAAGACACCCACTGTTTCAACAGGTGAATGAATGAATACCTGACATCCAGAAATGTGACTAGGTAATTAGTGAGAGGGAGGCAAAGTCAGGAGGCGGAAGATTCCTGGCAGTGGGTGGGGTGCCCCGGACGCCTTCTGGGTGCTCTCAAATCGCACTGCCTGCTCGAAGGCTTTTCCTGGACCGTCTCAGCCGGTTGCAAGGATCCAGCAACAACATCAGAATAGCGTGCCAATTTCAAAGACATTGCTCCCTGGGTGGGCTCTATGGGCGGCAGATTGAAGGAGAAAAAGACCACCCACCGTGCACGGTTCTTTTCTGTTGGGTCTCTGAAGCACTCACGACACTTTATCATTATAATCCTATCGAATGTATTTAGAACAATTACATCCCTTCATAACTAAAACCAGTAACCAGGAGGCATTAAAGGTATCCACTCCATGTATACTACATTGGTTTTTAATCTGCGATTGGCCTGTGGTGTTTGCTCTTCTGTCTCTAATCTGGTTAACAAGCGTCATTTTTATTCCTCCTGGAAGGGGCACAACCTGCGTCTCCCTCTCCCTCTCTGGGGTGTGAGTCGTGTTTATTTGTGCCTGACTCGACGGACGGCTTCCAAGATTTAATCCCTCCAGTGTCCTCAATCTCCGAGCAGAAGCGCCCCTCCGTGCGCAGTGCCCACGGCCGGCGGGAGGCCGTGCGGGCACGCGCTCCGGAGCGCCGACAGCGGGCAGGGCGCTCTTCTCGGCCGCGGCGAGGCGGCTGGACGTGGCCGCCGACCCGGGCGCCGCGAGCCCGCCGTGAGCGCGCGAGCCGCGCGACCCCGGCGTCCCAGCCCTCCCCCGGAGCTCGCACGCCGGGAGGCCGCGGGGGGGCCCAAGACTGGAGCCAGGCCTCTTCTTCCGACGCCCCGCGCACCCCGCCCGGCACGGCCGGCCTCCCCGGGCGGGTCTGAAGCCGGAGCCCCTGGGTAACGACCAGCGGCTTCGGAGGCCGGTCGGGGAGCCCGCTCGGAGGGAGTGGGGCGGGCCCGGGCAGGGCTCGGCACGGCGAGGGGCGCCGGCAGGGGAGGGGCGTCCGGAGCCGACGGGGCAGGAGTCAGGGGCGCTGGGGGACGGGGCGGAGGGCGGGGCCGGAGAGGACTCGGGGCGCTGGGAGGGCGAGGGCGGGGAGCTCGGCCGCCCGCCAGCCCGGCCTCGGGCTGCGGCGCCCCGAGGCTGGGGCCGGCCGAGGGGGCGGGGCGCGCCGGGGAGGGGGCGGGGCGTAGGCGGGCAGGGGCGGGCCGGCCGCGGCCGCGAGCCGAGGCGGCGGCGGGCGGGCGCGCGGCCGGGCCCGGCGCGATGAGCGGGGCGCGGGCGGCGAGCGCGGCCGCGGGCCGGGGCTGCGGGTGGACGGGCTGCCCCCGCTGCCCAAGAGCCTGAGCGGGCTGCTGCACTCGGCGGCGGGCGGCGCGGCGGGGGGCTGGCGGCACCTCGAGCGGCTCTACGCGCAGAAGTCGCGCATCCAGGACGAGCTGAGCCGCGGGGTCGCGGGCGGCGGGGCCCGGGCGGCGGCGCCGCCCGCCAAGCCCCCCAACCTGGACGCCGCGCTGGCGCTGCTCCGCAAGGAGATGGTAAGGGGGCTCCCGGCGGGGCGGGGGTCTTCGCGCCCGCCCGCCGTCCCGAGAAAGTTCGGCGGGACCCGCGCCCCTGGCTGCGCGGCCCCCGGGTGCGGCGTCGGCCTCTCCGCTGCTCCCTTTCGCTTGCCCTCTCTGGCCGGCAGTGGCACCCTGGCCTGGGAAGCCCCCCGCTCTCAGGGGCCGCCTTCACGCCCCGCGCCCTCCGTGGGCCCGGCGGGCTCGGAAAGCCGGCGTCCGGGGGGCGCGCGGCGGGGCTCGCGCGTGGCTTCGGGCGGGGCGGTTGGGTCGCCCCTCGCCGCGGGGAGACGGACCTCTCGGTGGGGGCCCTCTCGCCGCGCGCCAGGGCCGAGAGCTGCGCGCCAGTGTGTTTCCTGCCCTGCGGAGGACGGCTTTTGTCCGCCGCGAGTGTAGACGGCCGCTTGGAACAGCCAGGCCCCCTCCCCGCGCCCCGGGCCGCGCGTCCAGAATCCGATTACACCGGGTGGCCCGGGCGCGCAGATGGCGGTGGTGGCGATTGCGCGCCGGGGCGAGGGAGGCGGCCCGGGCCCCCCCAGGGGAAGCTGCCCGCCCAGGGTCTTGGGCAAATGGGCCGTGGCTGTCCTCCCCGTCCGGGGGAAGTCCGGGTGAGTTCCTCGTGTTGTGCCTGAGCTTCAAACAATGGCCTGTAGTTTCTCCCAGCCTTTGTGAAGTAGGGGACACGCGATTTCGGCTGACGCTGAAAGTAGAACGAGCGCGGGTTGCTGGGCGCCAGCGAGCCTTTCCCCGGCTTTCTCCAAACTTTTCCTCGTTTCTAAGCATCGTGCTGGTCCCCTGATCATCCCCTCCCCTTCCCTTTTAAAAGCTGCCCTTTCCTTTCACCTAGTCCCGGTTCTCTCCCTTTCCTAGGACAGGGAAAGATTAAGGACATGTCATATAGGAGTGCCTTTTTCCTGATAGTAAATTCGCCAAACATTTTTGTTGTAGGAATCTTTTTAAATGCATCCAGTGCTTTTAAAAGTTCATTGCATAAGAAAAGTTCGTTATATACATTATTTTTTCAGGCGCATATGTGTTTTGGAAACCAAGACTTAACTGAATCCAGAAAGCAGCTTTAACACTTTTTAATCAATGAGATATTGTCTTCTCACTCTGTAGCTGGCATTGAAGTGATTTCCAGTTCTCTCTGAAAAGATTTTCTAAGCTTCTTACAGAACTACTTAAATTCCAAGCTGACCGTTTTTGTTTTTAATAAATGTTCATTGACATAAGCATTGGACAACTGGTGAACTGTGTTTTAATTAGATGCATTTCCACCCAGTGTGTTTACAGTTTGAACTTGGACATAGCATAAACCTGTGGGGGTGAAATAGGAAGACCATCACTGGCTGTTTACGCTCCACACTTGAACAAGAGACTGGAAAATCCCAGGGTTGCTCTGGTTGTGAAGCTCTGGTTTATGAACATGCTCCGGGGTCTTGCTGCGGTCACTTGGGTGTCAACATGCCATGACTGAAAGTATTTTTCCATGTCCCTCCTGTTGTGACTGAGTAAAGCCACAACCTTATAATTATGCCTTGGACCCGAGCTCACTCTAAGCCTATCTGAAGCACAAGGAAAAACAAGGAAAAACAGCTGTGTTTGGCTGCCTGCCTGGTATTTGACTGAGATAACGATAAGGTATGGCTGCAGGCCTTGACAAATCTCTTTCAAGAAATGTCATAAGGCTTTATTTTGTATTTATTTCTTTTTGTGGTGACAGGGTCTCGCTATGCTGCCCAGGCTGGTCTGGAACTCCTGAGCTCAAGCAGTCCTCCTGCCTCATCCCCCTAAAGTGCTGGGATTACGGGTATGAGCCACCACAGCCAAGAAATGTCACAAGGTCCTTAAAAGTACTGAAGTCTTTTGGCTTGTTCAGAGATTTACGAATCTGGGGCAGTGGGGTCTGAGTGGTGCGACTCAAGCTCAGGCTCCCTTTGGAGAGAGACCTTGCAAAATAAGAACTGGGAGTTATTCCTCAATTATCTGCAGTACAGTTTGTGTTGATCTGTGTAATGTGAAGGCCTGAGGTCAAATCCATGGCAAGGAAGGTAAATAGATGTCATAGCAGCATGTGATAAATGCTGTTCAAAAAACAGCTCCTGCAAGCCCGGAAAAAGAACGACTTCCAGCAGGGATTGGGAGGGCTTCTTTTCGCTAGACTTCCAGCCACGGTGGTGTGGAAGCCTTCAGATGGTGACAGGATTTCCGCTAGGGTGAAGGGCACTGCCAGGAAGCCGCCAACCGGAACTGGTAGTGTTCCTGCGGCACGTGCGAGTGAGCGGAGGCCGGGCAGGTGGGCCCCCGAAAGCCGGACCTGCGTAGCAGAGGAGGGCCTTTGGCGGGAAGATGGCACGGACCAAATGGGAATGTGAGGAAACCAGTTGGAAAGCAGGCCGAAAGAGGGAGAACTGAACTTCGGAGCTCCTCGGGAGGAAGCCTAGAGGTGTTCCTAGGAGAGGTGAGGGAATCCGCAGCAGGGTGGCGTCCTGCCAGCGTCAAAGAGGACTCCCATGGGGTACACTTTTCCGAAGCAGAAGCCACAGGAATTGTCGATTAAATATTCGGGTTGGGGAAGATGATGAAAACAGAATCGGAGAGGATAAGCTTTTTATGGAAAACGTAACTAGGCAAAAAGAAAAAAAAAAAATTAAAATGACAGCCCTGGAATTTAGAAATTGTCGACGTTACTGTTTTGGAATATCTCCCTTGTAGGCACAATGTGAATGCTCTCCATTCAATGCCTTATTTAATCCTTATTAATTCTCTGTGAGATGATCAGAGTCTCTTTTATACTTAAAAAAGGTGAGATGTTGAGTTTAACTCCCTTAAGGTCTCAGACCCCACCAGGTCTGTCTGGCTCCGAAGCACCATTTAACCATTACCCTCTGCTATCTGTGTACATGCACGGGTGTGCACGCTCCTTCCCCCCAACCCCCCCCATGGAACACATTAGATTCTGGTTTGCTTTTGGGGGATGCACATTGCACATATTTTCCCGGTCAGTATGTATGACAGTGTCTCCAGTGACCATGTGGTGTGCCATTGTATGGCCGTAATAAGTGACATTTTGGAGCTTGCTAACCAGCCACTGGGAAAGTGGAGTTTGTTGCGGCACTTGGGAAGTCAGGAGGAAGGGCTGCTCTAGGAAGGAAGGTGGTTGGCCATGACATCAGCAGAAGAGTATGTTAAACATTTCACAATGTGGAGCTGGAGCAGAGATCTTGGCCTGGAGATACCTGATGGCAGACACGGTGAGAGCAGAGGGAGAGTCAGTCCCAAAGGGAGGAGAGACCTTAAGGACCTTGAGGGTGGAGCCCGGGGAAGCTGGTGTCCTGAGCTGGGAAGGCAAGGGGCGTCTCATGGGCACAGGTTCTGTCCCATGATGGGTGACGCCTGCTCTGCTCTGAGAGTGACGGTTTCAACTCCAAGTTTCAGTACCTCCTGCTGTAGTCACGACTGTCTGTGGAATTCTGCACCACTGGGGTCCATTTGGAGAGCTTTGAGGGTCACACCGATGCTTGTTGCTCCATGGACGAAAAAAGTCCTTTTTAAATAAGTTGATGATGATGATTTTTACCTCAGAGAGCGTAAGAGAGTTGATTACTGGGTGTATGTTAGGTGTAGAGTGCTGTGGTGGATGTAATAAGATATATCTAGCTGTTAAGGAGCCTGGCAAATGTGGGCATCTTTGCCACAATGGGATTGATTGCTTTAGTTCAGAGTAGTTTCTTGTTTTTCATGACCAATGGCTTCATTTTGGTAATAGAAACTCAGTCTGAACTAGCTTTTGCAAAGGGAGAGTCTTATATGGCTGGATGTGACACTAGAACCAGGACGGATGGGGAAGCCTGGACGTTCACTGAAGTCTTCTCCTCCTCTCCCCGACTGTTTTGCTTTTTCCTCTCCATTTTGGAGCCTGGCCGCTAACAGCGTCCACACTCAGTTTTGGCCACACTGCTTAGCTGCAGTTTGTAAATACTGTGGGAGGATGCCATGTGGCCCAACCTGGGCCGGCTAATTATGATGAGGACAGGACTGTATTTTATAAAGATGGTGTAACCATGTGAATGCATAGGGGACTGGGTTTTTCCCAAAGAAGAGACAGATTGCAGACATGGAGCAGAGGGCTGCTGGGCAGCCAAAATGCTAGATGCCTACCACACATTTCTTTCCATATGAATATAGCAGTTTGCCCTCAAGGGTCCCACAGTTGGAAAGATTTTTATCTGCTAAGTTGATTGGTAGCTTTGCTAACTAGATCTCGGTTGACTTTTCAAATATTTGCACATGGTTAAAGGATGCCCTTGACTCCGGTGTCAGCTGAGACTCCTGGCATATAAACATTCCGTGCAAAGATTTTTGCACAGACCACCCTGCCTAGCAGCTCTGGGAGGTTAGGTCATCAACTTTATATCTAGCTATCCAAAGGGGTCATGCTAGATTGTAGAGACCCTTAGTCCTTGGGGCAGGGCGTCTTCAGTGAGCTGCATCCCTAGGGATTCTTGGGTTCTGCTTCTCCCATGATCAGCAGCAAGTTCTAGTAGCTTTGACTTGGAATCTCTTGATGCCCCCATTTTTCTTTAAACTGTCAGGTATTTCGGTCTCACCGGTGCAGAGTGAGAAGTCATCTTACGCAAAACGTTTAAATTCATGAGCTGCAGTGCTGAAGAATGGAATTCAAGAAAAACAAAGTTTAATTTCTGAAACCAGTATTAATGAGCTTTCCCACGTTAGTTGAAACAGCAACTAAAAGCATAATGAGCTCGTCCAGTGAACTGGATTCCAGCAGATAAGCATTAACTCGAATCGCCAGCACCCTAGTGGAGTGCAGTTCTGATCCTAGATGTGAAACAGTGTCTTGCAGAAGAGATTTTAGCCTTTAAAAGAGGTTATGACGGAGGTCCAATCTTACATCAGGCGGTGAAGTACCCACTGGAATAAAAGCATTAGCTTCCAGTACAGCATTCTTGTTTGGCTTTGGTCAGAGGAGACTGGGAATGTCTAGGGACTGTTAACACTGTCTTTTTGTTTCCACTGGTCTTTCCACTAGCATGGTTTAATGCAGCGTTTTCCCAGAGGGTGGACCATAAACTCTGGAATTCCCTAGGCTGCTTGCTAAAATGCAGATTTCTGGGCCCTGTCCTATACCTGTGGAATCAGCATCTGGGAGAAGGCAGAATCTGCATTTTAAACAAGTTCTTTAGACTCGAGAAGCACATGCATTGGGCATTAGGAGCTTGGATTCTGTTACTAAACTGTGATGTAATTGGCAAGCTACTCTACTCTTTTGGGCTACAGGGCTCCTACTGGGAAAACAGGAATTAAATACCATAAAGGCTCATTTTGGCTTGTAGCCGTATGATTCTCTCTTCCTCATGCCTCGATAGGTCTCTCTGGTGCCTAAAGAAGTAGTTTGCTGTGTCATAACCTTTGGGCATGGGTGCAGGACCTAACTATCGCAATGTGCTTGGTGTCCCCAAGGACACATGCGCAGCTGTGCCTGGTTGTGGTTAGAACCGGGAGCGAAAAAGGATGAATTGTGCAAGTTTGCTATTTGTGGGCTCAGTCCTTCAGCTATTAGGCTGTCTACAACAGCTCTTAAGACTTTCAGGCCGTAAATTTCCCATACTTGTCCCTGTCCCAGTGTCCACCCAATGAAAGCAAAAACCAAAAAAGAATTATGATATTTCTGTGTATGTAAGCACACCTGTGTCTGGGGGATGGGTGGGGGACAGTAAGGGCAGGGTGTGGGGTCACTGGCCTGGCTTCATTCACTTGATCCTGTTCCAAGTGAGGTGGGAGTCCTCGCCCCAAGACTTGATGTAAAGGATTAAAAGATTTCTTTTATATCATTAGAACTGTGATCTATTATTATATCTAGCTATAGAGCACTCTAAATTTTTTCTCTCTCACAAGTGTCTTGGAAATAGCACAATGCTTCTTCTTCGATTTTCCTTTTGTTTAAAGGAAAATGTGAAGGTACCCAAGTTGTGGGCACTTTGGGCACCTCTTCATTTGCAGGGGGCCTCGCATGAGCAGTAGTTCAGACATTTCTGCACCTCACAGACATTGAGGCCCCCTCCTGCTCCGTGTCCTGTTCTTGACGATATTGCTGCAGCTCCCTGAAGCCAAGTAGGCAAGGATGCTGAGGGAGGGCTTGAGAAGAGGACCGCACTTTCCTTGCAATTCCTTGCAATTCCTTTTTTTCCAGTCAATTCCTTTTCCTCTCCCACCGATGCAGATGGCAGTTTGGCAGTTTTGTGCTCCTGAAGTGCCCACGTAAACTCACGGAGGCTGCAGACCCCGCTTTGAAAAGCCACG
Organism: Cephalopachus bancanus; assembly: GCA_027257055.1. Classification (NCBI taxonomy): domain Eukaryota; kingdom Metazoa; phylum Chordata; class Mammalia; order Primates; family Tarsiidae; genus Cephalopachus; species Cephalopachus bancanus. Next base: position 455,406 of record JAPVLO010000484.1, read on the forward strand.
TTTTTCATGATTCTGTGGAGGAAACCGGACAGACCACAGGCTCCGTGAGCAGGAAGCGAGCTCTGAGACTGGCTGGTCAGATATCTGCCCCTCTTGGCCACATCGTTCCCCACGCAGAGCCCCGCCTCCCGCCCTCCTTGGTCTTTGCCCACACCTTCCCGATGTTTCCAAGTGCTGCTTGGACAGGGCTCATAAAGGTCGAGCGTTCTTTCCTGTGGCTTGTTCCCCACAGATGGTCACTCTCTCCCAAGAACTCTGGAGACGGAAAAACCCTCTGCTTGGCTTTCGGGTCTGAAGAAATTCGTTAAGACATGCAGCCTTTCCTATTTTGTTAACACTGGGTTCACTCCCTGGATTGAGCCTGACATCCACACGCTGGCCTAGTTCTGTAGCTGTGTGTATTCTGGGTTTCAGGGATTCGGCAGGGAGGCACTGTCCCTGACCAGAGGAGCTGGGGAGATGGGAAGGTCCTCTGTCCTCTGACCATAGCCCCCTAGTTGAGGGGTGATCTTGGGAATGCCAGGAGAGGCTGGGCTGAGAAAGAAGATGACCAAGTACTCATGAAAGTATTCTTAGGCGGTTGACTGGATTAATCCAAAGGGATTGATAAAGTTTCTCAGCTTTAATTTCTAGTAAGGTAAATATGGATAGGTATCACTCACATGAACAAAAGCTCCCTGGGATCCTCAATTGTACTTAGATTTGGAGATAAAATATCCAAGTTAAACACTGTTAAAAGAGACATGGCAAGGTGCTTAACATCCCCCATAACCACAGGTATGCAGGTTAAAACAATAAGATATCAGGTTGTACCTAAAAGACCAACAAAGATTTAAAAGAATAATTGTAGTCACAGTGAGGGTTTGGAGAAATAAACCCTTTGGTGCATTGTGGGTGGGGTATAAAATGGTACCCTTTTTTTGGTTTGGCAATACCTATGACATTGAATATATTCCTTTCTTTTCGACCTGTCATTGCATTTTTTAAAATCCTGAAATAGCTTTTTATTAAATAGCAAGCAGAACTGCATTATAATTTTTAAATATGTATCACTTAGGCCACAAAAGGGTTGCAAAATGTTGGCAGTATGACGGTTATATCTTCATACAGCTAAAGCCGCTTATTGAATCTTTTTTATGCTGATATAGACATAAGATGATTTCATGATGGAAGGTGGTCCAGATCCAACCCCCTTATTAGTGGGTCTCTTTCTTCTCGTTGCGTCGTCCTGCTTCGAGGTGGAGGCCCAGGACGGGGCGGATGGGAAGCGTGCCGGGGGCCTCCTCCTCCCCTTCTCCTCCCTGTCCCTGCAGTTTTGTCTTCATCAGTGTGTCTGAAAGAATTAATCGCGCAAGAGGATAACAACACCTGGACGTGGATGCGTATTTTAGGAGTTTTTATAATAGTAATAGAATTGTGGAATAGTAACAGAACGATAATGCAGCTCTTGAAAAGAACATAACTATATATACAGACGTAGAAAGATGTACAGTATAAAGTAATCTACAAAACAGTACATATATAAATTTGTGTTTATGGTAACAGTAGCTTAAAAAGAAAATGCCCAGTGCCTTGAGGAGTGTATGGCAAACTGTGACAAGTGGACATCTTTAGAGCAGCGGTTTTCAAAGCGTGGTCTGGGACACCTGCAGGTCCCCGAGATCCTTGCAGGGGTCCATAATTATGTGGTGGTGATATTGACAAATGTGACTGTTTTTCTGGTTGTCATCTGAGGAAATGTAATGACATTTGGAAGATATGCATAATTCATTGAATACATTTTGTACATTTTCCATATAACTAGAGCTTGATATTAAAAGATCCATTCAAAGTGTGAGACTGATGGGTTTTAGTGTAACAGAGGATGAAAAGTTCATTGATATATTTTCAGACTCCGCACTGCAGCTAACTCAAGGGTGGTAGCCAAGAAGAATATCCACGATTGTCTGAGAAGGGGATTGCAATATTCTTTTCTTTCCCAAGTACACATCTGTGTGAGGCCAGATTTTCTTCATTTATTTCAACCGAAACAGCATGTCACAAAGGACCACAGGCAGAAGTAGATAGGCCAGCCATTTAAGTAAGACTTACAAAAATGTTACTGCCCATAAGAATGTTACTTGTGTTAACATGTAATGGATTTATATTTAATCAATTAATAAGCATTTTGTCATTTTCTCAGCTTTAATTTCTAATATGGTAAATATACTTAGGTATAGCCCATGTAAACAAGAGTTCTCTGGGACCCACAATAATTTTTAGGAGTATAACGGGGTCCTAAGACCAAAGTATTTGAAGTCTGCTGTTTTATAATGGGGGATTATGGGAGACTGGTTTATATAGCTTTGAATCATTTGAATTTCCAGTACAATTAGAATGTTTTATTTTTATGATCAGAAAAAAGAATGTACAAAGACATTTCCTAAAGAAAACAGTCAATTCCTTTTCCTATCTATGCCTCGGACAGAACAAGGGGCAGTGGGCTTAGTTTGTGCTAATATTAGCTTAGGATGGAGATAAACAAGAATGTCATGAGAACTGTGAGGAGGCAGAATGGGCTCTGTGTCCGTGTGGATGACCTCACTTGTAAGCAGAAAGCCCAACTCAAAACTGCTTACCTAGTAGAGGAATTTCCAGGGACACGTCGGGGTGGGGTGGGCTTTGGGTTTGGCTTCCTCTGGGGGCTCAGTCATGTAACCTGGTTTATATTCTGTGTCTGAACCATCACTGCTCTCCAGAGTGTCGTCCTCAGCATGGTAACAGGAGATTAAGTGACCAAATAACACAAGTGTGGAGGGATGGTTGCATAGGGGACCACGTTCTCGGAAGCTGAGTGGTGAGCTCGGGGTCAGAGCCCACCAGGGTGCTAAGAGTCCTTTGGGGATGTTTCTGTCCAGCTCCGGTAGCTGGGTCTGTAGCCCCTTCTCAGCTGCGTCAACACTGATGAAGTTTTTTCCTTTGTTTCTCCTTTTCTAAACAGCATTCAGGGCAGTCCTTCTGTCAACATAGCCTTTATCGGATGACATCGGGCGCGTCCAGGGTGGCATGGCCGTAGACAACACATCTTTTAGCAGAAACCAGGTTACAATCCATTAGGTCTCTGCTTTCTTCAATTACAATCCAGTCCTGCAGATACAAACCAGACACTTGGATTCGATTTGAGTCACGTGCAAGTCTTTTCTAAAATAAATCCACACGCCATCTGTATGTACTTACTCATTATGTTTTAAAAAGATAACTATAAAATTTTCTCATTGTAAATGGATGCATATTCATAGTAGAAAACTTAGAAGATTCAGAAAAGCCAAAAATAGAAATTGCCCATGACCCCAGCCGCTCGGGGCACCCCTGCTGACACTGGGGCATCTCCCTTCTGGTCTAAGCAGTGCAACAGTAGGGGCCGAGGGTCACCGCGTGCATGTCGGAGTCCTGCAGACCGGACGCCAGCTCCCCTCCCCCCGCCCCGCGGACTGTAGGGTCCCAAGCAAGGCCCTTTGTCATTCTGTGCTTGAGTTTCCTCTTGTTACAGAATGAGTCCCTACCTCACAGAACAAGGTTGAGGAGGAACTATCTGTGTGTGGCTGAGATTTTTTTTTCCCCTCTACGGTGAATCCCTAGAAATGATCTAGTTAGCTGGTTAAAAGTTAGATGATATTTTAAGTCTTTTGATAGATATTGCCAATTAGTTCTCCAGAGAGGTTTTGCAAGTATGCAGTACTCCTAGTGGTATACATCCATTATATGTTTTTTCTTTAGTATACAAGTTTTTAAAATTAAGAGAAATATGTTTGTTAAGAAAATAAGCAGTATAATAAGCAATTCATGCCGTGAATTAAACAAGTAGTGCTCCTTCTTGCCCTCTGTCCATTCCTGTTTTCCAGAACTCTCTGTTCACATGTCTTCTTTCAGTCAAAAGCTTGCACGTGCATGTGTATATATATGTCTAGTGAGAGCCCACTAAACAAATGCTTCTTTTTGGTTTCTTAAATAAGACAATATTTTTCTTAAAAATGAGTTTTTTATTTGTAAATAATATCAACTTTTTCATGATGTTTTGCTTTGAATCCACAAACTTTTTTTTTTTTTTATAAAGACTCCTCTCGTCTTCTAAGCCTTCTCTCCTAGTGGTCTTGTTGTTATTGTCTCTTTTGAAAAGTTGGGAAGAACTCTCTTCCCTACAGCAGCATCCAGAGATATTCAGAGACTTTAAGTGACCTGAAATCCAGTTGGGAGCCACCACCCTGTCTGAGGTGTTTCTGTGTGTGGAGCCTCTTGTGAAGGTTGAAAAATCCCAAGAGAAGGGAAGCAGTTTCAAGGGTGGTTCAGGACTGTTTGGCCCCATTGTTGGGGATGCTGTGGCTTCGCAGGCCACCTGTGTGCTGCAGTGGGCGGGGAGGGGTGAAGGGGAGCCCTGGCCAGGGAGAGGAAGATGGTCAGGAAGGAAGCCGGAAGCCTGAGCAGAGAACGGAAGGACTCGCATCAGCAGCTTACAGTGACGAATGGAAGCTCGTCGATTGTTCTTAATTGTCTTCAGAGTCTAGAATAAGGGAATACAAACTGCAGGGTCTGGGAGTTCTGTCTTTTCCTCAAATGAGTGCGTCTGGATTGTCAAAAAGTGTCCAGCTGTGAATTAGGAACCAGCCAGCCTTCAAGGACACGTGGGAGTGCACCTTAGGATGGCAGTCTTCTCCTGCTTACGGAGTTGACTGCTGGGGGCTCCCCCCCACCCTTTTCTCCTGGAAGGGTGGGGAGTTCTTGCTCGTCGTGACTTAGCCATGTCCTGCAGCGGAATCCTCTTGGACGGCCCCCCGTCCCTTTCCCACACCCCGGCCCCATGTGCGTTCAGTGTACAGACACTAACTTTGGGCCCTGCTCTACAGCGAGCACTCCTGGAGAATGCTTAGTTGGGTGTCTCTGGCCCCCCGATGTGGTGGGAACCACGTGGACACTCAGTGGCCTGACACTTTCCGCAGGGGCACCTTGGTGTGCTTGGCACTCAGGGATTCCCGCTCAGCCCTGCGCCTCTGTGGCGGTCTGAGGAGTGTAGCACCACCCCACTGCCAGGCTGCTTCTGCAAGCTCATGTTCCCTGGGAGGGTGTCCGAGATCGCCGCAGCCGGGCATTTTTACGGAGTCCTCAGATATCTGCCTGTCTGCTCTGGGCTGGGGGCTGAGGGGTCCAAAAGGGAGATGGGGCCCCTGCCTTCAAGGAGCTTGTCCTGTGTTAGGAGTAAGAAGAGCCGTGAACGGTTTATCCCTCTGGCGTAAGCCGGAGAGTCGGGAAGGCAGCAAGTCAGGCCTAGAAGGCAGGGGACGCGACTGAACACGGTGGCTGAGTCAGTGGAGGAGACACGTAGGGCCAGCCAGGTGGCCAGGGAGGCTTTAGGAGAGGCAGCGGGGCTGGACGGGGTGGGGTGGGGGAGGCTTGGGTGACGGGGCCTCCCCCTGAGCGTTGCATGTGGTGCAGGGGGGGAGTGAGAGACGTGAGGCTTAAAGGACGGAGTCAGGCCAGGCGACAGAATCCTGCCTGAGGACTTTCAGCTTCCCCCTAGAAAACGTAAGTGACGGTGTCTGCCCAGCCGCAGCTGAGGAAGAGGTGTCCTGGCAAGCAGGTAGGTTTGCCATGTGGCAACTTCCCTCAGGTCCTCCCATCTGACTTGGAGGATTTCTGCTAAGTCAGAGGAAGTTTAGTCTAGTGTGGGAAGAAGCGGCGCGGAGAAGCCGGACGTGAGCAGGCATGTGTGTGCACGTGCATGTGTGTGTTTAAATCCTCGTTAAATCCCCCTGACCGGTGGACATGTGTTCAGTTGCGTAATAGGGGCGTGTGCAGGATGGTGCCGTATTCCTAGGTGGGTCAGACCTCCTTTCTAGGCCAGCGTCTCGCCTGCCCACCGGGCGGCTCTGTGAGTCATCTGGGTGCCGCCGTGCAGAAAGGCCTGGCACGATCCTCTGCTCGCCACTCCCAGCCTGGTGTGTGTCCTGGGCAGGCCTGGGAATGCTTTGGAAGCGACACCTGCAGGAGAAAAGCCAGGAACCCCATGTCTGGCTGGCATAACATCACGTGAAGTTGGAGCCTGTGAAACCAAGAGGGTTTCGGCTCCTGCTTTCACCTGGGCCAACCTCAAGCCATCCCAGAAAGGTGAAAACCAGACTTGAGCCGGGCTCGGTGACTCAGCCTGTAATCTCGTGCTTTGGGAGGCCGAGGTGAGTGGATTGCCTGAGCCCACGGGTTCGAGACCCACCTGGGCAACTTGGCGAGACCTCATTTCTACAATAAATAAAAAATCAGCCGGGCGTGGTAGCGCGCGCCTGTAGTTCCAGCGACTGGGAAGGCGGAGGCGGAAGGATCGCTGGAGCCCAGCAGGTCGAGGCTGCGGTGGCCGGGAGCGGCCCCTGCACTCCAGTCTGGGCGATAGAGCGAGACTCCAATTCCAAAAAACAGAAAACCAGACTTGTTCCAACGGTGTGTTACTCACTGCTACTTAGGGGTTTTGCCATCATTCATTCCTGAGATGAGGGTGTTCTTGGGGTGCCCAACTCTGCTGGTGTCAGTGACTCAGTAGAAGTATAGCCAGGTTTCCAGATGAACCTTTTCCATGATTTTTGAGCACATGTTGGTGTGACTCTGGGAGAGGGCGCCTTTCTTTATTCAATTAGTATTCCTTGTGTCAAATCCTAGGAAAGATAGGTGCGTTTGAGTTGGCTGAGTCAGACTCTTGGGGCCTGCTTATTGTGCTCAGATCCAGTACTCTGAAGGAATCTTGGAAGTAGGAGCAAGACTCGAAGACTTGGGTGACTGGTGGGCCAGACTGTCGTAATTCAAACAGTGAAGGACCTGAGACACTCAGCCGGGAGAAGAAGTCAGCTTTTTGCTTGTTTGTTTAAGTCGGAGTCTCACTCTGCAGCCCAGGCTGGAGTGCAGTGGCACCGTCATGGCTCACCGCAGCCTCGACCTCCTGGGCTCAGATGATCCTTCCACCTCAGCCTCCTGAGCAGCTCAGCTACACGCATGTGCTGCCATGCCAGCTAACTCTTGGATTTTTTGTAGAGATGGGGGTCTCACTGCGTTCCTCAGGCTGGTCACAAACTCCTGGACTCGAGCAGCCCCTCCCAACCCCAGTTTCTCAAAGTGCTGGGATTACAGGTGTGAGCCACTGAGCCTGGCCTGTTTGTTTTGTTAGAGCATAAGGGCGGTGAAAAGTAAATTGCCTTCTAATATTTAAAGAGCGGTTAGGAAAGAGTGCAATTAGATCTGCTTGTGTCCTCATTGGTCATACCTAGGGCCCTGTCAAGGGCCCTGGAACCTACAGGCTAGGAGATTTTGACTTTGTATAAAATAATCAGGGTGGTCTGAAAAGGAATGAACAAGTTTGGAAATCCTCCTTTTTGGGTTTTGAGGTCAGACATCGAGGTCTTTCCCCACCTGAGAGTTTCCAGTGACCTCGTCTCTCCTCACAAGTTTGTGTCACTACTTCATCTTCATCCTGCCGATGGTGCTGCCGACCTCTGACCGAAGGCGGCCAGGTGGCTCCTTCTCGCAGACCTGCGCGGCTTTTCCGTGCCGTGTTGGGCCAGGAGAGGAGAGGGAGGGTCGCGGAGGGCCCTGGGAGCTGCGTTTCCGAGCCTGTGGACCCTTGCGCCCGCCACCCGCTCCCGGGCGAGGGTCTGCGGGCGAGCAGAGGGGAGAGGAATGGTTGAAGCGATGACGGCCACGATGAGAGCAGCAGCTGCTGTTTTCAGGAGCTGAGCCGTTTGTCCAGCCCCAGTCTCAGGCCGGTGAGCGGCAGAGCCGGAATTTGAACCCGGTGGGCAGGCGGGCTCTGGAGCTGCCACTCTATTCTGTGAGCTTCTGCTTGGCTGGCCTGAATTCTGTGCTTAAGGAGAATGACTGTAAGTAGCTCCGGGAACAGAAAGACGTTCATGCTGAGAACCCTGGCTCTCCATTCGAACTAGGCAACTAGAATCATCTGGGTAATTTTTAAGACACAGTTGCCGGATAGCCTCCCTCCAGCCTCCTTCCCTCATTCTCCCCCCCCACTCTCAAACTTGAATCAGGACGAAGAGCCAACGGTGGCGTCTGGCCTTGGTTTGGGGGCCTGGGCATCCCTTGGGTTGCCCATTGCGCATCTCTTCAAGGTGTGCTTTTTAGAGCAGGACGCTGCCCCACCCTCTGAGAACAGCCCGGGAAACTCTCTAGATGCCGGCGGTTCATTTGGCCCAAAGAAGCGATACTTTCCTATGCAGGGTCACAAGGTGCTTGAGCAAACCATCTATGATCCAACCTAAATTCCTTATTGCAGGGGCCCGGGGAGGGTGAGGACCTCAACAAAGCTGTTGAGAATGGCAGAGCTGGGCCTGGAGACCAGGCCCCGACTTGTGATCGAGGTCTCTTTCTTAGAAAGTCATCTTTTAGAAATTCTATCATCATGAGGAGTCCCAGTGGTAACAACAGAACCTACCTCTCTATCTGGCAGCCTTCTCTTGAGCGTTGTAAAAAATTGTGCTGTGGAATACAACTCGGTTCTTTTTTTAAATGATCTATTCAGGCTGCAGTAGAGAGAGAGCAGGTGTTCAGATGGCAGTTTAGAGTGGCGTGCGCCCGAGTCCCAGCTACTTAGGAGGCCCAGGAGTTTGAATCCAGCCTGGACAATATAGACTGTGTCTCTAAACAAGAAAGCACCACCACCACCAACGACCAAAAAAACAAAGATACCTACAGTGCGTGGAGGGTATGAAGAATAATCTGAAGTCAGACACCCAATCTTGTCTGACCGTTTTTGCCAGGTCTCAGCTTCCCTTTGTGAAAACCAAACGAAATTATGTGGAAAATTGCATTGCTAGCTAAATGAGTGGTTGTGGCAGTTATAAAAACTATAAACCAGCCGGGCTCGGTGGCTCAGCCTGTCATCCCGCCTTTGGGAGGCTGAGGTGAGTGGATGGCCTGAGCCCGTGGGTTCGAGACCCGCCCGGGCAGCGAGACCTCATCTCTACAATAAATCAAAAAATCAGCCGGGCGTGGTAGCGCGCGCCTGTAATTCCGGCTACTGGGAAGGCTGAGGCGGAAGGATCGCCGGAGCCCAGCAGGCGAGGCTGCGGTGGCCGGGAGCGGCCGCTGCACTCCAGTCTGGGCGACAGAGTGAGACTCCAACTCAAAAACAAAAAAAAACTATAAACCCTGCAATGCCGTGTGTTTATGTGTGTACGTACCCATGCATCTTTAGCCCAAGAAGCATTTGAATACTATTTCTTTCAATGGATGGATATTTCATTTAATCCTCCCAATAGCTGTATAAGGGAAGTTATTATTATTCCATTTTGCCATCAACCAGGGGCCAAGAAGCAGAAGGCAGGTCTCCTGGCATCTTGCCGAGTTCCCTCCTGTTTCAACTCAGAGCGGGCTGTGGAACAGGGCTGGTCAGCACTGCCAGGGCTGCTGGGAAGCACAGCCATCCACTGGCGTGTCAGAGTCCGCTTGATTTTTTATTTTGTTTTGAGCCAGCGTCTCACTCAGTTGTGCAGGCTGGAGTGCAGTGGCACGGTGATGGCTCACTGCAGCCTCCAAACAGATCCTTCTGCTTCTGCCTCTTGGGTAGCTGGTACTACAGGTGTGTACCATCAAGCCTGGCTAATTTTTTTGATTTTTTGATAGAGACGAGGTCTCCCTATGTTGCTCAGGCTGGTCACAAAATCCTAGGCCCAAGCAATCCTCCTGTCCCGATCTCTCAAAGTGCTGGGATTACAGGTGTGAGCCACCACACCCATCCACAGTTTGCATGTTGAACAAGACCCCTGGGTGGTTCTCATGCACATTAAAGGTTAAGATGCCCGGGTCTGTACTGCATTGCAAGTGTGTTAGCCTTTCTTTCTTTGGGATTGGCATCCACGATGTGTTTCTTGTCCTGGCTGCGCTCTTTTCCCTGGGATGTGTGGTGGGGATGGGAGGAATTTGAAGACAAGCACGTTCGTGACTTTTATAAATGTGCTTGGTTCGGTTGCCACTTGCTTTCGTGGAAACCGTTTCCGGGAGAAATTGCAGAGGGGCTTCCTCTTAGGAGGCTTCTTCATATTCCGTCAGCTGCTCTGGGAAGGGACCCCACCCCCACCTTGGGATAAGACTGACCCTGTCTGGAGGGGATGGAGTGTGACCTCTCCCACCACTCCTCTGGAGAGCCTGCTGCCTGAGCTGGTCAGAGGTGGGCGCTCCAGAGAGTGGCACATCACACTGATTGGTGAGCCGCTGTCACCAGCAGGGTGCAGTGTGTTGCTCCTGGGAGTTGAGAAGGACAGGTCTGCTGGGATCCCAGCGTAGCACAGGGAAGGCAAATGTGGGCCTCTCTTGAGTCGGGCTGAGGAAACTGTACCCTTGTTTCTTGGAGTCCAGAGAGAAACAGCTGGCGCTCCCAGAACACGCACTGCTGTTGCTTCACTGGGTGTGCTCAGGAGCGCCAGGACAATCCTGCAGGCTGGACGGGCTGCCCCACAGCTGTGCTCCTCCCCGACACGCTGAGTAATGTCTGAGGTGTGGGCATGACACAATTAGGGTGTTCTCAGAACTGGAAGTCGAAAGCGTCCAAGCGATGCTTGGAATGGTTCGCTGGATGGAGAATGTGCCGGCAGGCGTGGGCTGCCGGCTGAGCGTTCACCTGCAATTCGGCTCCAGTGCTGACTTCTTGCTTTTCCCTCCCCCACCCTCCCTCAAGGTGGGCCTGCGCCAGCTGGACATGTCCTTGCTCTGTCAGCTGTACAGCCTCTACGAGTCGATCCAGGAGTACAAGGGTGCATGCCAGGCAGCCTCGAGCCCAGACTGCACGTACGCTCTGGAGAACGGCTTCTTCGACGAGGACGAGGAGTACTTCCAGGAGCAGAACTCCCTCCACGACAGGAGGGACCGAGGCCCTCCTCGGGACTTGTCACGGCCACTCTCCCCGCTCTCCAGCGGCGACTGGATTCTGGAGTCCATCTAGAGGGCCTCTAGAGGGAGGCGGCTGGCGGGGAGGCCCTTCTGCCGGACGCGCTGCCAGCATGTGCTTCAAGAAAGCGCCTCCGTGGTGGCGGGTCTTCAGTCCTGTGGGACCAGCGCCCCAGGCTTAACTTGTAGGCAGGGAGCTGCCGGTTGACACTTGGTGGCGGTCTGCTTCGATGGCTGCGGTTTCTGCCGGAGTGACCCAGAGGGGCCTGGCGGTGCCCTCGACACCCTCCTCTTGAGGCACCCCTGCTGAGATTCGTAGTGAGAACACGGCAAGAGGAGCCCTGCAGAGACCCGAGTGGGCATTTTGTGTGTGGTGAGATGTAGCTAGCTACTTCTTATGGGTGGTGGGTTATCTGCACCCTTCTTGGTGTGGGGTTCCGGCTTCCAGTTTGGGATGCAATAAAGCCAGCATCTTACTGCTTCTCTTCCTCACTGTGGTCTGCAGCTTTTCTTGCTGTTTGATGAGAGCTGCTCAGCCTCTTGGTTCAGCTGTGTTTATTTGTCAGCTGCCTTACTAACTGTCCATGTGACTCGACGAAAGCTTTTTACTGAAAAGGTAATCATTTCCAGTCATACCCATCAACTGCTTTCTCTCAGCCTACCAAACGTTGATCTCATTCTTCGTCCGTCAGATGTAGGCGGAAGGAAGATAATATCATATGTCGAGCGGAAAAAAGAAACTGGGGCAAGCTCATGCTTTGTGTCATTCATTGTAAGGTGGTCAACGTTTTTGTTTTTAGAGATTCTGAATGTAAACTAGTATGCTAGAAAGCACACCACCCTCTGCTCAAAACAGCAATTTCCTTAAGCCTTCATGTATTGATTACAACACTTTATGAGAACCTTCCATTTTGTGGGTTAAAACTCTGAGGATAAAATGCTAAACTGTTTGTCGTCACGTATTCTGTTCCGGATTCAGAATCGTCACCTTTCATAAGTGGAATTCTTTGAATCCAGTCCAATAATGAAAGAAAATTACAGTTTGTATTCCTGCCGTTAAATGCCTTTGGAAGAAACCCTGCACCTTTGCTGAGATGAAAGGACTGTTTCAGCAACAGGAGATCACTAGCCACAGGAGACCTCAGCACTGTTCTGTCTTTGAACGATCCAGCCTCCTTGATCCTCCTCTTTCTTTTGGTGTGATTATGCTCACCGGGGCCTTTTCCGGACAGGGAGAGGAAGTACACCTCAGCCTCATGAACTGACAGGGGTCGCCCTGGATCGGGACCTGGGGAGAGACAGAGAGAGGGAAGAGTCCTCCTGCCATTTCCTGTGTTGAAAGGAGTTAAGGTGAGGGGTGGCAGTGAGTTGCCTTTAGCACAGGATGCACTGCTGGGGGGCAGGGGGACAAGACAATTGAAAGCAGAAAGACCTGCAGGGCTAAGTCCAGGCTACTTGCCGGAACCTGTTCCTTTGCGGTAGGCCCTGCTCAGCAACACGTTGACCCCTCAGGTGAGCTGTTCTCGACCCCGAGCCCATCAAGAATCACTTGGAGAGCGTTGAGAAAAATGCTGATGCCGGGCACCCGCAGACTTGCCCCGTCTGGATTTAATGAGTAAGGGATGAGGCCTGGACATCCGCAGGTTCTAGAAGGTCCCTCAGGTGATTGTGACGTGCCGCAGTGTTGAGGTGCAGTCTTCAAGGTGTGGTCCACGGATCAGGCGGGAATCTCATCCCGCCCCGGCCCTGCTGAATCCAGCCCTGCTGAATCCAGCCCTGCGTCCTGGCAAGATGTTCCTGACGACTCTTTTGCACAACATTTGGGAAGCTGCCTTATGTTGGCTGAGTGCCCCGTGCTTGAAGATCACTGCTGTTCTCAGGGCTCCTGGGGTCTCCTTGCAGTCTAGCGGCAGAGCAGGTCCTAGGAGACCCCGGTCCTCTCCGAATGGGCCAGTAATAGCCAAAGAGCGAAGCTCGAAAGGCTCAGAGGAGCCCACAGGTTCCGAATGGCTTTCTTCCCCGCATCTGCTGCCTCTGGGCTGTTCCAGGCCTGTGATGATTCATTGTGCCTTTGCGTCCCGGGCCTCTCATCTCACCGTTGCTGGATAGTCAGCATTCGAAGTGGAATGAGTTAAGGCAGGCAAGGGACCTCCCCCTTGCTGCTGGGAAGGGCTGACGCGTCCCTTACTTCCAGGGTGAAGTGTCATGTCTACATAAACCAATGTACTTTTTTAGTACTCCGCTTGAAACCCACGTCAATCACCCCAAACTTTTACTTCAAACGTAGCGTAAACAGAGCTTGGTAAGGGTATTAACATTGATCAAACTACAAAAATGTTTTCTAATATAATTTCTTCATAAAGCTGCCACAGGTGATTAGAAAATAAATTCAGCTATTGTCCTTGATTGCTATCTGGTATAAGTCATTATCTTTCTTGCTATTCCTGAAGTTAGACTTGGGGCCGAGCAGAGAGCCTGACAGGTGGTAAGGCAATTCAACATTCACTGATTAAGCTGAAGAAACCAGGGTTTATTCTCTAAGGCAGAGCATGTAGTCAGAGAACCCAGAACTGTAATTCAAGACTTGTAATTCACACACAATATCGTTCCACCTATGTCCCCAGTAGAATCTGTACTCAGTGAGCTAACCTGGCTTTGTTGCTTCATCCATAACCCAGGCTATGCCATGCATTCAACAACATTTATTAAGCACTTCCCTGGCTCATATTGAGCCAGGCACCGAAAATACAAAGTTGCCCAGTGAAGAAACTTCCCTGGGCAGGGGTGACAGTTACACAACTAGCCAAACGTGTATGTTGCTGCCATTGTAGCTTCTACAGGAGACTGAGGCCTGGAAGGAGGCTCGGTGATACTTAAGAATGTTGGCAAAGATAACATCTGAGCTGGCTTTGAAGGGTGAATAAGTTCCTCAAGAGGAAACACATGAGAAGGCTCTTGGAATGACACAAACGAAGTCCCCTCGGCTTTTATGTATTGTGTTTTTGTAAAACATTTCCATGCCTTTAATGAAAACACAGGTTGAGAGGTTTGCCGAAGGTCAAGGTCATGGCTAAATAAAAGCACAGGCAAGTTCTGTGACATAATGTGACATCTAAGGCGATTACAGGGTACAACCCCTTCATTCTTCATGACGGCGCTTGACGCTTTAATGATTCAGCGTGTAGTGTTTTTTTTGTTTGTTTTGTTTTGTTTTTACCAGATCTTGGTCTGACTTTGTATGAACAGGGCTGTGTCTTTCAGATCTTGTTACATGATAACGGCCTGGATGGTAGGAAGGCCGTATAAGCAACTTAAGTCACTAGACCGGAGGTGAGTTGGCCAGTCAAAGTCATCTTTCTGCCTGAAGAAAACTTCACTGGCTGTAAAAGTGCAAGCATGTCCGGCCTTTGTGAACAAGCGTACTTTCAGTTCCGAGAGGTGTATTCTGTTGAGAGGTAGTCGAGGATATATCACAGAGATAACCTCTGAAAGTTACACCTGATGAACAGTTGACGCCTACTTGGATGCGGGTTTCATGGGTGAAGGTGCCACGAGAGTGTGGGCCTTCTGGCCTCCTAGTGTGGACTTGGAAAACAGCGTCAGCAGCCTGACTGATGCCTTTGTTCTAATCAGTTGTGAGAGACGTGCATTGCTTTTCCACCTTATCTCAGGCCTCCCAACGTCTCTGGCCATTGGTCAACTAAGGACAAATTCCTAAAACCCAGCTTCCTACCTAGTCCTCCTGACTGGTCCCCGAGGGAGCTTACACAAGCCCGCCTGGCACCTGTAGACTGTTGAGCAAGACCAACAAAGCAGCACTGACAACACGAAAGCATGAGGCGATAGTAAGGAAGACCTTGTAGCCTAAGAGGCAGATGTCTGAGGCACGGTGAGGACAGCAGCGAGTTCTGATTGGAGACCTGCCCTTCCCCAATCTCGGACAGGAGGGCAAGGACCCTGCCTCCCGTTCCATCTCTAAGATACCGCTAATAAAAGTCAGGGGTGAATGGAGCCCCAGGAACACCGAAACCATTATACCGGGAAGGTCGAGTTTTGTGGGAAGAGCACTAGCATTAGAAGTAGACATGGCTACCAGGACAGTCACCACAAGCCCAGAGAGCACGGCCCACTTCTCTTCCTTGGGCATAGCATAAGTGAAAAAGAGCTCAGGACTGGGCAGCTTAGCAAAGCTCTGTTCTAGGACTTAGGAAGAAGAGCGCCTTCCCTCTCATTCTCTTTCTTTCTCCTGCCCTTAGAATGCCAGATGCTCAGGAAGAAAGGGTGGAAGAAGCCATTTAAGAATGAGCTGGGCTCGGTGGCTCAGCCTGTCATCCGTGCTTTGGGAGGCCGAGCTGAGTGGATGGCCTGAGTCCGCGGGTTCGAGACCCGCCTGGGCAACTTGGCGAGACCTCATCTCTACAATAAATCAAAAAAATTAGCTGGGCGTGGTAGCGCCGCGCGCCTGTAGTTCCAGCTACTTGGAAGGCTGAGGGGAAGGATTGCCAGAGCCCAGCAGGTGAGGCTGTGGTGGCCGGGAGCGGCCACTGCACTCCAGTCGGGGCGACAGAATGAGACTCCAACTCAAAAAAAAAAAAAAAAGATTGTACCTAGAGCATCTTTTGTGTTAAACAGGCAAGAAAGCTGATTTGCCGTTCCCGAGTCCAGCACACACCGTGGGGATTGGAGGCGCAACCTCAACCCAGAGATCCTACCCACTTGGGGTGTCCCCTGCCTGTGCCTCGGGAATCTGGATAGAGATGTCTGGAAAACGAGGGGAGGCTCCCTGACCAGCTTCGACTTGCTGTTCCTGGAGTGGCAAGCGTGTCACAGGCAGCAGGACTCTCCACTGGACACCGGGCCTCTGTGGGGTGGCTCCCCAAAGCTCTAGCTCTGTTCACCTTTTCTGGCAGATACACAAGGGAAGGTAGGTTCAGCTCCATCCCCCTTCAGTCATGTTCCATGTGGCTGCTCTTGACCAGCTTCTGTCGTGCACGCCCCAAAGACTGTCTTGTGGGCCGATAACCTGCACAGGAGCAGCTACCCTTGCCCCATCATTTCCAAGGTGCTGGGAGCTCAGACTAAAGGAGTCCAACAAAGGAACTGGAAGCGAACTTGTCTCCTCCGACTGCGGAAGAAAGACTCCAAGCTCACCCCTTGGGGCAGAGACATATTCTACCCAGAAATATGCCCGATTGTACATTCATACGTTTATTTATTTTAAATGGATTGGTATTATTTGTGTACCACTTTTGTTCCCGAAATCATTCAAGGAGGCTTTCTAAAAACGCACATAGCAGCTGGGCTCGGTGGTTCAGCCTGTAATCCCGCGCCTTTGGGAGGCTGAGGTGAGTGGATTGCCTGAGCCCGTGGGTTCGAGACCTGCCTGGGCAGCGAGACCTCATCTCTACAATAAATCAAAAAAATCAGCCGGGCGTGGTAGTGCGCACCTGTAGTTCCAGCTACTTGGAAGGCTGAGGCGGAAGGATCGCCGGAGCCCAGCAGGTCGAGGCTGCGGTGGCTGGGAGCGGCCACGGCCCTCCTGTCTGGGCGACGGAGTGAGACTCCAACTCAAAAACAAAACAAAACAAAAGTCACATAGCACAGTAAAATGCAGTTTAAAAAAATATGGGTTTGGAATGAGGACAAAGGGACTCTAAGGGCAGGACAGAGCAGATGAAGCCAGGTGTGAAATCAGCACAAGCACCACATGCAATGAGAGGCACGAGGAGTCCTGTTTGTTTGTGGAGCACAAACGAGGCAGGTTCTGACCTTGAATGCAGATTAAGGGCCACGGATAGATGGTCAACGCTCAGCTCTAGAGCAGGTGCAAGTTTGGTGCTTTCTTGCCAAATGTGTCCAAGCAAGGTGACTTTTGGAAAATACGGGAAAGCCCTAGAATAGCTTTCTTTAAATGTTGCAAGGGTGTGTTGGCTACACCTCACCTGCCTCTCGACCAGCACAGGGATCTCTTTCGTCATGCACATCTGGCCACGGAGTTACTGTTCCAACAGCTCTGAGAACAGGCAGCTCGTTGTCCCGAACTCTGCCTTCCTGTGTTGTGAATTAAGTTAGGGATAAAGAGTTCTGCTCCAATGAGGAGTCCTGCTCACATTTGGGAGGGTGTGTGTATGGGCAGGGCTACTATCAGCCAGATAATTTTGTGGCAGGGTCAAAAACGACCCCCCGAAGACCCCTGGTCTGAAGGTAGGATCTCTGGCACTTGTAGATGTGACCTTATTTGGGAAAAGGGCCTTTGCAGGAGCGATTAAGATTTGGGGTTGGGGAGATTATTCTAGATGTGGGTCTTGAATGCCATCACCAGTGTCATCAGAGTGAGGCGGCGGGAGATCTCACACTCACAGAGGCGGCCACGTGAAGGTGGAAGAGAGATCAGGGTGAGATGGGCACCAGCCAAGGTGTGGCAGCAGCCACCAGAAGCTCCAAGAGGCAGGGAATGGATTCTCCCCTGGGGCCTCCGGGGGGAGGGTGGCCCCAACCACATCTTGGTTTTGACCCGGGGAAACTGATTTTGGACTTCTCACCTCTATAATTTTCGAGAAAACGAAGGTGGTACTTTAAGCCACCCAGCATGTGGTCACTTGTTACAGCAGCCACAGGAACTTCATGCAGATTCCTGGGCACATTTAAGTCCATTCCCCCTTAGTCCTTCATCTGGGGCATGATGGGACATCGTCATGCCATCTGCTGACCCAAGACGTTATACCAAGCCTTTCAGTGTACTCAGAAGTCCGCCAAGTTGCCCGGGCGGGTCTCGAGCCCATGGGTTCTCTGACCCAACTTTACTTGGCAGGCATCTTCTAGAGACAATATGGGATTAAAACAAGTTAATAATTATAAAGCCCTTAAGGTAGTGCCGGGCACAGAGTTAACAGTATAGATAAATACTTGTTAAATAGGAATAAAGAGAATCCCATTTGGGGTGCGAAGTTTCTTTCTTTTGTGAGAGCCTGCTGGCTCTTCAGTCTTGAGTTAAAAACTCTTCAGAAGGTTCCCAGTTTTATAGTTAAAGGTAATGGTTAGATGTGTTAGATTTTAGAAAGTTACATTACAACTTTCAAGGTTCACAGACGTTCCACTGGGAGAGCATGCAGGAAAATGTTCATTTCCTTTCGCAGCTGCTTCTCTTGGAGACAAAGGACTAATATTTAATTCTGGTTCTGGTCATTTAAGTTCTCTATGGCTTAAAACCCTTCTGTTGGTACCTGCATAATGAACATTTGTATACCTAACCTTGAATTGTATCCCACATATTCAAACCAAAA
Organism: Cephalopachus bancanus; assembly: GCA_027257055.1. Classification (NCBI taxonomy): domain Eukaryota; kingdom Metazoa; phylum Chordata; class Mammalia; order Primates; family Tarsiidae; genus Cephalopachus; species Cephalopachus bancanus. Next base: position 473,597 of record JAPVLO010000484.1, read on the forward strand.
AAATAAAAATAAATAAAATTCTTCTGTGTTCTATTCCCTGCATTTGAAGATAATTTGTCAATCATCCTCTTGATCAATAAAGGTAGGCCCTCAGGGATAGCCCACTGTTAGACTACGAATGAAGATGGAGATAGACCCAGGAACCCTCTATCAGGCTACAAGTGGAGACCGACACAGACACAATTCCGTCACCGCCTACAGGCGTGACCTTGAGCAAGTCCCTTAACCATTCTGATTTTTAAAAACGTCTTTAACTTTTCTGATTGCTCTGTCTTGTTGTGAATATCTAAAAATACCCATTCTTTGGCTCCTCTACACACCATGATGTTTTCTTCCCAATTTGGCTCAAAGGGCTTCAGACATTTTGGTAGAAAATCTTTTAACAAAAGACCGTGTGTCTATTTTCTGTGTGACTTATTCGTCTATATTGCACTCTCATAAACTGAATCTTTCTCCTCTGGTTTTTGGATGACTTGAAAATTCAAGGGCCCTCAGCCTGTGATGACCAGCATTTTGGGAGGCTGAGGCATGGGGATTGCCTGAGCCCGGGGGTTCGAGACTAGCCTGAGCAACTTGGTAAGCGCTCGTCTCTACAATAATCACAAAAACTAGCCAGGCGTGATAGCGTGCGTCTGTAGTTCCAGCCACTTGGAAGGCTGAGGCGGAAGGATTGCCTAAGCCCGGGAGGTCGAGGATGCGGTGGCCGGGAGCATGCCACTGCACTCCAGCTTGGGCAACAGCCAGCAGCAAGTTGTCACCATAGTGTGAAGATAATTGATCTATAATTGTGATTATGGGACAGGTATTCCAGGAAAGCTGGAGAATACATGGTTTTCAATGAAAGTAGGGTACCCCAAAGTGATTTTTTTAATATCCTCAAGTGGATTTTATATCAAGACTTTTTTGTTAAGCAACATCTCAATTTTGGAGGGAGGGGTGATTTGAAAATATAGACATCATTCTAAGGCACCAGATACCACTGTCACCTTATAACTTCCCATCATAACAAATGGGCCACTTTGCCTCGTCTCAGGAATCATATTTAAAACAAACTTTAGAGCTGCATGCGGTGGCTCACACCTGTAATCCCAGCACTTTGGGAGGCGAAGGCAAGAGGACTGCCTGAGCCCAGTAGTTCGAGACCAGCCTGAGCAACTTGGTAAGACCTCGTCTCTACAATAAATCAAAAAATTAGCCAGGCGTGGTGGTGTGTGCCTATGGTTCCAGCTACTTGGAAGGTTGAGGTGGAAGGATCACCTGAGCCCAGCAGGTTGGGGCTGCAATGGCCACGAAGCATGCCACTGCACTTCAGCCTGGGTGACAAAGTGAGACTCCTACTCAAAAGTAAATCAAACTTTAAAAGGACGTCAAGGCAAAATTAACGGTAAAATCTAGGTGGTAGATACATGTGTTTCCATGGTACTAGTCTTTCAACTTTTCTGTATCTTTGAGATTTTTCATTAAAAAAATATGGAAAAGTTGGGCTCGGTGGCTCCGCCTGTAATCCCAGCGCTTCGGGAGGGTGAGGTGAGTGGATTGCCTGAGCCCACGGGTTCGAGACCCGCCTGGGGAACTTGGCGAGACCTCATCTCTACAATAAATCAAAAATTAGCCGGGCGTGGTAGCACGCACCTGTAGTTCCGGCTACTCGGAAGGCTGAGGCGGAAGGATTGCCGGAGCCCAGCGGGTCGAGGCTGCGGTGGCTGGGAGCGGCCACTGCATTCCAGTCTGGGCGACAGAGTGAGACTCTAACTCAAAAAAATATATATATATATTGCAAAAAATGTATGGCCACTAAGCTAAGAGTGTAGTGATGAAATGCACCCTCCAGACTTGAGTGTGGCAAGGGGAGAATGAGTGAGTCTCTTGCAATCCACCAGTTGGCCACCTGAAGGCAGCCCCTCTGCCTTCTTTCTTTGTTACTCCAGGGCTGAATAAATATGTTGAATGGAGTCTTAAGATTAGAGATGCTGAGGTGGGTCTCCTCTGCACCTCGTGGGTCTAGGCCAGTCCTCCAGCACCCATTCCACAGCCCTTAGTTGGCTACTACGCAGACACCTCATCCAAGGAGAGAGGTTCTAACACTTTGCTTTAAAGCTGAGCAAATACCTTCTTGGTGATCAAGAAAGATGAATGTATTGAGTATGAATTTATAAATGGGTGATGCATTTATCTTCATTTATCGGAGTTAACAGATCAGAGATTTGCAAAGCTGTGATCAACATGTTACATTTTTTGCCTTTTTTTCCGACACTTGTTTTTAATTGACCTTTTTGCTTTGGTTGTGTCTGAACCCTGTTCTCCCTTTTCCCATAACACTTACAGGCTCCATCTGGTGGTGGTCAACAGTCCTTTCTGTTCTGAGATGTTACCCCAATTATTATTTTTGAGTTGGAGTCTCACTCTGTGGTCCAGGCTGGGGTGCAGTGGCTCACCCACAGCCACCTCAGCGTCTCCCCGCTGGGCTCAGGCGATCCTTCCACCTCAGCCTTCCAAGTAGCCGGAACTACAGGCGTGCTCTACCATGCCCGGCTCATTTTTGTAGAGATGAGGTCTCATCAAGTTGCCCAAGCTGTTCTTGAACCGTGGGCTCAGGAAATCCCCTCACCTTGGCCTCCCAAAGTGCTGGGATGACAGGCTTGAGCCACTGCTCCCGGCCTCAATTACTTTTTTAAACTTTGGCTTCTTTACCCGTATTGGTTTCCCTGTCCTTGGGGGGCACATCACAACTCGCGAGGCCCTTCCTAGCGAGCCTTTACATGACTTTCCGGGGTCGTTTTAAAATCCCCATTGCCCAGCCTCCCCGCCCCCCGTCTGTGCGCCTTCAGTCCCTGTGTCCCCGCCTTACGGATTTTCTGCCCTCTAGGACTCAGCACGCATGCTTGTTCTCCCTGCCAGGAATGCTGGCCCGTTCCTTTCCCCTTCCTCCAGGAAGGCCTCCCCAACTTCTAAGGTTGCGACGGGTATGCTTGCTCTCGGGTCATCTCACTCTGTTTCCCTCGCGCTTTGTCCCCACCTCTTTACAGCACTACCACACTACGCAGGACTCTCTACTCCTACTTCTGAATCCATCACTACCTGGTGAGTTTCAAAAGGGCCGTGTCTTATTCCCCTCGCGTCTAACGCACATATAGCAGGTGCTCAGCAATTATCTGTGGAATGAAGAAGGAAAGGACTCAAAGAACAAATGAATGAAATGGAGGAAGGGGAAGGCGAGAGGTGCTGCCTTGTCTCTTTTTTAAATAACAGCTTCATGGGGCTGCAAGTCGGCCCTGTAAAGTATACAACCCAGTGGCTTTTAGCATCTTGCTTATTTTATTTTATCATAGCTTCAGGGGCACCTGCGCAGGTGTGTGACGTGGGTGTGCCGCACGAGGGTAAGTCTGGCCTTCTGGCGAGCTCCTCCCCGAACAGTGAACACAGTGCCCAGCAGGGCCTTTTTCAACCCCTGCTTCCTTCCCTCTGCCTCCCCTCCCCCTTCTGAAGTCCACAGTGCCTTCTGTTTCCATCTTGAAGTCCACTGGGTACTCACTGTTTAGTTAGCACTCATGGGTGAGAACATGTGGTATTTGAGTATCTTGTTTATTGCTGCATCAGTCCATTTGAGAGAATAACTTAATTACTGAAATAAAAATGTACAAAAACTCAGTGTATTCTGAAATACTTTATTAAGAAAAAAGTGTTTCCACTGTTTTAAGAGGACACAAAAATGTAAGCCAGTAACAACATTTAACATTAAAAACATACAGACACATCAAAGGAATGAAGCCTGGATCTTTTATTACATGTGAATTATGCGTCCTTACCTGCAGCTGTCTATAACACATACATCTTCACCCACTGCACACACAGTCCCCGTGGAAACACTCCTTGTCTGCGTGAGTGCTTCTTTGTGTGTCTGTGTCTGTGTGGAAGTGGCTGTTTTGTGGGTAGTGGGGTCGGCGTCCACGGCTACCGTCATGGCTGTCTTTGCTCAAGGAGGGTTTCCAAAGCTTTGTTTCATTTTACTCATCAGAAGGAGGAGCGCGGCTTATCTCTCAGGTCTCCTTTTTCGGATATAGCTAATGATGCCACAGACAGCAGAGCAGAATAAAACTGTGGATCACAAAGCAAGTATTGTGAGAATGGCCCATTCTGCTGAAAACCAGACAGACAGACACTGGGGCAGGCCCTGGGTCAGGGTGATACAGAGGAAGCCCAGGCACGTCTCTCCAAACGTTTAACCAGGCTTGGGGAGTGAGGCACAAACACGTGAAATTTTCACGTAAGACACAGACAAGGACAAAACGTGAGGTAACACAAAACAGAACAATGGTTTTCAAGTGGTTAAAGAAACGTGGCCTTACTTTCTAACTATAAATTATAACCGAGGCTGACAAGTGGCAGGAAGCACTTCCACAAGCGGGGGCAAGAGATCTGGCCTGGGTCAGTCCCGGAAGTGCTTGGGCATATAACTTCTGCGCACTAGGAGGTCAGCTGAAGGAGTGAGCGAGACAAACTCAAGTTTTTGAAAAGTCTTCACTCCACAGAGCAGCAAAGAGGGCCACATCTGGTTAAGTGGAGAAGAGAGCACCCGGGACCAGGGGCGAGCGCAAGGCCAGCTCGGGGAAGAGAAGACCTGCGGCGGAGGATGTGAGTAGGAACAAGCCTGGGGAGAAGAATTAGGACCCAAGTACACAGGGCCACCTGCCACTTACAGAAGACGACAGCTCCTCCTCAGGAGGAGGCAAGAGACTCCTGTGCTGGTGAGAAGAACTGACTGAAAAGTCTGGCGGCCCCCGGAGGGGAGCTTTGTGGCGATCTGCGGGCACCTGTGTGGGCTGAAGGCCAGCTGGGAGGTCGTGATCACCCTCAGGCAGGAAAGGAAGGCTGAGCTGCAGCCAGGGTGAAAAGAGACGAGGAGCCTGCCAGGAGGAAAACAGTCAGGACAGGACTCTGCCTCCCAGGAGCGTGTGGCTGGCACGGAGTTCCAGGCCTGCTGATGCTGCAGTGGGGGCAGGGCTGTCCTGGGGGAGGCGGCGGGGAGGGCGGGCGACCGGCAGAAGGGAGAGCCCCGGGAAGAGGCCTTCAGGCCGAGTCCAGGCTCGGGCAGGGAAGCCAGTGAGGAAGGAGGATCCCACGGGAAGGGGACCTGGGCCAAGAGGAGCCCGGAGCGAGCAGCTTCCCGGGCAGAGCTCAGGGAAGAGGAGGACGCGGAAGAGGAGCTGACGGTGGGCTTCCCTGTGAAGTCTGGGAGTGCAGACTCAGGAGCCTCTGGGAGAAGGTGGGCTTTGCTGAGAAGGCGTCGTGAAGAAACAGGGGAAGCAGGCGTGGACCCAGTGTGCTGGAATGAACAGCTCCAGTCCACAGGCAGAGGGAAAGAGCCACCACAGGAAAGAGAGGGAGAGGGAGCCAGCAACGTCTCTGCAGACCAGAAAGGAGGAGTGAACTGGCGTGGAGGACGCCCATTAAGACCGGCGGAGAAGGTTCAGAGCCGCCACCTGCAAGGAGGATGACTCCGTGCAGAGGGAGGGGCCAAAAGCACAGCCTCGGCTCTCCCGCGGTGGCCGGACCCAGCCTGCGTCCCGCGCTGCTGGGCTCTCCTCTCCCTCCAGCCCAGCCCCCAAGAGTGTGCCCATGGTCCTGCCGCCTGACGCAGGGGCTGTGATCTACAAGGCTGGCTGTGGATGGAGGGAGGGAACGCCCCTGGGGCAGAAGCTCCCCAAGAGGAAGCCGAGCGTGCAAGACAGGAAGGAGAGCAGGGGAGCACTCAGAAGACCACAGGAGGCCTGCTCGGAAGAAAGCAGCTTCGGCATTCGCAGCCAGGCAAGAGCACGCGAGGGGGAGAGAGGACAGGGAAGAGGCCAGAATGCCAGGCAAGGCCCTCCACAGGGGGTCACTGGAGGCCACTACAAAGGCACAGGAGCATGCAGGCCCACTCAGGCTCTGCGCACCCACGGAGGTGGCTGCTCCAGAACACAAGGCTCCATGGGGGCAGATGCGAGACCCCAGACAGCCCTAGCGAAGCGTGTGTGATGGCAGGCACAGGCTGACAGCTCCAGGGACGAACGGAGAACAGCTCAGTGCTGCCTACACATCCCACGTGTGGTGAAGAAACAGGCCAGGCGGTCAGAAGGAGAGGAAAGTCAGAGGCCAAGGGACCAGAGGTGCGAAAGGCCACAAAGGCAGGAATGGGCGGTGGGAGGGAAAGCGGAAGACGGCCGGGAAGGGGGAGAAAGCGTTTCAGAGTCAGATCCGAGTACAACGGATGGGAGTGGAGGTGTTAGGGAAGTCATAAGGTAGGTGCCTAGAAGCAACAAAGACGTGGGTGCTGATGTCCCCGAGGATGACAAAAGGAACGAAATGGAAGACCCCTGGGAGCCAAGTCCTGAAGTCCTCGAGGAAAACGGGGCGGCCTAGAAGCAATCAGATGCTAGGAATGGGTTACAGAAGTGTCTCTTTTTACAATGACATCTAACTCACGAAGGCTACGTGTCTGGATGCATGAACCCTGCAGATGCTTTCAGTACCTCTTCAGAAGTCCTGGGATTTACGGATGGCACAGTCACTTCCAGTGCCCCACTCCATCCTCTGGAAGAAGTAGACCGCGGTGCTTTCTAGGAGTGAGCCGCTCAAGATGGCCAACAAGGAGAGCTTTCGGTTGATGTTTAGGGTCACTGGAAAAGGGAAGACAGGCAACAGGTTACTGAAACTCAAATTAAGTGATGCTGGCATATAAATTATGTGGTGGTGCGGATTGTTTGGTAAAGCTGTTTTCAGAAAAACTGTATTTGTTTTATTAATCTATGCTGTTACCTTCTCCCACTTTTCCATCTGTAAATCTTTTGAGAGAACAAAAGCCTCTGCTGATAACAAAACACGGAGTTCCTCCTCTGCAAACCAGGGGCAGACTCTGTTCCATGTTTATTAAAGGAAAAATAATTAAAAAAGGATACTCCCAGGGTCACAGTTTGCAAGATGACAAGTATTCCGATAAAAGCACCAGGTAATAGGCTCACTTAAAACAGCACTTCTCACACTACATATCCCTTTCGTGGTATAGCAGGAATTCTCCTGGACCTGGCATTCTCTCCTGGCCATGTCACTTTGGACAAGTCACTTAATCCTCAGAGCCCCACAAGCGCATTCATAAAATAGACGTAATGATGGCTGCCCTACTAATCTCCCAGGACAGAGACAATGCATATGCAAGCATTTTGAAAGCTATAAATTACCCTGTGGTTAAATGTAACAATTACTGAGTACCTGCTGTGTAAAAGGCACTATTCAAAGTATTAGGTATTGTTATTATGCTATGAAAAATTCCAGTGTTCGATAGGTTATATGCAAACTATGCTCTAGAAACAAGGCTTTAAGCTTTGTTATGGGTTGAAGGCTGAGAGGATAGAATGAAATCAGAAACATACCTCTAGTTGCCTGAAAATTCGATGTAAGGACAAATGTTTTAATGAGTTTGAGGCACAGAGGTGTGTAATCGTGTTCCCAGATGACAGCTGGAATCAGCAGCAGTTTTCCGTAGCTAGATAACAGTAATGCTTTCAACAGCAAATTGAAGTTGAGCCTTTTTTCGTCGTCATGGGCCGTTCTACCCCCAGAAAAGTAAAAATGCCAACAAAAAAGGCAGCTTGTTCTAAGGAGAAAATGAAAATAAAAATATGAATGTCCCTATCCAAAAACACAGCTCCTTAAAAGTAAGCCATAATTCCAAAATGCAACTTATCAGCTGACTTAACAGGAAATGCTTTATCAAGATCAAACATTTTTTCTTCTTTTTAAATCCTTGGCTTTTGTGTCAGATCCTGTGGGCATGATTTTAGAAACATATTTCAACAGTTCTTTCGTGGGGTATTTCATCACCCACTGAAGGAAAAGTAACTCTATTAGAACTGCAATAATCAACTTTCTTTTCTGGAGACAGGGTCTTGCTCTGTCGCAGGCTAGACTGCTACAATCATAGCTCACCGCAACCTCAAACTCCTGGGCTTACGCCATCCTCCTGCCTCGGCCTCCAGAGTAGCTGAGACTACAGGCATACCACCACACTCAGCTAATTTTTAAAATTTTTGTAGAAGCAGGGTTTTGCTGTGTTGCTTAGGCTGGCCTTAAACTCCTGGCCTCAAGTGATCCTCCCACCTCGGCCTCTACGTTCGGGGACTACAGGTGTATGTGCCACCAAGCCTAGCTAATTCTTCCAATTTTTGTAGAGACTGAGTCTTGCTATGTTGCCTACAGTGGTCTCAGACTCCTGGCCTCAAGGGACCTCCCCTCGTCGGTCTCCGAAAGTGCTGGGCTTATAGGTGTGAGAGCCACGGTGCCCAGTCAAACTCATCAACTTTCTAAAGTTCTTTCCAGGAAGTAGATTCTGCTTAAACATTTTCTTTGTAAAGTAAGAGATCTCCAAAGATATAATAAAACAGGAGAATGGAGGCTTTGAAGCCTGAAAGATAGGACCCATCCTACAAACGAAATAACACAGGAAGACATTTTTATTTGCATATCTTCCACTGTGCCTATTATCTATAAGATTTTTGAATATTCTGTCATCTAAATCAAAAGACTTCCCTTATTCATTATTAACATCTTGAATGCAATTCCTTATACTTCCAGAAGGTATTCATAGATAGAGTCCAGATTAGAAGAAGCAATGGTTCCACTGTGTCCTCTGGTCAGAACATAGCACAATCTATTCAGTTCCTATTAACTAGGAATTTAAAACTTCTTTTGCCTGTGCTATAATTTTTATTAGGATTTTTAGTCTTCTGACTACCCAGCTGTGTCCGTACTGAGTAGTCTGTCTCTAATTTTATATTTTTCCCACAAGATGTGTTATAGTTTAGGTTTCTTCAAAATCAGGTGTTCTGGAGCATACACATTATATTATAGTAGAAACAACTATACTATTCTTTAAACATTTTCTAACTTAATATAGCCAAACTAAAGAGGTTCCAAATAAAGGTGATTAAAATCAATAAAATTAATTTAGGACAGTTAATCCCATGATATCTGATCTGTTCTTCAAGAGAGACATGTTATTGCCCTTCAGAATAACTGAAGCGCCTTGCAAGGATCTGCTCAAACAGCCCGACTGTAAAGCTTAGGTTTGGATTAAAAAACAATAAAGTAATAAAGAACTCCCTGAATGAGCAAACAGTGAACAACAAGAATGATCTAACAATGGAGAGTTGTCTCCTGTCACTGGAGACACTCAAACAGAGCGGGACTATCTCTCAGGAACGTAGAGAAAGAAGGACTTCTCGTACTGGAGAGGTCAGGGCGGACGCTCCCCACTCCCTTCCCCACTCCCTTCCTGATGGGAGCTGTGGAACCGCGCCAGTCCTTAAGCCCTCGGCTGCCAGCTCGGCCCTGGAGGGGCCGACGACCTGCTGCAGCACAGAAAACACCGATGGGAGTCCCGAGGCTGGTCCGCTGCGGGGTCGCGGGGACATCATTTACCCTGTCCACATCTACGTTTCTGCAGTTAGACATGAGGGACCCAACCTGCCTCTCCAGCCCTAACCTGTCTGTCTTGGAGGATGGTTGTGAAAATCAAACTAGGTAATGCCTGTGAAAGCAATTTTTAAATTAGAAAATGCCATGTTTAATATAAGCTATTCTGAATAAATTCCTTTACAGCTTTATAATGTAATCAGGAATTAGATTAAGACACATAAAGATAAGTAACAGTAGAAATTTTTGATTAAGTATCAAAAGACCCACCATACAAGAGTTGCTGTAGGAATTCTCAATTATTTGAAAACAAGACTTTTTAAAAATATTAGATTAAAAATACAGACATAACAGCAGTTTATCTCTAGAAATTTTAAGATACTTTGCGCTTTAAAGTTTAAAATTATATTATGCTCTAGTTCTTGGGCTAGGTAACGTGCTCAAGGATGTTTTTAATATTATTATTATTTTTTAAGACAGAGTCTTGCTCTGTCGCCCAGCAGGCTGGTGTGCAGTGGCATGATTATAGCTCACTGCAGTATCAAATTCCTGGGTTCAAATGATCCTCCTGCCTCAGCCTCCCAAGTAGCTGAGACCACAGGCATGTACCACCAATCCTGGCTAACTTAAATCTTTTTGTAGAGAGAAAGTCTCGCTATATTGTCCAGCTGGTCTTGAACTCCTGGGCACAAGCAATCCTCCCACCTCAGCCTTCCAAACTGATGGGATGACAGGCATGAACCACTGCACCTGATTTAATATTGTCTTATATGATATAAAGATTATATATTTATATAATTGATAAAATAATCTTTATAAAGCATTTAAATATAAAGCCTTTCTATATATAAACCCTTATATAATCTATATAAAATTTATAAAAGAATCCCTATTTTTAAAATAAATTTCAAATATTATCTAAGAAGATAATGAAGAAATAGCCACATTAAATGTCTTTAAATTGCCACAAAGTCCAAATTGTATCTAAAATGATTGACAGAATGCACATCATGGTCATTAAATTTTCATAAGCCTTAGTAATTAAATCATCACTCATTCCTGACTTCAAGCTCTAAGAGGGCAGAGAGTTTCCTATGTGTCTTTCAGGGATATATCTCTAGTGTCTAAAGTGGTGCCTGGCACATAATAAGTATTTAAAAAAATATTTCTTCAGTGAATGAATGAATAATCACTGAGTCTAACTGATGGTGACTTGCTCAGGTTAGAATGTGTGGGTGCCGGGCTCGGTGGCTCAGCCTGTAATCCCGTGCCTTTGGGAGGCTGAGGTGAGTGGATTGCCTGAGCCCGCGTGTTCGAGACCCGCCTGGGCAGCGAGACCTCATCTCTGTAATAAATCAAAAAATCAGCCGGGCGTGGTAACGCACGCCTGTAGTTCCAGCTACTTGGAAGGCTGAGGCGGAAGGATCGCCGGAGCCCAGCAGGTCGAGGCTGTGGTGGCCGGGAGCGGCCACTGCACTCCAGTCTGGGCGACAGAGTAAGACTACAACTCAAAAAAAAAAAAGAATGTGTGGGTGTATGTTTGCATAACATTCATTCAATCAACTGAACAAATGTTTACTGAGCATCTACTATAGCCCCGGTAATAAGGCTTGAGCTACATCAGTGACCAAAACAAAGAGCTCTGACCTCATTCTGTGTACATGTGAGTAGGAGACCATGAACAAGAGATAATTTTGTGAGGTGTTAGATGATAAGCACCACAAGAAAAAGCAGTAGAGCAAGATTAGGAGATCAGGAGCATCACAGGAGAAGTACCAGGGAGCAGCACGCACTTCACTGAGAAGGTGACACTTCGGCCAAGACTGGAGGCATGTGAGGAAGTCAACATGTGGGCATCGGGGCAGGAGTTCCCGGCTGAGAGGATGGCTTGTCCAACGGCCTTCAGGTGGAGCTCATCCAGTCAGAGCGGGTGGGTGACAGCAGATATGGGAGACGTGGCCATGGAGAGAACGGGAGAGGGCCTGGCAGGCTACTGTACGGACTTCGGCTTTTACTCTGAGGGAAGTGGGGAGCACGGCGTTTCTGCGGAGGACTGACACGATATGACTGGTCTGAAAAGGACTACCCTGTGTTGTGAACAGACGGCTGGAGAGCTGGGCGAGCAGACGCGGAGGCTGTGGTGGTCCTGTAGGCAAGAGATGGGGTAAACTGCACCAGGTGGTCGCTTGGAGCGAGTGGATAGCAGCAGCGGTGGGAATATTTTGAAGGAGGAGCCAAGGGGACTTCCTGATGACCTGACTACGAGGTATCAAAGAAAGAGAGCTCGGGGCTGACTCCAAGGCTTTTTGGTCTAAGCAACTAAAACAATGAGTTACCTGCACCTGGGATGGGAAGACTGGGTGGAGGCAGAGAGATGATAGCTCGGTTATGGACACAGTGATTTATGAGATCCCCAAGTGGTGACATGGAGAGAAGGATGAATATAGAGGCTGGAGGTCAGAAGGAAGGTCTAGGTTAGAGAGGGGCATATGGGAGTTAGTGGCAGACGGACGGGATGCCCAAGGGAGTGAGGGAAGACAGAGAAGAGGCGGCGAAAGGGGTCCCTGTCCAGAAACATGACGCTGGCGTGGACTGGAGACTTTGTATGATGAAAATAAGGTTTCGTTATAATCAAATAATTTAGAAGCAGAGAAGCACGGAAACTAGTAATAAACCAGTGACAGAAATTAATTAAACACATTCTGACCCTAGAAAAATGGTAACTTAAGTTACAAATTCAAATTCTTAGAAAAATCACTTTCTGAACGTAAAGAATTTGGGGGAATAGCAATATTCCTGTCTGCTGTCAGATAAGTAACAAGTCTTCCCTGTTAACATCAGTTGCATTAGTATATTGCAATTAGTACAATACACTGAGTAAGATCCAGCAATTATCAACCTGTTTTAATAAAGATGGAACCTCGGTAATCTTCAGAGTGGATAATCAGAACTTAAACATTAAAAATTTTTTTAACAATATGCTTCAAAATATTTTATGAAATTTTCTAATCTGATAAGCATAACTATTTCCGTAGCACATGTGTGGTAACAAGTAAAAAAAAAACAACCAGGTGACTTAAAAAGAATCACTTCACAAGTAAGTGGTAGAGCTGAAATTTTAATTTCAAGTCCTGTATTACTAGCTCCTCATACCAATGATTAAGACCACATATCTTAGTTTTAATCAGAAGCGTTAAGTACTCGTTAACTGAGGATGAAAGCCTGGTGTCTCCTTACCCAAAGAAGCAATGGCAAACATTCGATAGAAATCCCACTCCTTAGCATATCTGATCAAGTCATCAGGGTTAGTGTTCTGGTTGGAATCTTGAAGCTGCCACCACCTCAGATACGCTTCACAAAGCAAACAAAATATGCAGAGTTTTCCATGGATCTGACAAAGACATCACCATTCAATTAGACACAGAAACACTTAGTTGCACCTAATATCACCAGGCACAGAGGTGACTGAGTATTTGTGGCTTTGAAGAACATGCTTCAAAAGCAAGACCCACCAAGTTGCTCCTCAGACTCACAGCTGCATTAATTCTGCAATTCAGCAGTGTCTGCCGGAGTCACATTAGGAGGTTTCTCAAAATACAAATGTCTAGACCCCAGTCCTGATCAGAATCCTTGGTAGTAAGACCTAGGCATCTGTGCTGTGACAGTTTTCAGGGGGATCTTAGTGTGCACCCCTAGTTAAGAATCACCCTTTAAATAGTTCACCTTCCATTATGTATTTTTGACATCTGTCCTATACAGAATCAAGCAAAGAATTTACTCATGTATAGGTGGAAACAACAATAAGAGATTTAACCTGAAGATTCCATGATACGGAATAAGAAATTAATAGTCTGAACAAGAATTCTAAAAAATGCCTCAGGGCTGTATGAGTATAGTTCAATATGTTAAAAGAAAGCAACTAAAAGCTGGAAGTTCTTAAGAGTCTGGCATTTTGGCTAAGACAGAAGATACTAGGCAATAAGAACTGGCTTTCTTCTGTTTCTCCTACAGGCTGAACTTTCCCCATCAATGTGAAGTGCGGGAGAGGCAGCTTGAGTGTAAACCCAGCGTGCGCCAGAGTCCAGTCTCTGCTGCCCCGGCTCCTCCAGCTGGCAGGCTGGCTCCCAGCTGCACTTTGGGATCACCTGAGGAGTCTTAAACACTGCTGATGCCTGGATCCCATGCCCAAAGATTCTGATTCAACTGGCTCTAGGGAGACCTGCTGGGGGGTTTCATGCCCTTCTGCTAGGTGATTTTAATGTGTAGCCAAGTGTGAGGATCCATGCTCTGGTAATTTAAAAACCACCCTGGTGATTTAACTTTGGGGACGAGGCAGGGATGAATAACTGCACTGTTACTGCCCAAGTTAGCCTAAACTTAGCATTGCCAGATTTAGCAAACAGGACGCCCAGTTAAATTCACATTTCAGACACCATGAATACATTTTTTGGTGTAAGTATGCTCCATGCAATATTTGGGACAACCAAAAAATGGATTCATTGTGTATTTGAAACTCAAATTTAACTGGGTGTCCCGTATTTTAGCTGTCAACTCTACCCAAACTATTAAAGAGTCCACAATTCAATACACTAAAATATGTTTTGAAAAATCCAACTTTATAAATCAGGACTTTTTTGATTAAACCCAATGTTATCATTTACTTTACACATTCCTTTAATAGCAGAATGTAAAATGCAATAAATTGTGTTTTTAAAATGTCCTTCTTTTAATGTTTGCCTACTTCTTTTAGGTATAATTATTTTCCTATCTGGATATGTTTAATTTTATTCTGTTCAAAATCAGTAATGTCTGTTTCAACCTACTAAAAAGCAATCCAGATTAAGGCTTGTTTCCTGCCAGTGACCACTTTCTTAAACATTCACTAAGTAGTGTGTACTTTTAAAAATAAACACCTGTTATTTCTAGGAACTTCCAGATGTTGAGATAAAAAATGCATCCTCAAGTTAGAATCTTTCCTTCTTATATTTTAAAATTCTGTTCAAAATTTTTATTATTCTTTTAAAATACAACAGCATCATCAAGTAAAATTTTTTAAAAAATCACAACTTACATTTATCTCAGTATTGAAAATAATATGTCTGTAAGCCTGGGCTTTGCACAGAATAGCATTGATCAAGATGATAACAGGATCATATTCAATATATTTGTCTACAGGTTTCTGGCAGGATTTCTGAAATAATACAAGATAATATTAGAACAAGCAAATTCATACATTCTCAAATCCTAGAGGATTTCAAAACACCAGGGTCTATTTGGACATATATAGCAACAAGGCCATATCAGCATTTATTAAAATAAACTTCCATTCAGATACAAAATGTTTATCTATATAAGAAGTGGTTTTAGAAACAACTAGGTGGGGGTAGGACTGGCAGTAGTGGGATTCTGCCGGGGGAGGGGAGGCATACCTCATCAACAAGGGTACCCGCATAACAGACGTTTGTATACTTAACCCTGAGTTGTACTTTGAATTGTACATGTTTAAAATGAAAAATTTAAATAAAAAGAAACAACTAGATATGGGATGGGCGAGGTGCCTCGTGCCTGTACTTCCAGCACCTTGGGAGGCCGAGGCAGGTGGATTGCTCGAGTCCAGAGGATCATGGCCAGCCTGGGCAACACAGTGAAACCTCATCACTACAAAAAATTAAAACGATAGCCAGTCATGGTGGCATGCAGCTGGAGACCCAACTACTTGGGATGCTGAGGTTGGAGGGATCTCCTGAGCACAGGAGGCTGAGCTGCTGTGAGCCATGATCACTGTGATCTTACCACTGCATTCCAGCCTGTGCCACAGAGTGAGACTCTGACTCAAAACAACAACAACAAAACTAAATACAATCTTCTAGGCTAAAAATATTAATATTTTAGCCTCATATTCACGAAGCTAACAAGGTGCTTGTTTTAAAGACGGACTTTAGGCAGGAAAGTATCCGAAAAGCGTCAACTTTCAATCTGTAGGGATTCTATCTTCAATCTACTTTTAATGTGTAGGAATTATTATAAAATAAATAAACTTAAATTACTTTCACCGATAAACTGTTGCCTGTTGGCTAGATGGCCCCCAACTTTGTAGTTCTTGAAGCATGCTTTACAGAAAAGTGTTCAGCTAAGTAACCCCGCCCCCAGAACTACCAGGAGCCTACCAGTGGGTACACGGGGCTTGGTGCCAACCATTCACAGGAGACAGATGGCAGGGAAAGCCTGGGTTTCCCCAGTAACATTAAGAATATGGAAAGAAAATGGTCTTTCCCTGCTATAACAGACACAGCGGACAGTGCTGGGCTGTGTGTAGAGAACTGTGCTGTGTAGCCTGGCTCTAGGATCCAAAATCAAGGCTCCCCCGGTCTCAGCAGTTTCTGCCAAATGGCTTTTCTCCCCTGAAATTTAGAGACGGGTTCTCTAGACACAAGTGATTACAATGTCATCAAATTCCAGCACCATTAGAAGTGTAAAATGCAGGTGCACAAGTAGAAGCTCATTAGAAATGTGACAACTGAAGTCATGTTAATTACAAAGTTGCATCGATTCACTTCATAAAACAGTTTGTTACCAGTGGTCGACAGAGGTCTGAAAATATTAAGTGGAAAATTGCAGAAATGTACAATTTATTTGTTTATTACAAATAAGCACTCTGTTTTAAACTGCACACCGCTCGGCTCCAAGGCCAGGGATGAGTCACCCCTTTGTCTAGCACATCACCCTCCCTGTAGATGCTCCCCACCTGGCAGCCATTTAGGTTATCAGACTGACTGTCATATGTTCTCCAGTCACCCTTATGTGACTCAAGAATGGTCCCAAAGCTCAAGAGGAGTGGTGCTGGCAATTCAGATATGCTAAAGAGAGGCTACAAAGCACTTTGAGTGAAAAAATGAAAGTTCTCAACTTAATAAGAAAAGTCATGCCAAGGTTGCTAAGATCCACATTAAAAACAAATCTATCTGTGAAATTGTGAAAAAGAAAAAAGAAATTTGTGCTTTGCTGTCACACCTTAAACTGCAAAAGTTAAGGCCCCAGTGTGGGATAAGTGCTTAGTTAAGACGAAAGAGGCATTACATTTGTGGGTGGAAGATGTGGACAGAAATGTGTTCTGACTGACGGAACGGGGTTTAGTACGCTCTGCCATTGCAGGCACTGGGGGTCTTGGACTGCATCCCCCACAGGAAAGGAGGACTACTGGATTGGCTACATTTCCAACAAAACATTTTGAAACTCTGAGGGGACAAAACAGAAACAGGAGAAGTAATGGCTATAAAAACAAACTAGGATGGCTGGCCCTTTAGTTACATTAAAGTGCTAGAAGAATAAAGTGTACTGAATGACATTAACCCTGAACTTCTTATGTAATAAAAAACTGGATTTGCTTCCAATTTAAAGAGTTTCTCTACTTCATGTCATTATAAGAAACAGGTATGTTTTTCTAGTCATCAAGCAAACCAATGAAGGGACACGTGCTGTTACCTCAAATTTAAATCCACTTAATCGAACAGAGACAAAAGGAGTTAATGTTTTTGCAGTTCTTTGCCTGAGCAGAGAGTAGGCCAGAAGCTAAATAGAACTCTCAGAATCAGAAATTCTATATTCATGGCAAAGAGCTGTCTTATCCCTGCGCTACTCACATGAGCACACTTCCTCCTGTATATACACAAGACGAGAGGACCAGGGATGTGACTTCATTTTGGAATGAAAGCTCTGAGAGGTCAGATATCCTCTCTCTGTCTTTCAGAAGTTCTCTAAAACCCGTCTTCAGAGAGCACCACAAGTCTGGGGATTCAGACAGTTTGGGGAAAGAGGCAGGTAGAAACCGGTACCCGGAGCCACCGCATCTGTTATTTCTTTTGCATCCATTTGTTTGACAAATGTTTTTGGAATGGCTATTACATTCTTAACAACAGCTGTCTTTTCTGGCCATTTGATGAACCAGGCACTTACAAGGTGCTACATATTAATCTTTCGCTGTAAGTCTCTTTCCTCAAGGATCTTGCAGCTTAGAAGTGGAAGACAAACGTGCCACCACGCCCACAGTCCATCAGACTATGCAGCATCCCAGTGCTTGGATGGGATGAGCACAGGCGGTAAGAGAAGAGGGAGCTTCTGGCAACATGTGATACACTATGTGCTTTGTGTTTTATGAGCACTGAGATTTCACCAAAGTCTGCTGATTCCTTCCCAGCGACTCGAGACCCGAGTTTTTCTCATTCTCCCTATTATTTGATCTGTCCTTAAGTGCCGTTCTCAACGTCCCTTCCCCCTGCCTTCACCTTGAACATAAGAATACCATACACACACACTCACACACTCACACACGCACAAATGTAGATGTCCCCAAACATATTGCGAGAAGTTATATTTACCGAATTTAGTAATTATGTTTTCTCAGTCTGGCCACATTGTTTCATTCTAGATCATCTACTACTTTGTAGACAAGTACCCTGACAAGAAGTTTCTGCCGAGAATTCCCGTGACCCAAGGGTGGCGCTCTGGGAATTCACACACCGTTTCCGCCGCCTCGGTCTGAATGTGGATGCGCCTTGCCTCGTCCGACCGTGCTCCCCCACTCCCCATGTGGATGCGCCTTGCCTCGTCCGACCGTGCTCCCCCACTCCCCAGCGAACCACGTTTCTTCTGGAACGGGAACGGGCCAAACCGGTGAGTTCTTGGCGCTGCCGGCGGCTCACTCCTTTCGGCCATCTCCAGGAGCATCCCTTTCCCCACCTGTCCTCGCGCTCCGCTTAGCCCCACAGTGAGCAAGCACTTGTCGCGAGAGCGGAGCCCTCGGGACTTCAGGCTTCTCCGGGCACTCAGCACCCCAGGGTGGGAGCGAAGGCTGCGGGGCCCGAGGGGACCTCGAAGGAGTCTGCTCTGGCGACCACAGCAACGAGCTTATCACGTAGCTGAACACTTAACGTAAGCCAGGCACTACAGGACACAAAAGTGTCGTGTCTTCGAGCACAGTGCTAATCAGCCGGACGAGCTGAAGCAGCGGGAGGGGCTGAGAGAAGGAACGGGCCATGTTAGATGGAGGCAAAGGGGAGGAACACAGACGGGCAAGCTGGGAGGCGTGGCAGCGGAAAAGCACAGAGAGCAAAGGCAAAGACGAAAAATGCAGGCGGGGGTCGGGCTGAGCGTCTCGCTGTCTCCAAATCTGGCAGGGAAAAGACCCCAGTGTGTAACCACTTAGAAACTTTGATATTTCACAACAAATTGCCTGACGCAAAAACTTTTTACTTTTCGTATCTCAGAAGTTGAAAAACTTAAAAAATGAAGAGCTGTATGGTTTACTTTTTCAGAGCCCAGCATCAAATAAATGGTTTTTCCTGAGTAATGCTATCATGGCCTAAAGTTTACTGTGTATTAGCATGATTAAAAATGAGGCAATTTCATGCTCTATCTCATTATGGAATGGCTGTATGCGATAATAAATTCATAATGCACTGTGCCACCATTCATTATTCCAAATGTACACCTAAAATCTGTCTCAGAGACAGTACGATGTTAAGGGAAAAAAGGGAAAGGGAGAGGTAACTGATCACCCAAATAGCTATCCAACAATTATTTTGTCTTTCTATTTTAAAAAGTATCAAGAAGCAAGCATCTGATGATTATGAAAGGGATTTTGTTGTTAGCTTATTGCCAATAAAAAAAGATTGTTTTATATTATTAATGATTACCAACTAAAGTGCAAATACAAATATTAGCTTTTCTTTGGACAAAATACCATACAAGTATGTGGTTATCATCTTCCAGGGGGATCATTTAATTGGACGAGTCCAAAAGTTACAAAGCTTAGACCACATATAAGATCTTGTCCTCTTTCTTGTACCAGGATGTCCAAGCATGCACTCATGTAAAAACCTGGAAATGACTCATGCATTCAACAAATATATACTTAGTACCCACTATGTGACAGGCACTGTTCTGGGTGATCCAGCTACATAAATGAATAAAATAGATTCTTTTTGTGTAGCTTATATTCCAGTAGGAGAAGACAGTTAACATTAAGTCAATTACGTAAAATATTACAAGGTGATAAGGTGCCATGGAGAAAGATAAAGCTGGAAGGGTATCATAATTTTTAATAGAGTAGTCAGGGTGGACCTTTTTGATAAGATGTTTGAAAAAGCACTTGAAGGAGGTGAGGGAACTAGCCATGCAGACACCTGAGAGACGGGAGTGTTCCAGGCAGAGTGCAAAGGCCCTGAGGAAGGAACCTACCTGGGTTGAGAGACACCAGGAGGCCAGTGGGACGGCAGTGGAATGAGGGAGGGAGTGCGCATCAGACTGCACAGGGTCTTATAAACTAGCACAAGAATTCTGGCCTTAACTCTGAGTGAGATGGAAAATCACTGGAAGCTTCTGACTCAAGGAATGACAAGAACTAACATACACTTTTGAAGGCTCGGTCTCTGGCTGCGCTGTGGAAGAGACTGGAGAGGTCCACGGGCAACATAGGGAGAGCAGACAGGAGGTGTAACAACAGGCCAGGTGGGACATGATGGGGCTTGGACCAGGGCTGCAGCAGGAGTAACAGTGAGAAGTAGTCGTTTCTGAACATAATCTGAAGACAGGGCTAACAGGATCTGCTGGGCAACTGAATACGAAATGTCAGAGGAAGAGAGGAATCAGGGATGACTACAAGACTTTTTAGTCTTAGGAACTAAAATGGTAGAGCTGTCGCTAAATTGTCATGGTAGAGTTTGAGGTGGCGCCTGAAAGCCAAGTGGAGAAGTCAAGTAGGTAGCTGGATATCTGAGCCTGGATTTCAGGGGAGAAGTTCAGGCTGGAGATAAAAATTCAGGAATTGTCAAAATTTAGATGGTATTTAAAACCATGAGACAGAATGAGCTCTTCAGGGGAGAGAATGCAGACAGAAAGAGGTCCAATGACTGAGCCTTAGAGTACACCATGGCTAAGAGGTAAGAAAGGCCAGGTGCAGTGGCTCAAGCCTGTAATCCCAGCACTTTGGGAGGCGGAGGTGAGAGGACTGTCTGAGTCCAGGGATTCAAGACCAGCCTCGGTAACTTGGTGAGACCTTATCTCTACAATAAATTTTTAAAAATTAGCCAGGTGTGGTGGCACGCACCTGTGGTTTCAGCTACTTGGAAGGCTGAGGCAGAAGGATCACCTGAAGTCCAGCAAGTCAAGGCTGCAGTGGCCGTAAGTGTGCCACTGCACTCCAGCCTGGGCGACAGAGTGAGACTCCAACTCAAAAAAAAAAAAGGTAAGAAAGATGAGGCAAAACCAGAAAAGAGGTTGAGGTGAAACAGCCAGTAAGAAGATGACAAGAAGAGCCCTGAGTCCTGGCAAGTGCACAAAGTGTTTCAAGGAGAAGATCATAATGAGGTCAAAACCGAGACTAGACTACTGGATTTAGCAAAGTGGAAGTCAGCGGTGATCTTAACAAAAATGGTTTCTAGTGAGAAGGTGGATGGAAGAAAGTCTGACTGAACTAGGGTCAAAAGAAACTAGGAGAAGAAATAAAGATAGCAAGTACAAACCACTTAAAAGAGTTCTGCTGTCTGAGGGAGGAGAAAAAGAGCAGAAGCTAAAGGTAGAAGTGGGGTCAAGAGTGTTTTGTTGTTGTTGGTTTGGGGTTTTTTTGAAGGGAGAAATGATAGTATGCATGCTAGTGGGAACAATGCAGCAAAGAGCAGAAGAGCATTTTAAGTAAAAGGAAGAGTGTAAGATCTGGTGTACAAGTGGAGGCACTGGCTTTATGCGGGTATATCAAGGCTTCAACCATAACAACAGGAGGAATGACAGAGTATAATATGTCCATAACAATGCTAGTATGGGTTTATGTGGTTGCAAAGCTTGTGGAAGTGTTCCGTTTTCTTAGAAAAACAGGGAGAATACACAGGAAGCTCGAAGATAGAGAGGGTATGCGATGACTGTCCCGAAGAATGGGAATGAGAGTGGACTAGGGACATACAACAGGATGGCCAGACAGCATGAAAGGCCTAGATGAAGTTAATGGTCATGAATTTAAGACGCCCCCCCCCAAGAACGTACAGCTGCACGGGTGTATGGAAAGACCAGGCAGTATGTTGGATTTAACAAGGGTTCACATTTTGCCAAGTGAGGGAAGCATTGAGTGGAACAGGACACTAAGAGTGAATACACCAGAGTGTTAAATGTTTGACAACAGATTATATAGGTACATACAATTTGTCTACGCTCTTGTATATTATTACAGACCATATTTTACGAATGAGAACTGTTCCTGGAAAATCATTGGGAGATCAGAAATGGGACGAAAATGTACCGACTGCCTACCCTGTGACAGATTCTTTGCTAAGCCGCCCAACAGCTACAATGAAGTAGCTTTGGCGCGAACCCACGTGTCAATTTCTCCGCACCATGCGTACATCCACTTCCGCCCGACGATCTGTTCGCCAGGTGGGCCTCGGCTCCCAAACATGCACCCGTATAAAAACAAGCGCAGCAGAGAGTTCTCTACGAGTGCAGGTCTTCATGCAAAGACCCCGAGCAGGGCTGCAGGGCCAAGGACTGTCTGAAAGGGCCCTGCCTCTCACGGCTGCCAAATCCCGCGCGACCTTGTCTTCCCAAGGACACCCCACACCTGACAACTTACGCAGATGGTGATCTTCAGCACCCCGTGGTTATAGTCTCGGTACAACTCTTTGGCCTCCCGGTTGCATTCGATGCACCTGTACTGGCAGGAAGCCGAGGCGGCAGTAGGAGTCCCCGCCACCCGATCCGCATCCCCCTTCCCCGGCCACAGCCCGCTCCACCAGCCGTTGCCCATTTTCAGTCAACTGCGACACTAGTTTCCCATCCAGGGGCGGGCGGGGGAGACGTCAGACGCCAGACCGGAAGACCTGCGCCGCGCGGGGCTTGCTGGGAGTCGTAGTCCCAGCACGGGAAGTGGGGCCCGAGGCCGGCCAAGCCGGAACTACAGCTCCCAAGAGGCAATGCTTCCCTCCCCCGCCCCCTCGCCACGGCCCACCTGTCCGCCGTGGGCTGGAGGCGGGGAGGCCCGAGAGCTGGGCGCGGGCTGCCGCACATGCGCCTTGAGGGAAGATGGCACCTGCCGGCCGCCGCTGCTGCTGCTTCTGGGGCGGCGCTGTGGCCGCCGCGGGCGCGGCCCGGCGCGTCCCGCTGCCGCTGCCGCTGCTGCTGCTGGGGCTCCTGTCCGCCGGGCCGCGCCCGGGCGCCCTGGCCACCGAGCACTACTCGCCGCTTTCCCTGCTCAAGCAGGAGCTGCAGCAGCGGCAGCAGCAGGAGGCCCCGGCGGGCGGCGGCGGCTGCAGCCCGCAGTCCGGGGACTGGGGGGACCAGTATTCTGCCGAGTGCGGCGGTGAGTGGCGGGGGCGGGCCCGGGGCGGGGTGCGGGCCGCCGGCCCTGGGTCTCCGCGCCGCGGGCTCCGGCCGCCACCCCGCCGCCCCCACCGCCGCCGCCGCGCGCCCCTCCTGCAGCCGCCGCGGCGCGGGCGGGGAGCGGAGAGCGGGGCTGTCGGCCGGGCCGAGGGAGGCGGCGGGGTCCGGGCGGCCCTGCTCCCGCCGCCCGCCTCCCCGCGGACGCCGCGGGGCCGAGGGAGCGGCGGGCGGGCGGGCCGGGACCCGGCCGGGCGGCCTGCGGGGCCACCCCCGGAGGGAGACGCCGGCTCACGTTAGGCCCGAGGACCGGGTTTCCCGATCTCCCGGCTGATGTCTGGTATTCGTCGCAGTCCCCCAAAATGCGATTCCTGGAGGAAAGAGGGGAAAACAGAGCAGTCCCATTTTATCTGTTCGTTGGCATCTCGCTTCCAGGCAGTGGAGAGCGACCTGGGATCGGCCAGGTGTCTCCCAGGGGGTAAAAAGGCCCGCAGGCCTTGAGCCTGTGTGGCCGAGCTGTGTGTGTATTGGAGCTGCGCCAGCTCATTCATTACGATGAGGTCCTGTTGGCCTCCGCGTAATAAATCGTGGCAGATGCTTCTGGGGCAAAATGCAAGTGTACATTTTTTTGTTTTGTTTTGGAGTTTTATAGCGAATTATTTTTTACTCTTCCCCCCCCACCGTGTGAGTTTCCTTTTGGCTTGCTTTGGAAAGGGTCTGGGTCTGCCAGACTCTCAGGATGGCTGGTTGCTCTTAAGCTTGGCAGTGGCGTTCAACATTGTGTACCTGGGAAGACAAAACATTTTTTTTTAAGTTGAGATGGGATGTCAAGATTAGCACAATCTGATTTCCTTTTCGCACAATCTGACTTCCTTGAGGAAGTCTCACTCGTTGAAGGGTGTGTGACTTCTTTATTTTGTAGGCCTTAGCTGGTAGCAGCATAAACAACATGGCCAGCGTTGCATAGTGGAAAGAGAATGGCTTTTTCCTCTGCTGCTTTCTGTGTCTGAACAAGTGAACGACTTGTCTTTGCAAAAATTACCTGCTCTGTAAATGGAAGACATTGTCCGCCTAATTACAGCCTGTTATTTTCCTCACAAGGGTGCCGTGAGGAAGATGAGAAGTAGCTGACATATATTGTGTGCTTGCTGTTCGCCAGGTGCCTTTGGAAGTGCCTTAGGTCTCTAAGTCTATTAGAAAAACAGTTGGAATGATGGCTCCTTTTCTCAGATGTGACATAGTGAAATTGTCACCCTGCTGAGATCCCGCAGCTGTGTAAGGAGGAACCCAGTAGTTGGGCTCCCGACAGAGCTTTTGTCCTAAACACTAAGTGGTTATAGGTAGTAAAACACATCTATAGTATTTACCAGCATGTGGTAGATATTAGGTAAATTTTCCTTTTCTTTTCCTTCTGGTCATGTGATGCACAAGCTGAAGCAGACTCATTCTACGCAGTAGAAAATACTTATCAGTTAATATGAAATTGGCTGGTTTATTGATGTAGGTGGCTCTTTTCATTCTGTGGCATCAGGCTTGTGCCAGTATTTAAGAATCCTTGTCAAACCAACTCTGACTTGTGTTATGATTTTCCCCCAGATAATGATAAATGTCATTTTTCATAAATTGGGCAATTGGAGTAATCCTTCTATCTGTTCCCCCACCCCCTTCTATATGGAGAATTTAACCTAGTGTTTTCTGCTTCAGAGGATGAACGCTTTAAACATAATTTATTTAAACGTTTATATCTGAAATGTACTGTTGCTAGTGGTCTCTCAGACAGCCTTCCCTCGCTGTTCCAGTAGCTGCCAACAGGTGCTAAAGTGGCTTGGCTGCCGCTGCAGTCGCCAGCTATGTCTTCCAAAGTCAACTGCTTATGCTGCTTGAAGCCCCAGCTGTTTCCTTTAGCTTTGCCGGTGGCAGCATATAACAGCAGCCGGCTCTGCTGGTTAGAGGCTCCTGGATTGCCTCCCACGTCTCCATCTTCACCCTGGACAACTGTGTAGAAGCTGGGCCCTGTGAAACCTGCTTTAGTCCCTCTCTGTCCCAGGATGTAGGGACAAATTCAGGATTTACAACCAACCGTGTCATAGCCTGAGGGGCAACTGATGTTCTGTATCGGGACCCCCATCTGATCAACATAAAGGTCTAGATAAATGCCAGGATTCAGAACTAATGTGTTCCTCAGACTCATACAAATCTAATGTCACCAACCATTGATCATGCCGTCATCACTTGCATGTCTCTGCGGCCATAGACCTATTTGTATCAAGCTAGCCTGTGTAGTGAGGACAAATACAGCAGCACAACCACTTTTCAGAATGCTTCCTGCAGCTTTCAGGTTCGGATGACTGAACCCAGATGCCTGCTTGGGTCTAAACCTAAATCTGCACACCTTCTGATGAGCATTGTATGTAGCCCCTAAGACTGAAGCCCCAGCAATTATACGCACAAGGACAGAGGGTGTGGGGAGCCCACCAGTCTAAAGACAGCACTGGCAGCGACTGCCCAACTGCGCATCCCACCTCAGATGGAGCCTGGTCCCAGGGAACAGCCTGATCCTCAGTGGGCCAAGCCCTGTCCAGATATGCTGCAGAGGCAACAAGCACGGGTGACCCCTGGTGCCATGTGTCTCCACCTGAGCTTTGTGTGTTTCTTCAGCCTCCTTATTAGTTTTTCTCCTTCAGCACATTTTTACATTGTGCTTCTTTATTTGAAAAGCACATATAATCCAAACTCATCTTCTGCCTTTGTTTTCTTGTGGAGAAAATAATCATACTCTTCTAAAAAAAAAAAAAAACAGTGAATTTTACATATTTTTAAAATATGTTTTCTTTCCTCTAGGCCCTATTTTTAATTGTAATTGTGGAAGGAAATCATAGAAAACTTTTTCCAATTATTTTCCCTATTTTTTCAGTTATATAGTTGTAAGCACTCTATGCAAACTCTTGTTTAGTCCTCTTGACACGGAAGTAGGCACTGTTTTTATCTCATTTGCCTAAGGAGAAACTGAGCTGCAGAAAAGTTAAGGTTACACAGTCAAGAGTAGAGCCAGGATTTGAACCTGACCTGACCACTTGTGTATCTTCAGTAATATCTGCATATTAGTATAATTTCTCACTAACATTAGTGGTAAAGTCTTACACCCTTAAGCTTTGTTGAAAGTTATATTCTTAAATAACTTCTAGAATCTCATGTTTGTTATACAAATACAAGGATGCTTTGCACAAGCCTCATATTTTGAACCAGAGAGCTAGAATGGATTTGTTCTTTCACTGAAGAACTGCTTGTGTGCCTACTAGACACTACACAGAGTTCTAGATTCTGACGATGCAGCACGGCTGACCTGAGTTCCCAGCATGGAGCCCTTCTCGTTGAGGGAAGAACTAAGTACAGTCATGTATCACTTAGCAAGAGAATACGTTTTGGGAAATGTGCAGTCAGGTGATTTTGTTGTGTGACCCTCATAGAAGGTACTTATACCAACCTGGATGGCATGACCTAGGCTGTGTGGTACAGCCTGTTGCACCTAGGCTACAGACCTGGACAGCATGTGACTTTACTGAACACTGCAGACCATTGTGACACAAGGACAAGTATTTGTGTATCTAAACATAGGAAAGGTACAGTAAAAATACAGCATCATGATCTTATGGGACCATGGTCATATATGTGGTCTGTCATTGACTAAACCGTCATTATTTGACACATGACTGCATATAATAGGCCCAGTGACACGTTTGTTGAGGAATAAAGCAGGATGGAGGCGCTCCTGTAAGAGGTGCCAGGGATGGCCTCTGGCAAGGTGACATTTGAGCTGAGCCCTGAGTACAATGAAATTTGGAGAGATCTTAGCGATATCTTAATCTGACACCTTAATTTCGTAGATCTGACAAATTAAGGTCTAGAGAAATTGTAACTTGTTCATTGACTTAAGAATTCAGATTCTCTGCTCTTCTTACCAAAGCTAAACTGTATCTCTTTCAAATGTAGCATTCATCTTGTATTAACTATCTTTATATTCTGTATGAACAGCCTAAGATATATTTAATAGTTCTAACATTTGCATTTCTAGTAATTGTTCCAAGAAATACTTTTGTTTTCTTCCTTTGAAAATGTAGTAGTATAGCCAGGCGTGGTGGTGTGCATCTGTAGTTCCAGCTACTGGAAGGCTGAGGCAGAAGGATCACCTAAACCCAGCAAGTCTAGGCTGTGGTGGCCTTGAGCATGCCGCTGCACTCCAGCCCGGGCGACAAGAGTGAAACTCCAACTCAAAAAAAAAAACAAAAAAGAAAGAAAATGTAGTGATAATAAGAACTGTGAGTTTACATGAGTCTTTTTTTAAAAATACATTCACTTTTTTGACTGTTCCTGAGTGAGTCTTGTACTTGATGTCTTAGTTTTCTTTAGTGTGTTGAGTCAGGATCTCACTCCATCGCCTAGGCTGGAGTGCAGTGACATGATCATGGCTTACCACAGCCTCGAACTCTGGAGCTCAGGTGATCTTCCTACCTCAACCTCCAAAGTAGCTAGGACTACAAGCACAGGCCACTATGCTAATTTTTTAGCACACCCAGCTAATTTTTTATTTTTTGTAGAGGTGAGGTCTTGCTGTATTGCCCAGGCAGGTCTCAAACTCCTGGTCTTAAGTGATCCT
Source organism: Cephalopachus bancanus (assembly GCA_027257055.1). NCBI lineage: Eukaryota > Metazoa > Chordata > Mammalia > Primates > Tarsiidae > Cephalopachus > Cephalopachus bancanus. The sequence goes on from JAPVLO010000484.1 coordinate 501,057, forward strand.
CCTTCCTTGATCTCCCAAAGTGCTAGGATTATAGGCCACTGTGCCTGGACAATTTGTTGAGTTTAATAATCCCAAAATTGAGTTCATTTTATTTTTCCACAGTTCTTTGTGGAAAAAAAAATAGAACATTTAGTGCCTGTCTGTCCAACAGGAAGTAACTGTGAACCTAGTTCTGAGTTGACAAAGTTAGTAACACTGAGATTGTTGATGTATATCTTTCTTAATTAAGGAATCGGTCATTTAAATATATGAAGTCAGTCTTATTGCTCACAGCACTTAAATTGTTGCAGTGCCCACAGGTGGTAGGAAATCAATAGAAAGAAACTTTCATAATGAGAGTTATGTTCTTTTTTGCTCCATGAGGAAGTTAAGAGTCAAGTGTTGTGATCAGTCATAGCAACTACGGTTGCAAGTACTGTTGGTATATTTGCTCGATCCCTTTTCCCCTTGGCCCTGATTTTCTGTGTTTGCTATCATGTATATTTGTGAAAAATCTCTTCAGATCATTTTTCCAAGGCATACCTGAGTAAATTTGCCGATGCTCGGTCACTAGCCTGTTTTGAGTACGGATTGAGGCTGAGTGATGAAGAGATTCTTATATTGTTGTCTTGCCAAGTCCTGGCCACTGGCATTGCCAGGAAGGTGTTGGCCTCTTTTGATAACCAAACGGCATCTCTTGGAAATCCTCCGGTTTAGAAGTAGCATTCTATCACGTAAGCTATGTGAAGATGACAGCCTATGATTTGCTTTTTTGTATGTATCTGGTTTTTGTTAAGAATTATGTTTACCTTTTAAAAGGTCTGCATGCAGCTAAACATGTTCAGCTTTGAGTGATAAAGGTTAATTTTTTTCTTTTTCTGAACCTCTGGGTGAGAGCAAAAGTTATATGGCTTGGGTTTTCGCTGTGTGGAACAGGACTACAGGGAGGTGGCAGGGCACTGTGTATAAACACTTTGAAAGAAGGCTCTTCAGGAGTGTAGAGACAACTTGTCTCCCTTGCACTCAAGAAATACTTGGCCGGTGTTAAAGCTTCTCCGTTGTTTTAAAGAGGTCAGTTTGAGTTCATTCTATCTTGCAGATAGAATAAGTACAGTTTATCAAAGTAGCAGAATTTTAATACTTTTAACTTTGGGTGAATGCTTTCCAACATTTGGTTATCTGTTTTTTGTTCCTTTTTTTAATTGAAGTACAGCATATATGCAGAGAAATGCGTTGACTTAACACACTGTGCACCTGCTGGTGTTCTCTCTATCAAGTGGTCCACCCTCTGCTTGATGCCCCTCTGCACATAAAGACCTGGTGACTTTTTTTTTTTTTTTTTTTTTGAGTTGGAGTCTCACTCTGTCGCCCAGACTGGAGTGCAGTGGCCGCTTCCGGCCACCGCAGCCTCGACCTGCTGGGCTTCCGGCGATCCTTCCGCCTCAGCCTTCCAAGAAGCCGGAATTACAGGCATGCACTACCATGCCCGGCTGATCTTTTGATTTATTGTAGAGATAAGGTCTCGCTGCCCAGGCGGGTCTCGAACCCGCGGGCTCAGGCAATCCGCTCACCTCAGCCGACCTGGTGACTTTTCTTGTGATTTCCCCATCCACACATGGGATGTTCTGAATGACTCTGTTTCCTGTCACTGATCATTTTAGGTTACTGCCTAAATCTGCCTCAGCACTCCCAGTAGAGATGATGATGTTTGACCATGTGTGTGTGTTCATGAGAAGGTTTTTAGCTCTTAAAAGTATGTGCTGGCCTGGCTCAGTGGCTCAGCTGTAATCCCAGCACTTTGGGTGGCTGAGGCGAGTGGATTGCCTGAGCCTGCGGGTTCAAGACTAGCCCGGGCAACTTGGTGAGACCGTGTCTCTACAGTAAATAAAAAAAATTAGCCAGGCATGGTAGTGCGTGCCTGTAGTTCCAGTTACTTGGAGGGCTGAGGCGGAATGATCACTGGAGCCCAGCAGGTCGAGGTTGAGATGGCCATGAGATGACACTGCATTCCAGCCTGGACGAAGAAGTGAGACTCCAACTTAAAAAAGCATGTGCCACTTTGAGCATCTCTCATCTGTTTGTAACCCTGGCTACATAACTCACCTTTGTTTGAGAGTCAGGCCTGGCCGCTCAGTTTGTCAGTTACAGTCGCCTCCATCTGTCCTGTTGTTGGGTTAGCACCATGCAGTTTGCTCTGGGCCTCTTTTTCCATCCTGTGCAACTGACTAGCTCCTTTCCTTTCGGGTTTATACATTCTTTCCATGTGTTGATATTTGCATGTGTGTTAAGATAACTTTGATCAGATTACATTCAGACTTTGTTGAAAACAATAACAACCTCTGTCTATTTAAGATAGCATTTGTGGATCCTCATTCTAATAAATTAATTATATGTGTACTTTAGAATTTAATTCTCAATGGGCAGTCTGTTTTCAATTATGGTAGCTTATGCATCTCAGGTGCTAATGAATATTTCATTAGAATAAATAAAGCATATAAACTCTTCAGAGAGCTTTTTCTGTTATTTCTAAAATAACTTTACCACTTGGGACCATATGTCAGGCCATTGAGCAGTGTAGCATACAACATCTTCAACTGTGGTTGTCTTATAAATTCAGAGATTAATAAAAGCAAAAGGTACTACAAGTTGATATCACATAGCAGCCTTCAGGTTGTTCCTAGTTCCTCCAGCCACAATAATTCTGTCTTCTCGTCCCAGGTTACCCTATACCTAAGACTAGAATTGTCAATAAATATTGGCATTTGCCTTCCAAGTTCTAGCTCATCTGTGAGAAAAGCCCAGTCCTTCTCTTTCAAGCAGCTCAGCATGCCATCCATTAAAACCAGATCAAGGCCGGGCTCCATGGCTCAGCCTGTAATCCCAGCACTTTGGGAGGCCGAGGTGAGTGGATTGCCTGAGCCTGCGGGTTCGAGACCTGCCTGGGCAACTTGGCAAGACCTCATTTCTACGATAAATCAAAACTTCGCCGAGCGTGGCAGCGCGCGCCTGGAGTTCCAGCTACTTGCAAGGCTGAGGCGGAAGGATCGCCGGAGCCCAGCAGTCAAGGCTGCGCGGGCCAGGAGCGGCCACTGCACTCCAGTCTGAGCGACAGAGTGAGACTCCAACTTAAAAAAAAAAAAACCAGATCAAGGTGACCGGTGGTGAGTGTACCCTAGCAGCTGTCGCCATTCTTATAAGTTGTCCGTAGGCTTGCTGTTTATATGCTTGCAGTCATGAATGGGTGATAAATACATGCTACTTCCACTGCCACCTTCTCCTCCCTTAGAAGTGCTGACTGTCTTAATTGACTGAGGAAGAAGCAGTCAGGAGAGAAATTCCACGTTCTCCCCACCTTAGCCGTCAGCCTGCCTGCGGCTGGATGGGAAATTTGGCCGTCTGTCCTACTGTGGTGGGTGGGTGGCCGGCCAGGGCCTCTGCTTGTTCAGCTCTCTCCTTGGGCTCTGACTCTGGTTCCCTCATGTCTTAATCCGCATACCTGTGGTGGCGATAGCCACCATCTTGAACAAACAAGCCACGAAGACAGGTCCACGCATTCTTTCAGACACCATCCCATTCCTCTGCTTCCTTCCACGGCAGAGTTCTTCAGAGGAGGTATTATTATGCACCGTCTCCACCTCTCCACTCTCTCTGGACCCTTCCACGCTAGCCTTTCTCCTAGTCTCTGTACCCCAACTGCTCTTCTTAAGGTCACCTTTGTGTGAGGTTTAGGAGAGCGAAGGGGTTTGAACTGTTCCTTGCTAGGCCCCAGCACTGGCAGAGGAGTTGTGACAAACGTCCCGTGTTCTTCACTGATGTGGCGAGTCCCGGCTATGCTGTGTCTTCCTTTGGTGGCGTTGAGCACATTCATGAGCACTGGGCTTCCTTCTCCCCCTGTACTGCGGCCACAGTGTGTGCTCTACCCACCCCGGAGGACGGGGAACTGAAGGGAATAGTGTTTGTGAAAGCATCTGAAAGTGGTAGAGTACTAAGCAGGCCAAAATAAACGTAAGGAAAGTAGAAAAAATTCACAGGAGAAAAGCAGCAATTTGAGTTTCTGCTTGTATACTCACATTTAACAATCATTTTCTGTGGACTGGGCTTCCTATCCTTCCTCATAATAGCCCTATTAGGGTACGTGGTGATGGTTATTCTTGTTTTACCCTGGAGGGAACTGAAGCGAACACACACTGAAGGATTGCCCAAGGTCAAGCAACCAGCAAAGCATCTGAGCTGTGTTAGTCTCACTCTACAGTCCATACCCGGAATCACTGCTATACAGTTTCCAAGCTACTGAAACTTGAAGTTAGGGAAAGAGTAGAATTAAGTGTAAAACCTAGTTCTTTGAAAATACTGCTAGTATCTAGGAACTGCTAGTATTTAGAAATATTTAGAAACAAATATTAGACGTTAGGAATAAAAAAGTATAATAAAATATGAAAATTACTATAACTCTACAGCTTTATGACCAAGATGTGGAACATTTAAAGAAATGGATAGTTCTTTAAATAAATAAATAGCTGAGTTGCTTCTCTCACTCTCTCTTAAATATCTTGTCCCCATCAGGGTCACTTCTGCTTCTCATTAGACGGAAGCTTCCTAAGCTTCTTGGAGATCGTACCTGTATTCCCAGCTTAATCCTCTATTGCAAGTTAATGATGATCAGACCCATAACTGTAGTTTTTATCTTTCTCTGGCATTTCTTACCTGCATGCCAGACCGCTGCCAGTTTAACATCTCACAGCCACTCGTCTCAAATCCAAAGTTAGGTCTTTCCTTCCCTCGAAAGCTGTTCTTCCTCTTCGACTCCCTGTTTTTGTTGACGGCACCACTTAGCTGCACACACCAGAACCCTGTGTCTCTTCCCACCTCCCGTGCCTGATTCTTCCTCGAGGCCCTGTCCTGTTTCCTTCCTCTGTCTCTTTAGACTGTGACCCTGCAGTTCAACCTGTGGCCTCTGCCCTCGTTCAGACTTTGCTCGGTTCTTGACTGGCCACGGCAGCCTCTCTACTCTGCTCTCTCCTGTCATCAGACAACTGTCAGTGATGTAAACCTCTCCTGCTGTCTTAGTGTTTAAGAAGAAAGAGAATACATGAATTAGGTTTTAAACTTAACAAGTGACAGAGGAGGAATAAGGAAAATTAGAAGAACTAAATAGAGCAAAACCAGTATAAATGAATTAGAAACAGAGCAGTAATGGAATTGAGAAGTAGACCCAAGAGCTACTTCTTTGAAAAAGAAGGAGTAAAAAGTTCTGAACTTGTTTCACACCAGTGTGAATATACTTAACATCACTGGACTGTACACTTATCAGGGGCCAAGACAGTAAATTTTATGTGGGGGTGTGTGTGTGTGTGTGTGTGTGTGTGTGTGTGTGTGTGTGTGTGTGTGTTTAGCCACAGTAAAAAAAAAATCACACAGGAGAACAAATTCTTAAGTCATAAAAAAATTAATTTCATTTAAAGAATAAAACATTCCCATAAGGCTGACGCGTGCGGAGGAGAGCAAGTGCGAATGTATGTTGTGAATGAGGGAACGTGCAGAGCTATTGGGGCCGTTAGGGTTAAGAAATAACTGTGTAGAGATCTCTGCTGATAAGTTAAAATCTAAAGCAATGAAGAAATGTCCAGAGTTGATGCAGGAAGAGATACAATTCTGTGATGTGTTTTGAGACCGTTTCTGTAATAATTGTGAATAACTACTTGTACCATCTAAGCAAGGAGGAAAACTGATGCTTTTTCTGTTCAAGGAAATTTATACTATTTTAATACAGCTGGTGGGACTGTAATTGTTTATCATATTAAATAACCGTTATTTAATATAATTATGATAGTAAGATAAAGCCATAGTGTGTTAAATATTTTAAGACTGAAGAACAAGTTTAACCTCCTGTTTCAGACAACTGTATTATAACTCTAACAACTTTTTTATATCACAAACCTTGGAAGATATATACCTAGCTATAAAGATCCTAAGTAAAATATTAGTAAACTGAAGTAGGCAAGCAATTAAAAGAATAACCTACCTTGACCAATTAGAGTTTATTCTGGAAGTACAGAGATGGTTCAACTTTTAAAAATTGAATTAATAGGCCAAAAGAGAAAAATTGTAAGATTATCTTAATGAGGTCCCAAAGGTACTTGTTTAGCCAGCTTTCCTGATTTAAAGTTTCTGAAGAAAAAAAGAGTATTTCCTTTACATGTTAAAATACGTCAGCCTCAACCCACAGCCAACACAGAGCAGTTTTCCACTGGATGTTGGTAAGTGTTAAATGAAAAGGTTTTATCATCGAAAGTTGAGGAAATTCGGGGTTATTAAATGGAGTATTCATGTCAGGAATAAGCAGGGTGCCTGCTATTACTGGTATTATTAAGCACCTTTTGGGAAATTTCATCTAGTACAATAAGATGGCCAAATGAATATAAATATTAAAAAGACCTTGATAAAATTACATGCAGATGATACAGTTATCAACAGAATAGAGACATTAATAGAGCTGTTATATGGACTTTGCAGCAACTTGGATGGATTTGGAGTCAATCATACTGAGCGATTTATCACAGAAACAAAGAACAGAGTTCCATATGTTCTCACTCATAAGCTGACCTTGAACTATTATAATGCCATAAGAAAGTGATTGGCAGTAGTGGGAAACTGTCAGGGGAAGGGGGTGGGATTGGCAGTCGAGGGAAACTGCTAGGGGACGGAAGGACATACCTCATCAACAAGGGTACCTGCATGATCAATGTTTATATACCTAAACCTGAATTATACCCCACATCTTTATAATAAATAATTTTTAAAAAGAAAAAAAAGTTCAGTAATGTGGGCACTAAAATACTCAGCTCTATACAGTTAGACTGAAGATTTACAACGCGCTGGTCTTTCTGCCTGGACCCCTCTGCCAGGGTTGCAGCTTGCCATGGACTGTCTTCTGTTAAATCCTTAACTTCCTTCAGGTCTCCCTCTCCTGGCTTGTGGCTAAGAGTGCACACCCCAGAGCCAGACTGCCTGGGTTCAAGCCCACACCACTGCTTTGCTAGAGGGTGGCTTCAGGAGGATTACAGGACGTCCTCTGCACATTGTCCTCTCCCTTAAAATGGGGGCTGGAAGGTTGCCTATACACAGGAACTAGATAAGTGTTAGGTGGTATCACTTGTGTCCTCAGGAAACGATTCCTAGCCAGGCCCCCTCTGACTGTGCCCCTCATTTGTGGTTTTTATGCTGTTGTTAGTTTGCATTTCTTTGTGGGATTCATTTCTGTCAGTTTTCCCCCAAAATGGGTCGTTCTTGTGTTTACTGACTGGAGGCTAACACAGTGACTGGCATATAGTAGATGCTCAACAAATCCATATTGAATTGATGCTTATCAACCTAGTTTTTAAAACAATCTTGCATGTGTAAATTCTATATAAAATGTATAAAACTTCACACAGAGTAATAAACGACTTGAATAAATAGATTAAATTTTATAATGAAGTCAATTATTCCTCCCCCCATTAATCTATAATTTTAATGCAATTCTAATACAAATCATAGGTGGAATTTTCTTCTGGAACCTTAACAAAATGACTAAAGTTTATCTGAAGAAAGCATGTTTATGTAAATAGCCAAGAGATTTTTTTGAAAAACATTAATGATGACTTTGCTTTACATTAAAATATATGTATTATGCCCGGGCATGGTGGCTCATGCCTGTAATCCCAGCTATCTGGGAGGACAAGGCAGGAGGATCGCTTGAGACCAGGAGTCTGAGACCAACCTAGGTAGCATAGAGAAACCTTGTCTCTACAAAAAAAAAAAAAAAATAGCTAGGCATTGTGGTGTGCGCCTGTAGTCCCAGCTACTTGGGAGGCTGAGGCAAAAGGATTGTCAGTCCAGGAGGTCGAGGATGCAGTGAGCCGTGATCATGCCACTGCATTCCAGCCTGGACAGCAGAGTGATACTCTGACTCAAAAATTAAAATTGAAATTAAATCAATAAAATGTATGTACTGTGCATTGAAATATCACATTCTATCCCATAAACATGTACATTTATTATCTGTCAACTAAAAATAAAAGACAAGAAAATTATGTTTTTATTGTGAAGCTACAATAATTGAAACAATGTGATACTGAAGTAAAAATAAACAGATCATTATAAAGGATTTGAAAGTCTAGAAACAAAAATGTGAATTGTAGAAAATTAAAATTTTATTTAAAAAATATTAAATTTAAAATGCTAGATGATCTCACTAAGTTTAACTAATTAGAAACAAATTTGATCATGTGGGGAAATGCTCACATTATATTGTTAAGTTAAAAGGACAAGTTACTAAACAACGTGTCTTATTCAGTTCCCACAACCTAATGATAATAATGGTAGCTAACATTTTTTTGAGTCCCTTCTATGTATCAGAAACTGTACCATGTTTTTCATGTTTCCTTATTTAAATATCACAGCCTCCCCTGAGAAGTAGCTACTATTACTGACCCTGTTTTACAAATGAAATTGAAAATGACAGTGGCCAAGAGCTAGGAAGCAGTGGCAGAGAATAGGAATTCAAGCCCATGTCATCTGATTTCTGTTATCTCTCTTAATTGCACATACTGAAATTTTCACAGTGATTCTTGATGAATGGTGCTATTCTAAATGACTTTTATTTATGTTTTGCAATTTTCTACATTCTGTACAATGAGCACAAATTATTACTCTGATTTTTAAAAAGGTAAAAGTCAATGCAGAGATTGTACAAATATCTGTTAGAGCTATTGAAGAAGTTGTATCTAAATAATCTTAAAGATTCCTTTAAAAGAAAGTCTGGAAACAGACCCCAGTGACTGTACTGTATAAAGGTGGCATTCAAATTTACCATTTAATACGTGGGGCTTGGATAACAGGCTAAGAAGAGAAACACATGACCAGTAAACTAGAAATTTAACTTTATTAATGCCTTATTCAGATTGGGAAAGATGAAAAGAATGTCAGTACCCTGAGTGGAGGGAATTGGACCTTCCCAAACTGCTAATGGGAATGAACTTGTTACTACATACTGGGAAATAAATGGGGCAATATATATGAACAGTCTTAAAATTGTGTATATGCCTTTTGATTCAGAAATTTTATTTGTTGGAATTTATTCAAATTGGGTAAATTTTCAAAAATATAGGTCAAGGATACTCATTGAAATACTGTTTAAATTAAGAAAAAAAGTAGGGACATCCTAAGCATTCAGCAGTAAGAGTATCATTGAGTTTCATACTGTGTGGACTACTGTGGTGTGGTATGGTATGGTATGGTATGGTATGCTCTGCAGCCATTTAAAATTATGTATATTTATAGAAATTGAAATGGATTCCACAGAGTAGAGAGCTTGTTAGAATAAGGCAATGCACATGCATTGCTTAGCACGATGACTGGTATGTGGTAAGATTTCAAGTGTTAGGAAAGATAGGAGAAACAGGTTATTAGTTAGTAGGTTTCCAAAGTATCTTTCAAGTCGTGATCCTCTCGTCACCAAAAACCATTACTGGTGCTTCATTCTCGTTGAACTAAACCCTTTCTTTGTATCTTCCAACTTTACACCTTTTATTTCTCTACAGAAATTACCCACTCTAGCCGGAGAGTCGGCGTCTCCTCGCCACGTTTTCTCGCCTTTGCACCACTTGTCCCACCTGGAACTACCTTCCCCCTTCTGTGCTACAGTCTGGAGTCATCCATCCTTTAAACCCGGCTTGTGCTATGTGAAATTTAACATTCCAGCTTTGGCGATTGTTCACCACCTCAGGCATCTCCGCTATGTCGTGCCCGGTTTCCTAATATTAAAAAATACACGCATGAAAATTTAGTGAAATTCTTAGTTCCTCGAGGACAGGTTGAGTTTGATATTTACAGTCTACTTTTTCCCTGTGATGATTCCTTGAGCATAATTTGATACCCTTTAATTACTGCTAAATTAGTACTTACCTTCTTTTGAAATAATTTATCGAGGTGAGATTCATATAACATAAAATTAAGCATTTTAAAGCAAGCAATTCAGTGGCGTTTAGTACATTCAAAATGTACAGCCTTCACAAATAATTCCATCATTCCAAAGTAAACTCTTACCCATCAAGCAATCTCTCCCTATTCCTGTCTTCCCCTATCCCCTGGAAGCCGCCAATCATCATTCTGTCTGTGGATTTACCTGTTCTGGATATTTCATATAAGTGGAGTCATATGATAAGTGACCTTTTGTGTCTGGCTTTCACTTAGCATGATGTATGGAGGTTCTTCCATGTCGTAATATGTAGCAGTGCTTCATTCTTTTTTGTGGTTGGATAACATTTCACTGTGTGTGTATGCCACCATTTTTGTTTATTCATTCGTGTGTGGGTGGACACTTGGATTGCTTCTGCCTGTTTTATTTTCTTCGTAGTAGTCACTATGGTTAATGCTGCTATGAACATGTGTGTGCAATACTGTTTGAGTCCCAGTTTTCAATTCTTTTGGGTATATACCTAGGAGTAAAATTGCTGGAACATATGGAAATTCTGATGTACTCTTTGAGGAACTGTTTTCTACAATGGGTGCAGCAGTGCACTAGTGTTCCAACTTCTCTATATCCTTGCCGACATTTATTTTCTGCTTTGTGGTTATAGGCATCCTGATGGGTGTGAAGAGGTACCTCATTGTGGTTTGACTTGCATTTCCCTAATTAGCAATGATGTTGAGCGTCTTTTTTGTGTGCTCAATGGCTAGTTGTATGTCTTTTTTGGAGAATTGCCTGTTTAAGTCCTTTGCTGGTTTTTTTGTTTGTTTTTTGGGTTTTTGTTTGTTTGTTTAGTGGGGGTCTCATTCTGTTGGCCAGTCTGGAGTGCAGTGGCACGATTAAGGCTCACCATAGCCTTGAATTCCTGTGCTCAAGCAATCCTCCCATGTTAGACTCCTGAGTAGCTGGGACTCCAGGTGCATGCCACTGTACCTGGCTACTTTTAAAGTTTTGTGTAGAGACAAGGTCTCGCTATGTTGTCCAGTTTGGTCTTGAAGTGGGCTTGAGCAGTTTTCCTACCTTGACCTCCCAAAGTGTTGGGATTATAGGTGTGAGCCACTGTACCCTGCCCTTTGCCTGTGTTTTTAATTGGATTGTTAGTTGTTTTGTTGACTTGTAGAAGTTATTTACATATTTTGAATATTAGATTCATAGTGCATATCTTTTAACATTAATTCTCTGTGATTTGGTTTTGTTTTCTCTTCTGTGATATTTTTAAAAACTATAGTAAATGCTACCATACAGGAGATGTCCAACTGAAGGATCTTAATGATACTAATTCCACCTGTGTAATGAGACAAGCATTCAACCAGTACTGTTTCAACCTTTTTAATACCTCATTTTACTGTCTGGGAGCTAAGTGGCTTTGATCATATCCAGAATTCTGGTGAGAACAATCACTAATGGATGTACAAGACACTTGCAAACTGTAAAACTTGTCGCAATTATAAAGGTAGAAGATAGGTTGCTGCTTTAGTGTTTTTACACTTGTTCTTACTTTGATTTTGTAGATTCTTAAAATCCCAATGCATAGTTAAGCACCCAAGAGCTTGACTTAAAGCGAAGAGGATAACAAGAATGTTTGCGTTTCAGAGTCATCGTTTCTGAACTTCCATGACTCCGACTGCGAACCCAAAGGGTCGCTGCCCTGTGACTCCTTGCTCTCCCTCAACACGGAGAAGATTCTGGTAGGCATCTTCCTCCCTGCTTTCTGTGCTTGTGACCTGGAGCACAGTGATACTTGTTCCAGAAGGTGGAGGGTGCCTCTGGGTATCAGCTAGAAGTTGGGTCCTGTTGGTTTTAGGGCTGAGATAAAGATAGGGCATTTGGCATTTGATCAGTTTGACTTTCTGTGACTCATGAGTCTGATTGATGGTTCATCATCCTGGATCCAGGACTTTTCACTTTTTTAGTTTTGATTTGTTTTGTTTGATTTGGAGTCTCACTCTGTCGCCCAGACTGGAGTGCAGTGGCCGCTCCCGGCCACCGCAGCCTCGACCCGCTGGGCTCCGGCGATCCTTCCGCCTCAGCCTTCCGAGTAGCCGGAATTACAGGTACGCGCTACCATGCCCGGCTGATCTTTTGATTGATTGTAGAGATGAGGTCTCGCTGCCCAGGCGGGTCTCGAACCCGCGGGCTCAGGCAATCCACTCACCTCAGCCTCCCAAAGTGCTGGGATTACAGGCTGAGCTACCGAGCCCAGCGGACTTTTCACTTTTAAGTTCCAAGGAATAAAGGGGAGATTGTGATGGAGCCTTATTTCTAGGAGCCTTATGCATTTGGAAGTATCATAGAATCTTATTTTTCCAGCCTTTGTCTGTGTGGGTATCTTCTATATCTGTGTTTTTTTTATCAGTACTAACTAAACCGCACAGAGGACCTTTCCATTTCAGGAATGACCACCTGGCTCTGGGTAATGTTTGTATCTGCCTACCCACGTGATTGCATATCCTCCTCCAGCCTGGGTACCTCAAGGTGGAAAGGTCTTCTTTTTGTTCATACTTAACTCTGTGAAGCTGAGTTGTTCTTTTTGTGCCCAAATTTAACATATTTTTCTCTAGGCCTTCTCCCTCAACAGTCACATAGAAACTGTTTGTTTCTTTTGTTTAAAATTTCCATTTAGGATACTCTTTCTTTTCTAAACAAAATTTTGCTTTTTTTGTCTCAGAACTACTGAAGATAGATTAGGATTGCAAACTAGAGAATGACCAGCTGCGTTTTCCTAACTAATTGCATAGCTATCAATTTAATATATGGAAAAATTTTTGAATTAGACTTGTCCAGAACCAGAATGTTCTATTTTGTAAGTAGTGAGCTGGTCTTCATTGAAACTATTTAAGTAGAGGTTAGATTTTTCAGCCTTATATAGTTAGATTCTTAGCGTAATGAGGGTCTTACTTATTGATAGTTGTTAAAATATTTTCTACCAGTTGCATTTTCAGTTTCAGGCAGTGTGTGGTGGCTCTTGCTTGAGTCCAGGAGTTCAAAACCAGCCCGGGCAACATAGCAAGACCTTGTCTCTATAAAAAAATTTAAAAGAAAGAAAGAAAGAAAATAGCCAGGCACAGTGGTGCGTCTGTAGTTCAAGCTACTTGGGAGGCTGAGGTTGGAGGAATGCTTAAGTCCAAGAGGTTGAACCTGCAGTGAGCCACAATCATGCTACTGAACTCTAGTCTGGGCAACACAGTGAGACACCCTACTCAAGAAAGAGAGAGAGAGAGAGAGAGAGGGAGGGGGGGAGGGAGGAAAGGAAGGAAGGAAGGAAGGAAGAAAAGTGCTAGCTAGTGACCTATGGGAAAAAGCACATTAATCTTTGCCTTTCGTTTTCCCTCGATTGAAATATGGGAGTTAGACTACTCATTTTTTGGTCTATTCTCCAGGTATTATTACCTATTATGTGCCAGCCATTGTGCTAGGTAAATACTGGGATACAGCAGTGAGCCAGATAACCTTGGTCCCTGCACCATAATTCCTACAGTCACCAACCAAATAATTTTAAAAATAAACATCAAAGTGTAATTGTGCATATCATATGAAGGAAAAGCCAAGGGTCAACATTCTCCCTGAAATGAGGAGCCTCAGACAATACAGCTTTCAGGAATTGAAGTGTATGCAGGAAGGAAGAAGATGGGTTGGGATTCTACTAGTGATGACAAATTGTGTAGATTGACTCATGCATAGCTTCTCCCCTCTGTCCAGAGATGACATCTGTAGATGCAGCGTTGAAATGGGAAAGATTATTTTTTGTCAAGAATTTGATTCATTCATACTATAATTTTCTTACCTTCTCTTCTCTTTCTTTCTTTCTTTTTTTTTTTTTTTGAGACAAGGTCTCACTTTGCAGCCCAGTCTGGAATGCAGTGGTGCAATCACATTTCACGGCCACCTCAACTTCCTAGGCTCAAGTGATCCTCCCATTTCAACCTTCCAACTGGCTAAGACTACAGGCACATGCCACCTCACCTGGCTAATTTTTTTTTTTTTTATGTTTTATAGAGACAAGATTTTTCTATGTTTCCCAGCCTGGTCTTGAACTCCTGGGCTCAAGCAATCCTCCCATTTCAGCTCCCCAAAGTGCTGGGATTGCAGGTGTGAGCCACTGTACCTGGCCCACTTTCTGATATAATGCAACTTAAAATCAGATATATTCTTTAGTATACGCCTGAGGTTGCTTGGTAAAGGATTTCTTCTTTTCATGGGATTCCATTTCTGGTTTCTTCCCCCATCCATATCTTTTGCATAAAGACTTGCAAATGATAGACTCTCCTGATATACTGTTTGAAAGAATAGGACTCTGTAAATAATAAAAGCAGTATTTATAGGTTCATTTTCTTGACACTAGGTGATTTATTTATTTTTTCCTAGCTTCATTTAGGTATAATTGGCAAATAAAAAATGTATATATAGCCGGGCTCGGTGGGTCAGCCTGTAATCCCGTGCCTTTGGGAGGCTGAGGTGAGTGGATTGCCTGAGCCCGCGGGTTCGAGACCCTCCTGGGCAGCGAGACCTCATCTCTACAATAAATCAAAAAATCAGCCGGGCGTGGTAGCGCGCGCCTGTAATTCCAGCTACTCAGAAGGCTGAGGCGGAAGGATCACTGGAGCCCAGCAGGTCGAGGCTGCGGTGGCCAGGAGCGGCCACTGCACTCCAGTCTGGGCGACAGAGTGAGACTCCAACTCAAAAAAAAAAAAGTATATATGTACAGTATACAATGTGATGATTTGCCATAAGTATACATTATGAAATGATTTCCACAGTCAAGCTATCTAAACATTTAAAGCAGAACAATCTTTTGCATCTGTGTATTTGCCTGTAACTGTTTAACAAAAGAGGAAGGACTCATATTCTGGTGACACCCAGCTGTATATGGGCAGTGATACTTTCACATACCGTTAAACCTGCCATGTCTTGAAGAAGCCTTACCAAGTTCCCACGTATGGAAGCTCCCAGCTACATAGCAAAATAAGAAGGAGCTGATAAGAGTTTTTCACTCGTTCTCAGGGCTTTCCTGGAAGACATAAAGTGCAAAACATTCTTGTAGTAGTAGGCGTGTCTTGCCTCTCTTTAAATTAAATGTAGCCTTAACTTTTAAAAATACAGGTATTTAATACAAATTTTCCTTCATTTGTGATAAGCTAAAATGTATGTTTGGTTCTTTTTTTTTTCAGAGCCAGGCCAAGTCTATTGCAGAACAAAAGAGATTCCCATTTGCTACTGATAATGACAGCACAAATGAAGAGTTAGGTAAGACTCGAATCTGGAATTCTTCTGAGGAATTTGCCTAAAATTTGTGATTAGATGCACAACAGGAAGGCAGGAGATAGCGAGGGAGAAAGAGCTCAGAGACCGGCTTTGCCCAGTGGAGCTGTTTGACCTTGCAGAAGACGTTCGACCCTTGTGAGGCTCCATGGACTACATGTCATTAAAAAAAAAAGGTTCGGATGGAGTGATCAGTAAAAACTGTTCCAACTCTGTGTTTCTGTGGACTTTATGAGTTCTTATGAGGTGTTCCTGTTCATGAAGAGGTGATTTGTGTGCTGGCATCAAATGTGAACACTGAAGAAGTGGAAGTAGAATAGAGTACCAGCACACCTTCTACAATCTTCTATGGAGTAAAATAGCTAGGTTGAAGGTTATGTTACCCATGGGGCCAGCCAGTTATTACTGGGCCCGGGGATGGGGGTGTAGAAAGATAGAATTCATTCAAGTGAGTCGTACAGTTTGTGTTCCTGGCATGTTTTTAAAACAGGCTGGTTTCACCAGTGCCAGATGCATACTGGAGATGCCTCCCTTACGTCTAGTGAGCTGACGCTTGAGGCAGTGGAGACAGTTAAATGAAGGCTGAGCAGTACGGCTGGACAGACTTCACTGCAGCACGTGTTCCCAGATGGGGCCATCACCCAAGATGCCTCTGGGAATTTTCTATCTAATTTATGCATAATTATTTTATCCTTACTTTGACCATTCATTTTATATTAAGACTAAGAACTCCTTATATTGATTCCTGTCCTCTGTTACTGCAGATAATTGAGAAGTGACTATTTTGAAAGTGCTAATCACCTTATGGTGATACTCTTTGAGGAGGCTTTGAGGACGATCATGTAAGGCATCAGACATGGTCTTTTGTGGAGTCCTTGGATTCTGTTCTGCCTAGTATCCATTTCTTTTCTTTTTTTTTTTTTTTTTTGAGTTGGAGTCTCACTCTGTCACCCAGACTGGAGTGCAGTGGCCGCTCCTGGCCACCATAGCCTTGACCTGCCGGGCTCCGGCGATCCTTCCGCCTCAGCCTTCCAAGTAGCAGGAACTACAGATGCTCACTACCACACCCGGCTAATTTTTTTGATTTATTGTAGAGATGAGGTCTCGCCTACCCAGGCGGGTCTTGAACCCGCGGGCTCAGGCAATCCACTCATGTCAGCCTCCCAAGGCGCGGGATTACAGGCTGAGCCACCGAGCCTGGCTAGCATCCATTTATTACATGATGAGTTTAGGACCTGATATGTTCCAGGTGTTCTGTTCTTCAACAATAATCTTTAGTAGACCCTTGAATAGTAATATAGGCCCTGAACTGACTTAGGATCTTTTGTGCCACAGTATTTTTTTTTCTTGGAAAAATGACTTCTGTCAAAATATACATTCCTAGGCAATTTGGAGTTGGTGGTTAGTAGAGGTTTCTGAAAGAATTCCAGTTATACCAGTTTTTCCTTTATGTCTTTGGACTCCCACAACAAAACTTAAATCCTAATATTTGTATTTGTACAATATTTAGATATGGATTGTTTTAATGGATACTTTTGGGTTTTGCTCACCAAGTGTTGACTTTTCGATAGACAGATTTGAGAACTGCATTTGACTTTATTTGCGTGGGATTCAATAGCCCAGCCATGGACAACAACCTAAATATATTCTAAAGCAGGGGACCCCCAACCCCCAGGCCATGGACCAGTACCAGTCTGTGTGGCCTGTCAGGAGCAGGGCTGCACTGCAGGAGGCGAGTGGCAGGCAAGCAAGAGAAGCCTCATCTTTATTTACAGCCACTCCCCATCACTTGCATTACCCCCTGGGCTCTGCCTCCTGTCCGATCAGCAGAGGCATTAGGTTCTCATAGGAGTGCGAAACCTACTGTAAACTGCACGTGCAAGGGATATAGGTTGTGCACTCCTTAGGAGAATCTGAGATCTGATGGTCTGAGGTGGAGCTGAGGTGGTGATGCTAGCGCCGTCCTCAACAGCTGCAAATACAGATTAGCATTAGAGTGAGATTTGACTGCACCGAGACCGTAATAAATCCGTTGCTTGCAGACTCACATCAAAGCCCTATCAATGAGTGGCAAGCGAGCTGATGTACTTCAGTTGTTCGGCACCAGCTGGTGGCAGGCTGTAAGTCAGAGTCTTATTTTATTCCATGTGTGGCCCACCCATTATTTGATTTATTTTTATTTACCACTTCCATCCACACCTCTTTTTTTTATAGTAAGTTGTATAATCATCTCATTGTGTTACAATGTAGTAATAATAGAAATAAATGTTAAACGCTTGAATTATTCTGAAACCACCTCCCCACACACATCCCCCGCCCATGGAAAAATGGTCTTCTATGGAACCAGTTTCTGATGCCAACAAGGCTGGGGACCACGTTCTAAACGACAAAATAGTTCCTGAAAATTCCCCCCGAAATTGTATTTATTTTCATGGCTCACTTTCTCATTTATTCAGCAGTTATTGACTGATTGTAGGAAGATTGATGGGAATCTAAAAATTTAGATCTGGGAGGAATCTCCAAGAAAACGTCCGAAAGGCTTGCTGAGCAAGACTCAGAGAGCTATGAGAAGTGACTGAGCGCGCCATGATCACGTGGCCAGTGAGTGGCATGGCCAGAATCTCAGCCCAGGTTTCGGTTTTCCAGTATATCGTCATCTTCCTGCTTTCAAAAAACGCGAGTGTGCATTTTAGTGTCTGTCCATCTGACCACTAAGGATTTCAGACCATCTTGCAGTTCAGCCTGGCTGGGCACAGTGGTTTCCACACAGCCTTGATTTGTTTCAGCACCGTGGGTTAGCTGAGAGGGTAGACTCTAAAGCCAGGCAGCCTGGCGTCTTCCTCTCACTCGACTGCCCTGTGGTTCTTGGACTGTGTGTTTAACTGCTTTGTATTTCACTTCCTTGTGTGCAGAATGGGATTAAAAATTGTCGCTATATCATTGCAGTTAAGGGGCAAATGAGTTAATAGCTGTCAAAGAAGTTCCTGTGCCTGGCTCACATTGAGAATACACTGCATGTAACTACGGTTATGACTGCTGTTGTTTGTATTAATAATACTGCTGGCTCTCACCCTCACCCCTACCCACCCAGGGAGGGTGGCTCTGGTTCCTCAAGGCTAGCTGTCTGAATGGCATCCATTCTTGTCATTCTGATCATGACTTGGAACTGAATTTATTTTTTCGAGGAAGCTAGGGTAAAAACATTTTTTAAATTTTTATTTTGAAGAATGCTCTCAGAAGTGCTTATGTTATTATGGTGCTTTTGAATTTTTTCTCGGCTGACTTTTAATGATATTCTGAATCTTTCTACATTTAAATTTTTATTTCATGTATTTTTTTTTTACTACTTTAACTGTCAGGAAATAAAACTTTTAATGACAGTAAAAGTTCTAGTTGGCCATCTTCTTGAATGCCTATTAAGTACTAGAATTAGAGGGTATTACAGACAAACTTTTTTCACAAACACGTGTGATCAAAATAGTCGTGATATTGAGTGAGGAATAAAATTTTTTCACATATTTTGGGTGTTAAGAGGTTGGGTATGTAATCCCAGCACTTTGGGAGGCCGAGGCAAGAGGATTGCCTTAGGCCAAGGGTTTGAGACCAACCTGGGCAACTTGGTGTAATCTCGTCTCTACAATAAATAAAAAAATAAGTCAGACGTGGTAGCGTGTGCCTGTAGTTCCAGCTGATTGGAAGACTGAGGTGGAAGTGTTGCCTAAGTTCAGCAGGTCAAGGTTGCAGTGGTCATGACCATGCCACTGTACTCCAGCCTGGGCAACAGAGTGAGACCCCAACTCAAAAAACAAAAACAAAAAAAAAGAGGTTAGGTAAAATATTGTTGCTTTTTTTTGACAGGTAGGAGAGTTTAGACAGAATATTGCCATGTTTTCTAATGTTATCTTGACTCTAATTTTTAAATATCACTTTTGTAAACAATTTGATCAAAAATGATTTATCTTTAGTGTATATTTTTAGTGTTTTGACTCTATTTTGAATGGAAGAAGTAGGAAAAAGACAGTAATTGCATTGCAGTGGTGTGAATTAGCCACAGATAGGCAAATTTGAACCTGTTTTTTGTTTTAACTGGATACTTGGCAGTAAAGTCAGCACACGCAGGAATTGAGATTTGTGACGCTATTTGGGTATTTCTCATAGCCCTTCATAGAAAAATCACATTGCCATGTTATGTGGATATTATTCAAGCTTATTCAGGCTCCTTTGATATATAACTAGAAGACATCACAAAGGTTATTTGGGATTTGAAAATGAGTGATGGGCTTAGAAAAAGATAAGTACTTCTAGCAGGCAGATATTTTAGAGATGACTTTAATAATTTAAATCTAGATGGAGCAGGAGGGCTGATTAGCGAGTGCTGAGTGGTGACAAGTGAAATAATTCAATTGCATTTTATTCACCTCTAGGTTTTCTTCACTGCTTCCTGTTCTTGGAGCTCTGCCTTTTGAGATTTAGCAAAGAATGTACATATTGATTCTAGTGTGAGCTCCTTCATTCTTTCCTTTAATTTTTTTCTGTTTTATTTCATAGCTATTGCTTATGTGTTGATTGGCAGTGGGCTCTATGATGAAGCAATAAGGCATTTTTCAACAATGCTTCAGGTAATGTTTCTTCTTAATTATGTAATTTCAAGTTTATAGTCTTTATAGAAATACGAACTCATGTATAGCTAAAGTGTGGCAATGAAACATCTTTTTTAAGATGATACAAGAAAGTGAAGGAAATTGGTATTGACTGAGCACTTCCTTGGTACCAGGCCTTGTGATATGCTTTTATTTAAACTTTGCAGGATTACTTCATTTTGAATGAGGAAAGGGAAAACTAATGAGGTCAATTTGTTCATAGTCTCCCAGCCATCAAGTAGCAGAGATAGGATTAAAATGCAAATTTAAGAAGGATTTTAGCTTCAGTTCACTTTTTTCTCTACCATGATATCTTCCCTGAGATACGGAGACTGGAAATTCTTGAAATTCTGACTCCTTTCTACATAGGAGTTGATCTTCATGTATAATTTAATTTCCAGTCATGAATTTGTTTCTCATTTTCGAGCATAATTATGAGACTCCTCAGCGAAAGTATTGGGCCTTTATTGATTGGTGACTGGGTAAAGTCTAGTTAGGTAAAATGTGTAAATATTACAAGCATAAGAGTGGCAAAGGAGAACTGTAGCTGCATGGCATAATTGGCCTTCTATCTTGTGTCTTTCTGTAACTGTGTGTACCGTTACGTTGTTATTTAACTGTATGTACTGTTACGATTGTTGATGTGTACAGTGGAGTACAGTGAAGAAGACAGGGTTTTAGAGATACCCAAGTTCTAATCTGCTCTATTTCTTGCTACCAAGTTATTTAACCTCCTGGGTTATGGGGATAATAATAACTCTCTCAAAAACATTCTCTTTTGGTTTAAATGAAATATTCTATTAAAGTACTTAGTACTTAATGCCTGGCATATAGTAAGTGCTGAGTAAATTTTCGTTACTCAAAGTACCATTTTGAGGTGTTCAGCTGTTTTAATCATAGTAAATACCAAGGGGTATTTACAATCCAGCAGGTAGATTTAACTTTAAATGATTAAACTTGGAATTTTAGCACTGCTTTTGTTTTCTCTTTTTAAAAATAGGATTAATTATGTTGATGATTCTATGTTCATTTTCAAACAGTTGATGAGATATTTTTACAGTTTTGAGTTCTGGAATCCAAGCAATTATGGGTTTGGGTGGTGACATAACTCCTGTTCTTTAGTAGAACTTAAAGTACGAAGGGTGGATTGTAAACGATTTTTAAAATCACCTTTTTATTTGTGTTACGATGCAATCAAAGGTAAGCAAGCACGTTTACACAGTTAACATTTGACCCTGGTGTGGAAGGGATATTTTGATACATTTGCAGGAACAAGTGTCAGTTTGATTTAGGGCAACCAACAGCAGAAAACAGTTGGAATTTGCCAGTGTGTTATCGTTTTATGCAACTTTTTGAAAATATTATTACCATGTGGTTAAAATTCTAGTAGTATTTAAGTTTTTGTTTATTCCCTCTCAAAATATGCATTTATGTTTTATAATTTGAATATATGTACTATTTTGTATTACTTTTTCACTTAATTTTATACTGTGAATATTAAAAATATTTAAAAGTATAAAAATAGACAGTTTTTAAAATAGTCTCTATAATCTTATCTAAATGGCTCAGTGATATGCTTTTGTGTTGTTCATTTATAGTTGTAAAAACTATATCTCTTGCAGTTGCATTTTGAAAATGGTTCAACTTTTTTCTCTTTGTGCAAAGAAAGACAGTAATATATTGACGTTTGGTGTAGCATTTTCAAGCATCTGTGATACGATGGGCTGCTTTCGACTGGGAAATTTTTCTTTGAGAATGTGTGGCTTATAGGACTGCTTTTCTGGTGATTCCAGCTCTTGATGGGGCAGGAGTGGAGGCAGAGGGAAGGCCAAATGCAGAAGAAGGAACTGGGTGATCATTTATAACATTTTTTTCTGTAGCAGCAAGAATGCCCCCAGCTGTCCTGCTGCTGCCTTTTTTGGTGACTTCTCTCTCCTTACCTTTGCCTCAGTGCCTCCTAACTTTTTCACATCATGGTGCATGTGGAGAAGCATGCTTGCATGGCACATGGGTACGTAGGAGCAGATTTAGAGGCATCCAGAGAGAGCCTGGTTAAAATTCGTCACATTTTCTTTGTATTATATAATTATGAGAAGACACAGAAAATACAAAGATTTGATATTAAACACTAAAATTATCTTTAAAAGTTGTAATAAGAAATGCAATCCTGCTTTACTGCACAAAGCTTTTCTATAGTAGTAGGTTTTCTGTTTGAAATTGATGCATATAAGTAAGAGTTTTCTGTTGACTTCTTTGAGTTCTTGATGGTGTTGTTCTGATGACAGGGTACAAGCAGGTGGTAGCTGATGTCCAAAGAGTAGTTGTTGTCTCTTCTCCAGTTCATCAAAACTCCTTTTCTCCCTGTGAGTCATAATTTGGATAAATCAGTTTCTTTACATTGTATTTTAAAAGTATGATTATTTTTAATTGAATTGCTCTTCCTTTTCTTTTATTGGCAAATGTCATGATAAAATTTCTTTCAGTAATGAAATGGATTTTTATCCCAACAATAATGTTTCATATACAGTATTTCAGAATAGTGACATAACTTTTCTTCAGGCGTACAAGGGTTTTGCTCTGCTTCTTTCATTCCTCAAGTTGTAACTGAACTAAATGCCGCTGGAGAATCGTTTTTCTCTGAACATGCTAATATATTTTTACCTGTTCCTTGCAGGACCTTCCAGATGTGCAAAAACTCTATGCTTTTAACAAGTCTGCAACATGATAACTATTCACACACAGACTTTTTGGTTTTCTTGAGTTCATTAACTTTTGCCAAAACTTTTCTTTTAGACAGCCCTTGACTCCTCCAATATGAAGCAGTAGAGGATGGAATGTGATCTCATTTAGGGAAAGCTGACAATCAGTGGAACGGGGTAGGGGGCTTGGATTTCGTTAGAATCACTATTTTGATAAGATCGCTAATGTGAAATTCAGATTTACATGTAAGGGCTACTTAAGTTCAAGAATGACCTTTTAATGTGAAGCTTTTATCCCTTCCTGCTGTCTTAACTGCACCAGCAGGTCAGAAACCTATGAGATACTTCTATAATCCTAGGTGTTTCAAGTGTTTGTGTCTGAATGGTTCTCCCCTGTGGTTTGGTTGGTACTTCTATGAAGGAAAAGAATGCTCCTCAAGCATCAGGGTCTCTAACTGAGCATAATTACAAGGTTTAATAGATGTCAGTTTGCATGGAAAGCTCTTGAGATTTAAAGCTTATGAATTAGTACTGCCTCTGCATCAGTGTTCTCAAGTCACTTCCGTATGTGTCAGAACATCAGTAATAGTGTTCTTGAAAAGTAGAACCTTTCTCTGCTTTCTGTGCTCTCTGGTCTCCATGCAGGGATGGGTATAAAATCAGTGCTTCAGCAGTATTATGTGGCAGTTTGGCCTTTGCTGCTAATTGTGTGACCTTGAGCTCATCTGATTCTGATCTGATTCTGGTAGAATTGAATTTATGGAAGAACACTGTTTCTTATTTTATACTAGCAAACATAGTTAAAAACATTCCTCTTTAGCCGGGCTTGGTGGCTCAGCCTGTAATCCCGCGCCTTTGGGAGCCTGAGGTGAGTGGATTGCCTGAGCCTGCGGGTTCGAGACCTGCCTGGGCAGCGAGACCTCATCTCTACAGTAAGTCAAAAAAATCAGCCGGGCGTGGTAGCACATGCCTGTAATTCTGGCTACTCGGAAGGCTGAGGCGGAAGGATCACCGGAGCCCAGCAGGTGGAGGCTGCGGTGTCCGGGAGCGGCCACTGCATTCCAGTCTGGGCAACAGAGTGAGACTCCAACTCAAAAAAACAAAAAAACAAACAAAAAAAAACCATTCCTCTTTAATTTTTAAAACATTCTTTATATAAATACATGTGTCTGTCACTTAGGCAAAATTTAATCCTCATTACATTGCTTACATACTGACTTTTTTTGACTTTTTTGTTTTTGGATCCAGTGACTTTTCAGTTTTAATAAAAAAGCCAGTCCTGTGGTGGGAAAATAAGTATCTATAAAACTTAAAGTCACTATGTAAATGATAAAATGAGGATAACATAATAGATCTTTTTTTTTTTTTTGAGAATTAAGACTCTAAGTGGATACAACTCCATTAAGGCAGCTATCTTATTATACCATGAGTTTGCAGTTGCATAAAGTAAATATAGTTGGAAGACTGAAGTATTAGTTTTCATTTAACTCATTTAAAATTCTGAACACCTAGGTTAGGTATGGTGGCATTGCTTGAGGCCAGGAGTTCGAGACTAGCCTGGTCAATCTAGTGAGACCCCCATATCTAAAAAATACATAAAATTCTGAAAACTTTATAAATATTATAAAAATACTTTGAAAAATTTGTATTCTGAGTCCAATTTGTTTTTAGAAATAAATATCATATCATATTCTATGAAGTTTTGACTTGTTAACATCCAAAGCTAATGATAAATAAAAATAATAAAGTTGTATTGATTTTTTTTAAAGTCATAAGATATGTTATTTATATTTAGGAACACTTAATGCTATACTATAAATATGATAACAGCCACAATAATTATACATCCTTGTATGCTATTAGAAACAAATTCTAAAAAGAAAGAGTAATGCTGGGCTTGGTGGCTCACGCCTATAATCCCAGCACTTTGGGAGGCCAAGGTGAGAGAATTGCCTGAGGCCACAGGTTTGAGCCAGCCTGGGCAATTTGGCGAGACCTCATCTCTACAATAAATCAAAAAATTAGCCGGCATTGTGGCACATGCCTGTAGTTCCAGATACTTGGAAGTCTGAGGCGGAAGCATCACCTGAACCCAGCAGGTTGAGGATGTGGTGTCCGTGAGCATACCACTGCACACCAGTGTGGGTGACAGAGTGAGACTCCAACTCAAAAAAAAAAAAAAAAAAGAGTAAATTGAATAGAGAAAACATAAATCTTTTACAGATGAACACAGTAACCAATTAAATGCTATAGTAATACTGAGACCGTGGGGAAATTTAGGGGGAGCCCTTACAAGGACCTCCATGTGGAGTATACATTACATTCTAGAGCCGGCTAGGCACAGTGGCTCATGCCTGAGGCCAAGGCAGGAGGACAGCTTGAGGCCGGGAGCTCGAGACTAGCCTGGGCAATATATGAGATCACATCTCTTTCCTTTTTTTTTAATTTTTAAATTTTTTATTTTAAAGACGTAGGGTACAATTCAGAGTGAAATAGACAAATGTTCATTATGCAGGTACCCTTGTGGATGAGGTGTGCCCTCTCCCCAGGGGGGCAGTGGCAGTTTCCCACTACTGCCAATCCCTTGCTTATAATAGTATTTGGTAATTGTTCAAGGTCTGCTTATGAGTGAGAACATGTGGTATCCAGTTCTTTGTTTCTGTGATAGATTGCTCAATATTATAGACTCTAAATCCATTCATCTCTTTCTAATAAAAGAAAAGAGAACAAAAAATCCTAGAGCCAGGATGATGATGACTAAATTCCAAATGTTGTCAGTGCTCAGATATTTCAGCTGTTATAAAGTTTGGAATGGCTGGGTTTTTTTTTTTAAAGGCTTAAAATCTTTTATTGCTATAAACATGTTTCAGTTGTGAGAGCTGAGGCCTACCATAAGCCATTCTCTATGGTGCATCTGTTATAAAGCTTTGCTTTCCTGTTTCCCTGAGTTTGACCCTTGTTTTCCATTAACTATAACCCACTATTTATAGCTATGGTATCCTGCTTGATTCTCTTTTGAGAAGAACAAGCTCAACAGAGCTGGCTGATCCGATAGCCCTTAGATTCATTAAGGTTTTCCTAGCTGCCAAACATTTGGTCAATGTGTGTTGCCAAATGACTGCCATGTATTAAGACTTAGGTACTAGGCACATGCTAGGTGCCATAGACACAAAGGTGAAAAGGCGCGCCCTCGGTGGTATTGTATCCCCGTGCGGTGATGAGGGTGCAAATGCAGAACAGTGATGCAGTAAGACAGTGTCTTCGATGGAACTCTATCTGCGTGGATGTCGGGAAGGCATCTTCAACACCAACTCCTAGCAAAGAGATGGTGTTTAAGCTGACACTTGAAGGGGTGCCAAGTCCACCTCTTTCTCTGCCCTGGTCCCTCCACACCCCTTGCTGAGCCATCCCGGTGCTGCCCTGCTCAGAGATGGCATCTCCTTCCATTTGGTGGTGCCAGCCCACAAGTTCCACACATCCGTTTGCTGCTTGCTTTGTCACAAGTTCTGACTGTGCATCTCCTAAGTGTCTGCTTCCCTCCTGCTCTGCTCAGGCTATCCCCAAGGCCCTGTCATCTGCCAGCTATGACCCACGCAGTTGTCCTTTTCTGACTTCTCTCCTCACACCCATTTCCATCACACCTTGACACTTGGGCACACATGCACACCATGCACACGTGTGTACTCGACACACACAGATCCTTCCTCGGGTCCCTCCTACCTCTCCCGCCTCCTCTTGAACAGAGACTCCATGCTCCCTGCTTCCCTGGGGACCTTTGCACAGTCTGCTGTCTCTGCCTGGACCAGCCACTCTGCCCTCCCCTCTCGCCTTCCTGCTGATCTCAGCCCTGCTACCTCTGCCTTAGGGGATTCTTTCTAACCTTGTCTCTGTCTTTATGCACTTTGGGAAAGCACCATTCGTTACTCTAGCACTTGCCGAAAGTGTAACTTTACATTTGTAGTTGCGGTTCTTGGGCTGTGCGCCAAGAAGGCAAGACTCTCTAGCTCACGGAGCCTGATAGGACCAGAAGTAGGCCCTGAGTAAATATGGGTTGCATGAGTGACAAACATCCGTACCACATACTGCAGGAACGAAGAAGAAGGAGCATATTTATTTTCCAGGGGCGTCCCAAAGGAGTTAGCAAAGCGGTGGTGTTTAAGCTGAGACTTAGAGGAGGGAAATAATTTCTTGGGCCAGAGGCAGTGGGTGGGCGTTCAGAAAGAGGGGACAGCATTTGTGGATGTGCTGAGCTTGGGAGAGCGTATTGTATACAGACAACCGCTAAATGGTTCTGAGTTCTGGAGTATGAACTGTGAGGGGGAGAGAGGGAGGAGATGGGGCTGAACAGCGAGGCAGAAGAAGGGTCAGCATTTTCTGCAAAGGCTCTTGGACGTGGCCTCCTTAGCTTTTGAGTTCTGTGTTGCTGCCCTTTAGTAGGGATTGTAGAGAGGAGGTCTCGCTGCCCAGGCGGGTCTCGAACCCGCGGGCTCAGGCAGTCCACTCACCTCGGCCTCCCAAAGGTGCGGGATGACGGGCTGAGCCACCGAGCCCGGCTTTAGCTTTTTTTTTTAAAGAAGTATATTACACTAGAAGATATCAGATTTCATTGTGTATAGTACGTCTAGGTATGACTTAGTAAAACTTGCCTTTTTTCTGATGTGTGTGTCCATTATGCACTTGTATATGTTTACTGGGTTGCAACATAAAATAAATTCCAGTGGCTTGAAGTAAAAAAAAAGTTGGAAAATCACCGTGTTAGGTACTGGGGAGCCATGAAATACTTTCAGTCAGGAGAGTAACGTGATCAGATGTCAGTTTTAGAAAGATAGCTCTAGATGTAATAGGTCATCTGTAATAAACTTTTTTTCTCAGTTAGGAGACAAGCTGCTTGGACGATGTATTTTGAACTGCAACAAACCCGAGTGTGGGCTTTGTTCTCTCTGGAGGTGCCATCCCAGAGAACGAGCTTGTGAACTCGCTGTCTCCGCCGAAGACTGGCCGAGGTTCTGCTCTACTCTGTTGGCTGTTCTGCCTTCTGGCTTTCCTGCTGTGGACAAGTGTGATGGCAGCCTCACTTTAGTTCCTCAGAACGTGCCCTGTTTTGCAGCTCCGCTCCCCTAGCACTTGTGTCCCCCTCCTCCCAGACCACTTGCTCTGCCTTTCTCTAGGCCAGGAGGAATCTGTAAATGTCTGAAGTGATTGTCTCTGGCGGCTGGATTATAGGTTGCCCTTTACTTTCTGCTTTGTGCTTCATTCTCTAAATGTTCCACAGTGAAACGTGTATTGCTTGAAACATCTTTTTTTCTGATTATAAGTCAACTCATGCCTGTTTTAAACAATCAAAGGGAATACAACAAGGTATTAAGTACAATGGGAGCAGACTTAGTAACCTCGCTCCCCAGAGACTGCCTCTTAGTATTTTGGAGAGTTGTTTTCTGTGCACATGAGGACCCACACAATCGCATGTAAGTGTTATTTATAAGATATAACTGCCATTCGTTCATCTGTAGTCTATGGTTTGTGCTTTTTTCCCCTTGGCAGATAGCATGAACAACTTCTGTGCCAATCACACATAAGTTATAAATCCAGAGCCAGGGAGGTACCTTAAATGAGCAACGTGAGTTGATGTAATGTGGCAGCATTGGGTGGGCCCTCTCTGATGAACTCCCACTCCTCATCACAAAAGGCAGTCGGTACTTAGCTCTAAATATCTTTTCATTTATTTTTTGCCATGTGAGAATGCCAAAATGTGGGCCTATCTGTAGAGTCTTTTGATGTTTCAAGAGAAGCTAGAAACCTGAAAATTATGTAGTGGAATTTTTATACATTTACATACACCATGCAGGCCAGTCTGTTGTCTGGGTTGTGGCCAGTAGTGTGCCAGGTTACCACTGGATATCATGTACCTCATTCTATTTAAGTAGCCTTTTTATTTAAACGCAGGGCATCTTCTCTTTTGTTTTCCCCCCATTTACTCATCATTAAAGTGGATGTGTTCTTTTCTACGATACTGGAAGATACTCTATATTAGATTTGAAACTGAGCAGTAGATTAGCCTAGCAAGTGCCTAGCCGAGTACCGGTCTGTTAAATCCCTTAGCAGTATCAGTATGTCCACCTAGGACCTTACAGCTACAGGGCACCTGTTTATTCCTCCTTATTAAACATATAGCAAAAGATTCAGAGAAGAAATAGAAATGGTAGAGGCTTACTGTAGATTAGTGGCATTTCATTCACTCAGCAGAGATGATAGTTCATACCATTAACCTGTGTATAAGGACTCAGTTCCTGGAGTCAGCAGATGCTTTGCCCTTGGGCCTGATAGGTGTTTTCATCCAGTCTGCCCGGATTAGAAGATAATGGGAGAGAGCAATGGAGCAGGATGCAGAAGGGGCCTGGCTTTTAATTCCACCCCATTCGCGTAAAGGATTGGATTAATCCCCAGCAGATTGTGGAGCAGACTCATGTCACATGCCTCATTGCGATGGCACTGAAGGCTTCTTTCCTTTCCAGATTATTTCATGGATATGAGGAAGGAACCCACCGTTAAGAGACATTACCCAACCCTCTGCTCACATCTCTTT
This sequence comes from Cephalopachus bancanus, assembly GCA_027257055.1. NCBI lineage: Eukaryota > Metazoa > Chordata > Mammalia > Primates > Tarsiidae > Cephalopachus > Cephalopachus bancanus. The sequence continues at coordinate 530,226 of JAPVLO010000484.1, forward strand.
ACTCCCGAGCCTCCTTTTTTCTCCTCTTATGACGTGATTGCTGATGCTGCCAGTCATAGAGTTTTCAGGTTGGGAACTGCGTATTGACACGAGTGGTCATAGCATAAAGAAGTAGAGCTGTCACTTGTGGCATTAACGTGCTTTTAGCAGAAACTGATTTTTTTCATTTTTGTTTATAGTTTTTGACGTGTTTCTGTTTTGGTCTGACTAGGAGGAGCCTGATCTGGTTAGTGCAATTTATGGCCGAGGGATAGCCTATGGAAAGAAGGGACTACATGTGAGTATGTCATAGTTACGATCGCCGTAGTGCCTACATGACCTGACAGGGACCAGGGTTCCACTAGAACTGCTGACTGCTCATTGAGTTCTGATGGGAAACGGAGTGGTAGCTGTTGTTCCAGTTCACAGAGGAGAAAATGGCAGTTTCTCAAGATCCAGTGGCTCGGATCTGGTGGCCTGGAGATTTCTACTTAGGTCTTCTGAAGTCAGTTTTGATGAACTGGACATAGCCAAGAAAAGCTTGAGACCCTGACTGCAGTCCTAAGAAATACTCAGTGGTCAAAGCAGAGACTAAGCATTGAGGATGCAGGAGGACTTAGAGTTTAAGTTCCTTTTGTAACAAAAGTTTTGTGGGGTTTGTTAGTGTGTAAAATGTCTTTTTGTTATACTTTATACTTTTCACAGATTGGTATACTATCTTAGTAGCTATAATAAAATTATTCTAGGTGAAAGGTTGTAATAAGTACATTTTTCACAAAAGCACTATGGTATAAAAATGAAGACTTTCATGAGATTATATAGTAAATCATGAAATGGTGTGAGAGTCAGCTTTCTATGTTTTTAGTTTAGAACATCGTATGTAAACTTTCTATTGTCTTATCGCGTACTGAAAATATTTATGTGAAATTGTGTTTTGAGGAAGTCACTTTTGTAATTTTTACATTAAAATATTAAACCCTTTAACATTTAAATTAAAATTTGTTAAAGTTAAAAATGTTTTACTAAGCTAGTGCTGCCCTATTTGAAAAAATTTATGAAATATTTGTATACTTCTGAGACATAGAGGCCTGAGAATGAATTCAGAATTAGGGAAGATGGATGTGTTTAGGAAGAAAACAATATTGTATTCATAGTATCCTTAACTGGCCAGGGCTGGAGCTGTACTAGTAAAGTTCAGAAGTAAACTGCTTCTTCCTACCTAATTCTCACCTTTTAAAATGATATATGTCGACATAAAGTTTATCTGTATCTGTAATAAGAAATCATACATGCTCTTTAAATGTGACAGTACATGCACATATTGAAGAGAACTCGCCTAGACTTCTTAAGGGAGAGGTGGATAGGCTTAGTTTGATTGACGCTGACTTGGCCCTTTTCTCCTCCCCCAGTGCCGCCGGTCAGCATCGTCGCATGCTGGTCTCCCTGTACTCATCCCTTGATATTTGTTGATTCAGTGTTTAAACGGGTTAAATTTAGTCAATATCCTGCCTTCTGTGGAACTTGTGAGAGGTAGCTAGGTCCAATGTGATTGGTGGGTAGGTAGACTTGAGTTAAATAATCATAGTATCATGGCCGATTTGACTTGGCAAATCTCTTACGCAGAAGAAAAGTTCATATTTAAACAGTGGGTTATATCATTGCTGAATTATTAGTTTTTTCAGAAGCACTTTTCACCCTGGTTTTGAGTAACAGTATGTCTCATACTAAGCTAATGCCTTTTCAAGGACATTAAGAATGCTGAGCTTGCTCTGTTCGAACTAAGCCGAGTAATTACCTTGGAACCAGATCGTCCAGAGGTATTTGAGCAGCGAGCAGAAGTGAGTGTGGCTTTCTTTTTCCCTCTGTTGTTATTGGGGTAGTTGAATCTCAGACATTTTTCCTAGTATTTTGTTACTTGTAAATTGTAATGCTCCCTTATAATCATTGTGTTTTCCTACATAGGTATTTAATGCCTTTAAGCATGGTTGAAATTACTAGAAAACTGTGAACTGAGTGATATCCCTGATCTAACATAGAAGAGTAATATTTAGTATTAAAATATGTAGTTAAGATGTGTACTACTTCTGTCAATATTCATTGAAAAATATAACATATGATATTTACTGCATGTGTGACATACTTTAGCAAGACAGTTTGGTCAGACTGAAACTTATAGTCCTTGGATGCCTTCCTTCCGCTGATGGGGGTGTGTGGGGTGTGTGTGTGTGTGTGTGTGTGTGTGTGTGTGTGTGTGTGTTGCACGTATGCACACGCATGTAGGCACTTACATGTAATTTTTATGAGATAGACCTATCTTCATAGATCAGGTAAGCATAACCAGATCTTCAGGGAGCTATGACTTGAGGCAGAGACAGAGAGACAGACAGATAACGTGTGATGAAGATGCCGCATGATAATGGCCAAGGTGCTTCTGCAGGAACAGAAGGGGAGAATGTTGGGAGGGTTTGCTGAGCCTGCCTGAGGAGGTGAGGCTAAGCTGATCCCATCCCATGGCCTGGCAGGTCCAGGTGGGGAAGAGTGTTCAGAGAAGAGGGAATGTGTGCAAAGGTGCTCCTTTAAATGTTTTTAAGAGAATTGTGTTTGTCTAACCATTTTCTTAAGCTATCCAGGGTTCTTGTATGTTAATCTATTCAATCTGAATAAAACTTAACTTAATCATCTGATATGGTATGATTTCATAGGTAAACTTTAAAAATTGCTTTTTATTTTCTCTTTTGGGAGAGAAAACTAGTACATAACGGAATTGCTAAATGTTTAGTAATTTAAAAACTATATTTGTGACATTCTTGTTCTTAAAATTTTAGTATCTTAGAGTTGTCTGAAAGTAAATTTTATATTTTGCTGGGATTTAGCTTTTTGAGTAATCTCGTCCTCAGTTAATGATATAACTCCTTACCTCCTGTCTATTTTGGATCTTAACCTTAAGGGTTAAGTGACTGTAGTTTGCTTGTCACTTCATGAGACACTTGTGGGATTTGTTTGGTATTTAATGGCTAATTTGGTGCAAATTTGGTAGTCATCTGCTCCTGGGTGGGAGCACTGATGCTTTTTCCCTCCATTACTCTGGCATTACATTAAAATGTGATAAATCATGAATTTAATTAAATGTACATAGATAAGACTTATTTAACAAGTCTTTAAAAATTGCAAATCTAATAAAAAGCTAATTGTTCAAAATGACATTGGTAATTAGAAACATAATTTTCAGTTGTCTTAAAAATATATAGTATTATTCTCCTTTCCTGGTATTATTGGGCAATAATGTTATTACTTAGTGATTTTTCCAGCTAATTATAACATGCCATTGATATATGTCAGAAGTTACTTGATGAGCAATCTTTCACTTTCTTGCTTTCTGAAAGTTTGTATTTAATGAACATAATTTAGCCATTTAAAGTTACTCATTATTATGCATATTGATTATTATGCTAGGTAATGATAATTCAGTTATGTGTATAGGGGTTAATAAAGTACATATGGATGTTTTTCCTTCTAAAATGTGACCCCAGCCCACTGTGCTTTTTGAATTCTCGGGCGTGCATTCCATTTCTTTCCTCTTTCTGAGCTGTCATTCTTACTACTGGTGATGGGCTGCCTGAATCCTCTCTCTTACTGGTTTTAAACTCTTGCAGAGTAGGAAATCAGGTACTAAAACTTGGTAGAAATGACTTATGTAATAAGAACAAAATAAATCCTAATTGTCAGAATAAAGTGCTTGGGCTTGATTGCTGCTGGATTAGCTTACGTCTTCTTGGTTTACTTTCACATTCTAAACTGCCTTCTGCATTGTCATGTTGCCTGAATGCAACTGATTGACTCAAAAAGGCTTTTCCAAACAGTCTTGCAGATATGTGTCTTCCTGCTTTACGAATCATGACTGAAGAGTTAAGAGTTGCTAGCATAAAGGGCTTAGAGAGCACCCGGAACCTTAGAAATTGTCAATTAACTCCTCTTACCACAGAGCTGGGGACCATGGGCTTTAATCTGTGTCCAATTATCTGTCTGTTTTAATGGTGGAAAGTTATCTTTCAGATCAGTTTTGGCCTCTATATGAATATGTGTGAAATTTTGATTTGAAAGATAAAGTATAGGTCAAGAAAAAAAATCACATTTCAAGAAAAGCCACATCTGTTACAACCCAGAATCTGAAACAGTGACAAGGCAGTTGCTGCAGTCATAGGTCAGTACCCTCACCCTTGACTGGACGAAGAAGACGAGTAGCATCTCAGACTTTGAACCCCACTACGTAGGACGTGGGGTCAAGGATTGCAGCCTGCTGAGGGTAATTTTGTGAATGGAATGTGGTGAAGTGGAATTGAAAAGTCAAAAATGTTGGCAGTTTTAGTGTTTATCATTGGATTTTTTCCTGATTACATGTTTTGGATTTCTAGATTCTGTCCCCTCTGGGACGAATTAATGAAGCAGTAAATGACCTTACTAAAGCCATTCAGCTTCAGCCCTCAGCACGGCTGTACAGACATCGGGGGACCCTGTATTTTATATCAGAGGTGAATGATTTTTGTCTTGAAACATTTCCTTTCTCGCTTATAAAGATTTCGCCTTTCCCTTGACCTTAGAAAGTTGCTGTTTGATAGATTTGGATTTCAGGCTGTTTAGTAATATGTCTGTGCTACAAGACTATTATAAAAGCGTTTTCTTTAGCTGAAATTAAAACCAGTGCAGAACATTAAGTACCAAAAACACATTTTCTTGTTTGAACTGTCTGCAGTAACTAATTCTGGACTAGTGTTTAAAAAAAAAAAAAAAAAAAGAGAGAGAGCGAGAGAAACAGAGAAAAAATAAATGTGGTTCATAGATTATGCTTCAGCCTTTCTTGCAAGTGTCAACATAGGAAAGCAGGTATGCATTGCATCAATGATTATTAAACTCAGAGATACAATTTGAATTTCTTTGGCTAGCACATCCCAAGGACCATACCCCGAACCAACATGACTTTCTAGACGGTAGCTTCTCTAAATGACCCAAATCTAATCATTACAGTAGCATTTATGATTGCTTCGGTTATTTTTGTGGGTTTGTAACACTTTAAATAACAATTTTCTCCTGCAAAAGAAAATATATGAAAAAAATCTCAGCATGACACATTTTAACATTGATCTAAGGCACAATTATTTTAGAAGTATCAGGTATGACGAAATGCTAGCACTTAAGTTTCTCTAACAAATGTTAAAAATACTTTAATAGTATTTGAAATAATATTATTTTTGTAGTTGAGACAAAATGCTTAAATTAAAACTTTGTTTTTCTCACAGTCAGTTTTCTAAGAAAACCAGCTATTTGAACAAGCAGTGTAAGCATTCAACTAATATTTATTATCATGAAATGTTTCCTTCAAAGCCAAAAAGGGCACAAGATGAGTTGGGTTTTTTTTTTCTTTGCCAATCAAAAGTTCAGAAATATTTAAATATCTAATGAATACTATTTTTTTCCCATTCTCCTTTTTGTAGGACTATGCAACAGCCCACGAAGACTTTCAGCAGTCCTTAGAACTGAACAAAAACCAACCTATAGCTATGCTATACAAAGGGTTAACTTTCTTTCACAGAGGACTTTTGAAGGTGAAAGTGCTGTGCAGTATGTGTACCGTGTAATAACTCTGCTTCTCTTTTTTGAGTGGGAGGACTTTAGTGGAATTTAGTTTTGTAAAATGATACCTCAGGTGTCTGACGGGTCTATCTCAGAAAGTAGTCTGAATCAGCATATTTATTGAGCTCCTACTATTTGCTAGGTTCTTGGAGGGAGGTACAGACAGGGAGAGGATCGAAGGTTAATAGGAAGGAGAAGTGATACTTCACATTTATAAAGAATGCAGGTTACAAACCTTCCTCCTCCCCCCATATAGTTTATTGTATGGTGAACACACCCAAGAAAGTAATGCAAAGAAAGAGCTTGGAAAACATAGGTAAGAAAGATTCATTTGAACCACAGAGTTAGAGAAAGTTTCAGAGAACACATGGACTTTGTCCCGAACCTGGAAGGCTGAGTAGGATTGGTGGTGGAGGCAGAAGAAGAAAGCCCCTTCAGGCAGCGAGGAAGCCTGTGGATGAGGACTTGGGCAGATGAAAAGGTGCCCAGTTCATAGAGTGACACGTGGCTGTGTGCACGTTGAAGGGAACTGAGGCTGGAAAGTTGGTTGAGGCACGTTCTGGAGTGCCATGCTGAGCCTTTTGATTTGAGGAGCTATAAATTCTAGATGTAGAGAAAATACACAGCTGAGACCAAATCTGTAGTTTAGAAAGTAGATTCTGACAGTGTGGTAACTGAGGAATGGGGGGCAGACAAACTGACCTGGAGATATTGGTAATGTTCTAGGTTAGAGGTAAAGAGACTTGCCCAGCTGCCTTGAGAAGATGCAGGAGCAGGTTGGGGGATACTTCTGAGATTGACGGTATTGCTGTCACTTGAAGACTGTCTGACTGTTGGGAAGAAGATCCAGAAGGAAACAGAAAAGCTGCCTGAACTAAGTGTCAGGTGGAAATGTAGGCTCCAGCCTGTCCCTTCCTCCTGCCCTGGCACTTGGTTTCACGTCCCCTGAGACTGTGCAGAGAACCTGATGTGAGCAGGCTTGTGCCTGGAGCCAGGGGCCTGGAACCTGGCTGGGAGCTGACTCTTTCACCTGGACCTCCTCAGTGCCTCACAAGGCCTGCACTTAGGAAGTGCCCTCATATGGGACACATCCAGTCTACCTGATTGAAGACAGACTAGCCTAGGAGTGAAATGTGGTTGGCCTGCACAGCTGAACAGCAGTCCCCTCTGACTAGGATGCCCAGAAAGTCTTCCCCGAGAAGGTGGTACCTAATCAGAACTTTGAGGGCTGGAAAGAATTTCCACAGCATGTGCCAGGGAAGTGTATTCTGACAGAAAGAACATACATTTTATGATTGAACAGGTCTGAGGATTTTGAGGCTCTAGTGTTCCATGTATTTGGAAGGCGGGAGAGGGTTTACCTGTATAAAGGCTGCATGCTGTAAATCCTCAGCATTGAGGACCGTTCCTATCACATAGTAGGTGCTCAATAAGTATTAGTGGAATGAAAGAATTTCAAGGACAGAGCATTGAATTTAGTGTTAGAGGTCTTGGTCTGAGCACTTGCTTTGAGCTGTATTAATTGCCCCATGGATGTGTTGCCTAAATTATTTCAGCTTCTCCTTCCACATCTATAAAGTAGAAATGATTCTGCTATTTGCCTCTTCAACTAATTGTGTGGATTAAATAAAATGCTGTATATGAAAAGTACTTTGTAAGCTGGAAAAAAGAATCAAATATTATTATGGATATTTTACCTGTTTAAATTTAATGTTTTATGGATTCTAAAAGAATGGAACCCCCATTCCACTAAAAACCAAGCCAAGAGAAGTTTTGCAAATTCTGTTTCCTTCACCTCACATCCCTTTTGTGAGTACGTGGAGAGTAGTCCTAAACTCTCTCTCTCTCCCATTCAGGATTTTCAGGTAGCTGTAGGTTTTGAGAGTAATTTCTTAAAATGTGCTTTGAGCAGCTGCCAGGTGGACTTTTACAGTTTATTTTGCATCTGCCTCTCTTCATCGTCTCTGACAGTCACCTTAAATTTAAAAAAAAAAAATCAGAACCACAGTACTATATTCAAAGTATATCCCATGAATATCTCATGGGGGAGAAAAAGATTAGAAGTAAAGCAAACAAACCAAAACAAAAAGCCAACTTACTGGTATGAAGAGGTTAAAAATATTTTAAAGAGCGAATGCAAACAAATGATTTCACTTTTGACTTGGTTGCTATAAAGCAAGATTTAGGAATATGGAAGGGCTTTTTGAGTTATTTGGAAATGAGCATTTTTTTTTCCCAGAAAAAAGCTGTAAGAGAAACACTGACTACGAGTTGGATAAGGACTAAAAGTCGGTTTGGTTTATCCTGGAGCTACATGATGAGAACCTAGAAACATGCTTTGATCTTCAGAGCATTAGAAGCCCCTCAGCGAACCGGTCTTACCGAGTTATTTGGTTCTTTCTGCTTTTTACCACACTCACAAGCACAGCATTAACAAGTGTCATAGATGGGAGCTCTTTCTTTGCCTTTTCTTTTTTTTTTTTTTTGAGTTGGAGTCTCACTCCGTCGTCCAGACTGGAGTGCAGTGGCCGCTCCCGGCCACCGCAGCCTCGACCTGCTGGGCTCCGGCGATCCTTCCGCCTCAGCCTTCCCAGTAGCTGGAATTACAGGCATGCGCTACCACGCCCAGCTGATTTTTTGATTTATTGTAGAGATGAGGTCTCTACAAGTTGCCCAAGTGGGTCTTGAACCCTCAGGCTCAGGCAGTCCACTCACCTCAGCCTCCCAAAGCGCGGGATTACAGGCTGAGCCACTGAGCCCGGCTTTTCTTTGCATTTTTATAGGTCTGCTGTCCAAGAGATCAGGTTGGTTTCATATTGTCTCATTCATTCAATGATATCCCCATGGGGTATCGATGGAGCAAAGGGTATCCCCATTACACAAATTGGGAAACTGAGTCCGTGGTGAAATGACTGAATTAGTAACTGAACTTGGTCCAGATAATTTGTGTTTCTCTTGTCAACCACCAAGATCAAGTATTAAATGGACCCATGAGTTTGAGCTATCATTATATCTTAAAGGTGGTCTCTCCAGGCCAACGGCAATTTAGAAATTAATTAAGTGGGTGATTACTTTATGATACAATGCATTAGAAGTGTATTAGGCAATATTATATTATAAATTTCACAACTGTCCAACACAGTGGCTGTTATCAGGCATGTTATATCTTCCTAGGGAAACAGCAAAAACTTTTCTTTCAAAATCCATCTATTTTATCTATGTCATAAGGATATTTCAAAAATTGGATATTCTCGGCATCTGTTATTTTTATCAGCCTTCACTTCGATAGCGATCTGAGGATGTTCTCTTGGTTAGCTAACCCTCCCTAGAGTGGAGGTTGCCTGTCAACCAGTAAGAAAACTGGGAACTGCAAGTGGTGGGAATGGCATTTGCCAAGCAGGTGTATTCAGAGCCAGGTCATATGCTTAGAAGTCAGTTCATTCGAACGTAGGTTCTTTGTTCCCAATGCCTTAAAATCTTGATTCCGCTGTGTCCCCTCTTTGGCAGAATGAGGTAGAGAGAGCTGTGCAGTGATTAGACAGGAACCCCGAAACCAAAGACTCTTAAAAGCTGAAGAGAAATCAGACTTTGAAGAACTGGCGTCCAAGCATGCCGTAAGTGGAGTGGGCAGCCCCCTGGCATCTCCACCTCGGTGTCCACAAGCACTCCGACTTAACATGCCCCGAGCTGGCCTCACCGCCCCCCGACCCGCCCGCAGCTGTCCTTCCTCCCGGCCTGCCTTGTGCCGGCCGGCGCTCTTGCCAGCCGCCCGGGCTCTTCGGCTCAGAAGCTTCGCGCCCTTTCTGCTCCCCCTCCCCACATTCGCCTTTCAGGGGTCTCCTGGGCTCGACCCTTCTTTTCTCTCCGCCGCTCTCCAAACTCGGGCTCTCCTCATCTCTTGCCTGGACGCCTGCCACAGCCTCCCGTCTCCGTCCTCTTCCCTCTCCGTCTGTCTCTCTGTTGGGGCTGGTAGTGGCCGCCTCTCCAGAGTGGACTCCCCGAGTCATGGCCCTGTGTGCAGCCCCAGCCCTCACGGCTTGCAGGGCCACTGCCCGACCGCACAGCTTGGCCCAGCACCCGCAGCCCTTCCTGACCCCCGCCTGCCACACGAGCCCGGTCTCCAGCCTCTCCCCTCTCCCAGTCCCTCCCACACGGCCCGCACTCCTGCTGCGCCGGAGCCGTCACCGTTTCCGAGTGTTCTGTGCCACCGCATGGTACTCTGTCCCCTCTCTAAGATGCCCTTTGCCCCAGGTTCTTTTCCTCCTCTGAGACCCAGCTCTGTTGCCCCTTCCTCCCTGAAGCCTGTTCCGATATCCCCAGGCTCAGTTAGTGGTTTCTTTCTCTTTATTCCCAGAGACTTACTCATATCTCGGTTGCAGCTGCTAATCTATATTCTGACAACCTGGTTCCCTCATTGGCTTTCTAACTAGACTGTGCGTTCTTAGAAGTCAGAGATAATGACCTGCTCGTCTTCGTCTCCCAGTACCTTACACTATCCCTGGCACATAGTAGGCGCTCAATACATGTTGGTGAATTAGGGATGTAATTATAAAAATCCTAAAAGAGCATAGGAGCCTCATTAAAAGTGGTCTTTAATGTTTCTTAAATGTCAAAATGTTTCCCTGCTCACCTCTACCAAACAGTAGCAATTCAGTAGGAGTCCTGAATGAGGAGCTGGTTGTCCCCATTGTTGTCTTTGAAGAGTCTGAAAGCCAGCCGGTTTGCCCTGCTGTCCCCTCAGAGCAAATCACAATGCAGGGAATGAATGGTGTTTTGGAAAAAATTAGGATTGTGCTACTTTTGCAAAATGATTTTGTATGCCTACCAAACCATTAAATATTTATTGAGTGCCTACTATGTGCAAGGTGTAAGACATCTTAGTAGTTTTCTCCTATGAACTGTCTAATCAGGTGTGAAATTATCTAAAGGCAAGTCTTTTTTGTTAAACTATTAGCGATCATGATGTTTTATTTTTAATATCAGGTAGCTTTAATAAGATATGTCTATTAGGAAAAGTGTGCAATATCATTTTTTTATTATGGTAAATAATTAAGTACAGCCGCTGCTGGTTTAAGCTTAGGCTGCTTATTCTTCAATGGAATGGTACATTTATGAAGAGCTTTCCTAAGAAAAAAAGAAAGTTAGGCAGTAGCCAAGTGTACCATGCATGTCTGAGGGGAGCTTCCCCAAGCACAGTGCTTCTGTAGCAGCTCTCACTTCCTTGGTCCCAGACTTGGTGTTAAGCTGACGGAAGCTACCCCCAAATGTTCCCAGCCTTAAGGTTTTTTGTTTTACTATTTCTTTCTCTTTTTTTATTTTTTGTAGTTCATGGGAATCCTTCAGAGAACCAATCTAGGGGCCTTTTTACATGTTTTAGAAACAGTTTCACATTGGACTTTCTTGTTTTGTCTCTTTTGTTGGTTCCGTTTTAAATGTTGCTAGTTATAATTATTTTAGTTATTTCTCACAGCTATTAGGCTTACTTTTGGTCCATAGGACCTTTATTAATTAAGGAAATGATAAGGAACATGAAGGTAATATCATTAGTATTCACGGTCCTAATGAAGGAGATAGTAATGAAGTAGATGAAGTGGGAAACTGTTTTCCCATTTTAAAAGGGAGAAATTAGGGCTCTTATTTTTCATAGCAATGTATTTGTTTACTACTGAAATTAAATCCTTCTAATAGTTTATTGCATTTTCTACCTCTCTTTTTTTTAAGTCCTCCTATTTAAAAGAAAGTCTGTCAGACTATATGTAATGTACGTTTAAGTCCTTTAGTGATTTAAGTGAAATTCGATTTTAATAGTAATGCAAATGAAATAATTTTCTATGTACTTTTTGCAGGAAGCCATTGAATCCTTCAAAGAAGCTTTGAAGCAGAAAGTTGATTTTATTGATGCATATAAAAGTCTAGGGCAGGCCTATAGGTAAGTCAAATAATAGTTGGGGTAGGAGGGAGAGTGAAGAGTAGGGAGACAGTGCTTCACAAAGCAGCAGTATTTAAAATGAAGGTGCATTTCTTTACCAAATGGGCATTTTACATTGCATAGGCATTTATAGACTTGTTTATGGACGTGTTGATATCGTCCCTGGAATGTAAAAAGAGTGGTGTGTCAGAAGATATCATGATGCCCATTGTATGTTGGTCTAGGAAGTGTTAATCCTTCAAGGTTTTTGTTTTGAATAGTGGCATTATAAGCTGTTGGGTTATAGATGCTGCTGCTGTTGCTTTTTTTTTTTTTAAGTAACTGAGGTTAATTTCCATATTACTGTGATCTCTTTGAAGAATACTAGAATAAAGGGATGCCAGTGTTATGAGTATAATGCACCTTTATCAGGAATGAGAAGTTGTGGCTAGAACAACTCCATGCATTGCCCAATGCATAGAGCTATTCTGACTTTTGAGTTTAAAAAACAGCGACTGAGTGCAGTGGCTCATGCCTGTAATTTCAGCACTTTGGGAGGCTGAGCTGGGAGGACTGCTTGAGCACAGGAGTTCAGGCCAACCTAGGTAACATAGCAAGACGTCATCTCTACAACAAAGAATAAAAAAATAAAAGAATTAGGTGGGTGTGATGGTGCATGCCTGTACTTCTAGCTACTTGGGAGACTGAGCAGGAAGATTGCATTGCCTGAGCCCAGGAGATCAAGACTGCAGTGAGCCATGGTCCTGCCAGTGCACTCCAGCCTGGATAACAGAGTAGGACCCCAACTCAGAAAGGAAAAGGATACTCTGATCTGAAAAGGAGTTGCCATGGCATGATGGAAGGAGCTGAAGCCTGATCTAGTTCTGGCTTTTTACACACCACCCATTTTACTGGTGTGAATCTGTAATCCCTCTGAGCTTAAGATTTCTCACTTGCAAAGGTACTATAAAAGCTAGAAAAGAAAGACAGCAATAGAAATTCCCTCTGTTAGGTGCCTTATATGGGAATAGTTGAGTTTGAGAGCTTACTTATCTGATGTGATAGCTTGAGAAGCTCCTTAGGCTAACTGGAGGAAAGTGTGTTTGGATTTGTGTGGGGCTTAGGGGATGAAATTTATTTTTCCTGTCCCACAGAATTGTTGGGAATATGAATTGAAAACAGATTTGTGTAAGTGCCTTGTAGTAAACAGATAGTGTAGAAAACAGATAGTGTAAGTGCCTTGTAAAGTGCTGTATAAATGTAAGAGGGCATTTGTATGTTTTAAAATGTTCATTACTTATAGAAAATTAATGTATAGAATATTTTGAAGTTCTATTATTTGTAAAAATTCTAATATATAAAGAAAATTGATGAGTAACAACTACTTCTATTTTGGAATGATTGCCAAAATTCAAATTCTAAAATATACTTCCTTTTTCAGAATTTTAAATTATATAATCTTTTACTAAATTTTAAGTGAAGTAAATTCAGTTACTGAGAAATGCAATTTCAAGGATGAAAATTTGATTTAGAATGATGAAATTATATATTATTATAATCTGTATACTTTTTCCAAAGGGGAAAAGTATCTTTTTATCCATGTGCTGAAATTTACACACAGCTTTTTGGCGTGAAGAGTGCAGCGTGAATGGGGAGAGGGGTTTGAATAGGATTTGCCTCTGGAAATCGATCCATTAGTTGTCCTCAGAGAACTTCAAGAGCTCTGTGGCTATCCTGTAAGCTGGTAAGATTTAGAAGTAAATGGAATGTTACGCGTCAAAGTCCGTGAAATGATAGTGACAAGGGAATACCCCATCAAGGTATCTTATTGGTTCCCATATTGGTTCGTAATTCTGAGGGTAGCTTGTTCTGCATGTGTCCTGGAATGTCTATACTGTGTTCATAACATTCATTGACTACCTAGAGAGCTGGGCAACTTTGAAGCAGCCACTGAGAGCTTTCAGAAGGCCCTGTTGCTCAACCAGAACCATGTGCAGACCCTCCAGCTCCGGGGAATGATGCTGTACCACCACGGCAGCTTACAGGAAGCCCTCAAGAACTTCAAGGTGGGCATGCATTCAAAAGAAGCTCTCCAGTGGAGTTTGGATTGTTCTTCAAGGGTCCGGTGAGGGGAATAGCGAAGGGAGCCTAGAGTTGTGCCTGTACTTCCACGAGAAGAAGAGAAAGTCGTCATGGCGTGTGTTTGATCTGATTTAATATGGAGGAGAATTTTAAATTCTAGATGAAAGAATGAAGCATTCCTTGTGGTAACAATAACTGTATGATATACAGTGGTTTCAGATAGCTGAAAGGAGGATGGCGAATGGTCCCGACACAAATAATAAATGCTTGACTTGATGGGTGTGCTAATTGCCCTGATCTGATCACTTTACATTAGGTTATCACAACACCTCTTTTCCCCATGAATATGTTCAATCATTTGTTAATTAGAAAAATAAAATTAAGACTGGGCATTTGTGGCTTACACCTATAATTCAGCACTTTAGGAGGTGAAGGCAGGAAGATCGCCTGAGCCCAGGAGTTAAAAAACAACCTGGTCAACATAGCAAGACCGTATCTGTTTAAAAAATTTTTAAAAATGGGCCAGGCTTGGTGGCTCAGCCTGTAATCCCAGCACTTTGGCAGGCCGAGGCGAGTGGATTGCCCAAGCCTGTGGGTTCGAGACCTGCCTGGGCAACTTGGCGAGACCTCATCTCTCCAATAAATAAATAAAAAAAAAAATTAGCCGCATGTGGTAGCGCGCGCCTGTAGTTCCGGCTCCTCGGAAGGCGGAGGTGGAAGGATCGCCGGAGCCCAGCAGGTCGAGACTGTGGTGGCCAGGAGCATGCCACTGCACTCCAGCCTGGGCGACAGAGTGAGACTCCAACTCAAAAAAAAAATGTGATGATACGTGCCTGTCGCCCCAGTTACATGGGAGGCTGATGAAGGAGGATTGCTTGAGCCTAGGACTTGGAAGCCGTGGTGAGCTAGGATTGTGTTACCACAGCCTGGGTAACAGAGTGAGACCCTGACCCAAAGAATAAATCAGTAACAAACAAATTAATTCAACATTAAAAAAGAAGAAAGCATTTCAAAGTTTTCTTAGAGTGTATTGACGCTAATACAGCATTTTGTCCTTCAATGCCGCAGCGGTGTCTGCAACTAGAGCCGTATAATGAAGTGTGCCAATATATGAAAGGACTCAGCCATGTTGCAATGGGCCAGTTTTACGAAGGGATAAAAGCACAAACGAAAGTAATGCTCAATGATCCTCTCCCAGGCCAGAAAGCTAGCCCAGAGTATCTTAAAGTGAAATATCTCCGAGGTAAGTCAGATCACCGAGCCATTGGGTTGTCATGCTTGACGCTGTAGAAATCACATGACTTGACTTTTTTGTGCTTCATAGGAGACCCTGGGCTCTCAAAGAGACTAGGTAACTTGCTCACAGTTATGCCTTGTTAGTGGAGGTGCTGGGATTAGCCAGAGTCCATGTCGTCTAAAGATCAGTCTGATGCTTTTTCTACTACTTCCTACATTTTTTCCTGAAGTTGAAAAAGTACTTGAGTCAGAAAAAGCATATTTTGAACTAAATGTGACAGTTATCTGGGTCTCCATGTCTCATCATAGCTCATTCAAGGAAACAGGAAAGGCAGGAAAATAAAATTCTATGAGCTTGTTATGTTAAATGTAAACTTGGTATCTTTGACTTATTCCTTCATATCAGAATTCTCATGTATTTTGGAGAAATTACATTGAGGTGAGGAAGAAAGCCAGTATTTCAGTAATCCTTTTATTAGTCAGTTTTACTGACCTTTTCTCTACCATGTGTAAAAACATTTTTGTTTTCTATATCAAACCCACATTTTTCCTTTGTTGTCATGAACTCTTTAATACTGTTATTGTGCAACAGAAAAAAATCGCAAGCCAAGTGTGTCATTTTAAATCTATAGTAGCCACCTTACAAAAGTAAAAATCAAACGGGTGGAATTAATTTGAATAACACATTTTATTTAATGCAGTATATCCAAAGTATTTGCTCAGTGTATGAGTGTGTAGTTCCAACTATATAGGAGACTGGGAAGATCATTTGAGGCCAGAAGTTTCATCCAGCCTGGGCAACATAGCAAGACCCTGTCTTTATTTTTTTTTATGCTATTCATTAAATATTTTACATTATTTTTTGTACTAAGTCTTTGAAATTTGGTATATATTTTACACTCTAGTGCATCTCAATTTAGATCCCAAATTTTCGTTGGAAATACTTTATTTGAATTTGAAATTCATAAAATTAGCTGTTGATAAAGTAGATTAATGTGTATAAGTTGTTCCAAACATACTGAAGTCTTCTAATAATTGAATCAAGTATCTGTTTTTAAGTGTAAATTAATTCAAATTTAATAAAATTTGTTCTGAATTAAATTTCAGTTTTTCAGTCACCCTAACCTCCTTTTAAATATCCATAGGGGCTACCTATTGGACAGCATGCTCTTTACCTTAAATCATAAATCCTTCTTTTCCCTGGTTTAGTGAACTTAGACTTCTGGATTATAAAAGGGGCAGGCACTGTGTATCTTGTTTTTTTCCTATACTGCTTCAGTGCAGATACACGGCAGTCCATCCGTCATTTGGTGAAATCACGTACATAATTTATCTTTCAGTCAGCAGAATACCAGATTCTTTTTGACCCTGAACTTGGATTCTCAAACTCTGAAATTGGAAACAGTGAAATCTTTGGTGTTGTTCATCAGAAGGTGGTTAAAATTTAGCCTTAGTGGATCCGGATTCACTGACTTATGTTTTACCCTGGTGAAGGAAGTCAGTGGCAGGGCGCCCCTATTATGTAGCAAGGGTGGCTTACTGAAATTTAGAGCTTCCTTTGGGAATTCTTATACTTCAGTAACAGCTTATCACAAAGCATTTGGCGGCTAGCTATGGAAAATGTTCCTTCAGCAGCGTCTGAGCATGCGGACTCTCCTTTCCTGCCTGCAGAGTATTCCCGGTATCTTCATGCACACCTGGACACTGCCCTTACAGAATACAACGTTGACGTGGACCTGCCTGGAAGCTTTAAGGACCACTGGGCGAAAAGTCTGCCCTTCCTCATAGAAGACTATGAGGAGCAGCCAGGATTGCAGCCCCACATCAAGTAAGTGGCTTGGGAGTGAAGGTGGTTGTGTTTTCTCCTTCAAGCCTGAACTGTACGCTGGGATGCCCTGGCACGTTCCTGTAGTCCCAGCTACTCAGGAGACGGAGGTGGGAGGCTCCCTTGAACCCAGGAGGTCAGGGCTACAGTGAGCTGTGACTGTGCCTGTGAATAGCCTCTACACTCCAGTCTGGGCAGCATAATAAGACCCTGTCTCTTAAAAAAAAAAAACATGAAAAAGATATGAATAGACACTTCTCAAAAAAAGATACACGAGCAGCCAACAGATACATGGAAAAATGCTCAGCCTTACTAATCGTCAGAGAAATGGAAACCAAAAACACTCTGAAGTACCACCTAACTCCCATCCAGATGGCCATCATTAATGACTCAAAAAACAACAGATGCTGGTGAGAATGTGAAGAAAAGGGAACGCTTCTCCACTGTTGGTGGGAGTGTACACTAGTACAACCTCTGTGGAAAACAGTGTGGCGATTCCTAGAAGTTCTAAAAATTGCTCATCCATACAACCCAGCAGTCCCCCTTCTGGGAATATACACGAAGGAACTCACATCATTCTATGAAAAAGATACCTGCACTTGCATGTTTATCACAGCATTTTTCACAATAGCAAAAACATGGAACCAACCGTGCTGCCCATCAAAAGTAGACTGGATTTTAAAATGTGGTACATATACACAATGGAATATTACACAGCCATAAAGAAGGATAAAATTAGGGACTTTGCCGCAACTTGGTTGGATTTAGAGTCTATAATATGCAGTGATTTATCACAGAAACAACAACAACAAAAAAACCAAGTACCACATGTTCTCACTCATAAGTGGACCCTGAACTTTAATCATAATATTATAAGAAAGAGATTGGCAGTAGCAGGACACTGCTGGGGGTGGGGGATAACACCAATAAGGGTACCTGATCTCAAACCAAGCAAAGTGGGGACCAAAGGGAGGCCCAAACTTTACCTGTATGATGACCACTTATCTACCTAATCCTGAACTGTACCCCACATCTTTAAAATAAATTTACATTTTTTTAAAAAAATGCAAAAAAACCTATAGTAAACATAATTTTAACTGGTGAAGTGGTGGATACAATCGCATTAGAATCAGGATAAGACAAAAAAGCTTAAAATAATTGCTTCTCTGTGATAGTGAACAAGAGGTACTAAACAGTGCACAGAAAGAAGAAATAGAAATTGATTACATGAATTAGAAAGGAAGACGGAAGGCTGGCATTGTTTGCAGGTCACACGATTTTCTACAAAGAAAACCTAGAACGTCTATAAACAAGTTATAGGAAATAAGCTTTCAGCAAGAAGAGTGATTATAATCAATATGCAAGCATCAGTTGCATTTCTCCTTTCCAGCAGCAAACAAACAAACAAGCCATTTGTAATGGCAATAAGTACATAGAAATCTTACAAAATATGTATAAAACCTGTATGGAAATCATAATACTTAATGGAAAGTTACTAAGAGAAAAATAGAGAGAAATACTGTGTTAGGGGCTGGAAGGTTAATAACTTCAATGGGTCACCTCTCTGCAAATTAATTACAGATTTAATAAAATGCCATTCAAAATACCAACAGTGTTTTTGAGAAGCTTGTTGAGATAATTCTCTAAATTCTGTGGGGGAACAAAGGACTCGGAGCAATCCTCCTCAAGAGGATGATGCCCTCTTGAACAAGAAAGAGTGGCATTGGTGCAGGGAGAGCCAAGTGGGCTGAAGGAGGAGAACAGGCCACCTAAAGACATGGTCTCGGACTCTGGCAGGTCAGGGTGGGCCTTGTTGATCTCTGTGGGAGTGGGCCAATGGGGTTCCTGTGTGGATAAAGCAAAGTTGATATGTGCGATGCCATCAGTAGCAATTCATTTCTACATGCATGAAAGTCTTAAGATGAATAAATATGGGTGGCAAAGTGTCTTAAACTTTAGGAGAAACTATAGGTAAAGATGTTTATGATTTTGAGAGAGAGAAGATTTCTTAATCAAGAGGTACAAAGCATAGATCTGAGACAAAAAGATTGAAAAATTGGGGTACACAGAACTTAAGAAGGTCGATTCAATAACAGACAGCATAAGGAGTAAAAATATTAGTCCAAACTGGGTAAAGCTATTTACAACTGTAGAGTAATTAATATCCAAAAGTATGAAGAATTTCTACAAATTTGACTTCTCCACAGAATTCAAGATAAGTGAAGAGACTGTGAGTCAGGACGATGGGATAGGAAAGTGTCATACAAGGAGACAGAGCTTGTATGCAGATGGTTGTTCTAGTTCTTAAACTGGGTAATGTGGTTATATGCTTCTATGTAACTCAACTCTCGCATAGTCAGAAATAAAATTGATTGCTTAAAGGGTTATATACATTCTCTCTACCACTTCTTCTTTGAGAAATATCTGTAAACACAAACGTGAGCACAGCAGGCCTGTGACTGTTATCCTTGGAAAGGCCTACTTGCACAGGGGACCCTGGTGTCTGGGAACTTGAATTTGGGGAGGATTCCAACACTCCCACAACTGGTAAGAGTGGTTCCCTGTACCTAAGTTGTTTGTTCAAACAAAATGGATGATATTGAATGCTTGCATTCATTCTGGGTATCTGGAATTTGGGTAATTGCCAGGCAGAAGGTACCTACATGCTCAGCCTCCAATAAAATCGCTGAGCAGTGGGTCTAATGAGCTCTGGTTGGCAACATTTCACATGCGTGTTCACAACGCATTGCTTGAGGGATTGAATGCATCCTATGTGACTTCTTTGGAAGAACACCCCTGGAAGCTTCTGCCTGGTTTCCTCCAGATTTGACCCCATCCAGCTTTGCTGGTTTTGCTTTGTATCTTTTTGCTGTAATAAATAGTAGTTGTGAGTATGACTATGTGCGGAGTCCTCTGCTCCTGTGTCTGCTCAGCACAGAGCCTGGGACTTGTACATATTGACCAGGTGAGACAAGACTGTTGATGGCAGTATTGGTGCACAACCCAAAACTGGAAACGATTTATTCCTAGTAATTCACTGAGCCTGAGTCAGAGTGGTCTTGGAGACCCCCAAGATAACCTATAACTTAGGGTTGCAATCTTTATTATAAGAATATCAAGCAGGTTGGCAGCTAAACAACAGTAGTTACATATATAATTTCAGATATACTTGTTCTAATATGACTTGGGTGGGGAGGGATTGGACAAAAGGTGGGGTTTAGTTGCCTATGAAAAAGGCAGTCCAGGGTGAGCGCAATGGCTCACACCTGTGATCCCAGCATGTTGGGAGGCCAACGCAAGAGAATAGTTTGAGCCCAGGAGTTTGAGACAGGCCTAGGCAACACAGCAAGACCTCATCTCTATAAAAAATATTTTTAAATTGACTGGGCATGTTGGTGCGTGCCTCTAGCTTCAGCTACTTGGGAGACTGAGGCAGAAGGATCGCCTGAGCCAAGGAGGTAGAGGCTGTGTTGAACCGTGATCCTGCCACTGTACTCCAGCCTGGGTAACAGAGTAAGGCCCTAACTTAAAAGAAAAAGGTAATTCATTCAGGTATGTATTGTATTCTGGAGAAATTTATAAAACAAATAATGGAAAGAAGGGCCTTCTGCATTGCACACTAGTTGTAAGTGTTACTGACAGCATGTGATAGCAATTACGTGTATACTTTTATAAAGATTCCTTTCTAAAATTTGTGTATGGTTGGGTGCAAAACACTGAAGTGAGGATTATGTCGTCACAGATGTCTTGATTAGTCTTCCAGTAGACGAGGTGATTGCTTTTCAGGTGGAACTGGATTACCAAATGTCTGTTGTAAAAGTTCTTATTATGTATGTGATGTTTCTTCCAGAGATGTGTTACATCAGAATTTTGAGAGTTATAAGCCTGAAGTTCAGGAGCTGATTTGTGTAGCTGATCGTTTGGGATCGCTGATGCAATATGAAACACCTGGTTTCCTGCCAAACAAGCGAATACACAGAGGTATTCTGGAAACTATCTGAAAATGGAAATATTTCTGGCATAAAAACAAGGGTTGTTAAGCCATGTTGTGCTTTTTAAAAATTTGATATTTACTGTGTTTACTCAGACCCTCCATGTGATCAGAAGAGAAATGTATAGAGCCATTCATACTGAGTTCTGAAAGAAGACAGCTTCGAGGCTTGACTTTGTTACTATTGCTATAGTGTAGATCTAGGATATGGGTCTCCAGTGCTTACCCTGGATTAGACAACTGAGCCAGAGGAGCTGTTTCCTTACTGTAGGGGTGAGGAGGATTCGAACCTCCAGGTGCTTCAGTGGGAGGTGGAGTTGGGAGGAGACAACTTCGGATGGCTCTAGTTTCCTCTGATGAGTTTTAATTTTTTATTTTTTTTATTTTTATTTTTTGAGTTGGAATCTCACTCTGTCGCCCAGACTGGAGGGCAGTGGCCACTCCTGGCCTCCGCAGCCTCGACCTGCCGGGCTCCGGCAATCCTTCCGCCTCCGCCTTCCAAGTAGCCGGAATTACAGGCATGTGCTACCACGCCCGGCTGATTTTTTGATTTATGGTAGAGATGCGGTCTTGCTGCCCAGGCGGGTCTCGAACCCACGGACTCAGGCAATCCACTCACTGTAGCCTCCCAAAGGCGTGGAATTACAGGCTGAGCCACCGAGCCCGGCTGAGTTTTAATTTTAGTAGGACCGTTAGGATTGAAATGTACCTTGTTATATTACCAATACTTCTGATTCTTTATGTGATAACTCCTGAATTTTCAGCGAGACTCTGTAGAGTAGGTGGAAATCAGTCCCCTTAAAGTGCACTTACAAACCGTTTTCTTACTGTTTCTTTCTCATAGCCATGGGTTTGGCAGCATTGGAAGTCATGCAAGCCGTGCAGCGTACATGGACCAACTCGAAGGTTCGAATGAATGGGAAAACACGGCTGATGCAATGGAGAGACATGTTTGACATTGCAGTAAAATGGAGACGGTAACTGATATTTCAGTGAAAATAAACTAGAAGTGTCATCTTTACAAAATAGCATCAGTCTGTTCTAGCTAACAGGTTTTGAACCCTGTTTTGCTTACTAACAGGCCTTTCGAGTTAGGATTTTCTCTCCAAAGTTTGACTGAGATTGCTGGCATCTGTATTCTTTGACAAATACCCAACTAATGCTCACGAAATAGGAATTGATGATTAGGGCTCATGCCTGTAATTCCAGCACCTTGGGAGATAAGGTGGGAGGATCGCTTGAGGCTAAGTTCAAGACCAACCTGAGTAGCAGTCTCTACAAAAAAATTTTTAAAAATTAACCGGGCACAGTGGCATGCACCTGTAGTTCCAGTTACTCTGGAAGTAGAGGTGGGAGGATCACTTGAGTTGCAGTGAGCTATGATTGCCTGGCCAGCCAGCTAGCTTAGCGGAAGGAACCTTTGATATTCATTTTAATGAGAGTAATCCTGCTCTGCTCAAAAACCTTTATCGCTTCTCACTTGGTCCAGTTGGAACATCTGTTTGGAATTTGCAGGCTTGTACATCATATTTTTAGATGTAAGGGACTAGCAGTCACTGTACCCCACCTTTGCAAAGACTTTGCCTACTTTATTTTCAGTGCTTCTGACCCCTCTAGGCTTTATGAGTTCTTTGGCTTTAACACGCTCTGTTTTATAGGATTGCTGATCCAGACCAGCCCGTGCTGTGGTTAGATCAAATGCCAGCACGAAGTCTTAGCAGAGGTTTTAACAACCACATTAATTTAATCAGGTAGGAACCTTTTGTGCATCTTTTCTGGTTCCTAGGAGTCTACTCTTAAGAGACAGGCTGTGGAGACTAGGCAGCCCCTTGCTCCTTTCCTGGTGACTTTTTGACCAGGGAGCACGTGGATTAGTGCTGCATCTGCAGAGCCCGTCCTGCATTTCTTTCCAGTAGTCCAGCTACAGAAGCAAATGTAGCACATGCTGTGCCCTTTCCCTGGGCTCTTTTCTTTGGAGCAGAGCACAATGGAAGGGTAGACTACCAGATGCCCCCCGGAGCATCAGTCTTTAAGGGGTCCTAAAGCATCATAGAAAGTAATTAGATGGGGAACATTACATTGACCATAATAACCTCATGATAGTGCATGGCTGAGACATTCTTTGACAAGTCTCTGTGGTGGGTACAGGCTCCCCCTGCCCCCCCAACACACAAAGGACTTGGATCAGTAACACTCTCTGGTCCCTCAGCTGCCTCCCAGGGAGGGCAGGGCAGGCTGGTTGGAGAGCTTCGTTTTTGCCCAGAGGCTCTGCCCACTGGGGACAGGGGCAAAACGCCTGCCTCTACCCTCACTTCATGTCCGTAGCTGCCCTCTGGATATATGGTGAACAGATAGTAAAGAATATCAGCTTCAAGGGGACTCATAGTATCAGCCTTTTAATGAATTTAATTTTAGATAAAATGTGTAAATGTGGTTGTTGGATCACGTCTAAAATGCCTCCAGTTCTAGGAACCTGAATCAAGAAAATATTATTCTTTACATCTTTGACATTTAAGTTTGGGTGTCAACGAACACATCATTTGTGTGTGTGTGTATATATATATATTTTTTTTTTTTTTTTTAATTTATAGAAAATAAATTTCTTAAGTGATTTGTGTATTCCTATTTTTCACAGCATAATTTGTGACATTGACAGGTAGATCTGATCAATTAGCTTTCATTGAAAGCCACTGTCTGCAGTCACTGAGCTGTGCTGCATGATAGTGATACAGAAGCGACACAGTCTTCCTGACTTCCGAAAGCTCACAGCTCAGTGAAAAAGACAGAGCAGTAAACTCAGTAAATACCGGGTAGTGTGTTACAAGTAATGGTGAGCATATGTGCAGGGTGTCTTGAGAACTCAGACAAGGGGCGCCTAATCTAGGCTTCAGGCGATTCCTGAGCTGTTTGGGAAGGCGGAAAACAGAGAGAGGTGGGGCAATAAGGTATGGACCCACCAGTGAGTTAGGCCTGCCCAGGAAACCATGACTGAATCATCAGGCCCAAGGATTACGGGAAATCCTGGTATGGTATGAGGAATTGAGGCCAGAGAAATTGGCAGAAGCCAAAATTTAAATAACTCTATAGTCCATGCTAAGGAATTTTTTTTTCCTGGAGATGGTGGTAAGCCATCTAGGAATTTAAGCAGAGACGTGACAGATGCATATTTGCACATTGGGATGCTCGCTTTCACAGCAGATGGCAGAATCACTTTGAGAGGAGGCAGCAACCTTAGAGGCAAGGGCGCAGGTTAGAGAGATGTGTAATCGCTCCAATGAGCAGGTACAACGGTCTTGAGAGCTCTGTGGTAGCGCGTTGGAGAAGAGGTGGGCACTTGGAAGGTAGAATCAGGAGTGCTTGTGGAGGGTGGCGAAGGGGCGGCGGGGAATTGGAGGAGAGCCGTCTGGCGTGCACTTAGGCACCTGGCGACTCCACTGGGCCAGAGAGCGCCAGGACGAAAAGGAAGTGAGTACGTTTGCTGGGAAGCCAGAGGAGCGAACTCCTATTTGACAGGCACACCCTTGAGCCTTGGGGTGCCTGGCGGGCAGACAGTGATGTCCCAGGAACAGTTAAGTGTGTCATGTGACTCGGCATGCTGGCTGCACGTGAAGTTTTGGGACAGCGTTTAAAAGATTAAAAAAAGGGGATAGAAATGTGGGAAAAAGAATATTTACAGTGGGTCGTGGAAAGGAAGACTACTAGTGAGCTAGAGAGCAAGATGGGCATGCACAGGTGATGCTGTCAGGAGAACCAGAAAGCAGTGGGGTCCACCGGGGGAGTCGGCGGCAGATCTGAGCCCTGGAAGCTCCTTCTTCCCACTGTGATGTGTCTGGAGCAGAGTCTGGTCCTTTTCCACCTGGACTCGCCCCGCGAGCCCACAGCAGTCTTGCTTGCACCCCCCATCCATGGACTGTTGAACAAGCAGAGCCCCCAGAGTTTTTGTGTGTTTGGGGGTGGCTTTTTGTTTTGTTGTTTTTGCTACATTCTTCTTATAGTTCTCTTATTTCTTTTTTAATTAGCTTTGAGATTAGATTGTTTGGGGCATATTCCTTTGTGAAAACACTCTTAATTTTACCATTATTTTTACCTTATAGGGGTCAGGTGATCAATATGAGATACCTGGAATATTTCGAAAAAATTCTTCATTTTATTAAAGATAGAATTCTTGTTTATCATGGGTAAGACTTTAATTTTCTCCTTCATAGTGATGATTGATTTTATATATTGTACATTTGTTATATGTATAAAACTTGAAAGCTGAGCCCATTGACAGGCTAAAACATTTCAGTTGAGATCCATAAATTTTTAAATAGTGTTTAGAATCACAAAAGGTTTCATAATTACTTATTAACCTTTTTAAAATGACTTTACAAAATCTATGGACCTCAACTGAAATGCTTTTAACCTTAGGCACAATCTTGTGTTTTCTTGTGTCTTTCTTCTAAAAAGCAGGATGTTTCTGTGAATTAACGTAGCAGAGATTTCGGCTTTAATGCTCATTCTCTCTCACTTGAAGGGCAATGTGGTATAGGTCCAACAGTGAACAGAATGCTGGGGAGAGTCCTGGGGTTAAATATCAGTCAGTGTCAACTTGACATGAAAACACAGCAGGCAGGATACTTTCATTTGAGCAGCTTCAGAAAGGAAAAAGCAGACACACATGTATTTCTAATTTCAGAATTGAAATAGGAGAATTAAGGTTTTATAAGCCAACTCCTACCCATGTATACCTACACAAACGCTGGCTGTTAGTTCATTCTGCTTTTTCCTGTTTTGCCTTCAAGATAAGCTATCTATTTTCTTAATTTTCATTGGCAGCCCAAAATTCATAGGATTAACTCATCCCATTATTTAGAAACTGTAGTGGTAGTCCATCATTTGCATTATTGAGCTGCTCACAATTAAGGACAATATTTAAATAAAAAATAACAGCATCATTAACTGTTACATTTATGCATTAATCTCAGTTGCCATCTCTGTTTCTCTTCTTCTCTTTTTAAGAGCTAATAATCCTAAAGGATTGTTGGAAGTTAGAGAAGCTCTGGAAAAGGTACACAAAGTAGAAGACCTTCTTCCTATTATGAAGGTAAATTTGCCATCAAAATTGCAGTAAATGTTTTTGGAGTGAAAGAAAACGAACAGTACTTTTAAAAAAATCATTAATTATTAATTGCATGTTTATTAATATTATACTCTCATTTTTATAACATCCATAAAGCCTACTATCAGAAATCACTAATACAAACACATTCTGAATAAAAACCAAAAGAAAACATAGGCATCAAATTCATACAGAAAAACTCACTTGCAGGGAAGCAGTTAATATAGGACACGGAAGAAAAGTTTAAAAATACATGTAACTAAATTCTGCTTCTGGCTACAGTTGAGTAACTGGAACTCGTCTGCCCGTCTACACTATAGCAGTGATAAAAGTAGGCGAAATACAAGGCAGCTCATTTCAGACACTGGTAATTACAAGACTGACTCAGGAGAGAAGGGAAACACCAGTCCCACTGTCACCTCAGCTTTCTGCTGGGAGTACTTATTAGACCACCGTGTAAGTGTGGGAGCCCATCAGAGGACAGTGGTCTTACTGAGCCGAGGAGGTGGAGGTTGGAGTCTGGGCCTGCCGATGTGGTTCGAATCTGTGAAGCTATGACAAGAGGGTGAGGCTGCCCAGGGTGGGGAGTGCCCAGTGATCAACGTGAATGTTCCTTGTCACCTCGGGGTAAGAGCTCGGTGATGCATGTGCAGTGAGAGACTGAGAGGCCTCTGCGGGGACAGATGCCGAGCAGAGGTATCAAAGGTTTACAGCCCTGAGAGACATTGTATTCTGGCCTTGCCAGGGTGGACGGATCTTGGAAGTCGCTCAGCATTTAGTTCATACCCCGGAAAGGACACACTGTAGAGGTAAGGCTATGCTCTACAGTGAGGTCCATCGCCCAGGACTAAGCACAATTTCTATATAGACCAGCCTAGCAAAGAATAAAACTAAGCTGAAACTGATCAAAAGAATCTGCTAGTGGTTTGACTACCTGTCAAACAAAACTCAGTAATCTTTAAAGGAAGGAAAAATTCACCTGTCTTCCTTAATTACTAGAGAAGTGCATGCTGTTGTTTGAATGAGTTTCCCCAAAAAATGTATGTATTTGAAACTGAATCCCCAGTGCTGTGGTGTCAGGAAGGGGCCTCTTGGGAAGTGTTCAGGTCTTGAAGGTGGAGGACTCCTCATGGGGAGATTTAAAGCTGTTATGCAAAGGGCTTCTGGAAGGAGGCTCTCTCTCCTGCCCTCCCGCCTTCTGCCACATAAGGCTGCAGTGAGAAGGCTCACACCAGATGCCGGTGTCTTGGACGTCCCACCCTCCGGAGCTGTGAGAGCATGCAGTTCTGCTTCTCACGAATTTTACAGTCTTGAGTATTCTGTTATAGCAGCGTGAGATGGATTAAAGCAGTAAAAAGCAGCAAAATTTGCCCCATAGCCAAGAAAAATGAAAACAACTGCCAGAAACGTGACTTAAGAAGACCCAGGTGTTGGAATTTGCTCCACTCAAAGTCCTCGTCTGCTTCATAAATACGTTCAAGGGCTCAAAGGAAAGCATCAGCATAATTATAATCTCGGCAGAGAAATAGAAACTATTTTTTCAAAATCTGGGACTGAAAAGTCAGTGGTGTCAGGTTCAGATCAACTCATGAGACACAACGGGCTGTAATCTAAATTTAGCTGGCTTTGAAGAAGGGGGCTGCACGGAGAACGAGCTTTCTCAGCATCCCCACCCTCCTCCTAAGGCCCAGCAAGGACCCAAGCGTGGCTTCCTAGCACTCACGCCTTTTTGTGTATGGTGCGATGAGGTCGGCGTGCATGCCCATCCTCATAGAGAGCTGCTACGTGGGTTTTGCACGTGGCCCGAGGCTTGGGTGCTCATTCACGGCCTGACCAGGGGTTTCACGGGGTCAGTCAGGGTTTCTCAGGGAAGAACAGCAATGGGATGCCAGGTCTGACAGTTAAGTTCGTGAACGCATCCTAGACCACACGCTGCCTGCCGAATTGCTGAGTATCACTGCAGTCACCTTCGAAGTACTGCCCTTGGGAAGCCGTGCCCCAGTGCCAGTGCCTCGTCCGCCCGTCAGAGCAGTTTCGGAACTCCTTCTGGAACGGCCACCAGAGCTGTGGTCGTATTGCCCCCGATGTCCTGAACGTCATCGAAATGTCTTCCTTGCGATGTCTTCTTTACCTTCGGGTAAAGGAAAAGGTCATGGGGGCCGGGTCAGGTGAGGAGGGAGGGCATTTTGGTACAGTCATTTGTCTGCTGACCGACACTCCCTCGCCGACGGCGCCGGTGAGCTGGCGCGTTGTCGTCATGCAAGAGCTCCTGCGGGGCCGTCTGTGCCACGCCAGCCTCGTGCCGAGACTTTCAGGGAAGGTTTTCCTGACTGTTCCTCTGCCCGTATTTCTTTGATCTGCTGTGCTTCTCATAGTCAGCAGACAGTTTTGACACACAATTCCATGAACTCTTGCCATGTTTTCGTCAGTTCTGCTCGTTGCTGGCCTGACCTCTCTTCGTCAGTGATGCACTAACTGCCCTCAGAAAACATCCAATTGATTGGTGCACTGCCGTTTTCCTTATGACATTATCCCTATAAACTTGGATTGACAAGCCCCTGATTTCACTTTCACTCTTGCCAAGTTTAACAGGAAATGTAATGTTTTTTGCTGCTGTCATTTGAGCGCCAACATTCTCGCGATGACACACAAAAACAGCAACAGCAATGAGCACCACTCAGCAAGACACTGCCCCACGTCGGCACGAGCACAGCTGTGAGACATCGGTTACCCAGGTTATGAAACCCTACCGGGTTGGTTGTACAGTGCTGCAACGTAAGCGCACAGTGGTTAGTGCGTGAACTTAGTTGTCAGGCCTCGTACTACTTAGTACTAGAAAGGAAAAGGGCCTGCGACTTGCAGCCACGGGGTGAATCTCAGGAACATTATGGTGAGCAAAAGAAACCAGACGCAAGAGTTTGATGCCAGGAAACCAAGGAACCGCTAATGAGAAGAAAAGTGTGTGTGGCACTGTCAGTATCAGGAACTTTTGAATTCTAGGGAAAGAGCCCTGCAAGGGTCAGAAGTTACATGAAGGCATAATCCACTAAGCAGTTGTAACTTGACGAACCTCTTCGACACTGAGTAAAACCACCCAAAATGTGCCACCAGCAGCTGGACTTGAATTTCCCGTTAATGGTTTTAACATTAGTGTGAAACTTGAATAAATGTTCTCCTTGTAGCCACAGTAGATGAGACTGATCCACATCAAATAAAATGTAGGAAACGTGCATGAGTAAGCAAAGCACATGTATTTCTAAGAGCTAACACACTGTGAGCAGGGCGCATGCTGAGCGTCCAGCAGGGCGTGGGCGAGCCTCTTTCTCCATCGTGTCCCAGGTTCTTGTCTGTTGAAGACCAAGAGTCTGGCCGGACCTACCCTGGGGGATATATCGCAGGGGTCTGATGAACTGATGCAGTGATCTTCAGTCTCCTCAAGCGCACTGCAGTGACTCAGGAACATGTTTATGCCCCCTTTGCTTAGTACTTTACTGCACTAAGACGTAATTTGTGCAGTGTATCTCAGTCAAAAATTTCCACACAAAGTCAGCAAAGTGCCCTTAAAGGAGTTATAACAGGTGGGTATTTCAGTATTATTTCAGTATGTCAAAATCCAGAAGAAGTAGCAGCTCGCACCTATTCGTAAAATCCTGGTGAATGAGACAGATACAGGTGTAGCCCTGTACCTGTGTGTTATTTAGTGAGCTACATTGTCATTGGTGACATGGTTTTCTGAAATGGTAAACCGTGCCTAGCAAAGTTCGAAGAGATATATAATATACTCTTTACTCAGTGTATATTTATTTGCATTCCTGGAAAATTCAGTTGCCTATGAAAACCGTGTAACAAATACTTTAGTGTACAAGTGCAAAACCGAGTCTGGTCCCAGGTCCAGGTAATTATTCAATGATGAACAGGTGATTTGTCTGTGTGAAAGTCCAACGGGGCATTGGAAAGTCATACCTAATGTGTGACAAGCCCTGCGCTGTGAGGTATTTATTTAGTAGCCTTAGCCTCTGCCCACCCCATCTCACTAGCATCAGAGTCTCCCAGAAACTTTCCCAGTGCTCCAGAATGGCTTCCCCAAGGCCCTGGGATGCACCATATAGGGAGAAAACTGGAGTGTGTCTCAGGGTTTTTAGCTGCTTTCCTGTGCGTGTTTTAGGTGTTTACATTTACTCTGTTGTTCAGCAGAATACAAAGTCGGCTTAGGGAGATTTTAATATTTTATGTATGTCTTTGTTTAAAAAGAAAAGCCAGTATTTGCAAGGCACACGTGGAAGAAAATGTGTGTTCAAAGTGCTTGGTGAAAGGCGGTGCTGTGCCGGCTTCCACCGAAACGCACCGTGTGCTGTGGATGGAAAACCAAGCTGAAACATACCTCAGCGCCCCCTGGAGGCAGCTTCTTAGTAAGGCGAACTGGTCCACATCCCTGCTCTGCGGCTTCCCGGTTCACTCAGCCACTCCGGCCAGGCTTTGCCTAGCCAAGCCTGTTTTTCCTCTGTAAGGCTGAGAGCATACTTCGCCTTACTGGGATGCAGTGAGGATTGCCCGAGAACTGGCACGTTGTTTTCTGGGCGAAAGACGCTTGTCTTTTTCAGTGCCCACTGTTGACCTGGTAGCCTGTGCTGGGCAGCCCGTGTCCCGCTCATCCTTGGCCTTCTCTGGGCTGATGGTGAGCTCCTGCTGCTCCTTGCTGTTTGTAGGCAACCTCTCCCCACAGCAGTGTCGTATGCAAAGCAGCACCCCCTTTATTTTATTGTTGGTGCTCTTCCTGCAAGTCCATCGATCCTTAAAAAAAAGAGGCAATATTAAGTAACCGAATATGGGGCTATTTTTCTAGAATAATGATAAGAACCTATTTACTGGCACTTTGTCACAAATGTTTTAAACAGAAAGCTAACTTCTGAAACTGTGTTCGTACCCATCACCCTGAGGGTTGTTCTTAGCTCTGAGTAATTCCTTTAACTCAATACACTTCTCTGTGGTCTGCAGTTTGTGTGTGTGTATGTGTGTGTGTGTGTGTGTGTGTGTGTGTGTGTGTGTGTGTGTGGTTTTCCAGTTAATGAAGAGAATCTTGGGAACTTTCCAGAAAAATCAGACTGCTTGGAGGAACACTGGTATGAGCATAAGTTGCATTTTTGAGTTACAGGATGTTTGGTGCAACTAATCTGCCAAGGATCACAGTTGCTGCTTACTAAGATGGACATGAGAAAAAAGTGCAAAAGGAACTCTTAGAAAGGAGCCATGCCCCTTGTTGATTAAGAGAGTCTACAAGCTTTTGGTGTGGAGGCTCTCTGCTGACCTCTGACGGGGGCCACAGGGAGTGTAGCCTGGGCTCTTAGAGTTTGTGTTTGGGCTTGAGGACAGGCAGAGATGTCCTTGGCCACTAATGCCAGGACAGAGAATACACTGTCTCTTGCTTCAAGTGACTTCCCTGACCCTCCTTAAAAACATCTAAGTGGGATGCAGCACTATGGAGTTGCAGCCGGGGTTTATAACGAATTAAACACTAGTAACGTGAATTTTCTTTCCCCCTGGAAGCAGTTCAATACTAAAACGAAGGATGGGTTCACCGTGAACACAAAAGTTCCCAGCCTCAAGGACCAAGGGAAGGAATATGATGGATTCACGATCACTGTCACCGGAGACAAGTATGTGGCTTCTTCACGTGGGTCTAGACTAGAGACCGGCGGCAGGAAGTGCGCGTGTGCTTGTTGCTGCCGTGGGGTTTGTCATATCGGGCTTTTGCCCTGTCCTCAGATGAAAAGGCCAAGGTCCAGTGTGTGGTTATGACCAGTTATTTTTTAAATGCGATATCTAAGGGTATTATACCAGCAGGTACATTTTCTGACTGCTAAATCGAACAACTTTCTAGGTGCTAAGTTTAATCTCTAATGTAGTTTATGGAAAGCATTCTTATGGGTTGTTGAAGTTCAGTGTCGGGAGGAAGACTTTTACTAAAAAATGAAAAAAGATGAGTAGTTGGCAGACGGAAGTCCATTTCAGAGCCTTTGAAATTATAGGTTGTTTTTTTGTTTTGTTTTGTTTTTGAGTCAGAGTCTCACTGTCACCCAGGCTGGAGTGGAGTGCAGTGACACACTCACAGCCACTGCAGCCTTGACCTGCTGGGCTCAGGTGATCCTTCCACCTCAGCCTTCCAAATAACTGGAAGCACAGGTATATGCTGCCATGCCTGGCTAACTTTTTTGATTTATTGTAGAGACGAGGTCTCACCAAGTTGTCCAGGCTGGTCTCGAACACTGGGTTCAGGCAGTCTCTCACCTCAGCCTCCCAGAGTGCTGGGATTACAGACATCAGCCACTGCTCCCAGCTTAAATTTAAATTTTAATTATTCCATGAGTAGTGCAATCTCATTCCAGAAAATTTAGGATATAATACACAGATAAGAACAATTAACAAAATAAAAATCAGGTTAGTTTCTTTAAAAACTGAGGTTACCCTCTACATGTTGTTTTGTAACCTGTTTCTTTTCTACCCTTACCATTACCATTACGTTATCATGATCATTATTTAGTCATATTCTCATAAGCATTTTTAATAGCTTCATAGTCTTCCATTGTACACAGGGTCAGTGGGGAGGCCCCCCAAAAAATGGCATTTTTCGGAGGGTGGGTCCCATGTAGTCCAGGCTTGCCCTGCTAGGTGGGTGTTCTAGGAACCCATCAGCATCAGTATACCAGTTAGCATTGCTGTGAGGGGCTGTGTTCAGTGTTCAGCTTCAGTGAATGTTTTTGGAGATTCTTCCAATGCACGTGCCCATTTCGTGATGGATGGTTTATGAGCGCACCTGCCCACACCGTGCTGAGGGTTCAGTAGCTTTTGAGCAAAAACGGCATGATCCCCATGCTGCACCTTCCCTGTCCACCTGATCTCACTTTTGGAGACTTTTTTTCTGTTTCTCTGGATGAAAAAAATTCTCAAGGGGAAATGTTTTGCCCATGTGGAAGAGGTGAAACAAAAAACAGCAAAAGCGGTAAAAGGCATCAAAATTGGGCCGGGCTCGGTGGCTCAGCCTGTAATCCCAGCACTTTGGGAGGCCGAGGTGAGTGGATTGCCTAACCCCGCGGGTTCCAGACCCACCTGGGCAACTTGACGAGACCTCATCTCTACAACAAATCAAAACTTCGCCGGGCGTGGAAGCACGCGCCTGTAGTTCCAGCTACTGGGAAGGCTGAGGCGGAAGGATCGCCGGAGCCCAGCAGGTCGAGGCTGCGGTGGCCGGGAGTGGCCACTGCACTCCAGTCTGGGCGACAGAGTGAGACTCCAACTCAAAAAAAAAAAAAAAAGACATCAAAATTGACGAGTTCAAAACTGTTTTGAGTAGGGGGAAAAGGGTCTCGATTGGTATGTTGCATTAAATGGAACATGCCTTGAAGATGACTGAAGTTTAAACGCTGAAGCGTAAGTAAACAATTTTTCCACGAATAAATTCCAGGTTTCTTTGGTTCTCCCCTCATAGATGTTGTGGAACTTCTTCTGCTTTTTGGTTATTGCTCATTTAGGGTATTTCTAATTTTTTACTTTATAAATAGCATGGCAGTGAATATTTTTATCAACTGTAGTTTTATTTATGTCTAAAATCCAAACTTTGGGAGCCTCCGCTTCTCTCGAATTTTGGGTGGAATTGCCTTGAAGCACACATGCGCATGCTCCTTCCTCAGCTGCACAACCTACAGAAGCTCAGAGCCCTGTCCGCGATTTCTGCCTGTTCATCAGCGGGACTAGGGCTTGCGTTCTCCAGCCCCTCTTCCCTTTGGGCTCTGGCTTGTGCATGAGCTTTCACTCTCCAACTGTGAGGAGCTGCCTCTTGGTTCTTTGTCAGAACTTAACAGACCTTCATAAGTAAACAACAATTTAGCAACTTACAGATTTGGGGCTTTTCCATATCCTTGAGGTGTTGCTCTCTACTGCAGCTTATCAAAGTACCTTCCCAGTAAAGGTCATTCTCCCCCAGAAGGAGTCTCAGGGTGTACCACTTAATGTTGAAAGTGTCATCCTACCTTTTCACACATCCATGATGTATATCCTCAGGTCAAATTCCCTGGCAGAAATGCAGTTACTAAATAAGAGAATACAGGTGACCTTTGCACAAAGCAGGAGTTGAGGCACTGATTCCTACCCTTGTGCAGTGGGAAATTTCTATATAACTTTGACTCTCCAGAAACTTAACTACTCATAGCCTACTTTTGACCAGAAGCCCTGATAACACATATTTTGTACATTTTATGTTACATACTGTATTCTTACAATAAAGTAAGCTAGAGAAAAAATGTTATTAAGAAAAGCATAAGGAAGAGAAAATATTTGCAGTTTGCTGAGTGAACGGGGATCATCATTAAGGTCTTCATCCTCATTTTCTTCCCACTGAGTCACTGAGGAGAAGCAGGAAGAGGGGCTGGTCTTGCTGTCTTGGGGTGGCAGAGACAAAAGCAAGTCCGTGTGTACGTGGACCCAGGCAGTTCCAATTCGTGTTGTTCGAGGGTCGACGGTGCATGGAATTCTCCCCCTTAATGTATCTTTCGCCGACGGTCCGTGTCACCCCACCTGCCGCCTCCCTCGCTCCGGACCTCCCGTCCCCTCAGGTAGACCCCTGCCTGGTGTCCCACCTCGCATCTCCTGCTGCAAGTGCTTCAGCAGCGGTCCCAAAGCTCCACTCCACTGGGCGTTCTCATGGCTCCAAAAGTCCCTCCCCACTCCACACGCTGCCCACACCGTCACTACCAAAACCGGCTTCCCTTCCAGGTATTCACGGCCTCCCACAAAGTGACCTCAGACGTCTCCTGCCAGACCTGGGTCTGGCCCCGGTCAGAACCTGGCTGATGGTTCCCTGAGCTCCTCTCCACTTCCCTGTGTCTGGGTCTGTCACTTCCATCCTGACCTTCAGGGCCTGTGCCCAGGCCACGTCTCCCATGAGCCTTTCCTGCTCCTCCATGACTTCCAGAGTAGACCTGACCTCTCTCTCTGGAGCCCCAATGAGCCACACTGTGGCCTGAGGCATGTTCTCATAGTCACTCACGACTGTGTTTATCTTTTTCTCCTTTAGTCAAGGTAGCAGTTGTGTTTTTCTTTATAAGGTCTAAGAACGAAGTGCAGTGCTCTGCTAATGGCATTATGCAAATGAGTGCCTGTTGCATCAAACTCATATCTTGCATCGAGCCTTCTTGGAGCTGCACTTCCGCAGGGGCTTAAAAGACAAGCAGCAACGAGGTCCCTCGGCCTTCTGCCTGCACAGTTGCTGCTCCTGATCTTCAGTCCTAATGGGGCAGCTGTCTAGGAAAATACTGAGTGGGCATTTAAGTGCATTATTTTCTGTATGTGTAATTGTCATTGTTTCCCTATGTATTAGCTTAAGCTCATATAATAAGTACATGTGGTTAGACTAACTGTGAGCAGATGAGTGACTGGTCACTTAAATGTGAGGAAAGTATTATTATATTTTGGGGGGAAAAAGCATTTTAAGGAAACACACCTCCTCTGTCTATAGTTAGAAAGGTAGGGTGCGTTCTTAGACATGTTGAGTGCCACATCAGCATGCAATTTGCTTTTCATTTTTTAACTTTCTGTGTTTTGCTGTTTGAACTGTATAATGCATGCCTTTGACACCCATTCTTGTATTTTCAGAGTTGGAAATATACTATTTTCTGTGGAAACTCAAACCACAGAAGAAAGGACACAATTATATCATGCTGAAATAGATGCACTTTATAAAGACTTGACAGCAAAAGGAAAAGTACTGATTCTTTCATCAGAATTTGGAGTAAGTTTCTCTGTTTTCATTTTTTTCTACTTTTCCTGTGATTCTTTTGTAAATTTATTTTAACTCTCTGCCCTTTCACTGAGATTGTACCTCTTATGCTTGAAATAAGACTGAATACATCTGTACACATTTCTTTTTTAGTATTAAAAATTCCCATGTTTAGTAACTGCAGTAATGGGGAGGATGATAAATTTATTAATATCATTACCACTGTGCTGCATTAGCATACACTTGGGCTTTGAGAAGATGTAAATCAAAAAGTCTGTCCACAATGAAACTGGCCTACGCTTCACCTCCCCCCCCCGCTTCTTCTGTTCATCGCGGCTGTCGCTCATAACCGTGTCTCTGCAACAAGCTTCTGAGTTTAAGCCAGATGATGCATTCTGAGTAATTTATGGCAGCAAAAGTGCCCTGAAGTTGTGTCTGTTTTGCACTTGACAGCCCTTCTGCGGCTTGTGGCCTCTTCCCTTGCTTGCTGCCTTGACTAGAGGTGGGCTCCTTGTGGGTAGGACCTGGCTGGGCCATGCCAAGAGCACGGGGGCATCCTCTCCCCACCATGTCCCGCCCTGCTCTGGAGTCGATGCCTCTGACCCTTGGGAAATCACTTCATGTCTCTGACATCCAGTCAGTTCATCCATATAACTAAGCATCTGAGTTGATATACATAATTAAGCATATTTGTCAACGAAATCTCACTTCAGAATGTGGAGGTGGGCTTACCTGGGGTAGGGATACATGTTTGGGAAAGCATACTCAGCATTAATAAGTGCTTTTTACAATGGTAATTGCAACGTATATTTTGACATTTCAATAACACTGAAGGAGACAGATTTTGTTTATCAGAAGGTTGTGGTTTAAGAAGCAGCTGGGGAGACATTGCTCTAGATTGAACTGTATGTATATCCTTTCATTAGAAAAAAATGATAAGAGTATAGAATATTTAAGAATATGAAAAGTAGATTCTGGCCAGGTGCAGTGGCTCTCACTTGTAATCCCGGCACTTTAGGAGGCCAAGGCAGGTGAATTGCTTGAGCTCAGGAGGTTAAGGCAGCAGTGAGCTGTGATCATGCCACTGCACTCCAGCCTGGGCAACAGTGTGAGACCCCTAACTCAAAAAAAAAAAAGAAAAATAGGTTCTTATAGGAGAGGAATGAAACAGTCCTTTTCTGATATAAGTGATTCTTTTTTTTTGAGTCGGAGTCTCACTGTCGCCCAGACTGGAGTGCAGTGGCCGCTCCCAGCCACCACAGCCTCAACCTGCTGGGCTCCGGCATCCTTCCGCCTCAGCCTTCTGAGTAGCCAGAACTACAGGTGCGCACTACCACGCCTGGCTAATTTTTGATTTACTGTAGAGATGAAGTCTCGCCAAGTTGCCCGGGTGGGTCTTGAACCTGCAGGCTCAGGCATTCCACTCACCTCAGCCTTCCAAAGTGCTGGGATTACAGGCTGAGCCACCAAGCCTGGCCATAAGTGATTCTCAGGTGTTTTGCCACCTAATGAAAAACTGGTTTGTAACGTAGTATTTAAATTCACGAGTTTTTGTCTTTCCTTCTAGGAGGCTGATGCTGTCTGCAACTTAATCTTATCCTTAGTTTATTACTTTTATAACTTAATGCCACTGTCTCGAGGATCCAGGTAAGTGATAATCTGTTATTAAAACTTCTTTACACTTAGAAATGTGTTCTTTTTTGTGTATCCTCCCTGTTACAGATATAGACACAAAAGTACACCAAGAAATGGAAAGGGATTCCCCCCCTTTTTTAATATGCACAAAAATTATTTCCTTAACCACCATATCATCAAAAGAATTATGAAAGATAGTTCTAATATAGTGGGCTTAAGTTTAGTAGCATAGGAATTCATCTATTTAACAAAATTTATGGGTAGTCTACCACGTGCCATGCGTCGTGCTTGGTGTGTTTTAGTTTTTGTCTTTGCTGGACCCTTACTGTGCCCTCTTCTCCCTTCCTCAGTTTTTTGGCCATTAGTTGACCTTTAATCCTAGTGTTTGGTCCTTCTGGATCACCAGTCATTCCTTACCATTTTGATTATTTTGTATAAATTCTTGCTACTGGATGAACGCATCAGGAGATTTTGAGGTGTTACTAAAACAAGGGATGTGTGTCTGTCGGGTTTCATTTTATTCCCTTTTTCTCAGTATTGTGTGCGGTAAGTCATGTTAATGGCATATTGCTATTGTTGGCACACACTCGAACTGAAGATGTTTTGGTCAAAAAGAGATTAAGGCTTTAGGAAGTACAAAACTCTCTTAAATGTGGCAGTGAATTTGGTTATAGTCTCTGAAAGGCATCGGAGCAAACAAGAACAAAAAAATGTGGTGTTACCAGCGCAATTCCTGTTAGCAGCGTCCACCCAACGAGCGGCGTGCTGAGGCCTGGCCACCCGACCCCGAGACCCCTCGGGCACAGCCGGACGGCGCCTGCCGCCCCGGGCTGTTCTTTCAGCGGCCCTGGCTGGGTGTGACTCGAAGGACACCCCGCGCTCCGTCCCCGCGGCTGCTGGGTCGAAAGCCTGGGGTCGCCCGGCAGCCCTTCCCGCCTGCCAAGCCCCCCGCGGCTGGCCCGGCTCCCTCTCGCCCGCGCCGGCACCTGCCCCAAGCCGCGGCCCAGCCGGGGCCGGGTGGGGTCGGGCGGCCGCAGCGTCGTCCCGCCCCGCCTGGCTCGCCCGCCGGCGCCGCTGCCCTGCGGGCGCCTCCTCCTCCCAGGCCCCTCCCGGGCTTCGCCGCGGCCCCCTCGCCGGCCCGCCCGGCCCCCCGGCTGCCTCCGCCCGGCCCGGCCCGGACACAGCGCCCGGCCTCCGCGCCGCCCTCCCAGGTGCTGACCCCGCCGGCTCCCCGGGGTCCGCGCGTGGCAGTCGGAGGCCTTCTCGGAAGGGGCTCCGTGGCCGCTCCCCGCCAGGCCGCACTCCCGCCTCACCTCGCGCCGACGGGCTGTGGGACGGGGCTCCGGCGCGGGCTCCCCTGGGTCTTCGCCGCCCCTCGCCCCGGGGCCGCCGGCCCCGTCTCTCGCCGGCGGAGCAGCGGCGGGGCCCTTCGCGCGCCCCCGCCCCGGCCCTGCGCCCTCCCGGCCCTGCGCCCTCCGCCCTGCGCCCTCCGGGCCTGCGCCCTCCCGGCCCTGCGCCCTCCCGGCCCCGCGCGCATCCTGGAGCGACGGGCAGTGGGCCCACCCCGGGCCCCCTGGAGCGAGCGTGCAAAGGCGCCCGCCGTCTCCTCAGCCCTTGACGGCCACCGTGGAGCCCTGGCCGCCCCCAGGCTCCAGCCGCTCGGCGCTCAGTGCCTTCTGAGAACGCGTTCTGCTTTTCTTGGAGAGCCAGCGTCTTTCATGCTCAAGAATTAAGATTCATACATGTATTTGTACTTCCAAAGCTTATCACATATACATTTTAAAACCAAGCCTCTTGAAGCCGTTAAAAATACACAAACAGGCACATTTTTAACATACTGTTAAAGGATAGAACAAACAAGTAGGAAGGAAACGCCTAATAAGAATAAACACTCTTTTCCTCAGAAAAAGAATGTTCTTGGTGCCATTTACCCTTAAATTAGTAATTAGTATTTTTAGCCCTAAATTAGTAAATTTTTAAAGACAAATAGATATGTTCTCGTGTTTAATTAAATAATGTTTTGTTCCACAGGATTTTTAAGTGAAGCTTTATGTTTTGCCACGTGAAATTCAGGGTGAGATTTAGCATGTAGTTGCTTGTAGACCAGGATGGCTTGATCGTTGTTTTTGTTTGAATAGTGTAATTGCTTACTCGGTGGTCGTGGGAGCGCTGATGGCAAGTGGAAAGGAAGTCGCGGGAAAAATCCCCACAGGGAAGGTACGCTGGAGCGGGAGGGGCACGTGCTTGGTTGTGTGTTAGATCCCAAGCTGTGGATTCTCGTATCAAAGTACAGGAATCAAACAGATCTGAAGCTGAGCCTTTCTCCTCCATGTTTAATGACATTCCTAAATTTCTTTTTCAGCTAGTTGACTTTGAAGCTATGACAGCCCCTGGTTCAGAGGCCTTCAGCAAAATAGCTAAAAGCTGGATGAACTTGAAAAGGTAACTACTTGATGGAGCTCAAGGAGCCATCACAACCAGATGGGGTGCGGCTTCCTGTTACTGTGGCGCTCTGTGCAAACTGCAATTGTTACACCATTTTTAAAGTTCATATTTATACCATGAATTCGGTTTACTTTTTCAAGGTCAAAATGTTTTGCTGTTGTGTATAAGACCCTCTAAGGGTGAATGTGTGGTTAAATGAATGATGAATAAAAAATAAGGAAAATAGTTGGCGAAAGACAAGCAATGAATGTCTCGTTGATATAATCGGGCATTTGCTTCTCTTGGCCCATCGACCCTTTCTCTCAGACTCTTAGGCTCAGTGTTCAGGAGTGGACTTGAAGCCGTAGGCAGAGCCCATCTCACAACACTCTGAGTGGTAGCACTTAGCCTACTTAGTTGCATTTTATTGCAGTGTTGAGAAGTTGGCGCTTTATGGCAATATAGGTAGGGAACACGTCTGAGCCAGTAAATAGCCTTCGGGAATTACCCTTGCTGGTTACAGTGTGCTAGGAGTCCAGTAGACCATGGTCTTTCCTGGCTCTTGTTCCCAGAAGCACTGGAGAACAGTGTGTGAATTTGGAGTATGTGAGATTAAACGCACAGATGCTTTAATAGTTAATAAAGAATAAACAGGTCTTACTATTTGACCTTACTTACTCTTGCCCTTTCTTTTAACCACCCCTAATTTTGACTTACACATCTATTTGACATAGCAATCACTCAGATCTTTGCTGGGTAATTTGTACTCTGTTTAAAGCGGAGAAATGTGTGCCTATAGTCCGTGGTTGCTTGGTTTATAAGCATTCCACTAGCCTTGCAGTGAAAACTTTTAATAGTTACACCTTGTCTGGATATATTCTTGTCTTGGGTTTGTTAGTTTGTAGGTGTTTAGTAATATGACCACAGAGTCAAAGATCTTGCTTCAGTTTCTTACATAACTGTATTGTGTAAATCTTTCAACAGTTTTTTGAAGAGAGAATAGCAAGGCTACCTTATGTGGTGCAGTTACTGTTTCACAGCATGCTTTGACATGGCTTATCCATTCAGTGCTCAGGGTAACTCTGTGAATTAAGAATACTGAACCTGTTGTTACAACTAAGGGAAATGGGGCCTTGAGAAATACCACAACAGGACATTAAGTCAGGTCTGATTTTCTTTGTCAGAACTCTGGTTGAACGTCCAGGGAGCGCACAGTGTAAGCCTGCTGACTCCCCAGCTCACTGCTGTGGAAGGGTCTGTTCTGTTCTCAGCGCCTCCTGCCTTTCTCATATTGTCTGACACGACTACATATGGGCATCTGGGGTGTTGGAACACAAATATAATCATAGGAATAAGTGTGACATAAGCTCCGTCTTTTTTTTTTAGTAAAATGTAATTTTCATTGTGCCCCTTCTTTGTACTTCTCTTTTTCAGTATTTCACCTTCTTATAAGACCCTTCCATCAGTATCAGAGACGTTTCCAACGTTAAGATCAATGATTGAGGTGCTGAACACGGACTCCTCTCCACGCTGTCTTAAGAAACTCTAGTTCTGCTGTGGTATTTATACAAGTAAAGGGCCGGACCTCTCGCTTCTTAAGTTATTTTTTAAAACATGGAATTATAAAAAAATTAGGTCCTTTATTACTTTTGATACCGATTTTTGATAGGAATTGAATACTTGAAATCATTTACTTTTCTGAACCGTAACAGAAATCATGAAAGAGGGTTTTTGAGGGGGGAAAAGCTACTTAACTTGGAGGGAGAGTGTTTGTATTAGCCAGTGCTTTCAGCTTATAAAGTCATACAACTCCCTCTTTACAGCAAAAATGTTTTCTTCAACACCTAAAAATCAATGATGAAAATGAACAAAACCAACAGCCAAAAAGGGGTGTTTTCATTCCTGTATATTTTTTAAAGACTTTCTTTTTATGCACATTGTGATGGGTATCTTTTGACTAACATAACCTCCATGTGTGGCTTCGCTGTTTCATTTGAACCCTGGAAGATTCATGTGTCACAGAACTTGCAGCCAGGAACACTTATTTTGAATGATGCAGACAGTATTTGACAATGTCCCAAACACTGAATTATTTAACAATATATTTTTTGTCTTTGTTGGAAAAAATAAACTGGGGTGATTTCTATCAATCACCAGTTTTTGTCACTGGATTACATATGTGTTTATTTTGTGGACGAGTTTCACTTTCAGGTGTAAGAATGTTCAAAAGATCACTATTTTTCAGACAAGGTAAATGATGATGAGTAAAATGGGCTGATTAAACGCTCTCAGTTTCCAAATTGCTTTCGTTTTCTGTTCTTTGATTTTTGTTAAAATGTCAAAAACTATTCACCGCTTTCTGTTATTTTGGTTTTGCATAAGAATAGTCTCATACCTAGGAGTCTGTGCCGATGGTGGCTTACTAGTGCCGGTCGTTAGCAGAGCTGTCTAAGTCTCGACGGGCTGTGACCCCTGTGGTGGGTTTCTGGCGTTCCTCAGGCTCGCCCTTTGGACAGAGGCGGCGCTGGGCACTGCCACGGGCTTTGAAACAGCCTCGGCGACGGGGCTCGCGTTCTTGCCTCAACCGGGAACCCACCCAAGGGGACGGGGAGGAGGAGGCTTGTCGGCAGGCCCAGCTCACTTTGTGAACAGATTCACGTCCGCAGATCAGTGTTCTCCTGAGACAGGCTGTGCTTGGAAAGCCAGGCGTCGTGGCTTTCCTTTTACAGGTAAGGGAGTTGAGGCCCTGGACGGTTAGCGCCGCTCCGAGGCCACCCAGCTGTGGGCCTGGTGGGGCTAGGAGCTTCAACCAGTTCTCACTGACTCCAGGGCCTGTCCCGCCCCACTGTGGTCTTGGCGAGCCGAGGATTCTGTTCTCAGGCTCTTCTCAAGACCCCAGAGAATCCTTAACACTGTGTTGTGCGTACAAGTCTCCATATTCTGGGTTTTTTTTCACTCTTACCTTCATCCTGTTTCGACCAAACTGGTCCACCATTTATACATGTTACAAGTGAAGGAAGAGGGGCTTAGAGAAACAACCAAAGCTAATAAGGACTGGAATGGGACCTGAAGCCTGTGTCTTCTGATTCCAAGTCTAGCATGCACCACACAGGACAGGTATACATGGTCCTGTGTAAATCACAGTTCCGTTTTCCTTCCCAAAGCGCCTGTTGAGCTGCCCAGGACCAAGGAGCCACATTCACATAAGCTTTGTAGGATTGCAAAGCAAGATGACGTTGCAGAGATTAAACAAAGTGAAATGAATAGGTCTTTTACTCTTTTCCCTCCCTTTTGCTTATTATCATAAAGTCAAAATCCTTCCGTTTTATTAAGGACTTTTCTTCACTTATCACCAGCTCTTTAT
This sequence comes from Cephalopachus bancanus, assembly GCA_027257055.1. Classification (NCBI taxonomy): domain Eukaryota; kingdom Metazoa; phylum Chordata; class Mammalia; order Primates; family Tarsiidae; genus Cephalopachus; species Cephalopachus bancanus. Next base: position 573,168 of record JAPVLO010000484.1, read on the forward strand.
TATTTTAAATTGTAAGATACCTGTTTTTCAGTTAGGGAAATGGCCCAAATAAATTAGCTAATTTTTCTAAACTGTAGCAGTGTATGTCTAAACCTCATAGCTTAGTCAGCTCAGTCTGCTTTAGCAAAATACTGGGTACTTAAACAAGAGACATTTCTCACAGTTCTGGGGGCTGGAAATTCAAGATCAAGGTGTCGGCAGATTTAGAGTCTGTGAGGGCTCATTCCTTAGAGATGGTGAGCGCTTTCTAGGTGCATTTTCGTGGTGGAGAAAGTCAGCTCTTATTTCCTTCCTCTTATAAGGACTCCAGTCCTATCATGGGGGCTCCCCCTCATGACCTCATCTGAACTTTCTGCTGGCCCACCATCATATTGGGAATTAGGGTGTCAGCATAAGAGTTTTGGGGGAAGACAAATATTCAGTCTATAGCATTCCAGAATTAAAGTGTACTGTTCTTGAAACTTGGTTTATCAACTCAAAGTTACTACATTTTAATAGCCCAGTTTCTCCTCATGTGAGTAATGTAATTGTAACATCATGAAAATTCTGGGAAATGATATGCCAAAGTCTGTGATTGAAAGATATTCTGGGAAACCATTTCATCTTCTACATTTGGCTCCATCTTGGGCTAAGTTGAATGTGGTCTGAACAAACATTTTGGGCAGTTTGTTTGGTGGCTGGGAGGGCGCCACCTGCTGGTGCTCTGGTTCCCACCTTGGAGGGCGCTCATCTCCAGGTGGCCCCGGAAATATGGAGTACATTTTTACAGGATGATATTTAAGGTTTGCTCATCACATCTTGTGTAAGATTGAGAAATTGCACCTAAAAATCAGCCAGAGTTCCATCATACAAATTGTCTTCTATTTAAAGCTTTTTTCTTTTAAGCATAAATTTATTTCTTAAGAATTATGGGCAGTTTCTTCTGCCCATGCCAACTCTGGCATGTTTCTGTTTCTTTTCTCCCCTCTTAAAAAATTAACTTTGTTTGCAACTTTGCTGGCCGCTCTAAAATTCATTTTAGAAACAAGCCAAAGAATCCACGGGTTTTGTGCTGCCCCCTACCCAGCATCACCTGGCACCCAGCATGCAGGGCCTGAAGCTCAGCCATCGCGGGCACCACATGGCCTAAAACTTTTGAGGTTTTTAGCAACTGAGACACTGGAGAAAAAAGGTAAAGACTCCAGGATGAGCACCAAGAAGGCAAAAAGCAGACAAACGTATTGGCAGTTACCATTACCGGCAGCATTTCAGCCACCCAGCAGAGACCTGAGTTAGAAGAAAAGTCTTTTTCTTGGAGCAACTTACAGTCTTTTCTTTCACAAATAAGTAAAGTATGGTCTTGTAAGCAAAATTTAAAAATAATCATAATTTTGATTAGACTTGCTTATATATTGAAACATTTTGCTCATTCTGAGGACACAAGACAGCCGTTTGTTTTGTTGATGCCTGGATTCTATCTTGTTAGCTGCCCTTTTGCTGCTGATTTCTGGTGTGAAAATCAGGACTCCCAGATATGTCTGTGATACCTTAGCCTGCTCTCTCTCCAGCTCTGTGATGAAGACCTGGAAGCACAGCAGCGAAGGGCATTATTTCTGCCCCCAGGTCAGGTGGGCATCGGAGAGGCTGTGTTCCCGTTGCTCTGCGGGTTGGGCTAATTGTGTGTGTGTGTGTGTTGGTTCTCTTATGCGACAGCTTTTAGCATTAGGAACCCCTCAGATGATTAATTCCTTTGCCTACTCGTTTTTGGCCTTAGGATTCCTTTGCCTTCTGAAGAATTTGAAGCACGTGCAAGAAGGGATGGTGGATTAGCCTAGGGCTGTCCTCGGGATCCACCGCGGCCTCCTGGCCCTACGCCCTTAGCAAGCTGGCTCTTCCTCCCTCCTGGAGAGCACTACTCTCATCTCTTGCTCTGCCACTTCACCCAGCCACTGAAATTTCTCTTGGGCCACTTCCACGGCCCCCTGGCTCATCTTCCTGCTGCTGCCCTGTTTAAATTCACAGCCTCTCACCTCCCTAAAATGAAGCTCGGTCTCCTGCCCAGCTGACATGGCCTCCCTGCTGCTCCAGCCTCACCTCGTGCTACCCACACTCTTCTCCTTCCTCGAGGATCTTGCAGTTAACTCAGTGCTGTCCATTAGGACTTTCTGTGACGGTGTTTCAGAATGTTCTGTGTCTGTGCTGTCCAATATGGTAGCCACTGGCCACATTTGGCAGCTGAGCCCATGAAATAGGGCTAGTACCACTGAGGAACTGAGTTTTAAACTTCGTTTTACCTCATTCACATTTAAATAGCTGCTTGTCACTATTGACTGTTGAACCACACAGCTTATAGAGTTCCTAGTTAGACTTCACGTTTTTCCACAGAAGTTATCTCAAATGATGTTTTCCCATGGCATTCTAATATCGTTATGAATTTGACACTCTAGGCTTACCTGAGTCGCCAAGCCAGTCTTGTGAGCTGTTTTCATTGATGGCGCTTCTGACACCAGATGTGTGGGATATTTCCCCCACACCAGCCAATTCTCTGACTCTCCAGACACCAATTGCAGGGAGCCCTGCCCTTCAGTTCTGGCATTAACTTCCTGGAGTTAGTGCAGACCCTACGGGTTTGGGGTCCAGGCCCAGAAGACCACCCCCTTTTCAGATGCCAGTCCCAAGTCGGGGCCTCCTGTCCTTCTGACCGACTGACTGCAGTAAGTCAGGGCTTCCCATGAGCCTCTCCTCGTGTTGGATAACTTGCAAGAAGGGTTCGCAGACTCAGGGACACACTTTGCTCACTGTTACTTGTTTCTTGGAAAAGACACAAAGGAGCAGCCAAGCGGAAGAGACGCCCAGGGCGAGGCATGGGAACAACATGGACTTCCAGGGCCTCTCCAGGAGGGCCACCCTCCCGGCGGCTTCATACATTCACCAGCCCGAATGTGCTCACACCCCTTCACTTGGGGCTCTTTGGGAGGTGTCGTGACCTAGGCAACGGTTGATGACATCATTGGGGCTGATGACATCATTGGCCGCTGACTCAATCCAGAGGTTGGGGGTTGGGCTGAAAGTTCCAGCCTTCTGATCATGTGGTTGGTAAAGTATGTATCTGGCCACCAGCCCCCAAACTCCTGGAGTCCCTTCATCGGCATAAACTCGGGTGGGAAATGTGCCTCTTATGACTCACAAAAGACTTCTTACCCCATTTACTCAGAAATTTCCAAGCATTTTAGGAGCTCTCTACCAGCAACTGGAAGGCAGAGACCAGGTATGTACTTCTTGTTATCATAAGATGTATTTCTGTTATTGTTAGATAATCACAATATCACAGTTCTATTGATCACATTGCTTCTACGAATCAAGATGTTCAAACTTTTAAAAAACTGACTTTGAAAAATCCAGATCAGAGTTTGTTAGTACACTAAGAATTTTAGTGTGGAATTTCTTGGGTGCAGAAAGTGTATGAGGGACAGGAAACTGACCTCTAGCTCCATGGTTATTACCCTCTGCTAATCTGGAAATCAGGAAATAAAATTTATAGGCATCGAAGAGGGATGAGCAGCGTCACCTAAAGAAACCCGGCGTGTCCCACACCCGCGAGATTTGACAGTCTGTGAACACATCGTTAGATGTCTGTGATGGAACTTGTCATTCCTTGAGCCAAAGCCAGCTGCTCCCCCAACTCTTCCCTGTGTCAAAAACGGCCCCCTCTGTCCTCCGCACCTTCTGCCACACCCCCAAGGGGCTCCCAGGATGCGCCGGCCCCTCCCCAGCTTTCAGATTGTCACCACCCGGTTCATCCTCACATCTGGTGAACTGATGAACAGTTTGCCTCTGAGAATATCCAGAGCTGGCCATGTCTAACTGTCACTGCCAAGTCCAAGCCGCTTAAGTCGAAACTCATTAAAATAAGTGTTTTGTTCCTCACTCCCCCAACCGCCTTTCAAGGCTCAGCAGTTCTGCATGGCTAGTGGCTGCTGTGGTGGACAGAGCAGATGTAGTACGGTCCCGTCATCACAGAACGTTCCGTCGGACCATACCGCGGCCCTGAAGTCAGAAGCTGACCCCTCCCACACGCTGCATCCGACAGTAATTAGAAAGGGAGTTCTTATGGTCTTAAGGAAGTGTTCGGGTTTTAAGGGGTTTAGGGTAAAAACCAGTGTTTGGTGACAGCACAGGAGGACAAATGGGAGAAATGAAAGGAGAAAAACAACCTCTAGCCCGGACTTGAAACGTTTCTGTTTCTGATCCAAGGGATGTTGGATTAGCCCTGGGATCTGCGGTCTCACCAGTATCTCGGGCGGTTCACACAGCTGGTCTGGGAACATGAGAAACACCAGACTGGGTCATAATGAAACGCTACCTCCATGCACCAGGGATTGTTTTGTTCTTCCCGACTGCCATCATGAAACCAAGTATGTTTTTGAAATAATGACTGTGATTAGAATTATGGGGTTTTTTTTCTTCAGACTATGTTCCCATCAATATAAAATCCCGGTAGTTCTCCATGTTGTCCACAGAAATTTTACCAGTCACAATAGTCTACAAAAAGTTGGGTTTACAAATATATGTGTAACAAATACATCTCTATAATTGGCTACAACTTGGTTCACAAGCTCCAATTTTTGTTGTACCAGAGAGCGTAACCTGTGCTGATTCACAGCTATTCAGACACGTCTAGTTTGATACTGCTCTGTTTAAGTTCCCAGCCAGGTTCCCTTCGCCGACCAGGGGCAGTCTGATTTCCTGAGCTGGGCATTTCAGCTGCCTGCAGGCCTTGGTCCTGACCCACCCACTTGAAAGCTTAACTCATGCTCCCGTGCCAGGGCAGCAACCTCTGTCCGTACTGCATCTGCTGATAATAGGCTGCCTCTTCTGCCTCCCCCGTCCAGTCCACTGACCTCTCAGCCCCTGGAGCCCTAGGGTGCCTGCCAGATACCACGCTGAGCTTGTAGAACTTGTGGAACAGGTTCTGGTCCTGGTCACTGAGGCTCCCCCTTGGCCACCACTGCCCTAACCTCAGTTGCCATGCTGGGTGTGGGCTTCCCTGTCATCCTTGCTGCCATCTTTCCTGGGGTAGGAGTGTTACAACCAGATACTTCCCTCTCCAGGGGTCTGGCTCCTTTTAGAGTTAACACATTTTAAGCACTTACTGTGGTTGGCGTTTTCCTAAACGTTGTGCATTGATGAGCTCACTTAATTATCAGAAGAGGCCTGCCTGGGAGGTGAGTACTGGTGTTACGCCCACTCTGCTGTCAAAGAAACAGACTCAGATGGGGGCAGTAACTTACCCATCATAACTCTGGAATTTTACCCAATGTGTTTGCCACATAGTAAGTACTCCGTGCAGAGTGATGGTGGTGGAGCCGCAGGGATTTGACTGCAGGACTTTTGGCCCTAACTTTCGGGTACATTCTACTTACTCAGTCAGTTCAACAAAAACCTGCTGTTAGTAGACAGATTGCCTCCAGCCATCTGCCAGGTAGAAATGCCACCGTGGAACTGGAGGCCCTTCCAGCCATCATCCATCAGGGGACCGTATGGATTGGCTTTTTATTTAATTCAACTCTAGAGACCATGTTGGAATGGACAGACTTGTCAAGGCTTATTTATAATGTCAACAAAGACTAAGAAATGTCACTTATTCGGATCAGAATTTAAAATAATACATCTGTCCAAAAAACGGATTCTGAATCAAGGACTCTTTCACTTAGTGGGCTTCCAATACAAAGAGCTAGAACAGTTTCCTTATACAAATCAACTCCTTAAACGACCAGTTTGATGTAGAATTTCTGAAGTGAATAGAATGCATTCTGCTTCCGGTAAATATGAAAATGTTAATCATCCAGTTTCACAGCCGGGTTAAAAAAAAATACATGCAGCACAAAAGAAAAATAGGAGTGGGAGAACCAGTTAACTCTGACACACGTATGCCTAAACGTGTTTTATACGCATGCCTTTCAATGCTGATAGCACTTCCGCATGTGTGGAGTTCTCGGATCATCTAGTCGCACACCTGTAATTTGTGGTTAAAGAAGCTAGGACACACAGAGGGGAGTAGCTTCCTGAGGGTCACGCGGGCCGTGCCAGCGATCACCCTAGGTCGACAGCACCGGCCGAAAACAGCTCTCCCAGCGGGCCTGGTCCTGTTCGGCCGAAACAGCCCCTCAGTGGCTCCTCCGCTCCTCTTCTCTTTAAAAGGAAACATCCATGCTTAGCCACAGTAGGCCGGGGTGGCCCCGTCAGTGCAGGGGTTAAAGGAGCTACCCTTTTAAAAGAATCGTTTGATGGCGCACAACAAACATACAGAAAATGCACTTTCAAGTGCGCACATGAGTGAATCTTCACCAACCCAACATACCTTTATAACCAGCTTCGAGACAGGCATCACCAGCACCCCAGAAATTTTTATAAATATATGTATGGACAAATCTGGATCACATTTTTTTATTTATAAACTTTTAAATTATTTTAACTTTCAATTTTAAAATTGACATAAAATTACACAAATTTATGGGGTACATAGTGTTTTCACACATTTTATATAATTGCAGCAAAAACTACAGTAGCTTTTTTTTTTTTTTTTGAGTCGGAGTCTTACTCTGTCGCCCAAACTGGAGTGCAGCGGCCGCTCCCGGCCACCGCAGCCTCTACCCGCTGGGCTCCGGCGATCCTTCCGCCTCAGCCTTGCAAGTAGCTGGAACTACAGGCGCGCACTACCACGCCCGGCTCATTTTTGATTTATTGTAGAGATGAGGTCTCACCAAGTTGCCCAGGCGGGTCCCGAACCTGCGGGCTCAGGCCATCCACTCACCTCAGCCTCCCAAAGGCACAGGATTACAGGCTGAGCCACCGAGCCCGGCTTACAGTAGCTCTTTAGGGCAGCTTTATCACACTACTGACCAAAATTTACTAAAAACCTTTAACTTAAATCTTCCCTAGCTGTGTCTATTTGCTTAATAAAGCTTTGCCATTTGACCTTCTCTCCATCGAGTGTCATCTTATTAATATTTGTCCATTTTTATAGCTGTCTTCTTTTTTCACATATTACAAAACCTGATTGTCATTCAGTATATTACCACTCCTTTTAGCTTTATGTCAGTTATAATTGATTTCTGTTAGGATTAGTCCAATAAGAAAAACCGCAGGTTATCTCAGCCTTATCCCAGCCTTTATGACCAATTTGCCTTTCAAAAACACTCCTATCATTATAATGATACTACATTCATATTTGTGGTTTCTTCAAGTTGCTATCTGTGAACACTTGTAAGTGCACTCGTAGAATCTCGACTTGGCAACCCATTCATCATCGAGAACATTTTCGTTATGGTAACTTGTGTTCATCTCTTCCTTTGGGACCTGACCTCTCTGGTTTCCCTTTCTGCGTCTCCTCCTTGCTCCACCTTCAAGGTCAGCGGAACCAGCACTGATCTTGGTAAGGAGCAGGCCCAGGAGGGCCGCTCTGGACCTCCTAGTGGGGCTCTGGGGGCTGCGGGAGGAGTCCTGATTCCATGCCCATATTCTCTCGGAGCAGGAAGAAGCCGAGGAGTACTCAGGATACACAATGGAACATTCCTTCTAAAAAGTATTTCAGCAACCGAAATGCCTTAGATAAGAGGGGGAGGAAAAAAACCCTCCTACCAAATTCTTCCTTTCAGAGAGTGTGAATGCAGTGGACTCGCGCAGAGTGAAGTGACTTTTCCCAGTAGTCTGGGTTGTTTTCTTCCTTGCTTTGTGTCCCATGCAAGAGATTCTCATTAGTCAGCATGGCCTACGTGACCGTTGCATGTGGCAACTGTTAGGTTATGTTTAAGCAAGCTGGGCTCGGTGGCTCAGCCTGTCATCCCGCGCCTTGGGAGGCTGAGGTGAGTGGATGGCCTGAGCCTGCGGGTTCGAGACCTGCCTGTGCAACTTGGTGAGACCTCATCTCTACAATAAATCAAAAAATTAGCTGGGTGTGGTAGCGCGCACCTGTAGTTCCAGCTACTTGGAAGGCGGAGGCGGAAGGGTCGCCGGAGCCCAGCAGGTCGAGGCCACTACACTCCAGTCTGGGCGACAGAGTGAGACTCCAACTCAAAAAAAAATACTGGTCCTTTACACTGGCAACCAGATGGACATTGAACGACAACATTGCAAATAATTGTTATATTTAAAATTGAAGTTATATTTTAAAATTACATTTAAAATTCAGCTTTATTTTTTAATTTAATATTTATAAATTATAACTTGTATATTGCCTGTAATAGATGATACTGAACACTTCAAAACTTTTAAAAACAAGTTTAAAATTGCTTACATTTACTTAAAGTTTTTGAAAATACAGTCAGGCCGGGCTTGGTGGCCTCAACCTGTAATTCCAGCACTTTGGGAGGCCAAGGCGAGTGGAGTGCCTAAACCTGAGAGTTCGAAACCAGCCTGGGCAACTTGGCGAGCCCTCATCTCTACAATAAATAAAAAACTAGCCGGGCGTGGTAGCGTGCGCCTGTGGTTCCAGCTACTCGGAAGGCGGAGGCGGAAGGATCGCCGGAGCCCAGCGGGTCGAGGCTGCGGTGGCCATAAGTGTACCACTGCACTCCAGCCTGGATGACAGGGTGAGACTCCAACTCAAAAAAGAAAAGAGAAAATACATAAATATTTTACATGCTTTGACTACAGTTACATCTTATTTTTTAATCCTTTATCTATCATTATTTACAATAGAGTGCAAATTAGGTGAAAATCTTGAATATAACCACATTAGTGATTTTGTGGACATGAAGGCAAGAAAGATACATTTTATGGAATTAATATGATTTATGAATTATGCATCTCATTACTCAGACTTCGCAGCCTATTGCGAACACCAGGTGTGTAATAATGATTAAATTCAGTTGTTTCTGGCATTGTGCAACCCTTTGGATATATAAAACCTGTGGCCTTATGCATGTTCCATATCCATTTTTCTCCTGAGGAAGGTGAATTTATGAAGGTGTGGGAGGACGGAACATGTCCTATTTAACAATATATTTATAACTTTCCAATCTTTACCCAGGTGGTGTTCAGGGCTATTGGCACTCTTGCAGTGGGCCCGCAAAACTTTCCCACTGTGCAGCAGGGCCTGTCTCTCTGGTGCTCTTCTCTGCTCCTGTTCCCATCTGCAGACCTGCTCTCCTCACTTGATAGATACAGGGCTCTGCCCATGGCTAAGCTTTGCGCTGTTCTCAATTCTGATCCCATCATCTCAGGGAAAGACTCTGATGAGGTCACTTAGATCAATTTAGAGCCATGGAGTAGAGTCGTAAGATAACTGTCTAAAGCACAAAAGGGATAGGCAATTTCTGGACTAATAGTCCCCTAGTTGTCCAATACATTTTGGTAGATTTGTTGTTTTATTTTGTTTAACAGCCCTCTCCTCTTTGAGTTTCAAGTCACGCATTCACTTAGATTAATTTTTCTTCTTGTGTATTTTTTCTAGAGCTAAAACTTTACAAAGCTAGTTTGCAAGGAGGACAGCCACATACCCTAGGGTGCTCAGAACATTCCTGATGTATGCCCCTTGTCCCACTCTAATGTATTTTATTTATCTATCTTTTTGAGTTGGATTCTCACTCTTGTCGCCCAAGCTGGAGTGCAGTGGCATGCTCATGGCCACCGCAGCCTCAACCTGCTGGACTTAGGCGATCCTTCTGCCTCAGCCTTCCAAGTAGCTGGAACTACAGACACACGCCACCACGCCCGGCTAGTTTTTTGATTGATTGCAGAGTTGAGGTCTCACCAAGTTGCTCAGACCGGTCTCGAACCCCCAGGCTCAGGCGATCCTCTTGCCTCAGCCTCCTAAAGGGCTGGGATGACAGGCTGAGCCTCTGTGCCCGGGCCCTGCACTAATTAATAACAGTGCTACTTTTCACTTAACAGTATCTTAGTTTGGACGGTTCATATGGTGCTCCTGACTCTAGGTGACCTTTGGTCTGAGTGTGCAAGTTCACTTACGTGCCTGCTTGGTCCTCGTGACACCTTCCTCCCAGACCCAGCCAGCCATCACTTAGACCCAACAACTACTAGAGGCCAAGCTGTGTCCTGGATGTTGGAGACAGTGTGAAGCAACCCTTTCCAGTAGAAGCGTAGAGTCCTGACGGGATTTTCCACGCATGAGGTCCTAATACAGCCTGAGAAATCTGGGTGGGAACAGAGGAGCAGGGAGGGGCTCTGCCTGAGGAGAGTGGGAAAGACCCCATAGAGGGTGACTGGACCAGGTGACATGAACCTCCACATGGCTGATTTGGCATATTAGAATATACCTCCTTTTTTTTTTTAAGTTGGAGTCTCACTCTGTCGCCCAGACTGGAGTGCAGTGGCCGCTTCCCGGCCACCGCAGCCTCGCCCGCTGGGATCCGGCGATCCTTCCGCCTCCACCCTCCAAGTAGCTGGAGCTACAGGCGTGTACTACCATGCCCGGCTAATTTTTGATTTATAGTGGAGATGAGGTCTCGCCAAGTTACCCAGGCAGGTCTCGAACCCGTGGGCTCAGGCAATCCACTCACCTCAGCCTCCCAAAGTGCGGGATTACAGGCTGAGCCACCGAATCCGGCTCAAATATACCTCTTATTTTTATTAACTACATAACCCAGGGTTACTATGTTCATCATTAACCAGGCTCGCAAATGATGGCTGACTTTGAGACGCAAATCAGGGTTGCCTTTCCTACAGTGCAGTTGGGCCACCGCATCCCCAAGCCAGCCTTGGCGTAGGTATCCCAAGCGGGCAGGCAGGCAGTCCGGAGAGCAGGACAGGAAGTGCTTGTGCCCCATGCGAACGCCAGAGCATCCTCAAGTCCCTGGCAGACGGTCTTGGGGCTTCCAATCAGGAGCCCCCGATGCTCTCGAAGGAAGGGCGGTCTGACTTGCGGCAGGTATTCGGTCAGGGTGCAAGGGTTCCAGAAGCAGCCCTGCCACCTGCCCCACCTGCCGTCAAGCACATCATTTAATCTCTCTGGCCTTAATGGGTCTGAACAATGAAAGTGGGAAACTAAATCATCCTCAGTGCTTTTTTCCAGCTTTAGAATTTTGATTTGTTGTACAGCGAGCCAATTAAAAATTCTTCAATCAAGTTTTCTCTAGTTAGCTAATTTAAGAAGATTCAGAAAAATCATAGCCAATTAAAAAGTTTCTCCTTTTTCGTGCATTTGATGTAACCACAAGAGCTTTGGTACTGATAAAGACTGTATCAAACAACCTCTGCATTGAATCCAGTGTGACGGCTGTAGGGAGAGAGAAACCAGCTGAGAGCGGCGAGTAGAATAATGCAGTTCCTGGTGCTTGCCTTCCTAAACCAGGCTGTGATGGGCATAAGGACTGAAATCATTGCACGATCTAAGCTTTGCTGGGTTTTTTCCTGCCTCCTCAGGGCAGAAAGGCAAAACTCAGCAGCACTCTCAGGAAAGTCCTTCAAATCCTCTCTTGTCCTTTGCTCCCACTGACAAATACTGTCTTTAATGTCAGAAGTTGGAGGCCAAGTGTGGGTCTGACTCACGGCTTTGAGCTCCTCGATGCCTCCAGAAGCACAAATCAGAGAGCAGCTGTCCCCGCAGAGCTGCTGCTTCTTGCCTGCTTTGTGTTGAGTTTCTTCCTGCCGTCTCTCTCTCTCTCCCCTCCCCTCCCTACTTAAACATCAACTCGTGTTTGAGCCGTTTGTGTTTCTTTTTTGAACCGTCTTCCTGACAGTCAGCTCTTGCTTTCAATTTGTTAAGAAACATTTGAAACCGATCCTTTTGTGGTTCGTGATTGTGATGACTGGGTTTTCACACTCATGTGAGCCTTGCCTCCCTCAAACCTTGTTACCCCTGTCGGCATGCCACACCTCTAATGGGGGGAAAAAAGAGAAGAGGGACTTGAAACACACAAAGAGATAATGATGTCCCCAAAAGCAGCCATGACCCTAAGTTCTGAGGTCATATGGCTACATTTTTACTATACATATAGGTTTTTTTCTGCCATTTCCCATGCTTGTGGCCGTATCTGCTCCACTCTGCATCAGGAGAAAACAGATTCTCAAGAGCCGTGCTCAGGATGAAATCGCTTAAGCTCTGTGGCTCACTACTTAGTCTCTTTTCTTTATAACAAATGTAGGTAGTTCATTTTCTGTTGTTGTTTAGGATGGCTGGCAAAAAGAGCGTTCTCAGACTATCACATCGTAAACAAGCCATGGTGTTTCTATCGCAGAGACAAGAAAGCGCTTACGCTGTGAAGCCTTTCTCTGCCCTCTTTTTATGATGTTACGAGCGTCTTTCCAGTACGAGAGACAGGAACAAGGGGGGACGTAGAGCACTGGCTGTGTTCGGAGACGGAGCCCATCTGCTTCTGCTTCTCTTGTCGTTCATTCATCCTGTCCAGCCGGCCAACAACTGTTCGTGGAGAGCCCGCCGTAAGTGCCAGGCACGGAGCTAAACGCTGGGGAACCAAATCGAAAGAGACAGTCTCTGCCACTGACAGCCAAATTAAGGAAATAGACAAGCAAATAATAACAACGGTGCTAGTTCCCGGTCGTTGAAGACTGATGACTTGTCAGGCTCGGTACTAAGCACTGACGGTGTTATCTCCTTTAATCTTCATGTGAGATACATAGAATGGGGAGTAAAACAACCCTCAGGGAAAAATGGAAGAGGAAGACACATGAGAACCCTGCGATCAAACGGTGGAGCTGGCATTTGAACCTAGCCTGACCCCAGAGCTTGGGTCTTTACTGACTTCAGCCACGGCAGAGGAGGTGAATCATTGTGGTCAAGCGAGATAAGAACGATGACAGAGGGGCAGCAGGTACCACAGAACCCTGACGTCCTGGGATCCTCCTTTGAGAGTGGTACGATCATACTCACTGCAGCCTTGAACTCCTGGACTTAGGCGATCCTCCCGCCTCGGCTTCCAAGTAGCTGGGACTACAGGCTGCCACACCTGACTAATTATTTTTAATTTTTTAGGTACGAAGGTCTCACTGTGTGGCCTAGGGTGGTATCGAGCTCCTGACCCTCACCAGGTCAGTCCTCCAGCATTGGCCTCCCACAGGCCAGGATTACAGGTGCCAACCACCCACACAGCTTACTTTACAAGTTGAAGCTTCTGTTAGTTCGATGTTAGAGCATTGTCAATAGACTAGTCTTCAGTCCTGGGGGAAAGGCATCCACCGACTTGCTAACTTTGGGCAACAGATTGCTGATTCGTAAGATGGGGTGGTTCTTTCCAGGTGTCACTTGGCAAATACTTGAAGGGCTGAAGAGCTGCCAGGGAAGTCCTTTTCTTTCCTTTTCTTTTTGAGTGGGAGCCTCACTCTGTCGCTCAGACTGGAGTGCAGTGGCCGCTCCCGGCCACCGCAGCCTCGACCTGCTGGGCTCCGGCGATCCTTCCGCCTCAGCCTTCCGAGTAGCCGGAACTACAGGTGTGTACTACCACGCCCAGCTAACTTTTGATCGATTGTAGAGACGAGGTCTTGTCAAGTTGCCCGGGTGAGTCTCGAACCCGCGGGTTCCGGCAATCCATTTGCCTGGGCCTCCCAAAGTGCTGGGATTACAGCCTGAGCCACCGAGCCTGGCCACAGGAAGTCCTTTTCAAAGTGACACCATGGCCAGGCTCGGTGGCTCAGGTTGTAATCCCAGCACTTTGGGAGGCCGAGGTGAGTGAATTGCCTGAGCCCGCAGGTTCGAGACCCGCCTGGGCAACTTGACAAGACCTCATCTCTACAACAAACCAAAAAATCAGCCGGGCGTGGTAGCGCATGCCTGTAATTCCGGCTACTCGGAAGGCTGAGGCGGAAGGATCGCCGGAGCCCGGCAGGTCGAGACTGCGGTGGCCGGGAGCAGCCACTGCCCTCCGGTCTGGGCAACAGAGTGAGACTCCAACTCAAAAACAAAACAAAGTGACACCACTTTGTGGTCCAGCCAGGCTTTATTTACTCTTGCCTTGGTGTAGAGTGATAGTGTCCAGTTACCAAACACATAGCTGGTTAAAAGTCACGAGAAGCAAAATATGGCAAATTAACAAAAGAATTAACCATGGAAGGCTTGAGTATGAGGGCTCGTGAACAACTGGGTAGTAACATCTGTTGTCCACACTGTGGGGTGGCCATGAAGCCCTCCAAAGAAGCCTGCGGATAACCTGCTTCAGCTTTCTTTGAGTTTCTGTTATTTTCTAGAAAGACCACTTACCTGGAAGTAAGGATTCAACATTAAGTTGCTGAAATGAGTGAGGATGATGGTGAAAGACCTCGAAATCTACTGCCTCCTTGCAAATGGGCTTGGATTACTGCAATTTGCAAGAACGGCTTTCTGCTTCAAATTAGTCAGGAAAATTATCCTAGCCTCAGCCTTTCGAAAGGAAAATTCCACATATACTTGGTCCTGTGCCTACCTATGTCAGCTATGACACACGCACCCAGCCCTGTGGTTGCAAGAGAAGGCTCGGTCGATGCTTTGCAAACGGATGTGCTCGAATCTTTCCCTTGGGTAGCACTCAGCGTTTATCACGGACTCTTCCAAGCAAGATCTTCTGTACCAAAAGTCAAGAAACTTGAAATGTAGGTGTGCCTTTTCTGGAAGAAAACTGTGCTAAATATGCATCAAAATCCTTAAAAATGTCTTACTCCATTGTTGTTAGGCGGAACTCGTTGGGTGGCAAGAAACAGAAACCTGTTCGAAGCTACCTCAGGCCCAAGGGGAGAAAGTCCTGCAAGGGCTGTCCCTGTCCTTCCTGCAGCCTGGCCTCAGGCAACTGCGGGAAGTGGAGTATTCCTGTTCTCGCACGGTTCATGTCTGTTCTCGCGGTTTCAGCCGCCATCGCCCTTCCTCGTGCTGACTACCCTGCGGCCTCTTGCCTTGCACTTCCAGGCGACTGCCAGCCGTCTGCACGGGCATGGGTCACCAGCCCCTCAGACCCGCGTTGTGTGTGTCCAAGCCCTTCAAAGCCTCCCCAGAAATCTTTGCTTTCTGCTGACGCTTAGTTTCTGCTCTTCGTCTCGTTCTCCTCCAAGCTCCCAAGCGCCACACACGCCAGCTGTGCCCGACCTCTTCGTGGACCTTGGTCTTCAACCCGTGGTCCAGTTCCGTCAAGTATTTCTCTGTGACGTCTGGCATCGGTACCCGTCGAGGCCCACTGCAGCCATCCTGCTTGGGACCTGCCCTCTCCTGTCACAGCAGCACAGCCTCCTAACGGAGTCCCCCAGTCTCTGGTGGTCCTCCTGGGCTGTCCTCTTCTGGCGTAGTTTCTTTAAGAAAACTGTTCTGAGAATGGAGGCCCATGTGTAAGATGAATACAGTCTGGCAGCCCCTTCTCTAAAATCCAGCAACAACACCAACAGACGTTTCTTAGCCAGGCATGGTGGTGGGTGCCTCAGCAGGCAGTCCCAGCTACTCGGGAGGCTGAGGCGGGAGGATCACGTGAGGCCAGGAGTTTGAGGCTGTAACGTGTGATGATAACGCCTGGGAATAGCCACTATACTCTATCCTGGGCAATGCAGCAAGACCCCATCACTAAGAAAAAAGAAAGAAAGGAAAACCACACTGCTTTTCTCTAGCAGGAAATTAGATTGCACTTTCTTTGGCTGAGTGCCTGTTAATGCAGTTGGCTTGTGTGTAGAAGCCATTTTTTGGGAAAAGACTGTGTCTTAAACACTCCCTCTATGCAAGGCGAGTAAGAGCTGAGACTGAGAGAGGAAGGCAGATTTGTGTCGCCTTGCGCGGGCTTACTTTGGATGTGAGCTCATGGAAAGGATGGCTTGTCATGTCCACCTCTGACTCTCTCCACTAAAAAACCATGAAGATGATGACTATTTGGGGTCTTGCTAAGCACGTATGAGCAGGAATGAAGCCCGGTTATGATGGCATTTTGCTAGACGTGGCTCTGCTCGATGGCCCGATGTGTCTACATGCCCACACTGAGGCCCCCACGGCGCCGGCTGGAAAGAGAAGGAGCCTGGGGTCTCCCCCACTGGGCCCCCAATTCAGGCGGAACTCCAAGAACTCAGAAACTTCTAAATTCGACCCTGGCCGTCAGGTTTTTATGAAGGTATACTTTTCAAGTTAAGAGGAAATGATACATAATTTTTTTTACCAGTTTTATTGCCTTAGTTTCTAACTTTTAGATAATTCGGCATGGGGCATAGGACCCTCTGACTGTACTCTTGTTCTGGCCCCACAAATATCAGGGTTGCCTGCTGTGTATGTAGCAAACGCTCCTGAATGGGAGGAGGACACAGCGGTGGAGGCTTTCCCCGACACCCACACAGGAAGACTCTGACCGTCCTCCCGGTCTCTCTCCACACCTCCTGGTCTGGGCTCTGGCTGTCTCTGATCTCAGACGGTCTCACACTGTGAGTCAATCCCAATGCTCTTAACTTTCTGGGGCAGAGAATCTGCATGCCCACATGGCACTGTTTCCTCGACCTCGCTACCCAGAGTGTGGTTCGCAGGCCTGCAACGGGGGCACAACCTGGAAGCCCCTTGAAAACGCAGACTCTCAGCCCCTGGGAAACAGCATTCCCCAGTCCTCGGCGCCCTGGGGAACATCGCTGGGGAGTGCTGGCAGAGAGGCCTGGACACCACGGGCAGCCCTGAGGGAGGGACAGAGCAGCGAGAAACAAAGGGCTGGCCTTGGGCCTTGAGGAAGAAGAAGAACACAAGAGGAGGCGAGAAAGGCAGAAATGAAGCGAGGACGGTGGCAAAAGCTTGAGAGGCGTTTCCCCTGGGGGATCACGGCCACCCTGGTCTTGTCTGTCTCACTCCCCAGAGGCGGCGCGAGGACCCGAGGACAGCACTTGGCTTGGCAATGGCGAGGTGCAGTATGACCTCGGATGTGCTGAGGTGGGGCTCTGGCTCACAGGGACAGAGGGCGGGAGGAGGAGACCACAGAAATCTAGAGGAGGCGAGAGAATGGAGGAGTCTGTCCACTCTGGAGAAGAGAGGAAACAGGTAGGACACGGCCCCATCAGTTAAGTGACAAATGGCGACGGGAGGGGGGGTCGGCCCACCCAAGCAGCCAGAGTGATTTTCACGATGCAGAGAAAGCTGGTGGAGGGAGAGAACGCGGCCTGGAGGCCGAGGGGCAGCCCTGGTCCCTCCCAAGGCGCCATGACTGGCCCTCCCGAAACAGCCCAGGGCCATCCCCTGCGCCGCCTCGCGTCAGGCTTCAGGGTCCCCGGCTGGCTTCTGTCCAGCCCTCAGGGGTGGCCCCAGTTGAGCCACGAGGCGCCCCCAGAAGGCATTCCCCCTTCTCCGCCTCCTGGGCCAAGTCAGGACAGGCCCTTTTGGAGGAAGCTTGAACGGGAGACCCAGGGCAAGAGCCCTGCTCCTGGTGGCCGGTGCCACTGAGCGCGGGCCTCTCGGGCTCCACCACCCTCGCCGAAGATGCCAGGGTCGCCAGAGTCCTGGGGTGGTGGCAGCTCTCAGGGCAGACTCGGCCACTCCCACCCAGCGCTCTGGGCCCCCCTTCCTCTCACCTCCAGGTTCCAGCTCTGCTCCCCAGCTCGCCCTGTTGCCCTGCCCGGGCGCTCACCCGCCCGCCATCAGCCTCCCTCCCGACGGTCTTCCTGGACTGTGGGTGCACCACCTCCCCACAGCTGGCTTCAGATCTTATCTGAAACCAGGTCTTCCCAGGGCTTCCTCTGTGGGAAATGGCGGTTGGCGTTTTCCCGGCCCCCACGGAGTCACGCTCCGCTGTCTTCCTTGTAACCACGTCCAGCCAGCCGTATCCAGCTTGCTCTTGTGGTGGACTTTAATTTGGAGATCCTAATCGCCTACTGTGCACCCGGCACTTTTGTGACTACTTTGTGTATATGTGGCTTGTCTCTTTTAACCCAAATAAAAAACTTCTGGGCCAGGCATGGTGGCACACCCTTGTAGTCCCAGCTACTTGGGAGGCTGAGGCAGGAGGATCGCCTGGGCCTAGGAGGGGCTGCTGTGAGCATGATCTTGGTGATCATATCACTACCCTCCAGCCTGGGCGACAGAGTGAGACCCCGACTCAAAAAAATAAAATAAAGAAAGCCGGGCTCAGTGGCTCTGCCTGTAATCCCGTACCTTGGGAGGCCGAGGTGAGTGGATTGCCTGAGCACGTGGGTTCAAGACCTGCCCGGGCAGCTTGGCGAGACCCCATCTCTACAATAAATCAAAAATTAGCCGGGTGTGGTAGCGCGCGCCTGTAGTTCCAGCTACTTGGAAGGCCGAGGTGGAAGGATCACCGGAGCCCGGCAGGTCGAGGCTGCGGTGGCCAGGAGCGGCCGCTGCACTCCAGTGTGGGCGACGGAGTGAAACTCCAACTCAAAAAATAAAATAAAATAAAATAAAATAAAATAAAATAAAATAAAAACTTCTGAAGTCATTTATCTAGAATTACGATCCCTATTTTACATATGTAGAAACTGAGGCACAGGCACTCATTTGTTGGCATCACAATCTGCTAATGGTGGTGCTGGGACCCGGATGCGGCGGCCTAGTCCCCCCCGCAGTCCACGGTGCCTTCCACTTTCTTCTAAGATCGTGACTATTGGCCTTGTCAGGTGATCGTGCTGCCTTGGGATTGTCTGTTGACACGTTATCCTCACCAGACTGCAAATGCACACTTCCCCGGGGCAGAGAGAACGTCTTCCTATCCTTGTGGCCCCTGACATGTCATGGCGTGATCCTCGCTGAAGAACCTGCTAATGCTTCTTAACTGTGCTGCCTATCCTGCCTAGAATGGACAGCTGGAGCAGGAATTTGGAGACTGTCTTGCAGCAAGCTCCCAAGTCATGAAGACAGAAACCATTCCTCCCCTAGGCTGCACCACCCACCAGCCTCTTTTTTTTTTTTGAGTCGGAGTCTCACTCGGTCGCCCAGGCTGGAGTGCAGCGGCCGCTCCCGGCCACCGCAGCCTCGCCTGCTGGGCTCCGGCGATCCTTCCGCCTCAGCCTTCTGAGTAGCCGGAATTACAGGCATGCACTACCATGCCCGGCTAGTTTTTGATTTATTGTAGAGATGAGGTCTCGCCAAGTTGTCTGGGTGGGTCTTGAACCCAGCGACTCAGGCAGTTCTCTCGCCGGGGCCTCCCAAAGTGCCGAGATTACAGGCTGAGCCACCAAGCCTGGCTTTCTTTTTTTTTTTGAGTTGGAGTCTCACTCTTGTCATTCAGGCTGGAGTGCAGCGGCATGCTCATGGCCACCACAGTCTCCACCTGCTGGACTTAGGCGCTCCTTCCACCTCAGCCTTCCAAGTAGCTAGAGTTACAGACACACGCCACCATGTGTGTCTGGCTAGTTTCTGTGGTTTATTGTAGAGACAAGGTCTCACCAAGTTGCCCAGGCTGGTCTCGAACCTGTGGGCTTGGACAATCCTCTTGCCTCCGCTTCCCACAGTGCTGGGATTACAAGCTGATCCACCGCACCCGGCCACCAGCCTCTTCTTGATGAACACGGACAAAAAGACATGCACTTCAAAAGAAAAAGGAGTTCCGGCTGAGCGTGGTGGCTCATGCTGTCATCCCAGCAATTTGGGAGGTTGAGGCGGGAGGATCCCTCGAGACCAGGCGTTTCAGACCAGTCTGGGCATCATACATCGCCACAAAAAAATAAAAATAGCTGGGTCGAATGGGGAGGCACCCCTTATATGGGGAGACACCCTTTATCAACAAGGGTGCCTGAACGAAGCATATTTGTGTACCTAACCCTTAACTGTACCCCACAATATCATAATAAAAAATATTGATTAAAATAAAATTTAAAAATAGCTGGGTCTGGTGGCACGCACCTGTACTGTAGTCCCAGCTGCTCAGGCTGAAGCAGGAGGCAGGAGGATCTTTCGAGTTGGAGGCTGCAGTGAGCTATGATGGAGCCACTTCAGTCTGGGTGACAGAGTGAGACCCTGTCTCTAAAAAAAATAAAAAGTAAGAAAGCGGGAATTCTGCCTCGGGGAGGGTGGCCCTGGGATTGGCGTGGTTGTGCTTTGGCCCCACGGTAAATGGGCATTAGGGGAGAGAACTGCGTTTGGATTCCTGCGCTGCCGCCTGTGAGTTGAGCCTCTGGCAAGTGCCTGACCCTGCAGAGTTTCTGCTTCCTCACTTGTCAAACACCATCTTCACAAAGAGGTTTTGAGGGTGAGGCCAGGCACGGCAAGGGTTCAGCAGATACTTGTTTCTTGCGCAGCGCTCAACACATTCTAGCTATTGTGTCTGCAGGTTTGTTTCTCATTTTCTGCCTCACCTACTAGATAAGCTTGATGGGACAGGGTCTTGTTCCTTGTCGTGTCCCGGTGTCTAGCTCAGTGTCTGGCGCAGGATGAGTGAATGAATGAATGAATGAATGAGTGTGCATCGAGTTGCATACTGTGTTGGCACCCTGGTTTGAGAATCCAGAGTCTGAGTTTTATTCCTGTCTCTAACACAGATGTATTCTGTGAGCTTCAGCAAAGCACTTTTTCCCTGTCTCTGGTTTCCTAACCATGAGGTGAAAGAAATTTAACACCTTCTTAATAGGGATGCTATTAGGACCTAGGTGTAATGTGCCCAAAGTACCTAAAGTTTCTTAGATGAAAGTTTCTATTAAAAATAGAAGATTGCCGGGCTGGGTGGCTCAGCCTGTAATCCCAGCGCTTTGGGAGGCCGAGGTGAGCAGATTGCCTGAGTCCGCGGGTTCGAGACCCGCCTGGGCCACTTGGCGAGACCTCATCTCTACAATAAATCAAAAATCAGCCGGGCATGGTAGTGCGCGCCTGTAGTTCCAGCTACTGGAAGGCTGAGGCGGAAGGATCGCTGGAGCCCGGCAGGTCGAGGCTGCGGTGGCTGGGAGCGGCCACTGCACTCCAGTCTGGGCGACAGAGTGAGACTCTGACTCAAAAAAAAAAAAAAAATAGAAGATTAACCCCAGGAAGTGCCTAGATTTTCCTCCCAAATATATAATAACTGGCAAGTTCGGCTTTTGCTTTTTCTGGCTCTGGTCGGAAGGAGATTGGGCGCTCCTGCAAGAGCTGATCCTGTCTGGTCACTGTCTATTGATATGGGAACATAACTAACATTCATGAAATGTCGCTTTCCTGATCTGGTTTCTACTTTATGACGTTTTCAAAAGAACTTATTCATAGCCTTTCACAGATTTTTTTAGCCCAATCATTCCTCTAGAGACCCACAGAAGCACCCTGTGGCAGGGAGTTCAGTGGGCTTTGTGCAAGGCGACAGCCGTAGGTCCCGGACCAGCAGGAAGGAGGTGGGAAAGAGATGGGCAGGGGAGCTCTCCGGGGACTGCTCGCCCACGGGTGTGCACACAGCCACCTGGGCAATCACAGTGGGCTTCCTGGAGTCGTTCAGCGGTGCCTGGAGCTGCTTGGCCGCTGTCCTGATGCAGCAGTCAGTGCTCACAGCCTGCTTCCTGCTGTGCAGGTGGCCATGGAAGCGACCACGGTGCAGCAGAGAGGGGATGTGGTAAAGGTCAGTGAGGTGACCGTGGAAACAGACCTGCAGGAACTGGAGGATTTGGGCAGGTGGTGCCGAGCCAGAGGCACGGGGGTAGGGGTGTGGGTAGACAGATGCCCAAGGCTTTGAGGATCTGACTCTCCTGCTGAGGGCCTGCGAAGGCTGGGGGAGCTGCAGCCTGAACCACAGAAAGGGAGACGCCTAGCCAGGGGGTCTGGGAAGGGGCGGCAGAGGCACGCAGGGTGGCTTGAGAGGGGGCGGCCTGGAGGTGGGAGCCCAGGCACGCCAGGGTGCACAGTGGGACCTGGGTCATGCTGGTCGCGAGGAAAAGGGAAAAAAGGGATGAGCCGTATGTGGAGGCCCTTGAGAGGGGGCGGCCTGGAGGTGGGAGCCCAGGCACGCCAGGGTGCACAGTGGGACCTGGGTCATGCTGGTCGCGTGGAAAAGGGAAAAAAGGGATGAGCCGTATCTGGAGGCCCCCTGCAAACCTGCTGTAACCTGATTTGGGGGCCAAGTTAGTGGCTGGAGTCCCTCCTCTCTCCACCTCTCATTCAAATCATGTTTTAAAAATGTATTAAATTAGCCGGTGTGGTGGCGTGCACGTGTAACCCCAGCTATCCAGGGGACTAGGGTGGGAGGCTCAACGGAGCCAAGAGATCGAGGCCGCAGTGCGCTGTGATCATGCGACTGCACTCCAGCTTGGGTGACAGACACCCGGTCTCTACGAAAAAGCAGATGTATTTATCGAGGACTCCCCCGAGGCACTGGCCGGCAGCTTCCGTTTACTCCAAGGCAGGAGCATCAGAACAGGCAGGGCTGTCTTCCTACCACGCTTGGCTTGCAGAAACTCCACAGGCAAGTGCTTTCACTTTTCCGTATTCGTTTCCGTTCTTCAGAGCATCTTTGTATTTTGATCGTATTTCAGGCTAACGGTATTCAAGGACATAAATTCAATCCAAGGAGGGACAGTCGTAGAGTGAACAGGCTAAGATCCCTGTAAGTCAGCCTTTTGAATCGCCTGATGTTTTAAGCAAGTCCCCGAACCTTGGCTGCTGATGAGAGAGGGAGCGGAACAAACCGGCTCAGGCCTCTTGTCAAGCAGATGGATCTGGCGGATTCCAGGACACCCCCCAAGGGAGCCAGGAACAGCCATCTGTGGGGCTCAGAGCAGCGACACTCGCAAGCCAGGGCCCAGAGCCCACTTCACAAATGTCAGGGCAGCCTGAGGAGAAGATGGAAGGAAGGAGGGTGCGGGCCGCATCTGGGAGTGTTTGGAAGTTGGGGACAGACCACTGAGAAGGGGAAAGAGAGGACTTCCCTTTACTTCTCGATCAATAAAAAAACATCGCCCCATACTTGAAGAGCCTCCTCTCCACTGGCCGCTTTTATCTCCCTCATCCTCCCTAAAATTAAGCCAAAGACTTCCAGAAGTTTGAAGCCATCTCTACGTGTGTAAAGTCAAACTGCGGGTATTATTCTTCTCAGGACACCCAAATCTATATGAGAAATGATGAAGCAGTGGTCCCCAACCCCTAGGCCGGCGTCTGTAAATAGCTCCAGAAGCAGTTTCTCTTTCCGATTTCCCTTCGCCTGGAATTCCTTCCCCATCATCTCCAACTACAGTAGTCCCCGACTTCAGTGCCCCTCCTCCAGGAAGTCCTCAGGGTCACCTCCATTCAAAACCTCTCCTCCTGGGAGATGAGGGCAGGCACAAAAGAGACAGGTTGCATCCTTTATAGCCGCGTGTGGCCTGTTAGAAACCAGGCCTCACAGCAGGAGGTGAGCCCGGGTGAGCTCTGCCTTCCGTCCGCTCAGCGCAGCCTGCCCACGGTTTGGGCTTTTTTTTCTGAGTCGCGGTCTCACTCCGTTGCCCAGGCTGGAGTGCAGTGGCACACTCACGGCCATTCAGCTTCAACCTGCGGGGCTCTGGCGATCCTTCTGCCTCAGCCTTCCAAGTAGACAGAACTACTGGCGCGCACTACCATGCCCGGCTAATTCTTTTTTTGATTTATCGTAGAGACGAGGTCTCACTAAGTTGCCCGGGCGGGTCTCGAACCCGCGGGTCAGGCAACCCACTCTCCTCGGCCTCCCACTGTGCTGGGATTACAGGCTGAGCCACGGAGCCAGCCTGCCCATTGTTTTATTTACCACTTCCATCCACGCCCCCCCTTTTGAACAGGAGTTGTACAATTATTTTATTATGTATCACAGTGTAATAACAATAGAAATAAAGAGCACAACAAACGTCACGCACGTGAATCGTCCCGCAACCCTCCTCCACCCCGTCATGGAAACACAGTCTTCCAGGAAACCGTCCCTGGTTCCAAAAACGTTGGGGAGCGCGGCTATAAAGGATACAACCTGTCTCTTTTGTGCCTGCCCTCATCTCCCAGGAGGAGAGGTTTTGAATGGAGGTGACCCTGAGGACTTCCTGGAGGAGGGGCATTGAAGTCGGGGACTACTGTAGTTGGAGATGATGGGGTAGGAATTCTAGGTGAAGCGAAATAAGAAAGAGAAACTGTTTCTAGAGCTGTTTACAGGCCCACCTCATTTTATTGCACTTTGCTCTACTGTGCCTCGCAGATACTTTTTAAAAAATTTTTCTAACAAACTGAAGGTTTATGGCAACTCTGCATCAAGCTAGTCTATTGGCACCATTCTTCCAACAGCACATGCTCTCTTCATGTCTCTGTGTCAGCATTTTTTGGCAATAAAGTATGTTTTATATAAGGTATACACATTTTTAAAACGCAACGCTGCTGCACACTTAAGAAACTGCAGTCTCATGCAAACGTAGCTTGGATCTGCCCTGGGAGGCCGGGTGCGGTCGCCCACGTCAAAAAGTTAGCTGGGTGTGGTGGCACGTGCCTGTAGTTCCAGCTACTCAGGAGGCTAAGGCGGAAAGACCACCCGAGCCCAGGAGGTCTAGGCTGTGGCGCACCATGATGGTGCCACTGTGCTCTAGCCTAGGCGACAGAGTGAAACCCTGACCCCCCACCAAAAAAAGCAAAAAAAACAAAAAACAAAAAACTGGGAAACCACAAAACGTGTGACTCACTTTATGCGATATTTGCTTTATTGCAGTGGTCTGGAACTGAGCGTGAGGTATCTTTGAGGTTTGCTTGTGTATTTTTATAGAGGACCAATACTCTCAAAGGCTTGTCTAAATGCCTGTCTTTGGGCATGTACAAGGTGTGTATTGCTTTCGAGTAGTCTGTCAGCGCTTCTCACAGCGAAGTGAAGCCGGCCGTGTTTGCTAAGCACAGGCAGACAGAGAGAAGGGCCAGCTCTGGGCCTCCTGGGGGCCACGTGGCTCTGTCCACAGATCCTTCTGTTTCAGGCTGCCCACACAGTGTGCCCAGTGTCGCCTGACGCGGTGTCAGACCGCGGTGTCTCAGGGGAAACGATCCCTACAGTGGGAAAGGCAGCCCCAGAGTCAAAGCCCACTTTCTGCCGAGGCAGATCCGTGAAGCGTCGTGTTCCCTCTCTTGCCTCACCTTCCCTTGTCGGGGCCAGGGACACAGCTCTCCGTCAGGCCGGGACTCCCCAGAGCAGCCATGCCCTCATCCGTCCCCGTGCTCTCTGGGTGCTGGGTGAGAGAGAACAGTCCCGCTGCAGGCTGCATCAGGAAGAGCCGGGACAGACACAGGCACGAGTCACCGTCCTCAGGGAACCTGGACGCCAACAGACAGCCCTGCCTGGCTGAGACTGTGGGGAAGACCGCCCTGCCCAAGCTGTCTGGCGTGCGCCCCACTTCACCAGGAGGCCCAGCCACAGTTGGCACACCGTCGGGGCGGGTCCCTTGCTGTGAGAAGCAGGCCAGGACGCTGGCCCTGTGGCCTTTCTACGGTCTCCCAGGGCATCTCCATGGAGGAGAGCGGGCTCATCAATTATTTGCTTGGGACAGCAGTTCATCCGGCAGACACGTGTACTAAGAGCCTCCTGGCATTTGGCCGTGTGAGAGGCACTTTGGGACGGGAGCGGGTCCCGGCTTCTGCTGAGCCCTGAAACAGCCACCGATCAACGCCAAGGGACCTCACGTGTAGGCAGATGTGACAAACGCAGTGCATGACGGTGTCAGTGGACATCAAGTCCGAGGCTGGGGCCACCCGCGTGGGCTGGGGAGGGGCTTTCACATGTCACCTTGCACTCGCATTTGACGCGCGACCCTGGAACGCAGGTGTAGTTACCCCACCTCAGAGACGAAGAAACAGAGGCGCAGACGGGCGTTTAGTGGAAGGGTCTCGTGAGCCCCCCCGCTCTCTTGGCTTGCCTTTGTGGCAGGCAGGTGGCGAGGACAGCGCCCGCTTCCAGCCCCCCACCTTTGAGCACCCCCCACTTTCTCAGGGACACCCCGCTTCCTCTGGCACACCCTACTCCTTCCGGCACACCTCGCGTCTCGTCTCGGGGCTTTTCTCCAAAACCCTTGAATCTCAGCAGCCCCGGGCCTCCTAGAGGGGCCCCTGACAACCGTCAGCCGTGAGGCATGGGGCCAGTTCATAAAGGTCCTAGCCTCCCGTCCTCTGGGGGGGATAATTCTGAGGTTCCCCAAGGGTGCCCGTGTGACTGAGCCCCAGTGGCCCAGTGGTCACCGGCTCCACGGCACGCAATTGTTTCGTTTCCCTACTCCCCACTCCTTCCAGCTTTCCCAGACTTCCCAAGTAAACGACGCACATCTAAGTCCTTGTCACGGCCTCTGCTTTTAGGGGAGCCCAAAGGGAGATAACGGGCCAAGGAATTTGCTTAATGTCAAACAGCTGGGACGTGGCTGAGCCAGGACTTAAACCTACCTGGGGCTTGAGTCTCACAGAAGATTTCTGTTCCCTGAATGGCCTTGTCTCCCAGGAAGCGAAACCATTCAAGAGTGCTGAGTTTTGAGCCAGACCTTGAAGGAAGTGATGGTTATTACGGGCACGGCAGAAAGACACAGCACCCGGCGTAGCGTGAAAAGACCCAACCACAGGCACGGAGGACAGACTCAGAGGGCTTCGACCAGGACGACAAGAGGCAGGCTCCCTGGACCACAGCTGCTCGGAGGTGAGGGGAGGAGGCGACAGACGAGAGAACGGCTGCTCCACTCACAGAGTCACTGCAGCTACCAAGTTAGGAAATAACAGTGTCTGGGACACAACTAGGGGATGCAGGGCAGACGGTGGATTCGGGAGGCTGGGTGTCCTCCTGGCCTTACTTAGAACTGCTCACCAGGCCGTCCTGATTCCCCACAAAGCCCTGAGAAGCAGCCGGGACACAGAAACAAGTGTTCTGTTCTGAGGCGTCCTTGCCTGGGCTCAGGTCTGGTTACGTGTTCACGGGGCGCGAGACGGGCAGCAGCGCCGCGCATTCCAGGTTGGCGGGTCTCTAAGTTCTCCAGCCTGCAACCAGCATCCATCTGGAAACTTGTTAAAAACGGAAGTTCCTGATCCCCACTGGAGACCTGCCAAATCAGAAATTCTCAGGGGTGCCCAGGACCCTGACTGGAAAAGGTGACCCTACCGTGTACCAGCTGGGAAGCCCGGCTCCAGGAGCGGAGGCTGCTGCCACTGCCGTGTTCTGAGCAAGCCTTGTCTCATCCTGTGTGCTCAGTCCTGAAGTCCCTCCAGACAGCCTGTGGAAAAAGGGAAGGAAAACAGACATCGGTCAGTTCTTTGATAGCAGGTGCTCCTTAAAACATCAATGAAGCCAGGTGTGGTGGCTCACACCTGGAATCCTAGCACTTTGGGAGGCAGAGGCGAGAGGACTGCCTGAGCCAGGGGTTTGACACCAGCCTGGGCAACTTGGTGAGATCTCGTCTCTACAGTAAAAAAATTAGCTGGGCATGGTGGCACGCTCCTGTAGTTCCAGCCACTTGGAAGGCTGAGGTGGAAGGATTACCTGAGCCCAGCAGGTTGAGGTTGTGATCATGCCGTTGTTCTCCGGCCTGAGTGAGACTCAACTGCAGAAAAAAAGTCGATGAAACGTCTCACTGGAAAAACGTCGAACCAATGGAAAGCATCTGACGTAAGACCTCACAGCGCCTGCCGCAGGAGGGAGCCTCAGAAATGTCTGTTTTGTTCTAAGTCGGGAGGGAGGTTAAAGCCTGTGAGAATGTGGAAGCGTAAATGCCACAGAAACAAACCAAACGCCTAATTCATTACTTCAGATGACAAAGTTGACCTCTACTGGGAGACGCTTGTGAGACGCGAGAAGAATCAGTGCATTTCCCTGCTGATGTGCTCGGCGGACCTCCAGGCCACAGCAGACGGACAAGACGGTCGTCTGTCCTCCAGGGTTCTCAGGTTCAGCTCACACAGGGGTGGCAGCTTTCCTGCAGAGGCTGACGCGTCCTCCTTGAGACCAGCTGGCCTTGCTGCTCTGCTTGTGTTTCTTTCAATACATGTTTTTTTCCTTTTCTTTTTTTTTTAGGAGACAGGGCCTTGCTGTCACCCAGACTGGAGTGCAGTCGTGCGATCCCGGCTCACTATAGCCTCAGACTCTTGGGCGCAAGTGATCCTCCCTCCCCACTCTCCTGTCTAGCTGGAACTACAGACGTGTGCCACCACGTCCAGCTAATAATTTAAAAATATTTTTTGTAGAGACAGGGTCTTATTATGTTGCCCAGGTGGGTCTCAAACCCCCAGCCCCAAGTGATCCTCCTGCCTTAGCCTCCCAAAGCTCTGGGATCGACAGATCTTTTAAATGGGGTTGACCTGGGGAGAGGCGTTCCAGGGCCACAGCTGTTAGCCAAGATGTCAGATGTGTATGTAACGCGAATGTCTGTCATTACCTTGGGTATTGAGTCGTTACGCTGAAAAATTAGTGCTCCGCTTGACCGATGAGTGATTTGGAAGCCTTCATAAACTGGACCCCTAAACTCAGTTTATTATTATTACTATTAGTATTATTTCCAGTGATTAGCCTAACCTGACACCCATTATTCCATTGCCGGAGATTTAACAAAGGGCAAAGGAACCCCTTGTTGTGATCTCTATTCCATCTCAAACTATGAGAGGTGGTGGGGACAGTATCAGGGGAGTCTCTTCCTTTGATGCCTCAGTTTCCTTGTCTGTAAGGAGGGAAGGAGGGAATTAATAATGCAAACTCCAGAGCATTCATTCATTCATAACTTATTCAACAGTCACTGAGCTCTCTCTGAATCAGATATTACTGTTTACAACCGTAAACAAGACAGATAAGGTTCTTTCTATTGAGGAGCTGACATTCTGGTAGGGTCTCAAGCATACTGGTGAGAAAAATAACGGAAGTGGCATTTGCCAAGGAAGAACACCATAGCTCAAGACACCAGGGGCAGGCGGACTCAGTTGAAGCACTTGTTGCGTGGCCCTGATTTCTAAGAAAAAATTCCAGGAATTAATACTATGTTGCTTCAGTTCATTTTCTGCTGAATCCCCGAAACGGAGTAATTTTATAAAGAAAAAGAATGTCTTTCTTGTGGTCACGGAGGCTCAGAAGTCCAAGGCTGAGGGGCTGCAGCTGGTGAGGGCCTTCTTGTGGGCAGGGACTCTGCAGAGTCCTGAGGCTGCCCAGGGAATCCCACAGCTGGAGGGCTGAGCATGCTAGTCCAGGTCTCTTTTCTTATGAAGCCAGCAGTCCCACTCCCATGCCAGCCCCTTAATTCATTAACCCATGGATGGATGAATCCATTCATGTGGGCAGAGCCCTCGTGACCCATCACCTCCCAGAGGCCCCACCACTCAATCCCACCTCACTGGGGAATTAATTTCAACACGTATTTTGGAGAGGACGGTCAGACCACATCACATGTGAAGACTCGAGGTTGCTCTCAGAGACTGTGCCGAGCGTGCTCAGGCTCCAGAGAACCGAACCCATCTCGCGTGGGATCAACGGTGGGACTGGTCAGCACCGCGTCTGGCGAAATAACCCTGTTCTCACGCCCTTTCCAGCGCTCTCCATCGTGTCAGACATAAAAGCAGCAAATGCCTTGATTCAGGGTCGATGAATTAAGGGACGCTCTTCAGACCACTGTGAGGTTTTAAAGCATTTCAGTGAGTCAGGGACCATATGCGAGCCTGGCCGTTTTGTGAACGGACAGGCGACAAACCCAAATTCACAAAGAGAGTGTAGTGGCAGAAGAAACGCCCTGAGTTGTGGCAAAAAGGTGACTGGTTCCTCCATCATGGCAACTCACCTGCCCAGCCTGTGCCGAGTGGTCGGCAGGTTTGGACCAGATTCTTTTTTTTCTTTTGAGTCGGAGTCTCACTCTGTCGCCCAGACTGGAGTGCAGTGGCCGTTCCCAGTCACCGCAGCCTCGACCTGCTGGGCTCCGGCGATCCTTCCGCCTCAGCCTTATGAGTAGCCGGAATTACAGGGATAGGCTACCACGCCCAGCTGATTTTTTGATTTATTGTAGAGACGAGGTCTCGCTGCCCGGCGGGTCTCGAACCCGCGGGCTCGGGCAATCCACTCACCTCAGCCTCCCAAAGGCGTGGGATGACAGGCTGAGCCACCGCGCCCGGCTTGACCAGATGCTTAAGATGTTGTTACGGGCTGAATGTCTGTGTCCCCCAGAGTTCACCTCGACCCCCCATGCGATGGTATTAGAGGGTGAGGCCTTATGGAAGTAATTAGGCTCAGATGAGGTCATGAGAGGGGAGCCCTAAGAAGGGGATTCGGGACCTTCCTGGAGTCGGGAGAAGGCTGGCTTTGTGGCTCCTCCCGCCTCGTGAGGCTACAGCAGAAGCTGGCAGTTTGCAACCCAGAAGAGGGCCCTCGACAGAACGTGACCACACAGCACACTGGTCTCGACTTCCAGCCTCCAGAACTGTGAGAAATACAGATGTCTTGCTGAAGACACCCAGTCTACGATCCTTTGCTAAAACAGCCCAAATGGACTGAGACAGGAGCTGGGCACAAGGGCCGTCCCTCACTAGTTTAAGTCTTCGTGTCTTCGGACTGCTATAATGAAACACTGTCAGCCAGATGGCTTAGAAACAACAGGTCTCACAGACCTGGCGGCTGGGAAGTCTGAGATGAAGGTGCCGGCAGACTCAGCGTCTGGTACCACTACCATTCAGAGGTGGTGCCTTCTGATGGCACCTTCTCGCTGTACCTCCGTGACGGAGGGGCAAACAGGCTCCTTGGGTCTCTCCTAAGGGCACTAATTCCATTTGTGAGGGCTCTGCCCTCCTGACAGAATTACCTTCCAGAAGGCCTCACCTCCTGATAGCAGATAGCATCAATTTACCAGTTAGGACGTCAACATATACATTCTGAAGAGACATAAACATTTAGACCGTAGCACTTAATTAGATACAAGGGGGGACACCCCAAAATGGAACTTATTTATAAAAAATTATGTACTTAATTCTTACATGTTTAAACTTCAGTCACCTTCAAAGGACCGATGCAATACACGTATCCAGACCCTTTACCCACTGCTCAAAACAGTTTTGAACTCATCAATTTTGATGCCTTTTTGAGCTTCTGCCGTTTTTTGTTTCATGTCTTCCACACTGGCAACACATTTCCCGCTGAGGACTTTTCTGCATTTGAGGAAGCAAAAAAGTCTCTCGGTGAGACTGGGTGAACAGGGAGGGTGGAGCACGGGGCCATGCCGTTTGTTGGGCAAAACCTGCCGAACACTCAGCACAGGCTGGGCAGGTGAGTTGTCATGATGGTAGAACCAGTGGCCTGTTTGTCACAACATGGGACATTTCTTCTGCAAATCGTGACACAACCTTCTCAAAGCTTCCAGTTAAAAACTTTGATCATTTGATCCAGAGGGACAAATTTTGAGTGTACTACAACGGGTCCGCCCTCTAAGAGAATTCCAGGTTTGTTTTTTTTTTTATCCTCCCTCATATTTGGAGATGGCTATTTTTATTCCCCACCACCAGTGGTGTAAAGATAGATAGAAAATGTTTTAATTTCAGCCAAATCATCTGTCAGAGCCATTTAATTCCACAGAGTTTCTTCTTATAATCTGGAAGAACTTTTCTTTCAGTTATCCCTTATCCAGATCATGGACTTTACATACTATGGCCACTATTCCTAAATTATTTCATACTTACAAGCAACAATTCTTTTTGCAACTGCTTTGAAAACAGCATGGGGCCAAGTTTCTAACGGCACAGAACTCTTCCAATGTGAATTTCAAATCCAGCTCCATGTTAAATTTCAAGAATACATCTTTGAACATCACCCACATTACCAAACAAGGATTAGACGACAGAAGTCCGGGATTCAGGTCAGTGTACTGAGCCTAGATACCATCAACTTAAATAGAGTTCAATACCCCCCCAAAAACTCTTCTGGAGCTTATGGCTTCACAAATAATCCTCCACTTCCTGGGCAATCCTGCTTTTCCCTGCTTCAATACATTCATTATGTTGACAGCATTTCGATAATATCTGTTACTGTAGACTTTGCCACATTTATGACATTCCAAAAGTATTCTTAGGATTTCTGGGCCGGAAGATGATAAGGCCGTCTCACACCTAAAATAGAACTTGGCGAGTTATTTCTATTTTGGGATTCATGATTATCCAAACAAAGATCCTAAGGAGCAGCTGAAATGCAGCTTTGCTTTTCTCTTTTGGGGGGTTGTTTTAAAAGTGACCAGGTAATTCCCACCCGAGACCCGTTACAAGTCTTGTTCAAATCAGCCAGGCGGTCGAGTCACGGGACAGGGCGGAGTGGGGGTGCAGGGGCTCCGTGTAATTTTAGTGTTGTCGCCTGGAACACACTTCAAAATGACCCACCCTGGCCCCCACTGATGGGATGTCCCGCTCTGCCCGAGTGTGAAGACTCTCTCTCCTCTTCAGTCTGCGAACGCCGAGCTGCCAAGAGTTGGGCGATTTCCGAGGTTCCAAGGCCAGTCTGGCCATTTCGCGGGGGGCGCGGCGAAGTCGAAGGCCGCGGCCGCCCCCGCCTGAGTTCCTTCCACCAGGGCACGGCGCAGGGCCACCGGCTCTCCATCGACCCCCCCCGGGCCGCGAGGGGCGGCGGGGACTCACTTCCCGGGAACCGGCTCGCCCCGCGCCGTTCGGCCTCCCGGGCGGCGCCTCGGGCCTCCGCCCGCCCGGGCCCCGCGCGCCCCGCGGGCTGCACGCTGGCCCCGCGTCCCCGACGGCCCCAGGAAACAGAGAGGGCGGCTCACCGGGAAAGGGGCGAGAACCGAGGAAAAGGGGGTGAGCCGGCGGCCGCTCCCCAACCGCCCGGGCTCGATCGGGCACGCGGGAGCGCGCAGAAACTTTCCTTTGTCCGGCAGCGGCCACGTGGGGCCACGGCGGTCGCCGCCGGGGCTCGACGCGCCCACCCCGGGCCCCGGGCGCCGAGCGGGGGACGCGCCAGCCACGCCGGGCCGGCCGAGGGGGGCGCGCGGGGGCGGGGCGGGGCGGGCGCGGGGGAGGGGCGCGGAGAGCCGCCCGCCGAGTCGGGCCGGGCCGCCCGGCACATGCGCGCGCGGGGGGCGGGGCCGGCGGGGCGGGGGCGGGGCCGGAGGGCGGGGCCGGCGGGGCGGGGGCGGGGCCGGCGCGCGCGGAGGGGCGGGGCGCGCGCGGAGGGGCGGGCACGGCGCGGGGCGGGGCGCGCGCGGGCTCGGGCCGGCGGGGCATGGCGTCCATGGCGGCGGCGATCGCGGCCTCGCGCGCGGCGGTCATGAGCGGGAACCGGCCGCTGGACGAGCGGGAGCGGAAGCGCTTCACCTACTTCTCGTCGCTGAGCCCCATGGCCAGGAAGATCATGCAGGACAAGGAGAAGATCCGCGAGAAGTACGGGCCCGAGTGGGCGCGGCTGCCGCCCGCGCAGCAGGACGAGATCCTCGACCGGTGCCTGGTGGGGCGGCGCGCGCCGGCGGCCCGGGACCCCGCGGAGGCGGCCGAGCCCGCGCGCTTCCCCGGCCTGCGCGGGCCCACCGGCCAGAAGCTGGTGCGCTTCGGGGACGAGGTGGGTGGGCCGGCGGGGCTCCCCGCCCGCGCGGGGCTGGGGAGGCGAAGGCTGGCTAGGGCTGGGGGGCGGCGGCTCGGGGGCCGCGGGGGAGCCGTCGCGGGGGGGCGGGGTCGTCGAAGACCCTCCGCCTGGCCGCGCCGGATCCGGAGGCTGCCCCCGGGGGCCCACCGAGCGGGGAGCGCCGGGAACTGTGCGCCAGGGAGGGAAGCCGGGTTCCAGCCCGGCGCGGCTGCCCGGTCACCGCCCGGCCGTGGGAAGCGGACTGCTCAGAGCCTCAGTTTCCCCTCTGTAAGACGGGAATCCTCGCACTCGCCCCACGCCCGCCGGTGAAGGCGCTCGGCACAGGCCCTGTGTTACTGTTTGCAGTGAGCTGCGTGGGGAGAGGAAAGTTGCCGACCAGATCTCGAGGAGGTGAGGAGGGAAACCCGTCCATTGCCCAAGAGGCGCACAGCCTGTGTTTCGGGAGGGAGCACGGTGACCATGTTTTTCTACCAGAAAACTAAGGTATGATAAGCTTAGATGAGCTGCAACAAGCCTTGGCTGCACTGAAGGACATAGCTAGGTCTTCGAAACTCAGAAACTGCCAGAAAAAGCTCTGGGGTCCCTGTGCTCACCACAAAGGGCTGAGTGTTCTGTGCTGCCCAGAAACGTGGTCTTCTTTTTCTTGGAAATGCGTTTCACTGAAGCCTGTTTGGTGCCGTTAGAATTTGCAGTGGCGGTTTGGCCCTTCAGACTCAACTTTTGCCATTGAGATCCAAAATCAAAAGGAGCAGAACGTATAAAAATGAAAGCTGCTAGCTGTTGAGGCTGTTCGTCAGGCCGGAGGGAGGAGGCGCTGGGAGAGTTTTTCCAAGGAAGTTGTGGACTGTGGAAGGAATTCAAGTTAAGAAGGAGGTTTAAATCAGATTTTCAGGCTTGGGAGTGCTGAGAAACTTATTAATCCAAAATGCTTGTGGTTATAAACCCACTTGCGTGTGAGGGAAGTGCGAAATGACTGAAGTATGCTGCTTTGTTCTGGTGGAATTAAAAGGAAATTCTCCACTGGACTTTAAAGTCTGAGGGCTTTGCCAGGAAAAACAAGGGTGTGGCAAACTGGAGAGATGAAAATATAGGTTTTAAGATATATTCCTAGAGCTGAAACACTTCCAGTGGGAAAATGTGCATGTCTGTAAAGACATGTGTGCGGTGTCTGCGCTCAGACCTGGGTGGTGAAAAAACTGGCGGCACCTCTTTGGAAGAGCCGTGAATAAATAAATAGGAGAGGAGGTAAACTTGTAGGCACTTCCAGGTGTTGGAGAGTGACCATCATTTCCCCCAGCTTGGTGCCCGTTAAGAATATCTGACCCATTGCCATACAAGGGCCCAGAATGACAAGAGATGTAGCTGAGTTAATTTTCAACTCTGACTTCTTATCTGGTGCCAGACTGAGCTGTTTCTGAATTTGTGAGCCCTGTGTGTTTTAAAAGCAAGCATAACTGTGCCATGTAGTGGTACCTGCATGCTCTTCTAGGGAGCACACCACCTCTGTTTTTCAGAACGGAATCTCAACTTTGCAAGGCATACCTAGAGTATGGCCCAGAATGCCTGTGACCAGCCTCGGCACAGAGAGCAGAGGGGCAGGTAGACTCTGATTTTTGTATTTTTTTTATTTTTTGAGTTGGAGTCTCACTCTGTCGCCCAAACTGTAGTGCAGTGGCCACTCCCGGCCACTGCAGCCTCACCTGCTGGGCTCCGGCGATCCTTCCGCCTCAGCCTTCCGAGGTAGCCGGAATTATAGGCATGCGCTACCACGCCCGGCTGATTTTTTTGATTTATTGTAGAGATGAGGTCTCGCCTGCCCAGGCGGGCCTCGAACCCGCGGGCTCAGGCAACCCACTCACCTCAGCCTCCCAAAGGCGGGGGATTACAGGCTGAGCCACCGAGCCTGGCTTAGACTCTGATTTTTAAGAGGGGTCCATGGGAATGTGGCCCAGGGTGCAGTTTTGCCTGCAGTGTAGGCTAATAGCACTAGGGAGTTTGGATCCCATGTCCCCCACCACTGGGCCAAAGGTTGGTGCCAAAGTGGAGTCAGTGGTTTCTTTGTTGCCCCAGGAGATCATCCATGGAGGAGGGCCCGCTGCTAGGCACCAGGACAGGGCGAGGGACAGGCTAGGCTGCTGAACAGACTCTCCCCTCCAGTAAGTGGTCCCAGGTTTGTTCTAAAGAACCATAAGCCAGATTGAGTAGGGCCGCCTGTCCCTGCCCACTTGATCTGTCTTCTGATGTGGCCCCAGGGGCCTCCACAGCTCTTTCAGCTACCCAGAAGGATGCTGTTTCTTTGCGTAATACCCTCTCCCTCGTTGCCAGTAACAGTTTAAGACAGAGCATACACATGTAGCCTCTGGATGTGGTGACCATCTTATAATCACTTGTGTGTTGCAGGAACAAATGAACAGTTGATTTTATAGTGGTGATCGCCCTTCGTGGTGGCTCTGAGTGTGGTCAGGGACTTAGTTGACACCCCGAAGTTGCTTAAGCGTCCGACAGGTGCAGCAACGCGGCGTCTGTGTGTGTGTTTTCACCCTTGCCCTCCGGGTCCAGCCAGGCCCACATCCCCCGTTGCCTTGATGAAACCTAGTCCTTTCCAGGGAAGGTGGTCATTGCCTTCGAGTATTGAAGCTGTGAAGGGAACTATTCGTTTTTCAGTCCTTACGTCCTGGGGAATCAATTGAGGAAATATTTCTCAAGGCCTGTTGTATTAGAAACTAGGAGCCTCTAGCATAGGGCTCTTTGCTCCCTCCCCTCCCCCGTAATGTCTACCAACTCCTTTAAAAATCTCCTCCATGGTCCGGGCTCGGTGGCTCAGCCTGTAATCCCGCGCTTTGGGAGGCCGAGGTGAGTGAATTGCCTGAGCCCGCGGGTTCAAGACCCGCCTGGACAACTTGGCGAGACCTCATCTCTACAATAAGTCAAAAAATCAGCCGGGGGTGGTAGCGCATGCCTGTAATTCCGGCTACTCGGAAGGCTGAGGTGGAAGGATCGCCGGAGCCCTGCTGTCGAGGCTGCGGTGGCCGGGAGCGGCCACGCACTCCAGTCTGGGCGACAGAGTGAGACTCCAACTCAAAAAAAAAAAAAAAAATCTCCTCCAATGAACTTGCTATCTCAGTAAAAAAGTTCAGAAGCGCAGCTTCAACCAAGGCCACCAATCCCTGCACACCACCCCTCCACTGTCTTCCCCAGTCCCCTCCTGTGGAGAATCTGCAGGAGGAACGCTTGTTAATCAGTAAAGGGAGGGAAGCCCTGGCGCCCCAAGACCTGGGCTCTACTCCCGGCCATGCCAGCAGTGAGGCACTGCCCTCTCTTTTCTTTATTAATAAATTTTTTACTTTAGATATGTGGGGTACAGTTCAGGGTTGGGTATACAAATGTTCGTCATGCAGGTACCCTTGTTGAGGAGGTGTGCCCCCTCCCCTGGCAGTTTCCCACTACTACCAATCCCCTTCTTGTAGTATTACGATAATTGCTCAAGGTTATGAGTGGGAACATGTGATACTCAGTTCTTTGTTTCTGTGATAGATCACTGAGTATTACAGACTCTAACTCCATCCAAGTTGCTGTGAAGTTCATGATTTTATACTCCTTTATGGCTGCGTAGGATTCCATTGTGTATATGTAGCACACTTTAAAAATTCAGTCCTCTTTAGATGCACTGCCCCTCTTAAAGGGTAGTTTGTCCTTCTGCGAAGTCAGGGGCAGAACCAAGGGCACACAGAGTTTCTTTCACACTTGTTGGCCTGGCTTGGAGCAGACACAGACATTGGGGAAATGTCCTTTGGGTCGAGGGTTTTGATAAGGACGTGGGGTGCGTTTGCTCTAACAGCCTGACTTATCCCTTGCCTTGGGCCATGTTTCTCCCCCAGCTGCAAGGTTTGGGAAGGGCTTGCTTTGGAAGGTGAAAAGTTTTCCTTTTCGAAAAGGTTAGGGATCATCCCATTTGCCCTGCTGCTTCCTGTTTACTAAATAGAAAAAACACCCTGAATTGTTAGGAAGGTGTTGCTGCCTGCCCATACCCGATCTCCTTCCTGTCCACTGACTCGGCAGGATCTGAGTGTGCGGGTGAGAGCTGTGCTCTGGGCGATGTTCTTGGCTCCAAATAAGCCCCCAGCAATGACCGGAGATGGCGCGGGCAGCTGGTGCATCTAGTTTGCGTGGACTGACCTGCCTCTTCCCTCTCTGCATGAAGCAGGTAGGGCTGGGCAGGGATGATGTTTCCGTTTGCCATCCCCCCAGACCCTCAAGACCTTGGCACACCCAGCTGCTGTGAGAAGCCCCCTCTGCTGCCTGGATCCCTCCCTCCAGCAGGAACCTGGGGACTCACTCCTCTCAGCCTCTGCCTCCTGTTCTGAGGCCGAGTCTTGGCTCCCCTCTCTCCCAGACACCTGCTGCACTGCCAGAGGCCTCTGAAGACCCAGTGGCTTTCCTCATCGCGGGGGCAGCTGCTGCCGGCGTGGGGTCCCGTGTGGAGCTCACCCTGCCCAGCTGCCGTGTCCGCTCGGTGCTTGCAGGGTGCTCCGCGAAGGGCCGCCTCGCCTCTTCCTCCTCGGGGTCTGGCTCCTGCGGGCTTGGTGGCCTGGGCGCTGGCCAGCCTACGTGTTGGGTTTTAAAAAATAATTTATTGTATTGTAAAAGTCTAACCTGTACATTGTTGTTAAAAGTTTCAAGCCATGCCCTGTAAAGCAGCCAGTGGAATCAGTCGCTTCAGTGCTTCCGCAAGCATTAAATCACTCGGATTGGAGTTGGGCTGTGTGGCTTCTCGATGCAGGGCCCATGTGTAGCAGATGAGGTCTCCTCATCCCCTTCCCCTGCAGCGATTGGCCTTTTCTTTTTTCAGCCTTGGCAAGGAAAAGAAGGAACTTTGGGGGTTGCTTTCTGAGTGCTTTGGACTTGCTTTTTAAGGAAGGTGGGAGGTATGAATTGTGCCATCTGTCTGGCATGTCTGTGTATGCTTTAGAAAGGATGACAGGCTGGATGTGTTTCTTTGAGGCGCTCCACCTGGGGCTCTGCGCTGAGGTGCTGGGCGGCAGTCGAGAAGCGGCCCGCCCAGATCCAGTTCCACAGGCCGCGAGGGGAGGGCCACCAGGCCTGCCCCGCCGATCCCCTTGCAGATTGCTGATTCTGTGCCCTGAGCCGGCCTGGGGCCCTGGGAGCTGAGGCAGCGAGCGGAGTGCCGTTCCTCCCAAGCGCCCCTGCCTGCGGCCCAGTGGCAGCCGGAGAACTGGTTCAGCAAGAAAGTGAGATGACGTGGTCATTGTCACGCAGGGAGGGAAAGCAGGAAGCATGGCGACAGGTGTAGAGTCCTCTTTTCGTTGACAAGAGTCACTTTTATACCCTGAGCACGAGATGACCACAGTGGAAAAAATACCTTACTGGAAAAAATACCAATTTTTCCTACATGAGCGAGGGAATGAATGAATGAATGAAAGAAAGAATGAATGAAGGCCAGGCTTGTCTGTTTAGACTTCCTCCTCTTTCTCTTCCTTTCCTTAGAACTTCCTTCGCCCACTCTGTGTTCTGTCCCCATCCTGCGCTGGCAGGGAGTTTGCTTCTGCTGTGATCTGAGGCCGAGCTTCTGAATTTGTATTCCTTGGCGGAGCATGCCCAGTGGTTGAATCACAGCCGCTTTTCTGTCTGTAGAACTGCAGCTCTGTATTTCCAGTTTTGGAAACCCCCTTATCTCAGCAGAGTTAAAAATATGGCAAGTCAAAGGGAAAAGCATCGATTCCGTAAATATATAAACAATACCAAGAATAAGCAGCTGGTAAGCATATTTTAATCCTTCTTCCTTCGTCTTACCCTTTTTAAAAAAATAAACCTCCTTTTTAGAGCAGTTTCAGGTTCGCAGCAAAACAGAGCTGAAAGTGCAGAGCTGCCGTTCTCCCACACGCAGCCGCTCCCCCCCCCCGCTGCTGCGTCCCTGCCAGAGTGTCCGTCTGTTGCAGCTGATGAACCTACGCTGACATGTCGTCATCACCCGGAGTCCACCGTTTTCACTGGGGTTCACTCGAGGTGTTGTGCGTTCTGTGGGTTTTGGCAAACGTCTGACGACACGCGTCTACCTTGCTGGTGTCACGTAGACTAGTTTGACTTCCCTAAAAACCCTCTGCTCCACCTGTTCATCCCTCCCTCCCCCCAAGCCCTCACCCTGATTTTTTAACCCTGATAGTTTTGCCTTTCCAGAGTGTCACACATTTGGAGTCACACAGTCTGTGGTCTTTTCAGGTTGGCTTCTTTCACTCAGTAATAAGCATTTAAGCTTCTTTCTCCATGTCTTTTTTTTTTTTTTTTTTTTAGTTGGAGTCTCACTCTGTCACCCAGACTGGAGTGCAGTGGCCGCTTCCGGCCACCTCAGCCTCGACCTGCCGGGCTCCGGCGATCCTTCCGCCTCAGCCTTCCAAGTAGCCGGAACTACAGGCATGCGCTACCACGCCCGGCTGATTTTTTTTTATTTATTGTAGAGATGAGGTCTCGCTGCCCAGGTGGGTCTCGAACCCGCGGGCTCAGGCAATCCACTCACCTCAGCCTCCCAAAGGTGCGGGATCACAGGCTGAGCCACCGAGCCCGGCTCTCCATGTCTTTTTATGACTTTTTATTGTTGTAAGATATACATGACATAAAATGTGTCATTTAACTACTTTTAGTATAAAACTCCGTGGCATTTAGTACATCCACAGTGTTGTTTAACTGTCACCATTATCCATTTGTGGAACTTTTTCATTATTTGAAAATTAGACGATGTCCATTAAACAACAAAACCTTATACATATTAAACAATAACTCCTCATTTCTTCTGCCCCCCCCAGCCCCTGGTAACCTCTGTTCTGCTTCCTGTCTATTATTTTGCCTGCTCTAGAAACCTCATATAAGTGGAATCATATAGTATTTGTCTTTGAATCTGGCTCATTTCACTTAGCATAATGTCTTGGAGATTCATTTACGTTGTAGCATGTATCAGAATTTCCTTCCTTTTAAAAACGGAGTCACATTCCATTCTGTGGATAGACCACATTGTGTCTATCCATTTTTCTGTTAGTGGACACTTGGGTTGCTTCCACTTTTTGGCTGTGAGCCTTGGTGCATAAGTGCTCCTTTGAGCCCCTGCTTCCGGTTCTTGTGGAACCTAGAAATGAAATTGCTGGATCGGATGGTACTTCTATGTTTAATTTTTTGAGGAACTTTCAAACCGTTTTCCGTAGTTGCTGCACCATCTTACATTCCCACCAACAGTACACAGGGATGTCAGTTTCTCTGCAGTCTTGCCAACACTTGTTCTTTTCTGTTTTTTGATAATAGCCATCTCTATAGGTGTGAAGTATATAACCTTTGTTTGCAATACAATGTAATTAATTGCAAGCTTATATAATTTAATATTTAATAGTGGCTGTGTCTAACAATAGGTTCAAGAAATTCCTAAAAATTTCACAGCTCTGGTGAGTTGGTGCAAGCCTGCTCCAACACATCTCCAGTTGCAGCCTCCAAGAGTAAAAATGAGTTCTTGAGCGCTCTGGCATCCACTCTGTACCAACTAGTAAGGAAGTAAATGCTGGTGGTGTCATGCAAACATGTGTTCCGGTACTATGGGCAGAAGAGATATGTTCTTACTGTTTTGCAAATACCGTTTCCTTTAGGAGGTACACACTGAATTGGATGGACTTTTTTGGGTAAGCACGAGTGCAAGGACTGGACCGTAGAGGAGGGGACAGTTTTGTGTGAGTCTGTCCTGAAGTCCTTAGAGCCGCACTCCTCTGGCTGCCACCTCTGGCCTCTGATAACCGCTGAGTGCTCTGTGTTTCCCAGGGCTTTCCGAGCTGCCTGTCTGCCTTTTGACTTTCTCCTTTGGGATTTGGTGACCCGAGGTGTCTTTCCGTGCTGCACTCCAAAGAAGCGATTGTTTCCAGAGAGAATTAGTGTTGGATGTCTCTTCTGGACTTTGAGGATCGCTCTTGGCGGGGATAAAGCCCACTCCGTGTTGTCCTGCAGTCTAAGTAACAGATATGTTTTGCTGCAATTTCAGTCCTGGGCGCCGAGGAGGCGGGTGGTGGAGCCTTCCAAGGAACCCAAGAAAAAGCATATGTGATTGTCCCTAAAGCGCGGTGTCTGGGCTTTGCTTGCCTGCTGGTCACTGTGGGAGCAGAAGAAAGGCTAGCATCCAACAGCCTGGGGAGCCTGCTCTTGCGTCCGGCACTTTTTCTGGCTGGAGTGTGCAGCCGATGGCTAACATCAGAGCTTCCATCACATTTTTGTCTGCCATATTTATTTTTGTTAAGCGCTTTATTATTTTTTATGAGCTCAAAATTGCAGAAATCCAAGGAATCTGCCCCTTGACTTAGTTCTTGCTGGAGCAAGCAAAAGACACCAAGTTGAAGAGAAATCACAGTGTGACCCCCCCCAACTGTGACCCCTTAGAATTTCAGCTAATATGGGCTGCAACCACTGGCGATACGGCTCTCCCCGAGCTCCAGGCTCAATCTTTGTTTCTCAGAGTCTTGAACTGAGCCACTTTCCAAAGCCATTATTATTTTAGTCTTTACATATTCCAAAGGGACTCAAGTTGCATAATGAATATTGAAAAACGATCATATCACATGATGGGGAGGCCGGCTCCAGTGCCCTGCCTGTGGCCAGTGCTCCTGTCCCATAGGGCTCCGTGCACTTGCTGTCCACCAGAATGGGGTGTCCTGTTCTGGATGGAAGGAGCACCTTTGCCAACTGGTTTCCATTTGCCTTTTCACAAAGGTCCAAGTCTAAAGTACACAATATTTACACTCCATCAGCCTCCTTTATTTTTCCCATCTGAAAACAAAGCCCTTCTGGTTTTATTTCTTCTGAAAGGAACTTAGTGGGTCCTGAGATCATAGGCTTTTGGGGGCTTCGGGGTCAATTGCCCCCCAACATTCACACAGATGTACGCACACCTGGAACCCCCACAACTGAAGGCTGGCCCTCCACCTCCGCCGGGAGGCGTCTGGTCACAGAGCCTGTGAACGCACGTTCCTCCAGGCGGCCATTTCCATCTGTGGAGGAACAGAATTTGTGCTTTGGGAAGTAACTTGGGTTTAGCTGAGATTCTAGGTGAAAGGCTGTGGTTTCTTGCGTTTTGAAAGTCTTACTTGACAGCCGTGATGAGAAGCCGTGGTCGCCACCAAACACCGCGCGTGAGAGTGGCGCGATGTTCTGCGGTGGGGACCATCCCGCCACACGGCGAGCAGGTGCGCACACTGTGTGGGTCTCTGCGCTGACGGATGCCCTTCCTGCAGCCGCACTCGGTTTCTAGAGCCCCCTCACTTCTGCGGGTCTCAGTGTTTACAACTAGCATCCTTGCTAGTTTCTCCTGATACAAACACACGTAGTCCTTTCATGCACACTCATGGGGAAATAAAGGCCCGCGTTCTGGCCTTCTGACGGCTTCTCTTCATGTCTGCCTGCCTTTTCTCAGACGCGTGGGAACTATCGGAGCGCTCGAGGCACCGTCGCCACTGCACAGCGTCCCCAGTGGCTGGACGCAGAGCCGGGTCCCCACCCTGCAGGGCGCTGCCCCTTCTGGGGTCTGGAGCCGGCGGAGCCTGGGACCCACACTGGGAAGTCTTTGGGGACGGAGAGGAAGATCAGCCTGTGGGAGGATCCGGGCTGGCTGGAACGGAGTCAGTGACCGTCCGCGACACGTGGCCCTGAGTCTTCCAGGTGCTGGGGGGGAGTTGTGCGGGGAGACTCCGCTCCGGTGCCTCTGTCCTCCGGCGTCGGCCCCATGTCGGGCGCGCTGCCGTCACCACACAGTTCCTCCCAGTCCCCACTTCTTGGGAGCCGGCCCGCAGCCGCCCGCCCCCATTGCCTTCGACATCAGAGTTCACAGGCTGACCTCCCACCAGCTGTTCACCTTGCGGGGCGGGGGGTGGTCTGCACAGGGACGTTCTGGGGCCTGGAAGGCTGCCGCGTGCACAGGACGTATCGGCGAGGCCCCCCTGGGATGGGCCCTGTGCCTGCCCAGGTCTGAGGCCAAGCTGGGGTGGAGTGGACTGTCAGGCTGATAAAGCAGGGGCCGTGGGCAGAACTAGTTTACCCCGTGGAACTTGGGGGAG
This sequence comes from Cephalopachus bancanus, assembly GCA_027257055.1. Lineage (NCBI taxonomy): Eukaryota > Metazoa > Chordata > Mammalia > Primates > Tarsiidae > Cephalopachus > Cephalopachus bancanus. The sequence continues at coordinate 616,564 of JAPVLO010000484.1, forward strand.
CCTGGTCACTTGACTCTGGGGACAGGAGTGCCTCTGGGTAGGGAGAAGACATTTACCTGGGGGAATTTGCAGAAGGACATAATGACCTGGGCTTCGTTTTGGAGGCGGGAGAGGGATGGGAGAGAGCTGGATGTGGTCGTGTTAATGTCAGTCTCAGTGTCACATATTTTATCTCACTGTAGTCTGTGTCACTCGTGCGTCTCGATTTTTGATTCGGAAACTGGTTCTCAGCAGAAGCTGGGTTCAGCTGAGGCAGTTGCTAGCGCAGGAATAACTGTGGGGGTCGTGAGGCAAGGAAAGGGGCTTCCTGGCTCCCTGTTCAGGCCGGTGAACACAGCAGGCTGGATTCAAGGTCAGATTGCAGGGCTTGTCCTCCAGGGCTCCCTGTACCGAGTTCGGCTGGGTGGGGGGGGGGTGATTTCAGAGTTCTCGTTATAACTAATCACGTGCGCCAGATTGGCATTTCCTCATTGATTCTGCCGATCGAAGCTTTCCAGGTCCCCAGTTGGCTTATGGGGGAGGAAGGAGCCAGATGTGTTGGCGTTGACTGGAAGATCTGGCCTGGTCTTCTTTCCCCAGGTTCCCTCGTTTGACCACTTTATTTTATTTTATTTTTGAGTTGGAGTCTCACTCGGTCGCTCAGACTGGAGGGCAGCGGCCGCTCCCAGCCACCACAGCCTCGACCCCCCGGGCTCCGGCGATCCTTCCGAGTAGCCGGAACTACAGGCGCGCGCTACCACGCCCGGCTGATTTTTTGATTTAGTGTAGCGATGAGGTCTCGCCAAGTTGCCCAGGTGGGTCTCGAACCCGCGGGTTCAGGCCATCCACTTACCTCAGCCTCCCAAAGCGCGGGATGACAGGCGAGGCGCCGAGCCCGGCTCGTTTGACCGTTTGAGCGGCACTGCGGGGGCCGTGCCAGTTGAGGAAACTGAGGCTCCGAAAGGCGAGTCGCCTTTCCTTGGCCCCACGGCCAGTCCGCGGTGGGCGTAGGAGGATCCCGTTGCTGCCGAGACCCTCAAGCCCCATTCCGTCTCCACCCCGCTTCTCTGCCTGGCTCCACCGGGGGCCTTGCCGGCGTCCCTTCGGCTTTCTGTTGCGCCTGGCTGGAGGCGTCAGGAGGAAATCCTGCCGAGGTGGTCAGCACATCCTGTGCGGAGAGCCAGAACCTCGGGCTTGTGAGAGCCGGGAGTTGGGCCTCCTCAAGCGTTGGTTCTCCATGGCCCTGGGTGGATATTTGCACGGGGTGTGTTTGGGTCTGGCTTTCCGACTTATTCTCGCTTTTTTGTTTCAGGATATAACTTGGCAAGATGAGCACTCTGCCCCTTTCTCCTGGGAAACAAGGGTAAGTTGGATTAAATTTAGACGTATTTGTCCTTTTCAAAAGAATCGAGTAGTCGTGTATTTTTCTTTCAGCATTTGATGGGCTCGGAAGACAGCGGCCCTCGCTGCCGGGCTGCAGGGGACGTGCCTGTTGCCGCTAGAAAAGGGAGGATGGGGGAGCGTGGTGAGGCGCTAGGAAACTGCTGTGTGTGGTTTGCCAGCAGAATTCCAAGGAGTACTTGGCACCGTCGGCCAGGGCTCCATGGCACCCATGACGCCCAGGGACGGGCGCTCACGACCCCCAGCTGGCCGGGCGTCGGCCCTGTCATGAAGCCCGTTCTTCGCCTCTGCCCCGGCCCTCGGTACCGTGGTGAGAGGGACCCTGTCAAGTCAGAGCCCTGAGCCACTGGGGGGTGACACCAGCCAGTCGCTCTCCATAGACCGTATTGAGCGACACAGCCCATCTGGGGCCACTGGCTCTGGCCGCCGAGCCGTTCATTGATGTCATCATCATCATCGTCGTTGTCTCCAGAGTTGCCTGAGAGCATCAGGCGTCGCTGCTTTTAATGCATTCTCTTCCCCTCCCGAGTGCCCCAGGAGAGGTGCGTGCAGAAGCGGCAAGATGCCTAAAAGGCAGGTGTGTCTCACCCCAGGAGAAGAAGAACGTTCGGCACTGTGTGTTGGAGGTTCCTTCCCTCTTGGGGGAGTGCTGCAGATGGAGTCGACTGCGGGCCGAGAACAGGCCTGAGACGGGTGGTCAGACTGGGGCTCTCGAATGCTGGTTCTTGGAGGGGCTGGGGCTGGGTTTTCCCCTAGTCCACGCAGTTGCCCATCAGAGCCCCCTCACCCAGCAGACGCCGGCGTCCAGGAAACCTGTGGGGAGGGTGGATTAGGGCGGGCCACAGAGACCCTGCGGGACCTCCCGTGGGCAACTCTGTCTTGACATGAAATGTGGCACTGGGGTTCCGATGGGCCAGGACAGCCGGCTCTGTCCCCTGCGCACAGGCAGCAGGTAGCAGGCAGTTGCTGACTGCCCTAGGTGAAGTGAGCTGGCCTCAGGACAGGGGAACAGAGGGCAGTTGACAGGATTCTTGGGTAAGACTAAGAGGTGGCTTTGGGGGAATGTATGGCATTGATTCAGTCTCCCTGGGGATCTGGGCACAGTTGAAGGGGTAACCAAGGCTGTGTTGGGAGAGGGCGTAATATTGAGGAATGGCCTGGAATGAACAGCAACCCCCAAATCCTGCTGGATCCTGGGTCTGCTGACATCGCAGAGGAAGTTGTTGGTGGGTAGAAAGTACATCATTTTGTGGGCGTTCAGCCAAGGCCCCCAATATTACTCTTCTCTGACCCCCCAAAATGAGTTGTTATGAGGAACACTCATCCTTTCTTTTTTTTTTTTGAAGTTGGAGTCTCCCTCTGTCGCCCAGACTGGAGTGCAGTGGCCGCTCCCAGCCGCCGTAGCCTCGACCCGCTGGGCTCCGGTGATCCTTCAGCCTCAGCCTTCCAAATAGCTGGAACTACAGGCGCACGCTACCACGCCCGGCTAATTTTTTGAATTATTGTAGAGATGAGGTCTCGCCAAGTTGCCCAGACGGGTCTCGAACCCATGGATTCAGGCAATCCACTCACTTCACCCTCCCAAAGCGCAGAGTTACAGGCTGAGCCACCGAGCCCAGCTAGAGGAGCACTCATCCTATAGATGATGTCACACAGTAACAGGCAGACAGGCCCTCTGTGTGTTGGAATTGAACAGCCTTAGGCGTGGTGGGCCAGAAAGCTGTGGAGATTTTCCTTGCTGGGCTCTGGGTATGATGATGTCACAGTGATGGGGCACAGCACAGTCAAAAATAGTGAAAAATGTCCTAAGCTCATCCTGGGCCCCAGGGGAATGTCTGCTCTCAGAAGAATTTACCTTGTTAAATGTTTCCAAGCCAGCTATTTGTGGGATGGGACATTTCATCTATTATTAACTTGGTGCAAATGACATTCTGGGACAAGGTGGTTCTGCTCCAGGCGTGGCCTTGGTACAGGCACAGCCGCTGGGGCCAGCACGGGAAACAGGTGCCTGGAAAGGTCTCAAGAGCAGAGAGGGTAAGCACAGTCTGCTTGGGTCACCCAAGTGCTGTGCTCATGGTCCCCAGGTGCCAGCGGCTCTGGTCCCTCAGTCACCAGTGTACCGTGGGGACAGCATGCTGAAAGCAAGGTAAAGTGTGCCACCCGTTGTAACTCGCAGCCTTTTAGTAAGCGGTGTGGTCCTTGTGGCCCCGTGCTGTGTTCCCATGCGGTGAGGGTACCCGTTTAATTCACACACTGTCGGCTCACTCTGTGTCCGCTCCTCCCCGTGTGATCTCTCAAGGCAGGCACTGCGGTTCAGCGTTAGGCTCTTCCAGAGAGCAGAGGGGCTTGTCCTGACTTTCCCTTCGCTGTCAGTGCAGGTTTTAGAAAAAACCCCACTTACTCTTCTTGAGCCTTGACGGGAATGCTTGTCTCCTTGCTTCTAAGGATCTGCCAAACTCTTCTCAGGACTCAAAGACCTGAGAACTTCATTGGGGAGCTGAAATCAAGAGGTGGCTGTCGAGTCCTCAATCCCCAACTGCAAGACTGAAGATTCAGACCCATTTCTTGCTGTTCCTCACTCTGTCTATTATCTATCAATGCATAGCCAAGTACCTGGCCAGGCATGGTGGTTCACACTTGTAATCCCAGTGCTTTGGGAGGCCGAGGTGGGAGGATTGCTTGAGACTAGGAGTTTGAGGCCAGCCTGGAAGACACAGTGAGACCCTGTCTCTACAAAAAAAAAAAAGGCTAGAAAAAAATTAAGGTAGTGTGGCAGTGCACATCTGTAGTCCCAGCTACTCCGAGTACTGAGGCAGGAGGATCACTGGAGCCCGGGAGGTTATGGCTGCTTCTGTGACGGCACCACTGCACTCCAGCCTGGGTGACAGAGCAAGACCCTGTCCTGGAAAAAACAAAACAGAGCACCTCATTTAACGGCTTGGAACAACATTTTTGTGCTCATGGTCCTGTGGGGCAGTGGTCTGAGAAGGGCTCAGCTGGGCTGTTCTTCTGTTCTTCTGGCCAGAGATCACTCACCTGTCAGCTGACAGCAGCGTGATGAAAGCTGGGTGCTCTAAGAGAGCCTTGCTCATGTGTCCAGTTGGTGCTGGCTGTCAGCTGGGCCACACGTCCCCAGTAAGCCAGCCTGGATGTCTTCACAGAGGTGGAAGGGATCCATGTGGTGTGGAGGGCCGGGGGTGGAACTCTGCGAGGTCTCTTGAGTCTTAGTCTGGGCATTGCACGGTATCGCTTCTGCTTTGTTCTGCTGGTCAAACCAAGGCACAAGCCAGCCGGGCTTCAAAGTGTGAGTAAAGAGATCACAGCTCTTGATGAAGGAGTTACAGAGAATGTGTAGCCATTTTTAATCTAAGATTCCATACCCCGGCAGCTGTGTCATTTCATTCCATTGTTAATCCGGGTCATTTCTTTCCATCTTAAATTCATCTTTTTTTTTTAGTTTATTTTTAATTGTGGCAAGATACACATAGCATAAAATTTTCCACCATAGCCATTTAAAGTGTACAGCTCTGTGCCATTAAGTACATTCCCGTTGTGGCGCACCCACCACCACCCTCCAGCCACAGAACTCTTTTTTTTTTCCCACTTTTTAATGGACAGATGGAAAATTGTATCTGTTTATGGTCCAGTGCGATGTGTTGTTATATGGGTACGTTGTGGAATGATCACAGCAAGCGAATTCACGTATCCAGAGCCCTTTCCATTGTGCAGAACTGAACCTCTGTTCCCATTAAGCAGTAACTCCCCGTCCCCTTGGCCCAGCCCCTGGCAACCACTGTCTCTTTCTGTCTCTGTGACATCATCCATTGGCTTTTTAATTCAGTGGACGTTGGTTGTGCACCCATGTGTGTCAGACGTCCTGCTGCAGACCCAGAGATGAATGTGTGCCGCTTCTGGTTCAGAAAACAGCCCAGTGAGTGGCTGGTGTGCGGTGGCAAGTCTCGCTCAGGACGAGCTGTAGCCACAGGCTCCTTCCTTCAGGCATTTTCCCCACTCATCGAACACACGTGTGAACACATGTTGGGCAGAGTAATCTCCTGTCTTCCTCCAGCCATTTGCTTCATTAGGCATTTAGTGAGTGCCAAGTGGCCAGCTCTTTCTGCAGTCCGACTTCTAAACCCCCCAAAGGCCAACTGAGCAAGCGTAAGCCCGACCCAAGGGTGTGACTGTCCAGGGCAGAGTTAAGAATCCTGGGAATTTTGGGTTTCTCACCCGGCTGATTCTGCATGGGGTCTCTTTCCTCTCGGCCGGCCCGTGATGGTTCCACCTGCACAGAATGGGCTGGCGCTGAGCTGGGGCGCTGTGGTCGAGGCCCCATGCGATGCAGCCTGGATCAGGAGAGCCCCGGTGGGGTCAGCCCCGCTGAGTGGTTGCGGTGTGTCAGTGCACCCTGCGCATTCAAACCCTCCTCCGTCTTCCAGCCAACCCCTCCCTGCCTCCGTTGCCTGACCTGAGGCTTCTCCGGGCTGCCCGTGGCTCTGGCCCTTTCCGTCCTGGAAGGGAGGCTCAGAAGGGAGGCCTGTCTGCCCAGGGGGCGGGTGGCCGTGGTTGTCATCTTTTCCACTCATCTGTGAGCCTGGCAGCCGTGCTGGGGGAGGGGACGCCACAGGGACCCTGAGATTGTGTTCCTCCCTCATGCTGCCGATGGCTTGAGAGGAAAAAACCGGCACTGAGAGTGCGCCAGGCGGGGGGGAGGCTGGAGTGGAGAGGGATTCTTCGCGTTCCCCAGGCGGTCTGGGCTGGAGAATCTGGAGGAGAAAATGCCTTCGAGGCAGGTCAGGCCACATCCCTGGTTGGCTGGGCTCTTGGGACCCCGGAGGCCTCATCTTCCTCCCCCCAGCTGTCTGGCGGGCTCCTTTCCGGAGCCGCATTCCTTCCCTTGGTGTTGGCTGCTTATCTGAAGGTGGAGAGTGGGCAGGACTAGGACGGACCGGTTCCTTGATTCCTTGGGTATCCGAGATCTCCGAGGGCCAGTACGGGTCCTTCCCAGGGTAGGGGAGCCTGCCAGCCCCTTCCTCAGGAAGAGGAATCAACATGTGCGAGCACACACACCCCTCCAGGCCGTTCTTGCCGAAGGGGTGCACACAGACTTGGAGTTCTTTCTCCCTTGGGAACAGCGTTGCTGTTCTTCCTGCTCTAGATCGCCGGGAGTCAGACACCTGCAGGTTGAGCAGATGAAGAGAGGTCAGCACTCGTGTCTGCCTGCGGCTCACAGGGACCTGCTCCCCGTGGGGACGGAGGGCCAGTCCGTCTGGACGTTCCTTTGCGTCGAGGCCTTGCCTGGTTCCAAGTCATGGCTTGGCTTGGCTGTTCCTCCTCACGGCCGGCCGTGAAGTTTCCGGGGAGCATGGCGCCCTGGGCCTGCACCCCAACCGAAGCCTGAATTCTGCACTGCCCGGGGCCCCGGTCCCCCTCGCGGAGGCCTCCTGTCCCTGCCCGGCAGTTCCCCCCCCATCCCTCCCTCTGGCCGTCCCCACTCTCCTTCCTGAGACCCAGGGCTGACCCCGAGCCCTCCTCCCGCTCTGGCCCTTTCCTGGCTCCCCCGTGTGTGGAGGGACGTGCCACCCGCGCAGCCCAGCGGTCCCAGCGGAGTCTGAACTTGGTGTTCTTAAGTCCCCACGTGCCCTCCAGACACAGCACACATCCCCTTTCTCAGGCTCAGCCCAGCCATGCGTCTCGCCACGTGCCGGGCTGTGCCGAGCACCTGCCGGGCCGTGCTTCCTTCAGTCCTCACAACACCCCGATTTACAGGAGAGGAGACCAAGGCATCTCGAGCAAGGGGCGGGCACCAGGCTGTCCTATGCCCGGGGCCATGCCCTGGACCCCTGCCGCAGCGTTCAGCGTTGTCACTCTGTGTTTCTGTGCCCTGGGGCAAGGGGAGGGGTGCAGCGCCGCGGGACCACGCGTCTCAGAAGCTTCACGGCCGGCAGTAAGGCCTGTGTTCAGCGAGAACATGGTTGTGTTCATGACTTCTTTGCGAGTGCGACTCTCCACCCCCACCTGCTGAGTTTTAACTGAGCCGAGTTGCCAGAGCCTGCAGGTGGGAACTTGGAGGGCCCCTCTTTATGCCCCTGGGGCTCCCTGCTGGGTTTGGCCTGGAAAACATTCAGGAGAGTGTTAGTGGCCTCTGGTCCACAGGCCACTCGGAGGGGTCGTCTCATTCTGTCAGTGGCCTCTTCTCATTTTGTGATTCTAGACATTTTTGGTATGTTCTCCTCTTCTTCCTCCTCTTCCTTCTTTGGAGGGGAGGTGGGGAGATTGGATGTTAAACGGTTGGTAGATGAGTTAAAATTTGCTCCGGCAGACGATGATATTTTCTGACAGCACTTCTGCAGCCTTTGTCTCCACAGTTCGGACCTGGCGGAGGCTGCCAAGCCAAACAGTTAGTCTTGGCGACGTGCACTCCCCGTTACTGAAATATTACACATTCTTCTCCAGTGAGTGGGGTATAAAAATAGATTCCAGGCTCAGTTGTGGTCTTTCTGTTTTTAGAATGGACGTGGACAGCTGAGACCCGGTTCCCCACACAGGGTGACCGATGCCCAGCGCGAGCTCAGCCACAGCTGGACGGAGTCTGCCCCTCCCGGGACACCTGGGGCACTGAGCATTGAGGGCAGGGCTGTCAGCATTGCTGTGAGGAGGGGTGACTTCCTTGCTGGCTTGCCCATCTCAAAGGTCATGGGAGACCACCGAGCTGAGCCCCACCCCCCGACTGCGCCACTGAGGAGGGGTGGGGGCGTGTCCGCGTCCCCCGAGTTCCTGGCCTTCTTTCCGTGCAGGGTGTCCCTGCTGGTCCTGGCTCTGTCGCCCAGTGCTGTGGGAGGGCTGACGTGACCTCCTTTCCCAAGAGCCCGGCTTTTCTTCCACACCTGAGAAAAATGGGCTTTTCTCTCAAGTTAAGAGAAGTGCCTCTGGAACCCGCCATCTTTCCCCTTCCTGCCACTCCCTCCTCCGGCCCCTGCCCGCCCGAGGCCCCAGGTTGAGGTGGCCCACCCTCCAAGACAGGTGCATGCAGGGCCACTGTGTCCCAGCCCTTGTCTTCTTTAATAAAGAGGGGAGAACAATCCTACTTACCTGGGCTGGTGGGAGGATTAAGTGAGCGGATGTGTCTAAAGGTTTTGGTGCACGGTAAGAGCTCAGGGAACTGAAGTTCCTTTGCTGTTCTTCCCGAGCAGTGTGTGGTCTGAGGTCCACTCACCTCCACTTCTGTGGTCCAGAGCTGTAGGGTAGCCCGAGTTTTCCTGGTGGTTTTCACTGGGCGTCGGTCTTCCCGTGCCTTACCTGCTCCCTAGAGGTGTGGAGCGAGGCACCTGTCCCCCCAGCTGGGACCTGCAGGCCGTGTCCATTTCCGGAATAGTGGAGCCTGTGTGAATGCTGCTCTAGTGACCCCCCTGTGCATGTAGTGTTGAGTTGTGGTGCTTCCTGCAGGTGTGTGGTGGCCCTGTGGCCCTGGCCTGCTGGGGACTCTGCCCTCCTCACCGTCTAGGTGCCTTAGGAGGTTTTGAGAGACAGGTGCAAGGGCGGCCCTGAGCCTATCAGGGTCCTGTGGGATAGGTCTAGGCAGGGGCAGCCCGGCCTGCATCGTGGCACTCACAGTGCAGTGGGGACACTTCCAGAACCCTGTGGCGTGGAGACCCAGAGTGGGGGTGTGCATGTAGTGGGAAGAGGGCTGCCAGCCGGGCAGGAGGGCTGGGGCCTGGGGCGGATCACCTTGGTGCTTGTCGGAGGCCAGCACTTGGCAGGGGGTGGGGCCGGTGGGGGGCGGGCGCCCCGAGGCACAGCCTTCTAGGTGCAGGGGGGAATCCCCGCCTGGCTGGGCCACAGCGGGAAGCCAAAGCGGCCAGGCCTCTTCCAGGCCGGGCCTGGGACAGGGTGGGCACAGCCTCTCTGTGACCTCGTCTATCAGTCAAGGATGTCAGGAGGCCGCCCGGATCGGGGGAGGGGTGATAGACCCCCCCTGGCTGGGGGGTGTCGGAAGGGCTTGGGGGAGCGGCCCAGAGCAAGGGAGGCGATGCGGGAGCAGGCCTCGGGGAGCAGCGGGGAGACGGGGAGAGAGGGCCCAGCGGCCGCGTCCACAAGGAGCACTGCCGGGCGTGGGGACTGAGGGGGCCGGCCAGGGGAGGAGGTGTCAGGGCCGTGCCCGCTGCGGCTGAAGTGGCCGGGGTGTCTGGTGGGGCCTCTGCCCGTGCTGGCCAGGAGCAGGTCGGAGGGGAGGAGGCGGCTCTGGCTCTGGTCTGGCGAGTGAGAGGGGCCCTGAGCACCTTGGCGGGCCCCTGGGGGAACCCAGCGACCCAGGTGGCACGCAGAGGCTGCAGAGGCAGTGGATGGTGCCTTGCAAGGAAGCGCAGGGCGGCAGGTCTGGGAGGGAAGGAGTGGCCCGCAGGGTGGAGTCAGAGGCAGACGCCACACAGCTGCTTTGAGGTGGCCAAGGGCCGAAGCCGGAAGCCCAGCTTCCCTGTAACCTGTCCTGGTGCTTGCCCGCGGGCATGCTAGGGATGGCCCGGCCAGAAGGATGGCCCTGGGGCTACAGTCCTGGTGGGATGGGCTGTTCTCTCTCATGCTCCATCTGGCCCCGGGAAGCCATTTTGGCTATAGTTCCCGGAGTTCTTAAGCTGACCAGAGTTAGATATAGACAGGAAAAACAGACAAAGAGACAAACAGAAAATCCTTTCCTTCCCTTCTCCTTCCCCCACACCAACTGGGCTGTCTTTAGAAATTCCAGATACCGGGCTGGGCGCGGTGGCTCAAGCCTGTCATCCCAGCACTTTGGGAGGCCGAGGCGAGAGGACTGCCTGAGCTCAGGGGTTTGAGACCAGCCTGGACAACTTGGTGAGACCTCGTCTCTACAATTAAAAAAAAAAAGCCAGGCATGGTAGTGTGCACCTCTAGTTCGAGCTGCTTGAAAGTCTGAGGCAGAAAGGTTGCCTAAGCCCAGCAGGTCAAGGCTGTGGTGGCCATGAGAGTGTCACTGCACTTTAGCCTGGACAACAGAGTGAGACTCCAACTTAAAAAAAAAAAAAAAGAAAAGAAATTCTAGACAACAGATCCTTTTCCTCTGGGGTTAGGAGTCAGGAAGAGACCTAAGTATCCAGCAGGGTGATCAAGGAGGACTTTTTAAGACATTGGAATATAATATTTATGGGGTACGTCAGATATTTTGTTACATGCATAGCCTGTGTAATGATTAAGTCAGGGCGTTTGGGGTATCCATCACCTGAGTATTTATCATTTCTGTGTGTTGGGAACATTTAGAGTCCTCTCTCCTGGCTATTCTGAAATATGCAATACATTGTTTTTAGCTGTAGTCACCCTACTCTGCTATTGAACACTAGAACTTATTCTTCAGTCGCACTGCATATTTGCACCCATGAATCAGCCTCTCTGCTTACACTTTGACCAGCCTCTGGTATCTATCATTCTGCTCTCTTCCTCCATGAGGTCGCAGGACTATGTTTCTTAAAGGAGACTGTAGTCCTACTTGATTTGCAAAGTTAAGAACAATGTGTACGTACATAGGGAAAAAGCTTAGAAGCGAATTTGTTAGGACTTTTTCTCCTCTAAGTGCTTGTTTTCCCCATATTCCCCTCAGAAGCCCCCAAACCAGGTACTTGCTTTTACCAGCATAGCCTTCTCCTCTAAGCAGATGACACCCTCCTCTGAGAAGCTGTCACCAGGTCTCCGGTCACCCAAGAAGTGATGGACACAGCCTTTGTCGTTCTGTTTGAGTAGGTCACGCCCAGGCAAGTCCTGCTGGTTTCCTTTCAGCAATGACCCTGAAGCAGCCTAGGAGCCACTGGGCCTGGCTTTCTCCCTGGCATCCCTTACTGTCCGTCAGTCTCAGCCACGTAAACAGAATGTTCAGCCTGGTCTTCCAGAGGCTTCTAAGCCAAGATCCCTAGCAGAGAAATTGTCGATCCTGAAAAAGTCTGAGATTTGACAAAGTGCTCGGCTTTAAGTACCTTCCTTACACTACAATTTCCAGATCAAAGTCAGCTTTGTCCTGAGTTTCAGGCGCCACTTCCAAACCATTTTTGGCAATTTGCTTGTTTACAGAAACCATCATCTCTGTGCCCACAGTCTCCCTGTGTTCTGTTGTGGAATTTGGAAGTATGCAGAGTATTTGGAATGCCGCATTCAGAAATAGTCCTTTAAACATCAAATGGGCTCATGCATGTAGGTCTAGAAGTCCTAATGCGTACACGGCTCTCTGCTGTCCCCATGGCTGTCGTACTGGGCAGCTACTGGCTTTGTGTTCATTCAGTGGTGCCCAGCCAGGCCTTGGAATCACTCCATCTGGGTGGAGTTCCCAGCTGTAGGATCTCCTAGATTGACCGATGACTTGGGACATTTACCTCATCACTCCAAACCTCTGTTTTCTTCTTTGTAGAATAAAAACAACAGCAACAACAACAATAATAAAACCACGTGCCTGATGCATCAGACACGCCAAGTAATCTACAAATATCTGTAATGAGAGATCCGGGCAGAGCCAAAGCTTTGGTGTTTCTAGGGTTTTATTTCCTGTCAAACTGAGCTTCAGGACAGCCTGGACTTGTGACATGAACTCCAGTTTTTTCGTGCCTCGTTGCATCTTCTGAGCCTGGAGAGAAGACCTCTGGCCATCGGAAGCCAGACTTGGAGGCGTCTCAGACTCGGGGACATGTGCAGCTCTCTGTGTTCATGACCTGCACTTCATTCAGGAAAAGCAGGACTGTATATGCATCCTTACCCTAACAAGCATGCCCCTGCCCACCAGTGAGAATCCTGGAGAGTGCTGTTGCTTGTATAAACTTAAAGGAGGAAGACCGTTTTCTAAGTTCAGGAATATGCTTAAAAGTCATAAAGAACTCTTTTGTATATTAAGTTAGTACAGACAGTTTTAAGTTATTATACTCAGTGACTAAAAATGTGACTCTGATGTGTAGCTGGTGGCATTAGAAATTGGGGCAGCTGACCGGGCGCGGTGACTCAAGCCTGTAATCCCAGCACTTTGGAAGGCTGAGGCCAGAGGATTGCCTGAGCCCAAGGCTGCGAGACCAGCCTGGGCAACTTGGTGAGACCTCGTCTCTACAATAAATCAAAAAATTAGCTGGGCGTGGTAGCACACGCCTGTAGTTCTGGCTAGTCGGAAGGCTGAGGTGGAAGGATCGGCGGAGCCCAGCAGGTTGAGGCTGCAGTGGCCGGGAGCATGCCACTGTGATCCAGCCTGGGTGACAGAGTAAGACTCTGACTCAAAAAAAAAAAAAAAAGAAAAGAAAGGAAATTGGGGCAGCCTCTAGAAAGCAAATCAGATGGTATGCATCTAAAACCCTAAAAAAAGAAAGGCTTAAACCTTTTGTGTTTTAATATTTCACTTCTAGAAATTATTGAAGGAAATTAACCTCGAACGGGGGAGAGCTCCGTGTATGAAGGTGTTTGTGGCAACCTTAACGATCTCAGCAAAACCTAGATGTAGTGCAAATTGAGGAGAACATGGCTGAGTAGGTGAGGGACGGCTACCGAATGGACAGTGCCGCAACATGGATGGGCTGGTGGTTCATGGGGAAAGCCGTTCCCCGCATGCCCAGCAGGGCTGCAACCTCAGAAAATGGGTCCATGGAAAAGGTTACACAGAAATACACAGAGTGGCGGTGATTGTGGGAGGAGGGAAGGGTTAGGGCTGATTTATTTTCTATTTTCTAAACTTTCTGTCATGTCATTTTGTTACTTACTAACAAGTTTGTTTATTTTTAAAAGAAGCGAGGAGAATATGAGGGAGTGGAAGCGGTAGGAAAGGGAGACATTTCCAGGATTGATTTTAGAAATGATTTTGGTTGCACGGTGCCTGTTCTGCAGAGCTTGGAAGACGGCGCTCCGCAGATCGGAGGAGGTTTAGGTTTCCATGTAATGATCTCGGCCTGAGCAGCTCAGCAGTATCATCTTTAGAGGTCGCGGCCGTTAGCAGCACCCAGATCGAGGAAAGCATTGCTGCGGGTGCTCAGATGTGGGTGTGGGCCGTGCTGGGTGGGGGCCCTGTCCTGCCCTCTGGGTGTTGGTCCTCTGAGGCCGGGTTCTGACTGGCTACTGGGCGCCCTTCCGCCTCATCCTCCAGTGAGGGCCGTCACCACCAGGTAGCTCCTCCTCAGGAAGGGGCTAGAGCCACGCTGGAAGAGACAGGTGGGCGCCCTCCTTTTCAGACAAAGGCCCTCACTCACGGGTGGGATGCGGGAACCTTGGCGCTGCGTGGAGCGCAGCGCAGGCCGGGCCTTTGCATCAGCGCACACGTGAGCATCTCTGGTGTGTTTCAGGTGTGTGACGGCGGCCCTAAAAAGGGGCGCCGTTTAGGACAGGTCGAAAGTTCCAGCAGATGAATAGCAGTTTGTGTTGCCGGTGGGCACACATGTACTGGCACACTCACGATAATCCACCCTGAGGTTTCCTCTCTGTTCTCTCCTCTCCCTGTCCTGCAGAGTCAGATGGAGTTCAGCATCTCCTCGCTGTCCATCCAGGAGCCGGGCAGTGGCGCCGCTGCCGGTGAGCCCCGGCCGCCGGCCAAAGCCGCCCAGGGCTCCCAGGCCCTCAAGGCCTCCCAGGGCAGCAGGTCCTCCAGCCTGGACGCCCTGGGCCCTGTCCGGAAGGAGGAAGAAGCGTCCTTCTGGAAGATCAACGCCGAGAGGTCCCGGGGCGAGGGGCCTGCGGCCGAGTTCCAGTCGCTGACCCCCAGCCAGATCAAGTCCATGGAGAAGGGGGAGAAGGCCTTGCCTGCCTGCTACCGGCCGGAGCCCGCCCCGAAGGACAGGGAGGCCAAGGCGGAGCGGCCCGCCGCCCTCCGCCCGGAGCAGCGTCCCCTGCCCGGCGGGAGCTCGGAGCCCGAGAGGCCCCCGCCGGTCCAGGCCGGCCCCGGCGCGCCGCGCGAGGCGGCCGCCTCCGAGCCCGAGAGGAAGCCGCCGCCTCCCGACGCCAGGCAGGACGGCCCGGAGGACGCCCTGTTCTCGGAGCCCGAGTTGGCCCCGGTGGGTGGCCGCGGTGCCCGCGCTCGCCGGCGCTGGCCCCTCCGCTCTCCCGCCCCTGGCCTCGTCCTCACGGGGCGCTGGGGCTGGGTGGAGGGGGCGCCTCCGGGCCGCGGCGGCCGCGCGGCGGGCCGGGGAGGTCAGGGGAGGTCAGGCCGTGGCGGAGGGAGGGGCCGCAGGGGCCTGGGGGGCCGGGAGGCACCGAGGGCGTCGCCACACGGAGCTCTCGCTGCGGGAAGGGCTTCGCGGCGCGGTTCGCGAGCAGGAGGGGGGACGTCCCGAGGCCGCCGCGGAGGAGCGTTCTCTCCGGGGGTGGAGCGAAGCACGGGAGAGAGCCGAGGCTGACCGGGGAGAGCCGCACTGGCGGGGGGGGGGGGGGCTCGGAAGGCTTCCCCCTGGCTTGGTGGCGCGTGGCCCTGTCTTCGGGCTGGCCCGCGTTGCTTGAGACGCCGAGGCAACCAGGCTCGGCGGCGCAGCCTGTCGTCCCGCGCTTTGGGAGCGCTGAGCCCGCGGGTTCGAGACCCGCCCGGGCGACTTGGCGAGCCCTCATCTCCACAATAAAATCGAAAGGAGCCGGGCGTGGTAGCCCGCGCCTGTGGTTCCGGCCCCTCGGAAGGCGGAGGCACAAGGCTCGCCGGAGCCCAGCGGGTCGAGGCTGCGGTGGCCGGGAGCGGCCACTGCCCTCCGGCCTGGGACGGAGTGAGACTCCAACTCAAAAAAAAAGCTGAGGCAGCACAGAGAAGCCCAAATGCTTGTTCATGACGTTAAGTGGCCCTGGTATTGGAGGATTTTGCAACACCAAGGGGAAAAAAGACAGTCATGATACTTCAGAGGGGGCCTTGTTTTGGAGACATTTTTTTGAGAAGCCAAGCGATAGCTTTGCGTGTAGATGTGTCTGAAAACCGCTTCTGGGGAAATCACGGACTGAGCGTGAGTCTGCCAAAGACCATCAGCAAGGCTCCTTGTGCTTCCGTTCTGGGGACAGCTCCCACAGCTGCGTGCGGCCTGGGACGGGCGTGCTGAGTCCTGGGGGGCAAGATGGGGAGGGGATACTGCTCCCTGATGAGCCTGGCCAGAGGGAGGAGATGAGGGTCCCCGGCCTCCCAGGAGCGCTCCCCGGTGGCAGTGGCCCCACGGTGATGAGACAGGTGCCCTCCTTTGACAAAGCAAGCGGCCGTGGGCTCGAGTCCTATCAGTGTCTGAGGAGTCCCCTGGGGAGCACTGCACCCAGGCCTGTCTTGGCTCGAGGGCTTTTCTTGCGGAACTATCCACAGAGCCGTGGCCTGTCCTTTACGGTTGGGTCTGGATTTTGGGCGGGGAAGCTGCCTGTCGGCAAGGTCACTGGGTCTCCTCCTCTGTGTGGGCCTTGCTGGGCTCCTGGCCGCCTTGCGCTTGGGTGAGCCCAGAATGGGGCCTGTCAGGGTCCGGATAGATGAGGGGGGATGGATGGATGGATGGATGGGAAGGGGCACAGCACTGCCGGAGCCGGCATGCCGGAGCTGCACGCTGGTTACCAGAGGTCTGAGTAATGCAAAGAATTGCAACACACAAAGAGGTGAAAGAAGAAAAGATTTATTTAAGACCAGTTCACCTCCCACAGACAGGAAGCGGGCCTACACTCTAGACGAGTGTGGCCCTATAGCCCCGCCGAGCTCTGGCTTAAAGCCTTTCCCTTGGAGGTGTTGCAGTCACGTAGACGTGACTGCCGTGACTTCCTTGTTGACCACCTGCGAATGTCTGGGAGACCCTGCGACACAGAGACCCATTAAAGTCTGCCCGTATTATCACAGCCCCTAGAGAAGGGCGTGACAAGGATTCCAGTGCTCCTGCACCTTCCTGAACAACATTCCTTAGAACGAAGGGAGGGTGTACTTCCCCTTATCTCCTACGCATTCCCAGTCGGTAGCTTTGGGGGATCCTTAACTTCCCTGCAGACAGCGCCCAATCTACTGGAAGATCGAGTCCCCACCCGCTCCCCTTCTAAGCTGTCACAAGTCCTGCAATCTGCATAACTTTTGTAACCACAAGTGTCGTGACTTGTACAGTCCTTGCCCAGTTCATGATGTCTTAGGTCTTGTAAACTCCCTTTACTCTAGGCAAGCTTGATTGCCATTTTTGCTGGGCCCTACTGACAAAAACTATGAGAGACCTCTGATGCCTGCACCAGGAAGTCTGGACAGAAGAACCTGAGGGAGGGTCCTGGTCACCATGCACCGAGTAAACAGTGGGTCGATGCTGGTCGTCGGGTTTCTGAAAAAGACAAATTGCAATAGGCTGGTACCTGTCATGCTTAAGGAGTCTGTGTTTCCGAAAAGACAGAGTTGGCAAAGTTCATCTTTACCTGAAGTGCGCATTTCTCCAAAACATAGCTTCTGCTTCTTCCTCATCGTGTCAGGGTTTAAGAACAAGATAAAAAAACGGCTTCCTGCTCTCGGTCTCTCCTTTCAGGATTTCCTGCACGCTAGCGTCCTCCAGATTCCTCTGACCCTCAGGAGTTCTTGGCTGTCTGGGCACCCTTTTTAAAAAAACATACTGTATTTTTGCATGTGGTAAAATACAAATGACATAAAATTATCATTTTAGCCATTCAAAGCATAAATTCAGTGGCACCTTACTACATTCTCGGTGTTGTGCAGCCATTCGTCCATCTCAGAACTCTTCTTATCTTGCAAAACTGGAACTCCTACCCTAAACAACAGCTCCCTGTTCCTGCTCCACCAGCCCCTGGCAACCACCATTCTGCTTTCTGTGTCTGTGAATTTGACTCCTCGAGGGACCTCACTGAGGTGGGCCCACACAGAGTCCGTCCTGTCTTGGCTGCCTGGCGTCACTCGGCAGGACGTCCTCGAGGCCATTCGTGTTGTCGTGTGTCGGGCTCCCCGTTTGAGTCTGAATGGCATTTCCTTGTGTCAGCATGCCACATGCTGTTTATCTGTTCGTCCACTGATGGACATTGAGTTGCTTCCACCTTTTGGCTGTTGTGAATAACGCGATGAACGTGGTTCTACAGATATCTCTTTGCAGGCTGACTTTCAGGCCTTTGGGGTATGTAACCCAGACTAGAAATTACTGGATCATATGGTCATTCTATTTTACTTTTTTGAGGAAGCTCCACACTATTTTCCATAGTGGATGCACCATTTTACATTCCTACCAGCAGTGCACAAGGGCTCCAATTTCTCCTCTTCCTTGCCTACACTTGTTATTTTCTGTTTCTTTGATCATAGACATCCTAATGGGCATGAGGTTGTATCTCACTGAGGTTTTGGCTTGCTGTTCCCTGACCATGAGTGATGTTGAGCATCTTTTCAGGTGCTTAATGGCCATCTGTGTATCTTCGAAGAAATGTCTGTTCAAGTCCCTTGCCTATTGTTTATTGGGTTGCTTCTCATTTTGTTGTTGGGTTGAGATCATCTCTTGTGACTCTGGGTGTTTCCCGGAGGGGGTTCCTGGTGCTTCCACACTTTACTCAGCAGGCGACCCCCGCTGTTGCCCTCCTGAGGAAAGAGAGCCCAGGGTTCCAGAGCCTTCCCCCTTCCATCAGGTCCACACCAGTGTTCCCGCCCGTCCACTTCTCACCTCTGTGCACCACCTTAGGCCACATGTTCCACCCTATCCTTTCTTCTCCTCTGGGGCCTGCCCGTCTCTTCTTTTTGTCTTCTGTCTCTAACCCTGCTGTGGCTCCTTCCCAGCCAGGCTCAGCTCACCCCATTCCCCAGAAGGAAGTATTTGCGTGACGCACAAATGGTCTCCACGGCAAAGAGAAGCAGGAAAGAGCTTCTGTGTGGGAGCAGAGAGGAAGAGAGAGAGGCACGTGAAACTGCGCTGAAAGGACAGACTTCCAAAGGAAGTCTGCAATCGAGACACTGGAGGAAGCCCAGAAAAGGGAAAACTTGACGGAATGCTTCGTTTTCCATGTTTTTGGCTCACTCCCCTCCGTCTCAGACGCAGCAAAACTGAGCCTGAGACGGGCTCCCAGGGTGTGACCCCTTGGTGCCGCCTGCCCTCGCCTCCGTGGAAGCATCTTGCTCACAGCTGTGTGGGGGTGCAGCGTCAAGGTTTCTTTGCCCAGGAAGACCTCGGCCCGCCAAGGGGACACCGCCATGTGAGACTGCAGAAAGGGGCGTCCCACACCGCAGGCTGCCGCGTGAAGGCTGTCGGGAGGCCTGTGGATGGGGCAGAGCTAGTGCAGCCGTGCTCACAGGGGCCTGTCAGCCGGGGCCTGTCAGCCAGGCCCGTGTTCTTGAAACCAAGAACGTTTCTGGGTTTGGGAAAATCACTGCAGAGTCTTTCACAGGATCCGAGAGAAACAAGCTTCACATTCTTTCCCCACTTTTTTCATTCCTTGAACTTTGCAAGTTCTTTGTGTTTTGTTGTGTCTGCCTGTGTGTTCTATTTTATGTTAGAAGGATATCTTTATCATTTGTTTTCATATTTCAGGATGGATACATTTAAATGTGGTTGTCATTCAGAAGCAGAAACGTTTTTGGGGGGTTTTTGTTTGTTTGTTTCTTTCTTTGAGAGAGGATCTTGCTGTGCTGCCGAGGCTGGTCTTGAATTTCTGGGATCAGGGGGTCCTGCCACCTCAGCTTCCTGAGTAGCTGGGATTATAGGCGTGAGCCACTGCGCCTGGCTACAGAAGAGATTTAGGGGAAAATGGAGAGACATTGCGTTCCTTTCCCCTGTAAGGGGCTGATAAGCTGCTCACAAACATGCCTGGGGTTGAGGAGGGCTTAGTAGTGTTGGAGGCAGAATGCAGGCGGCATTCAGTTTTGCTCAGTTGTCTGATAACAGACGCTGAGGTCAGTTGAGGTCAGGGAACCTCTGCGATGGAAGCAGGCTGCTTCATTTGGGTCATTTTAAATGAGAGGCTGTTTTTAGATGATGCAGAACCGAAAAAGAAGCTCCTGTCTGACTCCGCTGTTTTTGTGTCTTCTGCAGGTCAGCTCAAGCAACGTCGTCTTGAAGACGGGATTTGATTTTCTGGACAATTGGTAAAATGTGTTGGGCAGAAACACGAAACTAAGAACCCCAAAATGTCTTCTGAAGTGGTGTGGTGGAGGAGGGTCAAAGGGCCACCTTTTCCTGTGTATTTTCCTGCTTTCTCTACACCCTTTTCTGAATGGTTTAGACACCGGTCCGTCTTGCCAGATCTTCCCTTTTTTGGCAGATCCAGATATGTATGCTATTTTCAATGATTTGATAACAGGAGTTTTACATTTGGAATTTTTAAAGATGGCTCAGAATTCAGTAGAACTTGTCAATAAAACTTCTTTTCCCAGCTCCACCCGTTTTCACCCTCTTCGCAGGAGGAGTTTTCTCAGCCAGTCACAAATCCTGCTACGCGTTTTCTCCGTGTCCCCCTTTACTGTGGGACGTTCCCTTTGGTGACCATGATTGACCATGATGTCCCCAGCCATGACGTCGGCATCCTGGCTTTGGCCCCTGTGGAGATGTCGCCCAGCACTCGCGGCCGTCCGGGACTCCTCTTGCCGACGCCGTGTCGCTCACGTGTCACCTCTACCCTCTTGTCGTCTCCAGGGAACAGACTGCTGGCATGTGGCAGACATTGTCTTCCAGCCTGATTTGTATTCAAAGTATCGATCGTTGTTCAAAAAGGTGGCATGTCTAGAAGTTTTGTATTAACTTTCCATTATTTTGTGTCTAGGTTGAGCAGCCCTGGGTCTGTCCTCTTTTTGGTTTTTGTACCAGTTCCCTTTTGGAAGCTCTTGTGTCCTACGTGGCCTGTTGGCTGCCCCTCGTATGGGCCTCTCCGGAGTCGGGGCAGGTGGCAGGTACGGCTGGAGGACAAGGCTCTTCAGCTTGCTCGAGCTCGCACCTTCCGGCGTCAGCCTGGTGGGGGCAGGGGACGGCCTTCGTTCCAAGGGCTGGTCAGGCCACATCGGGACAGGTCGTCCCCAGCCTGGCCTCCTGCCGGCGGTGGAGAGTAGGTGTCAGTGTTCCTGGCAACCGCTGTCGTGTAGTGTCGTGGCGGCGGGGTCTCTCAGAGCTGGTGCAGACCCTGAGGCCGCCTCGTGGAGCAAGGTGGCCGGCTCCCCCAGGGAAGCCACTGTCCTCACAGGCCACCTGTCTGGCGGCCCCTGAGCCATGGGAGCCTGCAGGAGGCATCTGAGTCGAGTCTGAGCCCCACACCGGGCGACCTCCACGTGGCCATCACTGCGTTCGCACCTGAAGCCTTAACCCCCACAGCCCTTGCCAGGGAGCGCTTGGTTTGGGCACCCGCGTGTGTCTTCTTTTTCAGAAACGCCCATTTCGTCGGGCCTTCCAAAATGATTTCCAGAATCTTTTAAGCGGCTCCACAGTAAAGCCCATGGCAACGTTTCCCTCCCTCCACACCAGGAAAATTTCTGCCAACGCTGTGGCATAGCCAACATTTGGTTTGGTTCTTGCCGATTGCCAAGTCCCTGAGCCTCGTTTGGCCCCGTGGGGCCTGGAATGACCTCTCTCCTCTGGACTGTTTCAGTGTAGCTAGCATGTGCAAGGGAGAGAGGCCTGCGTGGTGGTGAGGGAAGAAGCGCTTAGGAAGCCCCTGCCCCAAGGGTGGCGGGCTGTTTTAGAACCCGTGGTAGCCAGTGTGTGTTCCTGAGTGTGGGTGTAGCAGAGAAGAAAGGTCTGCGTCTGAGGACAACTGATCAAGGTGATCTGCCTGTCCTCTGGGGAGAAATTCTAATTTCTTTCCCGCTTTCTCATAAAGTTAACATGATAGATAAAATACTCCTTCAAGTTCTTCCCGGCGCTGAGGGGCATAGGGATTACTGAAAACCTCTGCCTCACTTAGTACTGTCTGGGGCCCAGCTCTCAGCAGCATTTAGTTAATGCTCATAATAGTGGTTTTTAATGGTATAGCTTCCTAAAACTAAATGTAGAATCAAGAATTGGGGTTCCTGAAGTCGTGCTGCTTGCTCTGCTTTTGGAAGAAGGGAGCACCTGGGGGCTCCATCCTGCTGACCTGTGGCTCATCCTCGTCCCAGGCAGAGTCCATGCAAAGAGGGTTTCTTTTTCCTTCCACTGGGAACCTACATCGGGGCGTGGGAGACGGAAGCTCTGCGTTTGCCGCATTTTTTTTCTGCCATGCATCAGGATGGAGTTTCTAAAACCAGGAGTTTGTATTTACCTTTTGGAAGAGGGCTGCTTTTCAGGGGAAGCCTGTATGTGATGGTTGGAGCCCCTTTTCTCTACCCCCTGCCCCTGCATGTGGGATTCAGCTAGAAGATTCGGTGTCTTGCTTTCAGTGACTGCATTTCTGCAAGTGCCCCCAAGAAGTCAGAAACCAGTCGGTGTTTCCCTGAGGCCCCTCCAGGGCCCTCTGGGTCAGGAACGCTGCCCACAATGGCTGCCCACAATGAGGACGTCTGTCACTGGGCCCAGCTGGGGCCCCACGCGGGTGTCAGGAGCCACTCCCCTTTCTTTGCGCCTCCCTTTCTTTGATATACATTTTCAGAAATGCTGAATTCTTACTGACAACTTGTAACTCGGTGGTATTTTATACTCATAGCCTTTAATAAAGCCATTTTAAAAATGCTGCTTATGTCTGCTTGGGGCCTCTCTGCTGGAGTCCGGAAGCCTGTGAAGATGATTGCAGTTGAACAAAGGTGGGGGGAGGATGCCTGGTAGCCAGAGCTAGCTGAAACCACTTCAGAGGCCCGCTTGGCAGACCTGGCACCGTCCTCCCGCAGGCTTTTGGGAGGCAGTGGCTCTGAGCAGGAGGGTGGGCTCTGTCCTGGAGGGCTCTTGTGCAGCCCTTAGGGGAAAGGGAAGCCACAGCCAGATTTCCAAAGACAGGCTTATTATTGTATTTGAAAAGCCAACGCTGCCTCCCTGGAAGCTTTCCTGTTGAGTCTAGTTGAAGCTGATTTCTTGGGGAGGGAGAGAGAAATTCAAAGTAAAACATGGCCTGTCAGCCTTGTTCTATCCGTTAAAGTGCAGGTAGCAAATTACCAATTAGAGGATAAGGAAATGTCAGTGTTCCGTATCAATTAAGCTTTTAAAACCAGTATTCCTTGGAAAAACGGCATTTCTGGTTGGCCCACTCCTAAGTTGTTGTCGTGCACAGTGGGACCTCGCTGCCTTTGGGGCCAGAGATCTCTGGGAGAGCGAGTCGTCCCGTTGTGCTTGCCTGTTTGTTGGTCTAGAGTGTTTGTGACGGAGCTTGCGGGTCCTCCGGTGTTGGGTTGTGGCATCCACACATGATGAGAGCAGGCAGAGTATTCCTCCAGCTCCTGGGTTTGGCATCTTTGGTGGGAACTCAGTGTGTGCTATTAACATATCAAAAAAATAAAAAGTTTCTAGGCAAGAGGGAGCCACCAGCGACACAGACACAAAGCGCCCCTGGGTGAATCCAGCACTTTGCGGCCAGGGAGGGAAAAGGCTGCACCTGAGATACAAGAACACGGGCTTTTGTGGGGTAGGGATCTCTGTGG
Source organism: Cephalopachus bancanus (assembly GCA_027257055.1). NCBI lineage: Eukaryota > Metazoa > Chordata > Mammalia > Primates > Tarsiidae > Cephalopachus > Cephalopachus bancanus. The sequence continues at coordinate 639,392 of JAPVLO010000484.1, forward strand.
GGCTTTTCCAGAAATTTGTTTGCTCTGATCACATGCTTATAGGCAATCTTCTGATGAGCTGACCAGCTTTCCAGGCACATCAGTTCCAAGAGGGGACTCCCTGGGAAGAAACCAGTGATTCTGAATCCCACCCAAACTCAGATAGAAAGCAAGTGAGCGATCCTGGATACAAGGGCAACTTACAAAGATCCAGAGCAGTGGATTCGTTTACTAGGGATGCCGTAACAAAGCACCACAGACTGGGTGGCCGAAATAGTTCCTTTCCTCACAGTTCTGGAGGTTGGAAGCCCTAGATCAAAATGGCAACAGGTTGGGTTTCTTTGGAGGCCTATCTTCCTGGCCTCTTGGTGTCCTCCCTAAGGCTGTTCATTGGTCTGTGTTGCCTGTGTCCAAATCTCTTCTAAGAACTCTAGTCATGTTGGAGTAGGGCTCACCCTAGCCACCACATTTTAGCTTAATTACCTGTATAAAGGCCCAGTCTCCAAATACAGTCACATGTTGGGGTTCTTTGGGCTACGATTTCAACTTACGAATTTGGACGGGGGGGGGGAACCTAAATCGACTCATGTCAAGTAGCAATATGAACTAGTAACAAACCCCGCTCATAATGGCAATCAAAAATACGAAACATCCAGGGACAGACTTAAGCAAGTATACAAAGGCTTATTTTTAAAAAAATTAATTAGAAGAGTTAGAAGAAGATCTGAATAATCCTGAAGGAGACGGCAATATAAAAATGTTAATTATTCCCAAATCATTTCACAAAGCTAGTGCTACCTCGATAAAAATTCCAGTTGAGTATTTTGAGGAATTGGATGCATTTATTCAGAAACAGTTCACGAAGTAAAGGAAGGGGAGGTTTGCACTGCTGGTTATAAAACATGCTGTAAGGCCATAGAAATACAGTCTGTGGGTATTGGTGCAGGACAGACAGACCAGTGAAACAGGATGGAGAGCGCAGGGAAGATACATTTACAGGACCTTAGTTTATCATCAAGGTGGCACCGTGAACCGGCAAGGAAGAGGAAGGAGTCTTTGGTGGACGAAGTCTCACTGGATGGAGAAACACACATGGATTTCTACCCAACACTACAGAGCAGGTAAGGCTAATAGAGGAAAATGTCTAGTGACCCGGGGCAAGGAAGGACTTTAATAAAACAAAAGCACAAAGCATAAGGCAAAACCATCTGATGGCATAAAAAATCTGGGATTTCTGTCAGGGACACTGGGCAGAATTCATTAGCTGAGAGGAGGATGGGAGAAGGTATTTGCTATGTCAGTTCTAGTGAAGGACAAGTGTCAAGAATATATAGGGCAGCCCTGTAAATTAACAAAAAAGGGCCAGCAACCTCAATAGAAAGTTAACAGAAAATCCTAAAAACGATCACGCATGTGAAAAAGTGCAACAAATAATCCATCATCAGAGAAAAGAGAGAGCTGGATCATGCAAAGTGTTGGCAGAAATGGAATAAAGCAGTGCTCCTCAGCTGGGGAGATTTTGCTCCCCCCACAGAGGACATCTGGCAGTGCCGGGGACGTTTGTGATTGTTATAGCTGGGGAGGGGTGTGGATAGAGGCCAGGAATGCTGCTACATGCACAGGAGAACTCCCACAACAAAGAATTAGCCAGCCCCAAATGTTAATAAGGTCAAGGCTGAGAAACCCTAGGGTAGCAGAACTGTGCAGCCGGTGCGTGGAGAGTAATCGGGTAGGATTTTGCCACATTCATCATGCAAATATCCTGTGACTCGGCAATTTCCGTTCAGGATCTATAGCCCCAAGAAGTTCTCACGCAGGTACTTATGGGACCTGTTCATTGCAGTGCTGCTTGTGGAAGTTGGAGGTGAGCTGGGTGTCTGTCACTGGGATAAGGGCTAGAAAAAATGTGATGGGCCCACACCGTGGAGTATTATGTAGTAATGAGAAGCAGTGAGCCAGATGCACACAAAGAAACATGAATGGATCTGAATACATTACTTAGCGAAAAAAGTAAAACAAGACGGAGTATTGTCTTAGGCCCTTTTCTGTTGCGTATCACTGAAGAGCTGAAATGATAATTTTTAAAGGAAAGGAATTTATTTCTCACAGATACGGAGGCTGAGGAGTGTAAGGTCGAGGGACTGCATTGGGTGAGGACCTGCTTGCTAGTGGGGACTCGTAGAGTCCTGAGGTGGCACGGGACATCACATGGCAGGGGCGTCTGAGCCTGCTGAAGTGCCAGCTCAGGTCTGTCTCTCCTAAACCCACCAGCTCCCCACCCACGATAACTCATTAATCCATGAATGGATCAATCAAATCACAGGGGCAGAAGCCTCCTGACCTAATCATCTTTTAAAGGTCCCACCTCTCAATACTGCCACAAGGTGATTAAGTTTCAGCATGAGTTCTGGAGGGACATTCAAATCGTAGCAAACAAACATGATGATACTACTCGTATAAATCTAAAACATATGCACACAAAGCGAGGCCCATGTAACAGAAAAGGATGGTTGCCTGTGGGAGGAAGAAGACAGGGAATAAAGGCAGAAAGAGAGAAAGACAACGAGGGATCTCTTTTTTTTGAGTTGGAGTCTCACTCCATCGCCCTGACTGGAGTGCAGTGGCACGCTCCCGGCCACCGCAGCCTCGAACTGCAGGGCTCCGGCGATCCTTCCGCCTCAGCCTTCCGAGTAGCCGGAACTACAGGCACGCTACCACGCCCGACTAATTTCTTTGATTTGTTGTAGAGATGAGGTCTCGCCAAGTTGCCCGGGCTATTCTCGAACCCGCGGGGCTCAGGCAATCCACTCACCTTGGCCTCCCAAAGCACTGGGATCACAGGCTGAGCCACCGAGCCCGGCCTCAACAAGGGATCTTCAAAGGACCATGGTAACCATGTGCCATTAGGTGCCTACTTGCATCGAGGTTTGAGACCACAACTTCTGGTGGGTTGGGTCAGAAGTTATCCCTGGCCACCTAAGTCTCTGTGGCTTGGTGCTATTGGTTGCAAGCTGTGTGACTGTGATTGTGTACCAGCCAGCATTCTACAGGATCAAGCCGGGCACTTCTGCCACAGCAGTGTGGCGACTGGGCAGATTGGAGGAGCGTGTGGGTAGGCTTCAGTGGCATCCAGTGCCCTGTTCCTCGTGGGGCAGAAGTCACAGGCTGTGTGAGGTGGGGAGGACACTCTGCAGGGGAAGAAATGATTTCATCATAGCCACTTCAAGTTTACTCCCAACTAAGGGTTGGTCATGCAATAGCATCATAAACAAAAGTATGCGTGAGGAGCTCTATTTTAAATCTTCTGACTACGTTACAGAAAGTGCAGGAAAACACAGTCGGTCGCTTTAACACAATACCAGCATCTCCAAACATTTCCTTCCAACCTTTTATTATGAAAATACCCAGCTCCAAGTGGAAAGTGTGTATCGCTGGGACAGCCCGGATTGGAGATGAGATCCAGATGCAAATCTGGAAGCCACATGGGTCCTGGCAGTTCTCTTCGTGCCGTGCTCTCAGTTTCCCTTCCTCCACCCCCTCGTTTTGTTCCTCTCCCGATTCATGCCAACATCTAGCCCTAGAACTGAAATACTGTAATATCTTTTTCTTCATAGTTCTTAGTATGTCACAGCCTGATTCTCCGCACTGGAGATTCAGCAGTTTATCATACACAGCTGCGACTGTCATGGGGCTTACATTCTATTGGAGGAGGCAGGCTAAACACATGCACACAAACAACTTTATAGTCGAAAATTATTTAAGGCAAATGGGATTTCTGCTTCCGGTCATGATAGAGCAATTGGAACCAGGCTTACCTTCTTGTTAGAAGGAACTAGAAAAATGGACAAAATATGTGCAAGAACTGTCTATGGACTTTTGACAACAGGCCGTGTAGGACTGTGATCCTCGAGGGAGGGGAAGGAAATGGGATAAGCCTTATGATTGTCCTGGCTTTCTGGCTTGAGGCGTTTTCTGGACATGTTGCAGGAAGGGGTAAGCAAAGCACAGAAGTCTGTCTGAGCTGAGGAGAATGAGTTTGGGGAGGAAAAGGTGGCTGGAATTTGCAGGAGGGAATCGTGCAGAGAAAGAGCTCCAGAAATATGCATAGGCATGTGTTGGTAATTTCTGGACTTTAGCACAGGTGTGGGGGAAGAAGTATCGACAGAGCCTGGAAGTCTTGCTGAGCTAAGGAGGAAGAGTTTGGAGTTGGGAAGTCAAAGGGATGAGAACCAACACAGGACAGTTCCAGGGAGGAAGATTTCCAGAAATCTGCATAGAGATTCCCTTTCAGTCTTTGGCTAAAGACCAATCTGCATATGTGTAGGGTGAAACTCTAACGCCTGGGCAAAAACAACTCCTGAGAACATAACAGTTAGCAGAGAGCTGTAAGATGAACAATTCCCAGAGTCCACACTAGGCCACGCATCATTCAATGTCCTCCCAGCCAGATGGTGCAGACCATGTTGAATATTTGGGGCTCCCACGAGAGATCCTAGAAAGGCCATGCATTAGAAGTGGGGCTAACTTAGCCTTAGAATAAAGGGCAGTCTAGATCCGCTCTTTAAGGGGTTTTAAAGCAAGACATGAAAGGGTCGAACCAATTCACAAATGTCTTAGCTGCCTTTCAGAATAGGTCCATCACTCTTTACAAAAAGAGTGCAAAATCTAGCACTAAACCACATACAATTCACAATGTTCAGCAACCAATAAAAAATTCCTAGACATACAAATAAGCAGAAAAATGTGACTCACATGCAAGAGAAAAATAAGTCCCCAGACCCATCCAGAAATGACAGAGAATGGAATTAGCAGATATGATATTAAATAACTTATAAATATGATCTACATCCCCAAAGATGTAAAGTAAAACATGAAGATGGTAAAGAGATAAACTGAAGCATAGGGATACAATCTAAAATGAAAATTTCCCTAGAGTAGATTAAAGTTAGATGATGCCTGGAGAAATTATTGAACTCCAAGACATAGTCATAGAATCTGTCCCAACCGGAGAACAGAAACAAAAGATTGGGGAGGTAAGAGCAGAGCTTCAGTGTCAGTGGGAAGATACCACAGGGTCTGACATATGAGTAATCAGAACCCCAGAAAGAGGAGAGAGAGAGGAAGGGAGAAAAGAAATAGTTGAAGAAACGACAGCCCAATTTTTCCACATTTAATGAAAACGATACACCCGCAAATGGAGTTCAATGAACCCCAAGTAAGATGAACACAAACAAACATACCAAAGCCCAAAGCACACCACACATGACTGAAAATCAGTAACAATCTATAAAACAGCCATTACATTAAGTCCGGGGGCGGGGGGAAGCAAAAATGACTACAGACATCTCATCCTCAAATATAAAAATTCAAAGTAAGTGGGGTGTCTTTAAAATGCTGAAAAGAAAAATAGCACTACCAACTTAGAATTTCACAGCACCCCCCCCACCCACCAAAAAAAATCCTTTAAAACCGAAAGCAAGCTGGGTACCGTGGCACATGCCCATCATCCCAGCTACTTGGGAGGCTGCAATAGGAAGAGCTCTTGAGGCTGGGAGTTTGAGGCTGCAGTATTCTATGATCATGCCTGGGGTGAAGAGGTATTGTACCTAAGCCTGGGGACCAGAGCAAGACTTCATCTCCAAAACAAGAAAGAAAGAGAAAGAAAACCAAAGGCAAAAGTGCTAGTTTAGAGAGAACTAGAAATTGACCTTCCATATGACCCAGCAATTGCCCTATTGGGAATATACCCGGAGGAATTCAAATTATTCTATGAAAAAGATACCTGCACACATATGTTGCAGTTCTATTCACAATGTTGCTGTTCACAATAGCAAAAACATGGAACCAACCATGTTGCCCATCGAAGCTGGACTGGATTAAAAATAATAAATAAATAAATAAATATGGTACATATACATGATGGAATATTATGCAGTCATAAGGAAGGACAAATATATGGACTTTGTGGCAACTTGGATGGATTTGGAGTCCATCATACTCAGTGATCTATCAAAGAAACAAGAAGAGAGTTCCATATGTTCTCACTCACAAATGGACCTTGAGCAATTATAATACTATAAGAAAGCGATTGGCAGTAGTGGAAAACTGTCAGGGGTGGGGGGTGGGATTGGCACTTGAGGGAAACTGCTGGGGGAGGGAGGGGCATACCTCGTCAACAAGGGTGCCTGCATGATCAATATTTGTATGCCTAACCCTGAATTGTACCCCACGTCTTTATAATAAATAAATGAAATTTTTTTAAAAAAACCTTTTTAGATACACAAAAGCTGAGAAAATGTGTCACTAAGAAATAGTAAAGGAAGTTCTTCCAGCAAAATGAAAATAATACTAGACAGAAGCTTGGATCTTCACAAAGAAATGAAAAGTACAGAAAATAGTTAAATACATTGGCAAAGAGAAAGCCTTTTTACAGAGTTAAAAATGTTTGGCGCCGGGTACGGTGGCTCATGCCTGTAATCCCAGCACTTTGAGAGGCAGAGGCAAGAGGATTGCCTTGAGTTCAGCGCTTCGACACCAGCCTGGACGACTTGGTGAGACCTCATCTTGACAATAAATAAATAAATGAAGGAGCTGAGTGTGGTGGTGTGTGCTTGTAGTTCCCGATATTTGGAAGGCTGAGGTGGAAGGATCACCTGAGCTCAGCAAGTCGAGGCTGTGGTGGCAGTGACTGTGCCACTGCACTCCAGCCGAGACGTCAGAGTGAGACTCCCACTAAAAAAGAAAAAGAAAAGAAAAGAAAAAAAGTTTAGTAATATAAGCATTTAAAGCCAAAATAATAACAAGGTATTGTGGCATTCTAGCATATATAGAAGCAAAACGTATGATAATATTTCAAAAGATGGGAGGGAGAAATGGAAGAATACGCCTGTAAGGATCGTATCCATGAAGTTGAATAATATGACTTAAAGGCAGACTGTGATAGGATAAACATGCAGATTATAAACTGTTGAGCAAATGCTAAAAAATTAAAGCAAAGATATATAATTAATATTGTAAAAATATGTAGAATGCTACAATTTAATCAATAAGAAAGCAAAGAAGAAAAATAGAAACAGAACAAGTGGGGAAAAAAAAATCACAAGAGGGTAGATTTATGCCTGACTACTGCATATCGATAATTACATTAAATGCAAATGACTAAACACCCCAATTAAAAATTACAAATTGTAAGAATTGATGAAAAAAAGCAAGCCCTACTGTGGGATGTCTACAAAAAATATTCTTTAAATATAAAAACACACGTAGGTTAAAAGGAAAATGAAAAAGAAAAGTCAGCCCTTTAGATGCATGGTTTTAGCATCTGTGGGTTCAACAACCTGCATACCAAAAATATTCAAAAAATAAAAAATTACAGTACAACAAAAATAACACAAACACAAAATATAGTATATTGACTATACACATAGCATTTACATTGTATTAGGTATTACAAGTAATCTAGAGATTAAAGTATATGGTAGGATGTATGTAAGTTATATGCAAATACTACACCATTTTACATGAGAGACTTGAGCATTTGAAGATTTTGCATCTATTGGCTCCTGGACCCAATCCCCTGCAGATACCCAAGGACAACTGTATACCGTGCAGGTACTAATCCAAAGAAAGTTGGAGTGGATATGTTATTATCAGACACATTAGGCTTAGTATAAAGAATATTATCCAGGATAAAAAGTAAATTTTGTAATGAAAGAGGGGTCAACTAATTAAGAACACTTAACAGTCCTTAATTGGTATACACGTAACCAAAGAATTTTAAAATACATCAAACAAAAGCTGACAGAACTGAAAAGAGAAATACACAAATTTACACGTATGGTTTGTGATTGTAACAATCCCAGTAACTGACAGAACAGGTAGCTGAAAGATCAGCAAGAAAAAAGAGACTTGAAAATCATTATCCATCGACTTGACATAACTGACATTGATTGAGCACTTCATCCAACAATCACACATCATTCTTTCACGTGTACATGGAACATTCACCAAGGAATAGTTTGTACTGGGCCATGAAGCCAATGGAAAAAAATTAGGATTTAAATCATCCAGAGTCTGTTCTTTAGCTGCAATGGAATTAAATCAGAGATTAATAATTGGATCTTCCTGGAAAGTTCTAACATATTTGGATATTAAATGTTACATTCTAAAATAACTCATGGGTCAAAACAGAAGTCACAAGGAAAATTAGAAAATGTTTTGAACAGAAAACACAACATATCAAATTAGTGCTATACAACCAAACCAGTGCTTGGAGGGAAAGAGGAAAATTTCTACTTTAAATGCTTGTCTTGGAAAAGAAGAATGGTCTAGAAAAACAATAAGCTTCAACATAAGAAATTAGAAAAAGAAGAACAGATTAAACTAAGATCAGCAGAAGAAATAATAAAGAGAGAAAATCAATTAAATAGAAATGGGCCAGCCAATTACAAAATAAGTTAGTTCAAAAGCTGGATCTTTGGGGAAAAAAATCATTAAATTAGATAAATCTCTGTCTAGTTAAGAAAAAAAAATGAAACACAAATTAGAAATTGGGGATATCACCAGACATCCTTCAGATAGTAAAAGGATAAGGGATGATTGCAAATAATTTTTTGCCAATAAACATGACAAGTTTAGCAACATACTTGGTACCACGTCCACTGTCGGGGGGTGAGAGGGCCAGCTAGAAGCCCAAACTTACCTGCATGCAACCTACTTATGTAGTAAATTCCCACTTGCACCCTACAACTTTAAAGTGAAATAAAATAATAATAATAAACATGGCAAGTTAGATGGAATGGATCTCTTCATTGTAAGCCACAACCTATTAATACTGACTCAAAAATATTTAGAAAACCTGAATTTCATCATAAAGAAATTGATATTATAATTTTAAATCTTGCTTTTACAAAAACTCCAGGTCAAGGTGGTTTCACTGATGAGTTCTACTAACGTACGTAGTAATAATAATAATGATTATTATTACGTAAACTCACTTGAAAACAAAAGGAGACTGCTGCCCAACACATTTATGAGGCCAGCATCGTGATACCAAAACCAAAGACGAAAAAGAAAGAAAGAAAGAAGGAAGGAAAGGAAGAAAGAGAAAGAGAAGGAGAAGAAAGCAAACTACAGGCTGACATTCATCATGAAAACAGATGCAAAAAATATTTAACGAAATGTTAGGAAATCAAATCCAGTTATATGTAAACATAACATAACCAAGAGGGGTTTACGACAGGAATTTAAGATGTGAGAGTCAGTTTTACAGGGGGGGAACGTCCAAAAAAACTGGAATTTACTAATTAAAAATTGTGTATTTATTCTTGCATGTTTAAACTTCAGTCACCTTCAAAGTACTCTCCATTTGATGCAATACACCTATCAAGATGCTTTTTCTTCTGCTCAAAACAGTTTTTGAACTTGCCAATTTTGATGCCTTTTAGTGCTGTTTTTGGTCATGCCGTTTTTAGCCAAAAACTGCTGAACACTTAGTGTGACGTGAGCAGATGCACTCATAAATCACCCATCATGAAATGGGCAAATGTGTTGAAAGAATGTTTAAAGAAAATTTAACTGAAGCTGAATGCAGCCTCTCACAACAACGCTAGCTGGTACACAGATGTTGATGGGTTCCCAGAACACTTACTTAGTGGGGGAAGCCTGTATTGCAAGGGGCCTGCCCTCCAAAAAATTATTCCATTTTTGGGGGGGAATCCTCTCTCGTATGAGTCAGTTTGACTAAGCTATAGTTAGCACCCAGTTATTTAAACACTAACCTAGGTGCTGCTGTGAAGGTATTATGTGGATGTGGTTAATATCTACCCTTGGAAATGTGGGTAGGCCTCATTCAATCAGTGGAAAGGCCTTTAGGACAAAACTGAGATTTTCCGGGAAAGAAGAAATTCTGCCTCAAGGTTGCAATATCAGCTCCTTCCTGAGTCTGCCCTATAGATGTTGGACTTGCCAGTCCCCATAATTGTGTGAGCCAATTCCTTAAAATAAGTCATATGTGTACATATGCATCTCCTATGGGTTTTGTTTCTCTGGAGAGCCCCGACTGACGATTCAGAGTATTTGTTTAGCTTTTGAAATTCAGTCAGTGTGGTTCATCATAGTAACTGAATAAAGGTAAAAAGCCAGCAGATTTGGAAAAAGTGCTTGACAAAATTCAACACCCAATCATGATTTTTAAAATCTCAGCAAACTAGAAATAGAATGGCACTTCCTCAACCCAATAAAGGGCATCCATGAAAATCCTGCAGCTGGCATCATATTAAAGGATTACAGACTGAATGCTTTTCTCCGAAGATTGGGCACAAGTATTGTGTTAGCAGTCCTAGCCAGCTCACTAAAGCAAGAAAAAGAAATACATGGCAGAAAGTAGCACAAAATTGAGAAAAGAAAAAACTCTCTTTATTGCAGATCATATACATAGAACGTCTTCAGGAATCTACAGAAAAGCTACCAGAAATAATATACAAATTTTAAAAGATCATAAGAAAGAAGGAAAACAGAAAAATCAATTTATTTCTATACACAAGCAATACATTGGAAAAAGAATGTTCTAAATGTTATTAGCTGCTGGGCATGGTGGCTCATGCCTGTAATCCCAGCACTCTTGGATGCCAAGGCGGGAGCATTGCTCAAAGTCAGGAGTTTGAGACCAGCCTAGGAAACATAGCAAATCCTCATCTCTACCAAAAAAAAAAAAATTAGCCAGGTGTGGTGGCATACACATGTAGTTCCAGCTACTGAGGGGGGTGATGCAGGAGAATTGCTTGAGCCCAGGAGTTGGAGGCTGCAGTGAGCCGGGATTGTGCCTAGGTGACAGAATAGAACTCAGCTTCAAAAGAAGAAAAAAAAATGTCATTTATAAGATTATTGAAAGACTCTTATTAGATCATGAAACTCTCAGGAAATTTTTAACAAAATATTTGTTAGATCTATATACCAAAAACCACAAAACATTGCTGATATTTTAAAAAAGATAAGTGAAGAGATATACCATCTTCGTGCGTCAAAAGACCCAATAGTGTTAAGATATTAATTCTCTCCAAACTGATCTACAGATTCAATGCAATCCAAATAAAATCTTAGCAGGATTTGTGGTTGTTGTTGTTGGTAGAAATTTACAAGCTGATTCTAAAATGTACATGGAATGGAATTCAACTGACCGAGAATAGTCAAATCCATTTTGAGAAGAAGAACAAAGTAGGAGGACTGAACCCTGATTTCAAGACTTATTATAAATGCTCAGTAATCAAGATAGTGTCCTATTGCCATAAAGAGTGCCAGACATACACAGTTGAACTATTTTTGACAAACATGGTAAAATAATTCAATGAGGAAAGAACAGGCTTTTCAACAAATGGTGCTGGGAGAATATCCATTTGTGAAAAAGAAATCTCTAGCCTTCCCTCACTCATATCATCCACAAAAACTGACTTCAAATGGATCATAAGCATAACAGAAAAATGAAAACCATAAACCTTCTAGAAGAAAACGAAGAGAAAGTGGAAGTTGTATGTACGAGAAGAATGCTGTGGGAACCCCTTGTTCACAGGGAGAGCTGAACAAGTTGAGAGGGAGAGGCAGGAACCAGGCAGCCCTGTGGGCTTCTGCCAAGAAGGCTCTGGGATCTTCTCTCTGGAGCACAAGCGGCAGTGCATAGCTGTGCACGTCAATCGATCGGTCTGAATGTAAACAAGCCTTTAGAACTCACTGCCATTAGCAGAAAAATCAACAGGGTAGAGGAACAAGATTCATGACACCACAAAAAAGTAAACAGACAAATCTAGAATGTGTCTAGCTTCACACACTGAGATGGGATGAGAAGGACAAAAGATGTATTTGGGGAAACACCTGTGAGGAAAAGATGAATAAATTTTCTCTGAAACATCGTTAGGCTTTCTCTTTTATAACATTAAATTACGAAGCTGTTATGCGCGGTTCTTTGTCTTCTTAGAGCACAAATGCTACATTTTCCTGAGTATCACACTGTCTTTCTCTTCATAGGCTTACTTGTTGAGAGAAAAATTAATCTGGTCACTCTGACACTCAATTTTACATAATGGATGCTCTTTTTTGAATTGGGGGTCTCACTCTGTTGCCCAGGCTGGAGTGCAGGGACACGATCACGGCTTACCGCAGCCTTAACCTCCCGGGCTCAAGTGATCCTCTTGCCTCAGCCTCCTTAGTAGCTGGGACTGCAGGCGCATGCCACCCCACCCAGCTTATTTTTTAATTTTTAGAGATGAAACCTTGGTATGTTGCCTAGGCTGGTCTCGAACTCCTGGGCTCAAGCAATTCTCCCGTCTCTGCCTCCCAAAGTGTTGGGATTACAGGCATGAGCCACAGTGCCTGGCCCATACCTGATGTTCTTGATTATTTATTTTTTTAAATAAAAGCTGTCACTGGGCATGGTAACTCACACCTGTAATCTCAGCATTTTGATAGACTGAGGGGAGTAGATTACTTGAGGCCAGGAGTTTGAGACCAACCTGGGCAACACAACGAGACTCTGTTCCTATAAATAAATAAATATACAAACTAATAAACAAACAAACAAACAAACAAATAAGGCAGGCACGGTGGTGTGTGCCTGTAGTCCCAGCTACTCAGGAGGCTGAGGTGGGAGGGTCTTTCAAGCCCAGGAGTTTGAGGCTGCAGTGAGCTATGATTCACTACTGCATTCCAGCCTGGGTGACAGAGTGAGATCCCGAATCTTAAAAAAAAAAAAAGAAAGCTGTTGTTTCCTTGATCTCCACATGCCCCTCAGTGCTGACTGCTCCATGGCCATGTGGTTGAAACACTGAGTGTCCCCGTTGGAGCCATACTGTGGGAAGATGTTTCTGATAAATGCCATCTCTGCAAGGGAAAGGAACTACGTTCTCTCGAGGACATGGAGCCCAGCTTCGGAGGAAAAGCCAGCTTCACGTGGGACAGTGGAAGTGGCAGGAGTAAGTTGGATGGAAGCCTTCGGTCTCGGGCCTCTGTCCAGTATCTTCCCCTCCTGAAGCGTCAGTGCCCTTCTTTCCAAAATGACCCCGGGGATGTGACAACAATTTCAGCATTCCTGCACAGAACAGTCCCTCAGTAAACCTTAGGTAAGTCTATACTCTGGCACATTTGATTATGTCTCTCACAAGACATATCTACATAGGAGATATTTAACAATAATACTTTTTTAACTGTATGGTGTATTAGACCCTAGGGACATTTATTTTGGAGCTTGGCCTACAAAGCCTTCAGGAAGCATGTGAAATGCGTGTGCACCTTCAGATTTCAGAACGCTTAACATCTGAAAAGGTGCAGTTGCCCGGCCTGTTTTGATCTAGTCTTAACCATGGGAGCTGACTAGGGGGCTGACATGGCGACCGACAGGAAGTTCATGGGCTTTTGAGCCAGACAGTCCATGTAAAGGGACCCTCCACTTTTAGCTGTGTGATCTGGAGCAAGATACTTTGCCCGAGCCCGGCAGGTCGAGGCTGCGGGGGCCGGGAGCGGCCACTGCACTCCAGTCTGGGCGACAGAGTGAGACTCCGACTCAAAAAAAAAAGATACTTCGCCTCTCTGAGCCTCAGTTCCCTCTGCAAAATGAGCCTAGTCATCGGTAATATGGATTTTCCACGTCAGCCTGGGCTTCCAGAGCGTCCGGGTCGGCCAGCCAAGCCCCAGAGAGGGTTGCCGAGGGGCTGGCAAGCCTAGCCCCGGAAGTGTCAGCTCTCACGGGCTGGCCAGCCAAGTCCTGAGGGTGCCGCGACTCGGTGGGCTGGCAAACCTAAGTGGGCTGGCGAGCCAAGCCCTGCGAGTGGGCTGGTGTGCCTCGGCTTGGGAGTCTTGCCTTCTTCCGGCATCCCTCCTGGCTCAGGGGGCTCTGATGGCTGGCAAGCCAGCCTCTGGGTGCCCGGCTCTTCGGCTCCCACGACCTGCTGCAGCTCCTCAGGTCACGGCGCTTCAGGGCTGAGGCTCCTGTCTCATGCCCCGGAAGAATGAAGGACACAGACAACCGGAAAATGAGCAAGCAGGGTTTACTGTAAGGACAGAAAAGCTCTCACAACGGGAGGGGAGCGAAAGGGGTTCCCCTCTGGGGCTGAAAACCTGGTGCTTATATAGCCCCAAGTCCAAGCCAATTGGCTAGCACTAGCTGTGAGCTGTAGCTGTTCTGATTGGTTAGCATTAAGAACCAATCGGCGGGAGGTAGGGTCCTAAAGGTGGGCTGATTGGTTGCTTTTCAATCCCAGCAGTGAGTACTTAAGCTCTGGTTTGAGAGGCTCACCTGGAGCCGGTTTACCAATGCTGCGCCTGAGAGGCCTGCTGGGAGTTCGTTACATTGTTAACAGAGGACCAGCCGTTGCCTTTCTCTAGCTGTCTCCTGTCTCACTGGCGCTTCACAGAGTTGTGAGGCCTCTTTGGTGCTGGTTTGTATAGCTCCACCGGGGAATGGTCACTGGCATCTTCCACCCATCCGATCCCCAAAGTGATGGAGGGGAGGCTGGGCAGTACCAGTGAGATGCGGCTGAGTAGTTTTCCATCTGGGATATCTGAATTCTTTTTTTTTTTTTTTTTTGAGTTGGAGTCTCCCTCTGTCGCCCAGACCGGAGTGCAGTGGCCGCTCCCGGCCACCGCAGCCTCGACCTGCTGGGCTCCGGCGATCCTTCTGCCTCAGCCTTCCAAGTAGCCGGAGCTACAGGCGCGCGCTACCACGCCCGGCTGATTTTTTGATTTTATTGTAGAGATGAGGTCTCGCTGCCAAGGCGGGTCTCGAACCCGCGGGCTCGGGCAATCCACTCACCTCAGCCTCCCAAGGCACGGAATGACAGGCTGAGCCACCAAGCCCGGCTGATATCTGAATTCTTAGAACTCCTAGTGGGAGCTTCAGGGAGTACCTTGAAGAGAGCTGGTGGCTGGTCTGACCCCTTCCAAGAGAGACCTCTCCTTTGGTCTCTGTCCTACGCTGAGGCTTTGCATCAGATTTTGGGGTGAGAAGGGTTCCAGTGGAAAAACCAGAAATGGAGGGCCACTGGGTGTTCTCCAGCTCCAGTCATACTCAAGATCAGGAACAGCATTGCAGGAGCACTTAGCCTGCTGCTGGACAGAGCTGAGCTGTCCCAGAGAGTAGCCCCTCGCCACGTGTGGCTATGAGTGCTTGAAATGGGGCGAGTGCTAACGGCAGTGGCTGGAAGTATAAGGCATACGCCAGATTTCCAAGACTTTGTACAAAAAAAAATAATAATAAGGTAAAATATTTCATTGATGGGCTGGGTAGAGTGGCTCACGCCTGTAACATAATGCTTTGGGAAGCTGAGGTGGGAGGATTGCTTGAGGCCAGGAGTTGGAGACCAGCCTGAGCAACACAGCCAGACCTTGTCTCCACGAAAAAGTCAAAATATTAGCCAGGCATGGTGGCACACGTCTGTAGTCCCAGCTACTTGGGAGGCTGAGATAGAAGAATTGCCTGAGCCCAGGAGGTCAAAGCTGCAGTGATCGTGCCCCTGCACTTCAGCCTGGGCGACAGAGTGAGGCCCTAACACAAATAAAATAAAATAAAAGTATTTAATTGATAATTTGGCTATGTTGATTACATGTTGTAATAATATTTAGAATACGTGAGGTTAAATAAAATATAACATCAATGAAAATCAGTTTTATTTGTTTCTTTAAATGTGGTTACCAGGAAATTAAAAATGACAGATGTGGCTCGCATCACATTTCTGTTGGACGGCATTGTGCAGAGCTTCACCCCTTCCAGAAGGACTTCCGTATGCTCTTTCATGTTACCTGAATGACAGCTCTGTGCTAGGGTTGTGGTGTGTATTGGAGGCTCATGAGTCGTGTGGACAGAGGCTGAGGTCTGGGCCCACTGATTCCTGTGACTCTGAACAAGTCTCCCTCTCTGGAAGATGGAGATCATCGCCTCTTCCCTGCCAGCCCCACGGCATTCTTATGAAGCTCAGACTGGATGACGTGGGAGACTTCCAAGTGGTAGAACTGGTGTTCCCATTCTCATTTCGAGGAAGGGAGAGTCCAGAGCCCAAGAAGTGAACTGGCTTTTCCAGCTGGGCACAAGGCCCTTCACTGCAGGGCCGACATCAGCTTCTTCTCCCGCGGCGATGCCGCCACCAGCCTCATGGGGCCACGGACCCTTCCATCCACTGTTCCAGCGAGTCACCAGATTAATCTGACAGGAGGGAGTCCCTGCAAAGGGCAGGTTTGCCTTTTGGCCCACCCCAGCCTTTGGGGATCGTGAGCCAGGCAAATCCAGAAGACGGTCCTCAAAGAACCACAGGGAATGGGCCCCGGGTCAAGCAACTAATTTATGCAGCAGCTTTTCTTCAAACGGCTGGTGGGTTTTGAATCTGCACCAGGCTATTCCCTACAACGACTACTTCACCCTTAGAGGAAGGTGGTGGCCATCACCCCCTTCACTTCCAGTCGAAGAAACAGAAGAACTTAGATGTTTCATGCTCTACTCAAGACATCCAACCCAACGGCAGCAGAGCCCAGAGCAGCATCTAGGGCTTGGGGAACGGAGCCTATGAGACAAACAGCAGGGCTGTGTGCAGGGCAGAGGAGAAGCAACTGGCCCAAGCGAGCCTGAGAGGGACAGGCTGCTGCACAGACCCGGGGCCTCTTCAGAGCCAGCTCGCACAGGTGAGCACCCGTGACCTTGTACTCATGAACGAGCAGTCTCTTAACCACAGATAGGCCCGACTGCTTCTGTGCTTTGAAGCAGAGTCAGAATCCTTTTCCTGGGTGAGAGGCCTCTTTCAGGCCACGCGCCACACTCAGCCTCTCCCACATCTTGCTACAGTGCCGGCTGATGACCATGCAGATGTCAAAACCGGGACCACGTGGCCTCACCCGTGCCCAATGTGGGTTTCACTGCTGCTGAATAGCAGGGAGGGGCCAGCCAGGAAGCAGCCACATCCTCTGCCATGTGTCTTCTGAGTGAGCATCACTGATTGTTTACAGTGGTGGGGAAAGACACGGAAGGGAAGGAGAGGGGATCCAGCCTGGGTGATCAAAGGGTACCTGGCCCTGCGCATCCTGTCTGAGACCGGAGCCCCAGTGGCCTCAGCACGGCATGTGCCCAGTCCACCGTCAGTCTCA
Source organism: Cephalopachus bancanus (assembly GCA_027257055.1). Classification (NCBI taxonomy): domain Eukaryota; kingdom Metazoa; phylum Chordata; class Mammalia; order Primates; family Tarsiidae; genus Cephalopachus; species Cephalopachus bancanus. The sequence continues at coordinate 656,486 of JAPVLO010000484.1, forward strand.
TTCCTTTGGGGGCCCAAGACGAATAGCACTGGAGTATCTTGACCCTCCATATCTGGTGGGGCTCTATTGGCTGCTGCCTCCAGTCTGGGCTTGGGGAGCTGGGTCACGTCTGTGTGCCAAGGAGGGTCGGGGGTTAGGAATGGACTTTGGAGTCACGTGGACTGAGACCTCCCTCAGAAGGTTGTGACCTCACAGTTTCCGGGAGGCTTGGATGACATGGCTGTCAACACAATGCCAGGCACACAGGAAGCACCCCATCGATGTGGCCGTTATTTTCTCAGCAGTTACGCAGTGACTCAGGGAGGCAAGCCGGAGGACAGGGGGCGGAAGGTGTTCCCTGTCCTGGTGTCTCGAAGGCTTCTACACAGCCAGCCAGGTTCCTGTCCTCCTTCCTGTCTCCAAGGCTATGCCCATCCCCCCAAGAGGCGGGATGCCTTGCTCCTACATCCAGGCCGCTCCTGCCATGGACGTCCATCTGCTTTCTCCCGTGTGCCACTTTGCCATGCAGGCTTCTGCAGTGGGATTGGCTGCTTCCACCATTCTGTCTTTCCCACTCCCCGACAGCTGACTCTGTGGAGAGGGTGTCAGGTGCCTGGTTCTGGGTCATGTCTGAGTTCCCTCCAACAGACCATCTCCCACCCTTCAGCCCTCACATGCCCAGCTCTTCCTCCAGGCACGCTGGACAGCACCAGAGCTGGGGTACTGGGCAGGGATGGTGGTCGAGAAGCCCTGGCTGGCCTTGGGCAGCTGGAGAAGCAGGCGCCTGGCGTGGGTCCAGGCAGACGGTCCCTGCGAATTCTGTTTTCTGCTTTCCAGCCCTGGCTCACCCAGCTCTGCTCCCCGGGGGCCTCTGTCCTGCTCCAACACGGGCTCCTGCTTTGGTTCTGCACTGAGGCAGATGCGCAGCTCCAGGGCCCGGTAGGAAACAGGCAGCACGGTTGATCTCCCCTGGCATCATTCACTCCCCTGGCATTAGCCTGCATCCCATGCTTGGCTGGCACCGACACAGGGCTTCTGCAATCAGTGGCCTGCACTTTGGATACTCTCTCTCCTCTCTGCCTCCTGCTAGCATCCCGAGCCTCATGGGATTCTAGCCACAGGCCCTCTACAATGCCATTTAGGAAAATATGCCTATTCCGTGAATGACCTGCTTTCTAGAACCAGACCACTGCACCCAAAGCTTTCTGTGCCATCGGTTGGGCCCCCTGGCAGGGGCAGAGTTATTCATGGCTCCAATTACCCACAGCAGCGTCTCTGATTTCACATGGCCTTTGTTTTTTTTTTGTTTTTGAAAGCAGGATTTATTGAGAGGATAGAAAAGCTCCCAGAGCAGGAGGGGACCCAAAGGGGTTGCCCCACGTGCCTTCTTAATAGATGGTCATGGAAGACCCCTGACTGAATGCCCAGGTCCTCATCTGTGATACGGGTAACACAATTGCTCCACATCATAGGATCGGCATGGGATGAAAGGAATGAACACAGAAAGCCCTGTCAACAGGGCACATGGCAAAACCTTCACCCATGTTATTTATTATTAGTATTATTGAACTTGCTTAAAGCAGCCTGAAGCCAACTCCCTGGATTCTTCCTTCCCCCTGAAACTCTGTGACAGCCCCATCCTAGAGCTTGCGGAGTCCCTCGTGGTGTCACCGTATCAGTGTCTGTCTCATGTAGTAAATGTAGAAGGAAACAGGAGTGATGTTTCATCCCCTTGGGCCCCGGGTCGCGGCATGGCCTCTCTGCCCCCACTGCCTGCCGGTTCTTTGCTCAGCAAACTGCCGTCTTCCCTGAAACACATCTGCTGACGGGTGACTCATGCAGCTATTTTTGAAAGTTCTAAATTCAACTTTAATAAAAATTGACACAGATAATAGTCTCTGCTCTCTGTGGTCTTCATAATCAAGTCATATTATGAAGCAGGCTGGCCTTCCGGCCAGCAGTTAAAAGCACCCTTCACCTGCGTGCCCACCAGACTCAAAGCTCCTCGGAGCAGCGACTCTGCCAGGCACACAGGATGTCCGGTTGCCAGAGCAGTGTCTGGCATGTGGTAGGCATCTTCCCCGTCCGCCTCGCTGCTGCTGGGTTGCTCTGGTAATTCACGTCCTCCCCCGTGTCCCCGCCAGGCCCCATGACGGTGGCGGGGGCCGGCCGGGGCCGTCTCCACGGCAGTGCCGCAAGAAAGCTGAAGGCAAGAGCAGCCTGCCTCTCCGCTGCCCGGAGCGCGAGGGTGCACGGGCTTCCCCGGCCCAAGTGGACGCTCGGACGGCACTTGGCCCGAGCTGGGTGTTTCATACCAGAAAGTGAGTCACTGCCCCTGAGAGGGTCCTAGGGAATGGCGGGACATTGTACGCAGAAAGGAAGAGGAATTTGACAGAGGTGGTATAGTCGAAGTCGATGATTAGAGGAAGAAAATAGCATTCCTTGATCACTCCCCCAATGGATTCGGCTGACCTAATGAGCCAGTTTCATTAGTTTAGTTCTGGCTGCACTTTGGGCCTGAGAAATGCCCTTAATGTTTATTTTGTGACGTCCTTGGAATCCTGCGGCCTAGCTGAGATGCGGCCCAAGGACGAGGCCTGCTGATCTCTCCGAGCCCTGTGGAGGCAGCAACTCCTAGACCGGCTGTTGGCCACCAAGACCCAACTCTCCCTGAACCACTCTCCCAGGGGATTGGGACAGCAAGATGGCACTGCCAGCCATAAAAGTGCAGGGGGGGGCGGCGTCCAACTGAGGTTCCTGAAACAGGAATGGATGAAGCCCAGATTAGAGTAGACACCAGGAAGCTTCCACTTACCAAGGCCCTCCGAAACTCTGAAGCCCATGGGCTGATGGAGGCAGTAGGGGACAGAAAAGCAAGCTCTGGGTTGGGAGTGCCGAAGTCCAGTCCTGCTCTGTCAACGACCGGCCACGCCTCAACCTCTAGCTGTAGCTCGAGGAAAGCTGAGGACACGGGGGTTGAGCCTACAGTCCACAAGGTGGTCAGGAGATCTGTGAGCTCTCTAAAGTGGTGTGCGTATTATTGTGTGTCTGTGCATTTTCTGGAGGGAAGAAGCCATCACTTTTCTTTCCAGATTCTCAGAGGGGTCCCTGACCCAGAAAGGAAGGACGGCTCTACAGGGGATCGCTGGGGTTCTGGCCGTCACAAGCCGTCTAGACTTCCAGATCACAGTCCTTTCAGTCCTGTCTGTGTGTCTCTACTATGACCAGAGGCAGACCCCTGTGTCCGCTCGCCACCCCCGCCCCGGGCAGCGTGACTGGGAAGGGAGCCGGGCGGGCCTTCCGTTGGTTAACACGTGTGCTGCTTTCCTGGCGGGTGGAAGAAAATGCGTTCTCCAAAGTGCCGTGTTCTTCCTGCGTCACTGGCTGCAGACACTCCTGCTAGAACTGCTTCCTCTGACTCCTGGTCCAGAGGCTCGGCGTCTTCCTGGCAGACACAGGCCTGGCCCATCAGCTCCCAAATCCTCTCTTTCTGGGCCAGCTTGGCACTTTGCCAAGGGTGGCTGCTGCCTGAGCCTCGGGGCCCATTTGCTGGAAGGAAAAGTCGCCGCCTGTGGCATTTCGCAGCCCGCAAAGTCATCTGGCTTCTAAATACACAGAGAGCTTGTCTGTTTCCTTTCTGAAACCTTGTTTTTCCCTGTGGTCTTTAGGTCAGGTCAGAAATGTATGGACAGGCAGTTTGGGGCCTGGGGAACTCAGCCTCGCAGATGGGCGATCCATCTCTGAGGATGAAACACTGCGGCTTCTCTGACCCTCTCACCCGGCACCTCTCACCTTCTTGAGGAAAGACCCTGGCTGGGCCGCAAGGCCAGCGTGGGGACGAATAAAGAGATGGTGACTCTCCAGAGGCGGTGATCTGAAGCACGAGCTCCCCAGGCTTTCTGGGGGAAAAGGTCCCCACGAGCAGACCTCACCACAGGACATTTCTGGACTCCCAGGCCAAACCAGCCCGCGGCACCCAAAGCTGCGGGCCAAACCACCTCCTGGGCCTGCTGAGTGCTGAAGAACTCATGCTCCTAGACAACTCATTTTCGGTGCACACTTTGTCTCCTTCTGGCCAGCTTTTCACCACCTTTGAAGACAGGCCCATCCATTTAAATATCCACTGGCAGGAGAGGTGGGGAGTTTTAGTTTTCACCCAAGGGCCTCAGAGTTAATACCCTGACAGCCTCACCAGCCAGCTGGAACCCAGCTCTTCCCAGGGACAGAGGCCATATTTTCCCAGCACAAGGTGACGAGGAGGCTCTTCCAGGGAAGTCTGGGCCCCTGAGCCCTGTGTGTGAGCCACCCCTGCGTCATTGACACAGGCTTTCCATCAGCCCGGCCTGGGCCTGGCCGAGTTCCAGGAGAAAAAGGAGCCGCCGAGTTTCAGAGGAAAAGACGTGGGCTTGAGGCTCTCTACCACATGGACAGAATTACGTCCTGGATGGATTTCCCCATCTCCGTCATTGCAAGAGATCTTGAAAAGATGGTGGAGAGACAAATCTCTTGTGTCTTGGTGCCCGCGGTCCCCTGGCCCTGGCGGTGAGGGGGGTCCTTGGTGTTCACAGAAGCCCTTGCAGCTTGCTGTGGCAGCTTTCCCGTGACCGGACAACGCTGATGGCGGGCAGGGGCCTGGGAACCGCCCCTGGGGGTGGACGCTCCCTCCGACCACCGGCTCCTTGAGAGGCTTTGTCCTCTCCCATACCCCCTCGGCTCACTCTTCGTGGGACTCTGGTTCAGCCTCTTTCCCTCGCCAGGCCCTCAACTCTTTCCCGGATCTCCTGGTTTCGTTCTCCCTTCGTCTGTGTCTTTCTTTCCACCTTAAGTTCCTTGGCTGCCGGGAGCTCCCGCTACAGCCTCAGAGGAAGACCCCGTGCCCTCAATCTCCTGCTTGCGGGCCACTGAGCAGAGCTGGAGAGAGGTCTGGCCAAGGCCTCGCAGCCCCGTGTCCTCCCTGAGGGAAGCCCAGCCTCACTTTCCACAGCCTCCAGTGCCTCGTGTCCTTCCTAAGCCTTCACCCCAGCCTCCCTCCACAGGATTCTCCCCTGACCTCTCCGGAAATGGAGGACCGAGGCTGGCCTGAGCCCTCCTCTCTTGTGCTGGCTCTCTCTGTCACGCACGCGTGGGGGGTGTGGAAAACTGTCCAGCTCCTCTACGGCATGCTTTCCTCATCTGGAACGTGGCTGCGGTGATGCTGCCCCCCGGGACCTAGGGGGTGACAGAGGCAGAGTAGAAAGGCCTGGCTCCCAGTCACGGCTCCCGGGACAGGAGCTGCTTTGTGCTGGCTGCCCGTGTCTGTCCAAAGACAGTCTCTGAACTTTCGGTCCCGTCCACGAGGACGGCTTCTTCCATTTCCCACACGACAAACCCAAGCTCTTGGGGGGCTTCAAGGCCCTTCGGGTCGCCCACCCCAGCCGCACGCCTGAGCCCTTCCCCCCTCAGCCACTGGCCCTGCCTGACCCTCCGTGCGCTTCTGGTTGCCCCAGACTCCTGCTCGCAGACCCCTGAATCCCTTCTCTTTTTCCATTCTTTTGGTGTCACCCCTGCCACCGCAAAGCAACCAGAAGCAAAGCTCCCTTCTTGCATTCAAATAGCCGATCAGTGATCTATCGCCACAAAACCCTGCCTCAAAACGACGTCAGAATCCCATGGCTTAGAACCATAGACGTTTGCTTATCTCCCAGGCCTGTGGGGCAGGGATGGGGGTCTCAGCAGGACCGGTCTGCTCTCGGACTCGCTCACACGTCTGCAGTCACCTGACACGGGGCCCTCAGGCTGGCTGGGCCGCATGTCTCTCTCGGGTCCTCGGCAGGTTGGCCCGCTGCTCTCTCATGGTGGCAGCCGAGAGCAAGCCCACACGTGCGAGGCTTTCCAGCCCCCTGGTTGTGTCCTCTGGCAAACACTAAGCAAACGCCGTAGCTCTTCCAGGGCCCAAGGGGAGCCACTCCAAAGTGAGGCGGTGGAGCTAGGGCCCAGGCAGGGAGAGGAGTGCGGCCGCACACGCAATCTGTCCGCCGCAGCGGCGCACGCCCCGAGGGGCCCTGGCCCCCTGGACCATCTGTGCCCGCGTGTCTGCCCTTCCCACCTCCACCACACTAGCTTCTCTGAGGCAGAGCCTAACTCATGTCTCCAGCACGTCTCCCTGGGCCCCCTGGACTGAGTTGAACTATTCCCCCATCTCAATCTCCGTCTCAAGAAGCTCACGATGTCCTGACCTTTTTTTTTTTTTTTGAGTCGGAGTCTCACTCTGTCGCCGACTGGAGTGCAGTGGCCGCTCCTGGCCGCCACAGCCACGACCCGCTGGGCTCCGGCGATCCTTCCGCCTCAGCCTTCCGAGTAGCCGGAACTACAGGCGCGCGCTACCACGCCTGGCTATTTTTTTTTGATTTATTGTAGAGATGAGGTCTCGTCAAGTTGCCCAGGCGGGTCTCGAACCCACGGGCTCAGGCAATCCACTCACCTCGGCCTCCCAAAGTGCTGGGATTACAGACTGAGCCACCGAGCCCGGCCGTTCTGACCTTTTTAAAGGCCTGCAGCCCCTGGTATATTCCCAGGCAGTTTCCCAACCAAGTACTCACCAGGCTGAGATCAGCTTGGCTTCTGAGATTCAATGAGGTCGGGTGCATTCAGGGTGGTATGTCTGTAGGCTGGACTCTGCTTTTAAACTGCTGTCCTCGTTTGTGTTTAATCAGATTCTTTCTCATCCCTGCTGCCCATCGAGCTCCTCACGGGTTACCCTCATGCTCTTTGCAGTCCTGAGCTTGCTTAAGCAGTCTGTAACACCTGTTCCTCTTTACACCCTTACCCGTCCTTCCCTGGGCTTCTGAAAACCACTGGTGATCTTTGACCACATTCAAGCTACTCATCCACATCTAAAGCCTCCCTGACTTTTAGTAACAAATGGGCGTCTCCTCTTCAAAATATTCTCTCCCCAGAAGCATAGGACCACAGGGAGAACTTCACCCTTGGCCTCCGACAGACCCAGGGGGCCTCCCAGCTTAACCCTTTCAGTGGTGTGGCTCTTGACCGGGTCTGCTCATTCCTCTGTAGAGTCGGCTTCTCTCTGGGTCTCTGTATTGGCCCACTCTGGCTCCCTGCTGGTGGCCTTGAGTCAGACCCCTTTTCTGAAGACTTAGATGATTGCTGTACTTCTGGAAAACTTTGGAGCCCAAGAAGGGGGAGAGCTTGGGTTGAGGGCTTGCGTTTTATTTTTATTATTATTTTATTTATTTATTTATTTTTTGAGTTGGAGTCTCACTCGGTTGCCCAGACTGGAGTGCAGTGGCCGCTCCCGGCCACCGCAGCCTCGCCCTGCTGGGCTCCGGCGATCCTTCCGCCTCAGCCTTCCGAGTAGCCGGAATTACAGGTGCGCGCTACCACGCCCGGCTGATTTTTGATTTATTGTAGAGATGAGGTCTCCCCAAGTTGCCCAGGTGGGGCTCGAACCCGCGGGCTCAGGCAATCCACTCACCTCAGCCTCCCAAAGTGCTGGGATTACAGGCTGAGCCACCGAGCCCGGCTAAGCTTGACTTTTAAATGGCTAGTCTGAATTGGTACCTTTCAAATCTAAATCGCCAGTTTCACAATCTCACAGAGAATCCACGCCCACGCTCCCATTTTCTGTCTGGATGTTTCCACAGTGATATTCCACGATTACGTCCACTCTCCATCTGAAATGTGCTCCTCGTCCCAATCTACCCATTTTTGTTAGCAGGACCACATCCCCTCTGTCCGATGTGACCCCTCAGCCATCTTTGTTTTGAGAGGACCGTAATAGAGTATGCCATAGACTCAGGTTAGGAGCATGCTATAACCCAATAAATATGTAACCGGCTTGTGGACAGTAGCACAGCCATTTTTAGTTTTTAGTTTTCTGTCTTAAAACATAACCTGTCACTGTTTAAAGTTCCAGTTATGGGAAAAACTGCAAAGCCCCAGTTATTCTTCCCTTGTCTCACTTTCCCCTTAGCAACATCCAATCAGGTGCCAGGGGGTAATCACCTAAGTTTCCAGATGTCTCTGCAACTTCCCCAGCTAGTGGCCCAAGGTCAGCCCGAGTCAGGCTAGCCAATCCTCCACGATTAAGCTGACCACCAGAGGAACTCCCCAATTAAATGGTAACACAACTGGAAAGCCCCCCCAGACTCCTCCTCCCTTTGTGTAAACGCATAAAAGGCATCTGCTTAAGGAAATCGGAGCCTCTGAATGTACTCCGCTGCGTCGGTGGTCGACAGAGGCCCAGGCTTGAGCTTGTAAATAAAGACCCTCTTGAACTTTCATCGGAATTGGCTCTTGGTGGTCTCTCGGATTGAACTTTCGGCCACTACAGTTTCATCCTTCCTCTTGAAGGCTCCTATCATTCTTGCTCTTCCACCAGCCACTTTTACTCCGGAAGGCTGTGGAGACGTGAATAAATCACTCCTTCTCTGTGCCGTTCCCACCCTCTTTCAAAGACAGCATGAGAATCCCTGCATTTACAGAGTGAAGACATGAGGTGTGATTGCTTTTGATTTGTGTGGGCCACATGCTCATCAGCATGACCACGGGAAGCGTCTGGATATTTCGACACGAGTGGGGGCCAGAGAGAGAGACAGCCTGAGAAGCAAAATCCTCAGTGCTTCTCCTCCTTCCTCTTTGAGAATAAGAAGCAGTACCGACCCTGCACACTTGGTGAGCATGTGTGAGAAGCCTCGGCCCCGGCCTTTCAACATCCTCAGATGCAAAAGCACGGAAGAGGGTGGGATGTCTCCATTCCTGCCTGAGTTCTTTCCAAGAAAATGATCTCATTTGACTGAGTGGAAGGCTTATTTTTAAAATGCACATTTCATTTTCCTTTATTTAATCAACACATAATGTCTTGCAGCTTCCTTCTAAGTGATTTCATACAGGGTGACTCTATATTGCTCTAATTCATAGATGTGCCTCCATAAATCTCTCTATATTTCTTTCAACGCGATGATATAAAAATACATTGGGCGGTGTGTGACTGTGGTTTGGTTGAAGGAAAAGTTTTTGTCTGGAAAATCCTGTGATTTAGGGCAGGGGCTGAGAGGGAGGCCATCCCACAGAAGGTCCCGTGTGGCCCCTGCCACGTGGAGTCGGACGGGGGAGACACAGCCTGCAAGTGTGTGCTGGGAGTCAGGGCCAGGAGCGGGAGAGAATGTTAAGGAAAAAGTAACTCGTGACACTTTGAAAGACAGTCAAGCAGACTTTGCTCAGGATGATCAAGATAGGCAGAGGGACCATGGCAATAGGTTTCGGCAATGGGGGCGTGGCGGTGGTGGGGAGAAAGATCAGGCGCGACTCTGAACACGACAAGGAAGAGTGAGCACTTACGGAAGTGGGGGGCATTGTTGGTGGATGGAAACTTACTAAGAGAAAGCATCCGGGAAAAGGGGAATTGGGGTTGGACCAGGATTCTTGCTGAAGACAGGCCAGGGTGGTCAGACATCACCTGGGGATGGTGGAGGTGGGGAACTTGATCAGATATTGGTGGCGACCAGATTTGGAGGGCGCCAAACCTGGACGACACACAGATGAACACAGAAGCCCAAACGCCGAGGCCCACTTGGGAAGAGGATTCAAAAGGGCCTCGCTAGAATTTGGTTGAGGAGATAATCTTTGTCAATAAGAAAGCTTGACTCGATGGTTTGGGGGTATACGTTTTAAACATGATGTTTGCCAGAGCATTCAGAATCCCAGTCCAAAATCATAGACACTGGAGACACTCTGGAAGCTTTCAACACCTGGAATTTGGGAAGAGCGCTGACAAATCTTGGAAGGAAGCTGAAAGTTCAGCCTCAGCGGTACATGGAAAAGTCAAGCCTGGTCATGATGTCCAAGGACCTGCAAGTCTAGCGAGGTTCTTGCGGAAGTGAAAACAGCTGAAGCAAAGGGAGTCTGAGAAACGACCCAGCGATGTGCAGGCCCCCTTCATGGCCCCAGGGAGGCAAGGGCGGTCTGGCTATCCTGAGCGAGGGGCCGCGATGAGAAAAGACCCTAGAAAATGGTCATGGTGGTTTTGAAGGAAATGGATTTCAATTTAAAAGTCATTGGGAAAAAGTCACAAGTAAGCATTTATAAATAGGGACCAAGTTGTTAATTAATGAAATCCCCTTAACACAAATTTCTCAGAAGTTGACTCCAGATCGCCCTAAGATTCTACTCAAAGATGTTCTAAAAAAATCTTTCTCCCTCAGTACCTACAAGTGCTTTTCTGAATCTCTTGCCCTTAAATAAGGTGTTCTTTTACCTTCTGAGTTTATTTTTTTATTTTTATTTTTTGAGTTGGAGTCTCACTCTGTCGCCCAGACTGGAGTGCAGTGGCCGCTCCCGGCCACCGCAGCCTTGACCTGCCGGGCTCCGGTGATCCTTCCGCCTCAGCCTCCCGAGTAGCCGGAATTACAGGCATGCGCCACCACGCCCGGCTGATTTTTTGATTTATTGTAGAGATGAGGTCTCGCTGCCCAGGCGGGTCTCGAACCTGCGGGCTCGGGCAATTCACTCACCTCAGCCTCCCAAAGGCGCGGGATGACAGGCTGAGCCACCGAGCCTGGTCCTTCTGAGTTTTAAAATAGACTTTCTTAAAGCAGTTTTAGTTTCATAGAAAAATTGAGCAGAAAGTACAGAGAGATCCCAAATATCTTCTCTCTCCTCCGTCAGTTTCTCCTATTCACACACACACACACACACACACACACACACACACACACACATTGATGTGGCATATTTGTTACAAAAACTGATGAACCAATGTTAACACATTATGATTAAGTGAAGTTCACAGATGGCATTAGGTTTCACTCTTTGTGTTGTGTAGTTCCGAGGGTACCTTCTGATTTTTACAGAAAAACGTAGGAGTTAATTCAGAGACAAAAAACTTTATATTTAGAAAAATATCCAAGGTGATTGACTACTCATTAATGTGAGTTATAAATTCTTGAGAAAAATTTATTCTGTGCAGTGTGTGGGTTTAAAATTTGCATTAACCTTGTTCTTTCCTGTGGGCGTCGTATCAGGTTCTTAGTAAGAATTTCATTATCAAAGTTAATAACTGCATGCATATATACATTTTCTATGGGAAAGGAAAATTTTATGTTTTGTACTGAAACACCCTTTAGTCATGTTACCTCTAGACAGCTCGTATCCATGATACAAACTGCACCTTTACCCACTCAGGCTGCCAAGGCCCTTGTGTAACCGCGGTCCCCAGCAACTGTCACCATCACTCAGGCAAGCGCTATCGTGCCAGGGAGGGACGGCTTTGCCTCGGCTTCGTGGCAGAAGGACTTCTAGGCTCTCTCTCCACGTGGAGACACGCTACTGAGGACATCAGGCTCCCTTCCTGCAGCATCAGGCTCCCTCTTCTCTGGGAGTGGCTAATCCACAGGCTGCATCTGCATTGCGAGGCCATGCACGTCCACCAGTCACTTCCAGCACAACCCGTGTCCAGGGTTTGCCGGCCTTGGGGTGTCATCTCTCAGCTCTACACTCACCCTCACCTACACTGCTTTGCGGCTCTGAGGCTGGTTCTCTGCAAACCCGTTTCTGCTGTGCAGCTGCTCCCTGTTAGGCCCTGCCAGCCGGAGGCTTTAAGAGAGGCCGAGATACCCAAGGAGGAAGAGGGGACTCGTTCCTTCGACTCACTCCCTTTTGTCTGCCTTCTGTCTACTTCCTAGTCCTGTGAGCATCTCCCTGAACGCCTCTCCTCCCCTGCAGCAACAGGGTCTTCCCATAGCCACAGCGAAATCCAGTGGGCAGTTTCCCCAACCCTTGCAGAGCCAAGCTCCAGCCACCCTCTTCAGAGATGCCACATCACCCTCAGGCCTAACCCAACCTCTGCCATCCAGATTTTAGCAGCACTTTTGGGAAGTTTGCCCAGTGATGAATGCATCTGGCTCTTCGTGCACCTGCTGGCTATTGCTCTTAGTGCCTCGAGCCCACCAGTCAGAACCTAAGAGGGTGGAAGAGGTGACAGCAGCCGAATCCAGGTGGCCTCACGCTGACCTTTCTATACTCAGACTGCCGAGTGAGGTGTCTGCAAACTACAGACACCTTGTCAAATGGCTTACAATCGGGTGCAACAAATAGGAGACAGGCCTTGGGCGATGATCAGAAGACAGCGAGAAGAGAGAAGCCCATGTCTCTAGTTTGACAGTGTGGTGGTTGTTGGCAGTTGCAGCCACAGTAAGAATGGGGTAACACTTCAGTAGAGGTAGGGCTAATTTGAACTCTGGGGTCCCAGGCAAAAGCAGTGTCTTTCTGACATTTCCATCCTTTGTGGTACCTTTGCTTATGCAGCGGTAGATACAAACTCATGAGTGTTGGTCTTTTTTGTGTGAGAACAGACACGGATTTGGGGAGGGTCAGAGGATAAATCGTGTTATCCATAATTATGACCCCTTGAAGATGTTGGTGCCCTAATCCTGAAACTGTGAATATGTTATGTTACCTGGAAAAAAGAATTCTGAAGACGTAATTAAGGTTACAGATTACCCTGGATTTTTCTAGGTGAACCAAGTAGTGGGGAAAATTAATGCCAGACTAAATGCTTTTGCGGCCCCACCTAGCAAAACTTAAAAGCAAGACTCAAAAGGATAAAACTGATTTCAAATAACTTAACTGCGTCCTTGAACAGAGCTCAAGAGTATTTACAGGAATAAAAAAACATCCAGCAACCAAGGTAAAACTCATCATGTCTGACATTCAGTCACAAATTACCAATCATGCAAAGAGGCAAGAAAACACAATCTGCAATGAAGGAAAAAACATCAATCAGTTGCAACTGACTCAGCTAACAGATTTAGTAGATAAGGACATGAAAATGGTTACTGCAACTGTACTCGTTGTGTTCAGGAAGCTAGAAAAAAGACCGAACACGACAAGCAGAGACAGGAAAGAGACCCAAGCTGAACTTCTGAAGATGAAAGCCATGATGTCTTAGGTGAAAAATATGCCAGATGGGAGTGACACCAGAGTAGACATTAGGGGAAAAGCAGTAAGTTGAAAGGCATAGCAGAAGAAACTGCCCCATAAATCACAGAGAAAAGTAGACTGAAGAATAAACGTAGAGAGCATGTAAGCTTTGGGATAACTTCAAGTGGCCTAAGATACAGGCAAGTGAATTGTCCACAGCAGAAAGTAGACGCGAGGGAACAAAAATATCTGAAAAAAATAGCGGCTGAATGCTTTCCAAATTTAATGAAAACGATAAAGCCACAAATCAAAGACACACAGTGGGCACCAAGCACAAGAAACTCAAATAAACTACAGAGGAGGATCATAATCACACTGTTTGCTATCACTAATAAAGTGAAAATCTTAAAAGAAGTCAGAAAAAAAGACCCTTTCTATACTTTGGATACAAAGTAACAAAAAATAAGGATAACAACAGATTTCTTATCAGAAATAATATGAGGAGAAAGTGAAGAAACATCTTTAACATCTTGAGAGCAAAAAAAACAAAAACAAAAAAACCCCAAAAAACGAAAAACTAAAAACCTGTATCCTATAGCAAAGATAATATATCAAAGAAAAACCACAAAAAATTATAGAATACATTTAGGCATATGAAAACAAAATCACAGCATAGCAAAACTTATGGAATGCAATAAAATCAGCACAAAGAGGGAAATTTATAATTATAAATAAGATTTAAATCAATAACCTAATTATATACCATAAGGAACTAGAAAAAGAAGGTAAACTAAGCCCAAAGATAGCAGAAGGAATAAACAAAATAAAGACTAGAAAAACACTGAAACTAAAAGTTGAGGCTTTTGAAAAGATCAGTAAAGTTGACACATCTTTGGATAGACTGACCAGGGAAAAAGAGAAGACTCAATTTACTAGAATCAGAAATAAAAGAGACACATTATGATAAATTTTACAGAAGTAAAAAGGATTATAATAGAATATTATGAACAGTTGTATGCCAGTCACAAATAGATAATGTATACAAAATAAACAAATTCTTATAAACACACAATCTCCCAAAACTGACTCATAAAGAAATGGAAAATCTGAATAGACCTCTAACCAGTAAGGAGAGTGAATCAATAATAAAACAATCTCAACAAAAGAAAGTCCATCACTAGTGAATTCTACCAAACATTTAAATAAGAATGAGCATAAGTCACTCTCAAACTCTTAAGAAATTGAAGAACAGAGAAAACTTCCTAACTCATGAGCCCGGCATTACCATTATAGCAAAGCCAGACAAAGGCACTTAAAGAAAAGAAAGCTACAGCTCAATCTTCCTGATGAACAGTGATGCAAAAATCTTCAGCAAAATACTAGATAACTAAATTCATTGCATATTGAAAGACTTCTACATCATGATTGAATGAGATTTACTCCTGGAATCCAAGAATGGTTCAACAAACAAAAACCAATCAATTTAAATAGTATGGCAAAACTTTCTATACTATAATTCCGATTAATGCAGAAAAAGTATTTGACAAAATGGTGTTAAAACCATTTTATAATTTAAAAAAATCACTAAGCTAAAAATAGAATAGATTTTCTCAACATGATAAAGGTCATGTGTAAAAAACCCAAGGCTAATGTCATAGTCCATGATGAAAGGCTGAAAACTTTTCTCCTAATATTAGAAACAAGACAAGAATATCTGCTTCCACCACTTCTATTTAATATAGTACTGAGAAGTCTTAGTCAAAGCAATTAGTCAAGAACCAAAAAAAAAAAAGGGCGTCTAAGTTGGAAAGAAAGAAGGAAAATTATCTCTGTTCACAGATGACATAATTTTATATGTAGAAAACCTTGAAGAATCCACAAAAAAACTGTTAAACTAATGAATGAGCTCAACAAAGTTGCAGGATACAAAAACAACACACAAAAATCAGTTGCATTTCTACATACTAGTAATGAATGATTCGGAAAAAAAATGAAGAAAATTCAATTTGCAAGAGCATCAAAAACTTACATAGTTAGAAATAAATTTAACCCAAAAGGCAAAAGACTTGTACACTAAAAACTATAAAACATTGCTAAAAGAAATTAAAGAAGACATAAATAGAAAGACATATTGTGTCTGTAGATTGAAACATAACATTGTTAAGATGTCAATATTCCCCCAAATGATCTACAGATTCAGTGCAACCCCTATTAAAATTCTGGTGGTGTTTTTTTTTCAGAAATGGAAAACTCACCTTAAAATTTTTATGGAATCTCAAGGGACTTCAAATTGCCAAAATAATCCTGAAAAAGAACAAATCTGGAGGACTCACATTTCCTGATTTGAAAACTTACTGCAAAACTACAGTGATCGAAACAGTGAGGAACTGGCATGAAAACAGAAATACAGGCAATGAAATGGAATTGGCAGCCTGGGCGGGGGGCGGGAATCTCTCACACTTATGGTCAACTGACTTTGACAAGAGTGTCAAAACCATTCAAAGAGGAAATGACATTCTTTTCAACAAATAGTACTGGGAAAATTGGATTATCCTCATGCAAAAGAAATGAGTTGGAGCCTTACCTAACACCATATACAAACATTAACTCATTATGGCTCAAAGACCTAAATGTAATAACTGAAACTATAAAACTGCTAGACAAAACATAAGGGAAAAATCTTCATGACACCGGTTTTTTGATTATGACACTAAAACCACAGGCAACAAAAGAAAAAAGATAAATGAACTTCATCAAAATGAAAAACTTTGTGCAACAAAAGACACATTCTCTGTTAAGAGAATAAAAAGTCAACCTATAGTATGAAAGAGTAGAGTTGTAAGTTATACATCTGATACGGGATCACTATTCAGAATATAAGAACTAAAACTCAACAATAAAAAACAAACAACCAAATCAAAATGGGCAAAATGCTTAAGCAGACATTTCTCCAAAGATATACAAATGTATAATAAGCCCAGGAAAAGATGCTTAACATCACTGGTCTTTAGGGAGATGTAAATCTAAGCCACGATAAGGCACCACTTTTTTCTCACCCATCAGAATGGCTATTATCGTCCACAGCCACTCCACCCTGAACGTGCCGCTCTCGTCAGAATGGCTATTATCCAAAAAAGGGGGAGGGGAATAACAAGTGTTGGTGAGGAATCGGCGGAAGAACTGGAACCTTTGTGCATTGCCAGTTATAAATTTAAAATGGTGCAGTAGAAGTGAAAAACACCTTGGTGGATTCCTCAGAAAGAATTACCGCATGATCCAGCAATTCCCCAGCTGCCCAAAATAATTGAAAGCACTTTAAACAGATACGTGTATGCCAATGTCCATGGTACCATTATTCATAATAGCCAAATGGTGGAAATAACTTAAATATCTATCAACAGGTGAATAGATAAACAAAATGTGGTATATTCATACAATGGAATATTATTCAGCCTGAAAAAGGTAGGAAATGTTGATGCTCGCTACAACATGGGTGTACCTTGAAAATATGATTCTGAGTGAATTAAACCAGAAACAAAAGGACAAATGTTGTATTAGTCCACTTATCTGAGATACCTAGAATAGGCAAATTCATAGAGACAGAAATTAGAGGGCTGAAGGGAGGAAGGACTGGGAAGTTATTGGTTAATGGGTACATAGTTTCTGCTGGCATGATGAAAATATTCTGGAAATAGTAAACAGCGATGGTTGTGCAATGTGGAGACTGTACTTAATGCCACCGAACTGTACACTTAAGGCCACTGAACAGTTAAAATGGTAAATTTTGTTATGCTTTTTTTTTTTGAGCTGGAGTCTCACTGTTGCCCAGGCTGGAGTGCAGTGGCACGTTCATGGCCACCACAGCCTTGACCTGCTAGACTCAGGCGATCTTTCCTCCTCAGTTTTCCAATAGCTGGAACCACAGGTGCAAGCCACCACACCCAGCTAATTTTTTGATTTATTGTAGAGTTAAGGTTTCACCACGTCGCCCAGGCTGATCTTGAATCCCTGAGCTTAGGCAATGCTCTCGTCTCTGCCTCCCAAAGTGTTGGAGTTGCAGGTGTGAGCCACCGCACCCGCTGTTATGCATGTTTTTAAAACATTTTTTGGAGAGACAAGGTCTCACTATGTTGCCAAGGCTGGTCTCAAATTCCTGAGCTCAAGCAATCCTCCCACCTTAGCCTCTCAAAGCGCTAGTATTACAGGTGTAGCACCATACCCAGCTGTTATGTATATTTTATCACAATAAAATAAAGTAAAACAAGTATCACCTGAATGGTGATATTTGATATGATTTTAAACCTTTAAAAATATTTTTATGATAAACTCTTTATAAGAATACGATAAACATAAAACAAAAACATAAAGTAGTTCAAGAAACGGTGGGGTGTTTTTAGAAATAGAAGCTCTTATCATTGATGTATAGAGCTCAGCAAAGGTTTCATGGATTATTACTGTGCATATTCCTGTGACAAAGTAATATGTATCTCTGTGATTTTAGCCAAGGAAAGTTCTGCTTCTGCAAACACAGAGACCAATTTGAAGACAAAAAAATTGTCAGCTTTATAAAAAACGGATTTCTTTTACATTTCTAGCAAATGAAACAGTAGGTCATGGCGAACATAGAGCTTCTCAATGTGGGGAATCTCAACCCCACATTTTCTGATGTCTCCGGGGATTGAGTGCCAACTAAATGCAGCTTGGGCTGGGTAAGCTTTAAAAAGCTGTAATAAGTGAGTACAGCAGGCATTTTCTGTGAACTGCACTATGACTTATTTGTTTAGAAAAGGAGCTTTGCACCTGTTTTCTAGCAAAGGTTTTTTTTTTTTTTACCATAGGCCACCCTGTGTGCTTGAAATATCTGTCTACAAGGATTAATGCCATCTCTGGAGCCAAACACCCTGCATGCTTTTGGAGCAGTGGCAGAGCCTGTTTGCATGCCAGCAAACAGATGCCGAGTGAGCAACCCTTTGCAGAGCCACAAAAACCATGTCTCTTCTGACCGTTCAAAGGAACCGAAGGGGCCCCACATTCTGGATCCAGGATTTCCCTTCATCCACTCTTTCGCTCCACCAACAGTACCTGGGCATTTCCGTGGGCCGGAAGCTGTGCTGGGCACTTAGGACACACAGAGGTTCGTAGGACCTGATCCCTTCCCCACCGTTCAGTGGCTCCTCCTCCCCGTGGAGACCTGTGGTGGCCAGGAGTGGAGAGTTCAGTGGCTGTGCTGTGGCCCAGCCCGGCCAAGGGCCTTGGTTCTAAAGGGCAGGCCCACCGACCTCAGTTCCGGGCTGCCCCTGAAGGACAAGACCCTCCCTTGGAGGTGAGCAGGGCTGTGTGAGAGCTCCTGGGAGCAACAGAGAGGCACTGCCACGTTGTAAGCCCCAGGGCTATACAGCAGATCTCCTGTGTCGACAAAGCGAATGTCTGATCTACGCAGAATGCGGAAGCAGAGGCGACTGGGGAAGACCTCGTGGAGTCGGGTGCTAGAGCAGACACAATTCTCCTCCACCACAAGTCATGAAGGAGCCCAAAGAGGCCAGGCTGGAGACACAGGCTCGGGAGGAAGCTGCATAGAAGTGGCTGAAGCCACGAGATCATGAGCCAGGAAGAGTGGAGAGAGAGAGAGAGAGAGAGAGAGAGAGAGAGAGAGAGAGAGATGACCTGGTGGGCGACTCTTTTTCGCATCTAGAGGGTAGACTGGGAGGAACAAGAGAAAAGGCTCAGTCCTTATGGATAAGTAGGGTCTGGTAAGTTCATAAGCTGGAGGAGCCGGGAGTGTTGGGATGCCGAAAGGCAGGAGGTCTACAGTCTTTCCTGGATGACAGAACCTGGTGGCCTGGAGAGAATCATCTGGATGAGACTACATTCTTCTCCGAACCCTGGGCTGTGTCAGGGAAGCAGATGCCTTCTCAGGCTCGCAGACCACCTCTGCTGCCACCTCTCCATCCCTCCGTCCGTTCAGTTAGACCAAGGCTGAGCCACACTTGACCTGGCCTTCACGCACCCAGAGCGAGAGAAGGAACCATATAATTGCAAGGAGCAAGGCAGCCCAGAGAGGTCAGGTGTTATGGTTAAGTCCACACAGCTAGCTGGAGGAAAGTGGCGGGATACAGGACCCTCGACTCCAAATCCAGTGCTGTTTCCATCGCGTGATTTTGCTTTTGTTCAGATTGTTCAGCCGCCTGACTCTGGTTGTTCCTTTGGACGGAGAGTGACTTTTCCTCCCAGCAGAGTCCTGTTGATAATGAACACATAAACTTCCTCTTCAGGAGCATCACAGAGCCATGCTTTTCCATGAGAGGCACTATTCAGGTGCCAAGGAGAGTCTCTCCCTGTGCGTCCCTTCAGAAAGGCACTGCGGAGCTGGGAAAAAGCCCCAGGCAGCATCAGTAGCAAGCACGGGGTTCACAGCTGTGGTGACAAGGCAATCTTCACACTGGTACTTGGCAGGCGGCCTTGGCTCTCAGGAGAATGGTGCTTTGTTTCTACTGATGATCCGGAGCACTGAATTGGGCTGGCACCAATGACCTTGGTATCACTGCCAGCCAGGTCACATGCTCTGGTTTCTCTGAATCTCTGGCATAGCACAGGGTGGATCAGAACCCAGGGACAGGCTCTGCATTTCAGATAAAGGTGACTGCAACCTGAGATTTTCTCCAGGTGGGGCCAAGCGATTTGGCCTGAGGACTTGTAGGGAGTGACTCCCATTCCATCTGTTGGGTATATGTTCTTTGGATCTGACCACAGGGCTGAACCACTGAGTTGCCTTTTGTCTTTATAGATTTGATTTTTCTGGACGTTTTCTGTAAATGAAAGAAGCATGCATCCATAGTTTGTTCCTTTTAATTGCTAAACAATTCCATTGTAATACATTTTGTTTATCTAGTCACTAGTTGATGAATTGTTTTCAGTTTGGCTTTATAAATGTTAAACCCAAAATTCTAATTTCGAGAGACCACCAAAGAGCCAGCTCCGATGGAAACACACGAGGGTCTTTATTCAGGCTCAAGTCTGGGCTCTCAAACCGAAACCGACGCAGCACTCGAGCTCGAGAGCCCCATCCAGCACAGCAAGCAGTTTTTATGCACAATTACAGGGGGAGGGGCTGGGCATGACTGGTTTTTCCTAGGCTTACAACATTAACCAATCAAAAGAGGTCATGACGTAGAAACCAAAGTCCGCGGACCTTGCATAATTAGTCCCCAGTCAGGTCCGCAGTGATGTCAAGGGACAGAGGCGCTTGAGATTGGTTGGTTTGTTTTGGGTTTTGCGCGGGCTTGAGCTCAGTGGCCTGTGATTGACAGGAAACGGCTAAGTGGGCAGAGTGGAATGCCAGATGAGCTAAGTTTACACAGTCACTGCACACAAATTAACTTTGGCACGTGAGCAGGAGGTTGGAAACATCACAGAGCCCACCAGGAGAGTGGCTAGCGCCACAGAGTCTACCATAATCTAAGCAAAGGAGTGTCCGGAAGGGGCTTATTGCTTAACATTTATACCCCCTTGCAGAAGCAGAAGAAGCCAGCATGGCAATTGGGATAAACAGAAGTTTAACAAAGTTCTAAGTACACACACTGCTTAGAACATTGTATAACTTTGCAATCACAGTCACTACCAGGCAAAGGAATATGCCTAGTCCTACGGGGTCTGAGGTAGGATTTAAAATACTAAGAATTCATAAAATATAGCGAACGTGAGGCAGGGATACATAAAATGCAGTGAACGCTTCTTTTACAGCAAGTATAGCTTTTTTTGAGTCTCTTGGGTCCCTCAATAAATAATGCTGCTATGAATATGCACATACAAATGTTTGTTTATACACATATCTTCATCATTCTTGTGTAGATACCTAAAAATGGAGTCATTCATATCCTAAATGTATGGTCTGGTTATTTTTGGGGATTGGTTTTGTTTTGTTGTAGAGACAAGGCCTCACTCTGTCACCCCGGCTGACGTACAGTGGCGCGATCATGGCTCACTGTAGTCTGGAACTTGGGCTCAATTGATCCTCCTACCTCAGCCTCCCGAGTAGCTGGAACCACAGGCACAAGCCACTGTGCCTGACTGTAAGTGTGTGTTTACCTGTTAAAGAAACTCCGAACTGTTTTTCAAAGTGGCTGAGCCATTTTATGTTCCCACCAGCAATTGATAAAAGGTGAAGTTTCTGCACATCTTCACCAACACTTAGTACTGTCAGGCTTTTTGAGCTATCCAAGTGGATCTGTGTGGTTATCTCCATGTGGCCTAATGGGTGGGTGTGTGTGTGTGTGTATTTCTCTCCTGACGAATGATGTTAAGCATCTTTTCATGTGCTTTATTAGCCATTTATAGGCATTCTTTCGATAAATATTTATATACGTTTTTGCCCATTTTAAGAATTGAGTTGTCTTCTTATTGAGTTGTAGAAGTTCTGGATAATAATCATTTATCAGCCATGTGATTTGTGATTTTGAATATTTTCTTCAAGTCTGTGGCTTTTCTTTTTACTTTTATAACGGTGCCTTTTAAAAAGCAAAAGCAAATATTTAATTTTTTTTTTTTTAGTTGGAGTCTCATACCGTTGCTCAGACTGGAGTGCAGTGGCAAACTCATGGCTACCCCGGTGTAGATGTGCTAGGCTCCAGCCATCCTGCTGCCTCAGCCTTCTAAGTAGCCAGAACTACAGGCGCCCAGCTAACTTTTTATTTATAATAGAGATGAGGTCTCGCCAATCTGGCTGGTCTTGAATGCGGGCTCAGGCAATCCACTCATCTTGGCCTCCCAAAGTGCTGGGATTACAGGCTGAGCCACCGAGCCCAACCTGCAAATATTTAAATTTTAATGATGTCTAGTTTACTAAAAATTTTTCCTTCACAAATTGTGCTTTTGGTGTCGTATCTAAGAAATTGTTGCCTAATCCAAGATCACAAAGACTTACTTACTCTGTGTTTTGCTTTAGAAAATTGATAGTTTTAACTCATATTTAGGTATGATACATTTTGAGTTGATTTTTTTCTGTGTATATGGTGTAAAATAAAAGCCTAAGTCCTTTTTTTTTGGCATATGGATATATGAATATCTAATTGTTTCTGCACTGTTTGTTAAAAAAGACTATCTTTCCATCAAAATTGCAGAACCTCAAAATTATAAAGAAAAATTGATGTAATTTTTCTTTTTTGAGTAGGAGTCTCACTCTGTCGCCCATTCTGGAGTGCAGTGGCTGCTCCCGGCCACCACAGCCTCGCCCTGCCGGGTACTGGCGATCCTTCCGCCTCCGCCTTCCAAGTAGCTGGAACTACAGGCGCGTGCTACCACGCCCGGCTAATTTTTGATTTATTGTAGAGATGAGGTCTCACCAAGTTGCCCAGGTGGGTCTCGAACCCGTGGGCTCAGGCAATCCAGTCACCTCGGCCTCCCAAAGCGTGGGATTACAGGCTGAGCCACCGAGCCCGGCGTGTTGATATAATTAAAAGAAGAAATAGATAACAATTATAGTTAGAGAGTTTGTTGCCTCACTTTTAATAACTGATAGAACAACTAGCGAGAAAAATCAGCAAGGAGACAGATGGAAGATCTGAATAACACTGTCAACCAGCTTCACTCACTGGCCTTTATGGAACACTCTACCCCGAAGTAGCAAAGAGTAAAGAGAGAATAGATTTTAAAAATAAGACACGCAGTCTTCTGAATTGACTTGGCACCTTTGTAAAAAAATCTATTGCCTGTAAATGTAAGAGTTTATTTCTGGATTTCTTTTCTGTTTGATTTATTTGTCTGTCCTTAAGCCAAATCATACTCTCTTATTCTTATAGCTTTATAAGTAAGTTTTGAAACCAAGTCATGTACTTGGTTCTTTATAGACCAAATTTGTTCTTCATGTAGTTTCTATGTAGTATTTTCAGGATTTTTTGCATACAGATTCATGTCACTTGTGGATAAAAGCAAGTCGACTTCTTCCTCTCCAATCCGTGTGCCTTTCACACCGGGTAGGATCTCCAGTATGTTGAATAGAAGTGATGGTAAGCGCTGATATCTTTGTCCTACTCCTGGTCTTTGGGGGAAATTTAGTCTTCTGCCATTAAGTATAATGTCACCAAGGGGCTTTACGTAGATACCCTTTACAAAGCCGAGAAAGCTTCCTTCTGTTCTTAGTTTTTAAAAGCGTTTTAATCATGAATAATGTTGGTTTTTGTTGACATTTTTACTTCATCTATTGAGATGATCACGAGGTTTCTTTTTTTTTTTAACCTTTGAACTTTTTATTGGCTTTCTGCTTCCCCGAAGGGCACCCTGCTCCTGCCACCTCAACACCTCATGACTTTGGTGTCATTGGTCTCAGACACCAATTTGCTGTCCACTCTCCTGTGGATGGTCTTTTGGACGGTCTGGATGGAGCTGCTGCTGTCCAGGCCATCACTGAGATGGAAGTCCTGTCTTCCAGCAGGTGGTGGTAGGTGGCGATCTCAGCCTCCAGCTTGACCTTGATGTTCAGCAGGGACCCGTACTCCTGGGCCTGGTGCTGGTCCTCTGTCTGGGTCTGTGCCGGCTCAGACTCCAGGGTGTCTTTGAGCTGCTCCATCTGCACGGCGTCACGGGCCACCACTTCCCTCAGACTGTTCCCCAAGCTGGCCTTCAGGTTTCTCATGGAGACCAGGTCAATCTCCAAGGACCGCACTGTACGTTTCAACTCCGTGAGCATCATCTCGGCAGCTCCGATCCCGGTGGACTGCGTGGTGACCACTGACATGCTCTCCTCGATCTGCTGGGACCAGTACCTGTCCAGCTCCTCTCGGTTCTTCCAAGCCAGCTCATCACAGTGGGCCTGGATGTCCGCCATCATCTTGCTGAGGTCTTGAGATCTGGGGCGTCCACCTCCACGGCCCACCCAGAGCTGGCAATCCGGGCTTGTGGGCCTTTTGCTTCCTCCACATGGCTCTTCTCATGAAGAGCGGCTCTTCCTTGAGAGCCGTGATCTCTGTCTCCAGCTGCAGCCGGGTGACGTTGGTGTCATCAGTGACCTCACGGAGCCCATGGACGTCGCTCTCCACGGACTGGCGCAGGGCCAGCTCCGTCTCATACTTGACTCTAAGGTCATCAGCAGCAAGGTGGACGCTGCCAATCTGCAGAACAGCACGGACGTTGTCCAGAGAAGTTGCAAAGATCTGAGCTCTCGTGTCCTCGATGGTCTTGAAGTCATGTCCCCACCTGGGGTCCCTTCTTCTCCCAGTGTTCCCAGATTTTGCTCTCCAGTCTCTGGTTCTCAGCCTCCAGACTCCTCATCCTCTCCAGGTAGGAGGGCAGGCGGTCGTTCAGCTTTTGCATGGTCTTCTTCTTGCTCTTTATGTCCCCCAAACTCCCAGCCACCCCAGAAACTGGTGAAGTGGGACACAGAGATCCAGGAGCCTGTGCTGCTGGTGCCTGCATAGACACGCTGCTGTTGCCTGCACAGACGCGCTGCTGGTGCCTGCATAGACATGCTGCTGGTGCCTGCATAGGCGCGCTGCTGGTGGGCTGAAGGCTGGATGGCTGGATGGAGCCCAGGGACTGGTAGTTAGTTGGTGGAGTAGGTGGTGGAGCGATTGGTGAAGCTCATGGTGTCAGCAGAGGAGAGCCAGACGGTAGAACTCACGTTCAGCCGATCATGAGGTTTTTGTCCTTTATTCTTTTTTTTTTTTTTTTTTTTTTTTTGTTGGAGTCTCACTCTGTCGCCCAGACTGGAGTGTAGTGGCCGCTCCCGGCCACTGCAGCCTCGACCTGCTGGGCTCCGGCCATCCTTCCGCCTCAGCCTTCCAAGTAGCTGGAACTACAGGCGCGCGCTACCACGCTCGGCTAATTTTTTTGATTTATAGTGGAGATGAGGTCTCACCAAGTTGCCCAGGCGGGTCTCGAACCCACGGGCTCAGGCAATTCACTCACCTCAGCCTCCCAAAGGCGCGGGATTACAGGCTGAGCCACTGAGCCCAGCTTTGTCCTTTATTCTATTAGCAGCTGGTAATTATTGATTTATAAATATTAAATCCACCTTGCACTTCTGGGATAAATCCCACTTGATCATAGTGCTCAATCTCTTTTTATCGATCCAATGCTGCTGGATTTGATTTGCAAATATTTTGCTAAGAATTATTGCAGCGGGCTCGGTGGCTCAGCCTGTAATCCCGCGCCTTTGGGAGGCTGAGGTGAGTGGATTGCCTGAGTCCACGGGTTCGAGACCTGCCTGGGCAGCAAGACCTCATCTCTACAATAAATCAAAAAAATCAGCCGGGCGTGGTAGCACACGCCTGTAATTCCGGCTAATTGGAAGGCTGAGGTGGAAGGATCGCCAGATCCCAGCAGGTCGAGGCGGCGTTGGCCGGGAGCGGCCACTGCACTCCAGTCTGGGCGACAGAGTGAGACTCCAACTCAAAAAAAAAAAAAAAAGAATTATTGCAATATAAAAATATTGGTCTTTTTTTAAATGGTATCTTTGTCTGACTTTGTTAAAGCAATACTAACCCTATAGAATGAGCTGGGAAGTCTTCACTCTTTCTCTATTGGAAAACTGGTATTTTGTCTTCCTAAATATTATGTAGAACTAACCAGTGAAGTTATCTGGGGCTGGGCTTTTCTTCCTGGGAAGAAAACTATTTAAACTATCATTTCAGTTTCTTTGCTTATTATAGGTCTATTCGGGATTTTCAGTTTCTCTTAAGTTTTGACAATTTCTTTTTTCTAGGAATTTTTTCCAATTCATCTAAGTTGTATAATTTGTTGGCATAAAGTTGTTTACAATATTCACTCATTATTCCTTTAATCTGTAGGGTCAGCAGTTATTCCCACTCTTAGATTCCTGATTTTGTTAATTTGTGTCTTCTTTTTCAGTTTAGCTAAGTTTATCAATGTTTAAAATCTTTTCTAAGAAGCAAATTTTCATTCCTTTATTTTCTGTTTCTCTTGTTTGCTAGTCAGTCGGTTTCACCTTAATCTTTATTTCTCTCCTTTTGGATTTAATTTGTCTCTTTCTGTCTCTCACTTCTTAGCATGGAAGACTAAATTACTGATTTTAGAACATGCTACTTTTCTAAGTTCTGCTTTAGTTCCAACTTGTTGATTTTGATGTGTTGTATATTTGTTTTATTCATTTCAAAACATTTAAAATTTCCATTGTGAATTTTCGTCTTCAACCCATGTGTTATTTAGATGTGTTAGTTTCTAAAATTTAAGGATTCCCAAAATTTGTTTTTATTTTTGGTTTCTAATTTAATTCCTTTGTGGCTGGAGAACATACTCTGAGTGATTTAAATTCTTCTGAGTATACTGAAATTAGTTTTATACCCTAGTATATGGTCTAACCTGGGGAATGTTCCATGTGATTTTGAAAAACAATGTATACTTATTACTTTGGGGTAGAGTGTTCCATAAAGGTCAAGTTGGTTGAGACTGTTATTCAGATCTTCCATCTGTCTCCTTGCTGATTTTCTCTCTCGTTGTTCTATCAGTTATTAAAAGTGAGGCAACGAACTCTCTAACTATAATTCTTATCTATTACTTCTTTTAATTATATCAACTTTTTCTTTACAACTTTGAGGTTCTGCTGTTAGATACTATTGCATTTATAATTTTCATATATTCCGAATGTATTAACCTTTTAGTATCATAAAATGTTCCTCCTTGTCTCTAGTAATATTTCTTGTCTTTTTTTTTTTGAGTTGGAGTCTCACTCTTGTTGCCCAGGCTGGAGTGTAGCAACACGCTCACGGCCACCTCAGCCTCCACCTGCTGGACTTGGCGATCCTTCTGCCTCTGTCTTCCAGGTAGTTGGAACTACAGATGCACACCACCACGTTTGGCTAGTTTTTGTGATTTATTGTAGAGACGAGGGCTCACCAAGTTGCCCAGGCTGGTTTCGAACCCACGGGCTCAGATAATCCTCTCACCTCAGCACCCAAAGTGCTGGGATTACAGGCTGAGCCATCGTGCTGGTCTATTTCTTGTCTTAAATTCTATTTTGTTGGATATTGATATAGCATATCTGGCTCTCTTATTGGTAGTATTTGCATGGTACATCCTTTTTCATCATTTTACTTCCAACTTACATATGTTTTTTGTGTGAAGTATCTCTTATAGATAGTATAATTGGAACAGGCATTGTAGCTCATGCCTGTAATTCCAGCACTTTGGGAGACTGAGGCGAGAGTTCAGGACCAACAGGGCAACAGAGTGAGACTTTATCTCTACAAAAAAAATAAGTAAGGTGTGGTGGCATGTACCTGTAGTCCCAGGTACCTGGAAGGCTGAGGAGGGAGGATTGCTTGAGCCCAGGAGTTTGAGGTTGTAGTGAGCCACTGCGCTCCAGTCTGGGTGACAGAGTGAGACTTTGATTCAAAAAACTCCACAAAAGTTAGACAGTATAAATTGGATCTCACTTTTTAATCCAGTCTGACAATCACTGCCTTTTGATTATAGTGTTTAGTTCATTCATATATAAGATAATTATCAGTAAGACTGGATTTAGGATTGCCATTTTGTTTTCTGTCTTATTTTAAAAATCTGTTCTCTCTTTATTGCTGTTGTGCTAAATAAGAATTATTATTTCTTTTTTGTGGACCATTTTGATTACTCTGTTGCTGAATTGGATTTTTTGAGTTTTTGTTTTTTTAGTGGTTTTCTGCAGATTACAACCAACATCTTAATTTATCACCATCTATTTCAAGTAATACTGACTTAATTCCAATAAAACATAGACTTATCGCTCCAACATAACTTTGTCTCTTCTTCTTTGTTTTATTTTCATGTATCTCTATATGTGCTATAAGCCTCACAATATAGTGTTACGATGAATGCTTTATATAATCTCATGTCTTTTAATAAAATTAGGAGAGGAAACATGTCTATACAGTCTTTTATATTTACCCACAGATACCTTTTTTAGTACTCTTCTTTTTTTTTTTTGAGTTGGAGTCTCACTCTGTCTCCCAGGCTGGAGTGCTGTGGCACCCTCACGGCCACCCCAGTGTCGACCTGCTGGGCTCCAGCAGTCTTTCCGCCTCAGCCTTCCAAGTAGCCAGAACTACAGGTGGGCGCTACCATGCCTGGCTGATCTTTTTTTTTTTTTAAATTGTAGAGACGAGGTCTCGCCAAGTTGCTTAGGCGGGTCTCGAATTCCCGGGCTCAGGCCATCCACTCGCCTCGGCCTCCCGAAGTGCTGGGATGACAGGCTGAGCCACCGAGCCCGGCCGTGCTCTTCCTTTCTTTCTGCAGACTCATGTTACTCCCTTTTACCTCTAAGGCTACTCCCGTTTACCCTGAAAGACGTCTTTTAATATTTTCTCTAGGGCACGTCTGCTAGAAATGAATTCTCTTGATCTTTGTTTAACTGGGAATATCTTTATTGTGCCTTTATTTCTGCGGTTTTGGTGGAAAAATAGATCTTTTTCTTTCAGCACCTTGAATGTCATTCTACTGCCTTCTGTCAACTATTATTGCTTATGAGAAGTCACTTGCTAATTGCATTGTTCCCTATACATGATGAGTCATTTTTCTTATAGTGCTTTTCAAATTTTTCTCTCTGCTCTGCCCTCCAACCTCATGGCAGGGATGAATGACTGACCTCAAGTCTGACCAGAGTCTGGAGTCCCTGAGAAGAAATAGCGTAGCATTGGGCTCTTCTCACCCAAAAGCCTTGGACACAAGGAATGTCTGGACTTGACAGAGACTGTTTTAGTGACCAGCTCAAGAGGAGGAGGTAGAGATTTTCATAATGACCCACTCTCATCAGAGAGCATCCGAAATTGCTTCCTGTCATTCCCAGTAAGGAAACACACAGTGCAGAAAATACTTTTTATTTTTTATTTTTTGAGTTGGAGTCTCACTCTGTCGCCCGGACTGGAGTGCAGTGGCCGCTCCCGGCCACCACAGCCTCGCCTGCTGGGCTCCGGCGATCCTTCCGCCTCAGCCTTCCAAGGAGCTGGAACTACAGGCGCGCGCTACCACGCCCGGCTGATTTTTGATTTATTGTAGAGATGAGGTCTCGCCAAGTTGCCCAGGCGGGTCTCGAACCCACGGGCTCAGGCAATCCACTCACCTCAGCCTCCCAAAGGCGCGGGATGACAGGCTGAGCCACCGAGCCCGGCTAGAACATTGTTTTGTAAAGGCCGTTTGAGCACATCAACCGAAGCTGAACTGAAACCCGGATCATGTGCCCTGGAGTTCTGCCTAGGGGAGGAGTGGGGAGGTGGAAGGAGGAAAAGCTAGCCATGTCCGAACCCAGACGGAAGACCCCGGGGGGACCACCAGCCACCTTCCAGTGAGGGTTCTACAGAGAAGTAGCATCACGTCAGAGGATGTAGCTGAGTTCATTTCATTGTCCCCAGAGCAAGAGAGGGGGCAGGGGGACGGGCAAGACAGCGAGAGAGGAGAGAGCCCCAGTCCTGATGGCTCCACAGCAAGGGCGGTTCGGAAGTCGCGCTCCACGAGCCAGGGTTCAGTTGGACAGGCTGCAGCCCCACCAGGGAAGCCTCAGATGTTCATTGTCAAGTTGATGAACTGGGAAGGAAGAGAGAGAGAGAGAGAGATGGGGGCCTGTTGTCCTTCCACAGCCCCCTGGCCTCAGGACTCGCCCAAGTTTTTCTGTCACAGGCCCTGCCATGTGATCACGTTGCCTGCAAACCTGGACTCCTGACTCAACGGGAAGCCATTTTAAAAAATGAATGCTCAGCACTGTAAGTTTTCCAGCGGTCCTGAGCCCTTTCTGAGTGAGCTCGTGTCAATAGGACAGCCGCGTGGAGGCTCGCAGACAGGGCAGTATGCGGTGCCATTTGCTCTCTGGTGAGGCGGGGCTACAGACCAGGGCAGTACAGGAGTCCTCCCCATTTTTGTTTTTGAGTTGGAGTCTCACTCCGTCGCCCAGACTGGAGTGCAGTGGCCGCTCCCGGCCTGCTGGGCTCCGGCGATCCTTCCGCCTCAGCCTTCCGAGTAGCTGAAATTACAGGGGCATGGGGATTTTAAAATCTCCTCCTGCGATGCTCGTGTGAAGCCCAAGGTATAAGGGTGGTGGGCTTCAAGGGGGAGAATTCAAAGATTTTCCTATTGTCCTGCAGAATAGGGCAGGCAGGAGCCCCCCCACCCCCACCTGTGGACACTGGGGTGGGAAGCAATGACACTTCGAACACGGAGCAATGTATACTGCCACCATCCTGCTGTACCCACGACCTTTGGCTGGCCAAGAGGCTGCCAAGTGACAAGCCTGCCCATTCGTCCCCTCCACCATGGACCAGGGGAACCTGGCACACCTTCCTCCTGCCTGCTAGTGGCAAGACCTTCAAGGAAATAAGAAATAATGGCGGACCGAGGGGTCCCTCTTGTTTGCATAATAGAATAGTTTGAGTATGTACATCTTTCCTTGGAATCCCGGAGTGTTTCACACAGCTCTCGACCAAAGGAGTTTTATTGATTGAATGCGTCCTACACGCTGAAGGCGAAAGAGAAGAAAAACGCCCAGTTTCTGTTCTCAGTGAAATTACAACGTGTCCAGGGATCTGAGAGGCCCACGTGAGAAAGTGAGAGTCAGTCACTAATGAATTGCGAAGTTATGATAGCATCAGAAACTAAGCTTTTGGTGTAAGAGTGAGAACTAGACCTGTTTCTGGAAGTGGTAACACGGAGGCACAGAGCACTTTGATCAACCAAAGTCAGAGCACAAGAGGAAAGCGCGGAGGCTCCGTTTCCCTGGCCGAGACTTCGCTGTCATCAGCCTCTTATTTGGAAAGGCGATTGCAGTGTCATCCGGCCCAGTCACGACCGAACTGGAAATGAGCTGGTGTGTACAGTGTGAACGCAGAAGCGGGTCGAGAGGAGAAACCTCAGAGGTGGAAGGAGGTACAGGCTGCCTGGCTTAAGCGCGGTTAGGGTGAAGACAGTGCAGGGCTGCACAGAAGGACACGGGGAGGGGAAGAAAAAGTGGGAAGTCAAAGGCACAGAAAACACCGAAGGGGCCTGTTCCGCCGCTTCCTCCCCGCCTCTGGGCAGAGGAAGGTCTCGCCAGCGTTCTCGGTCTTGATGGGCACAGGAATCACTGGGCATCCCACTAAAAGGGTGGTCTGATTCCGTAGTTCTGGGTGGGGCCTGGCACCCCGCATTTCTGACAAGCGCTCCTAGGTGATGCTTAGGGCCGGAGGCGATCCTGGGGGGAGGGCTGTAGAAATCCCTGATGCGGCTCCATGCCGTGGGAGCTCTGGACCCTTCTTCCCCACCCCCTTGTCACCGCTGGGAGAGCCCCTGCAGCCACTGGGCTACTCACTGCTCAGGGGTTTTGAGGTGCATGCGTACACACACACACACACACACACACACACACACACACACACCCTGGGGTCCACGGGATGACACGAGCAAGGGGAAGGGAACACACTAGAGACCAGGCAGGCAGGCCGTGCAGCCCCAAGAACACAAGGGAGAGAAGGACACAGAGACGGAGTTTGCGGCGCCCTTCCACCCAGGGCGATGCGTGGCTCTGTGCTTCATTTCCCACCTCTGCAAACCGGCATCTGTGAGCACGAACTCTGCTGAGTCCTGGCTACTCGTGGGACTTAGCTCCCAGGATTCCTGTACTGATTTAATTGATGACTTCCTGAATGGCAGCTCAAAAACATGAGCGATGCCTGGAGCATTCCTGGAGTCGCTCACCCCGCAGCGAAATGCCAGCCCTCGTGTGAGCTCAGGCATTCGGCAAGCGTTTGGGGGCGTGAACGCTGCCGGGCCCGGCTCGGCCATACCTCGTTTATGTTGAGATGAATGGACTCCTTGTTCTTGGTACTGAGAGCCTGGAACACGCCTGGTGGGAGAGACAGGAGAAAGGCTTCCCTGTAGAGACGGTTCCTTCCACAGGTTTAATAGCTCCCCCGACGAAGGCCTTTGCGGAGCCCAGGCAGGGCTGCTCCACCTGGTGGCGGACAAGGGTTTTCTGGAAGCCTCTTCACCTCCTGCTGCAAGCCAGCGGCCTTCGGAGTGGCGGCGGTGCTGAAACCTACAACACGCCTGTCAGCCGGCCAGCAGCTCCCGGATCCCAGACAACGCCCCTTCCCTTCACCTTCCGGGGCGGGGGTACAGATTCCTTGAAATCCATGCACACCGTCCACGAAGTTTTACATGAACCTGAAAGCTGCCAGTCTCTCCCACATGGCTGTAAGTTCTTTCGCGGGGCTCGGCGCGTGGGAGACGGAGCCCGCGCTGCGCTGGGTGCGGGTGGGCCACACGGTGCGACCTGAGCAGGGGACTTTCCTCCCCGGGCCCCAGCCTTCCTCACCTCTCGATGAGGCCGAGCCAACCAACCTTGGCTTCACTTGAGAAGAGGGACGGGGGACCAGCGCAGACCATTGCAGCATAGAACAAAAGCAGTGGCAGAGACCCAGCCCCCAAACGTGGTGAGTGGGTCTCGTCTGGACCCCAAATCAACCCAGCCACTGTATCAAGGTGTCAGCATGAACTGGGCATTCGAGAACCTGGGGGATCTATTCGGAATCCTGCTAGGCGTGAAAACGACTCCATGATGACGCTAAAAGCAAGTCTACAGTCCAAGATATTTACACATGAAAGGAGAGAATTTCTGAGATCCGCTATTAAATAATTTGGGGGGCAAAGTACGTGCTGAGGGAACAAATGTAAAAAAAAAACAACATAGCACGTTGGTATTGTCAAGGCTGGCGTAAAGCTCTGGAAGCACCTGGGGAAGTTTCATGACTCCTGGGGCTGCATGCCCCCCTGAGGTTCTAGTATAATTATCGGTGTAGCCTGGTCGTCACAATCTCTTTAAACACCCCCGGGATTGTGGTTGTAATCCAAGGTTGACATGCGCTGGTGTGTGGTGCTTGGGAACCCATCATGATTCTTTTTTTTTTTGAGGCGGAGTCTCACTCCATCACCCAGGCTGGAGGGCAGTGGCCGCTCCCGGCCACCGCAGCCCCGACCTGCTGGGCTCCGGCGATCCTTCCGCCTCAGCCTTCCAGGGAGCTGGAACTACAGGCGTGCGCTACCACGCCCGGCTGATTTTTTGATTTATTGTAGAGATGAGGTCTCGCCAAGTTGCCCAGGCGGGTCACGAAGCCGTGGGCCCAGGCATCGTGATTCTTTATAGCTAAGTGGAGGATTGAAAATTTCTGAAGTGAAACGTTAAAATAATACTGGGGCAAAGCTCCAGCCTCGGAGGATGTAAAAGTTTTCCAGGTGAATCTAATGTGAGGATCCCAGAATAAATGGTTTTAAGCCGACAAGGCCTTCTCCCTCATATTCCCTCACTGTAAGAACAGGCTGAGAGCCCCTGTGCTGGGAAGGGTTAGGCCTGAGGGGATTTCAAAAGAAAAAGAGTGGCTCAGCCTGTAATCCCGCGCTTTTGGGAGGCTGAGGTGAGTGGATTGTCTGAACCCATGGGTTCGAGACTCGCCTGGGCAGCGAGACCTCATCTCTACAATAAATAAAAAAATCAGCTGGGCGTGGTAGCGCGCGCCTGTGATTCCGGCTACTCGGAAGGCTGAGGCGGAAGGATCGCCGGAGCCCAGCAGGTCGAGGCCGCAGTGGCCAGGAGCGGCCACTGCACTCCAGTCTGGGCGACAGAGTGAGACTCCAACTCAAAAAAAAAAAAAAAAGAAACATCCTGAGAATAAAAGACCAACAAGCTGATAAGATTGTGAGAGACAGCCGGACTCGGTGGCTCAGTCTGTAATCCCGCGCCTTTGGTGAGTGAATTGCCTGAGCCCACGGGTTCGAGACCCGCCTGGGCAGTGAGACCTCATCTCTACAATAAATCAAAAAATCAGCCGGGCGTGGTAGCGCGCGCCTGTATTTCCGGTTACTTGGAAGGCTGAGGTGGAAGGATCGCCGGAGCCCAGCAGGTCGAGGCTGCGGTGGCCGGGAGCGGCCACTGCACTCTAGTCTGGGCGACAGAATAAGACTTCAACTCAAACAAAACAAAACAAAAGCAAAAAACAACTCTCAAATCTCATTGTTTCTGAGGTCGGTGTGACCACCCTGCAAGTCTAATCAGAGGTGACCCTTCAGGAGGGGTCTTTCTAGAACACACCTCCCTAGCTACTGGGGTCCACCCCGAAGGAGCCCAGCCTCCTGGCTTAACCTCCCAGGCCGGCTCGGGCCTGCCAGCCTCTCTCCAGAGCTCTCCCCTCACTTCTTTGTCCACACACAAGCCCTGACCGCCTGCCAAGTCTGGCTCTCCCGGAGATCGCAGGCTGGCGGAGACACACTTCAGGCAAGAGCTCCGTCCCCACAGAGGCAGAGGGAGTGTAGCTGCCCTGCGTCACAGGATTGCAGACCCTGCCTTTCTTTATCAAGTCCCTCGGAGTGGCCTGTCAAACATATTTCAGAATATGTCAAGCAGGACCGGGTATGTAATTTGTGAGGCCCGGAGCAAAATGGAGATGTGAGGCTCTTGTTCAGAAACTATGAAGCCTTTCAAGATGGAGGCAACAGAGCACTAAGCCAAGTAGAGGGCACCTTTGGCGGCAGGGGTCCCTTTGCACCCGCCTCCGTCGCCGCTTGGTGTTGAGTTACAGGCCCTGGACATGCCTCACCTTCAAAACCGCCTACCTGTAAGGGGTGGGGTGGATATGACGATAAGCCGCAAACTGTAAAGAGCCTCAAATACCATCTCCTCTCTATTTTTAGTGTAACACATCTTCTTTCTGTTTCTTTTTTATTTTTTTAGAGACAGGGTCTTGCTCTGCACTCAGGGTGGCGTGCAGGGGCATGACCATAGCTCGCTGCAGCCTTGAACTCCTGGGCCCAAGGGGTCCTCTTGTCTTAACCTCCTGAATAGCTAGGACTACAGGTATGTGCTACTGTGCCAGGCTATTTTTTTTTACCAGGCTAATTAAAAAACAAAATTTGTAGACACAGAATCTATGTGGCCCAGGCTGGCCTTCAATGCCTGGCGGTCAAGCAATCCTCCAGCCTTGGCCTCCCAAAATGGTGAGATTGTAGGTGTCAGCCACTGCACCCCGCAACAAATCTCGTTGGAGGTAACTAGTCAATGTCTAGGGCTTCCAGAGGGCGGGGAAGCAGGAGGAGAGGGACGGAGACTGATTCTGCATGATGAGATTTGACCTGAAATCAAATCTTTCCTCAGCCGTGAGGCACAGACCCCTCCCCCCGCCCATCATCCTCCCACAGAGACGCGGTGAATGTGTAAAGAGGGGTGGCGACAAGAAATGTGAGGCAGAGAAGACACGCACAGGCACGCTCGCCCACGTAGACCACACGACGGCTGTCTGTGGTCTGCCTTGGCCATCATGTTTGCCCGGCTGTTTCTTACATGTTCGTGGGGGGGTGGATGAAGATACCCCGAGGTGCCCCTCCTCCGGGACCGAGGACACCGTCAGGACCGCCGGACACTTACGGCTTGCGTTCTCCAGTCGAACCAGGCAGTTGAGGAAGTCGTCAAAGTCCAGCTGCAGCTCCTCATCCGCGTACCTGAGGACGATCAGCTGCAGGAGGTGACTGCTCAGCTGAAAGCCTGCGGGGAGGAGGAGACCCGGGACAGCAGGCCTCAGCACCAGTGTGTCGCCCGAGGAGGGAACTGGCAAAAGGGAGCCGCCACTCCCCTCTGCAGGGCTGGAGCCCCAGGCCCCATGGGGTCCCCGTCCTCGGCGTGGATGCAGCATGAGAACTGCCCCTGTACTGGAGGGCTGAGGCTGCCACTGGACTCCCAGGCGGACTTTCTGTAGTCAACAGCTTGGTCTTGGTCCTGACGCCCAGCATCACCCACAGGGGCCCGCTGACTTTTCAGGAGGCTTGCCGCTAGACGGTCTCTGAGCACCACTCGTTTCCACACCAGCGCCCCCCAGGTCCTACTTCTGCGCTCCCTTCAGGCCTGTACACGTCCCCGCCGGGCCTCGGAGGAGTTCACCCGTGGCACCCGCAGCCAGGGCTATCTCTTGAGGCGCTGGACCCAATGTTCCCAGATGTTTCTCAGAGTGAACGACACTGTGTACGGGGCCTATTCCTGCACATCCACGATGGGGGAGGAGTGCTCGGCTGGAGCCCGGAGGCGTGGACTCAAGCTCCGTGGCTGCTCCAGCCTCGGGCACGTGGCTTCAGGTCTCTGGATCTCGGTGTCCTCACTTGTCGAGTGAGGGGTTTACACAAGGTGAATTCGTCCTACTCCAATGTTTCATGCTTTGATTTCTAATCAGTGTTCTCAGAAGCGACTGTCTTTCCCCCTTTTATTGTAGCCTGCGTGTTCACGTTCTAGGAGGTGTTCACAGGATTGCTCAGAAGGCCACCTGGGGTTTTCCTAAGACTTTCCCCCCAATTCCAGCCTGGGGAGGAATTTGGTCAGACCCAGAGCACGGTGGTGCTGACTGCTGGCCATGCCCAGATTCCTGGTATCTGCCCTCCATGGGGCTGGGGGCAGGGGTGAGGACGGTCTTTCCCTCACACCAAGGCAGGGCGGGAAGGACATGGCCACACCCCTCCACTCTGAAGGGCTCCCTTGTCCCCTGCTCAGTTCCTCCCCTGCCCTGGAAACAGGGTCACCAGCCCCTAAGAAAATCGGACCTCTTATCACTTTGGCACTGCGTATTCGTGACACATTTATTTTGTCGTCCCTCATGTAGGATCCAAGGTGGCTCTGACTGTGTGCATTCTGACCCTTTATCAGACCATGAGGCTGGGACTGTGCCCGGGTGTCTGATTTGTCTAGGAGGGAGCTAGGGTAGCTAGGACAGCTTCGGCATGGATACAAACATTTCTTATAGACAGTTTTCAGCTTTTAGTAAGAAAGTGTCCAGACATTTTGTCGGCAGGACGAACCACTCTGTTGGCTGGAATGTGAATTCAGTGAAGACTACAGTCCACCTCACCCCTCAGCTCACCAAGGGAAAACTCCATTAAAGAGTTTCTGGACTGGGAACCAAAAGTCATTGAGATGATACTAAAACTTCCTTTTAGCTCCTGAACTTGTATATTCAGAAGTCTGGCAAGTTTCCCACAAAGGCAAAGTACATGTTCTGGAAAAGACCACCCCTTTGTCCAACAGAGGTGAGGAGATGGGAGTCTCTCTGCAGTGGCTGCTAGTGCTCCACACTCTTTAGCATATCATTAATTGTGAAAATGTATCAGGCCTTTTGTCAAAAGCAAAAACTCGGTTTTTCTCCAAGACATCTGTGCTGTG
Organism: Cephalopachus bancanus; assembly: GCA_027257055.1. Taxonomy (NCBI): domain Eukaryota; kingdom Metazoa; phylum Chordata; class Mammalia; order Primates; family Tarsiidae; genus Cephalopachus; species Cephalopachus bancanus. The sequence continues at coordinate 693,516 of JAPVLO010000484.1, forward strand.
ACACATTTTTCTGTATTTCCCCCCTTTTCTTTCTCTAATAAACTCTGTTTTAAAACTTTGATGGCTGCTTTGACATTCATTTCAGGGTTGAGTCAAAGAGCCCAGGAGTTTTGTCCTGTACCCCAATCCACCAGCATCAAGAACCACATTATGGGGCTTGGAAGCCCCAGTCTATGAAGTGTGGCTTGCGAGAAACACCAGGCAACCCGGCGAGGGAGCCTGCGGGGTGCCCCTCAAGACCACGGACAGGACAGTGTCCTGTGTGCACTGTGTGCACAGGACAGTGGGGCACAGACACTCAGACCGCCATGGCAGTGAGCGACCTGGGGTGAGAAATGCCACCTGCAGCCCATCCTTCATGAAAGAGAGCAGAGTATGAACTGAGACTAAGTCATCCAGTGGGAATTCAGAGTCTGCAACCAACAAAACCGGGACAGGGCTATCGTGGCAGAGGGACATGTGAGCGTCCAAACCACAGGCACAGGCAGGTCCTGTCTCGTCTGTGGTAACAACCATCTATGAACAGAAATTAGAGGTCTCATTCGAGGCTTGCCATCAGGGTCATATGTAACTCTGCTGGGCCAGAGGCTGAGACGCTTCTAAGGGGCAGGCCAAGTTCTTTCTCTTTCTTTCTACATAGTCGGGGTCTCGCTTCGTTGCCCAGGTTGGAATACAGTGGCACAATCACAGGTCACCTAGACCTTCTGGGCCCAGGTGATCCTTCTGCTTCAGTCTCCTGAGTAGCTGGGACTACAGGCACGTGCCACTGTGCCCAGCCCAAGTTCATTCTCAGTGGATACATTTCAAAAATTCTCGCTGATGTTCACAGTGGTTTAAGACAGAGGCCCTGCAGCCAGGGAGTCCTGGGTCTGAGAGCTGATGCTATCACTCAAAGGGCTGGGATCTTAAAAAGCATCAACTCAGCTCACAAACCCACCTCTCGGACCGTAAAGGCCGGCCCCCTGCTCGGGTGCCCACACACAGCACCTGAGGTTGGCCTGGCACACAGTCAGCCACCTACATCCCGGGCGTTTCTTTACCTGCGGCCTTCAGTGCAATCCGCAGCTCATAGGAGGACATGGTGCCAGACTTGTCAGCATCGAAGCGAAGGAACAGGTTCTGTAGGATGGAGAGCAGAGGCATTGAGAAAGAGAGCGCCTGAGAGGCCACATCGATGGCAGTAACTGGGTGACGGCTAGCCTGGGAGGAGTGATCCCTCCCAGGGACCCACAGAGGCAATGACCAGGCTGGCCCTCTGGACGAAGTGGGCCTCTCTTTCGTCTTCCCATTCTTTTTGGGAGGAAGCAGTGTGGCACTTCTGCGAGCACCGGAATTACATCACACTGTCTTCCCTTCTTCCCTTCGGGGACACAACTCCTCTGGCCTGTGCACCTGCAGCAGCTTTTAGAAACCCTCCCTGCTCATGGGGTCCCCTAGAGGCCAAGCCCCACGCTGGGCCACATACAGTCCACTGCTTCAGCTTGTCCCAAAACACTTTGAATTCCCTGAACTCCAGCTTCCCGTTGCCGCTGGTCTGTGCCGCGTGGGTTAAGGGAGATCCAGGCGGTGTTTCAACCCGAGGTTCCTGGGGGGACCTTGGCTCTGGGACTTTGGAAGGGGAGGGCTGGTGGGCTGGCCTGAGTGACACAGGTTCGGGGCCTCGGGGAGGTGGTTTTAATGATTAAACTACGCATCTCTGAAGAAGGCAAATGGCAGGGGTGAGATGGGGGTGGTGCCGGAAGGTTCACAAAAACAGAACTCTTCCTTGCCTTTGACCGGACCCCAACGTGGCTACAAGATCCCCAAGTTCCTTCAAAACTCCTCCCCCACTGGACAGTCCTGAGCCTCTGGAATCTGAACCAATTTTAGTTATCAGGGGTCTCCCGGCTTGGGGTCATTTTCTGTGAAGAAGACCATCCTACTGGTTGAGGACGTCACATTCTTAAAAAGACTGCACTATCGAATCCCCCTTCTGCACTTAACGCCCAGCATCAGGGTCCATTTCTGCACAAGTGTTTAGAAGGATACATCCATCAGGGAAATGATGTTTTTACAGGAGATCAGGCTTAGCTTCTTGAATTTGATGTCTTTTTCTGAAATCACACACGAAAGCTGAATTCAGTTGACCCCTGGTAAGATAAACCTATGTCCCCATTTGCTGAAAACCCAACAGTGTGGCTAGACCCCAGGCTGGTCGGGCTATGATGTGGACACTCTTTTATAATGCCAGTCAGAGGAGAAGATGACATGGTCTCTCAGAAGAAAAATTTGCAAAATGTGAGAAAGCCTTAAACATTGGGATACACTTTCATCCATTTATTCTGGTTTTAAGAATTCCAAGCAAAGAATTACATATCGGAGCTTTTAAAATCATCAGGTTACTTATAATGGCAAAAACTTAGAAAAGATACAATGACCAATGAAAGGGCATGGTCAATAAATTAGGCTACATCCATATAAAGGAATATTATACAATCCTTAGGAATCATGTTTTTGAAGCATAGTTAATGACCTGCAGAAATGCTCATAAACATTAAGTTTAAAGGCAGGATTTTAAGTTGCTGGAAAAACCTGAACACTCATGCACTGCTGATGGTCATATAAAATAGTCACTTTGGAAAACAATTGGGCAGTTAAAAAAAAAACTAATGTTGAACATAGTTAACATGGGACCCAACAGTTCTCTTTACTTATAAAGTAAAGACAAATGAAAACATTTGTCTAGAGCAAAAACTTGCACACGAATGTTCACAGCAGCCATCATTCATAAACTAGCAACACCCAGATATCCATCAATGAAGGAATGATTAAACAAAATGATTGTGATTCCTCTTATTAAAAAACGTTCAGAATACATAAATCGAATCTATGGAGACAGAAAGTAGGATAGTGGTTAACTGGGTCTAGGGGAAATGGGGAGTGACTGTTAATGGGTATAAGGGCTTTGATTTTTTTTTTTTTAGTGATATGTTCTAAAACTGGTTACATGCACACAGACTACACATAGGACACACATATACATACAAACAGATACACATACATTAATAGTGATTATTTATGGTGGTGAGATTGTTGATGATTTTTATCTTTGTCATTAGGCTTTCCTGCCTTTTTAAGAATTTTCTACCATAAACTTGTATCATAATTTTTGTCACTGGGACCCAAACAATGAGAGCTATTTTTGTAGTTTACCTACAAGTCAGCCCGGGAAGCAGGTCTGCGGCTCTGAGGAGCATGGTACCTGGGAGAACTGGAGGTAACCCAGGCAGTGGGGTTGCTCAACCCTTTATAGCAGCCCTGGGGCCCATGGGTAAAGCACTTACTCTTTTGCAGTACAGCATTTAAAACATATTCGAGTTCCTCTGCTGACACTGCCATGTCCTGTTGAAATGAAGAAAATGGCTTTTTACGGTCCTTCTCACCTTCTTTTTAGAGTTTCTACCTGGCTCAAAGGATAGACTGACTCTTGGGACGCGTGGCAGGCAGACGCACCCGTGTCCCGCAGAGCTGCGGCGACACACATTTGTGTGGCCCATGTTTCAGGGACTAGTCCGCCAACCGCGAGAGGGCTCAGCCCACCCTTTGACCAGAGCAGGGACAGCATGCTAATGGCCGCCATTTCTGGGCAGAGCTCAAAGGAGCCACCTCTTCAAGGATTTCTCTAGCCTCCCAAAGAAAGCACCTGGGCCAGTTCTGAGTTCCTCTGGGCTCTCTTGCCCCATTCAGAGACAGACTGGTGCGTAAGTAAGAGATGCTGTGGACGAAGCGGTCTTTGGGCCACCAGGGACCAGGGCTGGTCTCACGCTGCAACAAGCTCCGCTGGGCCTGGGGAGGTGTTGCTGACCAAGCTCACAACACTCTGCCGGGAAGCCAGGCCCAGCCCCAGGCCCTCCGCCCGGTGGGGAGACTGACTGGGGCGCGCCCTACCTCGCCGGCGACTCGTTCGAAGAGTGCCCGAAACTGCCGCTCCTCCTCTGTCTCTTGGTCAGCTGGAGTTGGCTTCGGAGGCTGAAGAATAACAAGAAGGACTTGCGCAAAAGGACCCCCAAGAAGGAAGCCTGATGAACAGCAGAAAAGAAGCTGGAACCTCCGTGTTCCGCCCCACATTCGGCACCCTCTTGATGTGGAGTGCACGAGCTGGCTCCTGCAGCATGAGGAATGGTAAGCGTTCCTTGCAGAGGCCCTTAGAGGGTGAGGCTGGAAGGACTTCGCCCCTGGATCCATGGCGCCACTTGCCTTACAGACGAGGAGGCCAAAGGAAACCCAAGCCCTGCCTAAGTCTGGTCCCGGCCATGGGATTTCCACGCTTCCTGCACTCCCTGTATTCCACCTCTCGCCACCCTGGACTGGAATTACTTGCTTAATCATGTTTTGATGGATGACAAAAACCTTTGAGGTCAGAAGTCTGTTTCTAGCACTGGGCCTGAGGCTTAGAAAAAGCTCAGAAACGTTTTTTTTTAAGTAAGAATTTTTGATGGGGGGGAACAAATAATAAACTGTGTCCCAGCATGGAACAGTGAGGTTTTTTTTCCCTCCTAAAACTAGGTCTTCATTCCGGTGCCTTGGACAGGGTCAAACCAACCCATCTCCCCCCTCCACATACTGTGTAAGGGCAATGTAATGGGTTCCTAGAATCTGTGGAATCTACCCACCTCTTGTTTTCTTTTTCTTGTTTATTTTTCTTAAACACAATGCATTTAAAAGATATACTGCCCCATTAGGAAATGGCAGTGACCTCCACTACCAGGCGGAGCTGGCAGTGTAAAAGTCATCATCTCCAGATGGAGTCACGAACGTTAAGAAAACCCCGATAAGTAGAAGTAGAAAGTAGAAGACCCCGGAGAAGGCTGTGAAGAGAAGCTTGCTTGCCCGATACCCAAACTGTCAGAAAAGACTGCAGAAACCACAGCCTTGCTCAGAGGCCATCGCAACCTTACACAAACAGTGCTTCTACAAGGACACCTGTCTCGCAACTACCTGTCCGACCCTGGACTGACATCACCCTTGGTATTGATCTTCGTAGCCAAGGGTAATTAGGTCAAAGCGACTTTGCAGTTCTCCTCATTTTTTCCTTTAGAAACCCTTGTCTGCTTTACCTGCCTGCATATGAACATGGTTTACTGCGGCCACGCCCTCTTCCTGAAGAAACATCTTTTCTTCTAGAGAGTGTCTCTGTGTTTGTTGCTTAGGCTGACAACGGAGAAAGATGACACCCAACAGAGCTTTATGCCCAGCACCTGCCTTGTTCTCAGGCCAGGTCCTATGGGACCAGAAGAGGACCAGACTAGAAGCTCAGACCTCGCTCTCCAGGAGGTTAGCGCCATGGGTGCTTCCCTGATTGCACATAACCATTCCACAGCCTTTAGAATTTTAAAGGGTACCATGGTTAAAAGGAAGGCTTCTAGAGCCATCAGCTGACTCCCATCCTCCACGGCAACGTCAGAAGACTCACCTCAGGAAGGTCAATGTCTACACTTCCGTCCAGATCCCTGTCGGGACAGAAAACACGCTGTCTCCGTTGTGATTCACTTCTCGTTGGGATCTGCAGAGCTGAAGAGCCCAGAGCTGTGGGAAGCATTTGTTCCCCGAAGCTCTTTTGGACCAATGCTGTTTACATTTCACAGGGTTTATAGAGCCCGGGCATGGACCTTCCCTTCCACTCCTAGTCGCTCGGAGCTCACCCAGCATGCAAACAAGAGGGAGAAAGGGTGGCCCGCACCAAAGAACCTGTGAGCTCTGCAAGTATAAAACTTAGAGGTTAGACTAGCAGCCACTCCCTATTTTCCCCATGCACTTTAACAAGCACTGCTGATGACGTTTTGTGCCAAACAGTGCCTCCGAAGACCCGTAAACAGAGCTTCCTGTGAACACTGCCTCTCCAAAGGAGACGCACGTCTGTCAAAGACCATTCACTCAGCCCATTGACAGTCAGTCCTTGGGATGGGGGTGAATTTAACAAGATTACAGAGAAAGTTGAGCCAGCCCCAAAAGACCACCCTCTGAAGATACACTCCTGACACCCGGCCCCTCATCACGGATGTAAATCTCTTCTCCACGGGAGGGGTGAAGGAGGACTGGGTGTTTGTGTGCTCATGTTTGGGGAGAAGAGAAGAAAAATGATGCGCACGTGTTTCTTTTGCTGTTCACGTATTTGGAGGAACCTGGAGTGTTTGGACAGCAGGAATATCAAGAGGAGGAACAGCTTCAGCTTTTCTGCATGCTGAAAACGTTTGGAGAAATCCAATCTTGTAGATTAAAACCTGCAGTGTTGGGCACAGTGGTTCATGGCTGCGAGCCCTGCACTCTGGGAGGCCGAGATGGGAGGACTGTTCGAGCCCAGGGCTTCGAGACCAGCCCAGACAACACAGCAACAACAAAAACATCGAAAAATTAGCTGGGCCTGTAGACCCAGCTACACGGGCAGCCGAAAGATCGCCTGAGCCAGAAGATCAAGGCTGCGGCGAGCTGTGATCCTGCCACCCCCCCCTCCAGCTCAGGCGACAGAATGAGATCCCGATTCAAAAAACCAAAAAGCCTGAGTACTCCCAAAGAAAAACGAATACAAAGTCAAAGGGGACACAGATACACAAAACCAAGCTCGAACCTGGGTGGTCTCCCCTTTCCTTCTTATCTCCTGGGTGCACACCACATAACTCTTTCAGAACTTTGGTTTGTTTGGGCAGGAGGCTCTCTGGGAGGTAAACCAATGGGAACAGAGCTCACTGTGGATTTTTTGTTACCAAGCATAAGAATTTCACGTCACTCTTGAAATGTGCAATCGCCACTCTGTCACGGTGCACAGAAATAAGTCTAGCGTCCGTACCTGTGGCCCTTACCCCAGAAGCTTCTTGGAAATAGGGTCTGAACAGTGAAGGACTCCACCCAGCAGTGTTTGTGAGTATCACAGCAGATGAAAGTACTTGTTCTGGGCAAGCTACAGTGTGGAGTTAACTTTGCCATGTACAAACCACTTGATAAATGCCTGGAACTCTGACTTCACCCCACCAATGAGAACAGAAAACAGGAATCACAGGATTGGCATAGCCTGGCTCTCTTTCTTTTGTTCATGTCAGCCATAAGAGATGCCCATCTGCATGGATATCATGTGGGGTGTTTGTGTATGAATAGACACTGAGAAATTCACCCCCAACTTGTGCTAGTATCTGGGAGAAGGTTGGGAAAAATTCGCCAGCAGAGTGTTTAAAGACTAAAGACTTTGCTGCTTCCACTGAGCCAAAAGAAAGAACAGACCCTTTGTAAATGGTCTGGGAAACCCAACCGACTTTGTAATTGGCAGTCTCCTCAAATGCATGCCACCAATTCAATTCCCCCCACCCAGTTAAAGATATTCACTGCTGCCTCTCTCTTGTTAACTTTGGACTGGTTGGTCTCTTGTTGAAGATTTATTTAGCTTATATTTAGAATTAGTGACTTTGGACACGCTCTGCAATCTGTAGGATATCGTCATTAGGGAAAGAAATGGATTCTCTATCTTGAATCATTTCTTTCCCTCTGCCACAGAGCAACTAACGGTGAATGGGCAGTCATGAAAAATCTTTTCCTAGAAGTCACTGATGCCAAATGACTTTGCTAAGACATTGTAAGGGAGAGGTGGCCGCATTTTGGGTAAGTAAAATGATAGGAATATTTGCCAACATTTATTTAAACTGAAGAACATGTCACTCTTTTTTTTTCTTGCGAGTTGGAGCCACTCTGTCGCCTGGACTGGAGTGAAGTGGCATGCTCACAGCTACCGCAGCCTCCACCTGCTGGGCTCAGGCAATCTTTCCACCTTAGCCTTCTAAGTAGCTGGAACCACAGGTGCGCACTCCCACGCCCGGCTAACTTTTTGATTTATTGTAGAGATGAGATCTCACCAAGTTTCTCAGGCTGATCTTGAAACCATGGGCTCAGGCAGTCCTCTCACATCTGCCTCCCAAAGTGCTGGGATTACAGGCATGAACCACTGAGCCTAGCATGTCACTCTTGACATGTACAATAGCTACTCTGTCACGGTGCACAGAAATAAGTCCGAGCATCCCGACATGTGGCTCTTATCCCGAAGCTTCTTGGAGATAGGGTCTGAACAACAAAGGGTTCCACCCCACAGTGTCTGTGAGTATGAGTCTGGGTCCAGTAAGAGACAGCCACTTGTTTGTGGTTTGCTGGAGGGAGGGAGGAGCTGAAAGGGAAATGTGCCCTGCCTTGCAAGAGTTCAGACCCGGCCTGCCTTGTTTCTTGGTGTTTCATGGGAAAGGGAAAGAGGGCTCGTGGCTCCGACAGGCCCCTGGTAACTTTTGTGAGACTAAACCACTCAGTGAAGCGGGATTCTGGAAACTGTTCCTCTGACTTACCGGGTAACGGCTTTCTTCTCCGAAAAGATTCTCAGACAGAAATCAGCTTCCTGGTGGGGCTCAAAAGTGCTGGGAATCAGGATGTATTCCCCAGGCGGCAGCTTGAACCGGTCAGAGACTTCTCTCAGGTTGATGAATGTCTTGCTCTTGGCCTGGGAGGCGTGGTACCGGAAGAAGTCTTTGTCGAGGTGTTCGTCTTTGTCAGGACACTGCGATGGAAGGAGCAGGAGGGCCGCTACGGAGGCCGCTTGTCACGCTTGTCGGACACAGCTCAGGGTTTGGACCCTTGAGTCTTGGGCATGAAGCCGAGGAGGAGCTGTGAAGTTAGAACTCGGATGAAGGGCTCTGAATTCAGGGTAGCCCCCACCTACCTGGTAGATGGCATAGCCGATGGTCAGGACATCGGCGCCAAATCTCTTGAGTTTCCTGCGATCTTTCTGCATCAGGGCTACGAAGAAAGTGCATTCTTTCTGCCCCTCGTCTGTCTCGGTCAGGGACAATTTTATTTGTGGATTGGTCCAAAAGGTATCTGCCATTTGGGAGAGGCAGATTATTTCCCCTTCCTTAAGCGCGTGCGCGCGCGCGCGCGCACACACACACACACACACACACACACACACACACACACACACACCTATCCACACCACTACAGACTCCCAAACACCAGAAAAGAATCCCTTCTCCCCTCTTCTGGTCAGCCCGCCTGCCCTTTGACCATGCAGTGTCCTCTCTTGCGTTTCCACCTCCTTTTGGACCATGTTCCATGCAGCTTTTTAATGACGTTCTTCTGGGTCTGCTCTGCTAAGGTTTGTGCCATCCTGCTTTTATTCTCCATTTGGGATTTCAAAGGAAAGCGTGTGGACTTGTGGTTGTCCCCCCACTGTTCGTTTAATGGTGCAAGATTAGGGTAGGGCTGACCTTGTCCCAGCTCCAAGGGGAACCCTAGTGGTCAGCCAGTCCCTCTTGCCACAGAAAACTGAAACAAAGCCAGTCAGTCCAGAGCAATCACCAGGCTCAAGGACTTCCCAATTTGAGGGTGGTCGAGGACTTGGCTGTGTTGACCCATAGGAGCTCCTGTGATACATCTGAATGAGGGACCAGGAAGCCCCGGAGGTTTCTGGCACCCTCCCGTGATGATAGAGAAAGCCAGAGAGAGGCAGACATCCACAAAGGAGGAGCGCAGAGCAGGGAGTACAACCAAATGGAGCCCCGGCCCTGACAGAACTTGCCCGAATCCCGCCTACTGGTCCTCTGAGCTTTTCAGTTATGCAGGACAGTAAGTCCTTTTTGTTGCAAAGCTGGTGTGAGTTGTGCGTTCTATGATTTACAATGGAAAATAACCGACGTGGTAAAACAAGGGTGTTTCCCTGAGCACGTCTTCTCCAACATCCTGCTGAGTCTCCACAGCCTTCTCTCCCCGGTCATTTCTGAGACCCTGCTGTCTCGGCCCCTGTTTTGGGCTTTCTGGGGGGCCTGACGCTGCTCGTTCGGTGCCTCCCAGTTGAACTGGAGGCGTGGGAACGGCAGAGAGAGCGACAGGCAGACCACCCACCCAGGAAGTTGCGGCAGCCCCCGGCCGTGGAGCCCCGGACCCAGCTTCCTTGGTGGACCGTCACCTCCCACTTGTGGAGCGCGTCCTCCTCCAGGGCGTCGGGCGTGAGGTTGCAGATCTCCACCTTGTCAAAGTGGGCCTTGAAATCCCTGAAGGCCATCCTGCAGCGGAGGGAGACTGGCGATGCGCGGGTGGTGACGGCGATGACGTCATCCACCCGTTCACCCATTGGTTCATCCGACTCCTGGCCTCGAGCGGACAAACACCCCAAAGGGCAAAGGTTCCCAGAAGGTGGAAAAAGGCTAAAAAGATAGGTTGGATGTAGATGATGAAGCAGCAGAGAAAGACCAAGTGGGGCCAACGGATGGGAATGTAGGGGCGGGCGCTGTTTCAATCAGGGAGGTGAGGGAAAACCTTACTGGTCAGGTGCGTTTTGCGCAGAGACCTGAAGTGTGAGGCACGGGGCAGAACGGCTCTCTGCGGGTCCAGGCAGATGGTGAGCAAGGCCCTGAAGCAGACTGGGGCTCGGGGTGCTCGTGGAACACCAAGAAGGCTGATGTGGCTGGCGCCAGCTGTCAGTAAGGGCTCTCATCTGGGTAATCTCCAAGGGGAATGGTGGGTCAGGTCGGCGTAAGGATTTTGGCTTTGACTTTGAGAAGGTCGAGAGCCACCGGAGGGTGGTAAACAGAGGATAAGAAGATAGCAGCTCCCGTGTGAAGGACAGACTTTAGGGCACACGCAGGGGCAGAGAGACAGTGAGGAAGTGAGTGCTGTGGTTCAGCTGAGAGATGAGGGTGGCTCGGTCCAGGCTGGCGGCATGGGGGTGGTGAACAGCGGCCACATATTTGAGGCATATTCTGAAGGCAAGTCCTGCAGGGTTTGCTGGTGGATTGGACGTGGAGAAGGAGAGAACGAGAGGAATCAAGATGTTTGGTCTGAGTGACCGGAAAGGTGGAGCCGGGGAAGACTGTATGAACAGTTGGGGAACAAGCTTGGGAGCTTAGCTCTGGACACGCTCATCTGAGATGTCTGTGAGATATTCACAGGGAGAGTTGAGTAGCCAGTTGAATACATAACTCTGGAATTCCAGGGAAGGGAGCTGAAGATGAAGATATACATCTGAGCCGGTCTCGGTGGCTCAGCCTGTAATCCCGTGCCTTTGGAAGCCTGTATTGAGTGGATTGCCTGAGCCCGCGGGTTCGAGACCCGCCTGGGCAGCGAGACCTCATCTCTACAATAAATAAAAAAATCAGCCGGGCGTGGTAGCACATGTCTGTAATTCCGGCTACTTGGAAGGCTGAGGCGGAAGGATCGCCGGAGCCCAGCGGGTCGAGTCTGCGGTGGCCGGGAGTGGCCACTGCACTCCAGTCTGGGCGACAGAGTGAGACTCCAACTCAAAAAAAAAAAAAGATATACATCTGGGGATACGGTATCTGTGTGAAGATGGTCTTTAAGGTCATGACACTGGATGGGGTCACCCGAAGAGTGGGCGAAGGCAGCAAGGCGGGGCGCCATGGACTGAGCCCCGGGCACCTCAGCGATGACAGGTTGGGGGACGAGGAGGAGCCTGGACAGGACGTCGAAAGGGGCCCCAGGGAGAAGGAGGACCACCCAAGCGTGGGATCCCCTGCCATCCAGGGCGCACAGTGCTGGTGTGGCATATGCTGCCGATGGGTCGAGAGGACCAGATCTAGCCAAGTGATGTCATTGGTGTCCCGGGCAAAAGCAGGGTCAGGCGGACAGTGGAGCGCACCCTAGCTGAGCAGAGGCAGGAGAGTAGGGGAGGGGGGAGCTGGCAGGTTCTGCTGTGACTTCACACCCAAGGCGCCTTGGGCGATGTCCGGCCAGGTGTGGGGCCGAGCTCCAGGAAGGGCAGGCCACACAGGGAGCTTCCTGCCGGGCCTCCCACTGAGGGTTCTCAAGCCTCCCTGGCCGGACTTCTCCTGCCTTCTGTACCAGACCTTCCGCCCACGAGCTTGACCTCAGGTAGATGCACAAGCCCTAGTTTCTGCCGCCTGCTCGTGTTTGGAAATTCGTGTGATGGTAGTAATCCCAGACCTCAGCTTTCCTCTTGCACTGCCTCCTTTTTTTTTGAGTTGGAGTCTTCACTCTGTCACCCAGACTGGAGTGCAGTGGCCGCTCCCGGCCACCGCAGCCTCGACCTGCTGGGCTCCGGCGATACCTCCGCCTCAGCCTTCCGAGCAGCCAGAATTACAGGTGCACGCTACCACACGTGGCTGATTTATTGATTTATTGTAGAGATGAGGTCTCGCCAAGTTGCCCAGGCGGGTCTTGAGCCCACGGGCTCAGGCAATCCACTCACCTCAGTCTCTCAAAGTGCGGGATGACAGGCTGAGCCACCGAGCCCAGCAGTGTCCACTTTTTATGTAACCCATTAACTTAGAGCCTCTCAGAATGTACAGTTGGCCTGTAGTTTCTAATTCAACAGCTTGTAAATCTCTCAAGCACCCTGCGTGCTTCCCACCAATTTGGGGGAACATAGACCCTTATGGTTCCCGAGGCAGAGACGGCTGGCCCCCACCAGCACAGGGCTGGGGCTGCACGCATCCCTTCCGTTTAGGGCTAGGCTGTGAGCAGTGGTGTGTGCTGCCTCTGAGTCAAGGCTTTAGGATGTGGGGGTGTTTGCTCCAATTTTTCCTGTTTTCCTCTCTTCTGCTGGCTGCACGTGAACGACTGGGCAACCCTGAAGGATGGTGGAGCACACCACAGGAGGAGTCGGGGTCCCTGAACCACTATATGAACAGAGTATGGGTACTGGATAGACAGAACATTAACATCCTTCTTGGACTTTTACCACGAGTACAATAAACTTCACTGAGTTTGAGCCTTTATGGATTTGGGGCCTATTTGTTATAGCAGCTGGTGTTATCCTAAGACGTTGGTACCTTAAACTATGGAACTTCCATAACAAAATTCTACACTATGTGATGCCAGCTTAGTAGTGGGACAGGAAGGAGCACAGAAATACTGGAGCTAGAAAATGAATATCTGTGTTATGCCGTGGTAAAACATTTGGCAACCCTATGCCCTGCTGCTGTGGTAGAAATGTTTATGGTCCCCTACCCCAACTTATATGTTAAAATCTAAACACTAAGGTGGGGCTTTGGGGAGGTGATTAGGCCAGGAGTGAGGAGCCCTCATGAATAGAATTGGTGCCCTCATAAAAGAGGCCCCAGAGAGCTGCCTCTCCCTCTTTCCACCACATGAGAACAAGTAGGAAGGAAGCATCTGTAAGTCAGAAAGGAGGCCCTCACCAGACACTGAATCTGCCTGTGTCTTGGTCTTGGATTCCCAGCCTCCAGGACTGTGAGAAACAAATTTCTGTTATTTGTAAGCCATTCGGTTCATGGTATTTTGTTATCACCATCTGAATAGCCTAAGACAGTTATAAAAGTAAAGAAGGCAGAACAAATAAATACTGAGGCCGCGTGCTGGGGGCAAACAATAGAAAAAGCTGGAATATTAATATGCCATGGTTTTGCTTGTTGTTGTATCTTTTTAAAACGTTCCTGGGAAGAGATGAGTTCAGGCAGGGATTGACTGATTGCAGGGCATGAGAGGGAGCAGAGCTAGAACTCAGAGCTGTGTAGTCTTGCAGCGTTAGGAGACCTGACTTCTGGATTATCAAACAGGAAGGACTAAGACTGAAAAAATATTCTAGAGATAAAGGCTCATTCGAGATCCCCAGTTAAACAAAGCCGTCAGCCCCATGGAAAGTCCAGGTAGAAATGTCTCTTTCCCACTCATGTTCTCAGATCGTGGCCTTCCAGGGTCCCTGTCATCATCAGATGGGCAGGGGAGGAATGGCCCTGTGAGCAGCAGGGCTGCCTGTCTTCCGATTCACTAGGTGAACGTGGATGACAAAGCGCTCCAGGGAGGGACGTGGGGCTGGAGACCAGCAGCTCTGCCCTACATTGTCTGGACTGCAATGTGGACTCAACGTAAACTCACCGAGAGACAGGGTGAGTCCCACCAAAACGGGACGGCTGTTAAGTTTCCTGCCAACCTGAGTATGCGGGGTCCGAGACAGACAGACTTGACTTGCCAAAAAAGAGAAAGAGACGAGGGGCTCCTAACGCCCCAGGCCACGGGGCTCACACCTGCCTGTTACACAGGTAACACGGAGACAAAAGCAGAGACAGCACTGTACCAGAACTCCCCATCGTCCAGAGCCGTGTGACACAGGCGCTTTTGCTCAGCTGGGCCAACAGAACGCCACTCGGGAGAACTAGGGGTAAACAAAGTCAGTGGTTAGGCAGGTCGTGAAGCGCAGCACTGGCCTTGGCGCGCAGGACGCCCCTCCCCAGGGGCTCGCCAGGTAAGGTGCGGTCAGGAAGGGTTAATACATCCTGCTCAGTGACTGAAGCACACCTCGGGCTGCGGGGGCTGGTGCGCCACTGGCCTCCAATAGGAGGGCTGGTCAGAAAGTCCACGTCAAAGAGCGGCGGTTGGGCCGGGCTCGGTGGCTCGGCCTGTAATCTCAGCATTTTGGGAAGCCGAGGGGAGTGGATGGCCTGAGCCTACGGGTTCGAGATCCACCTGGGCTACTTGGAGAGGCCTCGTCTCTACAACAAATCAAAAATTAGCTGAGCGTGGTAGCGCGCGCCTGTAGTTCTGGCTACTCGGAAGGCTGAGGCGGAAGGATCGCGGGAGCCCAGCGGGGCGAGGCTGCGGTGGCCGGGAGCGTGCCACTGCACTCCAGGCGGCAGAGTGAGACTCCAGCTCAAAAAAAAAAAAGAACTGCAGATGAAAAAGAATTCTCTTGGGACCATTGGACACCTTCCTCCCCCAAAACACATACATAGAAGATTGTCACGGGACCACCACAAGGCATCGAATGCCCGAGCGAAGAGCCCAGCTGGAAGCTGCAGGGGGACTGACTTTCCTCGGCCTCCGACTTGCCATGTGATCTGGCCCCGTGCTTGGCTTCTCCTCTTCGTGTACCCGTGGACACTTCGAAAAGTGACTGATACCTCACATTTGCCTGTGCCTGACGTTTTCTGTCCCAGGGAGCCTTCTTTACGTGACCTTACCAGGAAGTCTGGCAGGGTTCTTGAGCTGGACATGCTCGTCCTGCAGACGAGAGGACTCAGGTGGGTGTGGGCTTCCCCCAGGGATGAACTAGGGTGTGCACGGCCACCCGTCACCTTCCAAACTCAAGAACGGCAACTCCAAGTTCATGCGCTTTCTGTGACATCCCCCCCACACCCAGGCAACTCAAAGAGCTCAAGTGAACTCATCCACGGTGGGGCTACAACCCACCTCCTGTAAACCCTGACTTAACTTTGGGGGCGCACTCAGGAGAGACCAGGAGACCCTGCAGGGCCATCTCCTCTCCGGGTGGCTCGTGCCAGGATAGAAGAGTGAAGTGAAGGGACCTTATTTGCTTTCTGAGCCATCACCTTCTCGGCGGTTCCCGCCCAGATAACTGGCCTGAGGGGCCAGGCAGTGCAGGCAACCTACTCTCACGGACCAGCAGCAACGCTGTGGGGTCAGGATGGGGCCTGCCCTACCCCGTCACCCCAGGGGCTGCTTGGGTGGAAGACCAGCTTCTTTCAGCCTCGACCCGTCCAAAGGTTCTTTACGAGTTCCAGAAAAGGAGAAAGGGTCCTTTGTCCTTGTGCTGGCTGCTCTCGTGAAATTGAGGGGCGCTGCACATCTTTTTTTTTTTGAGTCGGAGTCTCACTCCGTCACCCAGGCTGGAGGGCAGTGGCCGCTCCCGGCCACCCCAGCATCGACCTGCCGGGCTCTGGCAAGCCTTCTGCCTCAGCCTTCCAAGAAGTCGGGACTACAGGCGCGTGCTGCCATGCCCGTCTCATTTTTGATTGATTGTAGAGACAAGGTCCCCTACTGAACCAGGGGGCCTCAGCCAATGATCAGTGACTGTCAGAAGAAACCCTAGAGTTACCTGCTTGGCAATATCTCAGGAATTTCCACAACCAAAAGACTCATTGCCACCTCACTGCACTCAAGACACACACACACACACACACACACACACACACACACACATCACACACACACACACACACACACACACATGCATGTAGACACACTGCTTACTGGAGATACTCTTAACTGGGGATAAAGCCTTTCACCATATCATGGGGATATAAAATATCACCATGGGAGGTGATATTTTCACTGCCATAAATGCAATTCCATGAACATGAAAGAGCCGCTGTAAAGGTCTCTCTTGAGGATCAAAGGCAGGCTCAGGGCTGAAAGGGGAAGAAGTTAAGGCCACCCGGAAGCAGAACTGGACCCTGGATAAGAGCCCGAAAGATTTGTGGACAAGCCACTCCTCCCTCACACATCTACACAGCCCACCCTGGCCCTACACGCCCTGGGAAGCAGTCAGAGAGACAGGATAGGGTGCTGACCTGTCACTCCACGAACCGTTCCACTCGACCTGGCCCCAGGGGTTCCGGACTCTGATGAGTTGGACTTCCTGGCCTCGGAATTTCACCTGGAAGGTAAGGTGTGAGGGACACAAGAGGTGGAGGGTTGGCTGGCTTCATCCTTGGCTCCAGGGCAGCAATCTCCATGAGGAGTGGCTTTCCCTAGGGCCTCTCGGCTGGAACGCCCGGGAAGATACGTAAGAGTTCATCAGTTCTTAACCAGCCCTTGGCCTCTTTGAATTCCTACAGAATATAAGTGCTAGCATTGCCATCGATATTTTATTACTCGGTCCAGAATGGTTACGGCACATCTGGGAAATAAGGTAGAACTGTAATAACAAGAAATTAGTTCATATGCATCTTCAAAGGAATGTGTTTTCTCTCTACACTGGGCTCTCCCTAGAGGCAGGGGCCAAGTCTTATTTATCTAGGCATCCTTAGCATCTGCTGCAGTGAATGAAAGAGCAGCCCTCAAAACTACTCATGAGCCAGGTGTGGTGGTGCATGCCTATCGTCCCAGCTACTCAGAAGGCTGGGGAGGGAGGATCTCTCAAGAAATCAAGCTCAAGATGAGGAGTTCAAAGCTGCAGTGAGCTATCATTACGCCCTGGAACGCTAGCCTAGGCAACCGAGTGAGATCCTGTCTTTAAAAATAAATAAAGAACAAAAAATTATAGTTGTTTGCTTATTTATTTATTTATTTATTTATTTATTTTTAGCTGGAGTCCACTCCTGGGATCAAGCGATTCACTTCCCTCAGCGTCCTGAGTAGCTGGGACTACAGGTTTGCACCACCATGCCTGCCTAGTTGTTTCTACTGTTTTTTAGAGCTGAGGTCTTGCTCTGTTGCCTAGGCTGGTCCAGAATTCTCGGGCTCAAGCGATCCTCCCACCTCAGCCTCCCAAAGTGCTTAGATTATAGGCACGAGCCACTGCTTCCAGCAATAATCCATTTAGAATTCTATTAAGAAAACTAAGTTATGCCGGGCTCAGTGGCTCAGCCTGTCATCCCGCGCCTTTGGGAGGCTGAGGTGAGTGGATTGCCTGAGCCCGCGGGTTCGAGACCCGCCTGGGCAGCGAGACCTCATCTCTACAATCAATCCAAAAATCAGCCGGGCGTGGTAGCGCGTGCCTGTAATTCCGGCACTCGGAAGGCGGAGGAGGAAGGATGGCCGGAGCCCAGCGGGTCGAGGCTGTGGTGGCCGGGAGCGGCCACTGCACTCCGATCTGGGCGACAGAGTGAGACTCCAACTCAAAAAAAAAGAAAGAAAAAGAAAACGAAGTTATATATTTTAGAAGAGGTCGGGAGGATGGCAGCCGAGCCAGTCAGACTGTGCGAGTCCCAGTGTGAGTGAGTGTGTATGGAAGAGTTTGTGGACGTGCTGGTGAGCGGGCAGGCATGTGAGTGACTGAGTGAGGGCTAGGGAGCTGGCAGCCAGGGCTCTCCGGGTCCGGCGGCCGGTGCCGCAGCTGCTGGGCTTGAAACCTAGCGATTCCCAGGGTGCAGAAGCTGAGCATCATTCCTTTTTTTTTTTTTTAATCACCAAAACCCTTCCTGGAAAGAAAACACTGGGAGAGCCTGACTAAGTGGGGGCTCATGAGCAAGTGGCCAGGCCTTCTGGGGGCAACAGCTGGTGCCGCAGTTGCTCTGCTTGGTCCCTGGCTCTTTTGGGGTCACAGAAGCCGAGCGCCATTTTTTAAAAAACGGACAAAATCTTCCTGTGAAGAAGCGGCAGGGAGAGACTACCGCCCCAGGCTCTGCCTCACCCTGCAGTAGGAGAGACTGCCGGCTCCAGGCTTTGCCTCACCATTTCAGAGCCTGGCCAAGCACTGGCAGCAGGGGCTGTGGAGGAAGCCCGGAGGCACAGCCCCACCGAAGAGGACCAGGGAGGTGCCCCACTGCCATCTTGAAGGCGGGGCAGGAAAGGGCTCTGACTTGCTCACCATGGAGCAACGGACTTGATCTCTGTGACGGGTGGATCGACTGTTTAGGGTTGACTGTGGGAATATCCTGAAAGCACAAGCTTTGGAGGAGCCTGACAGATGCTGAGCTCCAGGTGCCCCACCCTTACCCTGATCCAGCCGGGGAACAGAGGGTGTGGCCAGAAAAGGACAAGGAAGAACTCCAAAGAGATCGGTGGTGAGTCCAGGGCTGACCCAGACCCCTTCCTCCCCAGCCATCCTCTGAACGTCAGACCCACACCGCTGGGCCACGACCAAGAGGGACAAGGCCAGGCAGAACTTGGACGTCAGTGGCAATAGGAGAACCATTCCAGGCTAGGCCCGGCTGGGGCACCCCTGCAGATACATACCTGGGGAAGAGACAATCCTGCACCTCCCCACCAGAGGAGATCTCTCTGGCCATACCAGAGTGGGAAGGGAGGACTGTAGCCCGACCCACCGCCGCTGCCCCTCCTCCCTCCCTGCTCCGGACACCAAGGAGAGAGTGAAAGAGGTGGCTCTGCAGGAGAGACCTGATTAGAGGAACAATTACAGAACCTGCTACAAGAGGGCAGGTTTTTAAAAAATCATTTTAATTAAAAAAATTTTTTTTTAAGTTTTTGCCTGTTTGTTAGTTCATCTATTTTTTAAATATCTCTCCTTTGTGCATGAATGTGTATGTGAGGGTTTGATCTGTATCCCCCCCAATTTTTTTATTTTCTTTTTCTGTTTCTTTCTTCTTTTATTTGACATTTTCTGTTTATGTGTGTATGTGAATGATTGAGGGTTCATCTTTTAATTTTGTTGCTGTTGGTTTGATTTTGCTCTTTTGTTCTGTTTTTTATTTTTTATAGTTTGAGGTGTGTGTCAATATATGTGTGAGGGTTCAACCTGAATTCCTTTTTTCCCCAGTCTTTCTGTTTTTCTTCTCCATTCGCTTTGTGCTAGGCGTGTGTGGTCAGTTTTCTTGTTTGTTTTGTTTCACTTTGTTGTTATTCCAGTTTGTTTTGAGGTGTGTGTATATGTATATGTGTGTGTGTATGTGTGTGTTCAATTGTTTTTTTGCATTGGTTTCTGCATTGCATCATCATATAGAGTGGTGGCGGGGAGTGGGTCTCAAGGAACACATACCACAATCAGTGAATATTGTAATTTGCAAGTAGTTTCTGAATCCTAGCATCCCATCCCCTACCTTATTCAACTTTCAAAAACTACAAGAGACAGCAAAGCTTCCCACCTACAGTCCTATTTCAAAATAGAATAAACCCAGAGCCTGGATCAGGGAAGAAAAGAGGGTTGAGCAAACATCAGAAGGGAAAGCCTCTCCCATTGACACTGAATAACAGAACTAAAGAGAAAAATAAGAGATATGTCACAAATGAGGAAAAACCAAAGGAAGACCACAGTCAATTTCAAGTGTAAAAAAGAGAAAACTCCTGAAAAATCAGATCTTGGAGTCCAAACAATGGAAGTCACCAATGACTGGTCCAAGAATATGACAAGGATTAGGAAATGGATGGGCATAGGGAATAAGACTCAAGAAAGACAAGATGCAACACTGAAAGAAGTTGTAACAGAGATGTTGGTAATGAAAAATTTCGTCCAGGAGATAAATAACAAGATGACAAGCATGGAAAGCAGAATTAATCTAGCTGAAGAAATACTCTCAGAACTCGAAGACCAGAACATGGAATTAACCTGATCTGTAAACAACATAGAAAGAAGACACAGAAAGAAAGAATGAAGCCTACAAAAGATGTGTAATTAGATCAAGAGGCCAAATCTATGTCTGATTGGTATCCCAGAAGAGGAAAGGGAAATGGAGAACAAGTTGGAGCAATTATTCCAGGAGGTAATCCAAGAAAACTTTCCTCATCTCACCAGAGATGTGACCAGCACAAGTGATACGGAGAACCTTCACAAGACATCAAATAAGACCAACCCCTAGACACATAGTAATTTGCCTACACAAAGTAGGCACAAAAGAAAAAATCCTAAAGGCAGAAAGAGAGAAAGTTCAGATTACCTACTGGGGAAAACGAATCAGAATAGCAGCAGACTTATTGGCAGGAACACTACAAGCAAGAAGGGGCTGGAGTCCAATATTCAAAGTCCTCAAAGATAAACAATTTCAACCAAGGATTTCCTACCCAGCCAAGTTCAGCTTCATCAGTGAAAGAGAATTAAAATCCTTTCCAGACATTCAATCCCTAAGAAATTATGCAGTTTCCAGACCAGTTCTACAGGAGACACTTAAAAAAGGTATTAAGCATAGAAGAAAGAAAAAAAAAGAATGGCCACACACTTTCCAAGAGAACAGCAGAGCAGAGCATCAACAGAGAATACAGCACAACAAGAAACTTTAAAACACACACATATATCAACCACAAAGCCAAAATAAAACAAGCAAACAAAGAAAAAACTTTATAAGAACCTCATGACAGGGATAAACAATCACATTTCAATAATCAGTCTGAATGTGAATGGACTAAATGCACCACTAAAAAGACACAGAATGGCAAACTGGATAAGAAACCATGACCCAATTATTTGCTGCATTCAGGAAACTCATCTCAGCCCAAAGGATGCATACAAACTCAAAGTTAAAGGATGGAGCCGGGCTCGGTGGCTCAGCCTGTAATCCCACACCTTTGGGAGGCTGAGGTGAGTGGATCATCTGAACCCACGGGTTCGAGACCCACCTGGGCAGCAAGACCTCATCTCTACAATAAATCAAAAAATTAGCCGGGTGTGGTAGCGCGCGCCTGTAGTTCCAGCTACTTGGAAGGCTGAGGTGGAAGGATCGCTGGAGCCCAGCAGGTCGAGGCTGTGGTGGCCGGGAGCGGCCACTGCACTCCAGTCTGGGCAACAGAGTGAGACTCCAACTCAAAAAAACAAAAACAAAAAACAACAACAACAACAAAAACAAAAAGGATGGAAAACGAGTTTCCAGGCAAATGGATCACAAAAGAAGGCAGGTGTTATGGTCTTAATATCAGACAAAACAACCTTTAAGCTATCAAAAATTTAAAAAGATACAAAAGGATATTACATAATGATAAAAGGGTCAATCCATCAACAAGAAATATCCATCCTAAACATATGCACCCAACACAGGAGCACCAGCATTTATAAAGCAACTACCAAGTAAATTCAAAAAAGATATTGATTCTAACACTATTATAGCAGGGGATTTGAACACCCCTCTAACAACCCAGGATAGATCATCAAGGCAAAACATCAACAAGGAGATCCAGAACATAAACTTGACACTTGACCAAATGAACCTAATAGATACCTACAGATTATTCCACCCAACAACCACAGAATATACATTCTACTAATCACCACATGGAATAAACTCCAAGATCAATCACATTCTCGGCCATAAATCAAGCATAAACAAATTCTATGAGGTTGAAATATTGCCATGCACCTTCTCAGACCATAGCAGAATAAAAATAAATATCAACACCAACAAAATTTCCCCAAAGCCAACAAAAACATTTACACAAAAACAGCATGATGCTGAACAACTACTGAGTCAACACTGAAATCAAAGCAGAAATTAAAAGATTTCTGGAAACAAATGAAAATGAAGAAACATCTTACCAAAACCTCTGGGATGCCATGAAAACTGTTCTAAGAGGGAACTTTATATCTCTATGAGCACACATTAAGAAAATGGAAAGATCACAAGTTGAGAGCCTAACAAATCACCTAAGGGAATTGGAAAGAGAAGACCACCAAAACCCCAACTTTACCAGAAGAATCCAAATCACCAAAATAATAGCCCAAATATGGGACATAGAAGACAAAAACATCATAGAAAACATCAACAAAACAAAAAGCTGATAAACAAAATTGATGAACCCCTTTGGAAGGATAAACAAGATTGATGGACCCCCTAGCCAGAATGACCAAGAAGAAGAGAGAAAAAGCTCAAATAAACACAATCAGCAATACAAAAGATCAAGTCACAACTGACCCCAAAGAAATACAAAAGATTATCAGAGATTACTATGGACACCTACATAGGAACAAACTTGATAACCTAAATGAAATGGAGGACTTTCTGACATCACACAACCTCCCAAGGTTGAAACAAGAAGACAATGAGACACTAAATAGACCAATAACAACCCAAGAAATTGACTCTGTTGTACAAAAACTACCTATAAAAAAAAAAAAAGCCCTGGACCAGATGGCTTTCCAGCAGAATTCTACAAAATGTACAAAGAGCTGATACCTATCCTATTGAAAGTATTCCAGGCAATTGAGAAAGATGGAATTCTCCCCAAGTCATTTTATGAAGCTAACATCACATTGATACCCAAACCTGGTAAAGATTCAACAAAAAAGAGAACTATAGGCCAATATCCCTTATGAACATAGATGCAAAAATCCTCAACAAGATTCTAGCAAATTGGGTCCAAAAACACATCTCAAAAATCATCCACTGTGACCAAGTAGGCTTCATCCCCAGGACGCAGCGCTGGTTCAACATTTGCGAGACCACAAATGTAGTTAAATACATCAACAGATGGAAAAACAAGAACCACATGATTATATCATTAGATATAGCAAAAGCTTTTGATAAAATCCAGCATGCCTTCTTGATAGAAATGCTCAAACATCTAGATATAGAAGGAACATACCTCAAAATAGTAAGTGCCATCTATGATAAACTCACAGCTAACATATTGCTAAATGGACAGAAACTGGAAACATTTCCCCTGAAAACTGGAACAAGACAGGGCTGCCCACTCTCACCCCTCTTGTTCAATATTGTGTTGGAAGTCCTAGCTAGGACAATTAGACTAGAGAAGGAAATCAGGGGTATCCAAATAGGCAAAAGAGGAAGTCAGGTTATCCCTCTTTGCTGATGATATGATCCTATACCTTGAAAATCCAAGAGAATCTGTCAAACACCTGCTTGCACTGATAAAGGACCTTGGCAAAGTCTCAGGGTACAAAATAAATGTGCAAAACACAGTTGGATTCCTATATCCAACAACAAGTGGGCAGAGACCTAAATAAAAAGCACAATTCCATTTACAATAGCCACACACACACACAACCAGAGAAGTGAAAGACCTCTACAATGAGAACTACAAAACACTGCTGAAAGAAATCTAAGAAGACACAAACAAATGGAAAAATATTCCATACTCATGGATAGGAAGAATCAACATTGTTAAAATGTCCATCTACAGATTCAACACAATACCCATTAAATTACCAACATCATTCTTCTCAGACCTGGAAATGACAGCACAGAAATTCATATGGAAACATAAAAGACCATGGATAGTCAAAACAATCCTTAGCAAAATACACAAAGTGGGAGGTATCACACTTCCAGACTTTAAACCTCACTATAAGGTTACCGTCATCAAAACAGCCTGATACTGGGTACAAGAACAGGCATATAGACCAATGGAACAGGATAGAGTTTTTGGAAGCAAAGTCTCAATTTCTCAACCAACTCATCTTTGACAAAGTCTTCCAACAACAACCATTGGGAAGAGGAGAATCTATTCAGTAAATAGTGCTGGGAAAACTGGTTGATCACATGCAGAAACAGGACCCTTGCCTATCACCATACACAAAAATTAACTCTAAATTGATCAAAGACCTAAACGTAAAACCTCAAACTATAAGGATCTTAGAAAATGTAGGAGATACCCTTATGGAAATTGGAACTGGCAACCCATTCCTGATCAGAACCCTAAGTGCCAATACCATAAGAAATAACATAGGCAAGTGGGACCGCATCAAACTGACGAGCTTCTGCAAAGCAAAAGAAACTGTCAAGAGAGCAGAGAGACAGCCTATAGAATGGGAAAAAATATTTGCCAATGGGAAATATATTTGACAAAGGCCTAACATCTAGGATCTACAAGGAACTCAAACGTGCCTAATGGAAAAAAACAAATAGCCCCAGTAAAAAGTGGGCAAAAGACATGAATAGACACTTCCCAAAAGAAGATATATGGGCAGCCAACAGACACATGAGAGTGCTCAACCTCACTATTTGGAGAAATGCAAATCAAAACCACATTAAAATACCACCAAAACCCAGCAAGAATGGCCATCATTAATAAAATAAACGACAACAGATGCTGGCGAGGATGTGGACAGAAAGAAATGCTTCTACATTGCTGGTGGGAATGCAAACTAGCGTAACCTCTCTGGAAGACAGTGTGGCGATTTCTGAAAGAACTAGAAATTGACCTTCCATATGACCCAGCAATTCCCCTATTGGGAATATACCTGGAGAAACTCAAATACTTCTACAAAAAAGATACCTGTACATGTAGGTTTGCTGCAGCTCTATTCATAATAGCAAAAATACAGAACCAACCATGCTGTCCATCAAAGCTGGACAGGATAAAAAAAATGTGGGACATGAACACAATGGAATATTATGCAGCCATAAAGAAGGACAAACATAAGGACTTTACAGCAACTTGGATGGATTTAGAGTTGATCATACTCATTGATCTATCGCAGAAACCAAGAACAGAGTACCATATGTTCTCACTCAAAAGCAGACCTTGAACAATTATCATAATACTATAAGAAAGGGATCGGCAGCTGAGGGAAACTGCCAGGGGAGGGAGGGGCACACCTCATCAACAAGGACACCTGCATAATCAACGTTTGTATACCTAACCCTGAATTGTATCCCACATCTTTAAAATAAAAAGAAAATGAAATTACATATTTTTTAAAAGTGCTCATAAAACTATTCCTGAATTTGGTTCATTCTTGGCATCCTACTCACAGATTAATAACAGGAAAGTCAGCTCATGCTGGGAATTTAGGCAACAACAACAATAAACAAAAACGTGTTTTTAGTCTTCTAAACCCAGCATTCTTCTTCTTCTTCTTTTTTTTTTTTTGAGTTGGAGTCTCTCTGTCGCCAGTGGTTGAGGATTCCTGCTGCCTCCCCGGACAGCCCTCTGGCCAGGATGCTCACATTCTGCCCTGGAGCAGGGCAAAGGCCCGGCCATCTGAGAAAGGCTTTGGAGGAGCAGAGGGTGGAAGCAAAAGACGGCCGTCCACCAACGAATCAGAAACTTTAGCTATCCTCATGTATTTGGCATAAATCGTATCTTGAATGTGTGAAAATAATTCAAGTACTCAGCTCCGAAGAGGCCAAGACATGCCTGCAGTTCACTATTTTAGAGGCTCATTGACTGGAAATGTCCAGGGAAGGCAAGTGCCTTGCAGGTGAAAAGAAAGCAAAAGCAATTCAACGAGATGATGGAAACTTTCTGTTGTTGCTTGGAGTCATATTTTGAAAAACCTAAAACCGAATTAGCCTAAAAAACCACAAGCCCTCTCAGGTGAGCGGTTGGCAAAGCATCTACGGACAGGGAAGGTGGACAACGGGGCCAACACAAATGGGTAAAATTCTAAAATTCTGCAGGATCTCAAGGAACCCAGTCCTCACACCTCGGTCCCAGTGAGGAGGAAGGACAGAGCTTATCTTCTGGACTCTTTGCTCACACGTTCAGAGTGTGTCCTCCAAAACGAAGCAAGAGAAGATCAGAGGCACCTGCACCCTCCACAGACCAGGTTAGAGGTGTGTCCAGGAGAGGCACGGAGGGGCAGAGGCTCGAACCTGGAGGGTGCAACCTTAGTCTTCTTGTGCTCCTCTGGCATCCCATGATCGCCCTTCTCTTTCCCTCCTGCCCCCGAAGGAGCTCTCCTCCTAACCAACCGCTCCCTAGCTTCAGGGTGTTGCTGGGTGGGGTCTGAGTGGCCCCCGTGATCAGTTCTACCCTGAGCTAAGGCTGCAGAGAATGAGACCAGTCGTGGCTAATTTATGTGTCAACTTGACCGGGCCCTGGGGTGCCCAGACATTTGCTTAAAGATTACTGTGGTTGTCTCTGCGAGGGTGTTTCTGGATGAGGTTAGATTTAAATTGCTGGACTGAGTAAAGCAATGGCCCTCCCCAGTGTATGTGTGTGGTGGGGCTCACCCCCCTGTTGGAAACCTGAATAGAACAAAAGGCAGAGGCAGGGAGAATCCTCTCCCTTTTTCTGAGTGTTGACCTGGGACGTTCATCTTCCTCTGACCTCAGACTGCAACTGCACCATGAGCTTTCCTGGTTTCCAGCTTGCAGACAGCACATCGTGGGACTTTTCAGCCTCACAGTCACACGGCAAATGACTGATAATAAAATCCCGTTACAGCTGACCGTTGAACAACCTGGCGGCTAGCGGTGTTAACCCCTTGTGCAGTTGAAAATCTACGTATAAATCTCCCCAAACTTAATTCCTAATAGTATTCTGTTGACGAGAAGCCTTACGGCCACGTAAGCAGTCGATGAACACATTTCGTGTGCCATAGGTATCACCTACTGGGTTATAATAAAGCTAGAGAAAAGATAATGCCATTAAACTAATCACAAGAAGGAGTAAATGTTTACTATTCGTGAAGTGGAAACGAATCATCATAGAAATCTTAATCCTTGCTGTCTTCACGTGGAATAGCCGAGGAGGATGAGGGTGAGGATGAGAAGGAGAAGGAGAAGGGGTTAGTCTTGCTGTCTCAGGGTTGGCAGAGGCAGGAGAAAGCCCACGTACAAGCGGACTCGCCCAGTTCAAGCCTGTGTCGTCCAAGGGTCAACTGCCTATGCATGTGTGTGTGTCCACATACATAAACACACATATATATTCATACAACCCCCCCCTGCCATATATATGTGCTAGTTTTCTTTTCTCCTCCTCCTGGTTCTGTTTCTCTGGACAATCGTAACTACCCCAAGACTGATCTGTAATTGGGAAAGAAAGGGAATCAAACAAACCATCAAGACCACGCTCTCACACCCGCTAAACACGTCGGTGCTGTGGTCGGCCCACGCGGCTTCCCTCTCCTGGTGCTGAACTCCATCCTGCCTCCTTTAGACGAGTCTCTGAAATGCCTGAAAGGCCGGCATTAAACCGCCATGCCCCAGATGAGTGTCTAAGGAACGGGCACTGTCACGCCCCCCTGCGTCCTGCAGGGGGTGTTCAGGTCGCCTACCTGGTCGATTCCCGTGACAGTGTAGGCATGGCCCTTAATCAGACCAAAAGGCGTCCGGGCTTCAGACTCTGCAGCACTTCTGGTCTGAAACACGAAAAGAGCAAAGTCAGACCCGTTGTCCAAGTCAAGCCTCCCCTGCCCGACCAGACCCAGCCCTACGTCTGGCCCCGTCACACCCCCCAGCCTCTCCTGCTTCCCTAGGAGTGGGTCACACGTGCAGGGGCTGTGTAAACTGGGTACACGGGACTCCCTAAGATGTTCAGCAGCAACATCGGCAAGCCCCATTCTCTTCCCCGGGGCGGGGGGAGACCCTCATTCCAAGAGTGGACCTCAATAAAGAGCTCCCTTGTTTGTTCCCAAACAGAACAACTTGACTGTCACCATCCAAACAGGATGGGACGAGGGAGAAGACACAGCCACAGACACCCAAGAAACGAAAGAAAAGCATATATTTCAAGAGATGAAAGTTGCACATAACATGACATGCAACTCTATGCCACAAACTTGAAAGTGCAGAGAAACCGGATGATTTATCAGCAAAGCATAGATCCCCAAGGTTAATCCAAGAGGAAACAGAAAACTTTTCTGAATAGAATTCAAAACCAGATGAGGAAAATTACTGGTGTGTGTGTCTGTATACATAGAAAATAAGAAAAAAAAATACGGTTGCATTTCCATCTCCTGATTTCTTTTACTCACGGCATATGAAGTGAGAAAACAACAGGGGTCAGAAAACTGTAGGGTACGGTTTCATGGCAGCGAAATCAAGCCAACCCACCTCCAGGTTTGTGTGTGACGCGGGGAGAGGGCTGTGACGGGTACAGACAGGTGGTCCCAGGTCCGGGGGCGGGGCTGGAGGACCAAGGCCACAAAGGAGGTGCGGAGAGGGGCCACGCGTCCTAGAGTTGCTCCATCTGATAGGACAGGCTCTTACCTTGGTCATCCAAAGAGCATTCAAGGAGAACATGCGCGTTCACGTAAAGAGAGACACACTGCCCCTTGCCCCCAGCTACGCGCCTCCCCCTGTGTGGCCAGGGTCCCTGACCCCGCCCCAGCCCCAGCCCGAAGGAGAGAGACCAGCAACCCACATCAATGGAGCAGCCCAGCAGGGAGCCTCTCTTCAAGGCCTTGTCTAGGATCTCGTAGAAGTTCTCCGGGGCCTCTCTGGTCAGGAAGGTCTCCGCCACGCCCCCGGTGAAGTCCTCCATGGCCTCGATGGCGCTGCCTCCCTTCAGGGCCTCGTAGCTCCCATTCAGTCTGCCGGGGCACGAGAGGGGACTGCGGCAGGTGCCAGGGAGGCCACCAGGGGCCGCCCTTCCACCAGCGTTTTTCTAGAGACGCCGGAACCTTCCCCCAGCCTTGCCCGGGCTGGGTGATGTGGAAGGAAGCAGCGCACGGGAGACCCCGAGTTCTCTGTGAGGGAGTCGGTGTGGTATGGTGGTGTGGAGCAGAGGCTCTGGGCCCTGGCTGGCTGCAGGTTCAAACCCCAGCTCTGCCACTTGCAGGCTAAGTGACCTTGGGCCGAGCGACTTCCTTTTGAGTCACACATACTCCCAATCCTTTTTTCATTGTCATTTCTTTTATTCACATGTGTTTGCTTTCATATACATATAATATATATTATATATATTATACGTATATACACACAGAGGAGCCAAAAAATGTGTAGACATCTTAAGAAAAAAAAAACTGTATTAAAATAGCAATACAGTCTTGGTGGCTCAGCCTGTCATCTCAGCACTTTGGGAGGCCAAGGCGAGTGGATTACCTGAGTCTGCATGTTCAAGACCAGCCCGGGCAACTTGGCAAGACCTCGTCTCTACAATAAATCAGAAATTAGCCAGGCGTGGTAGCGTGCACCTGTAGTTTCAGCTTCTTGGAAGGCTGAGGCGGGAGGATCGCCGGAGCCCAGCAGGTCGAGGCTGCGGTGGCCAGGAGCGTGCCACCGCACTCCATCCTGGGCGATGGAGTGAGACTCCAGCTCAAAAATAAATAAATAAAATATAAAAGCAATACTCAATAAGATGAATGCCAGTCATGTTTGACTTCTGCAATTCCAAGAGTGCTCAAAGTGGTTACCATCATTGTCCAGACACTTCTGATCAGGGTGAGCATCTCTTAACAACTCTTAAAATGTGTATTCATTTTTTTGGCACCCCCAGTGTGTGTGCTGTGCTTGGATTTTAAAATAAGCTTTCCAATTTAGAACCATCTTAGAATTACAGAAAAATTTGTAAATAGTACAGACACCCCCCCCCAGCCCCCTGTCACCCAGTCTCACTGTTAGCCTCTTACCTTAGTATGGTCACATTTGTAGCAATGATTGAACGAGCACATGATTATTAGCTAAAGTCCATCGTTCATGCGTATCTCCTGAGTTTTTACCTAATGTCCCTTTTTCTATCTCAGGATTCCATCCAGGACACCACATTCCACTGTGTTGTCCTGTCTCCTTAGACTCCTTGTGGCTGCAACAGTTTCTAAGATTTTCCTTATTTTTTTGACCTGAACAGTTTTGAGGAGTCCTGGTCAGGCATACTGTGGCATGCTCCTCTGTTAGAATTTGTCATGATATTTTTCTCATGATAAGACTAGGGTTATCAGACTTGGCAAAGCGGCTCACACCTGGAATCCCAGTACCTTGGAAGGTTGAGGTGGGAGGATCGCTTGAACCCAGGAGTTTGAGATCAGCCTGGGCAGCATAGCGAGATCCCATCTCTACAGAAGATAAAAAATTTTTTTTGTGTGTGTGTTGGAATCTCACTCTGTCGCCCAGACTGGAGTGCAGTGGCCGCTCTGGGCCAACGCAGCCTCGGCCTGCTGGGCTCCGGCGATCCTTCTGCCTCAGCCTTCCGAGTAGCCGGAACTACAGGCACGCGCTACCATGCCCGGCTGATTTTTTGATTTATTGTAGAGATGAGGTCTCGCTGCCCAGGCGGGTCTCGAACCCGCGGGCTCAGGCCATCCACTCACCTCAGCCTCCCAAAGGCGCGGGATGACAGGCTGAGCCACTGAGCCCGGCTGAAAAACAATTTTTAAAAGATGAGGGCTGACTAAAGAAATGGTAAATGCTTGAAGTGACGAATATTTCCAATGACCCCAATTTGATAATTACACACTATATGCTTACAACAAAATGTCACACGCACTCCATGAATACGTACCATTATTATAGGTCTGTAACTTTTTTAAATTAAAGTTTTTAAGGAAAGACTAGGGATACCGGTGTGGGTGAGGAACACCACGGAGGCAGAGTGCCCTCCTCACCACGTCAGGTCAGAGGCACACGCTCTCCACACGCCTTGCCGCTGCTGGTGTTGGCCACGACTGCCTGCTAAGGCAGCGTGTGCCAGGCTTTCCCTGCAGGGCCTGCTCCCCTCCCTTTCCAGCCTGTACGCTCTGGATGGAATATGTGCACCATTCACTTGGAGTGATTCTTCCTGGGAATGTCTCTCTTCTTGCCATGTACTGATTCAATCATTTATTTAACTCAGTATCGCTGCTAGCCATCTGTGTGTGTGTGTGTGTGTGTGTGTGTGTGTGTGTGGTGTCCCACTTTCTGACACGACAAGATGCTCTAGCCCCATTTGTTGTATTTCCTGCCCCCGTCCTAGAGGCAGTCTTATCTCCAAGCAGCTTTGGCTCCTTTAACTGGAGAATGAACTTAGACACTAAGACTTGAGGAGGTAGGTGTGCTTATTGCTACAGGACTGTCATTACTTCTATGTCCCTTCAGCTGACAAAACAAGGAGATACACATGTGTTACGTCACCACGTCACCCACGCCTATGTACACATATCTGTGAGTAACTGTCTCCATTAAGAGAAACCTAAATCCAGCCTGGTATCTCCAAATCCAGTTACCACATGATCACTCTGGCCTCCTCCCTTGCCTGTCTGTGACTTCCCACCCCAGCGGTGGGAAGCCTGGCTCCCACCCACCACCCATTCACTTGACTGATGGATCCAGTGCACACGTGCAATTGATCAGGATCGTCTGCTGCACCCTGTGAGAAACAGCTTTATCAACTAGAGCATGGCGTTCATGTACAATGTCTCTTGCCCTTGGTCTTACAGGCGCCACTCATTTCCGGAGTTATGGAGGTTGGCATCTTTCTCCCATCCCTTCAGTTAGAGTGCTTCATGACAGGCTGCATTCCATCCTGGGAGTCCCCTACCCTTCTAAATTTTTTTAACTTTGCGTACATTAAGGTTCGCTCTTTGTGCTGTAAAGTTCTGTGGGTTTGACAGACGCAGACAGTCATGTACTCAGCATTACAGAACAGTGTCACTGCCTTGAAAACAGCCCCTGGGCGCCACTCTCCTTCCTCCAAACCTGGCAACCAGGGATCTTCCTACCATCACCATAGTTTTACCTTTCCGTATAATGTCCTATAATTGGAGTTGTACACGATGTGGCCTTTCAGATTGGCTTTATTTCTTAGCAATATGCACTTAAGATCCTCCGTTTATTCTCCTCATTGAATAGCACTCCACCGTCTGGGTGTGCTACGGCTGGTCTAGCCATTCATCGTGGAGGGAATCTTGGTCCTTTCTGGTTTGGCAACTGTGGGTGACAGTGCCAGAGCATTCACGTGCAGGTGTTTGTGCGGATGTAAATTTCGACCCCACTAATGTTGGGCAAATACCAAGGAGTGTGACTGTCGGCTCATAGGTTAAGACCATGTTTAGCTTTGTAAGAAACTGCCACATTGTCTTCCAAACGGACCGAACTGCCACATTGTCTTCCAAACGGAACGAACAACAGTACTCGATGAGTATTCCTGTGGTTCCACGTCCTCCCCAGCGTTGGTGCTGTAGGCGTGCAGTGGTACTGCATTGCTGTTTTCATTTGCCACTTGCAAATGGCAAATGATGCTGAGCATCTGCTCATAGGCTTATTTGCCATCTGTATTAGTCGGGAGCCTCCAGAAAATATATACGGATATGTATGAAAGGAAATGTATCATAGCCACAGGCTCACATGGTCATGGAGGCCAAGAAATCTTCCATTCTGCCATCTGCGAGCTGAGAACCGGGAAAGCTCGTGGTATGGTTCACCCCGAGTCCGATGACCTGAGAGGAACAAGGGGCTTGACGGTGTACGTCCCAGTCAGAGACCAAAGGCTCGAGAGGCAGGAACTCCAATTTCCAAGGCACAAAAAATAGAGATGCCCCGACTCCAGCAGAGAGTGTGAATTCACGTTCCTGGATCTTTCATTTGGACCTTCAGTAGACTGCATAATGCCCACCCACACGGGTGAGGGTGCATCTCCTGCATTCAATCAACTGATTCAAATGCTCATCTCTTCCAGAAACATCCTCCCAGGCACAAGAGATCATGTTTCACCAGCTGTCTGGACACCCCTTAGCCCAGTCAAGTTGACATAAAATTAATCGTCACACCATCTGTACTTTCTTTTTGGTGAGGTGCTCTCCCAACCATGTTTGGCCTTTTTTAAATGACTCTAAAATAAAGATTTTCTTTGCTTGTGCTTAGAATGTGTGTGTGTCTTTGCTCAGACTTAGAAGCTAAATGAAAGTCGTTTCTCTTGCCTTTTTGCATCTGGTGATTGGGGAACTCACCAAGGGGCAGAGCTGGGCTTAGGTTGCACTTATTGTACGTGGAAAGAGTGTTTCTTGGCTCACCTCAAGCCTGCTTGGGCTTTGGGCTTAGGTTGCACTTACTGTACCTGCACTTTCTTGGCTCACCTCAAGCCTGCTGGCAGCCCTAAAGGTGTTTTCACAGGCCTGGATGGGAGGAGGCGTTTGGTTTCTTCTTTGACGGCTTTAATTCTGTCCTGATGATTTGAGGATTAATTTAACTGCACTGTACGTCGTCACTTGATTTTGCCACTTTAAGGCTCCACTTGGAAACAGAAGGAAGACCATCCTTGCTTGTCTCTAAACAGGATTCCCTTGGCTCAAAGCTTCAGGCTGAACCTGAGTGTGACTGCCATGAGTTCTGTCACCCCCTGAGGACTGAATTCAAGCTGCGGTGGCCTTTTGCTGAAAATCCAGTGGGCTACAAATTGAAAGCCTGAGGGAACCGAGGCCATTTTGCTGGTGATTAAAAATGGATGTCTTGACTTCACCTATACAAGACGCCTAGACAAGTCAAATAATAGGAAACAGAACCTACAGAAAGTAGCATGGTGTTGTCTGGGGACGAGGGAGAGCTGGGAATTGGCGAGTGGGGTCAGAGTTTCAACTTCGCAAAGTGAGAAAGTTCTGGAGATGGACAATGGTGATGAACGAACAAGGGTGTGGACGTACTTCACGCCACCGAACCGCAGTGATTTAAATGGCAAATTTCACGTCATGCCTGTTTGACTGCAATTCTCTAAAAAAGGGCATCCTGTCGGGGGAACAGCTGATGTGTCCACATCCATGTGGGTACCAGTCCCGGTGCCGGAACCACGCCAGCGTCTGGCAGGGGGTCTGAAGCACCCAGTGCGGTCGACACGGCCAGAGTTGCCCCTTCCTTGCCCTCCCAGCTCTCCCAAGGGCCAGGTTTGTGGCTCAGGAGGCGAAGGGGACACGCCTAGCCGACTAGGCCCCGACGGGAAATTGCTCTGGTCCACTTCCACGGCAACTCTGCCGGAACCCCAGGCAGGCAGGCCCTGCCAAGCTCCCCCGGCCACCAATCACCTCCGCCTTCCCGCTCCGCATGCACCCCGTGGCCTGTCCTGGGACAGAGGCCCCCCCGAACTGGGGGAAGCCGGCACTCACTTGGCATAGGCTTTCTCCAGCAAGGCGCTCCAGAACTCGTTGTGGTCGGCAGAGTGGAGGAAAACCAAGCGGTCCCTGAAGGTGGGCAGCCGGTCGTCGATCACCACGTCCAGCCATTCGCTGTGCTGCCAGAACTGTGGCCCGGATGGAGACGGGAATGACGGCATCAGTCACGCGGGAGGGAGGCCCGGGCTCCGTCTGGAAGTGTTTATCCTGCAGCTTCCCCCGCCTCTGACCACCCGCCCTTAGAGTCTTCTGATCACACGAGGGTTCCATGATGGGACCGTGTCCACCCGGCTGTGGCCGTGCCTCCCACTCACACTGACGTCAGCTCGGAGACGCAGGGTCAGCCCGTCAGAGTGGGGGAAGCAGCCCAGGGGTCACATGGTGACACTGCCGTGGTCTGCATTCACTTTTCTTCTCCCCCTGAACACCTTTTTTGGCGGGGCGGGGAGGCTGGTGGTGTGGGGTTGGGTTTGCTCTTGTGGGTCCAGCTCCCTACCCTCTCCCGCATGGGTTCAGGGTCTGGCTCCCGCATCCCCGGGCCTCTAATCCCTCCTCGCCCACAGACGGGGCCCCTAAGACGGATCTGTTGACTGTTCATGTAGACAGAGGCAGGCGGCCTCGGCGTGCCCTGCGTGCAGGGGGTGGAGCTGTAAGGGGAGTGCGGACCTGTGTGAATGCCGGTGCACACATACATACGAGGCTGCACAGGCGTGCGCCTGTGTGTGCATTGTCCACGTTCATTCACACATTGCCTGAGCACAAGCACGTGTTTGCTCGCATGCGTGCGAGTGTGTGCCTGCAAGTGCGCACACACTGTTGTCTGAGTGCACGTATGCATGTGTGTGAGCTCACGTGTGGTCCGCAGGGAACGAGAGGGGAGGTGGGAACGAGTCCAGAATCGTGCTGGTTCCTCTGTGCTTTTTGTGCTCTGAAGCAACCTGCCTCCTCCCATTCCCTCCGGGTCAGTTGACCCCAAAGATTCTAAGGTAACCTTGAAGAGGAAGGCAAAAGTCAAGGGCAGAGAGGAGGGCAGGGGCCGTGGCTTCGGGACCCCCTCACTGACAGCTTGTCTGTGGCATCCTGAGTGTCTTCTGCAGCGGTGATTCAGTCCCAGTCAGACTTGGCCAGCTGGGGCATGTGCGTGTCGTGTGTGTGTGTGTGTGTGTGTGTGCGCACATGTGTGTGTAAGAAGATTCCTAAGCCAGGCTCGGTGGCTCAGCCTGTCATCCCATGCCTTGGGAGGCTGAGGTGAGTGGATTGCCTGAGCCTGTGGGTTCGAGACCCGCCTGGCAACTTGGCGAGACCTCATCTCTACAATAAAATCAAAAAATCAGCCGGGCGTGGTAGTGCGCGCCTGTAATTCCGGCTACTTGGAAGGCCGAGGCGGAAGGATCGCCGGAGCCCAGCAGGTCGAGGCTGCGGTGGCCGGAAGCGGCCACTGCGCTCCACTCTGGGCGACAGAGCGAGACTCCAACTCAAAAAAACAAAAGAAGAGTCCTGCTGCTGACCTTCCCTGGACTCCCAAGCGGGGACTTTCTCTGGGCATGTCACCTCCTGACATGGTCACTTCAGGCTCTTGGGGCCATGCTTGGCTTCCAGTCGCGCAGAGGCGCAGTGGGGACAGGTGTTTAAAGTCCAGGCCTGGGGCTTGGGCTTCCTGAGCGGGGTTGGGGAGGGCTCAGGCCTGGCCTTCCTTGAGGGGGTGGCTCAGGGGGCCTAGAGGCTAGAGTCAGGAAAGGCGGGTGCACCGGCCCAGAGGGCTCTGCCACCTCCCGGCACCCACACACTGTGCAGCGGCTGAGGGACCGAGAGGGGCTCGAAGGAGTACTCCACTCCCCAGGATGCTGAGGAGGGGAGGGGGGATTGCCGGCACGGGACTGACAGGCTCCCTGGGCCAGACCCATCTGCTGTGCAGGGACTCGGCCTGGAGCTAGAACTCCTGGGTTCTCGGCCGGTTTCTGCCCCTTAGTGTTCTGTGGCTTTGGATCAGTCACTTCCCCACCTCGGGACTCAGGTTCCCAGGGTCAAATGAGGGCCTGGGTCAGCGGATGGCCAAGTCCCCTCCCAGCTGGGACATTCTAGGGGCCGGAGACGCTGTTCCCTTGGGGAGCCCAGGATCAGCTGGTGGTGAGTTTAAATACCCCCAATCCTGCCACCCTGACGTGTCCAAAGGGCCAGGGATGGGCCGGATGCTGGGGCACCACGAAGTCAAGGCTGCGGTATCAGGAGGGTGGCAGGTGCCTGGGAGAGCAGGGGAAGAGCTCCCCCAGGAGGCCGTGTTCCCAGCTGGCCCTGGAGGCCTGACCGCAGGGAGAGGAGAAGACCCCCGATGCTACATGCCGCCTGCCTGCCAGCTTTGCTTGGGGGGACGTCTGTGCTGCTGGCTCTAGACCAGAAGGTGTGCTGGTTTACCTGAGGTGCGCTGGGCCTCAGGGATAGAAGGGACAGGGCTAGTCCCAAGCAGAAGGTGACAATGCCGGGGCAGAAGGTAAAGGAGTGCCACTTTGTGCCTGGCACCATGCCAGCTCCTTGGTATGATCCCATTTTGTTCCAGGAAGCCCACAGGTCGCTGCCTGTCTCTCTGTTTTCAGATCAGGGTATGAAGGCTCAGTGTCACTAAGAAAACTGCCCGAGGCCACCCACCTAAGTCAGCCCAAGGGGCCAGCTTCAGTGTCTGGTGGAGCCCCATAAAAGAGCTGGGTGGAGGAGAGAGCAGGAAGAAGGTGGAGTGAGGGAGCCGGAAGCAAAGTCGCCCAAAGCAAGCCTCGCCCTTGTGCGCCTGGCATGGGCTGGACGCCAGCAGATGTTGCCTATGTTTTTCTGGTTTTATTTCTTAAACTCCCTCAAGGCCTCCAAATTTACATTTCTTCCATGAGGGACACCTCTCTGATTATAAGAAGTCATCCAGGACTGGGCTCGGTGGCTCAACCTGACATCCCAGTACTTTGGGAGATCGAGGTGAGTGGATTGCCTGAGCCTGCGGGTTCGAGACCGCCTGGGCAACTTGGCGAGACCTCGTCTCTATAGTAAATCGAAAAAATTAGCTGGGCATGGTAGCACATGCCTGTAGTTCCGACTACTTAGAAGGCTGAGGCGGAAGGATTGCCAATGCCCAGCAGGTCGAGGCTGCGGTGGCCGGGAGTGGCCACCGCACTCCGGTCTGGGCGACAGAGTGAGACTCCAACTCAAAAAAAAAAAAAGAAATGCCCTTAACCCCTTGACATTTGGGCCTCTTGATTCGCCAAAACATCACCTAAGGTTTTAGCGTGTGTACCTTGTACAAGCATTCACCATGCAGGGCCTGTCATGCGCTTCTGCCACATTTAGACACTATTCCATGACAAAGCACGGTGTTAGCATGGCTTGG
Organism: Cephalopachus bancanus; assembly: GCA_027257055.1. Taxonomy (NCBI): domain Eukaryota; kingdom Metazoa; phylum Chordata; class Mammalia; order Primates; family Tarsiidae; genus Cephalopachus; species Cephalopachus bancanus. Next base: position 730,928 of record JAPVLO010000484.1, read on the forward strand.
CACCGTCACTGTCACACAGACACAGCCACATTTTTCTCAGTGTTCCCCGCAGCATAAAGATGCACCCGCCGCCATGCTGGGCCCCAGAGAGGCAAGCCCACCAGCCCAGGGTCCCCCTTACCTGGAAATGGAATATCCCAGCATATCCAGGCCCAAAACTTTGGTCCTGGGGGATGACTCTGGCCAGCGCTTTTTGATTCAGTGTGAGGGAGGCGATGGCGGCTAATAGCCAGCAGTCTCCTGCAAATGAAAGCCATAAATCGCAGCTTTCATTGCTAATTCGCGGCAAATAGCAAACCTCCGTGCCAGAAGGGGAGGCGGGGCGTTCCCGATGCGGCCACAGGTTTTCTCCTTGCTTAACATCAGACAGAATACAAACAAGACACCTCTGTCCTCCCTTTCAGCCTGCTGTTGGTCCTGCCCAGTCTGTCACACCCAGCTGCTGCCTTCTCGGCACTGTCATGGGATGCTCTTACTCGGGGTCCAGACAACTGGCTCCGCCGGGTGTCAGCTGGTGAAGCTCCACGCTTCCCTCCCAAAAGACCAAGGCTGCAGACCTCCCTCAGTGTCCGCGTGGGCTGGGCGGGACGTGACTCTGTGGTACTTCAGGGTGGGAGGGAGGTCAGAAATAACCCCCGCGGGGCCGGGGAGCACATCTCTGGAGCTGAGGCATCTCCCCAGCCAGGTTCAGCTGAGTTATAGGGAGCGGTGGCTCCGTGTGCTTTAAATTATCCTGCATTTTCAGGATACGCTGACTGAGGGACTGAGCCCCCCCAGCTGTGTCTTCATTGTTGGCACACATCCAGAGGAAACTAAGCAGCGAAGCCAGACATCAAGCAGCCCTGCCTCTGTGTCTGCCAGACTCCCAGAAGCATTCCTTGGCCTGCACTGGCGATGGACTCGAGGACTTGTGTGTGCCAGCATCGCCAATGCTGCCTGTGAAATTTGCATGAGCAGATATTCGGGAGTATCTGTATATCTGATACTCATTCTACACTTATTCGGTCGACAACACCCACGTCATCAGAACCTAAGACCTGGTTGAACTCAGCTTGGCTTCCTCGGATGCACATTTCTGGAAAGTCCTGTTCGCCGCTGGACTTGGGGCATTGTAAGCCTACGACCCCTTCTGGTGGTACCCAGGCAGGAGAGACTCCCCAGGGCCTAACATCAGGGAAGTGACCTTAGAATCGTTCTGTTTCTGATTCTCCCAAGAACGTTGCCAGTGGGACACATGCCACTCCCTGTGTCCCATAGAGAACGGGTTTTTAACATATCAGCTAGTCTTTGGGAGCCTTGGGACAGCTTTGGGGAACGCCAATGGGCAGTGACCTGGCTGGAGACTGCAGGACCATTTGTTTAGCAAACTTTATCAAGTACCCCTCCAGCTGGCAGGTGCCGTGCCACACCAAACACGCACAGACACGGTGTCCACCCTCAGCTCGCAGGCAGCCAAGCCAGTTGGAGTCTAACAGATTCAGCCAGAAATGCTCTGAGCTTTTGGGGGGAAAGATTCAGAAGCAACATTAGGTCTACAACTTAAAAGAAAGGAAAAAAACCTCAATGAAACAGAATTGCTTTTCTTGCTGCTGGGCCTGGGCAGTCAGGGGGCCGGCCCAGGAGAAGTGCCCTCTTTGGATCAGTGTGCTGCTGGCTAGCTGGACAATGTCCTTCAGGGGACGCTGGCGGAGGTGCCTGCATGGCGCTGTGGATGTCCTAGCTCTTGGGGTGGTTGGCAACAGTTCATCGCTGCTCACCTTGTTATTATCCTTCATAACCCATATATATATGCTAGGTACAGTATTTGGGTGTCATGAAAGTGCTACAAAATAATATTTAGAACCAGCCATCTGACCAAGATTAAATATAAGGTTGTAATTCAAAATACATGTCTACACCAACATGACGAGCCAACACTCTGAAAAACAAGGAATCTGGCCCAATGATTTTCCAGTGCATAGCAACAGAGGACTGTGGGCTGGGGCGAGGGGAGGCGGGGCGGGGGCAGAGGGAAGGGTAGGAACATCCCCGAGAAGCCTTAGCCTCAGTAAGGGAAGATCACTTGAGTGTGAGCTAGTTGAAAAGTCTAAGTTGTGCCTGGAATATGTCTAGTCACTCCTGGCCATATGTGGAGGACTGAGTCCAAGACTCTGTACCCAAATCTATACGTCCTCAAGTCCTGCTGAAGGCTCCGTGGAGACTGCCTCTACAAAGTCAGCGCTCCGACGTGCAGGTTTTGAGTCCTCAAACACCGTACTCTCTATCTGTGTTTGGTTGGAAAAAATCCACTCCTAAGTGGACGCACACAGTGTGCCCGCACAGTTCAAACTCTTGTTCAAAGATCAGCTATAGTTGTATCATCTATCATCCATCATACCTCTGTATCCACTCATCCATCATCGTAGTGACCTTCCTATCTCCCGGTATGTCACTGTGTAGCAGCTATTTTCTGTTTGCCGTCTATTAGCTGTTATCTGTCTACCTACCTACCTATCATCTATTCACATACCTATTGAGACCTACCTCCTTTCCTGCCATCTGTCAACTATTTTGATGTGTCTATCTTTCCACCTTTTCAATCCATTTGTTTAACTATCATCGACCTAGGCTTGTGACTTTTGGATTCTGTATTCAGGGTAGCCCGGTGACTCAGCATGGAATTTCCAGCGTGGCCTGCCTTAACCATCAGACCCCAGTGGTAACCTCAACTATAAATAATTTGCTGTCTGCACAGGCTTGCAGTGGTTTGCTCTCCTGGCTGATTTCTGGTGTGTGTGTGTGTGTGTGTGTGTGTGTGTGTGTGTGTGTGTTTTAAGGGGGTCTCTCACGTTTTGTCATAGATAGAATAAAAGTAAGTCCAGTCCAACTGGATTATATCCTAACATGCAGGACTCAATGTGGCTAGCTTGGGGACACACTCTGGTCAATTGCAGGAGGGAGGGAGATTAGGTTGCTGGGGGGCGGGGGGAGGGCTTCCCCTGAGAGGCATCATGCATATTGGTTAGGAGCAAAGCCTCTGCAGCCAGATGGTCTGGGCTCAACCCTGAATGCCATGACCTTGGATACATTACTTAGCTGTCCCCAGCCTCCAGTTCCTCAGCTGCGACATCGGGCAGGTGGTTGGCAGGATGAAGCCAGGCACTGTGTGTGCAGGAGGGGGTGTGGCAGGCAACCAAGCTCTTGTGTGCAGGTATAGGCCCCTGTCACAGTGTTGGAGAGTCCGACCAACACGCCGGTGTCACCGTCTCTGTGACCTCCTCGGCTGTGCGCCCCAGGCCACTGGTGTGTCTGCTTCCAAAGGAACCAGCGTGCAAGGGGCGTTGGCCACCAGGCCCCAAATAGAGGAGGCAGGCTGAAGGTTTGGGGAGGGTGGAGCAGGGGTGGTACCAGTGCTGTGCCCCAGCACCTGTCCTCAGTTCCAGGGACCCGGTGAGGCTGTGGCCCTCCCATCTTGCGGGTTCCTGCCCTCGTTGCCGTCTCCGGGCCGGCACACTCACCAAGCTCCCCCTGGCAGATGTCAGTCCTGGTGGCCCCTCCGAGAATGAATTCTGGGTTTTTCACGATTTCCTGGAGGAAAGACAGTGTGATTAGAGTGAGGCGGCCATGCCGCGGGATGACACGAAGTTCGAGGTCTCTCTCTCTCCTCGGAGCAGAGGACTTTCCCTGTATTTGATTCCCTTCCCTTGTGGAGGGTCACATGAATGCAAAGGTTGCCGTGGTCTCTACGCTCCAGACAAACCCTGACCTGGCCCTGCTAAATCTTCTTCCCAGCTTGTCCCCCCGGTGAGCTTTATGACCTCTGTGGGCTTCAAATTCCTCGTTTTAAGATGAGGAATGCATGCATCACAGGCTGGGGCTTGGCTTGAGCACAGCATCACGTTCTACCCAGCCGGTGTTTTTCTTTTTTTAGCTACACATTAAGGTAAAATTTTACACAGCTATACTGTATATACCAGGAGTGCCAAACAATGTATACACATTTTAAGAGATGTTATCTATGTATAACTTTTTGAAGTTAAATTGAATTAAGGTAGCAATGTATGTATGACATTCTCTCAAATGCTAGCATCACCATGTGACAGGCAGGTATAGATTGGGTACTAGAATTTTAATGCGGTTTTCTTCCTTTCTTGAAATGTGTATACATTTTTTTGGCACTCTCTGTGTATGGAGAAAGAGAGATATATGCTCAAATCACTCAAGCAGCTTTATCTAAGTACATTATATGTTGCACATAATGAGATATATTAGGTCTGTAAATATGATCATTAATATATGTTAACATAGACACATATAATATGGATGGAAATGTACAAGACATTAAACAAAAAAAGTTAGAAAGTGATGACATAAAATTCATGTATTCTTCTTTTTTAACTTATTTGCTTTTAGAGATGGATCTAAATCTGCCCCTCAGGCTGGAATGCAGTGTCATGATCACAGTCACTATAGCCTTAAACTCCTGGCCTCAGGTCATCCTCCCACCTCAGCCTCATGAATAGCTGGAAATACAGTTGTGCACCACCACGGCTAGATAATTTTTTTAATTTTTCATAGAGGCAGGGTCTCACTATATTGTCTAGGCTGGTCTCAAATTCCTGGGCTCAAGTGATCCTCCCCCCTCAGCCTCCCAAAGTGCTGCTGGGACTACAGGTGTGCCACCACCATGCCTGGCTAATTTTTAAAATTTTGTAGAGACAGGATCCTGCTATGTCGTCTAGGCTGGTCTCAGACTCCTGGGCTCAAGCGAGCCTCCTGCCTCAGCTTCCAGAGTGCTGAGATTATAGGTGTGAGCCGCCGTGCCAAGCCGGTCCCAATTTTTTCTAGAGGTGCTGGGCTCCCTCCCTGACCTTGGACTACAGCAAAGGAGAAGATCAAGCCCCTGCCCTGTGGAGCTGCTCTGGACTCCGCGTTGGGAAGGCAGCCCACAGGCTGGGAGTGATAAGGGCTAGGAGAGTGGGATGGGGCTGTTCTAGCTAGAGTGGCTGGAAGGGGAGGCCTCTTTGGGGAGAGGGACTGGGGAGCAGAGACCCAAGCAAAAGGGGGGAGGGGGCACTTGGAGGTGGGGGGTGGGTTGTGATGTTGATGACCGATTTGGCACCCAGTGGAGGCTGGAGGCTAGATTGTTCCAGCTGGATTGGAGGATGCAGGAGGGCGAGGAACTTTCCCACCTCTTTCCAGACTCCCCGACGGAGAAGAGGCCTGGGTGGAGGGAGAACCCTCAGGGTGCCGTGGGAGGAGCGCACACCCTGGCAGAGACAGCTGCCCTGAATCACTTCCTCCAAATTCTCAGAACCCTGCTTCCCCTCTGGCCGGTGTCACAGAGATCAAAGAGAGAACAGAGATCTTTGTGGCCAAGGGGATTCCCAGGACAAGCATCGGAGCATCTGATGACTGTGCTGTTGGTACGCGCCCCAGCATGTGCTAGCCTGGTGGCATGAGGGACTCCCAGGGCACCTGCCCAGAGGGCTGCGTGGATACACGGGTTTCTAAAATATTCAAGTAAGCTCAGTTAGGAGGGTTTCTGAAGAGTTCTGTGCCGTTGCACGCACCAGAAACCCAGGCCTGGCAGAGGCAGGGCCTCCCAAGAGCCAGCTCCTCCTCTGCGAGGCTCCATGTCCCTGTGGTCCTGCCCTCAGCTCCAGGCAGCCCTGGAGCCTTGTCGCCGAATGATCCTAATTTCCAACATGGCAGGAAGGCAGCCAAGGTGAGGAGGCAGTTGCTCAGTGCCGAGGCCCTGGCTTGCCGGTGTAGGCCCTCTCCCGATGGCACCACGGGGCACTCTGCTGTTCTCCCTCCCTGACCTCGGCTGGCCCGGGGGTTGGCAGGCGGCTCAGAGCTGAGCCTGGTGGGGCCGGGCCGTGCAAACCGGGGACATGTCAGTGGGCCTCAACAGAGTCCCGCAGTATCCTGTCCCATCAGCAGAGGGTCTCTGGGCAGGACCCTGAACGTCTCAGGGCTGTGTCCTCATCAGCCCTGGAACATTCTGGGCTTGTTGCCGAATGTGCATGGGAGGCCTTGACCCAAGGTGGACCCCGGGTCCCTGGAGCTTTCCATCTTGACTGCCCAGTCCCTACCAGGGGCGCTGCTCTAGCAAGCAGTGACCCGGCCACCAATGCCACTCACTCCAGAAGCGGACAGAAGATGGCCTCCAGCAGCAGATCTCGGCCCAGCAGGCCTCGCTGGGCTCCAGAGGTGGGCTGTGTCCCTGGATGCCGGCCTCCTTCCCAAGCCTGTGCCCCCTCCCCTCCCTCCCCAGCCCTCCCCCTGGCCTGGCTCCACCAACCAGATCTCCCCCCTGCAGCGGCCTCTGCCTTGCAGCCCTGCAGCTCCGGCGTGCGGTTTTTTTTTTTCAGGAGAGTTTCATCAAATGGTGCCCGATTAGGAGAAAAACACAAAAGGACAGAAAGCTCGGAAATTCATACCGAGGAACACAAATTAGCCCACTGGGGACACACTGGGGAGGGGCCTGGGTGTGTGCCCAACACCTTCGTGGGCCAGCATTTCCATGAATCAGGGCCCACATGTGCAGTCACGGGGCTCTGTGGACACGTGGGAAGAAGCATTGGGCCACGGGTGAGGGGCAGACGCCCCGGAGCTGTGCAGCAGCACGTGCCGACAGGCATGCGGCCCCACGTGTGCAAGGTGCCTGAGACTGGCCTTGGTATGTGTGCCTGGGTGCCTGGGCACGTGCTCCGTATATGTGTTGGCTGCGTGTGCATGTGAACACACTGTGTTTGTGCAGGGTGTCTTGCATGTGTGTGAGGACCTGGAGGCATGTTTGTTCCAGTGAAATGTTGCTTGGGGGAATGAGCATGGGGGCTGGGATGGGACGATCAGAGAGTCTCAATTGCTTGGGTCTTCAAAAACCCCAGGAGCATGAAGGAGTCACCCCTGTCCCCCATACCAGGTGGTTTTCCGGGAGCACGAACGCAGGGCCGAGCGTCGTGGAATGTTTGCTTTTCGGGCCTGTTCCGTTTACCTTGTACATCATCAGGCCTCAGCCAAAGACAGACTTCCCTCTACGGAGTCCCGGAGGACAGCTACAAAGGGCAAAGCCACATTTCTAGTAGGTCTGGAGGTGCTAGACGCTGAGTCCACGGCTGAGGGCCTATCCCTGCCGTGCCCAGCACTGCAGAGGCCGAGGGGACCCCGGGTTGTCCCGCAACAGCTGACCAACCCTGCTGGGGGGGATGGGAAGCTACACAAGGTGCAGTGGGCCCACCGTGGGGGGAGTGGTTATGGCCCCGAGCCACGGCATGCCTAGGGCTGCCAGAGGTCCCATCTGCATGGAGTAGAGGGGTGAGGGTAGGTGTCCTGGGTTTAGGCTAGAGGGAGCAGGTGTCCTGGATTTAGGCTGGAAAGCAGGGGAGGAATTGCCTGGCAGAAAGCAGATGGCTGCAGGCAGACAGGAAGGGCTGGACAGCACAGTGGCTGTCTCTCCATCAGGCTGATGTCCCACTTGACACCCCCTTCTTAGACGTGAATATGCAGCCCTTGATTGAGGCCTGGGGGTGATCACGCCTTCCCTCCAGGTTGAGCCTGTCACCCTCCCTCTCCCCCGCCCCCCAGTTCCCTGGGTCACCCCGCTCAGTGCACTCTGCGCCCCGGGCTCCCTGAGAGCGCCTTGGGCTGTCCACCGCCCCGATGTCCCTTGGCCTTGCCCCACCTGGCCTCCCTGAAGCCCAGCTGTGTTTGACAAGAAGGTGGTTCCGGGAAGGGCCACCCAGCCCGCAGTCCCACGGGGCGCGGTGACACGCGCGTGCAAACACCCAGCAGCACCGCAGACAGCGTCCAAGCCAGCAAGGCTTCAGGGAGGGGACAACGCTTGCCATCTCCGTGCTGTCCTGGCTCCACACCAGAAACCCCAGCCCTCCAACGGCGAGAAGTAGCTGCATACCATCCCGCTCCCCCTGCTCCTGGTTTTACAGAATCTGTAAGATTGACACAAAACCCCAAGCTCCCCTGAACAGGAATAGACAGGGTGTGGAATGAGGACCAGACGCCAGGGACAGTCGCAAGTGCAGGCAAAGAAAAAGGCAGAACAGATTCTGAAAATGAGTCCACAGAAGGACAGCAACGCAGCAGACCCCAGTTAAGATAAATAACGGAAGTATTCAGCCCGAGGGGGAGACGGGGGGCAGGAGGGCTGGCAGAGGGAGATGGGATGAGTGGTGGGGGCACCTCTGCAGGGGGCATGGGGCAGAGTCTGTGTGTGCTGGGGTCCTGGCCTGTGGATGAAGGCCTCGCCAGCCTCTGGGGCAATGCCAATGCCCCGCAGTAAAGAAAGCAGCCTCTCAGTCTAGGCACAGTGGCTCCCAGCACTTTGGGAGGCCGAGGTGAGAGGACGCCCAAGCCCACGGGTTCGAGACCAGCCCGGGCAACTTGGCCAGACCTCATCTCTACAATAAATCAAGAAAAATTAGCCAGGCATGGTGGTGCACGCCCACAGTTCCAGCTACTTGGAAGGCTGACGCGGAAGGATTGTCTGAGTCCAGCAGGTCGAGGCTGCGGTGGCCGTGAACGTGCCACTGCCCTCTAGCCTGGGCAACAGAGTGAGACTCCAACCCCCCCCCCCAAAAAGGCAGCCTCTCAGACTGAGGTTGGAGACGGGAATCCCAGGTGGGCCTCGGTGGCCCTCATTCCAGGAGGGTGACCTCTAGAGTGGAGACAGAGATGCCCTCCACTGGTCTGTGTATCCAGCTCTTATCTTGGAGAATTTCCACTTTGGCAAGCTTTGGAGTGTTGTGAGCCACAGAGTCACACTTGCAGGCAGGTGACGCCCATGCAGACAGCAAGGGGGGCCCTCCTAGAGTGGGGAGACTGTGCTGTTCGGCTATAATTACAGCCACAGAAAGAGTAAGGACCAGCTCTTCTTATTTATGCGCCAGGCTCTTTGCTAAGTGCTCTGCATAGTAACACAGTTGACCCTCACAATGACTCTGTAACGGAAGTTGCATTATTGTCCCCATTTTATGGGAGGGAAGACCGAGGCTCTGTGACCACTGCCATGATCGGCTGCTCCGATCCCCCTTCAGGACGAGGATTTGTTCCCACTGTGGGGAGCCCTAGCTTCTTTGTGCTTGCTGAGAAAGTGGCCTTGTCCAGGGTCACACATCTCAGGGAGTATCCACACCCCAGGATGGATCCATGGGGCTACAAACACAGAGGCCCTGTCACCCCAGCCCAGGGCAACTCTGAGGGACCATCCCAGCTCCAGGTGTCCCCGTGCTTCACATGGCCCTCTCCCCTCCCTGCCTCCCATGGATGTGACCCTAAGAGCACTCCTGCTAAGCTCCTTCAGGCTGACCTTTGCCTTGGGTCCTGAGAGAAGGTTGAGGAGTTCATCTAGCTATATGCTGTTGTCCTCAGGAGGGTGGAGGTGCCCTTTTCTGCCTGAGATAACAGAGGCCGAGGGCTCCCAGAAGAGCCCAGCTCTGCTAACTGCCACCCTCTGCATTCAGGGTCAATGAGAGGTGCTCCCACTCAGTCAAGAGGCCATTTTGCACGTGCGCGCGTGAAGCAGCCAACCTGGGTCAGAATGCTGGCATCACAGCTACTGACTGTGTGACGTTAACCTCTAGGCTCTAGCTTCTCCATGGGTGGTCCTAACACCCAGCTCTCAGGGCCGTTTGGGAGGAAGCGAGATGACCCTGGCGAGCAGCACACGTCACCCAGGCCACAGGCACTGCTGGCTGTCATCGCTGTTTGGCAGGTGCCAGGTGGCGCGAGAAGACTGAGGATATAACAGGAACAGGAGACACGGGCCCACGGCCGGGCGCAGGAGAGACAGGCCCGCTGCCCTGGTCGAGGGCTAGGCTCTCAAGAGGGACAAGTTGGTGATGACAAAATGGTGTCAGTGCTGAAATAGGCCACTGGGTGTGTTTGGGGAACCAAGAAGACTTCTCCGGGGAGACCATCGAGGGGAGTAGAAGTGTCCCAGGCATAGAAGAGCCTTTGAAACGGATGGCACTTGTGGGAGGGAGAGGACACAGATGCCGTGGGAGCGTCCGCCTCTGGGAGATAGGGGCTTGCTGGAGCCCTCTTCAGCAAGGCCGAGCCCTCTGAGGGCACCGAGCAGGGGCGATGTGACTCCCGGGTGCAGGGAGGTGGCTTGACCCAGATGAGACCGGAGGCAGGAGACCTGTGATGAGACCAGGTTGCAACTGTCATTTCTCAGACGGAGGCTGAGACACTTGGGGCTGGTTTTGTCAGACTAGGAGAAGGCTGGAGAACCAGACACGGCCTGCCCATCAGGCAGGCAGGGCAGGATGGCTTCACAGGAGGCCGGATTCAAGAACTGGGGCCAGGACCGTCCGTCTCCACGTCAGTGGCCCCCTCTGGTGCCTGAACAGGGCTGTCCCCTGTAGACCCCCAACGGCCATAGGTTTCATACATCAAGGACCCCAGAAAGTCTCCTGAGTTCTTCGAGCCCTGATCTTTTAGCCTCTAACATGAAACCACTTTAAAGGTTCAGGTTGGTAAAAGGAAATACGAACCTGCTTTTAAAAATAAAATAAGGCACAATTCAAATTTAAAAAAATTCCGGCATCCAAGTGACTCGGCCCACTTTTCCTTCGGACGGATTTTTCTTTTCTTATTCCCACCACGTTGGAGATGGCTGAGGGGGAGTTCAAGGATGAGTACGCGAGTGGGTTTCCTCTGCATTGACATCTCCCTGTGGGCTCACCTGCCCTCTCTGCCCTCCCAGCCTGAAGGGAGGCTTCTGGTTTCTGCAGAAGGGCGAGTTTTTCCTATCGACAGTCGGGACTTACCGGCAGGTACCCAGAAAGATTGAGGAGGGACAGGGATGCCTCGTGGAGGACCAGGAGTCATGAACTCCCGAGTGGAGACCCATCTTGGCCTAACCGGGTGGTCGTCAGACACACATTGTGTGCCGTGGGTGGGCATTTCTCATGCATGTTACTTCATTACTGTTGTCTGCTCCTCTAGGGCAAGAACGACGTCCACCCTGTGCTCAATACTGCCATGCCATGACGGGCTTTGGAGCGGCCAAGCCAGGGCATCTGCACTCCCGGCGGCATCATGCGCCGTGTGGCACACGTCACCAGTGGGTCACAGCACTGCCCCATGCCTGGGCGCAGTGCGACAGCACGTACTACAAGGCAATCGCATTTGGCAGTCCTCTGCACGAAGACTGCCTCCATTCTCCGTGAATCTCCACGATCATTCGTGGCAGCCCTGATTCTGTTTACCCAGGCCCCAGGCACGGAATGGAATTGCCAGGCCACAGCTCCCACCTCTCCTGCCATCACTAGTTACAGGGAAATGGTCGCTGTTCCCAGGGGCCAGGGAGAGGGAGGGGCACTGGGTGGGTTCCCAAGGGTGGAGCCGCCCTTTTGGCTGGAGAGATCAGGGACCATCCCCTGGAAGAGCAAGGTGATGGGAGAGGCCCAGGAGCCAGAGCGAGGGCAGGACGGAGGCTGAGAAGCGGCTCACGGTGTCCAGGCTACTTAAGAACCAGCACACAAAGTGCATTTTGCTGCATCCAGGAGCTTTGAAGACCAAGCTGATTTCCATTTAAGATAGAGATGATGAACCCTGAGGTGACTGACCCTGGCTCCCCAAGCAGGTGCTTCTGGCCTGCTCATGTCAAGCACCGTAGACAACATTAATGTGTGTACCACACCGTGGGGCAAGCAGAGAAAGCTGCCATGACCATAGGTGACCAGGCCAAGGGCTCTGCCCCCCAGGCCGTGGGGATCAGCTTCTCTGGAACTCAGTTTCCAGGGCTCCTGACCACAACTGCAGAGAATGTCTGCCCTCCATTAAACACTCCCACAGCCCGCAGCCTGAGTGACTTTCCACATGCTCATTCGTTCAGGTGCGGAGGGCTGGAGAGAGGCCTGAGGGGACCCAAGGGGTGTGGCAGCACCTGCCGGAGGTCGCTATTCTGTGTCCTGTAACTCTTGCGTTCTTGTTTTGGAGATGTCCTTTTTCCTACTTAGCAGAGCACGGTCTACGGATCCTGCCAGCAGAGCACAACGCCCACTGATCTGCCAGGACCCTGACCTTGCACTGCTCCTGGCTATCCGCAGAGAGCCCAAACCCATTGTTGAGTGGCTTTGGGTCATCCCGGGAGAGGTGCCTCACCCGAGCTCTGTGGGGTACCTGAATGCTCACTGCAATCTCTGCACGTAGGCGGCCCCTTGACCAATTAATGTATCCTGACGTGAGGATCGGGCACCTGGTAGAGGACACTTGAGGCAAAAGTGTGCTTGTGCATGTGTCGTCATGCACTCACACATACAGGCACACACATCCAGACCCACCCATATGCACACATACTGGTGCACACACAGTCACTCATATGCACATATGGGCACACACAAGTATACACACACACATACACGCACATCCCACTGCTACAACAGGAAATAGTAATAAAGACCTGACCACCTCATAACTAACAACTTATGTTGCCTTTGGCCTCTGAAGAGCCCAGAGGTTTTGAGTATGTGCAGTTTTTATTTTATGTATTTATTTATTTTTTTTTTTGAGTTGGAGTCTCACTCTGCCGCCCAGACTGGAGTGCAGTGGCCGCTCCCGGCCACTGCAGCCTCGACCTGCTGGGCTCTGGCGATCCTTCCGCCTCAGCCTGCCGGAACTACAGGTGCGCGCTACCACGCCCGGCTGATTTTTGATTTATTGTAGAGATGAGGTCTTGCTGCCCAGGTGGGTCTCGAACCCGCAGGCTCAGGCAATCCACCCACCTCAGCCTCCCAAAGGCGTGGGATTACAGGCTGAGCCACCGAGCCCGGCTTATGTGCAGTTTTTTAAAGCAAACATGTTATGTATTTAAAACATTCGCATTATTTTAACGCTGGGAGACAGAGAAGAGGTATTATGGTGAATCCTTTGCTACCCAGAAGTAAGATGAGATTCACAGCTCCTAATTATAGTGATGGTGATAACGACGGCGGCAACAGTCATCATGACCAAAGCCGACATTTACTGAAGACCTTCTGCATGCCGGACGGTGCCCGACCTTAGTCATTATTGTTCCCATTTTACAGGTGAGGAGACTGAGGAGAAGCTCCGGGAAGCTAAGTACTAGAACCAGTCATGAGACAAACTGGTAGCAGGATGGGTCCAGTGCCCAGGTCTCCCCTGTGGGACCAGCACCCTCCTTGTCCACACGCAACCTGTCTGCCCAGGAGCCCCTCCCAGGCCGGGCCTGCCCACAGGATCTGGGCACTGGCTGGCGCCAGGTCCAAGGCAGAGCCCTGACTAATCCAGCAGCGCCAATATGGACACGGTGTCCCAGGCGCCTGCGGGAGCTCCTCCTGGAACCCGTCCCGTCCTGATGGTCGGGGGAGGCCGCACCCGTCCTGCTCTCCTCTGAGAATGGCCGTGCGTGGCTCTGGGAGAACGTCCTGCCTGCCTTGTGCTTCATTCGTCGCACATGGCTGAGAACTCGCCGAGCCAAACACCCATTCCCAGGGCCCCCTCGGCTCCAGACCGGCAGCAGGAGAGCATGGGACTCCCCAGAGCGGCGTCATCTCACACGGTGGGGCGGCTTCTGAGCCCAGACGTGTCCCTTTGGGTAAAGCTTGACTCCCGCTCTCTGCCTCCTGACAAGACCCCCTCAGAATCCAGATCCCTAGCCTCGGGGGATGTCAGAGAGCTCGAGGCTGGGGAAGGCGTGCAGCCAGCTGCCCTGACCCTCCACCCCAGGGCGCCCCCCTGGCTGCAAAACACAAAGGATGTGCTTCAGGTGGACCGAGTGTAGACTCCCCCTCCACGCCCGAGTCGGCCTTTACCGCTTCCTCCTCCCCAGGGATCCGCCGCCCTTTCCCTGGACTGCCGAGCCTGGCATCTCCTGGGCCTCCGCCCTACTCGCCCCACTCACCCCCGGACGTTTCCACACGAAGGGGACCTGGGGCCTCTCGCTGTAGAACAGGGAGGCGTTGCTGGCCGGGAAGTCTGCGTCCTCAAACAGGGTGCCCTCCTGCAGGCACTGCTGCCTCAGTTGCTCAAAGCTCTGGCCTGAGGAGTGGGTGGCCCGGGCATCCCTGGGAATCGGGTGTGCCTGAGGCCCGGGGGTCCGGTGGAGGTAAGGCATGGCTTCTCCCTGAGCCGGAGGGCTTGAGATGGGCGATGGATGGGACGTCAAGAGAAGCAGCGAGCTTCGAGTGCCGGTAGAGAAGGCAGAGTTCAGGGGCCCTGGGCGGGGCAGCTTCACCTTCACCTGTTTGCTGGGCGCCTCCCTGTTAGACTGAAATGGGACACGCCCCATCTGCAAACTGCAGAGAGGCCTCTGTTCGCGCAGGGCTCCTGCAGACCCAGGGGCAGCTCTGGGGCTGAGCGATTCCAAGCAGAGGCAGTGTTTGTGCTTAGTGCGCCAGGGAGACCCAGTGGGAGAGAGAGCAAGCATTGGTTCATTGGAGAAAGGATAAGAAACCGAATCGGTCCAGGAGAGAGCGCCCTGTGTGGCCCCAATCACACCCCCTGAATCAGTGGCAGCTTTGCAGATGGAGGGACGCTTGGCAAGTCACAGCAGGGCATGCTATGTGGACACAGCTTGCACAGCTTTTGCACAGAAAACTCCATTTTGATTTAGAGTGGGATCAGCAAGCTTTTCTTGTAAGGGACCAGACAGTGAAAAATGTTCAGGCTTGTGGGCCCTACGGGCTGTGCTACAGCGACTCAGCTTTGGTGCTCATGAAGGGGTGTGGCTGTGTTCCAATAAAACTTTATTTACAAAAGCAAGAGGGGGACAGATTTTTGTCCAACTGGAACCCTGACACAGGAAAACTCCCAAAGGACATTTGTTCTTCTTCTGGGCGCATATGCCTCTCTTCTCCAGACATTTGAATAAAGTTCTTGTAGTGTAAGACTCTAGAAATAGGATCTTGCATTAAAAAAAAATAAGGTCAGAGGATGGCGATGGTTTAAGAAAAGTGTTAGCTCATGGAAATGATAAATACTCGAGAAGATGGATGCCCTAAATACCGACTCGATCATTACACACTCTATGCATGTAACAAAATATCATATGTACCCCATGCATATGTACAAATGGTATGTCTTAATAAAGATAATAAAGTGTTAGCCACCATGTGAAGCCTCTGATGTTTTAAGCACTTTATAATGATTCCACGTGATTCTCTTCCCAGACAAAGTTGGGGTTTGGAGCAAGCGGTCTTGAGTTCATAGGTGCAGTTAAAAGACCAGGATTTGAATTTTTATAGAACCTCACAATTCTCAGGAGTGTTCTCTTAGTCTGACATGCTTTCTGTCCAGCAGATCCTACATACTGTTTTACAGGGTAAGTGTAGACACTGGAGTTGGGTATGTTTGGGTTCAGCTCGGCTGAATGCTTGTGTTTCCCCAAAATTTGTAGGTTGAAACTCAAACCCCCAAAGTGATGGTATCAGGAAGTAGTGCCTTGTGGGAGGTGATTAGCTCAAGATGGTGGAGACTCCATTAGGGGATCAGTGCCCTTATAAAAGAGGCCCCAGAAAGCTTTCTTCCCTTCCACCGTGTGAGGACACAGGAACCGGGAAGTGGCCTTTGCCAGACACAGAATCTGCTGCTTCCAGAACTGTGGGCAGTGCATTGTTTATAAGCCACCATGCTGTTTTGTTCTAGCTGCCTGAATGGACAAGGGCAAACTCCCAGTTTTGCCTGGGGTGATCTAAATGAGTTACTTATGTAGTCTGCTCCTGCTTCCAAGGCGTGAATGAAGACGGTTGGTGCTGCCTCCTCAGTCGAGGTGGGATTATGGAAATACGGCAGCTTGCAAAGTCTGGCCCACACAGGAAGTTGGGAGTTGTTGAGCCCTCCCCTGCCCCGTCCTCTCTGCAGCCTCCTGCCACCCCACAGTTACCGGCTGTCATGGCCCCCTCTGAGCTGCCTTTGCTCCACTGGTAAGAGCTCTCTTGTTGTGTCTCTGCACAATGAAGGACTCCAGAATCCTCTGCTGGACATGATGGAGGGGCCAGCAAATGTCCTGTTGCCTGCTCCCTGGCAGACAGCTCTGCTTCAAGGTGATTAAGGAGGCTGGCCTAGGGAGTCGGGTGTGCGGGTGTGAGGACCATCCATTTCTGGTGACACCTCAGCAGGAAAATAAATGCTCACCAGCCCAGATTTCTCAGAACGTCCCCTTCAAATGTCCCCGTAATGGGGCCAAGGACCTTGAAGTAAAATCAAGCAACGTCCAGAGCCGGAAAGGGCTTGCTCAGCGCTGGACCCACTCCAAGCTCCAGGGATCTATGTTCTTATTCCCCCTCTTACAAATTCCTCACCAGGCAGGGGTCCCGGGCTTGCTCCTGGGCTTACCTATGTGTTGGAAGAACTGGGCTTTTTACTGAAAGCCTGATCTTAATAGCTAGATCACCAGAGAAGTGCCCTGTCGTTTCTTTTTTTTGTTGAGTCGGAGTCTCACTCTGTCGCCCAGACTGGAGGCAGTGGCCGCTCCCGGCCCCCGCAGCCTCGACCCGCTGGGCTCCGGCGATCCTTCCGCCTCAGCCTTCTGAGTAGCCGCAACTACAGGCGCGCGCTACCACGCCCGGCTAATTTTTTTATTTTACTGTAGAGATGAGGTCTCGCTGCCCAGGCGGGTCTCGAACCCGCGGGCTCAGGCAATCCACTCACCTCAGCCTCCCAAAGGCGCGGGATTACAGGCCGAGCCACCGAGCCCGGCTTGTCATTTCTGAATAAAGCAAACGCCTCAGAGTGAGAAATGCACTCAGAGGGCTTAGCGGCGTACGACAGCACTTCAGGACCCTGAGAACGTCCCGGGAAGGCACGTCTTCTGGGGTCATGGCCTGGTCGTCCTTCCTGATCCTCAAGGTCTGCCCACAGAGCCCTGCCCCAGCCTCTTCTGCAGAGCTCGTTGTGCTAGGCTTCTCCAGGGCTTTGTCTTAGCATCCAAGCCTACTCCCACTCAGCCTAGCATGGGGCGCCATGCACATCTGCTGAATAAACATTGAGCCAGCGCCTCAGGAAGGCAGATGGCGTCCTCGAGGCTCTCAGTTTCGTGTTCCAAACCCACACTTCTTCTCAGGATGGAAACTGGCTAGAGAAACGTCAGCCACACCGTCTGAGGCCCACTAGCCCCGCATCCCTCCTCACCCAGGCAGGAGATGCTCTGAGCGCCTCAGGGAGGGCTTTGGGCCTAGGCCAGGAACGTAGGCACTAGGAAGCTCTGCCCTCTTGCTGCCGGTCTAGAAGTGAGTGGCTTTGAGCCCGCGGGGAACATCCATCAGGTCCCTTGCATTTTCCTGTAGCAGAACGATCTGCTAAAGTGACTTCTGGCTTCGTGTTTCTCCCCCTGGCCTCTGGACCCTTCCGTTTCTCCATCTGCCTGATCTTCCTCTTGTTTCTCCACCCTCGGGCCCGCAGGGAGCCTGCGTTCTCTTTCCCACGTGTGTCTTGCAGTGCAGCGAGATGCGACCCAGTGCCCGGGTGGCTACACGACGCCCTGGGCCAAACCCCTTGGTGAGCACTCTGAGGCTTCGTGTGGGGGTGGCGACTTTCTCCTAGGACTCAGGCGGGCTCAGCCATCGGGGCGGGCCAGGCTCAGCGCCAGGTTTTGACAGGCGTCCCAAACAGCCCGGGTCCCAAAACGAGAAGTGTCCTGTTTCTGTTTGTATTCTGGCTCTTGGTTGCGTGTCTGTGATCCCGAGGCCTGTGGTATGGGGGGAGGTACGAGAGGGGAGGAGGGTTGCAGGCATGCCCAGGCGCCCGAGTGAGAGAGGCCGCAGCTCACACCCGGCGCAGCAGGAGCAAGTGGGAAGGGGGCAGATTCCCCAGGAGGACTGCTGCCAAGGCCTCCCGCTGGGGTGCAGGAATGGAGTCAGGGTGGCTTCCTGCGTTCAGATTTGAGCAAATGACCGACTGTGGGGACAGGAGGAGGTCTGGAAGACAGCAGAAGAAAGGTTTCACACTCCGGGTACATCAGGCTAAAACATCTTCTGCTTGCTGGTGGGGGTGCACCTGGGTACAGCCCTTCTGGAGAACTCTTACTAATAGCTGCCAACCTCTGTCATCCAGCTCTTCCCTCCTGGAGCTTTATCCTGCAGCTGTACCTGTCCTGGGAGGGAGAAAGGTGCTCCAGGTTATCGGTTCACTGCAGCCTGCTTCCTTCCGAAAACGATGGGAAGTCCCAAGCGCCCTCTGTCAGGGGAATGGTCACGGCCTCAGGGCGCAGCCAGCCGTGAAGCGGAACAGCACAAAGCCATAGCATGGAAAGGAAGCGCGTCATCTGCTGACAGGGAGGAACCCTGGGATACAGGGTTCAGGTGGAAAGTCAGAGCGCTGCCGTTTGTGGAGAAAGGGGAATACAACACCTATTTCTGTTTGCATAAAAAGCTCTTGGAAACGACACAAAGCACTGAGAACAGTGGGCCTGTCTCCTGGGGGAAGACTGAGCAGATCAGGTACAGGAGCGTTGGGGGACTTTTCTAGATGCCTTTTACAATTTTGAAATTTTAGCCCCATTTTGCTTGATTGCACTTTTTTTGTAGTTTGTTTTAGAGACAGGCTCTCACTCTGCCCCTAGGCAAGAGTGTAGTGGTGTGACCATAGCTACTGTGACCTCAGACTCCTGGGCTCAAGCAAGCCACCTGCCTCTGCATCCCAAGTAGCTGGGACTACAGGTGTGGACCATCACACAGCTAAGTGTTAATTATGAGGTCTGGCTGTGTGGCCCAGGCAGGTCTCGAACTCCCAGCCTCAAGCAGTCCTCTGGCCTCAATCTCCCAAGCTGCTGAGATTAAAGATGTGAGCAACCACACCTGGACTGAATGACTTTTTAAGACATTTTTAAAGTTTAAGATGCTTATGCAGTGACTGAAGGGAAACGCCAAATGGGCAGTTAGACATCCAGGCAAGGGCAGGGAAGAGAAGGCGTGGGCCTGACGAATGGCCCCTCCCAACTTCCCTCAGGTGCTGAGTCGCGTCACAGGTCCTGACATTTCGTATTCAGCCTGGAATACGCTTCCCTCGCTCCTTTCTGGTTCCCCTAACAAAGCGCCTGGACACCTGTGCTCTGTGGCCCAGCGACTGTCACTCAGGGAGTGTTGGAAGGGCTGCAGCAGTCGGGGTGAGACATGCCATCTTCCGCAGGAGGTGCTGGGGAGAAAGGTGACACCGTCTCAGAAATCACACACTGTGTCCCCCACATGCAGAAACGGAATTCTCTCTGCCCGGTCCCTACTTAACGTAGCCTGCGAGCCTTCCAACTGCCCCAAGCAGCCGTTTACTTTGTCCTTTTGCAGCGTGCTGTTCACTGCAGTTTTCAGTCCATCGTAAATGTCAATGTCTGGGTCGCTCCCGAGGTAAAAACTGAGTCCTTCTGGGGCAAGTGCCATCTGAAGTGTTTCTTCTCCTCCCTGTTCCTCTTCCCTGCCTTTGCTCTTGGTAGCATTTGGGTACCAGGAAGCTTGCCCTCCGCTTGCACCTGGCCCTCAGCCGGTCAGGGCAGAGCTGAGTGAAACCAGGCCTCTGAAGCAGCTTGTATCCCTGTGGTACCGCCAGGACCAGACCAGAGGTCCTGGGGTCCTGGGGCCTGGGTCCTCCTATCCCTGGTCCAGAGGCCTTTCTTTCTGAGGCGGGAATGACTCTTACGTGCTTGGTGATATGCTTGATCGTTTCCTCTCCAAGCTTTGACCTTGACTGAAAAAAAAAATGTATGGAGTGGGTTCTGAGAAATCCTTTGCTCTCTCTTGAAAGCCCAGCCTTCCAAAGTCTTGCTGTCAACTTTTTTTGTTTGCTCCTTTCTAGAGGTGGGGTATTACTATGTTGCCCAGGCTGGACTTGAAATCCTGAGCCCAAGGGATCCTCCCGCCTCATCCTCCCAAGGAGTTGCAACTATGGACACCCTGCTGTGCCTGGCTTCGTTGCTATTGATTTTTATTTATTCACTTATTTATTTTGCAAGGTAAGTCAAATTTATTTTATTAGCCATTCATTGTAGCATTTGTTAATGCATATGGTATAAGAGAAATTGCAAATTCTGATTTTTTAAACATATTTTTTATTTTCAAATTGCGGGGTACAGTTAAGGCTTAGGTATACAAATATGTATCATTCAGGTACCCTTGTTGATAAGGGGTGTCTCCCCGTCCCCAGACAGATATCGACTATCGTTAATCCCACCTCCCTTCCTCTCCCGTTTCTCCCACAGTTTCCCGCCACTGTCAATCCTTTTCTTACAGTATTATGATAGTTGTTCAAGATCCACTTATGAGTGAGAACATGGGATACTCAGATCTTTGTTTCTGTGAGAGATCACTCAGTATTATAAACTCTAATTCCATCCAGGTTGCTGCAAAATTCATTTTGTTCTTTTTTATGGTTGTTTAATATTCCATTGTGTATATGTACCACATTTTTAAAATCCATTCCTCTTTTGGTGGACAGCATGATCTTGCTATTGTGAACAAATGGATCAGAGACCTACATGTAAAATCTCAAACCCTAAGAACCTTAGAAAATGCAGGACACACCCTTATGGAAGTTGGAACTGGCATCCAATTCCTGAGCAAAATCTGAAACACACGGGCCATAAGAGATAAGATAGACAAGTGGGACCTCATTAAACTGACAAGCTTCTACAAAGCCAAAGAAACCATCAAGAGAGCAGGGAGACAGCCCACAGACTGGGAAAAAGTATTTGCCAACTCCAGGTCTGACAAAGGCCTAACATCTAGGATCTACAAGGAACTCAAATGTGCTGAAAAGAAAAAAACAAACAACCCCATTACAAAGTGGGCAAAAGATATGAACAGACACTTCTCAAAAGAAGACGTACGAACAGCCAACAGATACATGAGGAAATGTTCAACCTCACTAGTCATCAAGGAGATGCAAATTAAAACCACACTGAGATACCGCCTAACTCCAGTCAGAATGGCCATTATCAATAACTCAAAAAATAACAGTTGCTGGAGAGGGTGTGGTGAAAAGGGAACACTTCTACATTGTTGGTGAGAGTGTAAACTGGTTTAACCTCTGTGGAAAACAGTGTGGTGATTCCTAAAAGCTCTAAAAATCCACCTTCCGTATGACCCTGCAATCCCCCTACTGGGAATATGCCCTGAAAAACTCAAATGACTCTATAAAAAAGATACCCAAACTCGGTGGCTCAGCCTGTCATCCCGCGCCTTTGGGAGGCTGAGGTGAGTGGATTGCCTGAGCCCGTGGGTCCGAGACCCGCCTGGGCAGGCAAGACCTCATCTGTACAATAAATCCAAACAAAAAATGAGCCAGGCGTGGTAGCGCGCGCCTGTAGTTCCAGCTACTTGGAAGGCTGAGGCGGAAGGATCGCCGGAACCCAGCAGGTCGAGGCTGTGGTGGCCGGGAGCGGCCACTGCACTCCAGTCTGGGTGACAGAGTAAGACTCCAACTCAAAAAATAAAAAATAAAAAAGGATACCTGCACACATATGTTTATCGCTATTGATTTTTCAAGTTTAGTCTGACACTCCAAGCCGAGCAACAATGTCTCTGTTCTAGATGGACTCTTCCCTCCCTCCCCACCTCCCCCGCTGCAAGAAGTCTGTGTGCTTGCAATGGAGATTCCCTGTCTTGAGAGCCACCTCTATTTCCTACAAGGTGACAGCACTCCACCCAGAACTTGTTTTTCTATTCAGCCCAACACCAGGTGGAATTGTCACTTTTTTCATCTGGGGACCCATTCTACCCTCGTCCCAGGGATACTCAGCCACGAACCATGATACAGCTTCTCCCCCCGGGAATGAGCCTTGTACAGGTGCCACAACTAAGGGTGAGAGGTCATCTCCCGCAAGGTGACAGGGCTCCCAGCCCAAATCTCCCCCTTGCCCACTGCTCCAAAGGGCAATGCCCAGTCTTTGGCCTCAGCTCTCTGGCTCCAGAGAGGTCAGCTTGGATGCACGTGAGCCCATGGACCACCTGGTGGTTCCCTCGGCGCCCCCAGGACTGCACAAGCTGCCTGGAGCTTGCCCCAGCTTCAGGCTTGCTTTCTGGCTTGTCTGCGCAATGTGCTTTCCCCAACGCCTCGTCTCTTCAGGTAAGCTCTAGGCCACTGCCCTAAGGCCTAAGGTGACACTGTTGAAATTGCCCTTCTATCCCTGAGAATGGATTTCGCTCCTTCAAAATGCTGTGTTGAAGAATGATGAATATCCCTGTCTGCTCTCTGCGGACTTTCTGAAATTTTCCTCCCCGGAGTCTGACCTCAGCCCAAGACGGCATCCTTTCTCCCTCTCAGCTAGGAGCTATAGGTTGACGCCATGCACTGATCTAAGGACGACTTGGATCCTGGTACAGTGTGATCAGAATTTGCTTTCCATGGTCTGTGCAAAAAAGAAATCCTAATTTAATGTTTTGAAACGGTATATATTATCTCCTCCTGTTCTGGAGACCCCGATTTCTATCCAGTACAAAAAAATGTAATTAGGCTGGGCTCGGTGGCTCAGCCTGTAATCCTGCGCTTTGGGAGGCCGAAGTGTGTGGATTGCCTGAGCCCGTGGGTTCGAGACCCGCTTGGGCAGCTTGGCGAGACCTCATCTCTACAATAAATCAAAAATTAGCCGGGCGTGGCAGCGCGCGCCTGTAGTTCCAGCTACTTGGAAGGCGGAGGCGGAAGGATCGCCGGAGCCCAGCCCGTCGAGGCTGCGATGGCCGGGAGCGGTCACTGCACTCCAGTCTCAGCGACAGAGTGAGACTCTGACTCAAAAAAAAAAAATGTAACTTAGTTTTGCTGCATAACACTCCCCCAAGCCCCCACCTGCCACATCTCTGTCTCTATAAACGAGCAGTCACTTCGAAGTTAGAATACTGTGTAAAGTCCATTTTCCCCCACTCGAGGGGTCCTCCTTTCCCTTTTTCTTTCTAATAGTGGCGTTCAGGTCAGAGTCAATCTCACCCAGACTTCCACTGGAGCAGGGGTCTCTTTCCTTACTGTATTTGCTGCTCGGAGGTCGCAGTTAGTATGACTTGTGTTTCATCTTCCCATCAGGGACAATGCACTGTAATTATGCCCCCTCCTCTAAGGGTCAGCATGGCTTCCATGCTTCCCCTTAATGATGGGCTGAGCCCTCTGAGTCTCCAAATTCAGTTGCCTTTATAAGAACTTCTGGGCTGGACTCGGTGGCTCAGCCTATCATCCCAGCGCTTTGGGAGGCTGAGGCGAGTGGATGGCCTGAGCCCGCGGGTTCAAAACCAGCCCGGGCAACTTGGCAAGACCTCGTCTCTACAATCAATACAAAATTAGCAGGGCATGGTAGCGTGCACCTGTGGTCCCAGCTACTTGGCGGGCTGAGGCGGAAGGATCGCCGGAGCCCAGCAGGTCGATGCTGGGGTGGCCGTGAGCGTGCCACTGCACTCCAGCCTGGGCAATGGACTGAGACTCCAACTCAAACAAAACAAAACAAAACCAACAAACTTCTGGAACCTCCGAACTCAGCTGACTTTCCCAGCTTTGGGCTGGCACCTCACCTCCTGTCCTGCTCAGGGCAACCCTGATAGACAAGGTGACTCTTAACTCACCCCCACCTCCGCAGTGGAAATCGGCACGCGTGGGCTGCCTGACATCATTCAAGCCCCCTTCTTCTAACTAGAGAGCTCCCCACTTAGAAGCCTCATTCCTGGAGATGGAAGCCAATGTTTTCCTTGGTCTTCCTGGCTGCCCGGGCACAGGCACGCGGCTCAGGCTCTGCTTGTCTGGTGCCCACAAGAAAGACAGGTTCATGGAGACGTCGGAAAGTGGGAGGCCATCTGTGGGAGACACGTAGGTCTCTGCGGTCTGTGTGCTCGCTTGCCGGTGTCCTGCGTGCGCCACCAGCGCCACCAGGTCTTCGTTTGCCGCCGAGTTGGTGTGCGTCACCGTCATCATGGCCTTTCTCTAAAGCAGTCTCATTTCTGGCGTTGCTCTTTCTGGTTCTGGGTTTCATCTATGGCCGTATCACCCCGAATGTGCCCTCGAGTGATCCTGGGTCTCTGGTCCCCCTCCAGGAAATGGTCAGCTCCCTGTCAGTCTTTAATTAATGATTTCTTTGGAGGGGAATCAAATTAGCAACTGTTGTTTGCAACGGAGAATCCTGACTCGTGTGCAGCTCTGTCCCCTCCTGGGTCATGTGGGAACTCGGGGTGATTTCTGTGTGACGTGTGAGTCCTGGGGAAACTGGCAGGGTTCAGAGGACACCCTGTCAGAACAGCCCTGGCTGTCTTCCTGTTTTAATTATAAAACTGTGGGGCACAACTCAGGGTTAGGTATACAAATGTTGAGTGTGCAGGTCCCCTTGTTGATGAGGTATGCCCCTCCCCCAGCAGTTTCTCTCAGCTACCAATCCCACCTCCTACCCTGACAGGTTCCCACTACTGCCAATCCCTTTCTTACAGCATTGTAATTGTTCGAGTTCAGCTTATGCGTGAGAACATATGGAGCTCTGTTCTTTGTTTTTGTGATAGATCACTGAGTATGATCGACTCTAAATCCATCCAAGTTTCTATGAACTCCCTGTGTTTGTCCTTCTTTATGACTGTGTGATATTCCATTGTGTGTATGCACCCCATTTTTAAAATCCAGTCCAGCTTCAATGGGCAGCACGGTTGGTTCCATGTTTTGGCTATTGTGAATAGAGCTGCAATAGCCCTGGTTTAATCCCCTGCTTATTACCAACCCTGTGTTTGACCCTGGGAAGTTGTCTCTTCCTACAGACACAAACAGAACGCAGAGCATAGAGCACGCTGCTTTCAGAGTTCCCACAAACATCCGGGATCTCCTATCGTTCTCGCCCTACAGGCTTAAATGAAAGGCATGAGCCAGGCTCGGTGGCTCAGCCTGTCATCCCGCGCCTTTGGGAGGCTGAGGTGAGTGGATTGCCCGAGCCCGCGGGTTCGAGACCCGCCTGGGCAGCGAGACCTCATCTCTACAATAAATCAAAAAATCAGCCGGGCGTGGTAGCGCGTGCCTGTAACTCCGGCTACTGGGAAGGCTGAGGCGGAAGGATCGCCGGAGCCCAGCAGGTCGAGGCTGCGGTGGCCGGGAGCGGCCGCTGCACTCTAGTCTGGGCGACACAGTGAGACTCCATCTCAAAAAAAAAAAAAAGAAAGAAAGACGTGAGTGTGCGGGGCAGGAGGATGAGTGGTGGCCTTGGGCCCGGGAGTGCGCCCTCATCACCGCTTCCTCAGCTCCTCTGCCTCGCCAGAAGCATTTCCCACTTCCTCTTCACGTCTGGTGGGAACTTTTCTGATCTCACACACTCCTTGTCTCCAGCTGTTTGGCTTAACGAGGACTCTCGATGACCTGATCGTGGCAGGGTTTGGCTGTAGATATTTAAAAGGGTTTTGGGAGGTTAGGGAAAATTCTTTCTCTCTCAACTCATCTCTGCCCCAGCAACATTAAATATGCTTACCTTCAAACTGTTATCTCACTTTGGATTTTATTTTTTATCTTTAATTGACGCATAATATTTGTACATTTTTATGGCCTTCAGCATTTTTTCGTGGCTGTAGACTTGGACTCTATTTTGAAACTCACTGTGGAGCTTTAGTTGGGTTCTGCCCTTCTAAGGCAGATTGCAAGTGTGGTCACAGGTTCTCAGCAGCTCCTCCACCAAGAGGGGCGTGTGCCTGCCTGGCTGGAGTCGTGGCCAGCCTGTGGCTTGTTCGGGTCAACATGATGCTGCCGAAGGGACATTGTTGCATCGCAAAAGCTGACAGATGTGACTACCCACGGAATCATATGTGTCGTGGAATTAACCGTCAGCTAGGAGCTATGAACTGCTGGGTGTCAAGACACACTGGCTTTGGATTTCGTGTCTAAAAATATCCCTGCTTTGTATCATTTTCCAAATCAAATTAAGCTGGACTGAGCTTCCAGCCTCCAGGACTGACGAAAAATGCACGTTGGGGGGTGGCTTTTGGAAGCACTCTGCCCCCTGCTAGGAGGGTGGGAGCCCCTGCAGGGCAGTCACTACCACCTCTGAGGCCCATTGCTTGGACGAGAAAGCGGCACGTACGCTGGAGAGGTGCCCACAGCCCCGAAGTTGATTCCATTGGTTTTGTCATTGCCCTGACTCAAATCCCCGCGACAGGTCTCCTGTCCCTGCTTCTAGTCCACCCGGGTCCTCCCCAAGACCACCCAAAGGAAGCAGAGATTGGGGTGGGTCTGGGGGACTCGCTCCTTCCTTTCGAGACGCCGTGGGGAGTTTGTTGTGGTCTGAAGGATCCTTTCGTACCAAAGCCAAGCAGGACCATTTCAAGCATCCTTTGATATGCCAGAGGGAATGTCCCAGATTATCCAGGCAGGATTCTTGTTGTCCTTGGTTGGCCCAGATCTGGAAGGCTGCCTAATTACTCAGCCTCTTCCAGGGTCCTGGGATCATAATCCAGCCTAAGTTTGAGGAGAGCCCTTGGCTTTGGCCTTGAAGAGAGCCATTTACCATCAAATGAAGCAAGATCCTTGGACACTGCTTGTGCTTTAGACTCGTACACAGGGCACTCTTTGGCCAACAAGTCACTTGGCTCTGGGCATAAATTATACTGAGCAAGAAATGACTGGGGGCATCGTCCATCAAGTAGGAGGGAGGGTCATCACAGGTAGCCACTGGGGGCGATCTGCCCTAGAGATGCTCATCTCCACATAGTCTTGTTCACTTGGGGTTTTATTTTCTATCTGCCTGATCAGACTTTAAGGAAGTCTGCTCTGTGAGAATCCTGCGGGTAAGAATCTCTGGTTATCACTCACAAACTCTACTGTTCAGTTAGACCAGGGCTGGCTAATTTGCAACCCTGGTGTAGTTAGTATATGATCTCTGCTCATTTTTCTAGAAAACAGTCTGCATTTTTCTCCAGACTTCCAAATGAGCTTGTTTTCTCATCAGTTACAAACACTGCCCTCCAACGGTTATAACATTTAAATGATAATTAGAGCCAAAGAAAAAGTTTCTCTGCATATGTATCTTAATGTTGCCAACAATATTATCATGTGACTGGACACTTATTATTTTTTAATTATATGGAACACTTATGAAGTCTGTTATGTCCACAAGCAGAGCACAGTAGCTAGAGTGTCACCAACATGCATTGCTCCTGACGAGTAAGACTCTTTGCCACTGGGAGTCAAGGCTTGTGAAGTTTTTCTATGGCAGAAGGGGATGCAATTAAAAAAAAAATTCCATTATAGAGATTTTTATATTCTCTATATACAGTACCATTGGGTTTATTTAAATAATTGATTAGTTAAAACATCTCCTCTGAGTTCTCTCTTACATCTATAGTTGCGTATTTGCTCGTGGGACATAAGTCTGATTTCCCTTTTATTGTGGTAAAGGCTTCCCTTCAGCACCTCTTCATCTGCCGCCTCCTTTGCCACTCTCCATTTCCTCTTTCTGACACACCATTTCCAGATTCCGGTACATGATATCTTCTCCGACACAGGGAGGGCAGCGCTAGGCAGCAAGCACCCCTCTCGTTTGTGTGGATAAAGGCTCAGGAAGAGAGCTATTTGCCTCCTTCGAGCTGACGGCTTTCATAAAGTCTCACAGCAATCTTTCAAGAGATCCAACTTTCAAAGGAGATTTATTAGCTTGGGTTCTGAGCAAAAAATAACGTATAAAGTCACTGACTGTCAGTCATAGCTGTGAGGACACAAAATAACATAATAAGCACTTATTTTTCATAGGACATTTTATTCATCAAATTAACA
Source organism: Cephalopachus bancanus (assembly GCA_027257055.1). Taxonomy (NCBI): domain Eukaryota; kingdom Metazoa; phylum Chordata; class Mammalia; order Primates; family Tarsiidae; genus Cephalopachus; species Cephalopachus bancanus. The sequence continues at coordinate 758,588 of JAPVLO010000484.1, forward strand.
CAGTGCAAACTGCCATAGTAAGAAGCCCATTTACTATGACTGATTGATGAACACAATTTCCTGTTTCATTTAGGTAATTAAAAAACATATGAGCTGGTGGGAATGTAAAATTTGGAAAAGTCGGACAGTTTCTTAAACAATTAAACATTAAGTTACCATATAAACCAACAATCCCACCCCCAGAAATCCACCTAAGAGAACTTAAATGTTCACACAAAAACTTGTGTACAAGCCGGGCTCGGTGGCTCAGCCTGTAATCCCGCGCCTTTGGGAGGCTGAGGTGAGTGGATTGCCTGAGCCCGCGGGTTCGAGACCCGCCTGGGCAGCGAGACCTCATCTCTACAATAAATCAAAAAAAAAAAAATCAGCCGGGCATGGTAGCACATGCCTGTAATTCCGGCTACTCAGAAGGCTGAAGCGGAAGGATCGCTGGAGCCCAGCAGGCGAGGCTGCGGTGGCCGGAAGCGGCCACTGCACTCCAGTCTGGGCGACAGAGTGAGACTCCAACTCAAAAAAAAAAAAAAAAATACTTGTGTACAAATGTTTACGGCAGCATTATTTATCACAGCTCAGAGGTGGAAAAACCCAATTGTCCATCAGCTGATGAATGGATACACAAAATGTGTTATATCTGTCTAATGGGACATTATTCAGCCAGAAAAAATAATGAAGTACTAATACATGCTACAACTGGGATGAACCTTAAAAATATTACGCTAAGTCAAAGAAGCCAGTCACAAAGGATCCTGTACTGTATGACTCCATGCATAGGAAAGTCCAGAACAGGGAAATCTGTGGACACATAAAGTAGATTAGTGGTTGTTTAGGACTGGAAGTGGGGGTGCGGTGGGAGGGGATGGGGTAATATCTGAAGGGTTTCTTTTGGAGATGGCAAAATGTTCTAAAATTGAGTGTGGTGATGGTTGCATAACTCTAAACATACTAAACATCATTGAATTGCACACCTTCGGTGGGTGAATTGTACGTATGGTATGTGAATTACATCACAATGAAGCTATTTTTAAAAATTAATGAGCTCTGTGCCTAATTTTGCCTCCTACGGTGTTCGGTAAAGTTGTGGTGTTAAAAGGTAACTTAGGGTTTAATAGTAATACTACTACTACTACTAATTGTTGGGAGCCGGCCACGGAGGCCCACTGAGCGTTAGGGATCAGGAAGGCCGTTGACCCCGAGACCACTAGGATGCGTTCGGGAGCTATTGACCCCATTTCCTCCCCCTTTCTACTCAGCACTAACCAGATTAAGCTCCTGTGAGCTTAAAACATAGAAACTCTGAGATCGGGACGAACACAGGCTATCTTTAGAAGCTCATTGCTCCCATTCTTCCACAAGCTGCAGTTTTGGCTTTCACACAACTTATAATTCAAACTCGTGTCACATCTAAGAGCCTTAGTATTGGTCACAGGCTCTGGGTCATGATCTTAGGATTTATTGAAGGTGTAAATTGTAGAATACAGTTTTAGAAGACAGCCATTTTGTTGAAAGAATGCGGCTGGGTTACTTGCAGGTAGCCCACTGTGAACTTTGGACTGGGCCACATTCCAAACATTCTGGGATGGGCCACTTTCGTTTGTAAAGTAAATACTTAAGCGTCTATAGAATTGTTTAACTTGGCATAAATCAATCAGCTTAGGATGAAAAAGGTTTATAGAATAAGACAGTCACGGATTAGGTTATTCTTTGTTATGGGATTTTAAGATTATCATGTGAAAAGGGTTTAAAGGCAATCATTGATTAAGTTTTCATGGATTAAAGTTTCTGGTGCATGGGGGATGCCCCTCCCACATCTGACTTTGTGTATAAAAGACCCGTTGTAATTCCCAATAACACACATCGCTTCTGCACTAGACCGGAGTCCAGTCTCTTTCTTTCTCTCTCTCTCTTCTTCCCCCCAGTCGCCGACGCTGTCTCCACCTTTGGGGTACCCTGAACCCAGCTGGAGCTGGTCCCCGGCAAATAATAATAATAAGCAGGCTCTAAATATCATTCTTAGCCATCACCTGCATATCATGCTCTGTGCGGATGATCCTTGCATGTGTCAGGGTTTTTGATGCGAGCAATGCCTGTCTGAGTAAATTAGGCAAAAAGGCATTTGATAAAAGGGGTTGGGAGCTCAGAAAATGGACTGGGAGGCTAAGAACCATGCATGAAAATGAGAAGGAGCTGGGCGAAATCCAAGGGCAGGAGCAAGGAAGATTCTTGTAGTGGGGTCAGAAAGGTCGATGGATGAAAATCAGCTGTCCTGGCATTTGCGCCTCCTCTGTGCTCCGGGTTCCAACTCCAAGGAGCTTGCCTCGTGTGTGCCTGCGCCTCAGCCCGGGAGAGCAGGGCTTCACCCTCACAGCCAGTCCAGTTTCTACCCCAAAACAAGGGGGACCGAAAAGAGACAGATGCCCACGACAGACTCCAGGGAAGCGTGCAAGGAATTGAAGGTGCTAACCTAAAAAAATCGCACACACAATATCCGTACATTTAGAAAGGGAGGCTTTATCCCCTGTAAAGACAGCCACCCTGAGCTTCCGGCCAAGACCAGAGACAAGCACGTGCAAAGAGATGGGACTGGGGCAGGAACTTTGGGCTGAATGAGCTGAATGGGCTAAAATGCACATGCAGCAAGTGCAGGAGAAGCTATGGATACTCATGAAGGTCTGACATATGTGTATTGAATGAACATGCATGGAGCACATGATCCACATTCACTCTGGGGTGGACAGCTAACGTTTGAATCTATTACAATCAGGCTCTACATGTCCAAAGGTGAAGCAGGGATCCCAAGCTACTCAAGTGCACAATCTCTGTAAAACCAGCCAGAACCAGGTGGAACAGAGGGGCCAGTTAGCACTGGTGGTGGGGAAGCCTCAGATTGTTTTAATATTGCTTGTCTCAAAGCCAGGGCTTGTTTACCTGCTGAAAAAGCAGAAATAGAAAAAGAAAAACCCTGTGACAGTTAGAACATGGCTTACTATGTTCTACACACTGTAGGGGCATGTGACTTACCCCTTGCCTGGCATGGCCTTAGGTCCCGTTTATAATTTGGTATCTTATTGCCACAGAGAGTCTGCTCTGTCAGTCTTATGGTCTCTGTCTCAACAGGAATGCTTGTCAGTCGTTGTATCTAAACTCCAAAAGGGTGAGGGTATAACGAGTCATCTGACCACCTGTCCTACCACGGCCAGGAACTCAGTTTTAAGGTGTTTCTGGGATCTCTTGGCCACCAGGGGTTCCGTTTCGTCGTTTTAACTTTGATTTACAAAGTCCAGTCCATCAGGAAACTGAGGTTCAGGACTTTGACAGTTGCCTCAAAGTGCTGCTTAAAGAACTGCATTAGATAGGATCGCAACACACGGCTGGTTATTTAGGGAAAAAAAAAAAGCTGGGATAGAGAAAACATTTAACGAAACTCTGAACACCCAGAGTCACATATTTCCTTCTTCCTTGCTCTGCCTCCATTTGTGTTGGAGAACTGAGTTCACAGCCAGGCTTGGTGGCTCAGCCTGTCATCCCGCGCCTTTGGGAGGCTGAGGTGAGTGGATTGCCTGAGCCCGCGGGTTCGAGACCCGCCTGGGCAGGCGAGACCTCATCTCTACAATAAATCAAAATGAGCCAGGCGTGGTAGCGCGCGCCTGTAGTTCCAGCTCCTTGGAGAGCTGAGGCGGAAGGATCACCGGAGCCCAGCAGGTTGAGGCTGTGGTGGCCGGGAGTGGCCACTGCACTCCAGTCTGGGCCATGGAGTGAGACTCCAGCTCAAAAAAAAAAAAAGAAAAAGAAAAAAAAAAAGAGTTGAGTTCACACCCCAGGTGTTGCGAGAATACTGGAGCATGTATGTTTGAAATAATTCTTATGATCAAGAGCAAAATGACCAAGAGGTTTAACAAAAAAGAAAAAAAAAACTTTGCTTTAAGCATTAACACATAAAGAAATAAATTTGAGACCACTGCTTTGTTAAACTTTGTGTCCACGTGGCTCTTTGAGCTCTGGCCGCCATGTTTCCTAGCTTTGGCCCCTCCCCTCCCCTGGGAGGTGAATCTCCTCTCTTCCTCTTTCTCTCTCTCCAATTTACTTTCTGAATGAACTATATTTTTCAATTTAAAAAAAAAAGAAAGAAAAATATTTACTTTGCATACTTGGAAGCAGAAAATGATTTTCGAAGCAGAATATTATTGGTGCTTTTTTTTTTTTTTTTTTGAGTCAGAGTCTCACTCTGTCACTCAGACCGGAGGGCAGTGGCCGCTCCCGGCCACCGCAGCCTCGACCTGCTGGGCTCCGGCGATCCTTCCGCCTCAGCCTTCCGAGTAGCTGGAACTACAGGCACGCTCTAACATGCCCGACTAATTTTTGATTTATTGTAGAGATGAGGTCTCGCCAAGTTGCCCAGGAGGGTCTTGAACCCGCGGGCTCAGGCAATCCACTCACCTCAGTCTCCCAAAGCGTGGGATTACAGGCTGAGCCACGAGCCTGACTGGAAGCAGAATATTATTAAACAACCTATGTTTTCTCAGCTGCATCAAGAGTCACAGCAAAGACACACACTCTTTGGATTTAGGAGATCATCTTTCTTTGAGTTTGACACTCTTTTCCAACGCCTGCCTAAATGCAGGGTGGGACGATTTTCTTTTAAATAGTAAGGCCAGGTCCTGAGAAGAAACAGACAGTACACATGAAGCGGGGAATGTGAGGAGGGCTTCATGGACTATTGACAAAGATGTGGGCAGGAGACGCATAAAGGACGGAGCGGTTCCTCGGGGCTGGAAGCAACAGGGCACTTTTCGAACCCATGCTCTGAAGGGGTGAGGAAGGGGAGCAGATCCAGAATGGGGCAGGTGGGGGCTGAGAAGATGCAGTCACCGGAGGCACCCTAAAGGCAAGGAGAGGCCGCAGAATAGGAGCCAGGGGGACGAGACACCATCCGTGTAAACCCCGGGGGAAGAGCAGTGGCAGGTGCTTCCAGAGGGACATCAGATAAGCCAACCCAGCTGTTGGATGGTGCAGGCCTCTTTCAGGGGGGTTGGAGAGCAAACATGCCACTTGAACGTTAGGCACGACTGCAGTAAGTTTTCAAAAAAGACTGTGCAATGGTTTTCATAGTAATTTCAAAATATACAAATATTGGCTGGACTTGGTGGCTCACGCCTGTAATTCCAGCACTTTGCGAGGCAGAGGCGAGAGGATTGCCTGAGCCCCGGGGCTGACTTTTAATAGATCAGTTCTTTGTTTGAGCTCGTTGTCTGTGCCGGGGTAGTATTTGGCGCCTGCCTGCATTCGCCATGCTGATTTGGTGTACTGCTCAAATGTGGTTGAACTTGGAACAACACGGGGTCCACTTACGTGCGAATTTCCTTCTGCCTCTGCCACCCTGAGATAGCAAGGCCAGTTCCTGCCCCTTTCTCTCTCCTTAGCTCCTCAACTTGAAGCTGATGAGAATGAAGACCCAAACGATCCACTTCCACTGAATGAACAGTAAACACACTTTCTCCTTATTATTATCTTAGCATTTTCTTTTCTCTAGCTTACCTTATGGCAAAAATGCAATATACAATGCACGTAACCTATAAAATGTGTGTTCATTGACTATTTGTGTCATTCACAAGGCTTCTAGTCAATAGCAGACTATTAGGGTTAAGTTTTTGAGGAGTCCAAAGACATCAAATTTTGGAAGGCTGGGTGCAGTGGCTCACGCCTGTAATCTTAACACTTTGGGAGGCGGAGAAGAGAGGATTGCCTGAGCCCAGAGGTTCAAGACCAGTCTGGGCAACTTGACAAGACCTTGTCTCTACAATAAATAAAAAAATTAGATGGGTGTGGTGGCGCATGCCTGTAGTTTCAACTACTCAGGAGGTTGAGTTGGAAGGATCACCTGAGCCTAGCAGGTCAAGGCTGCAGTAGCCGTGAGCATGCCACTGCATTCCAGCCTGGGTAACAGAGTGAGACTCTGACTCAAAAAAAAGAAACAAACAAACTAAAACCAAGCAAACAACAACAAAAATTTTCTACTGCCAGGGGGCTTGGCACCCTTAACCCCACATTGTCCAAGGGTCAATTGTAGTCACCAACAAAGCCAGAGTTTCTCTCAGCCCAGCCTCACCCTGCTCTTGATGGACACACAGATTTTTGATACCTACCTCTGCCCAGCCTGGTCTTGAACCTCTGGGCTCAGGCAATCCTCTCTTCTCTGCCTCCCAAAGTGTTAAGACACTGTCCCAGGTGTGGGGATACTGCAGTGAAGAAGACCAAGCTTCAGAGAGCTCACTGTACATAAACCAGAATGCAAGTATTATAATTCATCGGATAATCTTTATTAAAAAAACTAGGGCCCAGGTGTGAGGGGGCAGGGCACTTCTTTGGGGGCGACCACAGAGGGCATCTCAAGGTGAACTGAGCTGAGCTATGAGACGCTGGGTCAGGAGACAGCAAGAGTCATGTCCTGGGAAGTACTGAGCTTCTGTGCTCAGAAGACCCGAAGAAAGTCAGGGTGACTGGGCCTGGAGGGAAAGGCGGCACGTGGCTCGAAGCCTTCAAGAGGAGGACAGCGGCCAGGTCCTGTCAACAGCTGCCTGTGGCAAGGACTTGGGCTTTCCTCTCACTGCAATGGGCAGCCTTGGGGTTTTACTCTGAGAGGAAATGCGATGCGATACACAGAGGGACGAGCTGGCGGCGTGCTCGGCGAGTGACAGCCGGAGAGGGATGGAGGGGGAAGCAGGGGGTCTGGGTGGGAGGCCTGGGGGACCTCCAGGAAGCCAGACCTGCACTGGGCACCGTGTCACCCGAAGGGAAGAGGCTGAAGCATAAAATGTGATGTGGAGAGTTCTCTTGAATGGGAAAAAATATATCTGACAAAGGCCTCACATCTAGGATCTACAAGGAACTCAAACGCGCCGAAAGGAAAAAAATAAACAGCCCTATTCAAAAGTGGGCAAAAGGCATGAATAGACACTTCTCAAAAGAAGATCTACAGGCAACCAACAGACACGTGAAAAAGTGCTCAGCCTTACTCATCATCAGAGAAATGCAAATCAAAACCACATTGAGATACCACCTAACCTCAGTAAGAATGGCCATCATTAACAAAACAAACCACAGATGCTGGCGAGGATGAGGATAAAGGAAAGCTTCTACACTGGTGGTGGGAAAGCAAACTAGTGTGACCTCTTTGGAAAAGTTTGGTGATTTCTGAAAGAACTAGAAATTGACCTTCCCTGTGACCCAGCAATCCCCCTATTGAGAATATACCCAGAGGAACTCAAACCATTCTACAAAAAAGATACCTGCAGACGCCTGTTTATTGCAGCACTATTCACAATAGCAAAGACATGGAACCTACCATGCTGCTCATTGAAAATGGACTAGATTTTAAAAATGTGGTATATATACACAATAGAGTATTATGCAGCCATAAAGAAGGACAAACATATGGACTTCGCGGCAACTTGGATGGATTTAGAGTCTGTCATACTCAGTGATCTATCACGGAAATAGAAAACTGAGTACTGCATGTTCTCACTTATAAGCGGATCTTAAACAATTATCGTAATACTATAAGAAAGGGATTGGCATTAATGGGAAGCTGCCAGGGGAGGAGGGTTGGGATTGGCAGTAGTGGGAAACTGCGGGGGGGGGCACAACTCATCAACAAGGGGACCTGCATAATCAGCGTTTGTATACCTAACCCTGGACTGTACCTCACAGCTTCAAAATAAAAAAAAATTTTTTTAAAGACTTCTCTTGAACCAGAATAAGGACAGCTGTGGGAAGACTCAGACCCATGTCACCTTGAACATGAGCTCTGTTTGATCTTTGTCACAGACAGGTTTTTATTTTTATTGTTTTTTCACCTTTAAATTTTTTTATTTTAAAATTGTGGGGTACAATTCAGGGTTAGGTATACAAATATTCATTGGGCAGGTACCCTGGTTGACGAGGTGTGCCCTCCCTTCCCCAGGCAGATTCCCACGACTGCCAATCCCACCTCCCCGCCCCCCACACCCCTGTAACTTCCTGCTGCTGCCAATCCTTTTCTTATAGTATTACGATAGTTGTTCAAGGTCTACTTATTTTTATTTTTTATTTTTTTATTTTTTTGAGTTGGAGTCTCACTCTGTCGCCCAGACTGGAGGGCAGTGGCTGCTCCCGGCCACCGCAGCCTCGCCTGCTGGGCTCCGGCGATCCTTTCACCTCAGCCTTCCGAGTAGCCGGAATTACAGGCGCGCGCTACCACGCCCGGCTGATTTTTTGATTTATTGTAGAGATGAGGTCTTGCCAAGTTGCCCAGGCGGGTCTCAAACCCGCGGGCTCAGGCAATCCACTCACCTCAGCCTCCCAAAGGCGCGGGATTACAGGCTGAGCCACCGAGCCCGGCTCAAGGTCTACTTATGAGTGAGAATATGTGATACTCAGTTCTTTGTTTCTGTGAAAGATCATCCAGTATTATAGACTGTAAGTCCATCCAGGTTGCTGTGAAGTTCATGATTTTGTTCTTCTTTATGGCTGCGTAATATATGGACAGGTTTTTAAAGGAACTAAAAGGAGGGGACAGAGAGTGAGCTGATACAAAATTCTGTGAAGAATTATCATTGGTTTACAGAAATAACATTGATTAGTGATTGACTATACACGGCTAAGATATAGGGTGTGGGTGGCAGTGTCCAGTGGTGTGGCCTTCTTAGGGCGATTTATAGCTACCTGTGGCAACAGCAAGCAGGTTCAAGCAATGAATACAAGCTCAAAGCAGGGAGTAGGGCCTGACTGCCATCTCATTTTAGTATCTCTCTGGGCCTGATAATTGTTAAAGACTCAATATTCCTCAGATGAAAGTTCTTTTATTTCCTTTACAGCTATAACGCACTGTTGGGGAATTATAATTAAACACGAAATCTTCTCCACAAAGGTGGCAAAGAAAGAAAACACTCTACTATTTAAAAAAAACCCCAAAACGTTAAACCAGAATGTGGTGGGTATCATTAGGTGATCCACTGAGAGGGCGGAGAATCTCACCCGCTAGAGAGCCAGGCAACTGCAGCTCATTCTGTATGTGTCTTCATGATGGACAGCAGCCAGTCCCCAAGCAAGAGGACTTGACAACACCACTGGTCAAGCACAGCTCATTCAAACATTGCCTGGTCATTCGGGTGACCATCTGGGTTAGCTAATTGGCTTTATCCAGAGGAAAATCATGCATCTCACCTCTTTGTGTTGGAGGCAGTCTTGCAACTTGGAGCCAGGGGCCCAGTGAAGTAGGTGCCCACCCTCTCATGCGAGCTGGGTACTCTTTTGAGATCTGCCCTGAGGAGACGGCTCCCAGGTCCCTGAGGAAGCCAGACCTGGGTCATCAAGTTGACCAAAGGCCTGTCTGGTCTTCAAAGGATTTATATGCATTTCAAAGAGAGGGGAAAGTACTCATAATTACAAGTTTCCTAAGGCAAATACTCTGAGAAAACAGCTTTCCCCCATTTTCTTTCTTTTTTTCTTGCGGACAGGGTCTGGCTCTGCTGCCTAGACTAGAGTGTAGTGACGTGATGATGGCTCACTCTAACCTTAAAACTCCTGGACTCCAGCCATCTTCCTGCCTCAGCCTCCAGAGTAGCTGGGTCTACAGGTGCGTGCCACCATGCCTGGCTAATTTTTTAAAATTTTATTCTTGTAGAGACAGGGTCTTGCTATGTTGAGCAAGCTGGTCTCAAACGTCTAGGCTCAAGCAATCTTCCTGCCTCGGCCTCCCAAAGCGCTGGAATTACAGGCACAAGCCACAGCCGCCTCTTTCCCCACTTTCAACTGGTAGAATTAAACCTCTTGTCTTTCGGTTGTATTTGTCCTTACAGTGTCTACTAGGTGCTGGGAACACAGCCTGGGGCTAGGGGAGTGGCCACGGCTGAATCCTATTTGGTGCCATCAGACTGTGGCTGCCTGTGGAGGAAAGTCCAGGGAGGGCGTGGAAAACAGAGGCCAAAGGGCATGGTGGTGCCCTGGGTGGCATGTGGTGGAGAAACTGCACCAGGCAGCCCTAGTCAGCTCGGCCCACCATCAGTTGCCCTTGCATGTCCGTCTGCTGCCGGTCGAGTCAGGTGCCTGACTCTCTGTCCCCACTGCAAACGCACCACACATTCCCAGTGACTCTCAGGAGCGATGGCCGCTCATGCCCACTCAGGGCTCGCTGCAGACCTGACACAGTTCCAGCGCCTTCACATGCCAATAATTCAGTCCCCGTCACAACGCATGAGACAAGAAGTTTTCTACTGGGGACTGCAAATAAAAATGTGTCGGCTGTGTCCCCTGATCTTAGTGAGAGGATATTTTGCAAGAGCTAAGCCAACACATTCGTTGGAGGAGTCCCGTGCAAACAGAACTCATGGACCTTGTTTCCCCTGCTCTGGACCCCGCCGGGTACCTCGTTACAAAGAATGAATCTGTAGATGTAAAATGCTCGGAAGGGTGACCTGTATGTCAAAAGTCATTAGCAAGCAGCAGCATTTTGTTATTGTTGCTACTTTTTGCCAGTTATATCTTGACTTCTCCAATGTGACTGAGACCCTTGCAGAATGGAAACTGGCAAACATCTTATGTCTCCTGGTACCGGGTCAACACCTGCACAGAGTAGGCACTCCATAATTATTCAGAAAAGATGAGAATGGTTCCTTTGAAATGGGTAGAACTTGTCATTTTTTTCATCAAGCATGGTGTCTTTTGGGGATTGGAGCTCTGACTGAACTTTGTGAGGCCTCCTTAGTCATTTACTTAGGGTCTCTATTTCTTCTTGAGTCTGTATCAGTTTAAATTTTGCTAGAAGCCGGGCTCGGTGGCTCAGCCTGTAATCCTGCGCTTTGGGAGGCTGAAGTGAGTGGATGGCCTGAGCCCACAGGTTCGAGACCCGCCTGGGCAACTTGACGAGACCTCATCTCTACAATAAATAAAAAAATTAGCTGGGTGTAGTAGCATGCACCTGTAGTTCCAGCTACTTGGAAGGCTGAGGCGGAAGGATCGCCGGAGCCCAGCAGGTTGAGGCTGCGGTGGCCGGGAGCGGCCACTGCACTCCAGTCTGGGCGATGGAGTGAGATTCCAACTCAAAAAAAAATTTTTTTTGCTAGAAATTGGGCCTATCCGTTCGGTTTTTCACACTTAGTAGCATAAAGCTGTCCATAGTACTGTCTCTCAATTTTCTGACCTCCTTCATAACTGTAGTCTGTTGATATGTGCTCAGCAAATATTTGTTGAGTCTGGTTGATAGTTTTAGGTTACAATCTCAGAGCAACCCAGTGAGGGCAGTTGGATATTTGCCTCCTGGGGAGAGCATCTGTGATTGGCAATTTGGATACTTGGTATCATGAGACAGTCTCTCTGCCCTGGCTTGGGGGGGTTGCCCAAACAGGTTAAGGTAGAAGGAGCAATTCCTGGTAAAGGGGGATCAGTCATTAATGTCTGGAGCTGGGAGCCGAGGGGAGGGTGCCTTCTCTTGTCTAGACTCTTCAGGGAGGGTAGAGAGTCCTTTCTACATATTGGAGTCATCCCTGAGCTTCACTGTTATGATTTAGGGCTCTCTAAAGCCCACCAGGGTGCTGATTTCCTGCCACCTTATCTGAGCATCACATCATTCATCATCCTTGGTGTAGACAATAGAAATGGTCTAGAAGGTCACTGTTCACATGGCCACTTAGGAGAAAAGGAGAAGGGAGAACTTCCAGATTTCTTTCTTTTTTTTGAGACAGAGACTCACTCTGTCACCCAGGCTGGAGTGCAGTGCATGCTCATGGCCACAGCAATCTCGACCTGCTGGACTCAGGCAGTCCTTTCACCTCAACCTTCCAAGTAGCTGCACCACCACACCTGGTTAATTTTTGATTTATTGCAGAGATGAGGTCTCACCGAGTTGCCCAGACTGGTCTCGAACCTGCCAGGCTCAGGTAATCCTCTCGCCTCTGTCTCCCAAAGTTCTGGGATTACAGACGTGAGCCACCACACCCAGCTAGAGAACTTCCAGATTTCTTATCCGCATTCCATACTCCGCACTCAACTCAGCACTGGGAGATGTGAGGGAGCAGTGTGTGGTGGGAAGAAAATGGCCGGGGAGACACGATATCTAGCTTTCCTTGGGGAGGCCCTGCCGGGTGAGACAAATCTGTGGACGGAAGAAGAGTGAGGTGAACAAGGTTGGGGGTGGTCTGGAACCTCACGATTCTCTCAGCTTGAATAGCATGCATACAAGACTCTTGGCTGAATCATACAGCAGGGGTGTTCAGAAGGGGTAATAGAAGAGATGTATTCATCCATGAGACTCCCTACTATTGATTAAGGATATAATCTAGTAATGTAAGTGGTTCGTCCAGCAAAGATTTTTTTGTTAAGATTATAAGTTCAAGTCAAATAGAGTCCACTCCCACCTTAGCCAGTAGTGGGACATCTTAGGCCAAGTCCTTACATCCAATTAGCTTGACCATTTGTCACGAAACCACTTATAAGGCAGTTGACCCTTCTTACCATTAAGATGAGCAAAGCAACTGATATGGGCTCTTCTCACACTGATGCTCAGACAGGATGTTTTGTTACTCCCTTTTCTGAATGATGGTTGGCGGGACGCCCTAGTGGTGACCGAGGAACCCCAGTGACCACTGTCCTGTTGGCCCTGGTGGGAAGCCTTTCCTAGCAGTCCTACCATGACTGGCCTCCCCACCCACTCTGAATTCCCCTCTCCTCCTCATTTGCAGTAGACAGGCACCGAGTAATAGTTGTCTTTCCAAATTTCTTGGCAATGCTTTCCATAGTGTTATTTTAGTTTTTTCAAAAGATAGCGTCTCAGGCCCACAAAGACAGGACTTATCTCTATGGGGCCTCAGTGGGAAAAGGGTGACAACATTTTTCCGCTTCGACAGTCATTTCTTATCTAAACTTATTAAGTGATGAGCAGAATGGTTCATGTAGACTTTTCCAACCACGAGTGCCAAAGCAAACACACAGAGGAGTTTGGACCAGTGACACGTTGCTGCAACCAGCATCAGTACAAATACATCTGAATGGAAAAAAGACTTGGAAACAGCACTTTCTGTCTCTGTGTTCATGGGGCATCACTCTACTGACACACAAGTAGTATCTCAGGCCTGTTCAGGGCCATCCCTGGAAGAGGGAGTTACCCTCAAGCAAGCTGAGGACACCTGAGAATTTACCATTTTACATAAGACCACTTTACTCAGATTTATGTGGCTGATGATGAATTTTCATCGAAAGAGTCTTTTCTGGAATAAAACCCATTAAACCAACTTAATCCTTTAATCGATTTTTATATAATAGAGTTAAATCATTTTTATTTTTCTAAAAGTTAATTAACTTGACATTTTCCATTTTTATTTTTCAGAAGTAATTTTCATCAGGATATATTTTTTCCTTTTAAAGTTTATAATAAAGAGCCGATTAACCAATTAACTTTTGTCTTTATCAAAGTTTCCTGATTACAGCTTCTGCCACTGAACGTTTTCCTTTATGGTTAGATCCAAAATTTCCTTTTGTTTTGTTTCTTTTCCCCCCATAGTCAAGTTCCATGTCCTAGGCTCAAATTTTGCAGATCTAAATTTTTCCAACAATATTCTTTTAAATCAATTTTCAGTCAGTGACAAAGTTTTCAATGTGCAGTTCTAACCATTGTCTGGATAAGTTGGGTGGACTATTTCTACCTGTAATATTCATTAATAATTGGATAAAACACTGTCTAATTATTTTGGTGACATTATGTTCAGAATTCTCTGTGTGGCCATCCCTTCATGTGAGAATGGAATAATAAAATTATGCATAAGCACTGTAAATAAAGTAGACATTCCTAAAGCTAATTCTGAAACCAAGGACAATATACAGATATAGATCTAGCACTTCTGTCGTGGACAATCTGAATCAACAGGCTAGATTAGAGGTTAGCAAGTTTTTTCTATAAAGGACCAGGTAATACACATCTTGAGCGTCTCAGTTCACAAGTTCATTGTTGCAACCGCTCAACTCTGCTGCTGTAGCATGAAAACTTCCAGACACTGCTCGCAAACGAATGAGCATGGCTGTGTGGCAATCAAATTTTATTTACACAAACAGATGGTGGTCCAGATTTAGCCCATGGACTGTAGTTTGTCAATCTCTGGAGCAGATCAGTATTCATTATATTATTGGTTTTTATAAAACTATTATTTACTTGCCAGGGCTGACCATGGACTACCACAAATAGAGAGTTTCTGGAATGCACATTAGAAATGTTTTCCTTTTCACCCTGTTTTTCAGAACCACAGCTGTTATAACAAGTTCTGCACAGCGACATTGCATGTATCACCAGGGTCACACACAGCTTTCTGAGAAGTGCTCAATACCCTACAGACTTAAGTTAAGAATCATAAAACCTCTGGGAGCAAATAAAGACATAATAACCACTTTCCTGTCCTATAGAAAAAGCAAACAGAATCATCATCCGCACCTACATCACAGGGTTATTTGTGAATAAAGCATATTAGATGATAAAGTAAAAACTAACAGCAAAGCAAAGCTTGACACTAGCCTTGTTATTCAGTCATGGCTTGGAGTCATTGGCCTCACCTGGGCACAGCAGACAAGCCCTGGACTTAATTGGAAAAATGTCACACTCTACACTTTGATGTCTCCCTAAAACAAAAACAACTGAAACAAACATAAGGTGCAAAACCCATTACAAAGGAGTCAAAATTCAACAGGACATACGTTGTTCTTTAATAGAATTGAATTCTTAAAGAACACTCTCTGGCCTCTAGGTGAGAATAAATGTGTTGTTTAGGAACACTTTCAGCCGCTCACAGCTGCCTGGAAATACCTACCAGGAATAGCACTCCAGCAAGCAGAGGTCCAGAGACAGGCATCGCTGGTGCTAGCTCACATGGCTCGATATGCCAATCAAAAGCCTAGTTGGTGTCCATCATTCTCAGTTTTTGGTACTTACCTTTGTTGCCTCGTGGTTGCAAGTTGACTGGTCTGTCTCCAGACATCACATTAACATCTAAAGGAGGAAAAAGGCTTAGAGTCTGATTCCACTATTAAAATAAAAGGACAGTAAAAGCTCTCGCAGAAACCCTCAACAGATTTCTGTTTGCATCTCTTTGGCCAGAACTATCTGACTTGGCCACTAATGGCTACAGAGGCAAGTAAGAAAGTATTTCGTCTTCTCTATTTCTAAGTGGAGGTTAAAAAAAAGAGAAAGGAGTTGGGAATGGGGATGGGGTGGGTGGGTAGCTAGCATCCAATAATGTTTGTCATAAATTTATGACCACTTTCCATGAGAACCTCACACTGGATTCACTAATTGTATCAGCTAATGTTGAAAGTGATAGAAGCAAGCACCCTATTTCTTATTTATACAACTGCAACTAGTGACTGAGCAAAGCCATCAGCTTGGCTATAACTTCTAAAACATGCTCCAATCACAAACTTCCCCAGAACTTTGCTATTTCACATCGTTGTTCTCAGCCAACAAGTCCATGATTGGCTTTGTCTGAATCAATAGCAGTCCACAGAGCACCGCCCAAGGCATCACGTGACCACTAAAAGGGTTCAACAGAAGGAACAGACTTCTGGCTACATAGCCAAATAAATGAAGTCAGCATCTCATAATGATATGTGCACTCCCATGCTCACAGCAGCGTTATTCACAACAGCCAAGATATGGAAACGACTTGTCTCCGCTGGTGGACAGATGGATCAAGAAGATGTGGTGTACACTGTACACACAACGGGATATTTCTCAGCCTTGAAAAAGAAGTGTGGAAACGAGCCGTTTGCCACAACATGGATGACTCTGGAGAATATTAGGCTGAGTGAAACAAGCCAGACACAGAAAGACAAATAATGCATGATCTCACTTATATGTGAAATCTCAAAAA
This sequence comes from Cephalopachus bancanus, assembly GCA_027257055.1. Taxonomy (NCBI): domain Eukaryota; kingdom Metazoa; phylum Chordata; class Mammalia; order Primates; family Tarsiidae; genus Cephalopachus; species Cephalopachus bancanus. The sequence goes on from JAPVLO010000484.1 coordinate 774,469, forward strand.
AAGAAAAGTGGATACACAGAGGTAGAGAGTAAAACACTGATCGCCAGGGATGGCAGAAGGGAGAAGGTGAGGCTGTATAGGTGAAAGGATACAAAGTAGCAGATATGTGGGACCGACATGTTTAGAGATCTCATGTACAACATGGGGACTACACGTAATAACATTGTACTGCACTTGGGATTTTTGCTGAAAGAGCAGATTTTAGGTGTGCTTGCAACACACAAAAGATGGGTAACTACATGAGGCAATGGATATGTGAATTTGCCTTTTGCAACTACCTTACTACTTATATGTATATCAAAACATCATGTGGCACACCGTAAATAAATCAATACACATTTTTATTTTAAAAAAAGAAGAAGAAACGGTTTTCCCTTGATGAAACGGAGGAACTGGGACCCTTATGTCTTATTTACCAGGTATCTGAAGCTCATGTGAGCCCACTGAGAAGATTCTGTCTGTAATCGAACGCTCTTTATTGGAAAGAAATGGACTTTTCCCTAATGAGCCCATTTTGCAAACTGAAAGCTCTGAACGGCCTGCCGGGCCTCTAGAAGCTGACAGCAGCAGCGGGGACTTTGAAGCCGTGGAAAGTGTCCTCATCGTACAGGAAAACTCAGGACTTTGGGGTTCCAGCTGATGCAGGACTGCAGCCTCCTCTCCTCCGTCTGGCTTCCAGAAATGACCTTCAGGGGCTACATGCCTCCCCCAAGGCACACGACAGGTTAGCCATTGTCATTCAGGCAGACAGAGGTCCCTCCTGAAATAATTAGTGCTGCTTGGGAGGTGAACATAAAAACCCCACTCTGCATTTGTCCTTCCGTCTTTCCTGACCTCATATAGCTGGTTCCCACTTCCGTCGCATCGCATACATAAGCAAAGAATGCCCTACTTTCCGGGTTTGGTTTTGCTGGAGAGGAGTCATGGGTGTTTGCCCCGTGACTAGCTGGGTGCACGGGGGATTGAAAAGCAGCTGTTCTGGTTTAGACCAGGTGGCAGCTCAGAAACCACAGAGCAGAACTGATTCCAAACGTGATGAGCCCAAGGGCCCCTGCCTGGCCCGTGCATCACACTGGGCGGACGCCGCAGGCTTGCTTTGATGCCTCCCTGCACTCGTTCTGAGTGAGGGCGTACTCCGCTTCTACGCAGAGCATTTACTTTTCATTCAACAGCCTTTATTTAGCCACAGGTAGACTCTGTCCCTAACATCCACGGATGGAATGAACACAAAAGGCATACTTGGCACCTGCTGAGAAGAAACTTGCCCGGAATCTGAGCTGGGTCTAAAGTCTGGGCTCTGTTTGAATGGTGGCTCCTTCTGAATTTAATTTACATTCTTCATACAAATTCTCTAGCAATCTTTCTAATTTACTTACATGAGCTTCAAAGCCTTGCGGAGGAGATCCTCCCAGCTGATAGTCAGTCCAGGGAGTGATTGAAGAGCCTTTAACCAATCTTGCAAAAAGTTTAAGCAGGTATTCTTTTTTTGCGAGTTGGAGTCTCACTCTGTCACCCAGGCTGGAGCGCAGTGGCACGCTCCCGGCCACCGCAGCCTCGACCTGCTGGGCTCCGGGGATCCTTCGGCCTCAGCCTTCCAAGGAGCCGGAACTACGGGCGCGCGCAACCACGCCCGGCTAGTTTTTGATTTATTGTAGAGACGAGGTCTCGCCAAGTTGCCCGGGCAGGCCTCAAACCCGCGGGCTCAGGCAATCCACTTGCCTGGCCTCTCAAAGTGCTGGGATTACAGGCTGAGCCACCGAGCCCTGCCTAAGCAGGTATTCTTTATGGAGTCCAGTCTAATGAAGATGATTTCCTTGTTTTCTTCCCAATAACATGTCACGATTAAGATGCATTTGGCTTGTTTGGAAACTTCTCCCCTTGCAAAATGTTTGCGATGAACTTTGACGTGTGTCATAATCCCGAGTAGCTGCCTTCCGATGTCTAAAAGATGCATCATCGTGTGATCTGCAGCCTCGGGGCCGGAGGAACTGAGCGAAGGGGAGGATCACTGAGGGGCACCGTTAGCAGAAGCAAGTGGCCCCGGGGGTGACCTGGGCCTGGGGAGCGGGTGGGGCTGGCAGAAATGGGGTGTGGAGAGGAGAACTTTTGATCTGAGGACCTGGAGGCGGAAAGGAGTGAGCCCGCCAATGCGGGAAGGAGTTGACCTAGGGGTGAGCTGGGGATCCCGAGTCTGGGCTGAGGACCAGCAGGACCCTGGAGCCCAGGAGGAGGAGAGGCCAACCAGTAGGCCATACGGAGCCAGCGAAGGCCTGGAGGACAGAGGGAGGATTGGGTGATGTGTGTCCGACCTCCTTAAGTTCACAAAGAGGACGGGATGGAGCAGCCGAGACACACACAAACCGTACACCCCACAACACACACGTGCAGGCCAGACACCCAGGGCAGGTATGTGTTCCACGGAAGAAGCTGCAGGGCATGGGCGAGAAACATGGGTCGGGATACCTAGCGCACCACCACACACACCACAGCATACACGTGCATGCCCACACAAGCCACACACCACAACCCACACCCATGCACTCACAAGCCACACACACAACACATATGCGTGCGCACACAAACCACACACACTACAGACAAAGGTGCTTTCCTTGAGAGGAATGCCTGTTCAATGCTCTGTCCGGTGTATGGTTCTCAACTGCATATCCACAGACCTCCAGGGAGGTGTGGAGTCCCTGCAATTGTGAATAAAATTGTGTGTGTAGTGTGTTCTTCGGGGAATGGGCCTGCGGTTTCATCAGTTTCCTAAGAAGGCGTGGCCCGCGAAGCTGAGAGCGCTGTTAGTGCCTGGTGGAGCGAGGCATGTGGCCTGGAACGTGGAAAGAGCACCCTGGAGGGACGGAAGCAGCCTTTGACAGCCAGGTGTGGAGCCCGGCCGGAAGGAGGCCTGGGGACACCCTCTGGAGGAACAGGGATGCCGTGCAGGCTGGCACACGCTTGTACCAGAACACAGCCAAGGGAGCAGGAAGCGGGCTGTGACGGAAGGAAGGAGGTGGAATGGGCCTGCTTCCCCGACTATCCCCTTTCCTGGGTGCGGGGACCAGGGACCGTGGGGACTGCACCCACAGAGCAGCTGAGAGGAGCCCGGAGACAGCATCCCCCCACCCCAGGAGCCTCTGTGAGGCTTTCCATAGTGAGTCCTGTTGAATTTCAATCGCCTTCACCTGCTGTAGCTGTTCCCGCTTGCATCAAACATGTCCCTAGGATCCGTTTTAATCAGGGATGGTAAGAAATGCAGCCACAGAAAAGACTGTGATGAAGAACAACAGTTCACACACACAGGTCCGGAGAAGCAGGAAGCCTTCGACGCCATGCAGGGCCACACGGGAAGCCCCGGGTCGGTCGGGGTGCAGAGGGGGCGGGTGGAGCACAGTCCAGACCTTTACTGGGGTGTTCCTAGGACAGAATGGGCGAGGCAGGGGAAGTGTGCTGAAAGAGCTTGGGAGTGGATAGATTGAATGCTTATGGTGGGCTCTGGTCTAGTGGGGTGGTCCCTAGTCATCCAGTACCTGGCCCCGGAGTGGTTTAGGGCAGGAAGTATTGGCTTGGCAGTGCGAGCTGGATAAAGATTGGGTTTGTATATCAAAGGCACGCTGCCAGGGTAATTGTTTGCTATATCTAGGAATTAGCGAACTCTAGGCTAGGCAGTGCCTCCACAATTGGACCCACTGGCCCGGGCACCAGGAATACAGAAAGTAAGAAAATATCGTCAGCATAGAGCTCCCTGGTTTGCTAGAGGCTGTTGACTTCCTGTGTGAAGCAGCCGAATTAAGCACATAGGAAGAGATTCCAGACCAACCCCAGCAGGGCTCAGCATGAATTGATGGGAGAGAGTTGCTGTCATGTGTCTGTCCGGGAAATGAACCTTCCGAGTCGCAGGAAATGCATTCATCACATCGCCCTTAAAGTTCTCAAGAGCCCGGGCTCTGTGGCTCAGCCTGTCATCCCGGCACTTTGGGAAACCAGGCGAGTGGATCGCCTGAGCCCGCAGGTCAAAACCAGCCTGGGCAACTTGGTGAGACCTCATCTCTACGATAAATTTTTAAAAAATTAGCTGGGCGTGGTAGCATGTGTCTGTAGTTTCGGCTCCTTGGAAGGCTGAGGCGGGAGGATCGCCGGAGCCCAGCAGGTTGAAGCTGTGGTGGCTGGGAGCAGCCACTGCACTCCAGTCTGGGTGACAGAATGAGACTCCAACTCAAAAAAAAAAACAAACCCAAAAAACTCTCATGAGTGACAGTTCATTCCTTTTCCTTGTCCATCAGTCCTTTCACATCTCATGGACACTCTCTGTGGACTGTTTATTCATATTTTTTAAAAATTGTCTTTTTGGTTACAAGTGTCCCTCATAGTCCTGCCATACAGTACCACACACTTATTTTTTAACATATATTCTTCTTCCCATCTCCCCTACTGTCCTTGTCTATCTTTCTGTCTCTCTCTGTCTCTCTCTCTCCCCCCGCACCCCGTGTGTGTGTGTGTGTGTGTGTGTGTGTGTGTGTGTGTGGTGTTAGGGGTGGGGGGTGTACTGGCACAGAGGGAGAACAGTCACAGGCACCCTCCACAACCACACACATAAACTTTGCATTGCTGTCACCGCTGCTTAAATATTGGTGTTACCAAACCAAACTGGGCTCTGCTTGCCGGACACAATAAGCCAAACATCCACACTGAGGTCTTGCAGCAGGAGAAAGGAGGGCATTTATTTGCAGGGCCCCGAGCAAGGAGAATTGGGCAGCTCACACCGAAGACCTGACCTCCCCTGTGGACTGCAGGTAAAAACTTTTTTCTTTTTTTTTTTTCTTTTTTGAGTCGGAGTCTCTGTCGCCCAGACTGGAGTGCAGTGGCCGCTCCCAGCCACTGAGCCTCGACCTGCCGGGCTCCGGCGATCCTTCCACCTCCGCCTTCCAAGTAGCTGGAACTACAGGCACGCGCTACCACACCCGGCTCATTTTTGATTTATTGTAGAGATGAAGTCTCGCCAAGTTGCCCAGGCGAGGTAAGAAGTTTTTAAAGGCAGGAGTACATCTCAGGAACGCAGAAGTTACAGGCAAAATTGTAAATCAATTCATGGGGTTACACAGTGGCTTGGGCTAAAAAGGCAAAATATCTCGGGGGAGAGGGCGCCAACAGATCACAGGTGCATTAAAAGATTCTCAGATGTTTGATTGGCTAAGGAAGGGAAGCCTTGTCTAAGGACTTCGGGTCAGCAGAAAAGATTGTAGCTTGTGGGCATCACCTGCTCCAGGCTGCTCAGGAAGAAATTTGGAACAAAGAGCATCCATCAGGGTTCAGTCTTCAGTTTCCCCTTATCTGATGTCTGCAGGCCGGCAAATTCATTTGGTGGGGGCTGGGGTTTCTGACATAGGCTGCCATTTTTGGTTTCCAAGAAGACCCAACATCCTCTGACTCGAATTTCCTTGGCTGTGGTTTTAAGCTCCTGTGAACTTCCTACTTAGCAATGAGCTCATTGGCTTCTCAGGGCTACTCAGGCACCTAGGACTTCCCTTGAAGGAACTCGAGATGTTCCTCTATTCTATGCTTAGGGGAGGGGGCTGGCAGGCGCCTGCGAGGGATCCCTGCTCTGTAGTACTGGCATGGCTGCCGCCCTCCCCTGTTACCTTCTCAGTAACGTGTATCCCGACAAACCCTTTCATGATTGCGAGGAGTCCCCCTTCCTCCTCCGTCCCTGTATTCCTGCCCTCCTTATTTGCTTTTCCACAACACTGATCGCTGTCAGCCTCAAATAATGAAAGGCTTTAAGGAGCTGAAATACTTGCCCACTGAGCACACGGTAGATGCTCCATTAATGCTAGAGCCTCCCCTTGTTGTTCTGTGTCCAGGTCTGCTTCTTCTTTTTTTTTTTGAGTTGGTGTCTCACTCCGTCGCCCAGGCTGGAGGGCAGTGGCCCACTTACGGCCACCCCAGCCTCGGCCCGCTGGGCTCCGGCGACCCTTCTGCCTCAGCCTTCCAAGTAGCCGGAACTACAGGCGCGCGCTGCCGTGCCAGCTAACTTTTTTTGATTTATGGTAGAGACAAGGTCTTACCAAGTTGCCCGGGCTGGTCTCGAATCCATGGGCTCAGGCAAGTCCACTCGCCTCAGCCTCCCAAAGTGCTGGGATTATAGGCCGAACCACCAAACCGGGCCAGGTCTGCTTCTTTTTGCAGTAAAACAACTTTCTGATCCTCAGATAGCTAGCTAGAAGCTCCGGGCCTCTGGTGTCCCAACTAACCTACTCAGACGCGCCACCACTTTAGATGGTCTCTTTTACACATTATCTATTTCTTGGCAGGCTCTGGCTTTGTCACCAGGCTGGAGTACAGTGTTTCCTTTGTAGCTCACGGCAGCCTCAAACTCCTGGGCTCAAGTGACCATCCTGCTTCACCTGTGTAGCTAGGACTTACAGGCATGCACCAACATGCTCGGCTAAATTTCTTATTTTTTTGTAGAGACAAGGTCTCGCTATGTTGCCCAGGCTAGTCTTGAACTTCTCCCCTCAAGTGACCCTCCAGCCACGGCCTCCCAAAATGCTGGAATTACAGACATGAGTTACCATGCCTGGTCTGACAGCCCTCTTGAGGCAGGTCCGCCCCTAAGCTTTGTGGGGCCCCAGACAGGTGATTTTTGAAGAGGCCATCTCTATATGAACAAGTTAATTCTTAAAATATATCACAAAAGTCACGAGCTCATGTGAACTGAATGATTTTTTTAAAGTGAAGATTTAGAGTAATGGGTAGATACATAAACAGGTATGTATTTGCTTCCTGTCCACTCAGTGATGGTAGGATTCTTCCTCGCCTCCTGGTACTGTCACTTCCTGTTCTTTAACCCTCAAATGTGCCATTCCTGGGCAATTTCATATGTGCCACAGTGGATATGCCGTGTCTCCTCCAACCTGTTTGTGTCGAAGCAGCATTGCTCTTCCTGTCTCTGCAGTTCCCTGACACGATGCCACTGCATCCCCCACCATGTCCCTCGTGGTCACTGGCCTGCGGTAGCGCTCACCAAGGTCGTTATTGTGCTCCGTTATAATGACCACAAATGCAGTCTTGCTTACAAGAAAATCGGAATTGCGACCCTTTTTCTGGCCATGTTCAGTTTCCTGTTTGAACTTTTTGCAGCATGGATGGAGGCCACGTCTTCTCTTGAACCCCGCAGGCCATCTAGAGGGCGATCAGTGTGGCGCAAAGCCTGCCTTCCACACCTGGACATCAGCAGGGAGGACTGGCGAGGGCCCGCACTGAGGGAAAAGGACAATCTCATCGTCCCATGGGATGTTCCTCCCTCAACTGGCATGACTGAAGACCTTCCCCAGAGAGCACGTTACTACGTTTATTTAAGACAAGGGAGGGCCTCTATCAGAAGGACCCTTAGCGCACACGGCAATGATTTTGAAAGTCTTGAGAGAGATATGACAGCTCCCCCCGAAGGACTGCCTGGGGTGGGTGCAGAGTCTGTGGAGGGAGTGGAGTGACTATTCCAAGTTGGAGGTAGAGGGCACACAGGGAGAAGGGTGCCTTTTGCCGCCTGTACCCTTGGATGCTAGGGAGCGGAGAGGACACCCTGGAACACTGCTGGGTGAGAGGAGACGCACGAGCCCATACCAAGCCCAGGATTGGCAGTGGGCTGCTGGTAGTTCAGAGCTCTCGAGTCCTATGTGTGACATGAGAATCTCCCCAAAGGAACACATTACCACCATCCCGGTGGCCCAATCTTATGTGAGTTTGTTTAATGTCAGTGAAAAGAAAAATGTCATTGAGGGGGACTTGACTAGCAGACTGCCTTCCTGGAAGGGTGAGAGGTCCCATAGGCAGGAGTCCCAGAGCTATTCAGACATCTGCTCAGCCCCGGGGCAGCCTAGGGATGAGCAGAGGGGGAGAGAGTGCGCTGAAGGGGAGAAGGAGGAACCAGGAGCCGTGTGCTACGGTCCTGCCACTCTGCCAGTCTCAGGCATCGAAGAGGGACTTGGAAAATGGAGAGAAAAGGCCGGGCTCGGTGGCTCAGGCTGGCATCCCAGCACTTTGGGAGGCCGAGGCGAGCGGGTGGCCTGAGCCCGCGGGTTCGGGACCAGCCCGGGCAGCTTGGCGAGACCTCGTCTCTACAATAAATCAAAAACTAGCCGGGCGTGGTAGCACGCGCCTGTAGTTCTGGCTACTTGGAAGGCTGAGATGGAAGGATCTCCGGAGCCCAGCGGGTCGAGGCTGGGGTGGCCGTGAGTGTGCCACTGCACGCCAGCCTGGTCAACAGAGTGAGACTTCAACTCAAAAAAAAAAAAAAAGAAAATGTAGAGAAAGGTTTTCTTGGGTGCAGGAATCTAAGTGTGGAGTCTAAGGTACCATTGTGAGGCCCCTGCAGTTTCATGGTGTCATGATTAAACTCTTCTTGCCTTCTTTACCCACTGTCTTTGGACCATTTGGAGATAATACAGAAAAACCCAGTTCACACACACTTGGGGTTCAGGACTCTTCCCCCAAATTTCTCTAGTTCAGTAAAAATGTATGCGGCATTCTCAAGGCATACCGAGTAGCATAATGGACATTGGAGACTCAGAAGGGGGGGGAGCACCTTTCCCAGCCAAGACCTTCCCCCAGCCTAGTGTGTCTTTCTCTCTTGAAGGATTTGGCCAGTTTACTAATGCACCTGGTCACTGGAGCACTGACAAGGGCAGCTGGACAGCTTTGTCTGAGGGGGAGACGGGAGGAGAGTGAGGGATGAAAAATTATGTACCGAGTACAATGTACACTAGACGAGTGTTGGGTGCACTAAAAATTCAGATTTCACCGCATACAATCCATCCATGTAACAAAAAAACCCACGTGTATCTCTAAAGTTATTGAAATAAAAAAGTTTTTTGGCCAGGCTCGGTGGCTCAGCCTGTCACCCAGCACTTTGGAAGGCCGAGGTGAGTGGATTGCCTGAGCCTGTGGGTTCAAGAACAAACCAGGCACCTTGACGAGACCTCATCTCTACAATAAATCAAAAACTAGCCAGGCGTGCTAGCACGCACCTGTAGTTCCGGCTACTCGGAAGGCTGAGGTGAAGGATCTCCGGAGCCCGGGGGGTCGAGGCTGTGGTGGCCGGGAGCGGCCATTGCCCTCCAGCCCCGGCGATGGAGTGAGACTCCAACTCAAAATAAATTTTTTTAAAAAAGTGTATAGCATAGTTTGTCTAGAGAGCACATATCCTCCCACCCAACACTGTCATTCAGTGAATCATTTGCAGTCCTTTGGAGAGCAGGCTAGTACTGCTGATCAGAAATGAAATGTCAAGGCTGTGGGGGCCGGGAGCGGCCACTGCACTCCAGTCTGGGCGACAGAGTGAGACTCCAACTCAAAAAAAAAAAAAAGAAATGAAACAGTCCGTTCCACATCACTAAGCACAATCTCAATGTCATTGGTGATGCTTGAACCACACCCCAAGGGGAGGGGCGCGGCCCAACCGGCTTCAGGAGAGAGCCTTTCCCAGCCAAGACGCGCCCCACCCCAGTGTGTCTTTCTTGCAGGACTCGGCAAGTTTACTAATGCACCTGATCACTGGGCCAGTGATGAGGGCAGCGGGACAGCTTTGTCTTGGGGGGTTGGGCACCCCTACCTCCGCGAAGGTCAGAGACTGTGTGGGGGAGTTTACCATCCCCACGGCCAGGCCAGTTTCTGGGAAGATCGTGGACCAGGGGACCTGGAAGGAGCGGTGGAAACCATCGCGGCCCGGCCCCTGCTGCCCCTGGGCCGCTTCCAGCGTCCTGCAGGTCTGGCCCTGACCACGCCCTTCCAGTGTGCGTCTTCACAATCCCTCCGACGGCACCAGGATCCCCGCCACGCACTCAGGGCGCTCACAGTTCCTCTCTTTCCTAATGTCTACCCCAACCGAAAAGGAACCATCAGGCGCAAAATGGTTCAATCCTGACCCGAGGGAAGCCGTGGGCTCCGTGAGGGCGGAGCTTGTCTCGTTTCCCGTGGTGTCTCAGAGGCTGCTTTTGTGCATGTAGTGGTTTTCCGATAAGAGGTTGCTGAACAGGCGACGAATGCGGCGGGAAAAGCACGGGCTTGGGAGTCAGGCCTGAAGTCACCATTTTTTCTTCCTGGGTGACATCTAGCCGGTAACCAAACCCTTTTGGGCCTCCGTTTTCCTCCCTAGATGGGGAGAGGTGTTGTATTGCAGACACGTTGGGAAGGGTTATAGACCTGGCATGCAGGAGGCGCTCCGTAAATGTGGATTCTTCCTTCCGCCTTAGCGTTGAGAACGCAGGCTCCCAATCCCTCTTCTTCCCTTCATTACCACATTTCTTTTTCTTTTCCTTTCCTTCCTCTCTCTCTCTCTCTCTCTCTCTCTCTCTCTCTCTCTTTTCTTTCTTTCTCCTTTCTCTCTCTCTCTCTTTCTCCTTTCTCTCTTTCTCTCTCTTTCTTTCTTTCTCTCTCTCTCTCTTTCTCTCTCTCTCTCTCTCTTTCTTTCTTTTTCTCTCTCTTTCTTTTTTTCTTTCTTTCCTCCTAAGCTCAAGAAATCCTCTTGTCTCAGCCTCCCAAGTAACCGAGACTACAGGCATACCAACACACCCAGCTCTATTACAAATTTTTTTTTGTAGAGACAGAGTCTTGCTATGTTGCCCAGGCTAGTCTCAAACTCCTGGCCTCAAGCCATCCTCCTGCCTCAGCCTCTAGAGTAGCTGGGACCATACGCGTGAGCCACTGTGTCCAGCCATGACCATGTTTCTTCGAAGAGGAGCTCATGATTCAGTGTGCCCTGAACGTCCTTGAGTTGGCTCCTCCCACCATCTCCACCCGGTCCCTTCTGCACACCTCCCTGAGGCCACTGTAGCTTACAGGCGACTGCCACCTGCCTCTCCTTCGTCTTTGACAAGCTGTACAGGATCGGGAAAGGGCAGATCAAGAGTGATTTGGATAGCGGCATCTCAGCATCCCTGGTTCTGAGCCAATGTGACACCGCCCAAAAGACCTCGTGCAGCCCCAAACTCCTCCCCTCCCGAAACTCTCCCCAGGGCTTCTGAACTCGGTCTGCTGCTTCCGGCGTGGCTCTCCAGGTCCCCCTGCCAGACTCCTTTCCCATCCTCCCCTTTCAGATTTCCCTCTCCTCCCCTCCCCTCTCATTTTTGACTCTCCGTAGGTAAAACGTCTCTACCGGTAGAACTTGAAGTATGCCTTGGTGTGTTTGCCTTCCAAGGAGAAAAGCTTCTTTTCCACTCACAACACTTCTGACACCAAGTAAGTTGGGGGTTTCCCACACTGACCATTGCTCCAACTGTCCAGACACCACTTTGGTGTCCTGCCATTATGCAGACCCCGACGGTTAAGGGCTCAATCCCACAAGAACATCCCTACTTCAGATGCCAACTGCAAGCCGTGGGTCCCCAGGTTACCCCCACTTCTGTCCAGTTTGGGGACAAATCAGGGGTTGCCATGGTCCCTCCTCACACTTGGTACTTTGCTAGCAAGGCTCACAGAAATCAGGGAAACGCTTTACTTATGTCTGCAGGTTTATTATGAGGGACACAAGTGAACGGCCAGAGGAAGAGGTGTACAGGGTGAGGTCTGGAGGGTCCTGGCACATGAGTTTCTGTCCCGCAGAGCTGAGGTGCACTATGCGTCAACCAACCTGGAAGCTCTCTGAACCCCATTGTTTAGGTTCTTGTGGCGATTCCATTACACAGGCATGCTTGATTAAATCATTGGCCACTGGCGATGGACTCAATTTCCAGCCACTCTCTCCTCTCTGGTGGTCAGAAAGTGAGGCTGAACATTTCAACTCTCTGATCATCCGGCTGGTTCCTCAGGCCACTCGCCTTTGTCCTGAAGCTATCTAGGGTCTTTCAACCACCAGTCATCTCACGAACAGAGAGAAAAACATTCTTTTCACTCTGGAGATTCCAAGGGTCTTAAAAGCTCTGTGTCAGGAACTGGGGATTCAGATCAAAGGTTAGAGCAAAGGATGTTCTTATCACACTGAACCCTCAGAAGGTTAAAAGCATTTTAGGGGCTCTGTGCCATGAACCAGGAGCAGGGCCAAACACGTATTTCCTGTAATGCTGCTGCATCCCACACCTGGGTCTGCAGCTCAACTCGCCCTCCTGAGCACTGGAACGTGTCTACCCAAGGATTCCCCACTGGGCTCCCGTGGATGTCTCCAAAGAAACTCACCCCAAACCAAACTCTGCCTGCTGTCTCAGTCTGTGTTGCGGCGAAGAAGGCCCTGAGGCTGGGTGATTGACAAAGAGAAGAGGCTTGTTGGCTCCCAGTCCTGCAGTTGGACGAGAAGCAGGTTGCCGGCATCTGCCCCTGGTGGGGCCTCAGGCTGCCTCCACGCATGGGAGCTAGCGTGTGCAGAGCACACGGCGAGAGAGGAAGCGAGAGCGAGGGGAGAGCTGCCAGGCTCTTCTTAACAACCAGTTAACTTGGGAACGAAGAGCAGGAACTCCCTCACTCCCACAAGGACAGCCGCCAGTCATTCATGACGAATCTTCCCTCGCAACTCGAACGCCTCCCACCAGGCCCCCCTTCCAAATCTGGGGACCACATTTCAACGCGAGACTTGGTGGGGCCAAGCCAGCGGCATCCAGGCCAGGGCACCTTCCCTCCCCGTAGCTCTTACACCTCCTGTGTCCCCTCTTGGCTGCTGGGTCATCGTTCTCTCAGCCCGCTGAGCCTGGCCCCCTGGTGACTCTGCCTCTCTGCATCTTTCCTGCACCGTCGTGCTGCCGTATCACCCCTGGAGTGATCTTTCACTCAGAGGTCCAGCTTCACGCCATGCCCTCCCTCCCCACTCAGACACCTGCCATCCCTCCCCGGCCAGCGCCAACATCTGCCTCCTGAACATGGTGTCCAGGGGCTTCTGTGAGCAGGTTCCAAGCCACTCTCCTTTCTGCCCTGTTCACGGCCCCCACCTGGATCTGGAGGGTGGGCCGTTTTCCTCCTGTGTGTCAACCACAGCTGCTTGGCCGTCTGTCCCTGTGGCCCAGCAGGAAAGACGACGGCCACTGCGTCACCTGACGCTGCCCATGGGTGGCAGGCAATGGCAGCAACAACCTGGCCAGGCCACTGCCCTCCCGTCCAGTACCGGGGCACGCTTGGGCCCCCGCCCGTGTCCCCCCGGTCTTTGCGAGTGTTGCTCAAGCGCTCAGGCCTTTCCCCGGGAAAGCCCTCCTCAACTCCTCAGTCCAACCTACCCTTCGGGTGCGGTGCCAACATGCTCCCCGAAACCCTCCCTAGCTTTCTGCAACCTGAAAGCATTTTGTTTTGTTTTGTTTTGTTTGAGTTGGAGTCTCGCTCTGTCGCCCAGACTGGAGTGCAGTGGCCGCTCCCGGCCACCGCAGCCTCGACCTGCTGGGCTCCGGCGATCCTTCCGCCTCAGCCTTCCGAGTAGCCGGAACTACAGGCATGCGCTACCACACCTGGCTAATTTTTTGATTCATTGTAGAGATGAGGTCTCACCAAGTTGCCCAGGCGGGTCTCGAACCCGCGGGCTCAGGCCATCCACTCACCTCAGCCTCCCAAAGGCGCGGGATTACAGGTTGAGCCACCGAGTCCGGCTCTGAAAGCATTTTGTGGATGCCTTTTAGCCTGCACCATTGCTGGTGTTTGACGGTCTTTTCCGCTGAACCGGAGGCCCTCAGAAGGCACTTTTCATGGCCTGTGCTGTTTTCCCAAAGCCCCTGAAAGGCCCTGGGGGGGCGGGTAGGAGCCTCTCGGCTGTCTGGAGCCGCTCAAGGTCCCAGCAAGCAGGGTAGGCTGCCCAAGCAGAGTCCTTTCCCCTGCCCCCAGCCCCCAGGCCCGGCCAGCATGACCCCATGGCCTCTCAGCAGCACACCTCGGGGGTGGGGGGGCTCGGGGGACGCACGTCTGGTGACCTCTGTCCCCGCAAGCTTCGGTAAATGTGTAACCGGGGCCGCTCTGGGTCACGCTGTCCCACAGTGAAGCGGCATTGATCGCTGGGACTTCCTAGAAGGGGTGCCCACGTGAGCTGCGCCAGCCTGTGGGCTGGCCCAACGACGGGACGCCCCCCGCCCCCAGCCTGTGCAGGGAACATCCCCCCCCGGATATAAACAGGGCCTCGGCAGCTGCCAGGGAACAGGCTGCCCTTGTTCGGGGATTGAAGCCGACGACGGTAAGCTGGGACCCCTCTCTGCTCTGTCTGCCGCCTCTCTCGGACGCAGCCGGCTTGTGGACCGAGAGGAGAAGGTGGGGCCCGAAGGGAGGGGGGATGCCGCCAGAAGGGGTGGCTGTCCGGTGTCTGGGAGCAGGGAGCGAGAGGCCGGGGTGACTGCGCTTCGCGGGAGACGTGACTCCTGAAGCCGCCTCTCCCTCCTCTAAGACAGACATCTGGACATCTGGAGATGGGCTGTCCTCCCCCCGGCCCTGCCCTGGGCCTTCCCAGAGGATCTGCTCCTTCTCAGTACTAGGGCGAGAGCACCAGGCCCTCCTGCTTCCTCTGAGCAGAGCTAGGGCCCTCAGGGGCGGAGGGAACCGTCAAAGGAACAGACTCACGGGCCAGGGGTCCACTGAATCCTCTTCCTGTCAGAAGGAATGGCAAGGTTTGTGTGGGCAACTAGCTGGCAGGTGGGGGGTTGGAATCCGTCAGTCCCCCTGCACCTCCCAGGGACAGACTGTCTGGGTCTGTGTCATCAAGCTCGTCGCTGGTCTGCTAAACCTCAATTTGCTCATCTATAAAAGGGAGCTAATAACAGTGCCTGGGCTCCCTCCCTCATGGGCTGCAGTACAACTTGCAAGAACCCAAACCTAACCACACAAAAGTGTTTTCTAAGCTTCAGGATGGGCTAAAAACAGATTCCCTGTTTCTTTTTTTTTCTTTTCTTTCCTAGAGGTGCTTAAGCATGCAGACAGCAGTCAGTCAGGGGATCTGGGCTGGAGTCCTAGTTCTGTCACTTGCCAGCTGTGTGTCCTTGGGCGAGTCGCTGGGCTTCTCTGCTCCTCTGCAAAGCGGCCCTGACTAATTCACGTGGCCGCTCTCCCAGGACCTGCCATGTCCCAGGCACTATCTTGGGAATGAGGGCTGGAGGGTGAAGCAGACAGCAAGACTGCTCTGATGGGGCTTGCCTTCACGTGGGAGGAAACAGACATAATAATAAACCGTATAACTCAACACCCAGCATGACATGACAAGGGGACAAAGTCTTCAGGGTGAGAGCTGAGAGTGCCGGCGTGACAGGGAAAGTGACAGGGGGAATGCAGCATCAGTGGCTCAGCCCGTCGTCTCGCGCCTTTGGGAGGCTGAGGTGAGTGGATGGCCTGAGCCCGCGGGTTTGGGACCCACCTGGGCAGGTGAGACCTCATCTCTACAATAAATCAAAAAATCAGCCGGTCGTGGTAGCGCGCACCTGTAGTTCCAGCTACTCGGAAGGCTGAGGCGGAAGGATCGCCGGAGCCCAGCAGGCGAGGCTGCGGTGGCCGGGAGTGGCCACTGCACTCCAGTCTGGGCGACCGAGTGAGACTCCAACTCAAAAAAAAAGAAGCTTCGGGAGGGCGAAGGTGTTGAGAAGGTGGACGGTTGCTGTGAGAAGAGCCCTTGGAGCTGTGCTCTGCAGGGCAGGCGTCGCAAAGCCTGGGCTGTCACCCTCCTCCGCGCTGGCATGCGGCCCAGGGAAGACAAAGAGGGGCTGGAGAGGAGGAGGGGGAGGGGGGAGGGTGGCGGAGGGACGCCCGGGAGGGGGCCGGCCCGTGAAACCCCTCGCGCTCAGGAGGCTGCTGCGGGCGGGCCTAGGGCCAGCCTGGGGAGGGCAGCAGCGCATGGCCGAGACCCCAGGGCGCCGCTGCCTCAGAAACTGCCTGGGAGGGGCTGGCTGAGCAAGGACTGCGAGGTGGGGCGGGCGATGAGGCGGAGCAGGCGGCGGGGCGGGCCTGTGCGTGGGGGGGGCAGCCTGGCCCACTTGTCAGGCAGGCCTCCTCCTGCGGGCGGTTCCCCTGGATTGGCTATGACGGGCCGCTGGGGCTTCTCTGCACAGGAGGGAACAGGGAGCGTTTTCTGCTCCATTGTTCAGCGTCACGGGAACAGTGGATCGCGTGAGAAGAGGGTGGGCTGGTGGCAAGGGTCCCGGGCCAAAGTCCCTCGGGCAACTGCGTGGGTAGACAGAACACACCGCCCCGGGCACTTCCACGGAGGCCCCGAGCTAAGGATAGGTGCAGGTCAATGCAAGAAGGGTGACCGCGTGCTTGGGTGACACAGTGTGACCTTGTGCCCGTGGTGACAAGCCACACCCCCAAAGCAGCCGTGCTCGGCCCTGGGGGTGTACGTGTGGGGGGGGAGCTGAGTGAGACGGGGACCACTAAGGCTAAGAAGTGACAAGTATCCCAGCACACCTCTCTGCCAGAAGTGAGTGAGACGTGGTCCAAATTGCTAGACGGAACGAACCAATGGAATCCTCTCGATGGAGAAGCGTCAGAGGGTCCACAACAGCAGGGCCAGGCCCAGAACCTCCTCTTCCAGGACCTCAGGCCAGCACCCCTGGTGCTACTGACAGTTGGGGCTGGAGCAAAGTCACAGGCTTTTGAGAGAGTTGGGTGCCAGAGCCCCTCGGGCCCACCCTGGTGGCCTGTGTCCAGGGCAGGGGTTCTCGGGGTCACCTGAGAAGTTTAAGAAAGTTCTCTACCTGGCCCCAGCACAGACTAGTGAGCCCCGCTGCAGCTGAGAAGGCCGTGCTGGTGGGCGTGGTCTTGGAGCTCCGGGGGATGACACTGTGAGGGAGAGTTGAGAGCTGGTTGGGGCTTGAAGCAGGTGGGAAACGCCCAGCTTTGGACTGAGCCCATGGTGCTCAATCCTGGCTGCATGCTAGGACCACGCAGAGACTAAAATCCTGTTCCCAGGTCACACCCAGAGCCATTTGTTAGCATCTCGGGGTCTCCACAAAGACCTACCGACCTTCCCCCCTGCCCAAAAAATGACCTACTGACTGGCACAAGTTCTTATAGGGAAGAGCTTCCTTTTTTTTTTTGTGAGTTGGAGTCTCACTCTGTCACCCAGACTGGAGTGCAGTGGCCATTCCCGGCAACCACAGCCTTGACCTGCTGGGCTCCAGCGATCCTTCCGCCTCAGCCTTACGAGTAGCTGGAACTACAGGCGTGCGCTACCACGCCCGGCTCATTTTGATTTATTGTAGAGATGAGGGCTCACCAAGTTGCCCAGGCGGGTCTCAAACCCGCGGGCTCAGGCCATCCACTCACCTCAGCCTCCCAAGGCGCGAGATTACAGGCTGAGCCACCGAGCCCGGCTGGGAAGAACTATCACTCACAGACACGTGTGTGCCTTCGTTTATTGGGCTACCGTAAGCCCACAGCCTGGGGGGCTTCAACGACAGAAATGGATGATCTCACCATCCTGGAGGCTGGAAACCTGAGATCAAGGTGTCATCAGGGTTGGGCTCTCCTGAGGCCTCTCTGCTTGGCTTGCAGACGGGAGTCTTCTTCCTGTGTCCTCCTCGCTTTGTGTGTGTCTGTGTCCTAAGCTCCTCCTTCTGCAAGAACATCCATCAGATTAGATGAGGGCCCGCCCTCATGACCTCATTTTGACTTAATTGCCTCTTTAAAGGTCTTGTGTCCAAATGCAGTCGTATTCTGAGGTCCTGCAGTTTGGGACTTCAAGTCGTGGACTTTAGGGGAAGAGGGAACACAATTCAGCCCATAACAGTGCGTGTGGTGCTTGGGTCATACAGACACTTTCCACGTGGAGCTTTGAATCCAGTTCTCCTCTTCGTTGTTGGTCGACACGAGCGGCTTTCTCCTGGGCTAAATAGCTGCAGGAAATATTGGGACAATTAAAGTCTGGCTAGAAGGCACTTAATAATCCCCTTTCTCCCTGTACAAAGTGACGTTTCAGGGCACACACAAGCCAGAGCCTCCGCCAGAGATGGCTCCTGTTGGCGTGAACCTGAGGGCCGTCATCCTTTGCCTCCTGACCTGCGCTGGGCTGCTTGCTGGGGACCGGATATACATCCATCCCTTCCACCTCCTCACCTACAGCAAGAGCAGCTGTGAGCAGCTGGAGAAGTCCGACGAAGTGACGTCCAAAGGCCCGACCTTCGCACCTGCTCCGATTCAGGCCAAGACGGCCCCTGCGGATGAGCAGGCCCTGCGAGACCAACTGGCGCTGGTGGCGGAGACGCTTGAGGCCGAAGGCCGGTCGAGGGCGGCGAAAGTCGGGATGCTGGCCAACTTCCTGGGCTTCCGCATGTATAAGGCGCTGAGGGAGATGTCGAGCGTGGCTGACGGGTCTGTCGTCCTGTCCACAACAGCTCTCTTTGGCACCATTGCCTCTTTCTACCTGGGAGCCTTGGATCCCACGGCCCGCAGTCTGCAGGCGCTCCTGGGCGTCCCTGCGGAGGACCAGGGCTGCACCTCCCGGCTGGATGGGCACAAGGTCCTCTCTGCCCTGCGGGCCATCCAGGGCCTGCTGGTCTCCCAGGGCGGGCCCGCCAGCCAGGCCCCGCTGCAGCTGTCCACGGCAGTTTGCCTGTTCACAGCGCCAGGCCTGCGCCTGAAGCAACCGTTTGTGCAGAGCCTGGCGCTCTTCGCGCCCATCGTCCTCCCACGCTCTCTGGACTTCTCCACCGACCCAGATCTTGCTGCTGAGAAGATCGACAGGCTTGTGCAGGCCGTGACGGGGTGGAAGCTGAGCAGCCCCCTGACCGGAGTCAGCGCAGGCAGCACCCTGCTTTTCAACACCTACGTCCACTTCCAAGGTGAGGCAAACCTCCCAGCGGCTCTGGCCCCAGACCCAGGCCAAGGGGGCAGCGTCCTGTCTCCATGGACGCGGGGTCCAGCACACAGCTGAGCTGAGCAGGCCAGGTCTTGGAGCTGGGCTGGGAGTAGTTGTGAGGACGTGCCTGGAGACCACCCATCCTCGGAGGGGCATCCAGCTACCCACCCTGCTGCCCCCCACGCACCTGCTGCAACCCCACTGCCTACTTTTGCTCGAATCGTTTAATCCCTCTATGATGCGGTGAAGCAGTATTAGTGCCTTTGTCTACTGGTAAAGAAATAGAGATTCAGAAGAACAAAGCTCCTTGTTCGAGATGGCACAGTCACAGATGGGATGGGGGTGGGGTGGGTGGGTGGTTGGGGGTCTCGGGACACAAACTCACATCCCCTGGCCCCACAGGCCGGAAGGGACAGGTTCGTGTCTCCTGAGAAGGCCAACGACTAGGGTCGCTGGCCCATGCAGAAATGACCAATTTTCTTGTTGAAGTCACTTTTCCACGGGTAGGGGTAGCACCGAAAAGTCCCTACGACAAAGACTGCTCATTCATACAAGTCCTCATTAAGGATGTGCTACTTGCAAGGTTCTAAGCCAAGCGTCTCCGAGGGGGCAAGAGGAAGACTGTTCAGGCCCTGACCTCAGGGTGCTAAAGCGTAACCAGGGAGATAGAGCTCTTGGGCACATGCCTGGGACATCGATCCCGCTTGACAAGGTGTTTGTGGAGAGCCCAGCGGGGAGGGAGGCCGCCACGTGGGTGGGCTGAAGCAAGCAAGCCTGGGAGCCTGCAGCACTCAGGGGGCTGGGCCAGAGCGTCGAACCAGAGAACAGGGCCTGGGAAAGCACGGCTGCAGCCACTCTGAAGGCTCTCCTGGGCTCAGAGGTCATCCGGTGGCCTGCAGTGTGTGCACTGGAGGTGGGAGGGGAGTTCGCAGGTCATGCAAGAGTCCAGGCCCTGAAGGAGCTGCTGGGCTGGAGGGGCATGCTTGAGAGCTGTCGGTGGGGTTGTCAGGAAGAGACACAACCTCAAAGGGACAGAGAGCCAGGCAGGCAGCTGAAGGACGGGACTACGGAGATAGAGAGGAGCCCTGGGTCCCAGAGCCTGTGTGACCGGCTCTGCATTCCGTGACTGTGAGGAGGGAAGGTGGGGACCAGAAGACAGTCCCGGGCTCTGCCATGGCTGGGACTGGCTGCTGGCTGAAGCGCGAGCACGGGCGGAGGACGCTTAGGGCAGTGAGAGGACCCGATGATGCTACCGTGGCAGACACATTCATTCGACGCGTGTCCCACCCCACGGAATGCAAACCAGGAGAGAGCCCTCGTGAACCGGTCACTGGGTGATGATGGCATGTCTGTGTAAGCTGATCCCTTAACAGATGGATCGCTCTGGGCGAGATGTTGACAGGGGGTGTGCGTACAGGGGAACAGGAGTTAACGGGACCCTCGGAACTTGCTGCTCAATTTTGCTGCAAACCCCAAACTGCTCTGAAACATCATGTCTATAAAAAAAAAGTGGGCGTGGCATAGTACAGGCTTTGGACCGGGACAGATCGGGGCTTGACTTTACCTGGCAGGTGCCAGCAGGGTCAGCTCCTTAAGGTGACAGCTGCAAAACCTCAGGTTGGGTGCCTGGCGTGTCCTATGTCTTCAGCAAGCGGCTGTCGGCACTACCTGAGTAAATGCAAGTGGCCGCATCTTGCAGGAGGAACGTTGGCGCAACACCGGGGTCCTGGGACCGGTGGGGGCCTGGGGCCAGAAGAACACGGAGCAGCCTGGGGCGGGCCAGGGAAACAGGCCGAGGCAGGGGAGGGCAGGAATGGGCCCCCGTCTGGCTGACTCTGCCCTGCTTGTTTCCTGTCTGGGTTCCAGGAAAGATGAAGGGCTTCTCCCCGCTGGCCGGGCCCCGGGAGTTCTGGGTGGACAACAGCACCTCAGTGTCTGTCCCCATGCTCTCGGGCACGGGCCACTTCCAGCACTGGAGCGACGCCCAGAACAACTTCTCGGTGACCCGCGTCCCCCTTGGTGACAGTGCCTGCCTGCTGCTGATCCAGCCCCTCCACACCTCCGACCTGGACCAGGTGGAGGCCCTCACCTTCCGGCACGACTCCTCCGCCTGGATCAAGAGCCCACCTCCCCGGTAGGAAGCTCCAGGGGTCTGTCTGTCCTTCTGCCCAGAGTGGGGGCGGGGTGCAGTGGACACTCATGCAGGTAGCAGCTGAGCCTTGGGCACAGAGCAGGGAGGGGGGTGGTGGTGCCAGGCTGGCCAGGCAGCCTGTTGTCCACCTGCCATCTCTCCGTTCAGCCATTGGTCTCCCTCTTGACAGAGTGTCTGTTCTTTAGGCGTAGGGGAGGTAAAGGGGGGAGCAAGGATGCTTTTCTGCACGTATATTTACCCGCCAGTCGTGGAGGGAGAGAACACATCTCAATCTGTTCTCTGAGAGGGACCGTTCAGACCTCACGCTGCCCTCCCCCACGCACACCTGAGGCGCTCAAGAGTTTCTTGGGACTGATTTCCCGGAAGGGCTGGACTCCTCTGAGACCAGGGGATGGGGCTGTCTCAGGGAGCTTCCCTTGTCCAGAACCAGATGGAGGCTGGGGGGAGAAAGGTGGCTTCAGCTCCCTCTCCTACAGTGGCAAGAAGGAGCCACTTCCCTTCCACAGAGCACTAGGCTGGACCTGCATACGAGGCCCAGGCCAGTGAGGCCCAGACTCTGTTCCCGAAGACAGGCACTAAGGGACACGGATGGGGACCTGATGGCAACTGTGGTTTTTTCAAATGGGTTTGTGAAAGTGGCTGTGGAAAAAATATACATTTTAAATCTGCCACCGTAACCATTTAGAGTGGCTCGATTCAGTGGCATTATGCGCGTTCACCTTGTTGTGCAGCCATCACCACCATCCATCTCTAGAACTTTCTCGTCTTCCCATACTGAAACTCTGACCCCACGAAACACGAACTCCCCATTTCCCCCTTTCCCCAGCCCCTGGCAACCGCCATAATGCCCTCAAGGTCTATCCACGTTGTGGCATGTGTCAGAATTCCCTTTCTTTCTAAGGCCGAATACTATCCCACCGTGAGAGTGAATCACACTTGTTTATCCATTTATCCATC
The DNA here is from genome assembly GCA_027257055.1 of Cephalopachus bancanus. Lineage (NCBI taxonomy): Eukaryota > Metazoa > Chordata > Mammalia > Primates > Tarsiidae > Cephalopachus > Cephalopachus bancanus. The sequence goes on from JAPVLO010000484.1 coordinate 796,311, forward strand.
CATCGATGGACACTTGGGTTGCTCTCACCTTTTGGCTGTTGCAAACAGTGCTGCTACAAACATGGGTGTACCGTCAACTCTTGCGAGGCCTGGGTATGTCACTGGGAGCGTCCACGGGCTCTCAGGAATGCTCTGCATGAAAGGTCAGTCGAGCTGACACGGCAACGTGCCCAGCACAGAGACTGCCACCACACACTCTGCCTCTCTCCCTTCCGTGGGTGTCTCACCAGCCAGACTGCCTCCGAGAGGTAGCTAGTACAACATAATGCATATTTTAAAGAACAGCATTTTAAGATTGGCCAAGCAACACACCTTCAATGCGGTCAACCTAAGAAGAGTAGACCAGAGAACAGACGACTGTCTGTCGTCGCCCGAGATCCTCACGGGTAAATGTTCTGTGTCCTTCTCACAGTTTTTCAAATGTCACAAAGGATTTTTATTGTATTTATTGCAAGGAACATAGGCCCACCTGGCTTCCTGGAGATCCCTTGCCACGTGTCCTGCAGCCTTGGGGGCGGCCTCCCTAAAACCTTCCTAACTGCGTTGTCTCTCCAGGGCCGTCCACTTGACCATGCCCCAGTTGGGGCTGCAAGCATCCTACGACCTGCAGGACCTGCTCGCCCAGGCCCAGCTGCCCACCCTGCTGGGTGCCGAGGCAAACCTGGGCAGAATCGGCGATGCCAATCCTAGAGTGGGCAAGGTATGCGCGAGCCTGTGTCTGTGTCTGACCTGGACCCTGTGTGGCGATGGGAGAGACACAGAGGAAGCTGGGTGGGTCAGCAGGGAAGGAGGGAGAGAACAGGGCCAAGGTTGGGAAAGCAGCAGCCAGAGCTTTCTGGGGCTTTCCAGGGACAGGCTCAGAGCAGCAAATCCCTACCCACCCTGACTCTGCCTCCTCCCGACTGCTCAGGCCGGCCTGGCCTCAGGGTCCTCCCCAGGCTCCAGAGCAAGGTGAGGACTGGGGCCAGGAGAGACAGTGTCTGAGTCTGGCCCCCTGGGGTACAGCCCTCGTTCAGGGAACTGCTCCCCAGTAGGCAGAGGCTCCCACTGCCACATGGAACGGACATCTGCCACTGCCGAGGATGCACCTGGATGTCCGAGGCCCTGTGCTGGGTGCTAGGAGCTGGGGAGAAACCCTGGGATGTGCTGAGTTAGCTGAGCACTGACGAGCCACGACTGAGAGCCAGGAATCCAGCTGGACAGCGAGGGGGGGTGGAGGTGGAGGGCAGGAGCCAGCCTCGAGGTGGGTCCTGATGGCTGAGCAAGGGGGCGTCCACACAACCACTCCGTCGTCCACACGGAGGCGCAGGCATGCACTGTGCGTCTTCCTGGCAGGCTGGCAGAACGTGCCCTCCAGGACGGCCCAGCGGAGCCGCCTCGTGCCCTCCCCGCACCCCCAGCCCTCAGCAGGGCTGCCAGGCGCACCCCTGGAACATGCGGTCCCAAACCCGACGTGTGCTGCTTTGCAGGTGCTGAACAGCGTTCTTTTTGAACTCGAAGCAGACGAGGGAGAGCAGCCCGCAGAGTCCGCCCAGAAGCCCGACGGGCCCGAGGTCTTGGAGGTGACCCTGAACAGCCCGTTCCTGTTTGCCCTGCATGAGAGCGACGCCGCTTCCCTGCACTTCCTGGGCCGTGTGACCAACCCGCTGAGCGCGGCGTGAGGCCGTGTCCGGAGGGGGCACCCGCCCGCCCCTGAGGCCACTGCCCTCAGCCGAAGACAGGCAGCCGTGGGAGGCGGCCCGGGCAAATCAGCGATTCACCACCGCTAGGCCTTCCCCTCTTGTGCTAACTCTGAGCCGCTCTGAGCTGGGCAGCTGACGCTTCTCCTGAAAAATGGTGCTGTGTGGAGCGGGCAGCAGAAGCCTGTGCCAGGTGTTGGGTTTGTTTGGCAGAACGGGGGTGGGCAGCCGAGAACCGGTGCTCGCCACAGGACACTGTTCCACGAGGAGTTTGAACAACCAACTTGTGTGTGCAAACAAAAGGTGTTTCCTTTTTAGGCTGAAGACGGAAATTGGATTTTAAGATTAAAATATACATTTTCACCACCTTTGGTTTCATTTAGCTTATTCAATGTGAGAATATGGCCTTCGTGCAGTGTCCGCAATACTGTAGTCCCTTTCCCCCCCAGATACGTGTGGTTTTTGAGCAACATATCACGAAAGATGCAAGCACCTGCATTTCTGTTAGAGTGTGACACTGTGGCTGGCTGCCCCCCCCCCGTGCTAGCAATAAATGTCTTACAACAATGAGCCAAAAAATGTCTTTCACTGAGCAGCAGAACCAATATACGCAATTCAGTTGGCAGACTGCCAACAAAGTGATCTCCAGGACTCGAGGGAATTTCCATGGAGGGCCCAGGCTGGGACTTGGTGGGCCTTGGGAGAAGTTTTAGTGGCGGCTTTTCTCCGGACACTTCCATCCGCAAGCAGCCGTGGCCGTCTGTGCGGTGGACAGCAGGGCTGGGGAACGGGAGGCCCCACACCCAACACGGCACCTGGGAAAGGGGCGGACACGCGGGCGCTTCCTCCCTCCCAGGGACACAGGGTCAGACGGCTGCTTGTATCCTGCCTGCAGAGCGAAAGAGAAGAACGTCTTCACAAGCATCTGCAGACTCCTTTCTACCGGTGGAGTGTCTCTGCCTGGGCCCCGTGGATGAGCTGAGACCTGCAGCTGTGAAATCTCGGGCGGAGCCGGGGGGGGGGGCGGGCGCCCGGCAGGCCCAGGCTGTCGGCTGACGCCACGGCGATGCTGCCTCAGGTGTCGAGGCAGCTGGAGAAAACTCCAGCAGGGACCAGGCAGTCCTTCAGCTCTCACATTTCCCCTCGCGTCCCAGTGTGTCCCTCTCTCCTGAACACAGCTCCTGGCTCCCACGTCAGGGTCCGGCTCGACCTCACGTGTGCGCTCTGGGTTGTCTGCGACAGCTGTGCCTGTAGCTCCTGCATCACCACTCACTGCCATCAGCCTCATTTGGGGGCTACCTTTCAGGCCCCCCTTCACTACTCCCAAGGGGCTGGTGGGGAGGGGGCAGGTGCCGGCACACGTGCACCCCCCAACGTGGCTGCTGGATGCCAAGTCTTTTGGGAGAACTGGAAGCCCGGGGGCCAGAAGTGCTTTGAAGTCCTGGTGTTCAGGCCGGGTGTAGCGGCACACCTGCAGTCCCGACTACCGGGGAGGCCGAGGGGGGAGGAGCACTCGAGTCTAGGAGTTCGAGGCTGTGGTGCGCTAGGATGGCACCACTGCACTCCAGCCTGAGACAGAGCAAGTCCTGGTCTCTCAAAAACAGTTTTAAAAAAAAGGTGAAAACACAGTCGCACTGTCCAAAGTGTGGTCCTTGGCCAGAGCGGCCCTGGAAGCTTCTCTACAGAGTCAGAATCTGCATTTTTGCAGGAGGGCCCCTGGCTTCGAAGTCACTCGTAATGATGACCTGAGACAGCACTGCCATGTGCTAGACTCTGTTTTGAGTGTTTGAATTTGTGGCTTTCCTATAAAAAAGCAGCTGGCAGAAGTCAAGCCAATTTCTTCTCCTGGAAGGCTGCTTCAGCTTCTAGAAGTGGCTAGAGCACGAAGGTTGAAGGGCAGAAGAGTACAAGGTTGCCACCTAAGCACTGTTTTCCTGCCTTGCTTTCTGCACAGTAATCCACGGGAGGCTGGGTTAGGACAGACCTCTTGGATATTACAGGATACCGATGGCAAATACCAACATTCTGTGGGTCACTTAACACAAACGTTAACTCTGGGTTTTTTTTTTTTTCTTAAACACGACTTCATCACATTCTAAGCCTTCCTGGGTTGGCAAAGTGCCTCTCTACCAGCCAAGGCAAGTACAGATCTTCACAACGACATCCCTGTCAACCCGAGATTTTGGCTGGGCACGAAATCTGGAGGGAGCACACCTGGGACACTTTGAATGACTGCCGATAAAATGCATTAGGTCCCAAATCCCATAGTGAGTTTGGAAAATGGAAAGATTTGCGTAATTTTTTTGGCAGCAAAACCTGACCTTGACAGACACTGGGCCGTTTAAGATCTTTGCCTGACAAAAGGCGATAATATGGACACTCCTAAATTTGCTGCACAAAGATGTGCATGTTTGATTATAAGGTGCAGTTCTAGAGCCTCTGGGGATGTCATAGGATATACAGTATAAAAACCGCTTTGGCTTTCTAAAATCTGACAAATCCTCACTGCTGGAACATGTACTGAAGGTTCTGAGTGATGGATTGTGGCTTTGAATATCATCCCATGTAGTCTTTCTTTCTTATGGGGTTTACTTTTTGGAGTAGTTTTAGGGTCACAGCAAAATTGAGAGAGGCACAGAAGTTACCCATTTGCCCCCTACCTCCCAGGTTCTCCTACTACTAACATCCCCCACCACAGTGGACCATTTCTTAGACTCCATAAACCTACACTGACAGGTCATTATCTCTCAAAGACCACAGTCGACACTAGGTTCACTCTTGGCGTTACACTTTCTGTGGGTTTAGATAAATGTGTAATGACACGCGTCCAACATGATCGTACTGTAGTTTCGCTGTCCTAAAAGTCTTTGTGCCCCAGAGACTCCCTCCTTCCCTCCTACTCTCTGGGAACCTCATCTTTTTACTATCTTCTCCATAGTTTTACCTTTCCCAGAATGCCGCATACCTGTAGTTGGAATCACAGCATGCAGCTGTTCCAGACTGGCTTCTTTCACGTGGTAATATGCATTTAGGTTTCCTCCATGTCTTTTCATGGCTCGAGAGCTCATTTCTCTTTATGGCTGAACAACACTCCATTGACTGGATGGACCACAGCTCATTTATCCATTCGCCTAGTGAAGGACTTCTTGGTTGCTTCCAAGAGTTGGTGGCTATGAGCAAAGCTGCTATACACACCCGTGTGCAGGTTTCCATGTAGACGTGCTTCCCCCTTGCAGTTTCTAAAGTGTCAGAATGATCAGAAGTGTGCTGGGTGACTCTGACTGACTCACAAACACCGCGTATGTTGACATCAGAGACTCCATCACTTCACGAGAGCAGGTGTCTCAGGGCCCACAGTCTTGTATTCTCATTGCTTCGTTGTGCTGTTGAGTTACCCGAACAGAGTTTAAACCTTGGAGCTTGCTTTAGAGTTTTGTCAGGTGGGTTCAGAGCATCCCTTTGTGTCTACGTTATGCTGGCTCCACTACTGAGGCCATCTCCTCCCGAGTGTCTCCATTCTTGCTGGAGCAAACTCGCCACCTCCGGGCCCTTTGAAATAGGAGGATTCTTCCACTGCTCCTTGTTGGCTTTGCCAGACTCTTCACACAGGTGGCTGACCAGTGACCCTCTACAGACCCCTCTCCTCTCCAGTACTCTGCCCCTCAGTTCCAGACTCCAAGCTCCAAACTGCGCCCATCCAGGGAGTTTGTTGGGCTCCGACCACTTCTGTGCCATGGCCTGGGATCCTCCATGTAGGAAACTGGGCCAACGCAGGGCTACCTCATCCGTTCCTTTCTCTTTGGGACCCTGCACTGCCAATGTCCAACGTCTCAGTAGTGTTGTTGCATACACCGTGTACAGCTTTATCAGTTTAGGATGGCAGGGTAAATCAGGTCTCATTACACCAAGTTGGAGCATCCAAATTTAACCAATCAAAAATGCCACCTCGAAGATTAATAATGCATTTAGTTCAAGATTAGTGAGAGCTAAGAAAAAAAAAAAAAAGAACACTGATTGCTCTGAAATTCAATCTCAAAGTGAAAACCAGTTGAGGATACGGAGAAAATTTCTGTTTCGCAGTGGGCAGGTCTATGCAAACCTGCCCCTTGAGTCCCCAAAAGCTGAGAGGCCAAAGAAAGAGGCTGACAAATCCAGTTTCTTAGAAAGGGATATTTAACAGGGACTTATTAACAGAAACCATGTCTGTGAGTTGGGCAGTGGTGAGGCAAGATGGTGCATCCATCCATTGCCCTCTAGGCCCAGGGCTGAAGTACCACACAGAGGGGTGATTTGGAAGGGACGTGTAGGGCAGTCGAAGTACCATCCCATCAAGGTTGTTTTTGACTGGAGGCAGGCTCTAAGGTGAGTACCTGCTCTTACACAAGGAACAATAAACTAGGAATCTTCGAGGCCTTCCCAGAACCGGGGTCAACCAGAAGTCGATATGGCAGATTCACATCCAAGATAGAGTTGCTTTAGTCTCCACGATTTTGAAGTCAAACGAAGGCAACACTTCTTTCACGCAATAGTTAACAAGTGTCCACTGCTGCCCAAATGAAGCTTAGTGGAAAATCAAGAGAAGCTGGATTTTCAAAGGGCAAGACTTACAGGCAGCACCAGGAAGGTATGCGCATCTCACAGGACAGAGAGCGTTTCCTTCACAGCTGCTGAGGTCGAGGTCTCATGAGGAGGGACGCCCACCAACTGGTGAAAGCCTGCTTTTTCACAAATAGCTGGAACCATTTGGAATGTCTGGTTGTTGACAGGCAGAGATCTATCAGATGTACTCAGATGCCATGAAGAGAGAGAATCTCAATGCCTGTAAACTGGGACCTTTAGTAGATGTCGCTTAACAATCTAACAGCTAAAGTTCTCGAATCGGAGACACGAACACAGCATGAAGGTCTATGCATTGTCGATGATGCAGCCATGTGGGCGACAATGAGTGCACCATCAGAGCTGCTGCTGCTGTTAGAGAACTATCGAGACTCCAGTGCCAGAGAGCTCCGTGGTTGCTTCAAAGGGTAAGCAAAGGAAAACCAGCACTTACTACTGCACTGCAGAGCTCCTGAATGACAACTACTTGTATCCCATCACCAGGGTTATTAAGCCATGGGGCAGCCCTGTCTGTAGGTACATGTGCTAATTGCATGGTTCTCAAATGGGCAACTCCATATAGCAGCTCTAGGGAGCTGCAAGAATTACTAAAAAGACCCCAGGTAGGAGATTGGGGAGTGTATCCAGAGACTCTCCAAGTCCATGTCCTTCTCTTCTTCCTGGACACACAACTAGACTACAAGCTCCAGCCCCTGTATGACTGAGTTCTGGACACTGGAGCGGAAGGGAGGTGTGCTCACCCAAACTGGGGCCACAGCCGCCCTGGGTGTCCCTTAATGCTCCTCTCTTCTGGTTGGCTGCCATGGAAAGGGAACAGGTCGAATGGTGACCACCAAAAAGATTCGTCCATGTCCTAACCCTTGGAACCTGTGAATGTGGCTGTATTTGGAAAAAGGGTCTTTGCAGACATAATTAAGGCTCTCAAGACGGGTTCTTTCTGGATCAACCAGGTGTCCTAAACCCATGCTGGTGTCTCCAGAAGAGTCCGAAAAAGAGAAGACACAAAGGCGGCCAGGTGAAGACAGGGCCGCGGCTGGACCGATGTAAGGAGCTGAAAGGGGGCAAGCAGCAGCCTCTCCCTGAGCTTTCTGAGGGGGAACCACCCGGCTGATACCCTGATTTTGGATTTCTGCCTCCAGAACACTGAGAGAATACATTTCTGTTGTTGTAAGCCACCATGTTTGTGGCCAATTGTTACCGAAGCCCTAGGAAATGAATACAGGAGGGTCCAAGAGTGAACCTGGAGCCAGAGGATGAAGGTGGCCCACTTCCAGTCGGCTGGGGTCCCCAAGGGCCCTAATTCATGGTCTCTCCAATGGCATTATACCACACCAGCCAGAAATGATCTGCTCTTGTGTTGAGAACCTATGCTGAGTCTAATTACAAAGCTGAAAATCATGTTTTACAGTAAAAAAAAATCATTTCACCTTTATACTTTACTCAAGAATAATGATTCTACAAAGCAAAGCTAATAAAATGCACAACCAAAGAAAGGAGAGAAGTCTTGCAGGAGCCATGGACAAATGTTCTGAGACGTTTGACCTTTCGCTCAATGATTCTTGCTTCTGAAGCCTAGAGATGCATATTATGACATCAAGGCTGTCGCTGTTGAGAAACGAGCTCAGAAAGTTGGTGTTGTGATCCATCTAGCCTGGGCTTGACAAAGGTTGAAGAAATCAACCATATGGGTCCCAACCCTGGCATGTTAACTTCTCTGTCCTAGTGCTGATAGCGGGGAGAGAGAATTCCTTAACAGTTGATACAACAGGCTCTGGAACTAGCTGGTGTGGGTTTAAATCTCACTGACCTAATTTGTCTGTCTACTCACCTGTAAAATGGGAAGAATAAGGGAGCTGGAGGACTAATAAATTACATCCTTCTCATGACTTAAAATGAATGGAAAGGGCAAAGCAGCCGAGGGAGACAGCAACAAGCCCTTAGGGCCTCCTGCTGATGACGCCTAGGTGGGAGGAAGCCACCTGGCTGTGAGGCTACCGAGGTAGCTTTGTACACCGGACCAGTTCAGCAGGGCTGAAGCTGCATCCCACATTCCCTTCCCCGGCTGGCTGGAGGTTTGTGTTGGCCACAAGAGACATCTGCAGGGGCTTGGAGGTGGGTGACGTGGCAGCATGCTCACATGCTGCTCGGCCTGGGCTCTGCGGCAGCTCACGTGTTAATGCATGTTAGCGCATGTGAATGCAGGGCTGCAGACTCTACTGCTGCAGGGGCGGGAAGGGGCCGGAGACTCCTCCAGCTCCCCGGATCTCCTCTTTCAGCCTACCCAAGTGCCAGGCTGGGGATGAGTGCCGCTTCCGTAGGGTGCCGGCTTCCTCCGCAGGCCACCCTGTCACTTCAGGAGACCCGGAGGTGGCAGGAGCCGGACGAGGGCCCCACCAACCACCATGGGTTCCAGCTCACCTTCGCGCCCCGCTATCCCTCTCGGCCTCTCCTGCTGCGACAGGCCCTGCCCACTCCACACCACACCCTGTGCCATACCACGTCACGACACACCACCCCACACCACAGCTGTGCCCGGTGAGCCGGCTCCCATCCCGGGGAGGGTGAAGCCCCAGGAGGAAATCACTTCTGCCACCTCTCCCACGGTTCTGTCGCTGACCAGACTTTCCTGCATGGGGATCCACGATGAGCCACCTCCCCCCCAGGGCAGGGCTGCCAAAGCCAGAGCACATGCTCCTGACTCACGAAGCAGAAAAGGTGGAGAGGGCCACTGACTGAGGTTGCCACCTGGAAACAGAAAGCAGAGGTCCTTCCTCGGGGAGGGCTGGGGCATGCGCGGGCACCCCTGGGGCTCGACGCACCGGGCTCTCGGGGCTCTCACGGGAGTCTTCTCTGACTTCTCCAGCCCTCCTCAGCACCATCAGTGCAAAAAGCCATGCCTGCCGCCCCAGTGCTTTTTCAATTCCCTTCCGTGGACTTCCGCCCCCACCCCCGTGGCTAACCTCTGGACAAAGAGGAGACTGAGCGGCACAGGAACGCAGAGCCAGAGGAACTGCCACCGCTGCTTCCACCTGATCATCAGGTGGACGCCAAGGGGTCAGGTCAGCCTGGCGCTCTGTGACGTAGGTGTGAGCCTGTGAGTTACTAAGCCCACCACAACCTTCCAGGCCTCTTCCCAGAGCTGCGAACGCTTCTCCTTGGGCAGTCTTCCTTCCTAAACCCACACCTGCTTGCCAGGAGGGCGGGGCTTATGCAGGAGTGCCTTGTCCTTCCTTCCTGGAACAGAAGTCCCACAGGCCTAAGGGAGGAAGGTCTGTGCTGGCCAGGAGCTCCTGACAGGCGCCAAGGGGAGCGCACCTCACAGGAGCATGGGCTGCCACAGGGCACACTGGTGAGGCATGCTCCCCACGAGGAACCCCCAAATGAGAGGCAGGCACCCTCGGGGCAGACACGTCTTTTATTTGGGAAGCACATCTTTCCTCCTGGTCCCGGCAGAGGCCCGGTGGCGAGCAGGGTTGGAAGTGCCACTCTCGTACACTGAGTGTGGGGGTGACAGGAGGCCCGCGAGGGGACAGCTCTCTTCGGCTCCGGGAAGGCGCTTCCCTACAATGCGGTGGCTTCACTGCAGCCGGGGCTTTCGACTGCAGGCTCAGGAGACAGTGGAGACAGTGTCTTACATTCAACATCTCTACTTACTTCAATCATGGTTTAGAAATCAGTCTTCCACACTAAGATTTACAATAAAAATAAAATAATTTGCTCTGTAAACTATAGTAGAAAGTTTCAAATGTCTTAAGAACTATCTTCCATACAATGGAAAAAGGCTTTTGTGTTCTTTTGGGACAAAGGAAGACCCAAATCCGCTGAGAGAAGACGCGTGGCCTGTTGCTGGGCGACGCTGGAAGCACTTCTTGCTATAAAGGCTGCGGAGGGCAGAGCCACTTTCTCCCCTCAGGCCCGGTGGCCACCTCTCCTCCCCCTTAGGACCTCCCACGATGCTTAAGGCTGCTCTGTGGCCAGGTCCTTGGCAGCAGCAACAAGCTCTGCAAGTGCTGGGAAGCTTTTTATGTCGCCAGTCTGCAGACCCATCTTTTGTATCTGCAAAGGCCAGAGAACAAATTATGTTGCTGTGATTTAAGCCAAATGAGAAAAAAGACCCAGAAAAACAGAACAAAAATCTCTACCCCCACCCTCTATCAAACTAGAAAAAGTCAGTTCCCTAAAGACTTGTAGGGTATTTTTTCCTGTAGAGCAAAGGATTTTCTTATTGCAAACATTAGGATTTTTGAGGTCAAACACTTAGAATTCTAAGAAGCCACTATGTTAATTTATCTCAGCCCATCAAACCAGACAGGATAAGAGCCTCCTTTGTGGACTTAAAAAAAAATTCTTAAAATGAAAACAAATTTTTTTTTTTAAAGTGGAAAATTTTCAAAAACGCATTGGCCTGAGCTCCTACTTTCTTAACATACCACCACCAACCTTTTCTTAAGATCCAATGAATGGAAAACATTTTGGCACAGCAACTGCTGTGGATTATTCTGGTAACCAAGACATGGCACACTATGTTCTCACTTTTGTTTAAAAGCAGTAAGTAACAACACACACACACAGAGACGCACACAAAGATCTGGAAAGGTGCTTGCATATTCTGAGTAGTTATCAGCATTTTGTGGTTCGTTCTGGGCCCTGGGATTGTGGGCACACCTTTTCTATTCCTTCCCTTCCCCACCCCTCTTTCCCTTTCTCTTGCTTATTGCTTCTTCATGTTTCTACAACAAACTTTCTTGCTTGAAAAAAAGACTTTAAGCTTCTCTCGAGAAATAAAGAAACAGTGTAACTGACTTTTGCCAGGAGAGATTTCTAAATTTTCCTCAAAGCAAAAAAAATTTAGATGTTCAGTGATGCTGTGATGTGTTAAAAAAAAAATTCCAGCCGGGCTCGGTGGCTCAGCCTGTAATCCCGCGCCTTTGGGAGGCTGAGGTGAGTGGATTGCCTGAGCCCGCGGGTTCGAGACCCGCCTGGGCAGCGAGACCTCATCTCTACAATAAATCAAAAAATCGGCTGGGCGTGGTAGTGCATGCCTGTAATTCCGGCTACTCGGAAGGCTGAGGCGGAAGGATCGCCGGAGCCCAGTGGGTCGAGGCTGCGGTGGCCGGGAGCGGCCACTGCACTCCAGTCTGGGCGACAGAGTGAGACTCCAACTCAAAAAAAAAAAAAAAAATTCCTGAATGAGCTAGAAAACCAAGTGTCTTCTGACAAAAATTTAACAGTTTCTCTGCCATGGTCTTCCTTGAGGATCTACGAATATATGGGAAACCCTACAGTTCAGAGGTCAGTTTCTGAACATCTAGAAGTTTCATGATACCATGAGGACATCATCTCAGTGAGTGATAAGGCATTAATTACGTTATCCACAGCACCTCCCAAGTTATAATATATCCATTAATGTTCAGTCATATGACAGGATTCTAAAATCTGTGTTTTATGAAAACCTACAAAACCAGGCAGGGAAGCACAGAGGTTCTCATGTACCACAGGAAGGTAATGCTTTCACAGCTCTTCTATGCCAGGCTGGCAAGTATTTCAAAGACTTGGGTTTGGCACCAAGTACGTACCAGGTGCTCTCCAGACAGCGGACCAAAAGGAACTCCTCTGTCTGTTGGGAGCCCACAAGGCAGCAGGCTCCATGGGCACAAGCCACTGGGGAACAAGCAGATGTCAACAGCACCCACGGGCACTCCGCAGGGAATTCTTAACACTCTCTCTGTTTTCTCTCTCACAATTTGGACGTGCAAATTCTTCACCTTCAGAGTCATTTGGGGCCCCAACTCTTACTCCTAAAACCTGGGAAACTGACTCCCAGCCACTGCAACAGCATCTCTGTGCTCACACAAACCGCCAGATCACTGCTGGGGGAATTTGCTGGCAGCTGATGGGTTACCTGCTCTCCTAAGTACTCAACGTCTAAGGCCAACTGCAGCCTGATTTTGTCATCGTCACTCATGCCGCTACTGGGACCCACAGGGTTGGCAGAAGTGGTTTTCCTGGCTTGTTTCAGCCTTTTCAGGCTCTCCTCCATTTTCTTCACAGAGTTCAGCACGTCTGACACAGTTTCATAGTACCTGGAGCACAAGACACATTTATTGGTGAAACAGAGATATTTGTAACACCAAATAGAGTGACTGACATTGTGGACCCCAAAAGAAATTTATAAAATAAAAATTCATGCAAACAAAAATTCAGTCATGGTAAATAATAAATGTTTCTTAAGATCATAAGATAAACAGGATCTTAAGTCTCCAGTATGGCATTCCCTCAGAGCCTAAAAAACATATGCATGAATTCTGTTTAAAAGTTTAATCCTGAACACTAAAAAAATCACAGGCCAACCCATTTTTCATATATTGAGGGTGAAAATCTTCATCATCCCCAAAGCGAGTCACACATTCATTTGCAATCAGTTTGAGGAACAGTTCATATTTTAAAGTATAAAGGTAGCTGGACACTGTGGCTCACACCTGTAATACCAGCATTTTGGGAGGCTGAGGTGGGAGGATTGCTTGAGCCCAGGAGTTCAAGACCAGCCTGAGCAACACAGCAAGACCTCGTTTCTACAAAAGTCCCCAAAACTAGCTAGGTGTAGTGGTGTACCCCGCAGTCCCGGCTATTTGGAAGGACTGCCTAGGCCTGGGAGGATGAGGCTGTGGTAAGTCATGATCATGCCAAGGTACTCCAGCCTGGGTGACAGGATGAGACTCCGACTCAAAAATAAATACATACAAATAAAGTATAAAAGTATTTCAGAATTTTAAACAAAACTCATTGCCTTCAAAATATTCTCAATATAATTTTCTAATTATTAATGAGCTATATTTCAAACTTTGTAAACAAGGTGGTTATTTGATATTTGGAATACTTTTGCCCACAGAAGCAGTATTATTCATCACTGCTGTGTTCTAAATTAACTCACAATGGCTACTTAGCTATTAAGTAAATGAAATATTACTGCAAAATTAATAATTGTTAATAATTAAACACAATCACTAATAAAACAATATACTTTCTGATGTAACGCAATTGCTAGTATTTGAGGAAAAGCAGATTTAATCAGAAACAAAGAGGCACTCAAGGGTTTTAGAAATAAATTATTTGAGAGCTGTAATTACCCTTTAAAATATACATTCTCTCTTCCTTGATTACAAGGGTTTCACCAGTGTCCTTTGATTATCTGGCATGATTAGAGCCATCTGGACTGGCAGAGGCTGAGCAGAGAAAGAACTTCCAAGCAGAGCATGCTTGCACTTGGGAGATGGCGCCTGTGTGCGGAGGCTTTACGGACAGCGAAGGCGGACAGGGCAGGAGACACGCGGCACTGTGGACACGCCATCATGTCTGCCGCCCCAGGGAGGAAGCCAGCCCACAGGGCCATCGGGGCACCAAGTGACCATCCTCTGACCTCTCCAGTGACACCGTGTGAGATGTTCTCAATGCCTTGTCTACGTGCAGCCCCATGACAGCCGCACGGATTTCTGTCTGAGCCTCCTCCAGGCAAGGCCCATGTGGTTTGCTTTCAATTCACTTACTTATGAGTGCTCTCAGAAAGAGCTGCTTCCAGCCACTGCTGAATTATTGCTTGTTTGAGCTTATCCTTGTGTCCACTCTGAAGCTGGTAAAATGGCTTCAGAGCACTGTCCACATACGAGGAAGCCGTTGTTGGGACCTCCTGGAACAATGTTGGTACGGGTGAAAGGTGCACAGGAAAAAACCAGAAAAGAGACCGCAAGTTCAAAAAGATACTACTAACATCTGCGTTCTGAGACACATACACCTTCCATCCCTCCCCAAAAAGTAACATGGTGCCCACAGAAAGCTGCCTGGAGAACTCAAGGGAGCCAAGCGGAACCAGAGATGGCGTCTGCAGCCAAGCCGGAGCTGAGTGCTGGTCCAGCCCCTCACACAGCTCGGGCACCCAGGGCACTGCTCCCTGCAAGGTCACGCCAACACGAAATCACCTGGCGACCTCAGTAAACAAAGTTCTAATTCTGCTAGGGGGTGCGGAGGAGTGGGTATGGGTTCTGAGACCGCGCCCTTTTAATGAGCTCCCACCCACGCTGGCCCACAGACCACATCAGAGAAGCAAGGATCCAGGGTCAGCAATTGAGCTTTCCTTAGCTCTGGTTTCTTTGTCTGTACATAAGAATACTAGCACCCTCTTCACAGGAGGAGTATGAGAGTGTATGTAAAGTGTCCAGCATAGTATCTTACCCACAACACAAACTCTCGATAAATGTCACACTATAACAGCCTACTGAATAGAAAGGCAAAGTCAGTAAATTACTAAAGAAAAATAACGTATTTGGATTTTCTCTCTCTCTCTTTCTCCCTCTCACCCTCACTTACAAGTAGGAGCTTCAAGTCAGGCCCTAAAGAGCAAATACTGGTATGGTCTTTGCAGACAACCCACACACAGCCTCTGTGTACTTTAAAATCATCTTTGGGTTACTCATAATACTAATACAAAATAAATGCTATGTAAATAGTTATTATACTATATTTTTAAAATCTGTATTTTTTTATTGTTGTACCGCTATTTTTTTCCCTGAATATTTCCTATTTGTGGTTGGTTGAACCTAGGAATGTGGAACCCAGGATACAGGGGGCCAACTGTACTGCCAATGACAATATGAAACAAGATATGAAGTTTGGAACAGAAAACATGAAGGCAAAAGAGTACAGGGCTTAAAAATATATTGAAATGCTTTCTTTCGAAAAAAGTATCTTTTCTTACGACCAAAAGACTCCAGAACCGTCCACCCTATAAAGCCCAGAGAACCCGACTGCCCCCTGCAGACCCTCCCTCTCTTCACAAGTATGGTTCTCAGAAGGGGATGGATTCGGTCTGTCTCAGGCTTCCCTGTGAACCTATCATTCCCTCCCTCTTTCCTTGGATTTCCCCACCTCAAAGTTCTTCTCAATGAATGGCGCTGACCTTATTGGTTCTCCGGTAAAGCCTGGGAACCTCCAGGGCATTCTTCAGGTAACTGAAGCAAGACTCACTCAAATCTTGGATGATCTTGCTACTCAAGGGAGGCACACAGGCTGACAAGGAACTCTGGGAGTCCTCCATGGCTGCTGTTGTGATATAAAGGTTGGATTTAATCATTCTACGCAGGTCCATATGTAAACTTCATGTAGTATAACAAATTAAATCAAATTAACAGAATTAAGCAATAGATCGTATTTGGAAAAGTTATAATCACAGAACAGAATACAGAAACAACCAAGGATTCACAACTAGAGGAAAAAAATGTTAATGTAAATATATCCTATAGTCTCTGAAATTTTATTTTAGATTATTTCTTATTCAAAGATCTGCTGAATCTAAAGATTCATTTTTACCTGAGATAGAAGAAAAATTCTTAAAGCCAATCATTTCAAGTTTTGGCTTGATTGTTTCCAAGAGTTCTGGAAGCTGAAATAAATATGCACTTTATATAGTCAGTTATTTTTTATAAACCAAAGAGACAATTCTATTTGCATCTACAAACTCTAGAATAATGCTATGTGAATAATGAATGGTGAAACTAAAATCAAGACTTTCAGTCATTTTCATCACAGGAAAGCAACAGTCTTAATGCTTTGACTATAAAAGATTTCAACAACATGGAAAACCACATGGTTTAATGGCTACTAACAGGCACAAAGAATAAGCAAAAACATTCCTATCCTGTGGCTCTCCGTAAGACAAAAAGTAGCCCCCAGTTAAAACCAAATTATTGCTCAAAACATAAAACTGTTTGTATTCAAAACAGTAGTTATTCAAGCACCACAAAATATTTAAACTAGAAGAAAGCAGGATTGTGTATCAGAAGAATTAACCACTAAATTCACCCCACAAAGTTCTCCTAATGTTAAAAGCAAAAATATATGGGACTTATGCAGAGAAAACTGAGGAAGATGCTTTAATACTTTAGTACTTTCAAGCACAGCTGAAGATAAACTATTAACAGAAAATGTTTGGGTAAATTTAAAATAACTGAAATCTAGCCCCTTAAGATCATGCCTGAGCAGAGTAAGTTGACCTTATTTGTTAAAGAAAGAGTAGAGCATGGCTTTGCTCCGAGAATGTCCCATCACCACGGGAGAGAAAGCAGGCTTGAGGGGACCACCGCGCTCAAGCGTGCTCGCGAGCAAGAGGCAGAAGAGCACCGTATCAGAAACCGTACGTGGAGGTGATCTGTCAGGGACAGCTGCAGAAGAACCTAGACCAGCAGATGAACAAGACACTCTCTCCTGGGGTAGCCCTAGGGCCCGCAATGCTAAGGCCAAAGGGTGTCTGCCTTTTGCAGGCCACCTCCCGTGGAAACATGAAACTAAGTGCCTAGAGCTCCTCTGGGTCACAGGCTTACCTGCTCCTGAAGCCTGTCCAGGTCTGCAACCGCATACACCAGCTGAGTGCTGGAAATGGAAGCCACAGGCTTCGCTTCTGAAGGACCACTTCCCTGGTCGTCAGGGTTTCCTTGGGTAACAGAAGGTTCTTTGCTCCCAGTTACCAAAGGTTTTTTGATCTCCTTGGCACTTTCATTAGAAATGGGCCTGAGTGAAAGCTGAGAAAAGATTTCCCTAATAAATACTTTCACATTAGCAAGATACACGAGCGTTTACATATACTGTGTGCATCAACAACTCAACATAAAATGCCAGCTGTCTACAAAGTATTCAGTAAAACTTCACTCATAAAAGTACACCAGGAAGGTGTGAAGACAGAAATAAGGACAGACTATAAGCAGTCTCAGGTACATTTAGCCTTCTTGAATTCATGTCTAATTTCTGGTGATAAAAACTGGCAAGCAAAAAATAAATAATAATTAAGTCCCTAAACCACAATAAAATTAATTTCTGGACTATCACACGTTTAAAAAATCATTTAACTATGTTAGGTAAATAACACACCAAATTTGCTTAATAAATTTATAATTATAATTAATTAGGGTTAAAAAATGAAAATCTAAACCTCATTTAGATTTCAAATAATAATAATACAAACAACAGTGTTATCTGCATACTATATTGTTTATAAGGGCAAAACCAGAGAAGCCCACAAGCATCAAGAAAAGAACGGGACAATGAAGGCAAAGTGATTCACTAGAGATGACGTGAGAGGAATTGCTGGGTAGCAAGACAGCCTGACTTGGCAGGCACAGGCCTATCTGAAGAAGTGGACTTAGCCCACTCTGTCCTGGGAATCACACAGCGGACTTCAGAAATGGCTGATGGACCAGGGTAATCTGCCAAGACCCTTCTGAGCAAAGAGAAGGTAGAAGAGAAAGAGAAACTAACTTCCACTGAAATCCTAGTATCTGCCAGGTATGTTGGTCCACCCATAAATCCTTACCACAGTCATGTACAGAAGACGTTTTCTCATTTTCTAGATAAAGAATCTGAGACTCACTATGATACTGAGTGATCTTTCACAGAAACAAAGAACTAAGTATCACATGTTCTTACTCATCAGCGGACCTTGAACAACAATCGTAATATTGTAAGAAAGGGATTGGCAGTAGCGGGAAACTACAGGGGTGCGGGAGGCAGTATTGACAGTCGTGGGAATCTGCTTGGGGAAGGCAGGAGGGGGCACACCTCATCAACAAGGGCACCTGCACAATGAACATTGGTATAGCGAACCCTGAATTGTACCCCACATCTTTAAAATAAAAATAATTTAAAAATTTTAAAAAATAAAATTGTAAGGATAAATAACATTTTTTAAAAAAGAATGAAAGAAGCAAACAAAAAAAGAATCTGAGACTCAGAGAGCTTAACTTCTCCAGTTCTCAGAATTGAAGAGGAAGAGCCGAGGCTCGATTCTGTCTGACCCCAAAGCCACACTGCAAGAGAATGACTGGGCGCCTCTCCTGTTCCAGATCACCAAGGTTTCACTCCTTCCAGCCTGTGCTGCCTTCATGTTGTATGCTGTCTTCTTTTTAAGAGCGCATTCCTCTTTCACATTCCTCACACTGTGATGGCTAGTTTACTTGAGTGTCTGTCACGTAGACTGTCCCCAGAGGCAAGGCAGTGCTAGAGACAGCAGCCCCAGCAGGGCTGGTGTTCAGTGCTCAACTGCACCAATGCTCCTATGGATCAAGAATTTCTGGCTTTATGGACAAGATTAATCAAGAGTCAGGGGCATGTGGATATTCAATATATCTGATCATCTGAAGAAGCAAACAGTAGAATACTCTAAAAAGAAAAGATTAATTTTACTACCTTTTAATTTCAATGATCATAAAGCTTTTCACTATTTTGTAAAAAAGTGTGGTTGAGTTGCTGATAGGTGATCTGAGAGATGTCTCCAAGTGCAAAGGGTTAAAAACTCTCATTTGAGTACTTGGTTAATGTATCTTAAATTCTATCAGTATTGATTATTGCTGGGCTACACTGCCAGCCCCTACCTCATGGACAAACACGGAGTATCGAGCCAAAACTTGCAGAGTGAGTCTCCACAGACGGTGCGCCAGCAACGGCAGAAACATCTCATCTGACCAACACCTCTGAAGGCTGCTCCATGTTCTATGAGAAGCCAGAAGGCAATATGGACTTTCAGCTGGAGAAAAAAAACAGGTTTTTAAGGAACTTCAATTATGGGCTACAATCTAAGGTTAGATGTTCAATTTCCAAAGCTGCTAGTGGAGGCACAACATGGCCATATCCATGTTCCCTACAATATCCACCATGCCAAGCCTTTTCTGACTTTACACGACACCACCTTCCAGGCACGAGGACAAATGTCAAGCATACACAGCATTCAGAAACAGCTTTTTCGTAGGAGTTTTATACCAAATCAACAAACACGAGCTGCAGTGGTAGTCACCCGCGAGGGCTTATTTATAGTTTAGGTTTCAAATTTTTCCTATTTCATTTGTCTACTTTTGTCTTCTTCTACCTCAATATACTACTTATACACAGGGAGTCAATTATATAAAACTATTTTTGGCAAAGACAGATGAAAACTAACTCAAGTTAAAGTTGGTTTAGACTGACAGTGGACTTAGCTGCATAAGAAAGCAGAAATTTCAGGCAAGGAACCTAGAAACTACGTGGCTATGGAAACAGCCACCCAGTACTTCAGTGGTCACTAGAAATGAACACATCATGACACGAAATCAGTGAGCTTACCAGGGTATGCAAACATGAGGTCCCAGGGGCCTCGGGCCAGGGTGCATGCTCCAGCTGTGAGTTACTCTCAGTGGAGGCATGAGCAGCCTGGCCCTTTAGCACGCAGACCACTCCTACGCCTGGGAGGAAGGCATTGATCAAAGCCGGTTTGCAATTAAAAAAACAGTTGATCACTTAAGCACACCAAGGGCTACATCCCCTTGATACTTCCTTTTCAGGAAGGAAAGTAGGGTCTATTTCCTATATTCTTAAAGCATCCTAAAGCATCATCTCTAGAAAGCAGTAAGCTCTACAAGTCACAAATATTTGTTTTTGTTTTTAACCTTATAAAAAAAGAAGTGGCTTTGGATCCAACTTACTGCATGACAGAAAGAGGTGAAAGTAGCCTTGGGGTATTAAGATCTAGATGATATGGTGGGCTCAGTTAACTCATTTAGAGAACTCGTGTCATTTATCACTTTAAGGAAGTTACCTGGGGCATCTTCCAGGACATCTATAAGGGCTGCTTCTAGGGATCCCGCTATTTCTCTAAATCTGAGATAAAAAAACAAGAACAAATTAGTGTTTACGATCTGCCAGGTGCTTTTCTCCATACATTCTTCCTTCTTCCTAAGTAACAGGAACTTCCTCCACACTCGCTGATAAGTCCAGCTTTGGAACGCCTATTCCCCCAGACTTTTTTTTTTAACTGAATAAGAAATCATGACTAAGCCACTGTTACATAAGGGTTCTCTGTTATTTGCAGCTGGTCTGAATCATAACTAATCCCATGTTTCTCAAATTAAACAAAATGCCAGCTAAGTGTCCATCAAGAAGTTGTTCCTCATGAGTGCCACCTGGATACAAACATCAACTCACTTTAAGGCTGTAAGCTCTGGTTTCTCCCGTCTGTATAACACTATCACTGAAAGCGGTTGGTGAGCCAGAATGTGGCACTCCATGCTTGACTAGTGTCCACGGACCCTCCCTCTGCTTTCATGGGGCCACCCTTTGGTCACTGCCACTCAGCATCTGCACCACCACTTTCTAGATGTGTTCTTTCCCCCCTAATGACTAACGGCTGGCCCACTTGGCACCCCAGATCATCCCTCACAGACTTTTTTTTTTTTTTGAGTTGCAGTCTCACTGTTGTCCAGACTGGAGTGCAGTGGCCGCTCCCGGCCACCACAGCCTCGACCTGCTGGGCTCCGGCGATCCTTCCGCCTCAGCCTTCCAAGGAGCTGGAACTACAGGCGCACGCTACCTCGCTCAGCTGATTTTTTGATTTATTGTAGAGATGCGGTCTCGCCAAGTTGCCCAGGTGGGTCATGAACCCACGGGCTCAGGCAATCCACTCACTTCAGCCTCCCAAAGGCACAGGATTACAGGCTGAGCCACCGAGCCCGGCCAGACTTCTTTTCTAATAACAGATACAGACATAGGTTTTTTGACTTTGTGAAATGTAACTTGTATATATTTTAACTAGCTGCTTGCTTGGCATCCAGTTTCTCACTACTAATGCTTCCATTCTCATGACTCTCTGTACTGGCACTCTTATCACCTGCTAGTTCCCTTGCTAACAATAACTTCTGATGTATGCTTTTGATCACCTTATCCAGCTTGGTGATCTTAGTTTTGGGATAGTACACACACTCTTTTCAAAGCAGTTCAGAGACTGTGCTGAGGCAACTGTCTGGAGAGTAAAAGAAACAGCACTCCAGACACCTAGCAGCAGCCCTGCACAGCATGGAGTACAAAGATGCAAAGGCTGATGCTACCCTGGGCCATCATAGCTGGATGATTTCTGGTAGCTGTTCTGCTCCACAGAAGCAAAGGGACTCTGCAGTTGCCTAGTGAGACTTACAAAAGGCCAGTCTTCCCAAGTTGCAGTAGAGGCCCAGAACAAGTGACAGAAGAGTAGGACATGAGAACACTGGAGATGAGACCAGGAACAGAAGCAGGAGGAAGCAGTGACACTGAGCACAGTGACAGGAGCAGAGAAGGACTGCCACGCGGCTGGGAGAGAAGTCAGCACCTGGGGCCCAACTTCAGAACCCCAGCTCCACCATTTTCCA
This sequence comes from Cephalopachus bancanus, assembly GCA_027257055.1. NCBI lineage: Eukaryota > Metazoa > Chordata > Mammalia > Primates > Tarsiidae > Cephalopachus > Cephalopachus bancanus. The sequence goes on from JAPVLO010000484.1 coordinate 817,798, forward strand.
AATCTACACAAAACAGACCAAGGTGGGAAGACTGCTTAAGCCCAGGAATTCAAGACCAGCCTGGGCAACATAGCAAGACCTCAGCTCCACAGCAAGTAAGAGAATTAGCCTGGGATGATGGTGCACGCCTGTAGTCCCAGTTACTCAGGAAGCGGAGGCAGAAGGATCGCCTGAGCCCGTAAGGTCAAGGCTGTGATGGGGTGTGATTGTGCCACTGCACTCCGGTGTGGGCGACAGAGTGAGACCTCAACTCCAAAAAAAAAAAAAGATCTACATCTATATCTACCTACAGTCAGCCCCAGCACAGAAAAGGCCTGGGAGCTAGCACAGCCTGTGTCTATCAGGGAAGAACCGGAAGCAACCTAAATGGCTAGAAGTAAGGAAACTTGTGGTACACTTAATGGACCAATATGCGGTAATAAAGCAGAAAGCCCGGTACTGTAAGTGAGGAGGAAAAACAGGCATAATTCAGTCCCAGGCCAAGAAGCGAGACACAAAGAAGCACGTCTATTTGTGGCAATGCCAGAAAGCAAGCCCACGGAAAGGTTGGCGGAAGAAAGGCGGCAGAGCCTTGCTGTGTGGCACTTCACCCAGACGCCCCGCCCCGCAGCGAGCCGGCACGGGACGCCTGAAGTCACAGTGCCGATGTCCCTTGACAGAGCACAGGACCAGCCCCTCACAGGGCTTCGCTTCCGGGAGTGAAGCCACAGGCCCTGCTTCCTCCTGGGAAACAGCAGTGCGCGAAGGAAGGAGCCGGATGGGACTCGAGAAGCCCGGCTGTGTTTTCCGCACACACGCAGAACGTCCTTCTGCTCAGCAGGACACGTGCGAAAGGCCACCCCAGACACACACGCTTCTGAATTCTTCTACTTGGGCTTGGGAGAGGTCTCCAGACATATTCTTCCACGAACATCACGGGTCCAAGTGAGATAAAAGTACGAGTACTTACATAAAAACCATGGCAATACAACAGTGATGGGCGTTGTTTTTTCTCTGCTCTGAAGTGCGAGAACACTGCGAGGCATGTCTGCCTGTCTTGGGATCTGCACATTTGAGGAGGGCAGTGGGAAAGGAAAGCAAAGAGCGGCCTGCCCCCTAACACCACGCAGATGCCACATCACGAGGAAGAACTCTATCATGTCCGGCATTTGCTGGCTACAATACCACAGTACGTGTGTGTGAATGTTCCTGAAGCGAACACAGAAAGATTTCAATGAAAAAAAAAACCACAACAAACTAAAACTTACCCTTTGGCGTTTAAAGGACTAACACTGACTGTAGTTCCCAGGGAACGATTTATTCACTATATGAGGGGAGACCCAAAAACCCTGGAATTTATTTATAAAATATTGTGTGTGTATTCTTACATGTTTAAAGTCACCTTCAAAGTACTTCAAAGTACTCTCCGTTTGATGCAATAGACCTACTGAGATGCTTTTTCCACTGCTCAAAACAGTTTTTGAACATGTCAATTTTGATGCCTTTTCTCACCCAGGGAAACAAAAAAAAGTGAAAGTTGCTTAGGGCAAGATTGGGTGCAGGGAGACACAAGGGGTGTGTGTGTGTGTGTGTGTGTGTGTGTGTGTGTGTGTGTGTTGCTGTTTTTGGTCAAAAACTCTCGAACACTCAGCATGGCGTGGACAGGTGTACTTGTAAATCACCCATCAAGAAATGGGCAAACGTGTTGAAAGACTCTCCAAAAAAAATCCACTGAAGTTGAATGCAGCCTCTCACAACAACTGGTTGGTACACTGATGCTGATGGGTTCCTAGAATACTGACCTACCATGGGAAACCTACACTACAAGGGGCCTGCCCTCTAAAAAGATACTTCTGGGTTTTTAGGGGTTTCCCCTCATAATCTGAGGCTGTCTTGGTCATATTTGCATCTATTTTTTTCCTATGAGAAACAAAGTCCTCCACCTACTTTCCAATACGCCTGTAAGAGCAATGAAATGTAAACACATGGGGTCTCATGAACAGTGAAGGAATATAGATGTGTTCACAAGAATGGTGGTCACAGCTGAAGTAGGGGTTCTTTTTTCTGACAATGATTGGGCACATAATCAGACCAAAGAGCAGAAATCTGTTGCTGCGAGTACAATATTAATAGTTCTTAGAAAAACGTGGAAACATCACCACTCCACTGTCTTTAGGTTTACTTCAGATGACCCTGAAGTGAATCTGATGACAATGCAACTCTGAACCTAACTTTGTTTGCAGAACTTTTTGTCATTTCTCAGAGTAAACAACCCAACACCTGATGAAAATCAACAGAAAAGTTCTACAAAGTCTTATATTTATTTTTTTAGATGGAAAACCAAATGTACTAAAAACAAGTTCCACACTTCGTAACTCAAAACATAATTTTTAATAAGACTTGAAGATGAATCAAACAATTTACAAAATGTGTTAAAATGAATAATAAATTTTTTTTGAATTGGAGTCTCACTCCATTGCCCAGGCTGGGGGGCAGTGGCACACTCACAGTCACCCCAGTGTTGGCCCACTGGGCTCAAATGATCCTTTTGCCTCAGACTTCTAAGCAGCTGGAACTACAGGTGTGTGCAACCACACCTGGTTAATTTTTTTTTTTTAATTTATTGTAAAGATGAGGTCTTACCAAGTTCCCCAAGCTATTCTCAAACCCATGGGCTCAGGCAATCCCCTCACCTTGGCCTCCCAAAGTGCTGGGATTACAAACTTGAGCCACCATGCAGGCCAAAAATAAATTTTAAACACACCAATTTAAAAGAAAAGCTAACTAACCCCTCTGAATGCTTAAGGCTAAAATCTAGTGAAGGTAAAAAAAAAAAAAGTATGTCAGGGGACTGGCTGAGCTGCACCATAGTTGAAGGCCCAGTTACCGTCTGGAGGGAAACTGGAACGAGAGCAGAGGCAGGAGACGGCATCTGCTGTCCAGGGGATGCGGCAGCAGGAGCGAGGTGACTAGGCGTGGGTCACAGGGCCCGAGGAAAAGGGCCAGGAGACGGGAGTCTGGAGGCAGGGCCGTATGTCTGTGACGTGACAGCCTGAGGTAACCAAGCAATCTGATGCCGAAGTCGGAACACACACACAAACACACACCCGGGGGGGGGGGATTCACTACTACTTCTCTACCGCAGTCTTATTCACTACTTTAAATCTTGCTCATGAATCAAAAAGGCTTCCTTCCCTGGCTCGATCTTCACTGTCGTTAACAACCATCTCCAAAGCAGCCCATGAACACCTTAGATGAGCAAATCTTGCTGGTAATTTCCTACTGAAAGACAAACCACACTTTTGATTTTGTCTCCCAAAGGAGAATATAATGATCACAGAGAAAGAGACAGCTATTAATTGGAAGCAAAGTCCTTAACTGATATTCAAATGGTTGTAAAGGGGTGGAGGTGAGAAAGGATATATTACTAACCTTATTTGAAAATAAACAGGTAAATTCCATTTATTATTGAAGCTATGATAGGCAGGATGTGCTCTTAATCTTTTTACACTGGCCTGTGATCCACATTGCCGTTCAAATCTTCTTACAAAATCCATACTTATGGTATATTTCTAAAATAAAAACAAAGGGGTGGAATTTTCATTACCAGCAAACTAACTAGCATTGGGAACAAATACTGAAAACTGTAATCAAGATAAAGAAGGTCAACACAGAATTGCAGTTTCTAGAGTTAACAGAGACCTTAATCTTCCCTCGATTGTACCCATTTAAAGAAGAGGTACTGTGACACGCTCAAGGTCTTACATGGTAAAGCCCATCCAAAACCAGGGCATTTAAGTCCTGTCTCTTTAAATAACAGCACTCACATTCATCACTCCTCTCCAGAAGAAGGAGAGGGAAGAGAAGGAAAAAAATTTAACAATGGAAAGAGTGAGCGAGAGGAAGAATCAAGCCATGTGAGTAATCACATTGTTTTTATAGAAGAGACAGCATGCAAATTGATGGGGGATCTACCAACACCATCAGAAGCATGCACTTCCTTAGCATGTACCCAACATATCCCAAGTATAAGCAAAAAGAAGTTCACACTAGACACATCATAGCGGAATTAGCACCCCAAAATCACAGAGAAGATCTTAAGAGCAGACAAAGAGGCATTAGCTACCAAGGAACAACAGTTAGATTAGTGGCTAATTTCAAGAAGGAAGTCACGATGCGCCAAGTGCTAAGAACTCTGTATCCAGGAAAGGAAAGCTGCCTTTCAAGGATAAAAGCAATACAGTCGTTTTCAAACAAGCACAAGCCAAGAGTTTATTATTTTTTAAAAATGAAGCTTATTATCAACAGAGCTTTGCTGAGAAGTCTTCTAAGAGACAGATTCCAGGAAGAAAGAAAACAACCTAAAAAGGATGGGCTGATATCCAAGCAGGAACAGTAAGCAGCAGAAATGATAAATGCGTATGGCAATTCTCAGAGATGACGACTGTAAAAACAGTAAAAAATAATGTCTAATTTTTAGGATAAAAACCAAAACAGAAGTAAGAGCCTAAAAAAATATATACAAGAAGGGATGACTGGCATGAAGTGCTCTAAGTGCCTTGTACTGTCCAGGAGGAGGCTAAACAAGTGTTGGCGAGGCCACAGACAAGCGGAAATATCGCTGATGGGGTGCAAAACGGTGCAGTCGCTTTGGAAAGCAAGTGGGTATTTCCTCAGAAAGTTAAAGCATTTTCATATGATCGAGCAACTGCACTCCTAAGTATATATTCAAGAGAACAGATGTTCAAACAAAACTTTATACATTAACAGTGATAACACCATTTTATAATATTCACACTGTGGAAACAAAACCCAGATATCCATGAGTTGACGAATGGACACACAAAATGGGTGCACCCAAATAATGGAATAATATTTGGCCATCAAAAAGAATGAAGTACTAGTCCATGGTGCAACATGGATGAATCTTGAAAACATTATGCTCAGTGGAAGAAGTCAATCACAAAAAGCCACATACTACACAATTCCATTTGTAAAGATATCCAGAATAAGTAAATTCATAGGGACAAAATCATATTTTTTTGTTTTTGTTTTCTGAATCAGAATCTTACTCTGTTGCCCAGGCTAGAATGCAGTGGCATGCTCACAGCCACCGCAGCCCTGACCTACTGGGCTCAGGCCATCCTTCTGCCTCAGCCTTACAAGTAAATGGAACTACAGGCGTATGCCACCATGGCTGGCTGACTTTAATTTATTGTAGAGATGAGGTCTCACCAAATAGCCCAGGCTGGTCTCAAACCCCTAGGCTCAGGCAATCTTCTTGCCTCTGCCTCCCAAAAGGATGGGATTTTTGGCCTGTCCAAAAATCATTTTTGGTTACTAGCAGCTGGGGCCAGAAAAGAACGGTGTGTGTGTGTGTGTGTGTGTGTGTGTGTGGTGGGGGGGTGTGACTGCTTGATTAATATGGGATACATTTGGAGGGTAATGAACGTGTTCTGGAATAAGACAGTGATAAGGGTTGAGCAATCTTATTCAATGTATTTAAACATATTTTTAAAACCCCACTGAATTGAACAATTTAAAACGGTGAAGTTTATTACATGTGAACTATATTTCAATGAAAAACAGGCAAAGAAAAGAACACCTATTAGCCACTGAGGTTACTTAGTATATACAGACATAAGGGTATAACTCCCAAAGTAGTAGAGGAAAACGAATAGAGGAGAAAAACAACTTCCCAAAAGTCGAAAATGCAAAGAAGGGGGAGAAGGAGGGGAGGAAAAAAGTCAAGAAGGAGGAAATGAGCGAAAAACAGAGACGAAAAGGAAGTACAAAGCAAGACGCAGCTACATCAGCAATTTCAGTCTCTGCACATCAATAAACTACCTGCCCAAGAGAGTCAGCCTGTCTTATTGAGTAAGAAAACTAAAACCCAAACACCCAAATCCAGAGAAGGAGAAGGAAGAAAGATCCCACGAGGTTGAGCAACATGGTGAGCAGGAGAGCTGGGACGAAAGTTCGGACCATGTGCCTCTAGCCTTAGCCAAGACACTATGGACGATCTTCAAAACCACACAGTGGGAGTCAAACCTAGGAATTTATCTTTGGCATCTTCGCTATGAATCTTTACAATGATACCATGATTTAAATATACATTAGGGCTTCCTAGTTTTTAAGATTATAAAGACTATTTATACAGTACATTTTAAAATCCAATCAATACTTGTTTTCCTTCCAAATTATACAGTAAAGCTGTACAGATTTAATTTTTCATGAATTGTGAAAAACTGTCTTTTAATGGTCTTTAGGACATTTCTAAGAAAGTTAGAAAATAATATATATATAAAGACCTGCAAACATCTTTTGTAGCTAAGTTGCCATATTAAATTGGGACTTTGTTTATGCTTGATTTATGGCCAAGGATGTGGTCGATCTTAGAGTATGATCCATGTGGTGATGAGCAGAAGTTAGAAAATAATATATCTATATATTATATAGAAAATTACATATATAAAATTATATATATATATATATATATATATATATATACAATTGTATCTACACAGAATTATGTACTTCATTATAAAATGAAATGGTCTTATTCCTAAAAGCATTGCAGTTCATAACTTGGGTAAAACAATGTGGTAACTTAAGGTAAATGTTCACTTAGCAATTCAAATTTTTATTTTTAATAAACTACAGAACCAAGACTGTACAGAAGAGAACAAGATTTTTCTAAAGCCTCAGATTAACATCTTTGAGACTCAAGATGATGAGAGAAAGTTACCTTGTGGAAGGCATCAGGGTTCCCAGGATTAAAAAGGGAGGGCAACTTTTCTTCTAATCCTTGTACTATTTCTGGCCAAACAGAATTCACCAAAAAGTCATATCCAGGAACAGTATTGCCTTTTTCACTGTAAGACAGGAGTAAAATTTCAGTAAAATAGACCACAATCTTCTATTTACAAAGAGCAAATTTCCACTGTGTTGCTTCTACTAAAAGGTTCTCAGTCCAAAACTTATTTCAACATTAAAAAAAAAACTGCATTTGTTAGTTTGTTTCTTGACTCAAATTTCTATTTCACTCCTTGATCTCAGTCTCACCCTGAACCTCACAGATCTCCAGATTCCTATCCCTGGGGTCAAGAATAAGGCAAAACTACTACATAAAATTGTCTTGGCCCAATTTTCCCTCTAAAATAGGCTACCACCTTTATACTCTTAAGGTACAGTAGTCTAATACCACAAGAAAAGTAATCTTCACATTCAGCCTGAGCATGTCAAACCCTACAGCACTGTACATTATGCTAATCTATCTATTAGCCACAGCTTTGTGCTTATTAAGCTATCTGTGAGATTACCTAGGGTTCTAAAATCTATGACTATTTCATTATGTAAAATCTTGGTCACAAATCTTGATATAAAAAACCTATAACAGATTAGTGTTTTTTTTGTTTTTGTGCCAGTTTTTACTTTGGATTCCTAATTCACAGACTTAAAGGACGGGCAGCATTGAGATAAAAGCTTGTACTTGGGAACCAGTCAGTGTACCTGAGTTCAAATCTTGGCACTTGGGTAAATCATTTAGTGTCTCTGTACTTCATCTTTAGCATGGGGATGACAATACCAATCCCACAGAGTCATTACAAGAATCAATGCTTGTAAAGCATTTAGGAGAGTGCCTAGCATATAGTATAAGTCCTATGTTAGTAATGAGTACATAAGTAAGTAAATAAGGGAGATTCCTGAAGTTTCTCATCAACTTAAAGATCTGCAAACATCTTCTAGGTAAACATCATTTTACTGACCTGCCACTTTGACTACTGCGTTCTGAGCATTATGCTATTTTAAGGTAATTTTTCTAATGTTAAATAATTTACTACACAGTCTTACTTTAGAAAACTGGAAGTTTTGTAGCTAAGTTGCCATATTAAATTGGAACTCTGTTTATGCTTGATTTATGGCCAAGGATGTGGTTGATCTTAGAGTATGATGAGTAGAATGTAGATCTTAGAGTATGATGTGTAGAATGTATATTCCATGGTTGTTGGGTGAATTCTGAAGGTATCAATTAAGTCCATTTGGTCAAAGATCACACTGAGGTTCCAGATTTCCTTGTTGATTTTGTCTTCATGATCCGTCTAGGGTTGTGAGTGGGGTGTTTAAGTCCCCAGTTATGATAGCATTAGAGTCCTTTTTTTTTTTTAAGTTTACCTAGAAGCTGCTTTATGAAAGTTGGTGCTCCTATGTTGGGTGCATATATGTTTAGGATGGATATTTTTGTTGACAGACTGAACCTTTTATCATTATGTAGTGGCCTTCTGTATCTTTTTTAATTTTTGATGGCTTAAAGGGTATTTTGTTATTTTGTCTGATATTAAGATCGCAACTCCTGCTTTCTTTTGTGTTCTGTTTGCCTGAAATTTTCCCATCCTCTTACTTTGAGTCTGTGAGTGTTCTTTCTAGTGAGATAAATCTCTTGGAGGCAATATATTGTTGTCTCATGCTATTTTATCCATTTTGCCATTAAGTACATCAACAGCTATAAAAACAAAAACCATATGATTGTATCATTAGATGCAGAAAAAGACTTTGATAAAATCCAGCACCCTTCTTGATAAAAACCCTCGAACATCTAGGCATAGAACATACCTCAAAATAGTAAGAGCCATCTATGAGAAACCCACAGCCAGCATACTGCTAAACAATCAGAAATTGGAACAGTTTCCCCTGAAAACCTGAACAAGACAAGGTTGCCCACTCTCACCCCTCCCCTTTTCAACATAGTTTTTGGAAGTCCTAGCTAGATCAGTCAGACAAGAGAAGGAGATTGGGGGTATCCAAACAGGAAAAGAGGAAGTCGAGTTATCCCTCTTTGCAGGTGACATGATTCCATACCTCGAAAACCCAAGAGAATCTGTCAAAAACTTCCTTGCACTGATAAAGGACTTTGGCAAAGTCTTAGGGTATAAAATAAATGTGCAAAAGACAGTTGCATTTCTATACACCAACAATAAACAAATAGAAACCTAAATAAAAAGCAAAATTCCATTCACAATAGCCACAAAAAAATGAAATTCCTTGGCATCTTCCTAACCAGAGATGTGAAAGACCTTTTCAATGAAAACTACAAAACACTGCTAAAAGAAATCAAAGATGACACAAACAAATGGAAAAATTTTCCATGCTCATGGATTGGAGGAATCAACATTGTTAAGATGTCCATCCTACCCAAGGCAATCTACAGATTCAACGCAATTCCCATAAATTACCAGCAGCATTCTTCTCAGACGTGGATATGACAATACAGAAATTCATACGGAAACAAAGATGACCAAGAATAACCACAACAATCTTTAGCAAAAGGAACAAAGTGAGAGGTATCACACTTCCAGACTTGAAACTTTACTGTAAGGTTACAATAATCAAAACAGCTTGGTATTGGTACAAGAATAGGCATATGGACAAATGGAAAAGGATAGAGATTCCAAAAGCAAAACCTCAATTTCTCAACCAGCTCATCTTCAACAAAGCCTCCACCAACAGCCACTGGGGAGAGGAGAACCAATTCAGTAAATGGTGCTGGGAAAACTGGCTTACTACATGCAGAAGATTAAAACAGGACCCCTACCTATCACCATACACAAAAATCAACTCTAAATGGATCAAAGACCTAAATGTAAAATCCCAAACTATAAGAACCTTAGAAAACACAGGAGACACCATTATGGAAATTGGAACTGGCAACCAATTCCTGATCAAAACCCCAAGTGCCCATGCCATAAGAGCTAAGATAGAAAAATGGGACCTCATCCAACTGACAAGCTTCTGCAAAGCCAAAGAAACCATCAAGAGAGCGGGCAGGCAGCCCACAGACTGGGAAAAAATGTTTGCCAACTGTATGTCTAACAAAGGCCTAACGTCTAGGATCTACAAGAAATTCAAATGTGCTTAAAGGAAAAAAACAACCCCATTACAAAGTGGGCAAAAGAAATGAATAGACACTTTTCAAAAGAAGACATACAAGCAGCCAACAGATACATGAAAAAATGCTCAGCCTCACTAGTCATCAAAGAAATGCAAATTAAAACTACCCTGAGATAACCACCTAACTCCAGTCAGGATGTCTATCATCAATAACTCAAAAAACAACAGATGCTGGAGAGGATACAGGGAAAGGGAACACTTCTACACTGCTGGTGGGAGTGTAAATTAATAAAACCTCTGTGGAAAACAGTTTGGCGATTCCTAAAAGCTCTGAAAGTTGACCTTCCATATGATCCCACAATCCCCCTACTGGGAATGTACCAGGAGGAACTCAAATCACTCTCTGAAAAAGATACCTGCACATGCACGTTTACTGAAGCACTGTCCACAATAGCAAAAGCACAGAACCAACCGTGCTGCCCATCAAAAGAGGACTGGGTAAGAAAAATGTGATACATGATGAAATATTATGCAGCCATAAAGAGGACAAAATTATAAACTTCACAGCAACTTGGATGGACTTAAGAGTCTATATTACTAAGTGATCTATCACAGAAACAAAGAATGGAGTACCACGTATTCTCACTCATAAGTGGACCTTGAACAATTATCGTAACACTGTAAGAAAAGGACTGGCAGTAGCAGGAAACTGCTGGGGGGTGGGGGCACACCTCATCAACAAGGGTACCTTCAGAACCTTCATAATGAACATTTGCAGACCTAACCCTGGATTGTATCTCACATCTTTAAAATAAAAAATTTAAAAATAAATAAATTGGGACTTAACATTCTGGTAAGTACTAAAATACACAGATAGAAAGCTTTCATAATTTTCCTGCTCAGCAAAATTATCAAGACAGGTAGGTTACCACGGAGCTTTGCTTCACTGTCCAGGAAGAGCTACCAGACACTCTTACGGTTTTGCCTACGTGTGATAAGAGAAGCCTGGTGGGTGGAGGAGGGCAGGCCAAGGGCAAGAAGGTGCCTGCTTCCCACACACCCAGCTCCACACAGATCACGCATTTCCCATCACAGTAACAGCCAGCTGGTAAGGTACATTGGAAAAGAACAACGTTGAGGACTTCAAACTACAGATACACATAGTATAATCAACATTAAACAACAATATTTCCTCATTTCCAAAGTCAACGTCTAATTAAAGCCCCAAGATTAACAGCTGACACAGATGGTTGGTTAGAAAAGCCAATCTGTACTTTTTGGAGGCTGAGTCATGAAAGAATGTTGCTAGTGTGCCAGTGACAAAGGTCAGGAAGGACGACGTGTGACAAAAGGAAGGAATGGGCAAGGGAAGCACCAAGCCTCTGGATGCCAAAAGTCAGGGGCTGAGCCAGGGCAGGTAAGGGACATGCAGAACCTGCAGCAGCAGGCGCAACAGGGTGGCAGAAGGCAAAGATGACCTGGCAGGGGCAACATCGATCCCTCGCATCTCTGTGCCTTCTGCACGAAGTCTGCACACTGAAAACTGTGGAAAATAAATTCTAAAGCTCTGAAACGTGACATTTCAGAACCAAGACAAGCCCTGGCAAATCTAATGAGGGGCTGTTTCATGACTGTGGCTTCTGTAATTTTATGTCCTGACTTCTACTCAATTCTTGTCCCCAAGTTCAAATCCAGCCAAATCTTCTTGATTGCTAAACCAAAGTGGCAAAACTGGGCTTCGTTTGCAATGGCACCATGGAAGTAGAATGGGTACCTGTGGGGCAAGCAGCATATTTATTTCCCCAGATTCTTTCAAAGAACAAAAATTCAAGACCAAATAGATTGCTTGCACATGGTGCACGGGTGCTGGGGAAAGGCCAGCAGCACCACGTGGCCAGAGCACCAAGGGCTGCAGAGGGAAAATTCCATGGGGAAGAGCTCTGGAAGAGAGCCACTAGGGCCGAGTCACAGGGGCCTGACGCCCGGTGTCCAGAAGCCTGGATCTTTCTCTCTGCGCGCCGAGAAGCCACTAAAGATTCATGAAGAAGGCCCAGCCCACGAATCTCAGATTTCTGGGCAGACGTAGTCTGAAGGCTAGACTCAGAGGAAGAGACTGAAAGCAGGAGACTAGGTGGCAAGATCCCATCATTGCAGGCAGCAGCTGACAAGACGTGGACTGGGACAACGGCAATGATGACAAGTAATGGGAAACTTACGAAAGGAAATCGGAGAGTCATGGAAACTAAGCAAAAGGAGGGAAAACTGCAGATGACTTCACCATGAGTAAAGAAAACTTAGTGAACTAAGCTGAATTGACGTTAACAGGCAGACGATGACATTAGAACTGTGGAAGGAAATCAATTTTGGTTTCAAATTCAACCAGGAAAAAGCGCAGAAAAGAAGAAGGATGGGCTCTGGGTTCAGAGAGGCAGTCTTCGCCTTCACTCGTCTCAGCTTCCTCTCTGTGAAATGAGGCTGATGGAGCCGCAACACAGCACTGTGGGTGGGAACAATGAACTCACAGAAGTCAGGACTGACTCAGTTCACATAGGACTGTCGGAACCAGCCGTGCCCCAGCAGTTCACATGTGCAACCACTAAACACGAGGTGCGGTCTAAGCAGAGCCTTCTAAATTACCTTGAGATGGCTCCTCCGGTGACTTCCCGAAGAAGACGGCAATGATGAGGAACAAACTCCAGGAGTTTATTATACATGATCTGAAGGCCGTTGGGATGCGCTTCCACAAAGTGCGCTACGATCACCTGTTAAAAGGAACGTCATTTTTCAAGAAAGCATTTAAAAGAGAGGTACAAACCATGTACTTCAGAGAAAGGAATGAAGAACACTTTAAAAATAAGCTTCCTCATACTCACCTTCTTCCCTGATGTACTTTCTAAACCACCAAGTTAACAGGTTATATTCAAAATGAGTTCCCAGGACTGAGCTACACAGTTCTGACCTCGGGGGAGAAAGACAGGTGACAGAGACTGGTCTTGGCTGAGAAACCAGCACACTCGCCTGCCTCCCTGAGTGTCAAAGTAAAAGAGCACCTTCTAAAGGAGATTTAAAACAGAGCATACAAATCCCCACTGCAGTTCTTCACTCTCTTAGCCATGGTCTCTTCGTCTACCATCAGCAGAAGAGGAAAGACAAAACAAGGTGGAAGAAAATACATTTTACTTCATTATTTTATTTTGTGTGTGTGTGATAAAGTTATGAGTCAAGAATGGTATGACAACAGAAGTGTAAACATGAGTTTCAACAAAATACAATGTCACTGAAACGTCAAATATTTAATGCAGCATACCAGATTCAGCTCAATGAAAAACTAAGGCATGACTTAGTGACCAGAATATTTTTACTGATTGATAAAAAAAAGTACATAATTTTGTCACCCCACAGAAATAATATAGAATATAAGAGGATACAGAGAGAAGTGAAAGATAATTTATTTTTAGAAATCCTAACAAAGTCATTAGGATTACTGAAATTAATCCCTACATTTCATTTTTATCACTGGGATCAAAGGGCAGCGAGACCTCATCTCTACAATAAATAAAAAAATCAGCCGGGCGAGGTAGCGCATGCCTGTAATTCCGGCTACTCGGAAGGCTGAGGCGGAAGGATCGCCGGAGCCCAGCAGGTGAGGCTGCAGTGGCCAGGAGCAGCCACTACACTCCAGTCTGGGTGACAGAGTGAGACTCCAACTCAAAAATAAAAAAAAAAAAAAAAAATAAATAAATAAATAAATAAATAAAAGACTTTCGGCCAGGCTTGGTGGCTCAGCCCGTAATCCCAGCACTTTGGGAGGCCAGAGGTGAGTGGATTGCCTGAGCCTGTGGGTTCAAGACTAGCCCGAGCAACTTGGCAAGACCTTGACTCTACAATAAATGAAAAAAAAATTAGCTGGGCGTGGTAGCACGGACTTGTAGTTATGGCTACTTGGAAGGCTGAGGCGGAAGGATCGCTAGAGGCCAGCAGGTCAACGCTGGGGTGGCCATGACTGTGCCACTGCACTCCAGCCTGGGCGACAGAGTGAGACGCCAACTCAAAAAAATAAAAAAAATAGGAACTAAAAAAATAAAAGACTTTCACCGGAAGTCATGGTAATATAACCCTTGTACTTATTGGTCAGAAAGAATACTCACACTGACAGGACTGGAAGAAAGTCTCTAAACACTAAGCATAGACTCTGAGACTTCTATCCGTTTGGACCAGATGAAGTTGTGTTTTTGTATGTCAGAAACTGTTGAGTATCAGCAAGTTCATAGTGCACAACCAATCCCCTGGCTGCTCAAAGGCAGGATATACTTGCTTCCTATATATTAAATGAAGCCTAACAGGTGAAGGATATTGAATAGCCAAGTTCTGAGAGCTAAGGTATTACTCTGTTAATTTGCTGTTAAAGTCCTTCATCTTTGAATATCTTCCTGCCCATTAAACTCCTCCATATTCTTCAAGATTTGGGTCAGATGCCATCTATTCCCTGAAGGCTTGTGGGTACCAGTCTACCCTCACTCACATACCTTTCCATGCTCACAGCATGTTCTTGGTACACAGCAGTGTTGTCATTGCTTAACTGTTTAGTCCACCCAAAAGACCAGTAGTTCAAAACTTTAAAAAAAATTTTTTTTTTTTTTTTGTAGAGATGAGGTCTCACTATGTTGCCCAGGCTGGTCTTGAACTGCTGGGCTCAAGCAATCCTTCCACCTCAGCTTTCCAAAGTACTGGGTTACAGGCGTGAGCCATCACACCCCATCTAAAACACTTTTTTAACAACTTTACTGAGGCATGATTTACATACCATAAAATTGGTCTAAAGATGTTTTGATGCCTGCCTTCTTCCTCTAAGACTCTCACCTCCACTAAATTAAGATGATATCCGAGGCACAGCATCTCTAGAATATACTAGAGAGCTTGCCTGACTCACGGAATCCCAACCGTAACTGACAAGGAGTAGCCCTTTCTTACAGCTGATTTTGCTGTTATCTAAGAGAATTGTTCCAGAAAAATCTCTGTTTTATCTTCTCATATCCCTCACACCCAATAAAGAGCTGAAGACAGAGTAGACACTCTATGAATGTTTGTTGCACAGACCTCGTCTACGTATGGTTTCACTAGCACTTGACCAACTAAGGCCTCCGCATCCCGTGTCTTGTCAATTGTGGCGTAAGTCCGCAAGCAGTGCCGTATTGTATCAACGTTGGAAGTCTGAAGGCCTTCTAAAAGGAGACCTTCCAACGACTGTTGTAGCATGGCTGTAATGCCGGCTATACGCTGCAAGAAAAGTAAAGAAAGCTCTAGCTGGAACAACTTCTTAAAAATTCAAATATATACATAACACGTCTCTTACTCCAATAGGAGACAATATATGTAAATCTAAAATATCAATATTTCCTATTAAGTAACAACCAATCCTTCCTCTTCCCCACAGTCTCTTTATAAATCTCTGCTGCATCAAAGAGAAATCTGGATATAATTACAGAATGGGAAAGAAATTATGTTCCTCTTAGGTTACAGAGTAAATCTTTATGACAAACATATTTAAACTCCGGTCAAGGACTTTGGAGAAATTAAATCTGTCTACATCACGTAATACACCATCCTACATGAAACTCAGAATTAATTTTACTCTTATAATTTAGAGAATGTGACTCAGTCTTTACACAAAATCTATAATGTGTGAGGCTTAGAAAACAGAGGTCTAAAGAACAAAAACAAAAAAATCCAAGGTTCACTTCAAAGTCCCGTAGAACAAAAATTACCATCAGGCCATTACTAGGTTAAACCAAAATTATTTATCAAATTCCTAAATATCAAACTATGAAAACCCAGAAACAACACTTACTGGTCTTACTTTGTCCAAAAGAGGCATGCCTTTGCTTTGAACAGCATGAAACTGTAACTGGTTAAACTCTGTGGCGATTCTCTCCAACATCTGTCCAGGCAAAAGTGGGCTAGTAGAGACAACAATCATAGAAATGTCATCTCTAAGGTTGTTCGTTCTCCCTTCCTTCCTCTTCTTTTTTTTTTTTTGGAGACTGTTACCACAGCCTCAAACCTCTGCACTCAGTGATTTTCCAAGGCCATTTTGCTACAAGGTGAAAATAGTGCCATCAGTCAATTTTCCCTACAAGCCACATGCAGGCATGTTCTCGATATGGTGAGGAGTCAGTTAAGTTGCTGATGCTGTCTGGAGCTGCTGGGCCCAGCCAGGCAGAAGTAGAGCTGTCCAGGCCAGCGTGGGTGCAATTATGTGCTCCTACCACCACCTCCTTGCTCTCTACTCATGATCTTCTTCGTCTTTTTTTTTAAGAAGGCAGGATTTATTGAGAAGACAAAAAAGCTCCCACACGGGGAGGGGGCCCACGGGAGTGGCCTGGTCTTCTTCATCTGTAACCTCCCTTCTCTCCCCCTCCGTCCTACTGTTTACACCGGGGTCCTCTTCTACTTCTCTGCCTGCCTCTTTTTCTCTTCTAAAATATCTCTAATATTTCTAAGTACCAAATGCTTTTGTCTTCTCAAAAAACAAAACTGGCCCTCCAGTAGCAATAAATAAAGTATCTCAAAATAGCTTACTTTACATTTCAACAGTAATCACTTACTTTAAAATTACATTTGCCAGCTGGGTGCAGTGGCTCATACCCATAATCCCAGTACTTTTTTTTTTTTTTTTTTTTTTTGAGTTGGAGTCTCACTCTGTCACCCAGACTGGAACCGCAGCCTCGACCTGCTGGGCTCCGGCAATCCTTCTACCTCAGCCTTCCAAGAAGCCGGAATTACAGGCATGCGCTACCACGCCCGGCTGAGTTTTTGATGTATTGTAGAGATGAGGTCTCGCTGCCCAGGCGGGTCTCGAACCCGCAGGCTCAGGCAATCCACTCACCTCAGCCTCCCAAAGGCGCTGGATTATAGGCTGAGCCACCAAGCCCGGCTAATCCCAGCACTTTGAGAAGTCAAGGTGAGAGGATCACTTGAGTCCAGGAGTCCGAGACCAGCCTGGGCAACATAGTGAGACACTGTCTCTACAAAAAATGAAAAAATTAGCCAGGTGCATGTCTGTAGTCCCAACTACTTGAGAGGCTGAGGTGGAAGGATTGCCTGAGGCTGCCGTGAGCCATGATAGTGCAATTGCACTCTCGCCAGGGTGACAGTGTGAGACCCTTGCTCAAAAAATAATAAAAAAAAATAAATAAAATCACACTTTCCAAATAGTTGAAAGAGCAGTCCATCTATATATATATGTTCTGGGTCCTAGGGACACAGAGTGTAACAAATGTACTTTTTTCCTCTAAAACACATTATAAAGTGTCAACACCAACCAAAAGTAAGTAAAATAGCAGAGGAGAAGTATAAAGGCACTTTGCTGAGGCATCCTCTATTTGATGATGACAAATCCATTAGTGAGGAAGTGTCAGCTTCATGAGGACATATAAAGTGCCGTCTACGTGGGCCCATATTTGCAGCACCCGAACTAGTTTAGAGGAAGAGGGGAGTAACTGCCCAGCCTGACCAACCCAAAAGGTTAACTCTGTTGTAAATATCCCCAGCTCTTTCCTGAATAACCTGGTGTGAATTAATTAATTATAAGTTATCTAAACATTTCTTAGCCTAACAAGCATAAGACATTCACTATTCGCTAATCCTGTTCTGGTTTTACTGACTCTGACCTCGAACTTGGTCTGAATTAAAGAAGAGCTCCTCAAAGATGATTTGGATCAAGGAAGAGTGCAACATCTATTATATCAAAGATGGAACATTCCAGTGCAATAGTTAAGTATAGAAAGAGAAATCACTGAGGTTATCAGAAACCTGTTTCTCACTAGAGTGTGACATTGGGTAGTTTTTCCTAGGATACCATGGGTATCAGGTATAAGACCTGGCCCCTGATGTCAGGGACCCAAAAAACGGATGGGAAAGTATACAAGTCCAGACTTCCTGGAGGAAGTGGTCCTGTAATCGAGTTTTATAAAAGATAACTTTTGTAGTGTCTGATTTGTATATTCTGTTATAGAACATTGTAGGACATAATTTAAAGAAAGCAGAAAGAATCAAAAGTACTCAGTGCAACAGCAAAGAACACATTTTACAAAAACATTCATATTGTTTTATAATGCACTTCTTTTTTACTTGGCTCAGTACCTGAACAGTACTTTTCCACACGTTAAGCATGTTTTGAGCTGGATTTGGAAGGAACAAGAAGGGATTAGGCAGATGAAGGGGAAACAGAAATGAAAGAGAGGGCCTTTAGTACAAGTGAACAGCCACAGGTAAAATTATGGAAGCATAAATTAATGATGTCTACAGCAGTCAGGGAACCACATGCACTTCTGAACAGCTTTAGTGGAGAACACCGGAGAAGTGGCAAAGGGTGGCTTAGGAGTTTAAATGGCTCAGCCTGTAATCCCACGCCTTTGGGAGGCTGAGGTGAGTGTACTGCCTGAACCCACGGGCTTGAGACCTGCCTGGGCAACTTGGTGAGACCTCATCTCTACAATAAATCAAAAAAATTAGCCAGGCGTGGTAGTGCACGCCTGTAGTTCCAGCTACTTGGAAAGCTGAGGCAGAAGGATCGCCGGCACCCAGCAAGTCGAGGCTGCAGTGGCCGGGAAGCGGCCACTGCACTCCAGTTTGGGTGACAGAGCGAGACTCCAACTCAAAAAAAAAAAAGATTTCTCCTAAAAACATCGGGAAGCCATCGGAAGACTTGAAGCAAGAGTGAAACGCAATTAGACAAATCTGAAAAGTCAGTCTGCAGCTGCACAGCTAGTGTCCTAGAACAGGCAAGAGGTCAGTCAGGAGGCCCTGCCAGAAGCGAGACAACTGAAGGACTGGGGAGGAGACAGACATCTTTCAACACAAGACGCAACACAGCAGCAGATGCTGCTGGACTGGCCTGGTGAACGGAAGGTGGCGGCGAGCGAAAGAAAGGGAGCAAAGGACTCTCCCAAGATCTCTGGCCTGGCTGCTGAAGGGAAGCGAGGTGCTACTTCCTTACACGAGGAAGGAAAAGGAAGAGCGACACTGGGAAGGCCGCCCGGAGCTCCGTTTCCAACAGGACCAGAGCGAGGGGCCGAAGGACGTCCAGCAGACTCCCGCAGTCGACCGGCACAGAGTGAGGACTGGAGACACGAGTCTGCAGGCAGAGAGACCGGGATCGAAGGGTCATTCGAACCATGAGGCTGGATGAGATCGCCCGGAGAGTGCTGATCAGGAGTAGAGCTGAGGACAGTGCCTTGGCGGCTGCTGAGCAAAAAAGGCAAGCATGGGCAAGGTGCAGAGAAAACCGGGAAGCAGGTGTCAGAGATGCCAAGAACACGGTCGGGAGGGGCTCTCAGGGCTGCCAAGTGCAAGAGAGAAGCAGAGCCACTGGCTTCTCAGAGTGGACATTAAGGGGACTCTGAGGTGCGCAGAGGAGGAAGCACGGGAAGGGAAGAAGCACAAGCACAGCAGGCCGAGAAAAGCAGGGGCCAGGGCCAGACCGTGTGTATGCACAGCTTGATCGGGAAGGGAACAGAGACCTGGGACAGAAAGGTCACTTCCTCCT
The DNA here is from genome assembly GCA_027257055.1 of Cephalopachus bancanus. NCBI lineage: Eukaryota > Metazoa > Chordata > Mammalia > Primates > Tarsiidae > Cephalopachus > Cephalopachus bancanus. The sequence continues at coordinate 837,212 of JAPVLO010000484.1, forward strand.
TGGAGGACGCATTTCTTAATCTACAAAATGGGAGACATGGAACATTTTGTCTCTAAGGTCCCTCCCAAATGGAAAGCTCCTAAGACTAGGAAATCCAGCACACCTTTAGAACATGATCAGGACTCTGAACTGCGCGTCTAGTCCATTCAGTTTTCCAGCAGCTTATCACATATCACTCGTGGAAAACTGTTGTAACTGTCAATGTGACTTTAAGAGATACTTGTGTGAGATGCAAATACACATGTACGAAGGCCTGCTACACGCTAGGATCTCAACGGACTGTTAGACAACCTTGCCAATGGAGTCACTGTTAGCCTTACACTAGGGATGACACACTAAGACAGAGTTGAAGCAACGACTCGGGATATCCAGCTGGTACCTGCAACATACGTTGTGCTCTTTGTACTGTACCACAGGGCTTCCCACTAGTGTCAATATAATCTAGTCAACTCATTTTCTGAGTCACTAGACTCCCGGCTGATTTTAAACTCAGAGTAGGAAGGTAATAAGATAGTTATAGGGTAACAAAATAAATGCTCATCTTTTATTTCACAAGGTTTATCTTTGCTGTATATATATTGCAACTAGCTGTGTCTTGTACTATTTCTTAATTATATCATACTAGTGGATTTTGAGCCTCAAGATACAGCAACTATAATACGCTGGGCCTGTCCAAAACCTCTAAGATGAATGCTATTCCACATCTTGACGATCAATAAGGATTTTGCTAGTCCCTAGATAAGGGAATTCCACAGATAAAAATCTTCCACAGAAAGCACACACTCTCTGCTTCCTGAAAGGTACGCGTTGGAATGGCGGCCTACAACCACCAAAGCTTTACAACAATACATATCACAAGCTTTACTACTTCATGCACTCTACTTTTCTTCAGCTGCATTTAAAAACACTAAGCCATACATTTGAATTTCATTTTTCATCAGAAATAAGTTCTAACTTAAAAAATAATTATAGCTTGGGTATGAAGTATTACTTTCTGTGTTATTTAGTAAAAAATACTTACCTGCTTGCTTCTAGTGCAGATGTTTCTTTAGAACTTTGCGAGTTTAAGATTTTTTCAATTTTCTCAACTGATCGAATAACTTGTATAAGCCTCAACACACACATCTAGAAAATACAAAGGAAAATGCAAAACTAAAAGTCAATATAGGATACTTATAGCATTCTACAACTTGAATATTTTTATATAACACTAAATTCCTAGAATGCAAATCTTAGTTTTGGCTTTCTAGAGCAAACATATTTCAATGTTCTGTCACAAGTTTATCATTTAAAAATAAATAAATACATAAACAAACAAATAAATAAAAACTAAACACTTTGGTTTCCTATATTTTACACTCCTATTCCTTCTTTCTTTTCCCCATTTTAAATGAACCTTTTTTCTATCACTACATTTATTTTCTTAAGGTCTTTTTTTCATGTTTTAATTTTAGTTTCCAAAATTTGACCTTTCCATTCACATGTGTATGGAGGGTACATCCATATACCTAAGTGCCCATTCATTTAAGACATTTATTACATAGGGCAAATGCTATCACAGAGTTTGAAGAACATCATAACACCTCTCATCCCTAAAAGAACAAAACAATACAAAGCTAGTCATTAAACAAATAGTTACTAAGCATTTTTTATTTTTATTTTAAAGACGTGGGGTACAATTCAGGATTAAGCATCCCAGCGGACATTGTACAGGTAAAATTTAGGCCTCCCTTTAGTCCCCACTTAGTCCGGTTTGAGATCAGGTACTCTTATTGATGTTGTGTCCCCACCCCACCCTGGCAGTATCCTGCTATTGCCAATCCCTTTCTTACAGTTTTATGGTAAATGCTCAGGGTCTGCTTGTGAGTGAGAACATGTGGTACTCTGTTGTTTCCGAGATAGATCACTAAGTGTAATAGACTCTAAATCCAACCAAGTTGCTGCAAAGACCATGTGTTTGTCCTTCTTTATGGCTGCATAATATTCCATCATGTATATGTACCACATTTTTTTAATCCAGCCTATTTTCAATGGGCAGCATGGTTGGTTCCATGTTTTTGCTATTGTGAATAGTGCTGCAATAAACATGTATGTGCAGATACCTTTTCTGTAGAATGATCTGAGTTCTTCTGGGTATATTCTCAGCAGGGGGATTGCTGAGACATATGGAAGGTCAATTTCTAGTTCTTTCGGAAATCACCACACTGTTTTCCATAGAGGTCGAACTAGTTTGCATGCCCACCAGCAGTATAGAAGCATTCCCTTTTCTCTGCATCCTCGCCATCATCTGTTGTTGTTTGTTTTATTAATGATGGCCTTTCTCACTGGGATTAGGTGGTATCTCAATGTGGTTTTGATTTGCATTTCTATGGTTAGTGAGGCTGAGCATTTCTTCATGTATCTGTTTACTGTCCATATATCTCCTTTTGAGAAGTGTCTATTCATGTCTTTTGCCCACCGCTTAATAGGGCTGTTTTTTTCCTTGTCTGAATTCCTTGTAGATCCTGGATATTAGGCCTTTGTCAGCTATATAGTTGAAAAATATTTTTTCCCATTTTGTGGACTGTCTCCCCACTCTCTTAATGAGGTTTCTTTTGCTTTGTAGAAGCCTTTCCGTTTCATGAGGTCCTACTTGTCTATTTTATTTCTTATGGCAAGGACATCTGGGGTCTTGATCAGCAATTGGTTGTCTACTCCGATTTCTGTAAGGGTGTCTCCTGCATTTTCTAAGATTCTTAAAGTTTGAGATTTTACGTTTAGGTCTTTGATCATTTAGAGTGAATTTTTGTGTACGGTGATAGGTAGGAGTCCTGTTTCAATCTTCCGTATGTGGTCAGCCAGTTTTCCCAGCACCATTTACTGAATAGGTTCTCCTCTCCCCAGTGGTTGGTGGTGGTGGCTTTGTCGAAGATGAGTTTGTTGAGAAATTGAGGTTTTGCTTCTGGAATCTCTACTCTGTTCCATTGGTTCCTAGGCCTATTCTTGTACCAATACTAGGCTATTTTGATTACTGTAGGCTTATAGTAAAGTTTAAAGTCTGGTAGTATGATATCTCCCAGTTTGCTCCTTTTGTTAAAGATCATTTTGGCTATTCTTGGTCATTTACGTTTCTGTATCAATTTCTGTATTGTCATTTCCAGGTCTGAGAAGAGAATGATGTTGGTAATTTAATGGGTATTGCGTTGAATCTGCAAATTGCCTTTGGTAGGAAGGACATATTAATGATGTTAATTCTTCCTATTCATGAGCATGGAATATTTTTCCATTCATTTGTGTCTTCTTGGATTTTTTTTAAGCAGTGTTTTGTAGTTTTCATTGTAAAGGTCTTTCACTGTCGAGGCATTTCATTTTTTTGTGGCTATTGTGAATGGGATTGTGCTTTTTATTTGGTTCTCTGCCTATTTGTTGATGGTGTGTAAGAATGCAACTATCTTTTGCACATTTATTTTATACCCTGAGACTTTGCCAAAATCCTTTATCAGTGAAAGGAGACTTTTGACAGATCCTCTTGGATTTTTGAAGTATAGGATCATGTCGTCAGCAAAGAGGGGTAACCTAACTTCCTCTTTTCCTATTTGGATACCCCTGATTTCCTTCTCTTGTCTAATTACTCTGGTTAGGACTTCCAACACAATGTTGAACAGGAGTGGTGAGAGTGGGCAGCCTTGTCTTGACTAAGCATCTATTTTGAACCAAGGCGTTCTTCCAGACATTGGGTTGCGAGTGAAAAAAACAGGCAAAAATTCCTGCTCTCATAAAGCTGGTAATCTTTTCTCAGTGTGCTACATTCTTGAATCTTTGGACAAAAGTTGAGGAGGGATATAAAGGAGAATTAAACACCAGATTTCTAATCAGGCTTCTCTCCCTTGAGATTTTTTTTTAAGTGTGCTAATAAATAACTTTTAAAAATACGGAATTGTGCACTGGCTAGTTATAAGTCTTGAATTACTTTTGTAAAATTTAATGTAAAGCTTATTTTAAAAATCAAGAAAACATTTAAAAACTGGTAAAGTTTCATCAATATCAGACAAAATAGATTTAAAGAAAAAGGATTACTAAATATAGAAAGGATCACTTTTTTTTTTTTTTTTGAGTTGGAGTCTTGCTCTGTCGCCCAGACTGGAGTGCAGTGGCCGCTCCCGGCCACCGCAGCCTCACCCTGCTGGGCTCTGGCGATCCTTCCGCCTCAGCCTTCCGAGTAGCCGGAGCTACAGGCGCACGTTACCACATCCAGCTGATTTTTTAAATTCTGGCTACTTGGAAGGCTGAGGCGGAAGGATCGCCGGAGCCCAGCAGGTCGAGGTTGAAAGGATCACTATTAAAAAGGCTTAATTCAGCCGGGCTCGGTGGCTCAGCCTGTAATCCCGCGCCTTGGGCGGCTGAGGTGAGTGGATTGCCTGAGCCCGCAGGTTCGAGACCCGCCTGGGCAGCGAGACCTCATCTCTACAATAAATCAAAAAATCAGCCGGGTGTGGTAGCGCATGCCTGTAATTCCGGCTACTCGGAAGGCTGAGGCGGAAGGATCGCCGGAGCCCGGCGGGTCGAGGCTGCGGTGGCCGGGAGCAGCCACTGCACTCCAGTCTGGGCAACCGAGTGAGACTCCAACTAAAAAAAAAAAAAAAAAAAAAAGGCTTAATTCACCAAGAAGATTTAACAATTTTATATATACATGCACTTAATAGTAAATATAAAGCAAAAAATGTCTGGACTACAGAGAAATGGACAATTCCACATAATAATGGAATATTTTAACATATCTCCTCAACTGACACATCAAGCAACAAATCAATAATATAAAAAATGTGAACAACACAACAAGCTTAATTGAATGTGTATCCATCTATGAAATATGAAATTAACAAATGGAGAATATATATTTCTTTCAAGCACCCTGGGTTTATGAAAATTAGCCACATTTCAGGCTATAAACAAGACTTGAATTCTAATTCCAATTCTATTACATAATCATGATTACAAAGAAATAAAAAAATTAAATTGAAGCAAAGCCCTACTGAAAAGTGAAGGCAGTACACACAAAGGCATATACAAAGAGAAACAAAGGCAGCAACAGACATGGTGGAATGAGAGAGCAACAAGCTCCTCTTTCCAAAACTACAAGCCTGCAGTAGATTGCTGAAAGAGTTTGCTTTAGGAAGCTCACTCACTCCCTGGTCTCCAAAATGTACATGAGAACACTTTCTCTATAGAGGTGCTGAAAAAATAACGTGTGTATAAAACTTGGCCACCTCTAAGTTGAGGGACTCTGGTTTTCAAAATCCCTCCTCCCACCAGCGAAGAAAAAGTAAAACGACCCGAGGATGCTCAGGGCTCCAGCAGAACGGTCTGTACTGAGGGAGAGATTTAAAATATGAAATACAGAGGTCAAAACAAACTTTTCCAGATTCAGGGACGGGTAGTGAAGAACCAGTCCCCTGGCAGGCAACTGACCCTTGGGAAACGTAAGAATTCATGTAAGATGAAACAAAACTATGATAAAAATTTTGGTCCCGTTGGTATTAAAAGTAGTAAGATGCTGCTTCACTGCTGGTTGAGGTATTTGAATTTAGTGATCACTTGGGTACCTCTAAAGTTCTGTCTTCTTATTACAAATAGAGAACATGAGGGCTTCTAGCTGGCATGTAACGTAAGAAATCTGTAACTTTCCTTAAAAAATGTTCATGTTACCATAAATAAATTAAAGCACAAAAAGAATATGCCATTTTCTTTGCCTGTTTTCTTTTAAAAAAAAAAAATGAATCACTCTGTTGCATCCCTCTCATTCACAGGACTTTAATCAGACCAGCAATGAGACGACCTGGGCTCTGCCTCTCAGTAGACTTGTTGAGCTACTGACCCTGAAATATAAAACTGAGACCCCAAGCTCCCTCTGCAAAGGTACCAGGAAGAGTAAAACAAATCATAAGCCAAAAAGTGCTTGTTATTACAAGCTGCTAGAATGGGTCAATATTTAATGTTATGATACTTGAGTATACCTTTTTTTCCCTAATGTCCTCTTGTTTAGACATTCGTTCATCTACTGCCCGAATTCCTTCACTGACAGATGATCTGAGGCTCTTTAAAGAAACAGAAAAACAACATACTGCAGAAACTGTTTTGCAATATTATTAAATTTACACATTTAATTCAATTCCACAGGACTTGATACCCACAGGCCAGTATTATGCAGATACTAACAAAATTATAAAATACTAGACACAATTGCTGTTTAGGGTACTCATGGTTTGGGGCAAAATGACATACAAAGCCAAGGTTATGCAGGACCAACTGCCAAAAGAAAATTAATGCGTGTACAGTGAGCACCATGCCTGGTCAGGGGAGAGAAAGGACAGCCTGAGTCACAGCACAGGGTCTCAGGAGGAGGGCATGGGACTGGAGGTACACTCGCGGACTCTGCGGACCGTGACAAGCACCGATTATCAGAAGACTAAAGGCAGGAGACAGAGCTGGCACAGGACCAGGACCAGTGAGGGACACCACTGGGTGCACCACAGGCTTCACCTGGGAGAAACGCAGAAATAAAAAGGAAGGGGTTAAATTAGAAGGACTTTGCCCAGATAAGGTCTTTAGACTGGGATTCTACACAGTTTAAGAACTACTATAATGATAAAAGTGTTGTTTTGAGAAAATTAGAAATCAAGAATTCAGGAACAGGATGGCCAGGAAAAGAGAGGCCGCAGGTGGAGAAATACGTTCAAAAGCTAATGAATTAAGCTAAACATGAGGTAACTAGAAATTAGGGCCAGAATGAAGGTAATAACAACAACCAGAATAAACTGATCAAATCACAAAAATGCCATAGAAAAGCAACTTCATTTACTCAACAAGTGTTATGAAATATCCAGTAAATATCAGCCATTATGCAAGCCATGAGGACACGATGACGAATAAATGAGAAGCAGTCTCATCATAGCTCCATGATCTTAGAACCTCACAGAGCAGCTTCCAAAGTTGGGGTCAAGATGAAGGTCTGTAAGTCAACCAGTTAGGAAAAAGGCGGTTCTAAAGTCAGCAGCGGAAAAAGGGAGGGGATGCAGTGCTGGTGAAGACAAGCAGGCAAGAGGCTGCCAGGAGAGCAGCTCAGAGTCGGCGCATGGCACAGCGCTGGGGGAGGGCAGTGGAAGGCGGAAGCTGAGGCTCGGGAAACACCCCATCTCCAAGGCTGCAGGTAGGAAGAGGCTCACCAAAAACTCAGGGAAGCTACACAAGAGTCACGCAGAACCACAGAGAGGATGGTGTGGCACTCAACAACAGACCACAAAAGCCATTCCTCTGCACCCTAACAAGCTTTTTAAAAAATCATGAAAGATGTAAACATTTGAAAAGATTTGCTCAAGACTAGTATCTTTTTTGAATTCCTTCTTGCCCTTCTTGTGGACTTCTAAGCACTGACATTTGTTAGTCTGCATTTTTCCAGCACCAGACATGTACTGAGTTTACTTATGTCATCTACTGTAAGCCTACTATATGCAGGCACTGCTGTGAGGACTAGGACATAAGGCCACACAAGCTGTGCATGATCTAGTGGTGTCATGCACAGGTAATAACTGTATCCTGGACCAAATTTGGGATCTCTCATCACCACTCAGAGAGCCTTGAAGTCAGGGCACCTGAAAAAACTGGGAAGTAGACCAGTAAGGACAGGACAGGATGGTACAGTTTTTTGCAGGAAGTGGTGCCAGAACTCCCCCCTCGATTGCTCATCCAGATGGAGTCCCTCTCCCCAGTGGCTTAGAGGTGGGGAGTCCCATTCCCATAGAAGAAACTATCTCAAAGAAACATTAAAATAACTTGTTTAATAGGCATTACATTACTTTTATATGATCTTTCAGTTTCACTAGATTTTAACAGCTTTTGTGAACTAGTCTAGGAACCTAACCACACATAAAATATCCCCTGGGAAAATACTTGTGAAACCACAAATTTAAAAAATATAAGTCACTTCTATATTGGTGACTACCTAGGTATGAATGAATTAGGGACACTAATGAGTTGAATTTCTAAATATTCCTCTTCTCCTTCCCCCACATTTTAAAGCCATCTACTCTGAGAATCTGTAAATTTCAAATCAAACATTTTTTTTTTTTTAGTAGGAGTCTCACTCTATTGCCTGCACTGGAGTGCAGTGGCAGGCTTACAGGCACTGCAGCCTTGACTTGCTGGGCTCAGGTGATTCTTCCACCTCAGCCTTCCAAGTAGCTGGAACTACAGGTGCAAGCCACCATGCCCGGCTAATTTTTTTGATTTATTATAGAGATGAGGTCTCACCAAGTTGTCCAGGCTGGTCTCGCACCCTAGGCTCAGGCAATTCTCTCGCCTCCGCCTCCCAAGGTGCTGGGATCAGAGGTGTGAGCCACTGTGCCTGGCTCAAATCAAACACTTTTTTAGGTTGTAGCATCACATGCAAAAAATAGAAAAACATATATAACCTTTTTGACAGTGAGTACTGTAATCACTAACTAATTCAAAAAACAACCTAACAGATTAAAGGAACCTTTCTTAAAGGAGCAAACAAGCACATCATGCTTTATGGTAAAATATTATTTGGGGAACTTACCAGAACTTCTTCTCGTAATTGTCCCAAAGGCACAGAAAGCTGGTTGAGGGCTTTGTCCATGCCAACCTAAAAGCAGAAGTCATGCTGGTATAAACACATGACAATCAAGAGTAAGAGCTAAGCATCGATGTAATAATCAAATTGATACTAGATTTGCGTTATTCTTTCTATACAAAAAAAATGAACTACCATGTATTACTAAGTAGCTAAATAACAGAAATGCTATTTTGCCATAAATATTGTTAGTAGAATGTGAAAAAATCCATTGATATTCATAAAAACTAAAAATAAAGGAAGTTGTAATAAATGAAGGCCTCCTTATGCACAATTTGCCTTTGAATAAAATTTTAAAAATTTTATCTGAAGGTAAATAGTTGTCTGTAATTTGTGATAACCAACCAGTTGAAAACAGAGTCTATCTCTCCCAAACATTATAACCCCCGAGGGAAATCTAAATGAAATAGAATGGAAATACAATTTTCTGGGTTTCTAATCCTACTGGAATATTATCTTAGTAATGCATTTCCCAACAGCAAGTATGGCTCATTAATTTTAAAGTTTCTTAAAATTCCAGAGATGCCTATTCTCTGTACCTATTTGGACAGATTTAAAAGCAAAATAAATTATGAATAAGAAGACTAAAAGGCGAACTTTGGGAGTATTAAAACTCAAAATCTTCTAACCTACTTTCACAAACTGACATGTTCATGATAAACTATTACATTTTATGAAACCAAGTCTCCTAAAGATCAATATGGGCCAATGTTCCTTCAGCCTAGCTCTGGCTAGCATATGTATCTCAAAATAAATTAAACATTTCCTTGAGAACAGCTGATATTTGCTCTTACAAATTGGTCTAAACCCAAGAGATTTCATGGTAACCAGCAGCTAACAAAACAACCACTCTGCTATTACTACCTTTTACTTTTCACTAATACTTTACATCACATTCAAAAACATTCAAGCTAGAACAGTCTTAAATGAGTAAAAACTAAAAACAAAAATGTAACGGCCTAAACTTCACGTGTACGTCGACCACTTACGTATCTAATCCTGACTTGTACCCCACACCTTTAAAAGAAAATATATTTTAAAAAATGTATCAGGAAAATTTGGTTCTTTTACTGATGAGATTAGTGATTTTTTTCAAATTTCTGGGAAGGAGATCAACTAAAAGGTTTCTAAAAACACTCAGCACTTTTAAGAATAAATATGAGCGAAAAAGAAATTGTATGTGTGTATAAATGTAAAGACTGTGGATTTAAAGTTTACCAAGTTTGTTGAAAGGTTGACAAAATCTGCATAATCCTTGTTGATGAGTTCTACCATGGCTGTTTTAAGAAGTTTATAGTAGAGTTCCAGATCATCTCTCAGTTCTTCCAACTGGACCCGCTTCCTACAGTCAGACACAAAATGATCGACATCGAAATCTTCCTGAAAAATAAAGCCCGAAAGAAAAAGAATTATTGCAATGATGCCATATCTATATATAAGAACAAAATGAGAGAGAATGAGAAGGAAAGCCCATTCCAACCATTTAACAAGGCTATACTGCTATGGAAGAAAGTACCTTTGATTATACATGATAACATGAAGGTGCTTGTTCACTTTATAAAGATGTGAAGAAGGGGTGGACCCTGACCAAGAACATTCTCTCCTGCTGCCTAAACTCTACAAGTGAATTTATTTTTCAAAATGATGTATTTCCACCAGATTCTTCTTAAATAGAAACAGTTTTTTTCCTCTTACTTTTTGTTTTTAAGTTGGGGTCTCACTCTGGCGTCCAGGTTGGAGTGCAGTGGCATGATCACAGCTCACTACAGCCTCAACCTCCTGGGCTCAGGCATTCCTCCTGCCTCAGCCTCCCAAGTAGCTGGGACTAAGGGCATACGCCACTATGCCCAGCTACTTTTTGGGTAGAGATGAGGTCTTGCTATGTTGCCTAGGCTGGTTTTTAATTGCTGGGCTCAAGCAATCCTCCTGCCTCAGCCTCCCAAAATGCTGGGATTAGAGACATGAGCCACCACACCTGGCCTTTGCCCTTAATATTATAGCAGTAAATGTTCGATGTAAAACTTTCTAGCAGGAAGGAATTACATAAAGGGGGGGGGAAACTCATGCTCTAGAGATGAGAACTATTAATATTTTTTGTTCTATTTAACACAGTGATTCACATCCTTACCCATTCTGCAGGTTTGCCCCAAATAATCTCTGTAGAGCATGTACCCCTTTTCTCTATGGTATATAAGTCCTGGGTCTGGGAGTAACAAGTGCAGCAATCTACCAGGCTTGCAGTCTACCACACTTTTTTCTACACACGTGTGTATACAGACTGTCGATACTCGTGCTGTTGTATAAACTGCTTTTCCTTATAGGATAATACAACTTTGATGTCTTTTCATGATACATATACACTTGCATCACCATTTTATATGGATGGCGAGTATTCCATTGACAGACGTACAGAGGCTTGCTTCAACCAAAATCCAAGTACTAGTCTCAAGACTAGCTATGCTCTCTTTCCCTTGTGAAAGGGAAAGCATTGCATACTGACACCCCTAGAGGGCTGACAAGCATACAGCTCACAGGTTACTGTCTATTTCACCTGTGACTTGACTCTCACTAACTGAGCTGTTTGGTCACTAAAACCCAGATGCGATAATTTCCAAACTTGTTAAAGGCACTTGAATTTATTATCACAATAATATTAATTTTATTATACACTGTATAAACCAATGAAACACGGGTAGAAAAAAGATGATTGTTTTAATGAAAACTGACGCAAGTGCTTTGGGAAGGTTTCATACAGGCAGATTGCTAAGAAAATTTTTGTTGAATTAGATATGAGAGAGAGAACCATGAACCAGGAGGGCAGGAGGCAGAAGGACAAAACAAATCTGGAAGGACTCACATCCAGATTCTTTGGAATCCCATTCTACTGAAAGAAAACAAAACTGAATGCAAAAATAACAACATGGAAATTTAGTAAGATCAATTTTCAGAATAAAAGAGCTTGATACCACATTGATGAAGAACAAATGTATACATATGTTTTTTAAAAAATAAAATATTGCCCGGGTGTGGTGACTCAAGCTTGTAATTCCCAGCACTTTGGGTTGCCGAGATGAGGGGATTACCTGAGCCCACGGGTTGGAGAACAGCCTGGGCAACTTGGTGAGACCTCATCTCTACAATAAATCCAAAAATTAGCCGGGTGTGGTAGTGCAGGCCTATAGTTCCGCCTACTTGGAAGGCTGAGGCGGAAGGATCGCCTGAGCTCAGCAGGTCAACGTTGGGGTGGCTATGAGCATAACACTGCACTCCAGCCTGGGCGATGGAGTGAGACTCCAACTCAAGAAAAAGTAAAAATAAAATATTAAGGTTGTTATGCATCATTCCTTAAGAGTACTTGCTTAGCATTTTTAGTTAATCAATCAAGTACCTGCCCTGATAATATCAAATAAGAGGACTTCTTACTAATCCATAATTTGACAGTCATATACTAAAAAATAATCTGCTGCTTTATCTGGGGTAGATCAGCTTGGACATTTTGCTTTTTGAGACTACCTCACATAACACCTTAAGCTCAGTTATATAGCACATCACAGAAAGAACATCAAAGCAGGCTTGATACTAACCAGATGTATGACTTTAAGCAAGATCACTTTACTGACTCCAGTTAAAAATTCTTTCACGTTCTGTCCAGATCTGAACTTCACGATGCCATTCTACATTGTATAACCCTGCTCCAGTGAATAAATGCTATTGGGGAATGTAAGTACTTAACTTGCTATTTACATATTTGTTCTCAGATAAATGTATGTTGCACAGCATAAGAACTAAGTTACTTAGAACATCCATATGAGTTAGCTTTTGCTATGACAACAAATAATCCCAAACTGCTAGAGGTATAACAGCAGACACTTATTTCATTTGCCATAAACATTTTTACTTTGTATTATAGATTTATTAAACATTTAAAAATAGCTTAAAACCAAGCCGGGCTCGGTGGCTCAGCCTGTAATCCCGCGCCTTTGGGAGGCTGAGGTGAGTGGATTGCCTGAGCCCGCGGGTTCGAGACCCGCCTGGGCAGTGAGACCTCATCTCTACAATAAATCAAAAAATCAGCCGGGCGTGGTAGCGTATGCCTGTAATTCCAGCTACTTGGAAGGCTGAGGCGGAAGGATCGCCGGAGCCCAGCAGGTCGAGGCTGCGGTGGCCGGGAGCGGCCACTGCACTCCAGTCTGGGCGACAGAGTGAGACTCCAACTCAAAAAAAAAAAAAAAAATAGCTTAAAACCAATACACGTTTTGGTCAAATGACTTAGGCAAGGGTGTCAAGACTATTCAATTGGCAAAGAAATGGTGTGGGAACAAGTGGATATCCACATGCAAAGAATGAATTTGGACACCAACTTCACAACGTATCCAAAAAATTTAACTCAAAATGATTAAAGACTTAAACATAAGAGCTAAAACAATAAACTCTTAGAAGGAAACTGTGGAGACAAAAGTGATCTTATCTTGGATACTAATCCACCATGATGACTTCTGATTAGCCCCAGTCCTGAGAATGCCTCCTGAATCCCACTTAGTTTACACTGTCCCTAATGTAAGAACATGTCAACTTTAATGTTATTCCACAATTTAAAGGTTATCATGCACATAGCATCCTTACCCATTCTGCAGGTTTGCCCCGAATAATCTCTATAGAGCATGTACCCCTTTTCTCTATGGTATATAAGTCCTGGGTCTGGGAGTAACAAGTGCAGCAATCTATCAGACTTGCAGTCACCCGAGACTATGCTTCTGTCTGTTAGGTTCCCTCAACAAAATATTTCTTATCAAAAAACTAGATTTGTCGGCTTTGTTCTTTAGTTTCTCACCTCCTTTGGCATTTGGGGGCCACTATGCATACATGGCCCTTTCACAGAACAGAAACAAAGATGAAAATCTGCATGACCTTGGACCAAGCAAGGGTTTCTTGCATATGACAACAAAAGCACAAGCAATCACATAAACAATATACAAATTGAACTTAAAAACTTTTGTGTGTCAAAGGACAGTATTAAGAAAGACAACCCACAGAGTGGGAGAAAATACTTGCAAATCATCTGTTTGACAAGGGTCTAATGTCTAGAACATACAAAGAATTCTTGCAACTCAACAACAAAAAGACAAATAATCCTATTTTAAAATGGGCAAAAGGCAGGGCTCAGTGGCTCAGCCTGTAATCCCAGCACTTTGGGAGGCCAAGGCAAGTGGATTGCCTGAGTCCACAGGTTCGAGACCCACCCGGGCAACTTGGCCAGACCTCATCTCTACAATAAATCAAAAATTAGCCAGGTGTGGTAGTGCACACCTATAGTTCCGTCTACTTGGAAGGTTGAGGCGGAAGGATCGCCAGAGCCCAGCAGGTCAAGGTTGCAGTGGCTGGGAGCCTGCCACTGCACTCCACCCTGGGTGACAGGGTGAGACTCCAACTCAAAAAAAAAGAAAGAAAGAAATCATGCAACCATGCAAAGTATGTTCTCAGACCAAGTAGAATTAAACTAGAAATCAGTAACAGAAAGACGTCTGAAAAAAACTCAAAACACTTGGAGATTAAATACATTTCTAAGTAACAGATAAGACAAAGATATCTCAATGAAAATATAAAAGACATTTTTTAACTAAATGAAAATAAAATGACAAGTTGGCAAAATACGTGGGTTGCAGCAAAAACAGTGCTCAATGGGGAGAATACTAAACTGAATGCAAATATTAGAAAAGAAGATTTTAAATCAATAATTTAAACTTTTAGCCGGGCTCGGTGGCTCAGCCTGTAATCCCGCGCCTTTGGGAGGCTGAGGTGAGTGGATTGCCTGAGCCCGCGGGTTCGAGACCCGCCTGGGCAGCGAGACCTCATCTCTACAATAAATCAAAAAATCAGCCGGGCGTGGTAGCGCATGCCTGTAATTCCGGCTACTCGGAAGGCTGAGGCGGAAGGATCGCCGGAGCCCAGCAGGTCGAGGTTGCAGTGGCCGGAAGCGGCCACTGCACTCCAGTCTGGGCGACAGAGTGAGACTCCAACTCAAAAAAAAAAAAAAAAAAAAAAAAAAAAAAAATTTAAACTTTTACATTTTAGAAAACTAAAAAAAGCAAATTAAATCTAAAGTATGCAGAAGAAAAGAAGAAATAAAAATTAGAGCAGAAATCAATGAAATTATAAACAAGAAGTCAACAGAGAAAAATCAATGAAACCAAAAGTTGGTTCTTTTCAAAAAAAAAAAAAAAAAAAAAAAAAAAATCAACAAAATTGATAAACCTCTAACCAGAATCATCAAGAAAAAAACAAACCACTAATATCAGATGAAAGAGTGGCCATCACTACCAATTCCATGGTCACGAGTGAACTTGCCCCAACATTTCAAAAATAAATTATACAATTATAAGAAATTATTCAAATCTCTACACTCTCTTCCTGGAAATAGGAACAGAAAGTACACTTCCTAACTCATTCTATGGAACTAGCAATACTTAAATACAAACAAGGATGTTGCAAGAAAGGGAAACTACTAACCAATATCATTTACTGCAGAACACACACAAAATGAATTATTTAGATACAAATAAATATTTACAAGGTCTATATAAGGAAAACCACAAAACTTCAACGAAAGAGAGCAATATAAAATCCAAAAAAATAGAGATAATCCATGTTCATGGATAGAAAGATTCAATATGTCAGTTCTTCCTAACTTGATCTATAGATTCAATATAACTTCAATCAAAAACCCAGGAAGTTACTTTGTAGATATCAACAAACTGACTCTAAAGCGAATCAAATCCACTGTAAAGGCAAATGGCACAGACTATCCAACACAACACTGAAGAAGAAAACAAATTCAGAGGACTGACACTATCCAACCTCAAGTCTTACTATTAAGGCTACAGTCATTAAGACAGAGTGGTGAAAGAACAGACAATCAATGGAACAGAACAGAGAGCTTAAAAACAGATCCATACAAAAACACACTAAGCTGATCTTTGACAATGGAGAAGAGACAGTCCTCAACAAATGGTGCTGGAAAAATTGAACATCCACATGCAAAAAAAAAAACGAAAGAAAGAAAGAAAGACACATACCCTTTCACATCTTTCATAAAAACTAACTCAAAATGAAGAAGAGCTAAATTTAAAACGAAGCCATAAAACTTCTAGAAGATAACATAGGAGAAAATCTAAGTGGCCTTGGATTTGGCAATGACATTTTAGAAACAACACCAAAAGCACAATCTATAATATAAAAAATTTATAAGCTGAACTTCATTAAAATTAAAAACTTCTCTGTAAAATACACTGTAAAGAGAATGAAAACTCACAGGCTAAGAAAATAATTTGCAAAACACATACCTGATAAAGGATCTGAATCCAAAATATATAAAGAACTATTTAAAATAATAAAAAATACAGCCATTATTAAAAAGTTATGAAAATTCCTCAAAAAATTAAAAGCAGAACTACCATATCAACCGGTAATCTCAATACTGGATATGTAGCTAAAGGAAAATCACTATCTCAAGAGATATTTGCACTGTTCGCTGAAGCATTATTCACAATGGCCTAGATATGGAAACAACCCAAGCACCCACGACAGATGAATGGATAAAGAACATGTGGTGTATACATACAATGGGAGATTATTCAGCCTTTAAAAAGAAGGGAATCCTATCATTTGCAATAACACGGATGAACTTGGAAGGCTTTATGCTAAGTGAAATAAGTCAGACAGAAATACAAATACTGCGTAATCACACTGCTATGGTTTGAAAGTGTACCCCAAAGTTCATGTGTTCAAAACTTAATCCTCAATACAATAGCATTGAGAAATGGTGTCTTTAAGAGGTGATTAGGTCATGAGGGCTCTGTTCTCATGAATGTATTAACCTTGTCATTACAGGAGTGTGCTCACTATCCAAAGAGTAGTTTTGCTACAAAAGCAGGTTTGACTCTCTCTTGTTTTTTGCACCCCCCCAACACCTGCCACGTAATGCCTTCTACCACACCATGACACAGCAAGAAAGCCTTTCCCAGATGCAGGCCCTTGATCTTCGGCTTCCCAGCCTCCAGAACTGTGAGCCAAATAAACTGCTATTGTTTGCAAGTTACCTAGTCTGTTACAGAATCACAAAATGAACTAAGACACTCACATGTGGAATCTAAAAAAGTCAAACTCATTGAAACATAGAGTAGAATGATGGTTACCAAGGACCAGGAAAGAAGGGTTGGGGATAAGGAGGAGATATTGGTCAAAGGGTACAAACTTTCAGTTATAAGACAGATAAATTAGGAAATCTAATGTATACTATGATGACTATAGTTAATAATAATGTATCACATGCTTGAAATTTGCAGAGTAGATCTCAAGTGTTCTCACTACAAAAAAGGGGGTTATCATCATTTCACAATGTATATCAAATCATCACGTTGTACACCTTAAATACACACAATTTTTATTTGTCAGTCATATTGCAATAAAGCTGGGGAAAGAAGCAATAAGAAATCAAACAACTTAATATTTAAATGGGCAAAAACTCTAAAAAGATGCTCAACATCAAGCCGGGCTCGGTGACTCAGCCTGTCATCCCGCGCCTTTGGGAGGCTGAGGTGAGTGGATGGCCCGAGCCCGCGGGTTCGAGACTCGCCTGGGCAGCGAGACCTCATCTCTACAATAAATAAAAAAATCAGCCAGGCGTGGTAGCGCATGCCTGTAATTTCGGCTACTTGGAAGGCTGAGGCGGAAGGATCGCCGGAGCCCAGCAGGTCGAGGCTGCGGTGGCCGAGAGCGGCCACTGCACTCCAGTCTGGGCGACCGAGTGAGACTCCAACTCAAAGAAAAAAGATGCTCAACATCATATGCCATTAGGGAAATGCAAATCAAGGCAACAAGATACCACTAAAAATCTATCAGAATGGCTAAAATTCAAACTAATGGTAAATGCTGGGAGGATGTGGAACAACAGGAAATGACAATGGTAAGAATACAAAATGATACAGTTTGGAATTAGCAGCTTCTTATAAGATGAAACACAGTCTTACCAATTGTGCTCCTTAGCATTTACCCAACTGGGTTGAAAAATGTATGTCCACACAAAAGCCTGCACACAAATGTTTACACAGCCTTATTCTAACTGCCAAAACTTGGAAGCAAACAGGATTTCCTCTGATAGGTGAAGGAATGAATGAACATACTGTGGCACATCCACACAATGGAGTATTATTCAGCAACAAAAAGAAACAAGTTGTATCAAGTCACAAAGACATGGAGGAATCTTAAATGTGTATTTTAAAGTGAAAGAAGCCAATCTGAAAAGGCTACATATGCTGTATGATTTCAACTACATAAAGGACATTCTGGAAAAGGCAACATTATGAAGACAACAAAAAGATCAGGGGCTGCCAGGGCCTGGGGTGAAGGGGTGTACTCAGGTATTGGGAAAAGTGACGAACAGATAGGCAGCACACGGAATTTTTAAGGCAGTGACATGGTTCTGTACGACACTGTAATGGTGAATACAAGACAGTATGTGCTTATTAAAACTCAGAGAGTGTGCAACACAAACCCTAATACAGACTGTAGCCTTCAGTTAATAACAACACATTAATGCTAGTTCATCAATTGTAACAAACGAACCACACCAAAGCACGCGGTTAACAGGAGAAACTGAGGGTTGGGGGGGACACAGATCCCTGCGCCTTCTGTGCTATTCTCCTATAAAATCAGGCCAGGCATGGTGGCTCAAGCCTGCAATCCCAGCACTCTGGGAGGTCGAGGCAAGAGAACTGCCTGAGCCTGTGGGTTCGAGATGTGCCTGGGCAACATGGTGAGGCCTCGTCTCTACAACAAATCCAAAAATTATCCGGGCATGGTAGCATGCACCTGTAGTTCCAGCTACTTGGAAGGCTGAGGCAGACGGATTGCCAGAGCCCAGCAGGTCAGCACTGGGGTGGCGGTGAGCATGCTACTGCACTCCAGCCTGGGCGACGGAGTAAAATTCCAACAAAAAAATAAAACAGGTCTGAAAAATCGCCTATTAATTTACAAGATTCTAAGGTGGACAAGCTTTCTTTTCCTGAATGGAATAGTATTCGCTTTTTGAAAATAAGCTATTTTAATGAAAAGCAATTTCCAAGTCTTTCTTTACACTCAGAGGTATTTCTGACTCGAACCCGGGTAAAGTACAAATCCCCTAAAAGGCTAGAAGTTGACCAACGCATCAAAAGAGGTATTGGACTACAGAAAATAAGTCGGCAAGACAAACCAGTTGTGGACAATTTGAGAACCATTCACTACAGTAGCAGTGACATCAAACAAATTTAAAACCACAAGTTTAAAAGTTTAGCTGCATTAATAACAAGCAACACTCAGGGATGGCAAACCACTAATACAAGAGAACTGGGGAAATACTTGCAATCATTTAAAGCTTGCCTAAGACCCAAATCTTAGTATCTTTAACACTGAGAAAATTTTACAGAACTTTCAACAGAAGGTCAAAATTCTCCAAGCTGCCTCATGCTGAATGCCAAAAAGTGAAAAGTTCCTTAAACATATGGAATTATAAAGTCACTAGGTACTGCAGCTGTGACAGAATGCAAATCTTCCAGACGACATCATTCTGTATTCATAATGATGGGGGAAGTACAAGCGGTAACACTAAGCTGAAGACTTATCTCTGCCTTCAAAACATGTTCAATCTCATTGAAACAAAAACTAATATGAAATATTAAGTGCTAATCTGTGCACTAAATAAAATAAGGGTAGAAAAATCATGAAAGATGAGTATGAGTTTGTGTTTATTGAACCATTCTTGAAGACCAAAGGACTACAAAGATGAAGAAATGCCCTTATATATTCAAAGAATACTATTCACACATTCACTCAGGCACTGCTTTGAGTACTGGGGACACAGCAATGAAGAGCAAAGACATGGTCTCTGTTCTCAAGAAGCAAGTATTATAAGGGAGAAACGAAAAACATGTAAGTGGCGGCAAGTGCTACAAAGACAATGGGGCACTACAAAACTGAGTGATGAAGAGGAGGTACCTCACTTGGACACCAAGGAAGACTTTACAAAGTGACATCCGAGCCGAGAGCTGAATGGCACAAAGGAGCTATTTATTCAGGGGGAAAACCTCAGAGAAAAGCAGGTGGGTGGAACCTCCCTGGAGCCCACCTCTCCAGCCACCACCCTCAAACCCAGTCCTGTCTCCAATGCAGGTGGCCCCTCTGGCACACGATCCAGTTAGTCTGGAACTTTGTGCCTACCAGATCTCATTCTAAACCTTTATTTGGTTACCAAATTATCCAATATTCAGCTTGAGAAATTCAAAATGCACACTAAAGCGCTTTCCAGCATCTATGGACAGATGACCTTAAACGTTTTATGAAATAATAACACAAATTCTAAGGAACTTCATTCAAACGAATTAACCAATTTTATGTGTAACGCCTCTGTTCAGTATTATACTGTTGACATATTTATAAAAATGCAAAGGAAATCTATATCTTGTCAAATCCATTTAACAAATATTTGAGCTCTGTTCCCACTGATCTTTCTCCTTTTTACCCCATTTAACACTAACGATAATCTATGTGATGCTTTCGCTTACTTTTCAATGTAATTTCTCAAGCTTGTTAGCAAAATGATCTCATTCTGAAGTGCTCAACTCTGCAGATCACCTGAGAAAGTCCAAGCCCTGTTTGTGATTAATTTGTTTGGTTAAATGTTCAAAGAAATTTGATTGTTAAATGCTATGTGACTAATTGGACAACAAAAAAGATCTATTTACATCATGCTTCTTGTTAGAATCTAATTGTGAACATAGAAATATCACAAGTGATAACTCAAGGAGCTATGAGTTCAACACTTTATTTAAGTGATAAAATGATAACATTGCAAGAAGTGAATTGGAAAATAAAAAGCAAAGACTGCCCAAAGAACTTTTTTTTTAAAAAAACAAACCAACAGACTTCCTTTTACCAAGTGACAATTGAATGAACTGTGTATGTCCAATGATACTGATTCTATATCAAGAAAAGTATTTCACGTAAGGACATTTTTAAATAAGATCAAGTGCAGCCTAAGTTCCGCATATGGATAAGTAGACTATTTTGTGGCAGTCAGTCTCAAATATATTATTTATTTCTGTCTCAAACAGAGGCTGAAGAGAGTCCAAACTTTTCATGAAGTCCTACAAAGTGAACCTGTGAGGTAAGCATGTCAGTTGCTGTGAGACAATGTTGCTTCATGTTGTACAGGGCACTCAGCAATACTGACCTATGCTGCTTCCAAACTTCTATCTGCTTTTCGTCATTTTTTTCTTCACTGAGTCTACCTCACATAGCCTACCTTTTTCCTCCTGTCACATTTGTGGTATCTCATATATAAGCCAAGAATCCAGATCACTAGACAAGTTAGAATTCCTTCTAAAATAAAACAGTATCTTGCCCCTACTGGTAAAATGCATGAGCTTCACATATGGACTATGCGGCATCTCCCGGGCAGTTCTTGATTATATTCCAAATATCACACGTCCCAAAGTTCCCACCAGCTGGAAAGGAAGTGTTGCACTATTATTTTCCCAGTGCTGAAGCCTGGGAGTCAGAAGCTCAGGGCCCTGGTTTGCCCCAATTAACTATGCGACTATTCAGGAGAAGTCACAGCATCTCTGGACCTCAATTTCCTTATTTGCAAATCAGAAAAATCTACTAGAGTTGGCGCTCCATATCTAAGGATTCCACATCCACCTGTGAATTGAAAATATTAGGAAAAGAAAATTAAATAAAAACACAAATTAAAAAACAATACAGTACAACTTTTTACATTGTGTTATATAAGTAATCCAGGGATGATTTCAAGTATATGAGAAGATGTGTGTAGGTTATATGCAAATAAATACTATGCCATTTTATATCAAGGACTTGAGCATTCAGATTTTGGTATCTGAAGGGTGTCCGGGAACCAATTCCCCACAGATATCAATGAATGATTGCAGTTTATCTTTTCACAGAAACAAAAAATGTCAAGGGCCAAAAGAGACAGCAAAGATTATTGAGATAGGCACCACCCCAGTATACTAATGAGGACACTGAAGTCCACTGAAGGCCAGCGATTTTCAGGCGCATGTAGACAGTCAGCAGAGCTGAAACTGGGCTCACACCTCCAGGCCACTCCTATTCAATCAGCACCACCATGCAAAGAGGTCTGAACAGCTGGTCATTCTTCCCTTGGCCTCACTTCCTATTTCAATATTCTCAATTCATTCAATTAGAACAGGGAAGAGCCTCAAAATTACAGTAGTCCCTCCCTTTCCAAAGGGGGTGCATTCCCAAACCCCAGTGTCTGAAACCATGGAAATACTGAACCCTATATACATTATGTATTTTTATTTTCATTATTATTATTATTTTGAGTAGGCATCTCACTGTCACCCGGGCTAGAGGGCAGTGGCACACTCACAGCCACTGCAAACTCAAACTGCTGGGCTCAGGGAATTCTTCCGCCTCAGCCTTCCAAGTAGCTGGAACTTCAGATGTGTGCCACCACACCTGGCTAATTTTTTGATGTATTGTAGACACGAAGTCTCACCAAGTTGCCCAGATTGGTCTAGAAACCCTGAGCACAGGCAATCCTCTCACCTTCGCCTCCCAATGTGCTGGGATTACAGGCATGAGCCACCACACCCGGCTCACTACGTTTTTTTTCAATCTGATAATTGAGACAGCCAATAGCGGGGGGTGGTGTATGTAGCATGAATACAATGGTCAGAGAGAAGATTTCCATCCCAAGCCTGTCACAGTGGATGGTGGCAGAGATTTCATCATGCTGCTCAGAATGGAAAATTCCATTCTGAAATTTAAAGCTTAGTTTATTTCTGGAATTTTCCATTTAATGTTTCCAGACCTCTGTTGACCCTGGGTAACTGAGTCCTCAGAAACTAAAGCCACAGGTAAGGAGGTACTGCTGTGGTTTATCTTCCACCGGTGCACTAACATATTGCGGATGCCGACAGTCACCAGAAGGAGGCTCCCAGATTTACTCTCTTCATTAAAAAAGGACTGTGTGCCAACCCAGAGGGTCTGCAAGACCGCTGAGAGGCAGGGATTCTAGAAAGGAACTGATGAATAGACGTTCAATGCAGGCATATCATACTGCCTACCAACAGAAACTATCCATCAATGCAATGAGTTGTTTTGGAAAATGTTTTCTCGTGACCAGGAAGTCTTACTAGCCACCTGCTACGTACAAGATCATTTTGAAAAGAGCATACCGCCTGCAGCATAGACCATGGACTAGAAACAGGGCAAGAACGAGTGCATGGAAACTAGTAAGAAGTCATTAGAGTACAATGACTGGAAATAACAATAACTTAGAAGGCAGGAGAAGAGACGGAGAGAAGTCAATGAATTCAAGAGATATTTAGGAAGTGAAATCACTGGACTTGTTAAGAGATTGGATTTTAGAAAGGTGAAGGAGAGAGGCATTAATAAAGGATGACTCCTGGTCTCCTGACTCACAACTAGATGGATGGTGCAGCATTCACTAAGGGAGGTCACCCTAAAAGAGAGCGAGGTTTCAAGGGAGGTCGCTGGTTTTGGTTTCCCCCCACAAATTCAGTTTTAAACATGTTGAGTTTGAGGTGCCATAGAAATATCCAAGAAAAGAGGTCAAGGAGTTGAGCATACGGAATCGCAGAGCAGAACATATTTGGGCCAGAGCTACAAATCTGTGTCGCCTACCTACAGGAGGCCACTGAAGCTGTATGGAGGATAACCAGGAAAAGCGTCCAGTATGTGAAAAGGAGAGGACATGTGACTGAACCCCTAACCTGCCATTTATCAATTGTGCAAGAGAGACAAGGAAACTAGAGACGTACAAAGAAAACCAGAAAACACAGCATGTCCAAAAGAAATGAAGAGGGCATTTGGTCTGCTGAGAGGTCGAAGAAGACAGAAAAGGGAATGACTCGCATCTAGCTAACTTCAGTGAGAAGCGCCCAGTGGGACGACGGAGCCAGCAGCCCGAATGCAGCGGGTTTAAGCGTGAAAGGAAATAACGTACAGACAACTCCTGAGCATCTGGCCGTGATACCGGAGAGCACAACGGGGCAATACCTGGAGGTGGGAGGCTCACGTGGAAGAGACTAAAACAGGAGTACGTCTGAAAGCCAACGAAAGGACCGCGGAGACAGAATAACGGTCCTGAGAAGCTACGCCATCCGAGCATGGGAGGCAGACCGCAAGAGGAAAGAGCGCGCCCTGCCCAACAGGCGAGGAGAGGGGTGGGGACGGGCGCAGACACAAGCAAAGGGCTATGATCAGCAAGAGGAACGAGCTCCCACTTGAGGGCCTCTACTTTTTGCTGTGGAACAGATGAAGCCATATGCTGGAGACCGCAAACCTAGAAGGGTGGGTAGGGCAGGGCTGCGAGCTGTACCGGGCCTGGTGCGCGAGGTCTGACAATTGGGTTCGCAAACTCCTCCCAGAGAAAGTGCAGCATACCCCACTGCTGAATATCACTATGCCCCCTTTGAAGTACTCCCCTTGGGAAGCGATACACCAACACCGGCACCTAGTCCAGCCGTCAAAGCAACTGAAGAAGGGAAGACGACAACTTCAACATCACACCTAGGTAAGTCAGTCTAATTGATCCTTGTTAGCATACCACTTTCTCTGTCCTACTACCAATATCTTACCTTCTATGTTTTCTCAGGGCAACAATGAGCGCGTGGAGACTAAGAAGCCATTAGAGTGCAATCACTCAGGACACCCCTACTTTTATGTTGGCAAAGTGAACACTATGATGCCACTACCACTATCCTGAGTGATTTTTCCATCTGCCGCTCCTGCTTTTTGATCATCTATATCCTTCACAGACCTGTCCCATCCTCTGTGTTTCTTAGTAGATCTCTAAGAACCACTGAAATAATGTTTTAAGTGGTCTCCTGTCACCAATCAGCTCCAATGCAAATAACCATGAATTTCCTGCTTTAAACTTGACTGTAACTCCAAAATGAATACTGCATTGAGCACACACCCCTGAGTATAGTACAAGGCCCAACATTTACATTCACGAACCATCACAGAAAAAGTGCTACATATGTCACTGCTGAACATCACTATGGTCACCTTTGAAGTACTCCCCTTGGGAAGTCATGTACCGACACCAGTACCTAGTCCGCCCATCAAAGCAATTTTGGAAATCTTTTTCTGGAATGAACACCAGAGCTGTCATATGCTAGGGTCTGACAGTTAAGTTGGCGAACTTGCCACCGTGCGCTTACAAATCACTGTATTGGCACGTCCTTCCTACTTACCTGATCTGGCTCCAAGTGACTCTTTTCTTTACCGGAAGATAAAGTAAATATGGAAAGGAAGACATTTTGATGACATCCACGGTAATACGACAACAGCTCTGATGGCCATTCCAGAAAAAAGAGCTCGAAAATTGCTTTGATGAGCCGGGCTTGGAGGCTCAGCCTGTAATCCCGCACTTTGGGAGGCTGAGGTAAGTGGACTGCCTGAGCCTGCCGGGTTCAAGAACCGCCTGGCAACTTAGCGAGACCTCATCTCTACAACAAATCAAAAAACCAGCCGGGCGTGGTAGCGCGCGCCTGTAGTTCCAGCTACTTGGAAGGCTGAGGCGGAAGGATCGCCGGAGCCCAGCAGCAGGTCAAGGCTGTGGTGGCCGGGAGCCTCCACTGCACTCAAGTCTGGGCAACAGAGTGAGACTCCAACTCAAAAAAAAAAAAAAAGAAAAGAAAATTGCTTTGATGGGTGTTCTAGGCACCGGTGCATCGCTTCCCAAGGGGAGTACTTCAAAGATGACCATAGTGATAGTCATCAATACAGTAAGTAGCACTTTTTCTAGGATGAGTTTGTGAACTTAATTGTCAGACCCCGTATACAAGGCCCATTACAACGTGCAACTCTGTCCCACCTATCTTTCTAAATTTCCAGTCTCCTTTCTGGTCACTCTTCCACACTCCAGCCACTTTGGACCAAGCGTAGTTTCTTGACACAATACATTCTTCCTATCATCACGCTCAAGAGCCAAAACCATGTCTTATTTATCCTTGTACCTTCATGTCCAGATTGCTGGCTAGCACACCATAGGTGATCAGGGACTGCCTGTGGATTGAACAACTGCTACCGTTGCACTAACACCCTCATCATCTTTGGCAACCTAATGACAAAGACTCCAATAAACTGACCGGATTTCAAGCAATCTCAACTACTCTAATGCAAATCTGTTAACCTTCTCACACACACAAAATCTATCCAATTACATAATGTGTTGAATGAAACACAAATGTAGAACTATAACCCAGACAGCAGGCACTCCACTTATTCTTTCTGTCCAAAACTGTACCTTAAAAATGTCTTTTTAAAAGGAAATGCAAATTGCAAATAAGCTCTAACTTCAGGTTCCGCCTAGAAAGTCAATAACATTTTACACAGAACAGCTGCTCTATGTATTTTCTTCTGTATAGGAAGTTGTCACATTTATTAGCACGACAAAGTGTATGGCACATTCAGAGGTCTAAAAGCCCTGCAAGAATATGAAATTGCTGGCATTTCAGTCACTTCTCTGGTTGGCTCTCTCCCTATCTCAAGTTCTATTTTAGAAACTGAATTTTATGATTTGCACTTCCTGAAGCTGCATTTACCAAAGGCTTTCTGTCAGCTCAGTGCGAAAGGTGGTGGGGCTGCTGAGTCAGAAAGTATGCTAGTGTTAGGCCTGAAGGAAGCCTGAAGAAGTTGAGACAAGGCTATTCTGTACTTCAAGGTCACGGAAGTCGCAATAAGGCCCCCTGACCTCTGCGTGTGGTCTTTCTTCCTCCAGCGCACCTCTTCCCATCATGTATCCTCAGCTGTTTCTTTCTTCCCTCATTTCAGGAGAGCTCTCACTTAGCCAGGGGGAGAAACAAAGGGTTTCTGGGTCAGTGAGTTGACTCTACACACTCTTACAGACATCCTATCCAAGTCACACCTTTTATTACAGTGGTTTAGCGAGAATATCACTACACACGAACAAAGTACATTATTCCTGGGTGTAGATAAGCCCCACAAATTAAAAATGGTATGGACACACCAGAAAGGATCCGGATATAATTATTTTTTTAAAAAACCAGGAGTTTGTAGATGTGATCAAAATGCAAATATCAAAAAGAGGCTAAATAACCTGGAAAAATAAAAATTACATTGTCACTTAAAAAGTCATCAAAAAAGGCAGAACAGTAAGGTATTTAAACTCACTCGCTCAAAATTTTAGGTATCTACTAATAAGCCAAAACCTTGAACTTTTTCACACCAAAAACAGCGTATAATAGTATCGAAAACCTTAATCCTTAAGTAATTAAATATAAACATGTTTTTTGGATGGTTTAAACGCAGACCTAGAGGGATATGCCAAATAGGGAGGGAACGTTGCTCCGAGCTTTGACCCAAAGCCTGGACATTTTCAAGGCTGTGCCTGATGAACTTTTACCATCAGTGAAACGTTTTCAGTTTACATTTCTTTTCTCTAAGTTTATGTCCTACGATTACCTACAAATCCACTTAATCTTATAAAATGAAGTAGGACAAACCATCCACGAGGAACGGTTTGCTCCGTTGTACTGCAACAAAGCCAACAAGGATGTTCCAAGGTTTTAAACTGTCCACTCCAGAAGCTTTAGACGGACGTTACTCAAAACTTTACATTAAGTCATTTATTTTCTCCGACCTCATCCCTAAGTAGGTACAGGGTTCAGAGATTTGTTCAAGACACACTAATTGGGCCCCAAGGCACTGGCCAGCAAGCTTCTTTCCGGCAAGGGGCAGTCAACCCGACTGCACTGCATGGTGACAGAGCCGAGCAGTAGCAGGGGCGTTCACATTTAGGCTCAAAACCACTCGTCCGGAACTTCCAGGCCTTCGCTGAACACGCGCGGCTTTACAGAAGGGCTTTCTCCAGGCCGCGCCGGCCAAACCCAGGCCAAGAGACTCGCAACGCAGCGCAGCGCGTGCCTGGCCGAGGACCGGACGCGGGCGGGAAGCACCGGGGCTGCCCCCGACCCCGGCCTCGCTTCGAGGAACAGCGGCCCGAGGAGAGGCGGGGGGGGCGGCTCGGAGGGCGCGGACGCCCCACGTCTCGAAGCGGGCAGGAGCAGCAGCCCCAGCAGAGGCCCGGGGTGCGGCCCCCCACGGCCCGGGGCCCCGCACCCCACGGCCCGGTGCGGGAGCTGCAGCCCGACGCGAGGCCCGGAGGGCGGAGGGGCGGGCACCCCGCGGGCCGGCGCGGGCAGGAGCACCGGCGGGAGGAGAGGCCTGGGGGCGGGGGCGGGGAGCAGGCCGCGCGCACCTTCATGAACTCGTCCTTATCGAAGCAGAGCGTGTCTGGCCCCTTGGGCAGGTTCATCCTGCCTTTCTCCATCCCGCCGGCCGCGGCCTCTCAGCGCCGAAACCCAAGCGAGGAGAAGCCGCCGGCGGCCGCACAGAGCGACGCGGCAGCCGTGGCCACCGCCGGTTTCCACGGCGCCGGACGCTCCGCTTCCGCCAACATGGCAGCGCCCGAGCCGTGGCCAATGAGCAAGCGCGTCTCGGGCCCGCCCCCGGCGGGGCCAAGAGGGACGCGGAGACCGCCGCCGCCGAGCCGGTTGGAGGGTGCTGCCCCGCGCGGCGGAGGGCTGCACTGCAGCCTTGCGCGCCTTCTGCCGGAGGACCCCGCTCCCAGGGAGGCGCGGCTGCGTAGGCGTGCACAGCGGGACCCGCGGGACTCCCTCCCACGCCACCATCTCTACTGGGAAAAATCGTCGCGCGGCGCTGTTCCGGTGTCTTCTCCGCTGGGGTTGCTCCGCTTCTTATGCACGCCCGAAAGTTGGCCCCGTATCACCTTCGTCCCATGCTCACCGTCTTGTGCAGTCACCCCTTCTGTGGGGCACTGACGCTTCGGTGGAGACTCCCGCCTCCGTCCTTACCCTCGGCACCCAGGGGGAGTGCAGTGTCGCCTTGCATGGACTCATGGACCGGGAGCTTAGGGAAAAGGCGGTCAGCCAGGCAGGCCTGGGGCCTCCGGGCAGCTCCCTGCTCAACTTTGCACTCAGTCCAGGGTGGGCAACCTCCCAGCAGATAAATATACGTGCGTGCATATTTATTTTTAATCTTAACCAGGAATGGGCAAATGGTTGTGGCCAGTGTTGGTGCGATTAAGCCCCACCCCCTAATTTCCGAGACTATCTCCCTCTTCTTCCTGACCTCCCCCCACTTGATTTCAATCTCTCTCCTTGTTCTCCTCCCCTTTCCTCTAGCGGTGAATGCGGTGGTCAAATGATGGTGGCTCATTTCTCTTCTTTTCTCCTTGAAACTCTGGCGACTCAAACCACATACCTCACTTCACGCTCTTCACTCGGCAAATCTTTCCTTCCTGCAGGGTTGCTTTTATAAACGAGGCTCAGACCTCTTCTCGATTTTTCTCCTTGGAGATAACATTAACACTGTGATGGCCTCTAATAAGGAGTGGGGCAGAGAAGTGTGATACCTTAACATGAGACTTCTGTATCTCAGGTTACCCCAAATAGAAAACTGGTCATTTTTAAAAAATGTGAGTGTGTAGAATCCATTACTGTCTACTTTTGGCATTGGACCTGGCAAGCCTTGATTTTTTTCTGTTTGTTTTTTGTTTTGAGTTGGAGTCTCAACCTGTTGTCCATGCTGGAGTGAAATGACATGCTCACGACCATGGCAACCTCGACCTGCTGGGCTCAGGCAATCTTTCCCTCTCAGTCCTCCAAGTAGCTGGAACTACAGGCGCACGCTACCACACTGGGCTAATTTTTAAGAAATTTATTGTCGAGAAGAGAACTCCTGGGCTCAGGCAATCCTCTCGCTGTGGCCTCCCAAAGTGCTGGTGTTACAGGCTTGAGCCACCGCACCCAGCCTACAAGCCTTGTTAAATGGACTATTTCTTGGGCCAGTGTCTAGAGAAAACGTTGGATAGACTAAAAGCTGGAATCTAGCTGGAAGATCAAATTACACCACCAGAAAAGTGATTGGGGAAAGTGTGCCTCAAGTCCCTGTTATGTTTGTTTGAATGTGGAGAATGAAAGCCTTGATTTCTGTTCATTTTTTGTTTACTCTTATTATGAAAAGTTTCAAACACATAAACATCTAGAGAACACAAGGATCCCACTCCATGTACTCATCACCTTGCTTCCCCCATCATCAACCTCTCCCCACCCACCGCCATCACCTTCTTTTATTTGCTGGAATATATTTTAAAGCAAATTCCAAACATCACATTACTTTCTGTTCCCCAATGCCTCCGTTTATGCTACAAAAGAGGGATAAAAGACATTTCCTTACTAACTTGCAATGCCATCATCCCACCTAACAAAATTAACAATTCTAGTATCCAATCTGTACTGGCTCTGAGAGGTGTGGCATTTACTCCCAGGTCACACTGTTAATAAGAAGCAAGTTGCAAACCTAGGCAGCCTGTCTTCAAAGCCTAGCACCAGAGAGGCATAGTGGATGCTGGGCAGATGAAACAAAGATGTCTGCAAAACCCTACCTTCTTTTTAGAGGTTCTGCAGGAAGTCAAGATGAGCTAGAACTTGAACTCTTTCCTTTCTTCACTGTAATTCCCTTCTGACATTTTCCCCAGGCCTTTTAAAAGAAATGAATCTAAATTTGTACAGGCTGGCTAATATTGAGAATGCTGAAGGGGTTGGGTGGCAAAGGGGAATGAGGGTCCCTGATGACTGCTCTCCTCCCAAGATTCACTTTGGAGCCACCAGGACCCTCTGGGGTAGGCTGCCACTCAGAGACATAGACTGTGGCAGTGGTGCAGACCATCACAGCCAGAAGCAGCAGGAAAGACCTCGAGAACAAATGCAAGAGAAAGAATACACCCAAACCTGTCCAGATGACATGTCTACTCTACTCAGAGCTGATATTCAGCCGGTACACACTATTTCAGCCTTGCTACCTGGTAAATATTGCTACACCTCAAAGGTTGGTGAATAGCCTCTGTCCAGAACCTCCTGCATGCCTGCTGTTGCCCGGGCTCTTCCTTGGCTTCATGATCCAGTCATTGGAGGGTTAATGCCTGGCTCTGAAGGGGTCATATAGCCAGCCTCTGGTTGACTAGTGCCTATGTTGTTTGTCTACTGTTACATATTTGAATATCATCTCTGGTAATGGCAAGTATTTCATAGTATTTGGTAAGGAATAATAACTTAAAAAGTGTATATAAAGTACCTAAACAATATAAGACATAATAAGTGGTTGGTATACCCTAGTTTTCTTCCATACCTGTCTTCACATGAGACTTTAGTTTACAATTTTTTCTATTTTTTTTTTTTTTGAGTCGGAATCTCACTCTGTCACCCAGGCTGGAGGGCAGTGGCAAGCTCACAGTCACTGCAGCCTCAACCTACTGGGCTCAGGCAATCCTTCCTCCTCAGCCTTCCAAGTAGCTGGAACTACAGGCGCCTGCCACCATGCTGGCTAATTTTTCTTGATTTATTGAAGAGATAGGTCGTGCCAAGTTGCCCAGGCTGGTCTCAAACCCATGGACTCAGGCAGTCCTCTCACCTTGGCCTCCCAAAGTGCTGAGGTTATAGGGGTGAGCCACCGCACCCGGCCTACATTTTTCTATCTTTTTAAGTCACTCTTTTATATACCCTCATTTCATACTGTCTTGTCATTTATTTATAAAGCATGTACCTGCTACTTTATTTCTAAGTAAATATTAATCCCCCTTTGACTTTGCATCTCTGGAAAATTCTTAGTTCCCTATTTTCTAGGGCATTGTGACAGGTCCCATTTTTTCTTCCCACTCTACCCTATTTTTGGGTTTCACATTTTTGGCAGGTCTGCTACAGAACACTCAAAAATTGCAAAGAGAAATATTATGCTCAGGAAAATCATAGGGGCATTTTCTCTAGTAATCATCACCAAATTCTCATCTGAGCCTCTCCTGAGCTGCTACACTAAAGCAGCTGAATTTTCCAACAGCCAGATTTGCCCTTGTTCACTACTGAAGAACAGGAGGGTTTCCATTTTTCAGTGGATTATGTGCTTGGACTGAAGGCTGTGCGTGCAGTTTGGCAGCCCTACATTCTGAGAGGGAGGCAGATGTGGGGGAGGGTGGAGCAGGAGGGGAAAGGGAAGACAACTGCCACCTTCAGGGCCTCCACTCTGACTTGGACAGCTCACAACAATGACCCAACTGGGCCACTTCAACGTCTTTCATGTTTTACCTACACCCTACTTCATGCCAGCATGGATGTGAAGTAGTTTGGTTTGATTTCTGAACACTTCCCATTCTGATTAGCAGACAGATTGATGTTAGGAGGTTCCAAATTCTGCCTCATCTCTCTAAATCTTATGGTGGTACCCAAATATCTTCTATCTAAGTAAATATTACGGTGGTACCCCAAAATCTTCTGTGTTTGTTTTGTCACAGGTCCTGCTGATAGAAATGGTATGGATAATGTCTTTTTCTTTTTAGATTTATAGGGAAAATCATGGCTTTGAAATGAACCAAGAAGATTACAGGTATCTTCACAGGAAAAATAGGATTTGTCTAACATACTGAGAACTAAACTCTGACCTTTTTTTTTCTTTCTCTTTCTTGTCAAATTCCTAACCAAAGGGCCTGGGGAGACAGGTTTTTATTAGCCTTATATAAAAAGGGTTACTTCCCAACCTGACTCTGGTATAACATCACATAACAGATAAAGAAGGAGATAAAAAATATTGTATGATGCTGCAAAACCATTTCTTGGGGAAATTTGCATCGATGTAGAATCTCCTTTCCAGAGATCCACAGAGGCTCTAGACATTTGCTATCTATTCTCTCTCAGGGATGCCACCTATGAGGCTTTATCCATAGATCAAGAAACTTCCTCTCAATGCCCCTATCTCAATGCAGCATTTCCTT
This sequence comes from Cephalopachus bancanus, assembly GCA_027257055.1. Lineage (NCBI taxonomy): Eukaryota > Metazoa > Chordata > Mammalia > Primates > Tarsiidae > Cephalopachus > Cephalopachus bancanus. The sequence goes on from JAPVLO010000484.1 coordinate 869,758, forward strand.
TACTGATTTCAAAATTTCTTAGACAAAGCAAATCTTTGAATCCATCTATGACCTGAAAGTCACTGCTTGGTGATATCCTGCCTTCCAAAGCCAAACCAATGTAAACCTCACAGGTATTGATTTATGGTTTTTTTGCAACTTCTGTCTTCCTGAGATGCATATAGACAAGCTGCAATTAAATCACCTTGGACACGTGTTCTCAGGACCTTTCGGGACCGTGTCACAGGCCTAGGTCAGAGTAAGCCTTTTTAAATATTTTACAGAGTTTGACATCTTTCATCAACAAAATCCTTCCAAGTTATGTGGTTCTATGGGGTTTTCTGTGCCTTTCTTGGCCTTTTTTTTTTTTTTGAGTTGAAGTCTCACTCTGTCGCCCAGACTGGAGTGCAGTGGCCACTCCCGGCCCCCGCAGCCTCGACCTGCTGGACTCTGGCGATCCTTCCACCTCAACCTTCCAAGTAGCTGGAATTACAGGCATGCGCTACCACACCTGGCTGATTTTTTGATTTATTGTAGTGATGAGGTCTCGCTGCCCAGGCGGGTCTTGAACCCGCGGGCTCAGGCAATTCACTCAGCCTCCCAAAGGCGCGGGATTACAGGCTGAGCCACTGGCCCGGCTGCCTTTCTTGTCTTTAAGCTATTTTACAACTCTGTAAATTGTGGATAACTGATTTGTCTATAAACATGTAAATAAATTTTTCCAAGGGAAAGACAATTGACTCTACCTTTCCTTTGGAAAAAGTTTTGCATCTATTAAGGAAATTTGTTTGTGCATTTCTTATTGCATATTTGTCTGGGTTTGGATTATTTCTTGAAGTGGTGATAACACTTTACTGGTTCCCTTGTTGATTAATGAGTTAAAATCTTTACAAGTGTTCCCTTTGTATTTGTATGAAAGTTATGATTTTTTAAAAAACTACTCCTTAGCAGCATTCTAAATAATCAACCATGACAGGATTCTCGTAAATGAAAGTACAGAGAAATCAAATCAGAGTGGATTGTATAATTGTCTTCTGGGTGGCCAGCACCATGCCAGAGGCTAAATGATGAAACCCAAGACCAGTCTTCTGACCCCAAGGAGCTCTGAATCTACTTAAAAGACAAAACCTTCAAGCATGATCAATGTTTGTGACTCTTCCACATCAGTGTTCCTTGGGCTTCCACTGACCTTTCTTTCCATGCTGCCCTCTCCTGCAGCCATCTCAGTCGTGCTCTTAGTTTCAGCTCCCATCTGCATGCCAGCAGCCCTCCCACAGCCTCTTCACCACAAGCCTCTTCCCTCTCACTCAACCCTGGACTTTTTCATTTTGCTGTCCCGCTGATGCCTTGAATTCATCCTGTTCAAAAGTCGATTCATTATCTTTCCCCAAAGGCCTGTTTACTCTCCTTCATTTTGCTTCTTAACAAATGACTCTACCAAACACCAGCTGTATGTGCCAGATACCCAGGAATCAATCACACAACATGTTGTACATTACTTAACCACAAACCTCAAAGGGTGCAGGGGCAGGGAAGGTGATCCCTTCTCATAAAGGGTCATGGCTGACACCGCATAACGAAGGACAGATCCACAGGAGAAAAGCACAACGAATTTATTCTGTGCACGCATGTGCTTGAGAGTAATACCAAATATGAAACATCAAAAAAGATCCAGATGGTTGACACTTAAATATGCTCTTCACTGGGGAGAGGGAGATGGAGGTGCAGGAGTAAATGATTTGCAGGAGATGTGAATGAGCCCAGGAGACAGAAATTAACTTGTAAATAATTCTCTTTGGAATGTGGATGAGCCTGAGAGGAAGACATTACATTATCTTGTGAAAAAGTCTATTTACATGTGGTTGCATCAAAAATGAGATTTCGGAGAGGGGATGAAAGGCAATTGTGTTCCTCTTTGGGGGTCTGGTATCTAGGTAGGTAAGGGAATTTCAGAGAATGGCCTCATCCTGTGCTTTGGGAGAGGGAAAGGATTATGGAAAGGTCAGAGAGAGACCTTAAGACTGCTTCTTTAGTTCAGCGTATAAAAACACCATATATGGGGAATCCGTTTCTGATCCCCAACAGGGTCCTCAAAACTGACTGCAAACCCCCGTGTCTCCCTCTCATGAAGATGCGTAGTTCACATCTTAAGACCTGTTTCAACTGCCCCCCATACCTCTTCCCTACAACAGCCAACTAAAACTGCCTGTATAAAATTAAAACAGGACCTCGGGGTAAAAACTTTGGAAGACACAAGCCCTACAAAGTTGCATCTATGACTAGAAATTAATGAATCTGCTGTTTCTAAGTTTGCTTTGAAATGACTGTTAGTGACCTAATCAAGGTAACTCCATTTTGTAGTTGTTCTACCATTTGTCTTCCAGTTCCCCTCTCACCCGTTTTCCGTATGACCACCCTAACCTTTCCAGTAGGCCATAAATCATGGGACATGGCCCATGATTTATGGCTTTTCCGTTCCCTCCCCTGGAGGGCTATAACATTCCTGAAACAGTTCTGTCACACTATGTAATTTATACTTTCTCCCTACGGTTTAACAACCTGTACTTTGAAAAATCTCCTTTGTTCCCTACCCAGAACCGAAACTCTGTAACCTTACGGTTTTTGTTATATAAATCCCTTGCTTGCTTCACGTGGGGTTGAGAGTCTCTTTCTGAAATGAGCCTGCTCTCAACTGCTGGCATTAAAAGACTCAGTATTTGACTCTCAGTGTGTTGGCGACTCCTTACTTGCACTGCAGCTATAGCAGCTTTCCTCCTTGCATGACTGCTTGTGCATAGTCACTTCAATAGAGAGCAATTGATTGTTTTCATGCCCTGTCCCTCAGGGAGAGGGAAACTGCCCATGAGATTGATAAACATATTTTACCTTAAGCAATGAGTCTAAGGATGTGCAGATCTCCTTGATGGCATACAGAAGTTTAATTAGCAGAAGGACATGAGCAACTTTAATCTCCAGGGATTCCACTTCCTGCATACCTTCTGAAAGGACATAACATGGAGTCAACATACCCAATGAGCAGCCATTTTCACGTTGCCTAGATCTGTCATGGTTTTCTAACAATTCATTTTAACTTACCCTCTAATCACTAGCCAAGAACTGATTTCTCAGGGGTAGCTATTGATAATTGTTGGAATCCCCTCCCCAGCATATTTATAGACAAGTTAGCCTAACCAGCCCTTTGTAATCTTCATGATGCAGACAGAACCCAACACTATGGCAACAATCATGTGACTGACCCACCCATCCATCTGCCTGCCGTCCATCACCTGACATAAGTACCTGTGCTTACCTGCCCCTTCGTGATGACATGGAACAGACCACAACCCTATCTTAATGACCTACCCCATCAAAGAGAAAGTTTAAAAGGATTCAGCCTGAAGCAGTCATTTGCCATTGCCCTGCTAAGCACTGATCAGGCCATGTGCATATTGAGCTATGGCCAGGCCATGTTCTCTAGATCTGGCCTCCCTCTCCTGTCTTGGGGAGGTGAATCTCCTCTCTCTCTCTATTTTCTAGCCATAACCTTGCTAAGCCTGGCCATGTGTTCTTTGAGCTATGGCCAGGCCATGTTTTCCTAAGCTCTGGCTCCGTCCCTTATTTGGGGAGGTGAATCTCCTCTCTCTCTCTCTAATTTAATTTCTAAATAAACTATGTTTTCTAACCTAACTGCTGTGCAATTCTTTGCATCTTTTGTGCAGCACTGAATGGCAGACAAGACACCCCACCCTCCCCATCCCTACCCCCATCGGGCTTGACCTGGGATTTTGGAGGCCCTGCTGGGATTTTTTTTTTTTTTAATAAAGTTTTATTTTTCCAAGTGTACAGTTGGTTGGACCTGTTTATGCATCTTTACCAGCAGCTGGGGCATCTCCACCTTTGGTATTTCTGGTGCAAATTACTTGAACTCTATGCTTTGAAACCAGTTTGATAAGACCTTTATTAAAGAGCTCCTGGAGGGCTGCCCTGGCCTGAAAACCATGAATCTTCAGTCCCTCAGTGAACACAGCTGGAGTTATAAGCTTATAATTGGAAACTTCCTTCCAGAGTTTGTCATATGTAGCTTTGTCAAACAAGATTAGGTTATTAAGCTTGTCTTGAACTTCGCCTTTGGACCCTTTCTTCTTTTTTAGCCTTGCCCCCAGATTTATTCACTGGGTCTTTGTCTTTCTCGGCCGACTTTCCTGTGTCTTTCTTCTTCTTGTCGTCCTTGGGCGGTATTGCGAAGCTCGGAGAGCAGCGGACACCACTGCAGCCTCGCTAAGATGTCAGACAAAAAACTGCTGGGATATTTTTAACCTAACACCTTCATACTAAGCTACCTCTATAATGGCTTACTGCTCAGAGATCAATAGTCTGTGGTTGCATTGCTGACTTATTCTATAGCTAGCATCTGTTGTAAAACTTAAGCGTGGTGTTTGAAATGTTTTTCAGACTTTGCACACTGATGAACTCATTACCCCATCTGGACCCAGAACATCTACCAGGGAGCTGGCGCCAATGGTCCTGCAACCCCCTCTCAGACAGTAGCTATTCACACAAAGACAGTTTTGACACCCCCCATGACTTCATTCCCAATCAATCAGCATTGCCCATTCCCTAGTCCCCTGCCCACCAAATTATTTCTTAAAAACCCTTAATCTAAAATTCTCAGGGAGGCATATTTGAGTAGTATCTCCCATCCTCCCACTTGGTGGCCCTGCATTTATTAAACTCTTTCTTTCTCTATGGCAACAAATACTGTCAGTCTGTCAGCCTTTCTACACAGCAAGCATAAGAACCCGGTCAGGGCCAGCCTCGGTGGCTCAGCCTGTAATCCTAGCACTTTGGGAGGCCAAGGCGAGTGGATTGCCTGAGCTCTCAGGTTTGAGGCCAGCCCAGGAAACTTGACAAGACCTCGTCTTTACAATAAAAATCAAAAATTAGCCAGGCATGGTAGTGTGTGCCTATAGTTCCGGCTACTTGAAAGACTGAAGCAGAAGGATTGCTGGAACCCAGCAGGTCAATGCTGGCACCCCAGTGAGTGTGCCACTGCACTCCAGCCTGGGCAAGTGAGACTCCAACTCTAAATAAATAAGTAAATAAAAGAACCCATTCAGGCTGTAACACTCTCACTCTCAGTTCATGCCCTCATGTCACATTTTGTTGGGGGAAACAAAAGCAAATTACACAGGAATTCCTTTATGTTGCCAACATCAAACTAAACTTAAACTGCATCTCTATCTATATATTTTCATTTTTATCATTTATTCACCCCATATTTCTGAAGCATTATGTGCTAGACACTATACTGAATGTTGGATGTTCAATAGTGAACAGTACAGAAAAGGCCCTGTCATCATGGAATTTACATTGTAGTTGAAGAGAGGCACAAGAAACTAAAACAAATTAAAGTTTCACCAAAGATAAAACAGAGTCAGTGAGAAGAGCAGTGAAAGACTATCATAGGGGAGTGTCCCTGTTATCAGTCAGCCAGATTCCTCCATTGTGCTTGGGGTTCATTCCCTCCAGCCCTGTAAAGTTCTCTACTCTGGTAGTTACTTCAACATCTCCTTTGTAGTGGATCATTCTCATCAGCAATCTGTGTTTCTTTTCCCCCCTCATTCACTTGTGTATACCATGGTTTCATCGCTGGGTTACCAAGCTCTTAGGGATACCTGAAAACTCTCTAAAGAATCCTTGCGCACAGATCATTTTAAGGGAGTCCCTTTCCAGATCCTCTATTTTCGAATATGCTTTTTAGCAAAATAGATAAGCTCAAGAATCGATGCCAGCCTGACTTCCCCCAAAGAATTGCTCGTTAGGGTGTTTTGAATAAGCATGGAAATTAACCTTCTGGTCTTAAAATTTAAGATTTACATCTGTCTTATTTGAGTTCCATCCTCAGGAAACTAGCCTCAGACAAGGGCTTGAAACTCACCACCTCACTTGTTGTGATTCATTCCTTACTCCTCCCTAATTGCTGTTTTCCCATGCAAACTTACGTTCCATCCCCCGCCATATAAACTCCCAATTTCAGTAGGTCGGGAAGGTTGATTTGAGACTGATCTCTCATTCTCCTTGGCTGATACAACCCAAATAAGAAGACTTCTTCCCTGGCAATACTTGCTGTCTCAGTGATTGGCTTTCTGTGCGGTGAGTAATTGTAGCTCGACTGAACCCCTGGCAGTTCAGTAACAGAATGAGTTGGATATCACAATACTCCTTCTCTCACCTCCCAAAAGAGTAGCATGCTCCTCTCCCTCCCAGCTCTTGTTATAGTGCATGCCTTGGAGTGATACCATAGGATAAGCTGAAATATTGATTTTATTTCAAGCACTTTCCTTCGGTGGTTAATCTTGGTACTGTCAAAAGACAAAAATACAACAAGTATAATTATAGATCTCATTTGCTTTTATTTGAAATTCATGAATCCGTTCTACAAGATAGAAAGATAGCTTTGCCTGGACAGAACAGTGGATTTTGTAAGGTGAGAACAAGGAAACAGAACAATAGGGGAAAAAACAAAACAAAACAAAAACACATTGGTTAAAATCAGGTTAGTATTTTGCAAGGGGACTTTCTTATTATATTGACTCAGGTAGACTAGCATCTCCTGTTTTCAGAAAAAAAATGGTCTGTTTTGGGATCTATCCACATAATCTACCACTCTGGTCCATACTGATGTCATCACTCATCTAAGTCAGTGGTTTTCACCAGGGGAAGTTTTCATCCATTCTACTCCCCAGAGAGTTTGGTGATATCAGGAGACCTTTTTGGCTGGCACAACTGGGGATGTGTTACTTCTGGTATCTAGTGGTTAGAGGCCAGGAGAGCTGCTAAACATTCTACAATGCACTGGACAGTCCCACAACAAAGAATTATCAACAGTGCTGAGTTTGTGAAATCAACAGTGCTGAGTTTGTGAAATCTCAATCTAGGTTGATACAAGTAGCCTCCTAAATGGTCTCTCTGCCTCTACCCTTGCTCCTCCCCCTCCAAGTCTATGCTCCACAAAGCTTAAAGGATTATTTTCAAATTTAAGTCAAGGAAAGTTTCTTGTCTATTTAAAACCATCCAGCCCAACAGTCACAAAGGTAAAGACAAATCTTTACAATGGCCTTCGAGGGCTTTCATGCTTGAAACCCCCACTACCTCTGTTCCCTCTTGCTCTATCATTTCCCCTCTCCTCCAGCCCTATTTGTCTCTGCACCAGGGAGCACACAAGGTATGCTCCCATATTGCGTTTGCTGTTTACTGTGCTTGGAATGCTCTTCTCCGGATATCACCACTGCTCCATCCTTTATTTCCTCCAGATCTTTGCTCAATGAGACAAACTTTCCTGACTCAGCCCTATATAAAAGAGCAGTCCACTCCCTTAAACCTCTACCTCCCATGTCCCCACATACAGCTTTCTTTTTTTAAAAAAATATAGCTTATTTAAAAGTAAATTAGAGAGAGAAAGAGAAGAGAGAGAGAGAAGATTCACCTCCCCAAGGTGGGGAGAGGCCAAAGCCAGGAAGCATGGTGACAGTCATAGCTCGAAGAGCACATGGCCACACCAGAGTCTAGAAGGCAATGGTCCACTTTTCTTTCTTGCAATTATCAACTCCTAACATAGATAGAGATATTGACAGAGACAGACACATAGATATAGACAATAGATTAAGAGATGGATATAGAGAGATGGATGAATGGACAGATGATAGAAAGAGAGAGAGAGAGAGAGAGAGAGAGAGAGACAGGTGGATGGATAGATAGATAGACAGATAGACACTAGATAGGTAGATAAAACAGGTGGTGAACAGATAGTTGCCAACCTGTTGTCTGGCTCCTCCACTAAAATGGAAGCTCCACGGCATCAGTAACTTTATCCTTCTTGTTCACTATTGCATCTCTAGGGTCTAGTATGGTACCTGGCATATAGTAGGTGTTCCATAAATACTAAAGAAAGACTAGTCTCCTTGTTGCTACTTTTGCCCTTCTCCCATCCATTCAATACACGGCAGCCAAACTGATCTTTTTAAAAATGCAAGAGAAATGCTATCAACCCCCCTTCACCCACCCTTCCAAGCCCTTTAATGGTTTTTCATTGCTCTAAATTCCAGTTGACTATTTACAAACCAGACTACATTAATATTTGAGTCTTTAATCACTAAAATATTAGGGCGTATCCCCACCAAAAATAAAAATTTGGAAAATTTTAATGTTAAATTCCAAAGTCAGTGTATTAGAAGCCTAACATTTCAGGCTACATCAAAATCTCATCAATCATTCCTCCTCTGTATCTATCTAATCTTTCCCAACGGCCATTTTCCCCTTCTCTTTCAGGCCCTCACCATGCTCTGCCAGAATTACTACGACAGTCTTCCAATTTGTCTTCCCGCCTCCAGCCATATGTCTTCACCCTTCCTCCCCTCACACCAATTCATTCTCTACACTGACTCTAAAAGGATCATTCTAAAATGTGTATCTCATTATATCCTTCTCCTACTTAAAATTCCTCAGTATCTCCCAATATCCCTAGTAAAGAAATCTTAAAAGACCGTATGCAAAGTCACAGCAATCCAAAGTGAACTGTATTGAACAAAGGGGAAAAAAACTAAACTAAACTAAACTAAACTAAGGAATTTTCATGTTCACATAGAAAAGGATAATGTGGTGGTGCATAGTATTTGAGAAATAAAAATAAAAACCCAAGCCCCTCAACTGACTGAACGGACCTGTGTTCTTAACCGCAGGGGACCCCAGAGAAACCTTGAAAACTGAGTTCCCAAGAGAAAGTTACGCCATCCCTCTTTGCTGATTATATGACCCTATACCTTGAGAACACAAGAGAATCTGTCAAAATCTACTTTCAGTGATAAAAGACTTTGGCACAGTCTCAGGGTACAAAATAAATGTGCAAAATACAGTTGCATTCTTATACACCAAAAGCAAGCAGGCAGAGAACCAAATAAAAAGCACAATCCCATTCACAATAGCCACACAAAAAAAAAAAAAAGAAAAGAAAAGAAAAAGAAATACCTCGGCGTGTTCCTAACCAGATAAGTGAAAGACCTTTACAATGAAAACTACAAAACACTGCTAAAGAAATCCAAGACACAAACAAATGGAAAATTAATCCATGCTCATGAATAGAAAGAATCAACATTGTTAAGATGTCCATTCTACCAAAGGCAATTTACAGATTCAACACAATACCCATTAAATTACCAGCAGCATTCTTCTCAGACCTGGAAATGACAATACAGAAATTCATATGGAAACATAAATGACCAAGAATAGCCACCACAACCTTTAGCAAAAGGAACAAAGTGGGAGGTATCACACTTCCAGACTTTAAACTTTTCTATAAGGCCACAATAATCAAAATAGCCTGGTATTGGTACAAGAACAAGCATATAGACCAATGGAACAGGATAGAGATTCCGGAAGCAAAACCTCAATTTCTCAACCAGCTCATCTTCAACAAAGCCTCGACCGATAACCACTGGGGAGAGGAGAACCTATTCACTAAATGGTGCTGGGAAAACTGGCTAACCAAATACAGAAGATTGAAACAGGGCCCCTACCTATCTCCATACACAAAAATCAACTCTAAATGGATCAAAGACTTAATGTAAAACCTCAAACTATAAGAACCTTAGAAAATGCAGAAGACACCCTTAAGGAAATTGGAACTGGCAACCAGTTCCTGATCAAAACTCCAGATGTCCATGTCATAAGAGACAAGACAGACAAGTGGGACCTCATCAAACTGAAAAGCTTCTGCAAAGCCAAAGAAACCATCAAGAAAGCAGGGAGACAGCCCAAAGAATGGGAAAAAATATTTGCCAACTGTATATCTGACAAAGAGGTAACATCCAGGATCTACAAGGAACTCAAACTTGCCAAAAGGAAGAAAATAAACACGAACAGACACTTTCAAAAGAAGACATACAGGCAGCCAACAGACACATGAAAAAGTGTTTGACCTCACTAATCATCAGAGAAATCTCACAACCACATTGAGATACTACCTAGCCCCAGTAAGAATGGCTATCATTAATAAAACAAACAACAACAGATACTGGTGAGGATGTGGAGAAAAGGGAATGCTTCTGCACTGCTGGTGGGAATACAAATAATGCAACCTCTTTGGAAAACAGTGTGGTGATTTCTAAAAGAACTAGAAATTGACCTTCCATATCACCCAGCAATCCCTCTACTGGGAATATATCTGGAGGATCTCAAATCATTCTTCAAAAAAGATACCTGCACATACATGTTTATTGCAGCATTATTCACAATAACAAAAACATGGAACCAACTGTACTGCCCATCAAAACTGGACGGGATAACAAAAATGTGGTACATCTACGCAATGGAATATTATGTGGTCATAAAGAAGAACAAACATGAACTTCGCAACTTGAATATATTTAGAGTCTGTCATACTCAGTGACCTATCACAGAAACAAAGAACAGAGTACCACATGTTCTCACTCATAAGCAGACCCTGAACATTGACCATAATACTGTAGGAAAGATGAGAAAGGGATTGGCAGTAGCAGGATACTGCTGGCGTGGGCGGGGAGGGGGTGGGGGCACACATCCGTAAGTAAGTAAACCTGATCTCAATCCAGGCAAAGTGGGGCTCAAAGAGAGGCCCAAACTTTATCTGCACGATGACCACTTGTGTACCTAATCCTGAATTGTACCCCACATCTTTAAAATTAAAAAGAAAAATAAGTAAACAAAGAAAACTGAGTTCCCAGCTATGACAGGAAAACTGAGCGCTCAGCTGTGACAGGAGGTCGAACATGCCTCCTTATGCCTCCTCCCTTCCTGACAGCCATGAGGCTTTCTTTTCTAAGGGTTAAACAGAAACTAGTGCTTTTGAGAAACTTGCTGCACCTCTGATTTCAGCCAATTAGTTGATTAGTTCCTCTGTGTGGGTTTGACACAACTGGCCAGCATTCCTTTGTAATAAGAGGCCACCAACTCTGGGGTGGTTCTGGGCAGTATACAGAGGATGTGCACGAGTACCTTCGCAGCCTCTGCTTCACCTTTTGATGTCAAAGGACTGAAAACTCCACTCTTGGATCCATGGAGGGGCGTGAAGCTCAATTGCACGTGCACATGTTTCTCCTCTCATAAATATCCATGATCCTCCTATCACATATCAAATATGTATACTCATGTCCCCATTCAGCATAGATTCCTGTCTGATTCTTCCTGCCTTCCAAATCCCCATTTTTGGTTTCTGGCTGGAGGCTACACTTCTTAACCTGTCAGAATGGCTACCCTAAGGCCTGCATCCCTTTGCGAGAAATAAAGTATCCTTTCCAAATTTATAAAGCTCATCATTCGTCAGTTGACATCCTCAAAGAAGAGCCGAAGAACTAGAATTGCAGGATCAAGAATGCAGGACTCAAAATCAGCGGAACGCGGTTTCTCACTGTCCGTATCTCATGTCCACTCATTTTCACTTGGCTGCTTTCCTCCTTGGTCAGCTTCTCTTCAAGCATCAGGAAGGATGGTCACTGTCGACCCTAGAGTCACATCCACCAAGGCCACTGGCTTCTGTGAAAAGCAAATTTCCCATTCCCACCATCTGTATATCCACCCCGGGGGGGACTCTGATTGGTCCTGTTCAGGTCGGGTGGCCAATCAGGTGCACACCAAACAGACTACATAAAGTGTGGAAGAAATTACCCAGAGGAAATGGCATGCTGTCTCCAGAAGAAGGAGGATGTAGCTCTCTGGCACCACACATCAGCCAGTTACTTTCACAGTTTATTAAATGTGCCACATAAAGGTCTTCCTGATCTGGCGCTTGCCGACCTCTTCAAATCCTCCTTTATTCTCTCCTTCCTCGTATTCTGTGCTCCAGCCACGGCAAACTACTTGAATTCTTGGACGGCTTTCATGTTCTCTTACCTCCAGATCGCCACACGTGCTATTCTCTCTACCTCAGACACCATTTGCTGCCCCCTTATACAAAGACAATACTTCTTTTTAAATTTTTTTTTTATTTTTTAGAAAGCAGGATTTATTGAGAGGACAGAAAAGCTGGGACAGTGGGAGGGAATCTGAAGGGGTTGCCCTTTTTTTTTTTGAGTTGGAATCTCACTCCATCACCCAGGCTGGAGTGCAGTGGTACACTCATAGCCACCCCAGAGTTGACCTGCTGGGCTCAGGCAATCTTTCCACCTCAGCCTTCCAAGTAGCCAGAACTACAGGTATGTGCTACCACGCCCAGCTAATTCTTTGATTTATTGTAGAGGTGAGGTCTCGCCAAGTTGCCCAGGCTGTTCTTGAGTCCGTGGGCTCAGGCAATCCCCTCACCTCAGTCTCCCAAAGTGCTGGGATTACCGGCTTGAGCCACCATGCCCCGCCACAAAGATGATACTTCTATATCCTTCAGGACTCATCCTACATATTACCTCTTTCAGGAAGTCTTCGTTTTAACATGTGGGTTTTATAATGATCAGCTGTGGTGAGGCCGGCAGATCAGGAGACGACTATCAATGAAAAGGTAATTTATTACTCACAGTTCCCAAGAGGAGGGGGAATAGCATATCACAAAGGCCGCATGGATTCGTCAGGAGACAGAGGGATGGGGCCTTTATTGTGCTTTCTGTGGGAAGGAATGGCTGAGGCAGGGAAGCAGGTATAGGATTGTCTAGCTTAAATAATCTCAGCAGGCTCTGGGGCACAGGAACGGTCCCTGCTGCCTGGCACCTGATCCTGGGGTAATGAGGGCAGGAGAATGGTGGCAGGAGAGTAGTGTGAGGGCCTGAGAAAGGAGGATGTCGGCTCTAGATTGGTTGGTTTGGATCTAAAAGGTGCTCTCGGGGTAAATCATTCACTATCTCTAGAAATTAGCCCCGGAGGGGGCAGTCCCTCCAGGGTCAGCAAGGCCCAGATGTCAAAGCATCAGAATACTTAAAATAGAAGGCAAGGTTAATACAATCTTCCCTAGCATGTTTTCATCCTCTTCTCCAGCCACCTGCACACTTCTGTCATTGCAATGGTGGCTGTACCAGAAATGATATCTGAACCAACAGCCCAGCAGTCTTTGACCTTCACATTACACCGAGAGAAGTGGGTGAGAACTTCAAGCCATACTTACTCAGATTTCACAATGATGTGACCTCATTTTTATACTCATAGCCTGTGAAACTACACATTTAGTCTCCACTTAAATGTCTTAAAATACTTTTACTTATTTTTCTACTAAAATGATTAAAAACAACACTCTCAGATATGTTAGATACTGAATGTCAATATTTTAGAGACCACCACCACATTAACTCATTCAGCCATTGTTAATTTATCTTTGTGCAGATTAGCGAATATAATTTTTCTTTTCATTCCTAGTGCATATTTTTTATCTTCCAAATATGCAATTAGTTAGGAAAATTAAAATTCTGAATTGCCCTTTTGAAAAATTCACACCTGGGCATATTCATGCATGTAAAACGAAAATGTGTGAATATACAACCACAACTCACACGGCTGACTCAATGGTGTCTTACTGTCTTTACAAGGTGCCCACATGTCAATTAGGAAAAGAAGGCTCTTCCCTCTGGGCAGGGGCAGCTCTGTGTTTGCAGTGTGGCTTGCAGAGCAGGGCACAGATTAGTTTTTGGACCCCTTACCACCCGGTCAAACATGCCTCGATCTATACTAGCTGGTAAGTCTCTAGGCAAAGGAGTCAACACACACTAGCTTTGCACCCACGGGCTTATCTCAGCTCTTCGCTGGGATTCTCACGCTGCCTATAAGACAGGAGAGCCAGCCATGCAATGATCGTGAGAGATTAACACATCATTGTATAAGTTTGGGTACTTCCTACAACATTTTCATGTTGCTCATTTTCTTGGTTATTCAACTTTAAAGCAAAGTTTTTGGTCACCTCTTTGTTTTCCAAGTTAAATTATAATGTGTACAGAGATTTCAAGGCAAAATGTTATGAATCAGTTTTATTTGCAATTATCTTCTGTGTAATCAAAATTTTCTCAAGAAATAAAGTACTAATGAACACAGCATAAAACACAGATATAGTTAGGATGCTGACTCTCAAACTGTAAGACATAACTCCTCATTCCATGTTTTTCTATCACCTCATGGTTCTTATTTATGAACTATAAATTAAGTAAACATAACTTTGTAGTTATAAAATAACCTTTTCTCCCATCAACCCCTGGCAACCACTGATGATTTTACTGTCTCCATAAAATTTTTGGCTTTTCCAAAGGTAAATTGGAATCATACAATATGTAGCCTTTTCAGATTGGCTACTTTTACTTAGTAATATGTGATTAAGGTTCTTCTGTGTCTTTTCATGGCTTGATCGTTCATTTCTTTTCAGTGCTTAATAATATTCTGCTGTCTGGATGTACCACAGTTTGTTTATCCAATCACCTTACTGAAGGACATCTCGGTTGTTTCCAAATTTTGGCATGAATAAAGTTGCTATAAACATCTGTGTACAGGTATTTGTGAAGATGTAAGCTTTTAACTCACTTAGATAAATGCCAGGGAGCATGATTGCTGAATCATATATGGCAAATTTTGTAAGAAACTTTCAAACTGTCTTCCAAAGTGGCTGCCCCAATCACATTCCCACTAGCAACAAATCAGAGTTCCTGTGTTTCCACATCCTCACCAGCATTGAGTTGTGGATTTTGACCATTCCTGTTAGTGTGTGGTGGTGTCTTGTTATTTTAATTTACATTTCTCTGATGAGATATAATGTTGAACATTTTTAATATGCTTATTTGCCATCTGTGTATCTTCTTTGATGAAGTGTTTGTTGAAATCTTTTGCCCATTTTTTATTCGGGTTGTTCCTTTTCTTATGATTGAGTTTTCAGAGTTATTTGTATATTTTGAATACCAGTTCTTCATCAGATTTGTGTTCTGCTAATATTTTCTCCCAGTCTGCAAATTGTCTTTTGAGTCTCTTGTTTAGTTGAGGTTTTCATTTGTGAAAAGGGTGCCATGCTTTAGAAAGTAGAAAATTGATGTTCTGGGTAGTTTTATAGCATCTAAACCAATCTCATTATATTGGTGATAAGGTTTCACTACTGGTTAAGCATTCACAAAAGATATACAATTAACAGTGACAAGGTAGTGACCAGTAGGTATGTCCCTGACTACCATGTGATGAGTCTCTCCTCTGTTTTTTTTTTTTTTTGGAATAGAAGTCTCACTCTGTCACCCAGGCTGGAGGGCAGTAGCATGCTCATGGCCACTGTAGCCTCAACCTGCTGGGCTCAGGCGATCCTTCTGCCTCAGCCTTCCGAGTAACTGGAACTACAGTCATGTGCCACCATGCCTGGCTAGTTTTTTAATTTGTTGTAGAGATGAGGACTCACCAAGTTGCCTAGGCTGGTCTTGGACCCCTGGACTCAGGCAATCTCTCTCCTCAGTCTCCCAAAGTGCTGGGATTACAGGCTTGAGCCACTGCACCTGGTCTTCTTCTCTATTTTAAGGATTTCTTGGCTCTCCTTTTCAGAAGATAAGGAGGCATGGTCATGAATCCTAGAATTGGCTCTTAAATAACCTGTGACCTTCCCTTTGCATAACCCCTGCCACCACTGGGAACTCTGCTCAATGGATTTCAAAGGGACAGAGACTCAAGTAGGCTTAGGACTTCTATCACCTTCAAACAAACTTTTAAAATGTACTTCCTTGAATTAAAATTGGTATTAGCATGCAGATTTGCAAGGCTAAAGATAAGTTTCTGAACTCTCACTTATTCATTCAATCAACAAATACTTATTGACACCCACAAAGCGACAGGTACTATAGAAGGCACTAGAGGTAAGCAGTGACAAAGGAGTACTCCCTGCACTTCTGGGTTTATGCTTTTTACTGTTATTTGAAATAAAACTTCTTTTATGAATTGATGAATGAAAGGTTTGCATGTGAGCCCCTCCTAAAAGTATTCTTAAACTATAATTTATTTTAAACACTGCACGTTTGATCCAAAACAATAAACAAACATAAGAGTGATTCTAGTATACATACACAAAACAAAATTACATTGAATGAATTAGATTCTTGTAAAAATTTATTGGCAGACTCAGAACTTAAGGGAAAACAAGTATAAATGGAAGACACTGAAAATATTTGAAGGTATACTTCAAAGAATTTCTGTACCCATTGAAGGACTCTGGTTCTGAATATTGTTGTGCCTCCCAGATTTTATCTTATTTCTTTTGAGATGATGCCTTGCTCCCAGATATTTATTTATTTATTTTTGAGACAGTGTCTCACTCTGTCACCTAGGCTGGAGTGCAATGGTTCAATCATAGCTTACTCTTTACTCGAACTCCTGGGCTCAAGCAATCCTCCCGCCTTAGCTCCCAAAGCACTGGGATTACAGGCTTGAGCCACTGCACCGGTTAGCTCCCAGGTTTAGACAATATCAGTAACAGCTGGGCACAATGGCTCAAGCCTGAAATCCCAGCACTTTAGGAGACTGAGGTGAGTGGATTGCCTGAGTTTAGGGGTTCAAGACCAACCTGGAGTTGATGAGACCTCGTCTCTACAATAAATCAAAAAATTAGCTGTGCATGGTAGTGTTCACCTGTAGCTCCAACTGCTTGGGAGGCTGAGGTGAAAGGATCTCTTCAGCCCAACAGGCCGAGGCTGCGGTGGCCATGAGCGTGCCATTGTACTACAGCCTACGTGACAGAGTGAGACTCCAACTCAAACAAAAAAAAAAATTTCAGTAACATGGGCACATGAAAGGGCATCAGGCTTCATCTGTGACACAGGATGCCAGGTCAAAAGTATAGACATTGTCTCTGTGGTGAGGAGCTGGGAGAAGAAGGAGTTAGTAAGTTTTACTTATCTGGGATACACCATTTGGGAGGATTTGGCAAAATTTGGTTCCTGAAGACGGAACATCAATTTGCATTTTAGCTCCTTACAAAGAAACTAAAAAAAATAAGCAAGTTCCACCCGTTATTTAACAGTGAAGGTATAATTAGATATTTTTATTTAATTCAAGCTTTCCCTCCTCCTTTTTCACAAAGGGGCCCAGGTTCACCCCTCCCCATATTCTCTGAAGTGTGCTGGGAGTGGGAGAGTTTGCAGAACCAGGGCAGGGTCTCTCAAAGGCAAAAGAGCGAACACCCTGCTCGTTATCCCGGGATTGACTTTGGGTCACAAAAATTCTCTTTCTAAAAAATGAAGTCAATAAATTTTTACTTTGGCATGAAATGGACTTCCCGCAGGCACTTTCATTCTTGCTGCCAAACCATTAGGATCAGGAAAGAGAGCAGGCGACACTGCAATTCATGCCGTCATTGACCATCTTTGAGTCTCAAAGTTGAGTTTTTTAACGGGTAGCTGAAAAGAGGTTCTTAATCTTTTAAGAGCCAGGCCTGATGTAATAGAGTTTTTCCTAGCGCACTGAGAATCCTTTTTCTACCTTTAGTGCTGAGCCAAGAAGCTTCGTGTCTTTGAGCACAGGGGGCTGTGGGTGGTGGGAGTGGAGAGGTGGCGAGCCTATGGCTGAGCTCCCAGGGCCACATGACTGTCTGTGGTGTGCGGAAGACACGGGAGATGCCCCACTCGGGTGGAGAGTGGAGGCAAGACCAAGAGGAATGGTGATATGATGAGAAGGCCGTAGCACTCTGGGACTTCACAACAGACGCCAGACTCTAGTAAGTTGACATCCCCATGACAACCCACAAACCAACAAAGACCTGCGATGCCAGAGGACGCAACACAAATCCAAGACCCTTCTGTCTCTAAAGGCTCAACCAAGCTGGGCGTAGTGGCTCAAGCTTGTAATCCTAGGACTTTGGGAGGTGAAGGTGAGAGAATTGCTAAAGCCCAGAGGTTCAAGACCAGCCTGGGCTACTTGGCGAGACCTCATCTCCACAATAAATCAAAAATTAGCCAGTGTGGTAGCATGTGCCTGTAGTTCCAGCTACGTGGAAGGCTGCAGTGGAAGGACCTCCTGAGCCCAGCATGTCAAGGCTGCGGTGGCTGTGAGCGTGCTGCTGCACTCCAGCCTGGGTGACAGAGTGAGACTCCAACTTAAAAAAAAAGGCCTCAACCCAGCCTACAGCTAGACCCATTGTGGGGGAGGGATGGAGAGGGCCCCCAGAAAAAGGAGGTCCTTACCTGGAAAAGAGGGTTTAACTCAGTTTTGAGAGGAAGCTGCATGAAGTTGTCTGAAGGACTCTAGTTATTTATGCACTTATGTATGTATGCATTTCTTTATTTTTTTGAGTTGGAGTCTCACTCTTGTCACCCAGGCTGGGGTGCAGTGGCACGCTCATAGCCACTGCAGCCTCAACCTGCTGGGCTTAGGCGATCCTTCTGTCTCAGTCTTCCAAATAGCTGGAACTACACAGTTAAGGACTCAATTTAAACTAGAAGAGACTGAGATATTTAAATTCCCCTCTCCTCACTTTCCCTATAAGGTAGGAATCTGTGAGGAAGAATGGAGAAGAAAAAAAAAAGTCACATTTTTCCCTTATGATGGTACCATGTAGTCTCTCCCCACCAAAGTGGTAAAAAAAACATAAGAATGTGTGGGATTAACCATGATGATCAAGTCTCCGAAACAGAGAAGGGTGATGAGTCTCTGAGACAGAAACCACCATGGGAGCCCAAGGAGATTAGAAGGCAAATTTAGGCCGGGCTTGGTGGCTTAACCTGTCATCCCAGCACTTTGGGAGGCCGAGGTGAGTGGATTGACTGAGTCCATGGGTTCGAGACCAACCCGGACAACCCGGGGAGACCTCGTCTCTACAATGAATCAAAATTAGCCGGGCATGGTAGCGTGCACCTGCGGTTCCTGCTACTTGGAAGGCTGAGGCAGAAGGATCGCCGGAACCCAGCAGGTCAAGGCTGTGGTGGCCGGGAGCGTGCCACTGCACTTCAGCCTGGGTGACAGAGTGAGACTCCAACTCAAAAAAAAAAGGCAAATTTGTTTCTGGACTGAGCAGCTGGTGCAGAAGACCTGGTGCCCACCATTCTGAGGCAGGCTCATGTCCCAGGGAAGGGCTGTGGGTGCATGAATGGAAAAGGATCTTGTCCGAAGAGCAGAAACTTCAACCCCAAAGCTAGACTTAGGAATAGGCTGCTCAGGTGCTTGACAGAGAAGGCACTAAAACAATCCTGGAGAATATGAAACCTGCCACAACCTTTTCTAGGAGATTACCCTGTAGAGCTGGAAGGACTACTCTGACTAGAATTTTGAGGGTTCATCAGGGACTTGTTTAAGTGACAACTGAGGGACACTAAACACACCTCAGAAGAGGAGATGGTACACCAATGCTTGAAGCATGGTTATTCATGATAGCCAACAGCTGGAAGCCACCCAGCTGTGCATCAAAGGATGAATAAATAAGCAAAATGTGGTGCATACACACAATGGAATATTATCCAGCCTTAAAAAGACAGAACATTCTGACATGTGTTACAACATGAATGAACCTTGAAGACATTACGTTAAGTGAAAAAGCCAGTCACAGAAGGATAAATACTGTATGATTCCACTTATGTGAAGGGCCCAGAGTCGTTAAATTCATAGAGAGAGAAAGTCAAACAGCGGCTTCCAGGGACTGGGAGAAGGGGGTAATGGGGTGTTAGTGTTAATGGGTACAGAGTTTCCCATCTTGCAAGATGAAAAAGAGTTCTGGAGATGGATGGTGGTGATGGTAGCACAGCATTTATGGATGTACTTAATGCCACTGACTTCTACCTGAAAATGGTTAAAATGGTGTTTAGACCATTTTCTTGCTTGTAACAGAACACTGGAAACTAGGCAATGTATTTTAAAAAGGCATTTCACTTCTTTCAGTTATGGAAGTTGAGAAGTCCAAGGTAAAGGGGCTGTATCCGGTGACGGGCTTCTTGCTGGTGAGGGCTCTCTGCAGCGTTGCGAGGCAGTGCAGGGCATCACTTGAGAAGCCCTCAGTCCACGAATGGATTAATCTATGTATGAGAGAAGAGTCCTCATGGTCCAACCACTTATTAAAGACCCTACCTCTCAATACTGCAACATGGGGATTACATTTCAACTTGAGTTTTGGAGGGGATATTCAAACCATACCAAATGGCAAATTTTAGAATATGCGTATTTCCTAAAACTTTTTTATATGGAAAAAAGTAAAAGAACGAGTTCCTTTAAGCACAGGGTGTTTGTTTGTTTTTTTTTTCCTGTATGGGGTATGCAGCTGCAGCCCTAGTGAATGTACCTGTGGGGAGAGGCATGGTCACAATGCCAGCAGGGCCTTCCTTGCCGGTCATTGTGACCTACCTACTGCAGACCTTCCGAGTGCTCTAGGCTGGAGAACTAAAGACACTCCAGGAAGGCTGCATGACTACAGCAGGAGCAGAGGCCACCCTCGCCTGCATTCTCAGCAGCAACAGATGGACAGTGAGGAGGGCAGAGGTCAGAGATCAGCATAGGCCATGTAGCGGATAGAGGGACCAAGGCTGTTTGTCCATGGAGACTGGAAAATCACTGACATGAGGCAGATTACTAGGAGAAAAGGCACACACTTTTATTTAAGGTATACATTGGAGCCTTCAGAATAAACCCCCAACCCCCAAGTGGGGTTCAGAAGTTTAAATACCATCCTGGCAAAACAGGCTAAGGAAGAGGGGAGAATGTAGTGGGCAACACAGATACCTCATAACCAGTTATCATCGACAGTGAGAGTCTGTTCAGATGTGGCTGTGTTCTCGGTCTTACAAGGGAGGGAAAGATTGTTCTCCTTGGTGGGTCTGGATCTTAGGCAGAGGAACTTCAACTGCTTTGGGAGAGACGGTAAGGATGGGGAGGTCAAGAGATCTTAAGGCTTCTTTTTCTTTTCTTTTCTTTCTTTCTTTCTTTCTTTCTTTTTTTTTTTGAGTTCGAGTCTCAATCTGTTGCCCAGGCTGTAGCGCACCGGCACACTCACAGCCACCCCAGCGTCGACCTGCTGGACTCCCGCGATGCTTCCGCTTCAGCCTTCCAAGGAGCTGGAACTACAGGTATGCACTACCACACCGGTTAATTTTTTATTTATTGTAGAGACAAGGTCTCGCCAAGTTGCCCAGGCTTGTCTTGAACCCGCGGGCTCAGGCAATCCACTCACCTTGGCCTCCCAAAGACTTCTTTTTCATTCAGTATGTCAGTGCACCATATTTCATGGTATCAGTTTCCGAGCCCTGTCAATTGAAGAATGATCAGATTCATACATTTGGAAAGGAAGCTTTATTTCTCATAGAGTTGCAGCCTGCAGGGTGACCATTCTGACAGGTTGGGATATATACCTCCAGTGAGAAGGCAGAAATAGATACTCTACTCCAAGAATTGGAAAAATAAGGCAGGGATTTATGCTAAGTGGGGTGGCCAAATATACATGTTCAATAAGCTGTGGGAGGAGTCATGCATATTTATGAAAGGAGAAGCAAGCACATGTGCAATTGAGCTTCATGCCCCTTCATGAGTCACACATGCAAAAAATGGCGGCATGAGCGTGATCCAAGGGTGGAGTTTTCAGCCTTTGATGTCAAAAGGTGAAGCAGAGGACATGAAAACCCTCACTGCGCATCCTCTGTGGACTGGCCAGAACCACTCCATGGTCAGTGGTCTCTTAGCAGGAAGGAACCTGGTCGATTGTCTTGCTGAAACCACAAAGAGAGCTGGTTAAAATCAGCGGTGAAGAGAGTTCTTCAAAAGGATGGATTCTGTTTAATCTTTAGGGAAAAAAGCCCAATGGATGTTAGCAGGGAAGCGGGTATAATGTCTGCTCAACCTCCCATCCCATCATGGCTGGGAAGGCAGTTTTAAGGTTTCTCTGGGGTCCTCTTGGCCAAGAAGGAACCTGTTCGGTTGGCTGCGGGATTCGGATTTTATTTTTGTTTCTTAGCCCCAACAGGGCCCCTCAGAACTATAGAGAATGGAGACTGCAGCAAGAAACACCAAATCTTCTGCAGATTGGGGTGGGTAAGAATCGGAGGGCTTTTGACTTGAACAGTTTCATCTGGTTTTGCATCACAAGACAGTAATGTAAAATATATTGTTTGCAAAGGGTAATTAGGGGCATCTAGAAATCTCTAATCCAGAAGAAAGACAAAATTAGGAGCCAGAGAGGCTAATCAGCTACCAAAGATAAGAGCAGGCAGCAGGCAGGCATAGACTGGCTCAGAAGAATTTTTCTAAAAGATTTTCCAATTAACAGCAACCAGTTTTTACTGGCTCAAGCACGTATGTGACATTTCTTGTCTCGGGGTGGCTTAAAAGTACTACCCCTGACAGAAGCTGCAGAATTCTATGTGCACATCAGACAGGGAACTGGACAAAATGAATTCAAGGGCCAGCGCTCCCTGAATCCAAGTTGGCGGTGCTGGTTTTTTATTACTTCTAATTTATTTTGACACTTGTGGCCTTCCTCAAGGAGCTGTCTTACTGCAGAGAGGAAACCTTTTTCTTTATCCACTTAGGTCTGGGTCTTTCGGGGGCCTGTGAATTAACTAGCAGTAGACAGATAAGCAGGGGAGAGACAAAGTGTATTCACCTGCTTGTGGGAGTGCTCTAATGACCTTCTCACCTAACAGCTAGGAGGAAGGGCTTGTAACCCAGTTTAATGGGAGGGTGGGAAAGGGTAGGGCTGGGGAAAGACAGCTCTTCTAGGAGACCAAAGGGAAGGTAGACAGTGTTGGGTTAGGTTTGCTTATGCAGCTTCTTATCGTGGCACTAATCAGTCTCCTTCCTGGCTAGAAGTTGTCCAGGAAGGGGATTTATTCTCCGAAGTCTCTCTGCCTGTAGTCAGATAAAGGAAGCTCCAAAAAGGCTTCTTTCTTCATCTGCTGTATATCAGCTGTCTTTAGTTTAAAGTAATCTTCATGCCACTCTGGTGGGTCTGCGCGGGTCCCTTCATGACTCTCCTTTTGTGGTCAAAGCCATTATAAGCGTCACGTCTTGGTAGCCACATACAAACTTGAATAGGTGGAGACAGAGTCACAGCTATAATGGGAACTAACATTTGCAGCCAGCTTGCTGTGTGTCGGGTTCCACGCTAAGTGTTCCACATGCATGAGCTAATGTGGCGCTCAGAACCACCCTGGGAGTTGGGTGCTTGTGCCGGAGGAAGCTGAGGCCTGGAGAAGTTCCCGTGAGGCTTTGGTTTGTACATGGGTAAATGGAGTGAATCAAAATATTGTACCCCAAAATATATTTCTTTTACCTGTTTTGAATGGCTGCCACAGGGCCAGCAGACGGAAGTGGCCCTGCAAAGCTGTCTTTCGTGGGGGAAGTTTGCATCTATAGGGAAACGTCCCTAATGCAGCCGGGCCTTCCCTTTCTAGGGATTTCCCAGATCTAGGGGAAATTAATTGAGAGTCCGACCCCTGTAAAGTTCTGAAAAAGAGACATCTACTCTCTTTTCTCTCTGAGGGTTGCTCTCTGTCAGGGTTTAATCTACAAGACAAGACCCCTTCGCTAGACAAGCCTCTCCTTTCATTCTCATAACCCATCTTACCAGCATCACCTGATTTACCACCATCACCTGCGTTTAGCCATGCTTTGAGCCCACATTCCTTCTGTAACCTCAAGACGGTATATAAGCTTCTGTTCCTCACTGAGGGGTTGGGTCTTCATTCTGAACCCCCATACATGTTAAATAAATTTGTTTGCCTTTTTTCCCCCCTATTAATCAGTCTGCTTCATGTCAGTGGTTTTCCATGAACGTTTATCGGCCCCCACAACAGAAAGGGAATCAAACACAGGCACTCCTGATGGTAGACCCAAGCAGTTGTGTCCATTGTTTATTGCTACATAATCAATATCCAAAATACCGTGGCCTAAAACAATACACATTTATTATTCCTCATAGTGCCTGGGATTTTTGGAAAGGCTGAGTCAGATGCTGGGTGGGCCGGCAGTCATCTGGAGACTCAACTTCGAGGATGGCTCCATCCCATGATTGGCACACTGGTGCCTGCTGCTGGTGGAGGGCTAGCTGCTCTCCATGGGGGGCCTCGTGGAAGAGTAATCCAACCACACGGCAGCTGGCCTCCCCAGAGGCCAAGGCAGCAGCTGCCATGCATTTTATGAAGCATTTCATTCTAGAAGCCACACAACACCACTTCTGTAGTATCCTATTAGTCACACAGATCAACTCTCTTCACTGTGGGAAAGACCACACAAGGACATGGATTCCAGGAGTGAAGATCACTAGAGGCCACCTCGGAGGCCAGTTACCAGTGATGTCACATGAAATGTATGGGAGGCCACTGCTTCAGACTGAGCTCCTGTACCAGGCCCCAGCAGATCAGACCAAACCAGAATGCTAGGTGTCATGTAATCAAAAGAACTTAGAAGCAGGACAGTTTTCCTAAATAACAGGTGATGTATAGCCACCAACCAAAGAGGTTCCAGCAAGCTGAGGCAGCATGAAAAAGAAGTCTCCTCTTAGCTGTGTGTGGCATGCCCCTATACGTCCAGTTACTCAAGGGGGTGAGCCCAGGAGTTCCAGGTTTTGTGACCCTTAAAAAAAAAAAAATCAGGATTCCTTTCCCTACCAAGTAGCAAACGACTTACCATGAGAGCGCAGGTTTTGCTCAACAGAAGGCTTATTACTCATCACATGTAAGCAGAACGCAGAAAGTATTCTCCAGTACAGTATCTCCCCGAGGGAAAGTGATAGGAAGAGTTTTACAGGCTAACAGAGAGGGGAAAGGATGGTAGAACCCAATGGTATCGCACGTAGAGGAGGGATCCCAGGGGTGCAGATGCAGTGAGTCATCATGCCAGCGTGTAAGTCACATGTCATGCTCCTCCCAGGGTAGAGACTTTAGCATGGTACTGTCCTCATGTCATGTACTTGGGTACATCTCTAAGTTGCCATGGCCTGTCAGGATCTGGTTCCAACTGGCTAGGTGAGGGCACAGGGTTTGGGGGAAGACAGGCTACAAGGCAGAAGGCTGCAAAACAGGCTGATCGGTCACGTTGATTACATTCCTATAGTCCCTGGAGCTCTGCCCTGTCTGCCCACAACTGCAGTGAGCTATGATCATGCTACTACCCTCCAGCCTGGGTGACAGGGAAAGACCCTGTTTCCAAATCTAAAAATAAAATTTTAAATAAATAAAAAAGAAGTCTCCTCTGCTTTACTCCTATAAGGAAAGCAGCCTTGAAATGACCAGTCTGCTTTTTGTTACTTGTTTCGGCTTTCCTCAGCCTTTTCTGTTGATACAGTCCACCTCCTCTGCTTAGCTCACTGGAGCACCTTTCTATTTCATAAATGTGATGCTGTCTGGTTCATGAATTACTAATAAAAGCCAATTAGACCATTAAGCTTGCTTTGTTAAAATTTTATTTTTTGACAATTCCTAGCCAGGCATCTGGCATCTGAAAGGCTTTCAATAAATACAAACTTGTTTCTTTTCCTCTTTCTTCCATTCCCAGAGTCATCAATATATAGAGGGCTGTAGGCATTTAGGTAGGAGTGGAGCAAAGGAACAGATGACATCCCATAGTGATATTTGTGGTGTTAGATGAAGATAAATACTGAGTGATGTTCATTGGTTTTGCAACCAGGAGATTACTGGGCAGAGAAGAAATGTTTGCATGTGGTGAATAGAGTAGAGCATTGGAGGTAGTGCCATTAAGTAAATAATTATTTCAGTAAATTTGAATATGAAAGGACAGAGCTATTTGCTGATGGATAAGATCATTGAGGAGACAGTTAAGAGATACTTCTTGTTACCAGTGCTGGGTAACAAGGTACCCCAGACCTAACGGCTTCAAATAAAGTTGGTTTTGGTGTTTGTTCTCAGCAGTCTTCAAATCTGGGGCTGGTTTATCTCTGCTCTACTCACCATTAACTGGGGTGGCTTGGGGGCTTGGGGCTGAGTCATCTGATGGCTCACACGCTCGTGTGTCTGCTGGTTCAAGCTGGCTGACTTCAGCCAGAACTGAGCTGATACACCTCCATGAGATTTTCTCCACGGCATCAGGCTGGATTCCAAGGGTAAGGGCCCCAAGAAGACAGACAGAAGCAATACCATTTTTTATGACACACTCTTGGAAGTCCCATAGCTTGGCTTCCACTGCAGTCTCAGGCCCGCTCAGATTCAGCGGGAAGGCCCATGAGCACAAGGTATCAACGTCTCACTCTAAAGAGAAAATGTGGGATGGTGTATATTGGAGTAACTCTCTTTGGTACACACAACAAGCCGAGATAGCCGACTTGCAAGTTTAAGATGTTCCTAAGCTAGCTGTCATCTCTTATTTGTACTCTGACGTTTGAGAAGGAGCTGATGAGGGCAGCACAAGCATCCATTTGTGAGGGATAGTTCAACGTGGGACACAAAAAGGGGACTGGCCAGATGGAGCCAGACACACTACTTCTTCTAGCATATCATCAGGGCCCAAATCTACATTCTGGAGGGCAGCTGGAGAGCTCTGCCTAATGCGGTCTGCCTGCAGAATGACTCAATGAAGTCATTGGAGCCTCTCGCGAGGAATTTGAAGATAAGTGCTGTCATTAATATCAGCAGTCAGGGGTTGGGGCGGAAGCTAAAACGCACGAAGAAAAGTCGCTCAACTGAAACCATAGGCAGCAGTGGTTATGAGTGAGCAGAAGCCATGCACTAGAGAGAATTCCAGAGATAATAGGGAAGGTCATTCACAGTGGCAGGAGCAGAGAAAGAAGGGACAATGGAGCTGAATTACACAAGAGCGCAAGAGCCAGCCAGGTGCCTGCTGCTAACGGTGGCCCCAAGACAGCTTGTCGCTGGAGACAGCTCTCCGGCTCTCTGAGAGACGGTCTGGGCAGCAGCCAACACCGAGAGCGTCTTCCCTACTTCTCCAGGTTTTTCTACCTGAGGCTCTGATCTCCTGAGATCAGAAGAATTCTTTGACCCAAGAAAGGCTACCTGGCACAGAATCGCCAAATTAAGGGAAATTATCAGGGTGCCAAAGGTATGCCTACCTAAAAAATCATTGCTACACACCCACAAACTAGAATTAGTCATATTTGGCAAAAGATTAGAAAATAGTTATTTAGACAAGTTGCAGTTGGCTGGCTCTGTGTTTAGTGTCTAGTATTTGTAGAAAGGCATGGCAGCACGGGCCTTGGTTTGTGGTATCCATTTCACCTGGTATGCTCCTTGCAGACAGAAGGAGGTTGGAATTTGTGAGCTGGTTAGCTGAAGGGCTCAGACCGCAGTACAGGTCACTTGCCTTTGTGCGCACTGTCCCCTGGGTCATATTTACATGACACTGAAGTCTTCTGCAGCCTTCGGGATCTGACCACCAGTTGAATGTTTCCTGCTGTCTGTCCTCCTGAAAGAGAAGTGCCTAGTGTCAGAATACAGGGCACAGGAGTCATCTCAGTGAGTTCCTACACTGAGCGGCCTTTGCGATTTTTAGAAACACACCTCTCCATCCTGGGCCAGAATTCCTGCCATGTGACTAGAAAGGAATATCTGTGACATTTCTTCTGTGACCCATGTATTACTTTGAAGGCTGCCAAACATTCAGCAAGCTAGGGAGTGGTCTGTTTACTCGCAAGCTTGGGCTGATGCTTTTTACCACTGCCAGAGATTCCTACCACTGATTGATACAACCTTTAACAATTTTCCAGAACACTCATATGTTCTTCTCCTGTTATTTGACTTCTGAAGAGCATCACGTATCAGTCAACATTCTAACTTGCTTGAGTAGAAGAGGACTTTACCAAAGAATATTAGGAGGCCAGGCATGGTGGCTCACACCTGTAATCCCAGCACTTTGGGAGACTGAGGTGGAAGGATCGCTTGAAGCCAGGAGGTCAAGACCAGCCTGGGAAACATAGCAAGACCCCCATCTTTACAAAAAATTTTAAAATATTACCTGGAGTAGTAATACAGCATGCCTGTAGTCCCATCTACACAGGAGACTGAGGTGAGAGGAGCGGTTTAGCTCTTCCACCCGCTAGAGGCTGCAGGGAGCTATGATTGTACCACTGCCCTCTAGCCTGTGTGACAGAGACCCTATTTCTAAAAAAATAAAATTAAGAAGAGTCTCAGGGGCTTTAAAGAATCCAGGTGGGACAACATCAGGCTTCAGAGCTATACCACCATCGTATCTAGGCACATCACCCCACAGAGGTTCTGGGGAGATCCACAGTGATACCTTGACCATGGGCCTGGAGAGTGCCATGGCCATGGTCACTGGGAAGGCTCCAAAGCTTTTCCTCCATCATTCTTGGAAACAGTGAGTACCTACTTTCTCTTCTCCCCATCAAAGCCTTGTGTGGGTGTATTTGAGTGACAGAGCCTAGGACACATACCCATGCTTCAATGGCAGGGTAGGTTGGGGACAAATATTTTTAGTTTCTATTTTAAAGAGGCAAGGTAAATTGGGGGTGATCCTCCAATAAAGGAATAGTGTCCAGAAGATGCTGGATAGTCATAAATTATGACAAATGTGACTGTCACAAGATGAGCAGAGGCAGAAATTTAATGTTTTCAAATGGCTATTGCTGGGCTTCTGAAAATTACAGGGACTCACTGCAGACTCACAGGATATTTAATGAGAAAGCACCTTCAGACTTCTGTAACCAGTGATGTCAGTCGCTCCACCTTGTGAAAGAGTTCTCTGAAATAAATGTCCAGATTGACTGCAGTACAGATTATCGGTTGGTTAGTTCATATCCCGTTTGAAACAGAGCTCAAAGCTCTGCTCTCAGTGGGTGGCCGCATAACTGTTTGAGTGCATTTGTTTAATGGAATTGTTTCTCCTCACTTCTGTCCTCTCCCTCTGATATGTACTCTGCAACAAGATCCCTAGTGAATATGATGAGTACGTCCCATGGTGTGCAAGGGATGGGGCTGTGATATTGTTAAGCTAGGAACAAGTCTCCATTTCATGTTTCGGGGTCTCAGACGGTTACTTCTGACACCCAGGGATCAAGTTAACAGGAGGTTCTTGGTTTGCTTTATTTGAGTAAATTTTGCCTGTCATCATGCTCAAGGGGAGCTGGAGACCAGGGAGGAAGGCAAAAGGCACAAAACAGGTAGGATACATTGTGTTAAACTACCAACTCCCCCACTCACCCACCTATCCTGAAATTAACCATGAGTATTTAAACACAGATGCTATGGTTTGAATGCACCCCCCCCCAAAGTATGTGTTGGAAATTTAATTCCCAATGCAACAGTTTTGGGAGGTGGGGTCTAATGAGGGGATCAGGTCGTGATAGCTCTGCCTTCATAAATGGGTTAATGTAATTTTTATAGGAGTGGGTTCATTATCATGTGTCTTAGTCTGTTTTGTGTGGCTATAACAGAATGTCACAGGCTGGGTAATTTATACAGAAATGTATTTCTCACAGTTCTAGGAACTGGGAAGTCTAATATCAGGGTGCTGTCATCTGGTGAAGGCCTTTTTGCTATATCATGACATGGCAGAAAGCATCACATGGGAGACAGAGAGAAAAGGGGGCCAATTTAATTTTTTTAAATCAGGAACCCTCACTAGACATCTAACCCATTTTTTTAAATAACAACATTAATTCATTCATGAGGTCACAGACACCTTTCAACATTGTTGCCTTGAGGATTATGTTTCTCACACATGAACTTCAGGGGACACATTCAAACCATAGCATCATGGGAGTGGGTTCCTTACAAAAGGATGAGTTTAGCCCCCTGGTTCTCCCTCCCTCTCCCTCTCTCTGTCCTTTTGTCCTCCACCGTGGGTTAACACAGAAAGATACTGACACCTTGATCTTGGACTTCCCAGTCTCCAGGACTATGAGAAATAAATTTCTGTTCATTAAAAGTTACCCATTAGGCTGGGTTCAGTGGTTCAGCCTGTAATCCCAGCACTTTGGGAGGCCGAGGCAAGTGGTTCGAGACCAACCCCAGAAACTTGGTGAGACCTCATCTCTATAATAAATAAAAAATTAGCCAGGTATGGTAGTGCATGCCTATAGTTCCAGCTACTTGAAAGGTTGAGGCAGAAGGATCGCTGGAGCCCAGCAGGTTGACACTGGGGTGGCTGTTTGTAGCCCACTGCACTCCAGCCTGGGTGATAGAATGTTACTCCAACTCAAAAAAAAGCTTGCCCATTCTGTGGTTTTCTGTTATAGCATTACAAAACATATTAAGATGACAGACATCCCAAGACAGATAAAAGACAGGCCCCTGGCACCAAGTCAGAAGATATTCTTGGGAAGAGTAATTACCTATAGTGGCCCCTTGTGAATCTTAAACATCATTCTTCTAGAAATCTCAGAATGTCTTATAGACATCATCTCATCTACTCTTGAAATGTGGTTTATAAGATAGTTATTCTCAAGTTTGGAAAAATGCAAGAACATTAGACTATGTGCTCTTAGATGTCAGAAGAGGTACTGATGAGTTACCCTTTTCTGGGTTGTAACTTAGACTGAAAACCAATACAAACCAGATTCAGTTTAAAATGTCAGGTATTTAGGGTTAGGTGGGTCAACACAGCCTAGAGCCAAGACTCCTCACTCCCTGCCCTCTGAATTGAAAAGTGCTATCCCATGAACAGTGACCCTGGCCCAACCCACTTTGCTTCACCAAGGACATGAAGAATTTGTCCTGTAGTTTTTTCTTCCAGAGGTTTGACGACTCTGGTTTTTGTATGTAAGCCTCTGATCCATTTCTAGAGAGTTTTTGGGTGTGGTATGAGGTCAAAGCGATGATTCATTTGTCCACGTCGATATACAGTGATTGAAGTGCTTCCTGGCCAGTCACGGAAGAGCCAGGCTGGGCCTTTACAACACATTCCCAGTAATGGCTCCACACACTTGTCTTCTGAGGAAGCTGATGGGAAATGATCTAAGGAACTGAAACAAACTCACCTCAATTTTTTTTTCTTTTGAGTTGAGTCTCACTGTGTTGCCCAGGCTGCAGTGCAGTGGCATGCTCACAGCCACTGTGGCCTCAACCCGCTGGGCTCCGGCGGTCCTTCCACCTCAACCTTCCAAGTAGCCAGAGCTTCAGGCATGCGCTACCATGCCCAACTAATTTTTATTTATTGTAGAGATGAGGTCTCACCAAGTTGCCCAGGTGGGTCTCGAACCTGCGGGCTCAGGCAATCCACTTGCCTCGGCCTCCCAAAGTGCTGGGATTACAGGTTGAGCCACTGAGCCCAACCAACTCCCCAAATTTAATAGTACTCTCTACTTGACTTCTAGTCAGTTTTAAGTGAAGTACATACATTTTACCTTCTCTACTTTTAAATTGCCTTCTGTAGATCAAATCAATTCACTTGTTTAAATTAAAACTGAAAAACGTACAGAACAACAATTAAACCACTTACTAGAGTTTTGTTAGGTACAGAGCTTTTCTTTCTAATCCTGTTGTCAGACAAAACTCCTGCTTTGTGGCTAAAAATAGTCCAGACATCCCTTTCCCCATTCTGTGGTGCAAAGGAGTACAGAAGTTATGTTTGAATAAATCCTAAATCCTAGAACTTAGATACCACAGAGAACAGAACAATCATGAGTTTGAGGAACTGTTGGAAACTGATATACTCTAACTTAGACTTTGTAGCTCTTTAAAACAGGTTAACTTGTACATTTTAGTATAGCTGTACATTTTTACGGTTATAATTTTACATATCAGATTAGACATAAATTTTCATCTGAGTAGCAGAAGTTCAGGGTGGTTGTTTTATGAAGAGTTCCAAAATTCTGCTTTAAGATAAAACCATGACTCTAAATGCAGGTAGCAACATTTATTGTGCACCCTGTGCACATGCACAGTATGTCCATATGAAATGTGTCCACGTGAGAAGTCAGCAAATACTACGAGGTACAAAATCGTGAGCACCAAGTGACTAGATCCCAAGCAAGAGCTGTGGGACTGCTGAGGAAAGAGAGGCTATGTATGATGCCCTAGGATGCTCAGGGATAGCCTCTGGAGGATTTGGGCCTGATGCCTCAATCCTGGGGGCTGCCTGAGTCATGAAGATACCTCAGCTGGGTGGCTGCAGGCCAGGGCGCAGAAGAGGAGGGGAATGGAGTATGTGGGACCCGCTGCCAGACTGTCCGTGGGGCCATGAGCCACCACAGTTGAGGCAAGTGCCAAGGAGCCAGGAAGCCACCTCAGTGTTGTACATACACAATATTTCCCTGATTAAGATATCACAATTGTAAGAAACACGATTACTGTGTATACTGCTGAGTGGACATTTTGCCAATTAAATGATGACACGTCACTGATTATAAAAGGCATCTCAGTTTTAAAGCTATGTTAGACAGGGGCCGGGCGTGGCGGCTCGTGCCGGTCATCCCGGCACTCTGGGAGGCAGAGGCAAAAGGATTGTCTGGGTTCAAGGGTTCGAGACCTGCCTGGGAAACTTGGAGAGACTTTGTCTCTACCATAAGTAAAAAAACTGGCTGGGTGTCGTGGTGCGCACCTGGGGTTCCAGCTACTTGGAAGGCTAAGGCGAAAGGATCACCTGAGCCCAGCAGGTCGAGGCTGCGGTGTCTGTGCATATGCCAATGCACTCCAGACTGGATGACGGCGTGTGACTCCTGCTCAAAAAAGGAAAAGAAAAAGAAAAAGAAAAGGTGTCAGAAGGGAGTGAAAATAAACATGGCTCAACATGGTAGCCAGTCTCCAGGAAGACCACAGAGGTTCTTCATCCGTGGGTAGTAGCCCCAACATTCGGTGTGACCTGGAACAGAAATGAGGGTACGCTGATTCCAAGACCGAAAAGACACTGGAGATCCTGTTGTGGTCTCTCTCGCTCGCTCGCTCGCCCTCTCCCTCTCCTGCTCTCTCTCCCCATCTCTTTCCCTTTCCCTCTCATCACTGGCTCTTGAGGCTACTCAGGCAACCCTGCGGGGAGGCCCACGTGGTGAGGAACTGAGACTCTCTGCCCATCAGCCTGCGAAGAGCGGGGACCTTGGCAACGATCACACCAATGAACTCCAAAGTGAACCGTCCCGACTTCGGATGACTGCAGCCCCCGCTGACAGTTTGAGGGCACCCTCATGAGAGACCCTGAGAGAGGACCACCTACCTAAGCTGCTTCCAGATACCTGATCCTCAGACACCGGGTGAGACAATAGATCATTTAAATATTTATTGTAATGTGGTACATATACACGATGGAATACTACGCAGCCATTAAAAAAGGAACAAAATCATGAATTTTGCAGCAACCTGGAAGGAACTGGAGTCAATAATACTGAGTGACCTCTCACAGAAACAAAGATCTGAGTATCACATGTTCTCACCCATGTAACGTACCTTGTACATCCAACGTAATACTGTAAGAAAAGGACTGACGGTGGGAAACTATGGGAGGGGAGGGGAAGGAAGGTGGGATTAACGGTAGTCATATCTGTCTGGGGAGGGGGAAACACCCCTTATCAACAAGGGTGCCTGAACGAAGCATATTTGTATACCTAACCCTTCACTGTGCCCCACAATATCAAAATAAAAAATATTGATAAAAAATAAAATAAAATAAAATAAAAAAGAGGGGAAAAAGTAGAATGGTTAGGCTGGGAGTGGTGGCTCATGCCTATAACCCCAGCACTTTGGGAGGCTGAGGCAGGAGGATTGCTTAGGGTCAGGAGTTCCAGATCATCCTGGCCAACATAAAGAGATCCCCACCTCTATGTCTTAAAAATTAAAAATAAAATTAAAAAGTAGAGTGGTTAAAAAAAAAAAAATACTTATTTTTCCAGTTGCTAAGTTTTGGGGTAATTTACACAGCCATAGATAACTAACACACTTAGAATCAATGAATACCCCATTATTCACACACACACACACACACACACACACACACACACACACACACACACACACACATTGGGTAAGTGCTAATCCAAAGCTTAGAAACAGATAACCCCACCTGAGCTAAGACATCCTCCAGAGGACATTTAAAACCAGAAATGAGGTACAGAGATCAGAAACAGGGACTCACAGTGAGCTCAGGTGGTAGATAATGTGATTGCAGATGAGGATGGTTTCAGAAGCAAGAATGGAACGTACTGAGCCCAGTCAGAATGCCTTAATAGCCCAGAAGGCTGTCTGCCTTTGTCCTGGAACACTTTCTCTTCTTCCTACTCAAATAGGAGCAAACCCCAGAACAAACCCCATCACATATCACAGAAAGAAGTGGGGATACTTGTGCAAAGTAAGACTCTCAAGGGTGGGTGTGGGTCCAGGCATTTCTAGAACACCGGGCTTTGGGGAAGTTACACACTGGTGACAGCTCTTGGAAGAACCCGCCAGCCGGGTTCAGGTACTTCAGCTTCATCGTGCAAGCAGAAGGCAGTTACAAATGATTTGGAGCACAAGAATTAGGTGATCGTAGCAATGTGTCAGAAGATCAAACTGACAACCGCATGTGATGCCCGGTGGGGTGCGGCACAAAACCCGTGAATTCTTTGGCTCGTTTCTAAAATGAATTTTAGAGCGGCCAGGAGAGTTTTACAACAAAGTTTATTAGAGAAAGAAGGGAGAAAAGAAAAGGAGACATGCCAGAGCTGGCATGGGTGAAAGAAACCGTGCTTTTGCTCTTTACAATAGGCCTGATGTGCCTTCACAATGATTGATATGCTAAAGAAATGGAGCCCAGGTAACCACCACTCTGGAGACGGACAACTCTGGGCTCCTGATGGGAGGAGAGAAGGGAAGGGTGGTCTTTCCCTGACCACACTGTCTTTTGCAGGAGACCCGCCAGACATTTCCAATTTACAAGTTCCTGAGCTAAAAGGTGGTCTTATCATTTCTGTGGCTTTGGTGAGATAAGGGGTGTATGTGGCCTTCTGCCTTTGACAGGGAACCTGAAAGTTTCTTAGTGATTATTATGCTGAACTATGAATTGGAAAGTTGGGCTGCCCTAGTCTTACATTGATGGAATTTTCTTTTGATTTGTCGATGGTGGGGTAGGCTGCAGCTTGGCCTGCAGTAAAATGTAATTTTTTTTTTTACGGAAGAAAATATTTATTTAAGAAAGAGATCACTTCCCACAGACAGGAAGAGGGTCAGCATTAGATTGGAAAACATAGTTTATTCAAAGTAAATTAGAGAAAGAAAGAGAAGATTAACCTCCCCAAGGTGGGGGAGAGAGCCAAAGCCAGGAAGCACGGCGACAGCCATAGCTCAAAGAGCACGTGGCCACACCAGAGTCTAGCAAGGCAATGGCCAAAATGTAATTTTTAAAATGTCTGAACGCTTCCTAAAACCCATGTATAGGACATTTATCTATGTCTAACCTGTGCTAGCTACCCTGCCTCAGCATGTGGTACAAATTAGAGTGGGAGAAGTTATGAAAGCTGTGGCCAATTTCCTGTGTGAAGATATCAGTTTGGACTTAGCAGAATCCAGCCTTTCTCATCCCTCTGGCCACCTGCCCAGCTCAGAGTCAGAGGTGAGCCTGAATTTTCTATTCCCAGCTCTAAACCCCAATTAGAAAACCCTCTTCCCATTGCCACTCACTCTCTCATAAAAGCCCTTCCGTTGGGACATTCTAGAGGCTGAAGTCCATTTGCGCTATTTCTGTGCTGATATGCTGAGACCTGGGCCAAGTGGGGGCCAGGCTGTGGGGGATGGGGGCGGTGACTAGGATGTGTGCAGAGACTTTGCAGAGGGAGGATGGACAGGGCAGCTTCACCCCATACAGGCAAGGACTTCAGAACTGCTGATTCTAGGTGGAGCCTGGGACCTCTGAGGCTGAGAGAACAAAAGCTCCCGACAGAGAGACTGTTTGTTTGTCAAATGAGCTGGGAGGGCCCTAAAGACCATCCAGTTCAGTTCATAGCTTTGCAAATAAGGCACTGATCCCAGGCTCCCACACTGGCAGTGCTGGTCTCCGGACTCCCAGACCAGGCTGGCAGCACCTGCTGTTTGCCTCCTTGGGGGAAGGACACTCAGGGCTGCCTTCAGAGTGCAGCGGGAAAATAGAGAGACCGTGACACCGAGACGATTATAGGAAGTGGCAGCTTTATTACGCTGGTGGGCTCGAGGGCTAATGCATCCAAGTCGAGCCCCCCAGAATGGGAGAAGCGGGGTCTTGTGCCTTCGTTTAGGTAAGGGAGGGGGTCGTGTTGAGCGATTACACTTTCTCTTTGGAATTTACAAGGTGGTGTTCAGAAAAATCAGATTTTTCAAAGAACAAATGGTCTCCAGGAACTGCAGGGTTGTAAACCGTCAACTTCACAAGAGGGGTTTTGGATAAGTCTGTGAATTAGTTACTCTTTTGCATCTCCACAAAAGCCGGCAGACCTTGGCTACTTGGCTTTTTTAAACAAAACCGGCCTGGCGGGTCTTTAAAGCTTGCAGCCTGACTTTCAAAAGGATATGCCTTTAACTGTTACCAGCCCCCCTTTCTGCCACAGGGTTAGTGGGAGACAATCTGTCATCTCAGGGGATGGCCATGGGGCCAACTGCTGACCCCGAAGCAGCTACTTATGTGTTTCTGCGTTCATTCACTCAATCATACAAGAAATATATTTGAGCATTTGCCACATTCTGCCAGAAGAGAAGGGGGCTGTCTGCCCGTGGGGAACAACTCAGCATGTGGCTTTTTGGAGAGGAGACGCCCACTGTGATATTTTTGCTCATTTTTGGATGAGTCAAAATAAGAGAACTTCATTCTGGTGCCTACCATTTTCACCTAGACAGAAACTGGTTTTATATCTGGGTGAAAGAGAAAGAATTCCTGTTTAGTTTACTTTCTGTGTCTGTGCTTAGGGGAAAGTTAGCAGGTAAACTCTGTATTTTTTTATAAGTGTCGAGGGATTCTCTCTTTTTTTAAAGGATTATTTGTTATACTCCTATACTTGTTTGCACTAGTATAGACTTATTCACCTTTACTTGGGAATTTCACAATCCTAACCAAGGGGAAGGAATCCATCTCTCCTTTCTGTAATCCATTTCCTTCTTCACGTATCTTTTTCTCTCTTTTTTAGAAAGTCACATGGTTGACTTGTAGCACTTCATGCCACCTGAGAAGAAAAAAAAGTCACTTTGTGCTGTACTCACATAAGATGACTGAAATACCTGTCATCTTATGTGACAGAGCATTATTTACCAAACCCATGCATTTATTAAACATCATTTCTTCTCTTTATGTTTCACAAAAACAGGCCCTGCAGGGGTCTCTTTCTGGCAGTATGGCATTCTAATTACCCAAATCATCCTTCCTGCTGAAAATAACTAAGAAGTTTGAAAGTCAGAGCCTCCTTAATAGCACTGATGAGCTGGCAAGAAACCAAGAAACGAACAGGGTGAAATCCAAGGGGAAATAGGAACTGAGAGAAGCGAGTAGAGTCAGCTTTCAGCCTGGGGGAACTTGCAAAACGTGGTAAATCTGAGCTCCAGTTTCCATTGCCTCTGGGAGCGTTGGAGACAGGGGACAAAGCATGGGACAGCTGACATCCTGGTGAGAGAAGTATCCAGCAGGACCAGCTTTCCAAAACGAAGGTCACAAGCGGGGGGAGACCAACTGAGACCAAGATGGCGTCAAAAGCAACCTCTGCTTATCCTTTTTTCTCATTATATGCTAATTACAACACATTAGCATGCTAGACCATAACAGTTTACAATTACCATGGCAATTACCAGAAGTTACCCAATATGGTTTAGAAAAGGGAGGAACTGGGAACTTCCTACCCCTTTACCGGAAAATCCATGAGTAATCCACCTCCTGCTTAGCATATAATCAAGAAACAGCTATAAAAATAAAATCCCAGTGATGTATGGTTGCTGTTCTTCCTATAGACAGCCCAGGCTGTTCTGCCTATGGAGTTGCCTGTTCTCTGCCATTTCAATAAACTTACTTTAATTTTCCCAAATGAACCCCAGCAATGCACATGGGCTGCTCTGCCTATGGATTTAGTAAACTTACTTTTCATCTCCTAATTGGCTCATGCTTCAATTTCTTCCTGCACAAAGCCAAAAGCTCACTTGGTCTCTCAGGTAGAACTCCAATTCTGGCATACATTTGCATGGAAATAGCTGTAAAACCTATAATAGCCTATAATAGCTCGCTTGACATAGGTAACTCCATTTTGTTAAAAATCCTCCATCTTGGATGCTGGTTACCCAGACTTAGCCTGCCTCCCCCATATGAGACTGTTGTAACTTTCTCATGATCACAGACCTACATCCTTGTTCCCCCCTGGACAGTCCCCTTCCCCGCCGCCCCCGAGCATTTGGAAACTCCTTAGTCACAAGTTCCGCGTAATTGTTCAAGAGATTGTTCTTTGCAAAATCCCCACTGCCACATCCTCACATTTTGTTCCCATATTTTGTTCCCTTTTGTTTTAGTTCCTTGTTCTCCCACCCTATACTATGTAGCCCACTTGTGGTTTTTGCCTATATAAACCCTTTGCCTGCTTCACTCAGGGTCGAGAGATCTTTCTGGCACTAGCCCCTCTTGACTGTTGGCTACTAAAGGACTCATAATTCAGCCCTCTGCATGTTGGAAACTGTTTTCTCACAATCCGGCTATAACATTTTGAGGCCCCTGCAAGGTCATCCACCAAGCCTGGGAGGCGGCCTCACTCTGGCTCTCCCCAGTTCGGTGAAGAGGTTTTAGGGGAGGCATCCCCTGAGTTGTTCCAGGGCCCCTTAACCTCTCATCTGTCTTGGAGAGAGTTGGAATGACCACTGGCTTCCCATTGCCTCAAAAATAACCCGAGTCCACCTGTGCTCTCCTGGGAGGCAAGAATTTGTTCTGTTTACTGGTAGGAATCTGTTCTGTTCTGCTTGTGCCCACAATTCTGTTTAAGGAAGTCTCGGCCTGACAAGGCTGCCCTTTGGACACTATTCGTTAGGCCAAGACATTGGCTGAGTAGAGTCAGAGTCATCTGGTTTTCTACCCTGAGGTTGTTCTAGGGATCTGTAACTTTTCTCACTTGGTCCAGATATGTCTTGTCTTTCATTGTGTTTTGTTTGTTTGTCCTTTAATATGAGTTCACAGAATTCACGACCCATCAGTCCTCTAGACTGTATGTTAAAACCAGTCCCCTGGACCATATAATAAAGAACTTTCTCCTTTAGACAACAGAGGGAGGATAAAGGGAACAAGCTTCAGGAACCACACTTTCCTCACCCACTTTTGAACTGCCTGCAAGCCAGGTAAATTAATTTCACTGACAGTGGTTTGTAATAAGCTATAGTGCTTTTCACTGCCAAGTTACTAACAGACTTCAAAATCTCCTTCTAGACACAAGGATTTTCTAATGTTTTCAACTTTTCTTTCTTCAGACTTTGTCAAAGTGACTGTATTTCCTTGTTAAAATACAACTATAATTAATTTACAAGGGGCTATTTCAATTTACATTAATAAATTAAAGGCTTTAATGAATCATATGGGGCTACTTTCACTTTTCCAGCACTGTTTCTGGGACAATAGCCTTTCCTTCATTGCTAGCTTAATAATTTTTGCCTGTGCTCTCGCTCGGTGTTTTACTAAATCCAAATAATATTTGGTTAAGGTTCCACTGTTTCCTATTCATGCCTTGGGAAATTGATAGGTAGGGGACATCCCTACAGCCCACTTCAGCAGGAAGCAGTTATAGAAAATTAATCTTCGCCCTGTTTCCCAGAATCACAAGAATATTTCCAAGAGCAGAAATGGAAGAAAAAAGGACAGACTGAGAGCCAAAAGTCATTTTTTAATCTTGTTCTTAAACCCTGACATAGTAATAAAAAGGTAAAGACTGTGTCCTAGAAAAACACACACTTCAGATAAAAATTAACTTTGCCAACTTTGTCTTTTCTGAAATACAGACTCCTTAAGCATGTCTGGTACCAGCCTATTGCAATTTGTCTCTTTTTTTAAAAATCCAGACTTCTCCACCTCCCCCTCCATCCACTCTGCCTCTGTCTTCTTGCCTCCGATCCTGAATGAATCTGGTCCCTCTCCTTCCTCTCTGGGAAATGCCCCCGCTATGGGGGACAGATCAGACTAAGTGACATTTCCTGTTGTATATTCCTTTTTCTGCCTCTGATTTGTACAATTGAAAAATTCAAAATCCGCTGTTTTCAGAGAAACCTCAGGTTTTAACCTCACTGGTAGAATCAATCATGCGCACTTATTGCCTCACGTAGGATGATTGCCAGTGGCTCCTTTTAACACTATCTATTTCAGAGAAGCGAGAGCGCATCAATGCTGAGGCTAGAAAGTCTATTCTAGCCTCAACTGCAGGTACATAGGAAGAAAGTCAGGAAATATTAGAAAGAGGTTTTCCCTCCTCTTGCCCAAATTGGGACCCTAACATTTCGGCAGGGTCTCAGGCATTAAATACCTATCACCAGGCTCTGTTAGCTGGTTTAAGGGGAATAGCCCAGAAACCTATCAATCTTTCTAAAACCACTGAGATTCTCCAGGGTTCTGAGGAATCTCCAGGGGCATTCCTTGACTGCCTCCAGGAGACTTTTCATACCTATACCGCATTCAATCCCTTGGCCCCTGAAAATGCTCGATCTATCAATTTGGCATTTGTGGCTCAAGCAGCTCCAAACATCCAAAAAAGTTGCAAAAGCTTGAGGGCTTTGCAGGAATGAATATTTCTCAGCTACTTAAAGTAGCCCCAAAAGGTTTTTTAATAACCAGAATGTTAAAAAACAAAAACAGACAGCTCAGGCAGCTGATAGGATCTCAAGAAGACAAACCAAAATCCTGATAGCAGCCCTCCAAGCCCTGGGTACAGGTACAGACTCCAAGCCCCCTTGTCAAATGCCAAATAATAGCCAAAAGGGTCAGAAAACCAGATGTGCTCTGCTGGCCAAAAAAAAAAAAAAAAAAAAAACCCAAAACACCAACAACAAAAAACAAAAACAAAAAAATCCCAAAACACAATATGCCTATTGTAAGGACCTAGGACATTGGGTCAAGAATTGTCCTCACTGTCCAAAGCCAAAGGACTCTAAGTCAGTTTTGGTTCTGCCTTCTGCTGGGGAAACTGGAAACAACTCGGACTGAAAAGGCCAGGGCTCTTTATTCCTCAGGCCCCCAAGAGCCCATGGTAACTGCCACTATCGGGGGCCACCTGATCCAACTTCTGGTAGACACTGGGGCAGAGTATTTGGTTCTAAAGTCACCATTAGGACCCGTGTCCAGCAAGCAAATTTCTGTCCAAGGGGCAATGGGCGCAATCACCAACTGCAAAATGACTTCTAACTGTACTGTTGACTTGGGACAAAAATGGGTTACCCACTCGTTCCTCAGAGCTCCAGACTGCCCATTCCCTCTAATGGGCTGGAACTTGCTTCAGGAGTTAAGAACCATTATGCTTTCACCTGAAAAAAACCTAAAATGTTTGTTCCTACTGCCTGTCAAATGCTCTTAACTGTTCTGCTTTCCAAAGGGTACCTCTTAACTTCTTCTAAGTCTCCCACTGAGAATGTCTTGTCAAGCTTACTTCTACAGTTATAAGAGAAGTTTCCCTCATTCTGGGCGGAAACCAACACAGCAGGATTGGTGAAACATCACCCTCTGGTCATGAGCTTCAATCCAGCCACTCTGCTGCCCAATAATAATCCAGAGATGCCAGCTCATAACTGAGGATGTATCAGACATCTCCCAAGTCAGCCACCCCAATCTCCAGGACATATCCTTAAGCCAGGCTGATGCTGACCTGTTCACAGATGGCAGCAGTCTGGTAACAGGGGAAGTCCACAAGGCTGGTGCAGCAGTAACTACGGCTCATGCTCAAAAGGCTGAGTTAATTGCCCTTACTCAGGCCCTGCACTGGGGAACAGGAAAGTGGGTAAACATCTTTACCAACAGCTGGCATGCCTTCGCTACTCTCCATGTCCATGCCATGATCTACAAAGATCGAGGACTTCTAAAAGTGGTGGGTAAGACTATAAAAAAACAAAGAAAAAAATCTTAGCCCTTCTAGGTGCTACATGGCTCCCCCAAAAGGTAGCCATCATTCATTGCAGGGGACACCAAAAAATTGGACACTCCAGAAGCAACCGAAAATCATCTGGCGAACTGAGTGGCTCAAGAGGCAGCAAAGCTTCTAGTTAAATCCTCAACTATTTTGCTAACAAAAACTTTTTCAGTTCTTTCTCTCCCACAACAGCCCACCTACACCCAAGAAGAACAGGAACAAGTAGACCCGGCAGAAGCTGACAAAAAGCCTACAGGATGGTGGGTTAAAGGCTCTAAAGTCATCTTGCCTATGGCCCTTGCGTATACCTTGGTAAAGCAACTACATTCCACCACCCATTTGGGAGGTACTAAAACAACTGAGTTATTAAACCATCATTGTCATATTAATGACTTAGAAAGTCTAGCTGTCACGGCAGCTGACATGTGCCTTACCTGTGCCTGAGTCAATGCAAAGCAGAGCGCAAAACCTTCTGATGGCATCAGGGCACAAGGATTAAGCCCTGAATAAAAATGGAAAATAAACTTTACAGAGGTAAAACCTCCTCATGTAGGGTACAACTATCTACTGGTATT
Organism: Cephalopachus bancanus; assembly: GCA_027257055.1. NCBI lineage: Eukaryota > Metazoa > Chordata > Mammalia > Primates > Tarsiidae > Cephalopachus > Cephalopachus bancanus. The sequence continues at coordinate 912,160 of JAPVLO010000484.1, forward strand.
TGTAAATACTCTTTCTGAATGGGTAAAAACTTTTTTTTTTTTGGGTTGGAGTCTCACTCTGTCGCCCAATCTGGAGTGCAATGGCCGCTCCCAGCCACCGCAGCCTCGACCTGCTGGGCTCCGGCAATCCTTCCGCCTCGGCCTTCCAAGTAGCCAGAATTACAGGCATGTGCTACCACGCCCAGCTGATTTTTTGATTTATTGTAGAGATGAGGTTTTGCTGCCCAGGCGGGTCTCGAACCTGCGGGCTCAGGCAATCCACTCACCTCAGCCTCCCAGAGGCGCGGGATTACAGGCTGAGCCACCGAGCCCGGCTGGTAAAAACTTTTGCCACAAAAAATAAACCACACTTACGGTTACAAGGTTTTTATTAAATAAAATTATTCCTAGGTTTGGGTTCCCTCTCTCTGTTGGCTCTGTTAATAGTCCTGCCTTTACCTCATCCATAGTTTGACTGGTTAGTAAAGCACTAAACATTAACTGGAAATTGCATCGTGCTTGCCAACCACAGAGCTCCGGACAGGTAAAACTCATGGGCTGGACTCTAAAAACTACTTTGACCAAATTAATAATAAAACCGGTGAAAAATGGATAAGCCTTTTGCCTCTGGCCCTTCCCCTGGCCTGATGCACCCCATACAAGGCTGGGTTTACCCCATATAAAATCATGCTTGGGAAACCCCCTCCTCTGTTAGCCTGGTTACGGGATCCTAGTCTTAAAAAAATTACTAATCAACCTCTGTTAAAGCATCTCCAGTTCCTACAACAGGTCCAGGGTACTGTCCACACCAACGTCCATGCCTTCTTGCCAACCCCATCTTCCACGTTGTGTCGTCCATTCTAACCCTTGGTCTATGTCCAAAAGTTCCAGAAAGAAAGGACTAACCCCTGCCTGGAAGGGACCCTATGTCATCATCCTCACAACCCCAGTGGCACTCAAGGTTGATGAAATACTGGCCTGGACTCACCACTCATGAGTCAAAAAAGCCAAAAATACATTGCTTCACCTTGCTCAGTGGACTGAACTGCAACAAGAGAAACCAAGCCTCTCAAGGCCCTCTTCTCCTCCTCCTCATAGATTTGCTTATAGGACCCTGTATATTCAATTGGTTTATTCATTTTGTCAAACACCAAGTCAGTTCTGTAAAACTTATGTACATAAGACCCCAGAACAATAGTATACCCACGACTGATGAGTCAACGCATTGACTCATGAACAAGTAAAAGGGGGGGAATGAAATATCTGTAAAACCTATAATAGCCTGTAATAGCTTGCTTGACATAGGTAATTTCATTTTGTTAAAATTCCTCCATCTTGGTTGCTTGCTTACCCAGATGTAGCCTGCCCTCCCCCCACCACCCCCGCATGAGACTCTTGTAACTTTCTCATGATCACAGACCTACATCCTTGTTCCCCCTGGGCTGTTCGCCTTGAGCACTTGGAAACTCCTTAGCCACAAGTACTGCGTAATTGTCCAAGAGATTGTTCTTTGCAAAATCCCCACTGCCACATCCTCACAGTCTGTTCCCATATTTTGTTCCCTTTTGGTTTTAGTTCCTTGTTTTCCTACCCCATGCTATGTAGCCCACTTGTGGTTTTTGCTTTTATAAACCCTTTGCCTGCTTCACTCAGGGTTGAGAGATCTTTCTGGCACTAGTCCCTCTTGACCGCCGGCTATTAAAGGACTCATAATTTGGCCCTCTGTGTGTTGGAAACTGTTTTCTTGTAATCTGGCTATAACAGCATCATTGGGATATCATCTTCCCACAAAGCTGGTACCCTGGGAACCTCACTCTTAACGTAAGCTTGGTCTGGAAATACCCAACTCTCCCCAGTACCACACCTCAGCACTGCAGGGAAAATTGCCCAACTTCTTAATGCAGAGCAGAGTAGGGAAAGCCACCTCTGCAAAGTTGTAACCATTGTTGATGAAAAGATGCCAAACTCCATAAAATATTTTACAATGGTTTATTCTGAACCAAACTTGAAGACTTAAGCCCAGGAATACCCATCCTGAGGAGGTCCTGAGAACGTGTACGTTTTGTGGTTATATAGTGGCTTGGTTTATCTGCCTTTTAGGAAGGCAGAAACCATCAATCAATACCTGTGAGATTTTCATTGGTTTGGCAAAAGAAGGAGGGACTTTTCCAAGTGAGGGCTTGCAGGTCATAGGTGAATTCAAAGATTTCTTTACTGGTAATTTGTAGTTCCTACCTGAAGAATTTTGGAAATCAGTAGAGGAGATGCTTTGTTAAGGGGGCAGGAAAACTCTAGGTTTGCTGATATGTAGATGAAGCCCTCATGTGACAGACTTCAGAGAGGATAGATAAGTGTCTTACAAGGTTCCTGGAGTCTGGGAGTCCACAAGACATGGCTTTGCAGGGCCATAAAATACTTTTATTTCCTTGTTTGTTATGTGATGCTATGCCAGAGTCAGACTGGAACACAAACTTTAGTGTATAGGATAGCAAAACCCTGTCTGATGAGTCTTTTATCATGCAGTGACTCCCTAAGCCTCTTAGTTAGGAATCTGGATAAGAAAAAAAAAAGATTAGTTTAGTCTTTACCACAGATTACAACTTACACAAACTTGCAGCACAGAATAACACCATCTGGGTAAAACAACAAACTCAGGGTAAAATTTTAGCTTCAAGGGACACGGGATTTGTGGTTTCCCAGTCATCTGGCAAAAGTAAGTATAGATTCTCTATAAAAAGAATCTGTCTTAATTCCAGATATCAAGAAATTTCCTTAAATAAACATCCAAGGAAAAAAAGCAGCTCACAGAAAAACAATAATGGTTTAAGGAATCAAGTTACCATGAGTACAAATAAGCAGAAACAACAATCAATAGACACTGACCTGCAAAGACCTTAGATAGTAGAATTTTCAGACACAGAGTTAAAAATTTTTTTATTTTAAAAAATAGAGAAGCTTTAATGTTCCTTTTTTTAAATACATTCTTTGTTGTTGTTGAGTTGGAGTCTCACTCTGTTGCCCAGGCTGGAGTGCAGTGGCACACTCATGGCCACCCTGGCATTGACCTGCTGGGCGTCAGTGAGGCCTTCCATCTCAGCCTTCCAAGTAGCTGGAACTACAGGCATGCACCACCATGCCCAGTTAATTTTTTATTTTATTGTAGAGACGAGGTCTCACAAAGTTGCCTGGGCTGGCTCAAACCTGCGGGCTCAGGTGATCCACTCGCCTTGGCCTCCCAAAGAGCTGGGATTACAGGCTGAGCCACCGAGCCTGGCCAAGCTTAATGTTCTAAGAGATTTGAAAAAGAATGCAATCGAATGTCTAGAAATAAATTTAATAGTTGAAATCAAAATCTATATGGAGAGTTTAACACAACATTAGACATGACTAAAGAGAGATTGGTGAACAGAAATTTAGCTCTTAACTTCCACAGAATGCCTCATAGAAAGAGAAAGTAATGGAATACTTAAAAGCCAAATTATGAAGCAAAAAATACAGAGTAATGAAGTTTAACATAGGTGTAAGAAAACTTTCAGAAACAAAGAAAAGAGATACTGAGGCAGAGATAATGTTTGGTGAGAGAATAGCTGAAAATCTTTGAGCACTTTCAAAAGACACAAATCTACACACAGGACATCCAAAAAATACTTAACATAATGGATCTGCAGAATAGCAGTGACAGAGGATTTTAAAATCAGACAAAGGTCGGGCATGATGGCTCACCCTGTAATCCCAGCACTTTGGGGGGCTGAGGTAAGAGGTTGCCTGAGCCCACTTGTTCGAGACCAGCCTGGGCAATTTGGCGAGACCTCATCTCTACAATAAATCAAAAAATTAACCAGGTGTGATGGTGCGTGCCTGTACTTCCGGCTACTTGGAAAGCGGAGGCAGAAGGACCACTGAACCTGGCAGGTTGAGGCTGTGGTGGCCATGAGTGTGCCACTGCACTCCAGACTGGGCAACAGAGTGAGACTCCAACTCAAAAAAAAAAAAAAAAGAAAAGAAAAAAGATCAGACAGAAACGAGACCTTCAAAAAGCAAAAGTTAGACCAATAGTTCTCAGCAACAGCAACAATAGATGTTGAATGACAATAAAATAATGTTTTCAAATGTGCTGAAAGAAAACACACACACACACACATTTCTCCAGCCAAAATATATTTTAAGGCTATGACATTGTGGTTTATATTAAGAAATATATATCTGGTCTTTGTTCCTAATTCCAGGCACAGAATTCCTAAAACCTTTGCAATTTCCTTGGCTATAGGGGTGCTAGGAGCATCTTTTGTTTTAATACTTGATCTTTGACCTGGGTTCCTGATACAGAGCTCCTAATCCCTTGGGATTTCATGGGTGATAGGAGCTTTTTTTTTTTTTTTTTGAGTTGGAGTCTCACTTCATCACTCAGGCTAGAGTGCAGTGGCATGCTCATGGCCACCCCAGCATCGACCTGCTGGGCTCAGGCGATCCCTCTGCCTCAATCCTCCAAGTAGCTGGAACTCCAGGCACGGGCTACCACGCCCTGCTAATTTTTGGTTTATTGTCGAGACGAGGGCTCACCAAGTTGCCCAGGCTGGTCTCAGACCCCTGGGCTCAAGCAATCCTCTCTACTCAGCCTCCCAATGTGTTGGGATTACAGGCTTGAGTCACCATGCCTGGCCATTTTTATTCTAATGAGGTGGCTCTTGGTAGGTTCCTTGATGAGAGCTGATCACCAGAAAGACCAAGCCATGATTAGAAGTTTGGAACTGTCAATTGTCCCATCTCCAGCCCATCCTCTGGGACAAGAGAGGGCTTGGAGGCCTACATGGGGAAGCCTCCCTAAAAACCCCTGAACTACAGAGCTCACAGAGTTTCCTGGTTGGTGGTGATTGTGTACATCCATGTGCCAGGAGGGTAGCGCACCCCAACTCCATGGGAACAGAAGCTCCTGTGCTCATGACTCTTTCAGACATTGCCTTCTGTGCCTTCATCTGGCTGTCTGTACCCTTCATAATAAACTGGTAAACGTAAGTGGGTTCCTGCATTTTGTGAACCCTTCTAGCAAGTGATTGAGCGTAAAGAGGAAGTAGTGAGAACCCCATATTTTTAGGCAGTTGATCAGTAGCACAGGTAGCAACCACCTGGACTTGCGGTCGGCGTCTGAAGCGGGGCAGTCTTGTGAGGCTGAGCCCATCGCTTGTAATTCCAGGTGGGTTGTGTCAGACTTGAACTGAATTATAGGACACTCAGCTAGTGTCCAGAGAGTTGGAGAATTGGTTGGCATGGGGGGAGCACACACACACACACACACACACACACACACACACACACACACACACGCACACACACACACACGGTCACAGAAGTGTTGAATGTGATTATAGAGGGCAACAGTGTGTTTTTCCTATGCTCAAAGGGCAATGGCTAAATAAAGAATTTTTAGACTAAAAAAAATTAAGTTTACCACTTCAGAGAATTTAGGGAAATTCTAAAGATTGTTCTTTAAGGAAGAGGAAGATGATATTTGATAGGAGTTCAGAGATGCAAAGAAAGTGATAACTATGTAATTCTGAATCAATATATTTTTAAGTGACTGCATGAAACAATGACAGAAATGTTTACAGGCTTTGCAGAGACAACTTAACCCCGCCCACCACTGGGCAAAGTCCAATCTATGTAACAAATCCATACACAAACACATACACATGCAGGCATATCCTAGTGGTTCTGCGTCTCTGATTGAACACAACCAGTACAGTGGCTAAACCTTTTGGTTTTAACCCCTATATTAGGCTCAAGGATATTGGCGAGTGCAATTGTGAGTGAGAGAGGTTACGTATGGGAGTTTAACATAGCAACAGGCATGAATAGCCTGTGTTGGTCAGTGGGCACAGTTTCCATTACTGAATACAGTTAGAAGAAAACCTAATGGAAAACTAGAAAATGCATAGGATCAATGTTGATATGGACAACAAAATCAAGCTTCTGTGCGCATAGTGAATCAAAGTGCCCACGAACTGCCCACATTTCCCAACCCGTTGGAAGCATGGTTGGACAGACTGTCCCAGAATCCTCACAGCCAATAGTAATGGCCAACACTAATGAGTCCTCAGAGCCAATAGTAATGACCAACACTAAACCCTTCCCATCTGTTACCACTTTCCGTCTTCTAAATGACCCTGTGAGGGAATTCCTAATACTGTACACATTTCATTGATGAGGACAATAAGACTTGGTTGAGCTGGATCATTAGCTAACAAATGCAGGGTTAATGTATGTCCAGACTGCCTGATACTCACGTCCATGCTGCTTGCCCAGAATGTGTGAGAGAGAGTCAAGGGGCTGAACGAGTTGAGAACGGGCCAGTAGGACTTTGTCTCTCCAGTGATTTCCTTCATAGGAGCGGGAGGTAATGATCTCTTTTAAACCTGATGTTTTACGGCTTCGTCTGCAGGGGCAAAGGAAGAGGAGGGCCACATACCCAGCCACTAATATCTAATTTCAGTATAATGTAACGCCTAATGTTTTACCAGTGCCATTTCCTGGGCTGTGGTGTTCTCTGCCCACCCTAAGACAGGCCTATCCAGGCACAGTTGTTGGCGTTCTTAGATGCTTCCTCTTAAGCAGAGCTGTGATAAGTACATCAACACTGAGGCCAGGCACAGACCCCAAGCTGGGTCTCATCTTTGCCAAGACAACTGTCTGACTGACGATGAATGGTCAGTTGTTGCCCCAAGATGCGGTGATCAGCCATTCTCAGAATACCCTCTACATTGCTGTCCATAGGGGAGATGGACTAAGAAGAGATGCAGACCTTTTGCTGAGGCTTCACAGCCAAGGCAAACTTCTGTCTGAAATACAAGTTTGAATATGGTCTTGTACCTTTGAATATTTATTTTGTTCTTTCTGAAGAAATTGGCTCTGAGCCATTGGTTTCCCAACATGATGGACTAACAGCCAGGATCCTGCCATTCAAAGAACCAGGCAGGATATTCCCACTACACATTGAGTCATTGAAACCTAGACTTTTTCTTGTCTAGTAGTAATAAATGCAGACTGAACCAGCTGGGTAGAGTTCAACCATTTTACTACAAGTTGATGATACCTGGAGCCATGTACCTTGTATGAGTAGACAGACTCAAGGAAAATCTTATTATTATTCAATCTAGATCAAAGAAGGCTTTATCTCATTAGTCATGACTCAGGTTAATCATTTCTCTGTATTTTATTCACCAGGTTTATGTTTTTAGTTCCATACTTGGAACTACTCCTTTCTGGTTTCTCCTTAGTCTGAGCTGCAGCTATTTCTTTCTTAGCTATCTGAAGAATTATCATCTTTGGTGTCTTTGTTCTCCAGATTTACCCACAGTATTAATTTACTCTTCACTTTGGGAGGCCAAGGCAAGAGGATTGCCTAACCTCGGAGATTCGAGACCAGCTTGGGCAACATGGTGAGACCTCATCTCTACGATAAATAAATAGATAGATAGATAGATAGATAGGTAACCAGGTGTGGTAGCACATGCCTGTAGTTGTGGCAACTTGGAAGGCTGAGGTGGAAGGATGGTTGGAGCCCAATATGTCGACACTAGGGTGGCCATGAGCGCGCCACTGTACTCCAGACTGGGTGATGGAGCAAGACTCCAACTCAAAAATAATAATAAGAAGAAGGAAAAGCATATTCCTTGAAGAGCATAAAAATCTGGTATCGTTTTTGCATTTGCTGAATAATACAATCCAAACATGTTTTAATTGATTTATTCAACCCACTGTTAGTGGACATTTAGGTGGTTTCTAATTTTCTATTTGGGGGGTTGGGGGGAGTTTAAAAATGGGGCTGAAATGAACATTCTTTGCACATACCCTTTGAATATGTGCAAATATGTGTGCAAAGTGGGATCCTTTTTCCCTGCTTACTCTCATGTTCTTCTTTAAGATGGCACTCCCTCCAGGTCCCCTTGGATCTTGGCATGTCTGTGGCCATCCCTTGACCCCTTGGGATGGGCCTTAGCAGATGACAAATGGTACAGGGTATGGAAGCCCAGCTCTCTGTCTTGAGTGGGGATGTAGTTGGAGGTATAATGCACACGTCAAAGCCTCCCTGCACCATCAGACTAAAGCTGGGATTTCGCCTAAAAATATACTTTTCCTTGGCTTCTTCTCTTTTTTTTCTGGCCATCCCCACTCACTCATCATTATTTTCATATTTGATCAGTTATACATGAAACCTTGCCTCACAATCTGCTTCTAGTGAACCAAACTGAAGACCAGACCCCCCCCCATACTGAGCAAACTCAGTACAAAGTTTTCTCCAGCGAAAGCACATTGTCCTTAAAAACTGCATCTGTCTCCCTCTTGGAGGTTATGGTATTTGCTTTATCAATTATGAAGGTTCATTTTTATCTGTGAATTTGACGGGGCCACGGCATGCCCAGATAGCTGGCTGAACATACTTTCTGGATATGCCTGTGAGAGTGTTTCTGGAAGAGATTAACATTTGAATTGGGAAAAGCAGATGGAATCCAGTCCACTGAGGGTGTAAACAGAACAAAAAGGTAGAGTCAGGTTGCATTGACTCTGACTGCTTGTGCTGGGACACCAACCTTCTCCTACCCTCAGCTCTCCTGGATCTCAGGCTTTCAGACTCAGAACGGAATCTGTGCCACTCGCTTCCTGGGTCTGCAACTTGCAAATGGCAGATCATGGGACTTCTTAGCCTCCATAACTGCATAAGCCAACATGGAGTTGTTATATGAATATATATACATATATATAATCTGGGGGTACCAAAAAAATGTATGCATATTTGCCCAAAAGATGCCATTAATCAAACGAATGCTAGTGTCACCATGCGACAGGCAGGACAGTAGAATTGGCCAGGGCAATCATCTACCAAATCTGACTTGTATTCATCTTTTATTATTGATGTATATTGAGTATAACTATTTTATTTTATTTTTATTTTATTTATTGTTTTGACTCAAAGTCTCACTCTGTTTCCCAGGCTGGAGTACTGTGGCATGCTCATGGCCACCACAGCCTCAACCTGCTAGGCTCAGGCTATCCTTCTGCCTCAGCCTTCCGAGTAGCTGGAACTATAGGCATGCACCAAAATGCCCGGCTAATTTTTTGATTTATTGTAGAGACAAGGTCTCACCAGGCTGCCCAGGCTGGTCTCGAACCCCTGGGCTCAGGTAATCCTGTCACCTCTGCCTCCCAAAGTGTTGGGATTACAGGTGTGAGCCACCGTGCCTGGCCCTAGTATTACAACTATAATACAGTTTTTTCTTTTCTTAAAAATGTGAATCCAATTTTTTGGCACCCTACATGTATGTATGTGTACGTGTCCTATTAGTTCTCTTTCTCTGACTAATAAGAGAAGGGACGCCAAAAAACTCAGAATTATCTTTTGGAGGGCAGGCTATTTGTAGTACACTTATAATTTGTTCCTCCAGATCAAATGGTCAACCAAAGTTTTTATCTGGAAGTTTTGAGAAGTTTACATCATGATTTGCAGAAGACACGTCCTGAGTTGTGGCAAACTGGTGACTGGTTCTTCTACCATGACGACACACCTGCCCATACTGTGCTGAGTGTTCAGCTGTTTTTGACCAAAAACAGTCTGACCCCATGCCCCTTCCTCCCTATTGACCCGATCTCACCCCAAGCAACTTTTTTCTGTTTCTCTGCATGAAAAAAATCTTCAAAGGGAAATATTTGCTGATGTGAAGAGGTGAAGGCACTAAAAGGCATCAAAATTGATGAGTTCAAAAACTGTCTTGAGCAGTGAAAAAAGTGTCTCGGTAGGTATACTGCATCAACCGGAGAATTCTTTGACGGTGACTGAAGTCTAAACATATAATAATAAATACTCAGCCGGGCTCGGTGGTTCAGCCTGTAATCCGGCGCTTTGGGAAGCTGAGGTGAGTGGACTGCCTGAGCCCACGGGTTCGAGACCCGCCTGGGCAACTTCGCGAGACCTCATCTCTACAATAAGTCAAAAAATCAGCCGGGCGTGGTAGCGCGCACCTGTAGTTCCAGCTACTTGGAAGGTGGAGGCGGAAGGATCGCCGGAGCCCAGCAGGGGACCGCTGCACTCCAGTCTGGGTGACCGAGTGAGACTCCAACTCAGAAAAAAAAGAAAAGAAAGAAATACTCAATTTTTTATAAATAAGTTCCAGGATTTGGGGGGTCACCCCTCGCCTACCTACAGTCTGATATGAGATTGGACGATTCCAAGGCATTTTTAGCTGATTAAGGGCCTATGGAAGAGCCCAGGGGAGCAGGGCAGGATGGCAGAAGAAGGGCACAGGCAGGCAAGTCTCTGGCTCTGCGTTCAGCTCAGAATCCCCCTGCTGAAGTCCCTGAGTTGCCGGTCTGCCATGCTCCCGCCTCTGGCTGCCACTTCAGCTAGAGGCAGGCAACGTCTGGATAATAGACGGGTTCTGGAGGGGCAAAGGGAGAGCCGTTGCTCCATGGGGCAGATGCTAACAAAACCTATGTCCTCACCTTCTTCTGGCTTGTAGGTAGAAAGTGGTCTCTGCTCAGTGTTAACTGGGTCTCGCACGCAGGCCTGCTTGTCTAATCGATTGAGGGTGGTTTGGTTTCGGCTGCGAGAGAGGCTGTTTGCTTTCTTCACTTGGCCGCGCGGTGCCTTCCCACATCTCCTAATAAGAACATCAAGGAGATGCTTGCCTGGTGCTTTCTGCCAGCTCAGTCCTGCAGCAGCAGAGCAAGATCTTGGATTCAAATCTTTTTTTTTGAGTCAGAGTCTCACTCTGCCGCCCAGACTGGAGTGCAGTGGCTGCTCCCGGCCACCGCAGCCTCGACCTGCTGGGCTCCGGCGATCCTTCCGCCTCGGCCTTCCGAGTAGCTGGAATTACAGGCACGCGCTACCACGCCCGGCTGATTTTTGGATTTATTGTAGAGATGAGGTCTCGCTGCCCAGGCGGGTCTCGAACCCGCGGGCTCAGGCCATCCCCTCACCTCAGCCTCCCAAAGGCGCAGGATTACAGGCTGAGCGGCAGATTCAAATCTTGCAACCTCTGCTATAACACTCTTGGTAGTCTTCACTACCGCTGCTTGGTTGAAAGCAAGGCTGAAGGCTCTGTTCTACACATCTATGCATGCTCAGCAGAGTATCACACAAGAATGTTCACACCATTGTTATGACGAAGCCGTGTTATCAGCTATGACCCTGAAGATGTGGCTGCTTCTCCAGTTTTATGGCCAGGACCAATGATGCAATCCTTTTTAGACACCCACGATGATAAAAGGAATGTCTGATTTTTTTTTTTTTTTGAGTCAGAATCTTACTCCGCCACCCAGGCTGGAGTGCAGTGGCACCCTCACGGCTATAGCAGCCTCGACTCGCTGGGTTCAGGCGATCCTTCCGCCCCAGCCTTCCAAGTAGCTGGAACTGTTGGCGTGTGCCACTATGCCTGGCTCATTTTGTGATTTATTGTAGAGACAAAGTCTCGCCAAGTTGCCCAGGCTGGTCTCGAACCTCTGGGCTCAGGTAATCCTCTTGCCTCCCCCTCCCAAACTGCTAGGATTACAGGCATGAGCCACTGTGCCCAGCTCAGAGTCTGCTTTTAAAGGGCAGATAGAACAAAGAAAGAAAGGAATGTATAAATTGGCCATAGCATAAGGAACATGGTTGGCTTCCATGGTGTTTCTGAGGTGACTTCCTGCAGATTCCTGGGACAAGTGTTGGACAGCACAACCCAACTGAAGCTACACCTGGCTGGGTTAAAAGATGAAGAGAGAGTCATGATGACCACGGTAAAGAATGCTTGAGCCTGCTCCTAAATCCTCATTTGACCTATAAATATTATCCTGAAAACTTTTTTCAAGATACATATTTTTTGAATTGGTGTCTCACTCTGTTTCCCAGCTGGAGTACAGTCACACGCTCACGGCCACCGCTGCCTCAACCTGCTGGGCTCAGGCGATACTTCTGCCTCAGCCTTTCAAGTAGCTGGAACTACAGGCATGTGCCACCATGCCCTGCTGATTTTTTTTTTTTTTTTTAATTGTAGAGTTGAGGTCTCGCCAAGTTGCCCATGCTGGTCTTGAACCCTCAGTCTCAGGCATTCCTCTCACCTCGGCCTCCCAAAGTGCTGGGATGATAGGCATGAGCCACTGCGTACAGCCCAGCATATTTAATATTCACTTTTAGCAGCTAAGCTGTTTATTTGAATATTTACCTTCCCATTCTCTGCATTCTAAGACAGGACAGGTCGCGTGGAATTTTAAACTTTAAAACCCTGGGAGCCCCTGACCAATTCAGTAAACTTGGGCAAGTCACTCAGCCTTTGCCTCCACTTACCCTCTTCCAAGCTGTAAGATGGAATAACTAATGTCTCCAAAGCACAACTCTTTTGAAGATTATGATGCTGCAACTGAAAAAAAACATGAAACTTATGAAGACTCCCAAACATACCTAAAAGTTAATTTCATTGAGAGATTTGCAAGCTAAAGCTTAAAATAAATATTTATTAGTACAATGTTGACATTTTAATCATAGAAATATTGAGTGCGCCTAAATCTTTTACTGCCTTCTTTTTCTAATCCACATAATTTCAGCTCACAAAGGAGTCCTAGCTTGGGATCATTTGACACACCGTATTTTGGCATTGCTTCCAAAGGTTCTAAAGTTATACAGATCAGAAGTGGGTGAAGATGTATTTAAATAATTAAATGTGTGATATTGAGAAAGAGTTTATGACAGTTTGGCATATATTGAGAATATGAGGCCAGGCGCAGTGGCTCATGCCTATAATTCCAGCACTTTGGGAGGCTGAGGTGGAAGGATTACTTGAGTTCAGGAGTTGGAGACCAGTCTGGGTAACACAGTGAGACTTCATTCTACAAAAAGTCAAAAATTTAGGCGTTATGGTACGTACCTATAGTCCCAGCTACTCAGGAGGTTGACGCAGGAGGATCACCTGAGCCCAGCAGATTGAGGTCGTGGTAGCAGTGATCGTGCCGCTACACTCTAGCCTGGGCGACAGAGTGAGACTCCAGCTCAAACAAACAAACAAACAACAACAACAAAAACTGCTCATGCCTATAATCCCCGCACTTTGGGAGGTGGAGGCAAGAGGATTGCCTGACCCCAGGGGTTTGAGACCAGCCTGGGCAACTTGGCAAGACCTCATCTCTACAATAAGTCAAAAAATTAGCCAGGCATGATGGCTCACTCCTACAGTTCCAAGTACTTGGAAGAGCTGAGGTAGAAGGATTGCCTGAGCCCTGCAGGTTGAGGCTGCATTTGCTGTGAGCGTGCCACTGCACTCCAGCCTGGGCGACTCAAAAAGAAAAAAGAAGATGAGGATTGACGTATATCAAGATAAGGAGACACTCTCACATCTTTTCATCTATTGACTTAATAACCTCAGCAGCATTAGCCTTCTTTTATGGGTCAAATTGGAAACATCTGTAATTCTGTGCCAGTGCAGTTTCTAAAGTGCTTGCATATCCTTATCTGAAAGGCATACTATAAATAACATTATTACATAGGTAAATTGCATAATTCGTGCAGTATTTAAATGATTCAGGTAAGTGACTTCATAATGAAAAGCATCATTATGCAGAGCTGTGCCTGGGGAAGGTAACTGCGGCGACATTACTGTGGTCTGAAGAATGAATGAGCTCTCATCTGCAAGCCTCCTTTTCCCTCCTGGTCCCTGGGGCCTTGATGTAGAGGCTCAAATGGTCCCTTTATTTCCTTGCACCTATTCTAACATTCAAGAATTGTGCAACGTTCTCCCTTTATTTAAACAGATATTTCAGAACCAAATCTTCCAAGTTTACAAGTTCCTTAATAATTATGATCCATGAGAATACTTAGCTCTCTTATTTAAAACAACAACACGCTGTGACCCAGGCACGTTGGTGCATGTGCCTGTTAGTATTAGCTACTTGGGAGGGTGAGGTGGGAAGATCACTTGAGCCCCCAGGAGTTCAAGTCCACCCTGGACAAAATAGTGAGACTCTGTCTCTGGAAGAAACAGAACAAGGCCGGGCACGGTGGCTCAGCCTGTAATCCCAGCACTTTGGGAGGTCAAGGAGTGAGTATTGCCTGAGCCCAGGGGGTTCCAGACCAGCCTGGACAACTTGGTGAGACCTCGTCTCTATGATGAATCACAAAAACTAGTCAGGCATGGTGGCATGCGTCTGTAGTTCCAGCTTCCTTGGAAGACTGAGGCAGAAGGATCGCCTAAGCCCAGCAGGCCAAGGCTGCAGTGGCCATGAGCGTGCCACTGCACTCCAGTGTGGGCAACAAGAGTGAGACTCAACCCCCCAAAAAAGAACAAAACAAAACAAAACAAACAAAACACAAAAACAAAACATGTTGAACATCGATATCACTTTGAATAGCAGTTGTATTAAATTTTATCATTTTCCTGAAGGCTCGCGAATCTGGTTAAGAGTGATCTAAAGAAAATATGGATAAGAAAGGGGATACACCTAGATGAATTGGAGTACTACTGAAAACAGAATTTCTAGCAAGGAAAGGGGTATTCAGCGATTCACATGAGCATGCATTTAGGAAGGAAGGTAGGCATCAGACATGACCTCAATGTTTATTCTCTGTTGTATAGAGTATGCAGAGTAAATAAAGTAAATTTGAGGTGTCACGTGAAGTGATGCATCCGATGGTCTCAGATATCTGGAAAATATTGCTTGACATGAACCCAAGGAGGAAGTTCGTTCTACACAGAAGAAGCAGGGTTGAGTTCTACAATACATCTGGAAATGCACAAACAGGGAGGTAGAAATCTTAGTGGCGCATAAGGGTAAGGGTTGAAAGAAGAAATTACAAACACAATACCGTCGTGGGCATATTCTACAGGCCACCTGATCCATCAGAGGAAATATGTAATCAAGTTTCAACGCAAATGTGTTATAGTCCATGATTCTTTAGCTGAAACTCAAGATCAACGAAGGTCTGAAATACATATTTTTTAATAACTCACTTGGCAGTAAAACTTGACTTGACCTTGACTTGAAGCTGTTTATAGTCTTTTTTGGCAGTGGTACTCATTTCTTTAAAATCTTTTTGTCTTTATATTTCTTTCTTTCAGTAGCTTTAGGGAGTACAAATAGTATTTGGTTACATGGCTGTATTCTACAGTGGTGAAGAAGTCTGGGCTTTAAGTTTAGCCACCACTCTCACCTGTGTACACTGTACCCGGTTAATGATTTTTCGTCCTTCCACCCCAGCCCTCTTCTGGGTCCTCAGTGTCTATTATTCCATTCTCTGTGCCTTTCCAGATCCTTAGTTTAGCTCCGACTTATAAGTGAGAATATGCGGTATTTGGTTTTCTGTCCCTGTGTTGCTTCACTTAGGATGACGTTCTCCAATTCCATCCAGGTTGCGACGAAAGGCATCGCTTCATTCTTTTTGGTGGCTGAATGGCATTCCATGGTGCATACATGCCACATTGTCGTGATCCACTGACCAGTTGATGGGTATTGAGGTTGATGCCGTGTGTTTGCCAACTGTGCTGCAAAGAACATGCGAGCACAGGTGTCTTTTATATGTAACAACCCCTGTTCCTTTGGGTAGATACCTAGTAGTGGGATGGCAGGATCAAATTGTGGATCTACTTTTTGTGCTTTGAGAAATCTCCACATCAATTTCCACAGAGGTTGTACTGACTTACAATTCCACTAACAATGTACAAGTATTCCCTGTTCACTGCATCCGTGCCAGCATCTACTGTTTTGGTTTTCTAAATAATGACCATTTTCACTGCAGTTCTCATGTTCATTTCCCTGATAATTAGTGATGTTGAGCACTTTTTCATATGTTTGTTGGACATTTGTATATCTTCTTTTGAGAGATGTCTGTTCATGCCGTTTGTCCACTTTTTAAGGGGATCATTTGCTTTTTTCTTGCTGACTTTTTTTTAGTTTTTTTGTAGCGTCTGGATATTAGTCTTTTGTCAGATGTACAGCTCTTCTCCCATTCTGTAGACTGCCTATTTGCTCTGTTGATGGTTTCTTTTGCTGTGTAAAAGTTTTTAGTTTAATTAAGTCCCACTTATTTATTTGTGTTTTAGTTGCATTTGTTTTGGGGATTTTAGCCATAAATTCTTTGCGCAAGCCAATGTTCAGATTTTTCCTTGGTTTTCTTCTAGAATTTGTACGGCTTCTAGACTGACATTTAAGTCTTTTATTTATCTTGAGTTAATTTTTGTATAAGGTGAGAGACAGGGAACAAGTTTCATTTTTCTGCATGTAGTTATCCAACCTTCCCAGCACCATTTGTTGAATAGAGAGTGTCCTTTCCCAAGTGTGTGTTTTTGTCTGCTTAGTCAAAGTTCAATTGGTTGCAGGTAATTGGGTTTAGTTCTGGATTCTTTCTTCTGTTCCATTGGTCCACATATCTGCTCTTGTACCAGTACCATGCTCTTTTGGTCACTACAGTCTTGTAGTATAATTTGAAGTCAGGTAATGGGATGCTTCCAGCTTTGCTCATTTTGTTTAAGATTGCTTTGGCTATTCTGGCTAGTTTTTGGTTCCACATGAATTTTAGGATTCTTTTTCTAATTCTGTGAAAAATGACTTTGATTGTTTGATAGGGGTTGTGTTGACTCTGTAGATTACTTTGGGTAATATGGGTATTTTGGCAAGGTTGAGTCTTCCAATCCGTGAGCATGAGATGTTTCTCCATTTGTTTGTGTCCTCTAGGATTTCTTTCATCAATGTTTTGTAGTTCTCCTTGTAGAGATCTCTCACCTCTTTGGTTAAATATATTGCTAGGTATTTTAGCCTTTTGGCTACTATTGTAAAGTGAATTGAGTGTTTTATTTGATTTTCAGTTTGGTAACTATTGGTATATAGCGGTGCTACTGATTTGTATGTGTTAATTTTGTATCCTGAAACTTTACCAAATTCATTTATCAAGCCAGGGATCTTTTGGAGGAGTGTTTAGAATTCTTGGTATGAGATCATACAGTAGCATACAGAGATATTTCGATTTCTTCTTTTCCAACGTGGATATGCTTTCTTTCTTTCTCTTGCCTGATTGTCCTTGCTAGGACTTCTAGTATTGTGTTTAATAAGAAGGGCAAAAGTGTATATCATTGCCTTGCTCCAGTTCTGAAGGGTAATATGTTCAACTTTTCTGTTCAGGATGAACAGGCTGTGGGTTTGTCATCTATGGATTTTATTATTTTTAGGAATGTTCCATCTATGTCTATTTTGCTGAGAGTTTTTTTTATACTGATGGGATGCTGGATTTTATCAAATAATTTTCTGCATCTATTGAAATGATCATATGATTTTTGTTTTTAATTATGTTTATGTGGGAAATCATTTTGTTTCATTGATTTATTGACCTGCATATGTTGAACCATTCTTGCATTCTTGAGACAAAATCCACTTGATCATGATATATTTTTTTAACGTGTTGCTGAAATTCTTTTTTATTATTAGTATAAAGATGTGGGGTGGGGTACTATTCAGGGTTAGCTATACAAACATTGATTATGCAGGTACCCTTGTTGATGAAGTGTGCCCCTCCCTCCCCTAGTAGTTTCCCTCAACTGCCAATCCCAACCCCTGTCCTCTGACAGTTTCCCACTACTGCCAATCCCTTTCTTACAGTATTATAATTGCTAAAGTTCCACTTACAGGTGAGAACATATGGTACTCTGTTCTTTGTTTCTGTGATAAATCACTGAGTATGATCAGCTCTAAATCCATACAAGTGGCTGTGGAGTCCATATGTTTGTCCTTCTTTGTGGCTGCGTGGTATTTCATTGTGTATATGTATCACTTTTTTTTTTTAATCCAGTCCAGCTTCAATGGGCAGCATGGCTGGTTCCATGTTTTTGCTATTGTGAATAGAGCTGCAACAAACATACATGTGCAGTATATCATTTTTTTAGAATGATTTGAGTTCCTTCAGGTATATTCCCAATAGGGGAATTGCTGGGTCATATGGAAGGTCAAATTCTAGTTCTTTCAGAAATCGCCAAATTCTAGTTCTTTCAGAAATCGCCACACTGTCTTCCAAAGAGGTTGCACTAGTTTGTGTTATTGAATTTAATTTGCTAATTTTTTAAAAGGATTTTCGTGTCTATGTTCATCAGGTATATTGGTTTATATCTTTCTCTTCTTACAGTGTCTTTTCCTGGCTTTGGTATCAGAGTGATACTGGTTTTTTAGAATGAGTTAGGGAGAATTCCCTCCTTTTCAACCTTATGGAATAGCTTCATTAAAACTGATATAAGTTCTTCTTTGGAATTCTGATAGAATATGGCTGTGAGTCTATCAGGTCCTGGACATTTTTTTTTTTTTTTTTGCTGGAAGACTTTCAATTACTCTTTCAATCTCACTACTTGCTGTTGGTCTGTTCAAGGTTTCTATTTCTTCCTGATTCAGGGTTTAGGGGTTGTATATTTCTAAGAATTTATGCATTTCCTCCAATTGTCTAGTTTGTTTGCATAGAGGTGTTCATAATACTCTTGGATGATCTTTTGGATTTCCAGCATATCAGTTGTAATGTTCCATTTTTTTATTTGATTGAGTTATATTGCATCTTCTGTCTTTGTTTCTTAATTAATCTAGCTAGTGGTCTATCAATTATGTTTATCTTTTCAAAGAACCAACTTTTTGTTTCATTGATTCTTTGTAGTTTTTAATCTCAAGTTCATTTAGTTCTGCTCTGATCTTCATTATTTCTTTTTCTTCTGCTAGTTTGGGCTTGGTTTGTTTGTGTTTTTTTAGTTCATTGAGGTGTGATGCTAGGTTCTTGATATGCAATCTTTCTGTTTTATTCATGTAGGCCTTAAGTATGTGTGTGTGTGTGTGTGTGTGTGTGTGTGTGTGTGTGTGTGTGTGTATATATATATATATATATATATATATATAGTCCTTCTTTGTGGCTGCGTGGTATTTCATTGTGTATATGTATCACTTTTTTTTTTTTATCCAGTCCAGCTTCGATGGGCAGCATGGCTGGTTCCATGTTTTTGCTATTGTGAATAGAGCTGCAACAAACATACATGTGCAGTATATCATTTTTTTGTATATATATACACACACACATATATAATGTTTTTCTACTTTCTCCTGAGAAATTTTATAATCAACCTTTTGAATTCTATTTCTGGAATTTCAAAGATTTTATTTGTTAGGATCCATTGCTGAGGAGTCAGTGTGGTCTTTGGGGGAAGTTAAATAACTCTGTTTTGTCGTATTGTCAGAATTATTTTTCTTGTCCCTTCCCATTTGGATAGACTATTTCTTCTTATCTGAGGTTGGCAGGGGCTGACATAGGCACTATAGTGTCTTCTTGCTTATATATAGCCTTGGTATGGGGAGTTCCTCAGTAGCCAGCTGTGACAGTGCTTTGTTGGATACCTGCACAGGCTCAAGGTGTCCTAGCGGCCAGGGTGGCTTGGATAGTGGTGTCAGCCAGGGGCTGGGATTAGACCTTCCCCAAAGCTGAGGTTTCATATCAGATGGAATGGGCTGTGCCTCTTGACCTCCAGCCAGGAGATGGCATCTGCAGGAGAGAGACACTGCAGTAGTGGCTGTTGGCTTTCTGCTTAGTGTTTCTGGCTTCAAGAAAGTGCCCAGCCCACCGAGGTGATAAGCAGGTCTGTGGGCATTACCCACCTCTGTGTCCTCTTGGCTACCCCAGCGGGGACTGTGAGGGAGTCCCCAGCCACTGGGGTGATGCTCTTGTGCAGAGTCTGCACAAAAGTGTTCACCTTGGGAGTGAAAAGTTGCTAAGGTAGCAAGCCTCATCCAGCTCCCCCACCTTAGCCTCAGGCAGTCTGTGTTCAGAATGTCCCAGTGCAGCTGCCCTCGGGTGTTCTCATGGCAGCCTGCTCCAGCCAGAAACCTGCCTGCCGCAGCAGGATTTTCCCTGGTAGCCTATTCCCTCCCAGGCCGGCTAGAAAGCAGCCGCCCACAGGACTTGAGTTCCCCGGATATGGCAGCTGGAGTTGCTCAGGACTTTTCTTCTGCACCACTCCACATGGGTTTCAGCAGAGCATAGCCGTGGGTAAGCCAGTTTCCTGTGAGGCACCGGAGTCTCACAAGACTCACGGTGACTTCCACATCTGTGGTAGGAACACAAGAATTTCTTTTCCTTTTTCCTTTTTTTTTTTTACACAAACAAATATTTAATGAGAAAAAGTTATAAACATCATTAAGAGAGCATAAGACAAGAGAAACACATTTGTAACATATCACCAAAAGAAAATAAAGTCCTTACAAATGAATAAGAGATGAACAGTTAGGAAAAATATATACACCAAGAACACAAATCAGAAATTCATCATATAAAACACAGAAACAGAAAATACACATAGAAATACTCTACTATTAATAAAATAAATGCAATTTAAAGTGAGCTTGAAATTTTCACTCATTAAATTTTCTTATTTTAAATATATTACCCCTGTGTTCATCATACAAAATTGTATAACTTTACCAGGAAACAACACTCACTAAGATTTTAAAAAATGCTTCCGGGCTGGGTGCAGTGAGTGGTTCACGCCTGTAATCCCAGCACTTCGGGAGGCCGAGGTAAGTTTGGGACCAGCCTGGCTAACATGGCAACACCTCATCTCTACAATAAATAAACAACAAGGCTGGAGTGGTGGTGCATGCCTGCCTGTAGAACCAGCTACTTGGGAGACTGAGGTGGAAGGATCACCTGAGCCCGGCAAGTTGAGGCTGGGGCCTAGGAGCACAGAATTTCTAAATTCTCCTCACTTATCTTCCTCACTGTGTTTAGAGGCTGTTCGTGGTTTGTGCCGTGAACCAGCTGAGAGTCTAGCTAGTTCCCACCCGGGTTGATCAACTTTCTCTTCTTTCCACTGTGTGGTTATAATCACTTCTTTGATAAGTCATGGGGCATGCTTCTGGTCCCGGTCCTCTCTGGGTGCTGAGGAAACTCGTTATTTGGGTTGACTCCACAGTGTTCTTGCTTCTTCTCGTCGACCTTAATCCCCCTCTGTGTTGCTATAACTTTTAATTAAGCAAAATTCACACTTATGGGAGAAGAAATGGGAAAATTCTAGATAAGAGGAAAGAATGAAGGCCAGGCCCGGTGGCTCAGCCTGTAATCCCAGCACTTGGGGAGGCTGAGGGGTGAGAATTGCCTGAGCCCGCGGGTTTGAGACCAGGCTGGGCAACTTGGCGAGACCTAGTCTTTACAATAAATAAAAAATTAACCGGTCGTGGTAGCGAGTGCCTGTAGTTCTGGCCACTTGGAAGGCTGAGGCAGAAGGGTCGCCAGAGCCCAGCGGATCGATGCTGGGGTGGCTGTGAGAGTGCCGCTGCACTCCATCCTGGGGGACAGAGCGAGACTCCAACTCAAAAAAAAAAAATAGAGGAAAAAAATGAAAATCAGTTCTGGGTTCCGTTCTGCAGTTATATGAACTATTAACACTTTGGTGTGTCTCTTGCCAGATTTTATAGTTTCCTGTCATCTCCCCATCTATGTACCTGCCTACTTACACGGCTACCATTCATTCGTAATTCCTAGACATATAAACTATCTATATGATATGTGGCTATGTTTCCAAAGCCACATTACACCATACAGATTGTTTTATAAACTGCTTTCTTTTAAAATAAGTAATAACTTGCAAACAGCTTTTTTGGAATTCACTACACATTTTCCTCATCATATTAAAATGACTAAGATGAGGTTGTAGGAATGTATATTGTTTATATAACCAATTCCAATTTTACGACAATTAATTTTTTTCAGATTTTCCACTATCAAAAGCAATGCTTTGAAGAGCTTGCTAACAACTAAATCTAAGCAAATAATTATAATCATTTTCTTAATGTAAATATCCTACTGGAAGATTGGGAGTCAGAAGCTATTTTGCTAAACGTTTTATAAATCTGCCAAATAACACTCCAAAAAGTTTTCACTAATATTTAATAACCCCTCCAATATGTTACCACATTACTGATGTGTTAAAATGCTTATTTTCCTGCAGTCTCTTAGTACTAAGTAACAAAATTAAAAATTTTGCCAACCAGTTAGGTGGAAAATGGCATTTAAATGCTTCCATTTCAGTATCTTTGATTACTAGAGAAGTTGAGTATGTTTCCATAAATGAATTAGCCAGCAGTATTTTGTTGTTGTTGTTGTTTTTTGAGTCGGAGTCTCACTCTGTTGCCCAGGCTGGAGTGCAGTGGCACGCTTACGGCCACCGCAGCCTTGACCTGCTGGGCGCTGGTGATCCTTCCACCTCAGCCTTCCAAGTAGCTGGAACTACAGGCATGTGCTACCATGCCCGACTAATTTATTTATTTATTTGTTGTAGAAATGAGGTCTCACCAAGTTGCCCAGGCTGGCCTTGACATCCTGAGCTCAGGCAATCCTCTTGCCTCGACCTCCCAAAGTACTGGGATTACAGGCTTGAGTCACCACGTCCGGCCTTATTTACTTTAAATAAGTTTTTCTACCGGATTGCACACGTAAAGAAAAGTGTACAAATTGTAAGTACGGCACAGTGAAGTAACGCAAGGGGATCACATGCATGTAAACACAGAGCATCACCAGTCAAACACAGAGCATCACCAGCACCCTAGAAGTCGCCTTTGTGTCCCCTTCTGGCCACTACCCTCACCTTCCTCCCCAAAGAAGAGGGTACCATGTCTGTATTAGCCAGCTGTTGCCACAAACGTGCCACATGACAAGCCATCAATGGCTTGAAACAGCAATCACTTTTATTATGAATGAGCGCTCACTTGTTGCCATGGATGTGTGGGTCGGTGGAAGGTCAGTGATCTAGGCTGGGCCCAATGGATTGACTCTGCCAACTGGGTTCCCCTGTGTGCCCTGTAAGGAATCAGCTGATGTAGACTGGGCTTGCTTGGCCCACTATCCTGACATCTAACACAACAGTTAAGCTTCGCTTCTTTTAGTACTTTATAGGAGTGAGCTTATATGATATTCTTTCATGTCTAGCTGATTTTACTCAACCTTATTTTTATAAGTTTTGTTGAATGGTGTGTCCAGGAGTGTGTATTGTACCAGTTCAAAAGGGATGATTCTTAAATTTTTAGGAATTCTTAAATTAATTTGTTGAATGTCTTATTAGTAAAGATTAAATTATAGAAACGTAATTAAGTAAATTATTATAATACTTTATTATGATAAATTCATTTTAGTTTTTAGAAAAACACAGGTAATAAGTACTCAAAACTCATCATTTTCAACTTCTCTAACTGCAGTTTACTATTATCTCTGTAAATGCCATAAATCAGGGCTGAATTTACAGTTTTGTTGATTATCTAAACTTAAGAAAATGATGGAGAAAATTGCAGATTAAACTCAAAAGTGTGTTGTGTCTGGCTAGTACACTAAAGCACACAAGAAATGAGGAATTATTTTTTCTTATTCAAAACTCTTATCCAATTCAGTATAGGAACTGCTGAAGCCATTGATGAATAAGAGAAGTTTTGACACACATTTTTGGCTTTTATCATAATTTTTAGCATAAATAACACGATCCACTTCATGTCAGAATTATGCTTATTCATCAACTGTGTCATAGGTTGGTTACAGATACAAGAGCTTGACAAAAACCAACAAAATTGATTGAGAATCAGTTGGTAATACGGAATTTACCAGAAGGACTAATATATATTTTATTATCTGTAAAGTGTGTTCTATACATCCTTTATCCCACTGCATTTTAATTTTTTATCCAAGTTGGTGGAGTCAGTTTTACAATTTAGTCTGTAGGTAACACAATATTGCATGGGGCCACAACTAAGTTTGAAGAGTAAGTTATGGAATCAGTGGTGGCTAAAGTAACTGTTGGAATTGTGCATCTTTTTATTTGAGGAAAAGGTGAAAACTCTTTCCCTTATAGGAAGGATAACCATATCTTGTTAGAAATATCGAGTTGCAGCCTCACTAGTCATCAAAGAAATGCAAATTAAGGCCACACTGAGATACCACCTAACTCCAGTCAGGATGGCCATCATCAATCACTCAAAAAACAACAGATGTTGGAGAGGATACAGCAAAAAAGAAACACTTCTACACTGTTGATGGAAGTGTAAACTAGTACAACCTCTGTGGAAAACAGTTTGGTGGTTCCTAAAAGATCTGAAAATCAACCTTCCATACAATTCTGCAATCCCCTTACTGGGAATATACCCAGAGGAACTCAAATCACTCTATGAAAAAGATACCTGCACACACATGTTTATTGCAGCCTTGTTCACAATAGCAAAAATGTGGAACCAACTGTGCTGCTCATCAAAAGAGGACTGGATAAAAAAATGTGGTACATACACATGATGGGATATTACACAGTCACAAAAAAGGACACAATTATGACCTTCACAGCAACTTGGATGGACTTAGAGTCTGTAATATTGAGTGATCTATCACAGAAGCAAAGAACTGAGTATCACATGTTCTCACTCATAAGTGGACCTTGAAATACTGTCGTAATATTGTAAGAAAAGGATTGGCAGTAATGGGAAACTGCCAATGAGGATGGGATTGGCAGTGGAGGGAAACTGCCAGGGGCGGGTGGGGCACACCTCATCAACAAGGGTTCCTGCATAATGCACATTTGTATACCTCACCCTGAATTGTACTCCACATCTTTAAAATAAAAATAATAAAAAATAAAAGAAAGATCAAGTTGGTTGGTTTTTGAGTCAAATGTGTGCAGAAGGGTGCACATGGAAGCTGAGTAGCCAAAGGGGTAGACTGTGACAAGCATTCATCTATGGCCTCTCTTAAGTTTTCCTCTTTTATTATTATTATTATTATTATTATTATTATTATTTATTGAGTCAGAGTCTCACTCTGTCATCCAGGCTGGAGCGCAATGGCCTTGACCAGCTGGACTCAGGCGATTCTTTTGCCTCAGACTTTCAAGTAGCTGGAACTACAAGCAAGGACTACCACGCCCCGGCTTTTTTTTTTTTTTTTTTTTAATTTATTGTAGAGTTGCGATCTCACCAAGTTGCCCACACTGGTCTCGAACCCCCAAGTTCTGGCAATCCTCTCGCCTCGGCCTCCCAAAGTGCTGGGATTACAGGCTTGAGCCACGATCCCTGGCCAGGTTTTCCTCTTTTACAGTGAAGATGGTGTTCAGCTTTGTCAGTCGAGTGGAGGGGCATTTAAGGAAGGTTCTCCTTTCTGGTTCCGGGTGCTGCGTTTTGCGGCACTGACCCTCCACTGTGGTCTGTATGGAGGCATCCACAGTGCTCTGCCCCAGCCTCGTGCCCAGAGCATGAGGCTCCTGTGGCTTTGCAGTCCTGGCTGGGGCCCAGGGACCATGTTGCTGTGGCCTTCCTGACACAGACACTGTGCTTCGGGCCTCTGGCTGCAGTGGGGCCCCAAGCCCCTCCGCCTGCCTCCCAGCCTTGGCTGGCTGGTACCCCAGAGGCCTGTTTCCTGCTTACTGGGTGACTGTGGACCAGCTCAGCCCCCAGCAGCCCAGCAACCTTCTTCACCATCCAGGAGGCTGCAACCACACTTCCTCCAGCAAGGGAGACCCGCTTCCAAGGCTGCCCCTCCTTGGGGCCTCTCCCTCAACCTCAGGGTATACTTTTTGCTTTTCTTTACGGCCTTACAGTCAGTCTCCTTTGATAGCTCAATCGTTTCTGGGCTGAGCTTTCCTCTTTTCCATCTCCTGACTGGACCCACACAGATGTGCAGGTGGTCTGAAGGGAAGCCCAGAATGTCAGCCAGGCAGCTAGCTGACTCATCAATTACTTCCACTCAGAGCAGGAAACCAGTGGCCCCGAGTAGTGGTGTCTCCGGAAAATGACACATGACAACTGACAGGTTTTTCTCCTCTCGTGGAAAATGTCATTGAAAGGCTGTGGAGGACGTGGGGGAAATTATCTACACATATGCAGAATCATCATTTAAAAAGTTAAATTTACGTGGTCGTGTGGGAAATTATACTGAGTGACCGTGGAGAAAATGAGAATTGGTTCCAGGCACATGAATGTCTAAGAAAAGGAGAGGGGTGTGATCGTTAAGGCCAGAATGAGCAATTATAAAAGAAAGGAAATAGAATCGTAATAAGTTGGATGGGCATATTTATAAAATCACAGTTAAAATTATTTAATCAAAAGTGTGCTAACCCTGTGATTGAAAGGTGGGGGCTAGCAGACAGAGGTGGGGGTAGGGCGGAATGAGAAGCTACATAACTGCGCAGTTGCCAGTGCTCTTGGAAGAGAAGGGAATGCTGTCCAAGAAAAAGCCCGCCTGTCTGGAAAGCGAATCCCTGGGCCGTGCAAATGATGAAAACAAGGCAGAGCGTCTGCACGAATATAAGAGAACATTCCAAGTGCCTAAGAAAAACAGCAGGAAGCAGAGACCACAGCGAGCTAAGTATTTTTGAAAGGTGACTTTTGAAGTTGGTTTTGTTTTATTTAATCATCGAGGCATCAAAAGACCAGTTCTTCAGCCGAGAGCCGTCACTCAGGAGGACGTGTGACGTGGAAAGATCGCAGAGAGATGGAAAAAGTGAAAGGCAGGCAAAGGCAACACAGAAGAACACCACTCACCCAGTAAGTGAGAGATTACTGGCAAAGGAAGGTTTAAATCTTGGCCGGGTGCAGGGGCTCATACCAGTAATCCCAGCCCTGTCGGAGGCTGAGGAGAATTGCTTGAGACCGGGTGTTCAAGTCCAGGCTGGGCCACACAGTGAGACCCAGCTTTACAAAAAATACAAAAATTATCCAGGTGTGGTGGTGTGTGCCTGTAGTCCTAGCACTTCGGGAGGTGGAGGTGAGAAGATCACTTGAGCCCAGAAGTTTGAGGCTACAGTGAACTATGATTGCACCACTGCCCTCCCACCTGGGTGACAGAGCAAGGCCCTATCTCTTAAAAAAAGAAAAGTAAAGAAAGTGTAAGTCTGGGTTTCGGAAGCTTTAACGTGTA
This sequence comes from Cephalopachus bancanus, assembly GCA_027257055.1. Taxonomy (NCBI): domain Eukaryota; kingdom Metazoa; phylum Chordata; class Mammalia; order Primates; family Tarsiidae; genus Cephalopachus; species Cephalopachus bancanus. The sequence continues at coordinate 939,044 of JAPVLO010000484.1, forward strand.
TGCAGATGACCTGCGCCCTATTGAAAACGCAAATTTAGATTCAGTAAGTCTGGGATGGAGTCGGAGATTCTGAATTTCAAACAGTTCCTAGGTGGGACCGACGTTCTTTGAATAGCAGGAGTCTCAGTTGCTGTCTGTCTGCCATGCCACCAGTCACCTAAGGATGATGAGTTGGCTGAGAAGAGCCAGAGTAAGGCAAACACACATGGACACTTCGCAAAGGCCTCTTGTCTCTAAGTGTCACAGGGAGGATTAGCCCACACGTACCCAAACTCTAAGGAACTCCTTCCTGTGAGAGGAAGAAGCACCAGAGAGCTGAGAAACTCTGTAAAACTTCTTTACAGTCGGGCTCGGTGGCTCAGCCGGTAATCCCACGCTTTGGGAGGCTGAGGTGAGTGGATTGCCTGAGCCCATGGGTTCGAGACCTGCCTGGGCAACTTGGCAAGACCTCATCTCTGCAATAAATCAAAAATTAGCTGGGCGTGGTAGCGCACGCCTGTAGTTCCAACTACCTGGAAGACTGAGGCGGAAGGATCGCCGGAGCCCAGCAGGTCGAGGCTGCAGTGGCCGGGAGTGGCCACTGCACTCCAGTCTGGGCGACCGAGTGAGACTCCAACTCAAACAAAACAAAACAAACATCTTTACAAAGTCCTTAACGTCAAGGAGGAGAGACAGTGTGATTGTGGTGACAGCCAGCCCAGGTCCAAAAGCCAGTGTCTTACAAGATTCTATTTGCCATGTGGATGACATTGCTAGACAAGTAGGTCTGGAAAGCATGCCAGGAATTTGACAATGTTTCATGACCTGCTTACAGACTGTGTAGAGAAATATGGGTGAGATACTATTTGCAATTAAACAGAGGGGTCACTGGTTTAATAATCATACCCCAAAAATACTGATGGATTGACTGATGTCCACTTGAAAGGAGGTTTCCAGGGTACCTGATCTCAAGCCAGGCAAAGTGGGGACCAACGAGAGGTCTAAACTTGACCTGTACGATGTCCACTTGTGTACCTAATCCTGAATTGTACCCCACATCTTTAAAATAAAAAAGGAGGTTTCCAGGACCCTGTGCACAGCTATTTCATATCCATGATCAGGATGAAATTTGGAATATGGAAAGTATACATCAGGACACTTCTGCAAGTGACAGAAAGATCACTTGCCAAAGAAAGTCAGGCTTAAGGAAAAAAAGAGAATGTATCTGTGTATTATTTTAAAGTCCTTGGCTGGGAGTGGTGGCTCACACCTGTAATTCTGCCACTTTGGGAGGTCAAAGTGAAAGGATTGCTTAAGCTCAGGAGTTCGAGACAAGACTGGACAATATAGTGAGACCCCATCTCTTTGAAAATCAAAACAATTAGTTGGTCATGGTGGTGCACATCTGCAGTCCTAGCAACTTGGGAGGTTAAGGTGGGAGAATCCAGCCTGAATCCAGGAGTTCAAGGCTGTGGTGAGCCATGATCATGCCACTGCATTCCGGTCTGGGAGACAGTGAGAAACCCCGACTCAGAAAAAAAAAAAAAATCCAGCGCTCAGGTGGATTTCAGGTACAGCTTGGATACCCAAACTGTTCTCAGACTGGGCCTACTCTCTACAAATAAGTAGCCACAGAGTGATGGGGTGGGTGTGTAAGGCAGAATGTACAAAAGAAGGAGACATCAGATCCTCTTGGAAAGGAGGAGTCAGGAAGAACTTCAGGGAACGTCTTGGCTGAGTCTGGGAACACACTAAAGACAGTCTTCAAGAAGGCAGGGGCCCCAGTGCAGGACCTAAGAACTCCAGCGTTAGAAGGCCTCGGTTCAAATCTTGGCTCCACCGGGGGTTGCATGGTCTTGGACTCGTTAGACTTCACTGCTCCGGGTCTTTGTTGCCTCGCCCATGAAGTGGGTATAATAAGGATTGCTAATGATACCTAAGACTTACTGAAGGTTTGTAATATACCAGGTATCAGAGAGAACGCTTTAGGTATGCACTGCATGATCGATATAGTTGTCATCCCTGTTTTCAGACCAAGAGACTGAAGTTCAGGAGGTGGCTTTCTCCATTATAGAGACAAAGGGTAGACCAGGGATTCGAACTGAGGCAGAGGCATCCTGTGTTTTTAACCATACGGTCCACCAGCTTGCTATAAAATATTGGTGAAATCATTAGCACGGGGTCCAACATACAGTGAGCGCCAGCTGTGGCTAAGTCCGGTTTGCTGTTGCTAACGTGGCTGTGTTGTTGCCATTCTGCTTATTGCGTCAGATCTCCTGGAGCCACGCCCCCTGCACCCTGCTCAGCCATCCTATCTTGACCGTGGCCTGGCTAACCGTGCTGCCCTCCCTTCTTCCATATCTTCATCTGTCCTCACTCGAGATGTGTTTGCCACATGCAACTCAACTCCATTTCCTCCACAACGTCTCTTGAACTCTCCTGACAAACTCGGATAAAAACAAGGTGAAAAGCTGCAAATCCTGCAGAAAACCCTTTTCTGAAGGATCTGTCTACTCTGTATTTTTATTTTATTTTATTATTTTAGAGACAGGAACGCACTTTGTTCCCCGAGGCTGGAGGACAGGGGTGCACTCATGACTCACAGCAGCCTCGAACTCCTGGGCTCAAACAAGCCTCTGCCGCAGAACCTGTAGTAGCTGGAGCTACAGGCATGCACCACCGACCGCATCCAGTGAATCTGACAACTTTAAAGGACGCATAGGATTACTTGAAGTGGTTGGGATGTCTCAGAGTGCCACAGTGTGAGGCACTTACTTTTTGGTGAGGAACTAAAGGTCACAAAGCAGGTGCCTTGTTGCAGGGTGCATGATTTCCCCTTGGGAGCGTGCCTCTGGCTCATCCTTGTCAGCTTGCAGAGCTGTTTGCCTTTTCTCCTCTTCTCCCCACTGCCATGAGAGCATGTCTATGCATTTTCCACTCTGGGGATTGCTATGCAGGGGAGTTTAAAATTTTTAACTCTTTCAGAGTTTATTTTGAGCGGGGGTTGGGAGGGCTTGTCCTGAGAATTAAATTTCCATAAGACCGATCAACAGAAGAAAAGTATACAAATTTATTTCGTACAAGTTTTGTGTGGCACAGAAGCATTCCTAAGGAAACGAAGACCCAAAGATGCGGTCAGAGTCAAGCATTGGTGTACTGAGTGTGACGAAAAATAGTAAACTGTGAAAATGTGATAAGACGGGCTAGGACAGTTAATTGGGTAGAGAAGAGACTAGGAAGATAAGGGTTAGTTTAGCAAGGTTTGTTTATACAGATTTCCTTGGTTTCAACTTCCAGTCCTTGACAATAAAGAATAACACCTTCCTTCCAGTATAGGGAGGACATCTTGCATGTGGGAATTTCGTCACTTGATTTTAAAGAACAGAACAAAGCTCAGAGTGATCTTTCCCGTGTGTGTGTGTGTGTGTGTGTGTGTGTGTGTGTGTGTGTGTGTGTGTGTGTGTGTTTGAGTGTTTTTAACTCAAAATGGCCAATACACCAGAGCAGGATATTTTGGGTGGCATGTTCTTTTTTTTTTTTTGAGTTGGAGTCTCACTCTGTCGCCCAGACTGGAGTGCAGTGGCCGCTCCCGGCCACCGCAGCCTCGACCTGCTGGGCTCCGGCGATCCTTCCGCCTCAGCCTTCCGAGTAGCCGGAATTATAGGCCACGCTACCACGCCCGGCTGATTTTTTGATTTATTGTAGAGATGAGGTCTCGCCAAGTTGCCCAGGTGGGTCTCGAACCCGTGGGCTCAGGCAATCCACTCACCTCAGCCTCCCAAAGCGTGGGATTACAGGTTGAGCCACTGAGCCCGGCTTGTGGCATGTTCTTAACCTCTTCAACGATTAGCAGCACTACCATGGTAGATTGTTCATCTGTCTGAAGATCTGAAATATACAGATATTTCCTATATAACCTTACATAAATAAGTCTTGTCCTAAACACTACAAAGGGAGGGAAGGCCTTGGTTTTTGCCCCAGTGAAGAGAGATTGGGAGTGTTTGTGTAGGATGTGAACCCCCTACCCTGAGACACATCCCAACAAAGCCAGGATGACGGTGGGTACAAATCCCGAGGCCTTCAAAGCCATCTGGAGCCCTGGTTCTTCACCTTGTCACTCTGAAAGAATTTACCTGGGAAGATTTTTAAATTCCCAGTGTCTGGGCCAACCAGATCTAGATTTCTGGAGCTGGACCTTGCCAGCAACAGTGTCTTTAAATTTCCCCGCATCATTTTAGCATGCGGCCAGTACTGAGACCCACTGGCCAATCCTCCAATGCTAATGTGCTGTGATGCACCTGAGGGCCTTGTGAAAAGGCAGGTTTTGACCAAGTAGGACTGAGATGGGGCTTTTCCAACGGGCTCCCTGGTGATGTCAGTGCTGCCGGCCCGTGGACGGCAGTTTGCATCCGTAGAGGATGGAAGTCTGCTTGTAAGAAATTGATCTCACAGGTCAGCAGGGGGCAAAACACAAACATGTCCTCTAAGAGGGCTGGAATTGATCAGTTATCAATCCTGTCAATGGCCACTTATCAGAATCACCTTTGGAGCTTAAAAAAAAAGTTATTACCTCCCTGTTGTGTTGTAAGTTAAAGTCAGTGGAGATTCTGGCTTGTTGGTCTGGGGCGAGACTCTTTATATTATCTATGTTAACAACATCTCCTTGGGTTATTGTGGGACTCAGTTATGGTTGAGAACTACTGATAAGAATAGCCAACTAATGAATTCATTCTTTCATGGAATTATGGAGTGATGGGTTTGAACTACAGGTTTTTACAAAAAGAAATATTTGTGAGTCTTGCTTAGGACACTGGAATAGTTTATGTGAAATCTACATTTATCCATGGGCACACACAAAAGCAGTTTAGAGGACTGAAATGGTCAGAAATCTCAGTACAATATTATAAGAACCCAACTTTACCTTCGCGAAGTGGTGGTAGAAACAGTCTAAGTTTAACCCACCACACCAGCTGCACAACCCCCAACACACACATCCTGTACATACAAAACAAAACAAACACACCCTGCACATGCATAACACACACACAACACACACCTCCCACCCATACCCCTGTACCACATATGAACCCCACACATACACAATATACATATCCCACACTTAAACACATAACACGTCATGCATAACACATACGCACCACACACACTACACACACAACACACACATCACATACATACACATACTATACACACACATATACACCCCACCCGGACATGGCCTTAATCATAATTTCCTTTTGGCCTATGGATATTTTTCAATGTAACTTTTTTTTTTTTTAAGAGACAGGATCCCGCTCTGTCCACCAGGCTGAAGTGCAGTGGCATGATTGATCACGACTCTCTGCAGGCTGGACATCCTGGGCCCAGGTGATCTTCTGCCTCAGCCTCCCGAGTAGCTGGGACTAGAGGCACACACCACCAGCCAATTTTCAGTTCCGCATTGATAGTGGTCATAGGAGAAGATAGCTCGACCTGTCTCCAGAGGACCCAAAGTGACAGATAAAAACAGAGGTAGATAACACACCCAGAAAGACGCGTAGTGGTACAGTAGTGGTACAGCCACTGCTGTCTGTCCATATTGCCATAACCCTTAAAGAAAGGCATAGTGCGCATTTGAGCCGGCCTGCCGGCCTTCACCTACCTACATTCCTGAGGATTAACAAAGGAAAGTATTTCCTTAGCTCCTATCCATTCCCTGTAAGTCACTTCAAGGAATCCTTAACTGCCCTGCAGGCTGAGCTCATTCAACTGAGAGAAATGAACCCTTATCCACTTTCTTTTATCAGTAGTAATAGGTTTGAAAAATATAGTACTCATGTAACCATAAGTCTTGTCATTTGCATAACTTTTTGTGTGTTGTAACTGCTAACAATATGTTATAGTAACAATGTTTTACTTTGTAACAGAATCTGTTAACTCCCTTACTTCATGGCAAGCTTTATCAACTCCTCTGTTTGGTATTACTGTGAGCTGCCCTGGTAACTGGTGCCAGGAAATGTGACCATAAATGTTACTATTGACAAAATGTGGCTGTAACTTGAGTTCTATACCATGCTCTGCCAGTCACGTAGTCAATCTATGGATACCAGCAGCCCTAAACTTATAAAAACAGACTATGAAACCTAAGGGGTGAGCAGACCAGTTCCAGAAATTCCAGGTGTCCCTGAATTCTGGGTACCGAAATAGACTTCCTTCTGTCAGTTCCCTGCCTCTCAATGTATTGGTTTCGAGGGAGAGCAGCTGAACTTTTACTTGGACTGTAAACACAGTTTCCAAAGGCAGGAGGATTATGGGTTTCCCTCAGAGCCACATGGGTGGCAGGAGCTTGTCCATACCCTGACCTACCTGCAGCCCCGTTCCTAGTCCCATCTTCCACAGGGACAGAATCTGCATCTTTCGTGCATGACATTAGTCATACTTATTGTTAATCACTTGATAAAAATTTGAACTTGTTAAGTTAAAACCATTGTTTCCCAGTAAAACTGTTATAGCTAAGTTCACCTTTCACCTTTCTTCACCAGAAACCCTCTCTTTCTGTGATCCAGTTTGGATCCCAGAGTAGATCTCTGGTTGGCCCCCCCCTTGAATTCTGTGCTTACCCTGTCAGGCAGGGTAGCGAGTGCAGGGTAGACATAGATAGACACATTTCTGGTAGTCAAGTTTTAGGACACGATCAGACATCCTGCTGACAGGCTGAATGGCCCTGCGGGCTATAGTGCGGATCCAGCATGGACTCCCAGGCCACCCCAGTCCTCAGCTTGCCAAATGAAAACTCCATCAAGGTGATTCCCTGGCTGGGAATCAAGAAGCCACAGAAGGCCGGGCTCGGTGGCTCAGCCTGTAATCCCAGCGCTTTGGGAGGCCAAAGCAAGTGGATTGCCTGAGCTTCCGGGTTCGAGACCAGCCCGGGCAACTTGGCGAGACCTCGTCTCTACAATAAATCAAAAAATTAGCCAGGTGTAGTAGCGTGCACCTGTAGTTCCAGCTACTTGGAATGCTGAGGCAGAAGGATTGCTGGAGCCCAGTGGGTTGATGCTGGGGTGGCCGTGAGTGTGGACCTGCACTCCGGCCTGGGTGATGGAGTGAGACTCCAATTCAAAAAAAAAAAGCCATAGAAATGATAATAAGACCACCCCTTCACCCATCAGAGGTGGAGAGATAGGAACAGATACCCCACCTACTTATTAACATATTAACATTTCACTGAAGGGGTATATCAAGCCTTTTGTAAAAAAGCGAAAAGTGCGGGGGTTTTTTGCCCATGCCAACACTGCCATGTCTTTCCATCTTTCCTCTCTTATTTCTCTTATAAACTTTGTTTTAAAACTTGGCTGGCCATTCTGAAATTCATGTCAGGGCTGAGTCAAATAATCCACGCGTTTTATGCTGCACCCCACAGGCATCGCCTCGACAAACACCCTGTAACCCAGTGGCAGGGGCACAGGAGAATGGAAGTTTCTGAGCAGCGAAGGGCAGATCTGAGAGGGGAAAGCTCCCAGCGGAGGAGGAGGAGATGGAAGACATTGCTGCCCGCCACCCTGGAGAACCTGAGAGCTCCCGGGCCATGGGCTGGGTTCATGAGAAGGGGTGTTGCGGGACACCAGGGGGTGACAGAGAAAGGAAAACTGTCCCAGGTGAGAGGGGTCTGAACGGAGGCAGGAGACAGTGAGAAAAGATGCACGAGTGCAGCAAAACTGAAAGCAGCTGGCAGTTAATTCAACACGGGGCCGCTGGGTGGTTGGAGGGACTGCAGGCCAGGAGCTGAAATGCAGGGAGGACTCCGGAGTCTGGAGCGTCTGCAGGGCATCCATGTGAATTGAGGAAGCAAAAGTAGCTCGAGCAGTCTGAGCGACATGAGGCAGGCAAAGTCCATCGGCCCCGGAGGACCCAACTGTGGGCCTCTGTCACATCACCCCTTCCCAGGCAGGGCATCGTTGCTCCCCAGGGGCAGTTGTTTAAAGGCATCTGACTAGCATTGTCTTTATGTTCCTGGAATTTGTGATACAAATAACAATTTCTCGCCCAAAAATTATTGGCTAAAAAAAAACTTAGGAAGGAACTGCCTCTTCTCCTTTAAAAACCTATTTGCAATTGTTGTAGATCAGAGTGAATATTCAGGGCAACTTGAATCTACGCTCCCAAGTTGCAATCCCCAAACTTGGTCCAAACAGACTCTCTACTTATATTGCTTACCTCAGATTTTTCCTTCAGGTTGACATGTTGTATCTGGGAGGCTGGATACCAGAGCCGAGGTATAGCTGAAGGTAAGAAACTGCGACAGGCTAAAACCAAGAGTTCCATGTTTATGACAAGAGTAGTTCTTAAAACAGTAAGAAAACTAGTTTGCTTTCTTTATGCTACAATGATTAATCAAGGTAAATAGTAAGGCTGCTTAGATTTAAAAGTGCCCATTTTGTCCTCTCACCGCTTTGCACCGTTCTCAGGACATTACACCTCTCCTCCTTCCTTTGCTTAAGATCTTTTTAAAAATTTTATTATAAAGATGTGGGGTAACTGCTTGTAGTCCAATCTTATTTAAGCAGCAAACCAGCAGATATTTACAGAGGGGAAGCTGAGTATACTTTGAAGAAGCAGCTGGAATTTAGATAACAGTGCCAAATTCCTCTGAAGGAATGTCCAGAATGCTGTCAAAATCTTTAGACCCTTATGCGTGCTTGTTAACCTTCTGAGTATACATTCCCTCTCCTATGTACTTTAAAGGTTTAAACTTTAATCATTAGTCAAGTATAGAACATTACACACTTATTGTTTTACGTGTAGTAAATCTTTTAAAAAAACAGGAAGTGTGGTATACAAGAATTATTAAAAGGGATTGTAACCTCAAAAAAAAAAAAGTGAGATTAGTGGACCCTCCCAATATTTCAAATGTTATCTGGACACTTATTTGTGTTAATAGTCACAAGAAAGGGAAGATCAGTTAAAAATGATCTCATTATGCATAAGCTTTGTCAGTTAAGGTAGATAAGAATGAATGCTTGATTATAAATATTGGGAGTAAAGTTTATCTCTTTGAACAAGCTCCAGCAGTGATGCAGACTTATTCCCTGTTACCTCAGTTACACAGTAAACTCTGTTTTCTCCCAGCCCTCTGCCTCTTGCTTCTGACTGGCCACAAGAGAAAGCAGTCACTCCAGTTCTACCCGAACGGAACCTCCGTTATCCTGGGATGTGAGCTGACTCCAAGGGAGGGCATGGAGCTGCCCTGAGAGAGCGGGAAGCCAAGAGGCGCCATCCCCAGGTCACTGGTGTGAGGAGCCCTAGAAAGTAGCACGAAGTCGAACCCTGACAGTTTAGCAGCCGGCAAGCATTCCCAGATTTCTCCTCGAATCCTTTATTCAGTGAAGTAGGTGATCCAGTTGAAACAAGTATGCATTTTTTATGAAGCTCAGTAAAGTCATTTCTATTTTGGATGAAAAAAATATTTCGACCTTAAGCCAGAGTGCTAAATCTAGGCTGAAGAAGGTAATTTCTATTATCCAGGGTGCCCAGGGCTTGGAGAAGGGATACCAAGGACTCCCTCCAGAGACCCAGAGAAAGGGCTGTGGAGAAAGTAATCTAGGTAGTTTGATTGACTGATTCGAGTCAGAGTCTCACTCTGTCACCCAGCCTGGAGTGCAGCAGCACAAGCACAATGATCCTTCCACCTTAGCCTCTTGATAGCTGGGACTACAGACGTGTGTCAACATGTCTGGCTAATTTTTTTTTTTTTTTTTGGTAGAGGTAGATATGAGATCTTGCTATGTTGCCTAGGCTGGTCTTGAACACCTGGGCTCAAGAGATCCTCCTGCCTCGGCCTCCGAAAATGCTGGGATTATAGGTTTGAACTACCTCACTTGACCCCTAATCTTAGTAGATTTAAAGAAAACAAGTGGAAGTATAAGAGGTAAAGAAAAACAAGTTGTGTGGTGACACTTTTGTGCTCCTTTGAGACCATTAGACACTGTCTAGAAATGAACATAAACTGAACTGACTGATTTTAATCTTTACAAACACACCCCCATTGCCAAGGGCCTCTCTAGGTAATTGACATCTTACCCCATGGGGACTGCAGGAACCTCCCTTCTGACAGGAAATGTACTGGGCTTCAGTGTAAGCAGAATTATTTGTGACTCAGAGGCTATATCTTCACAGGGCTGCCTCTTTGGACGATCCAAGATTTACCAGGAAATAGCCTTGACTTGAAGGACAAATTCCCTGCCATCATACCTGCAACTTAGTACCTGGTCACCTTGAAGAAGCGTGTAGATTTACTGACCAACACCATCTCATAGTCAGGAATACCCTTTGAGCTGGGTGTGGTCAGCAGTATTTGGCGGTCAATTTTCTCAGCATTCTCTGAATGTAAAATTCCTATTTTCCAGTTCAATGGGTTGCATGCTATCACCGCGAAGAGATGTGACAACTTGCTGCAGCCATGACTGGCATGTTAAACAACCTGAGTGTCAGGGCAATTGTACTCTGATGCTGGGCAGGTTATGCCAAAACCGAGCACCGCAGGGTGCCCCTCTGAAAATGTCTTCTCTCCTCCCCATGGGCAGCCCCTTGCTGTTGCAGAGGACGTCTGAAAAGAGCAGAGGGAAGATTTGGCACCAGGATCTTTGAGTCAGCCTCGAGTTTACCTATGTAGGCGGTGAAAGGTGGTAGAAATGAAGAAATTGAGGGATGGTCATGCCCGGCTTGTTTGGGGGAATTTCGAGTTCATTTCAGAAAAGGGACACAGTGCTCCTAAGCGACCTTCTCACCCTCCCTTCTCGCCTCAAATTTCAAAATGGCAGAAGGTAAAAGGAGACCACCTTGAGCTGGAAGAAGAGTCCAAGGCAGAGAAATCCAGCTACTGCAGACAAGGCTCTAGGGCCACAGTCGGAGAGAGCACTGGCCCCAGCCAAGGGCTTGTGGGCAGGCAAGTCAGTTCTCCAGTGGCCTTGAGCCAACCTAGCTCTCCTCGATTTCTGGCCTGTAGTTCTCAAGAATAACCGCAGACTGTGCTGGGAATGCCACGTGCCGAGAAAGGAAGGCGCTCCCTCCTAGGGAATATAACACCTGGGGTTAAGGAGGCACTGCGCGAGACCGCCCAGGCTTTGTTCCTTTCTCCCCAGAAGCGGGACAAGCTTCCAAGCTTTGCCTACAAAGTCACATGGTCCCTGAGGCGGGCTGCCCTTCAGGGCCCCTCAGCTGCAGTGCAGAGTGGAACAGGTGCAGTCAAGGCTCCATCGGCTCCGGGCAGCTTTCTTGATCCCGGAGGACCAGCTCACAATGGATGAGACATCCTGGCATAATTCATTGCACGTGTGTTGTTCTGCCTCACTGGATTCAGACAAATCGGAAATCAGTGTATGGTGAAACTAACAGGAGGCAGGATGCAGCGGGCGTACTTATATGGACTCCTGTTTCTGGTAGTTGGCAGAATAATGACCTTGTACTTCACGTAGTCAGAGTGCGCTCTTGGGATCGGCAATAGCAAGTCTGTGTGTCCTAGCAGTGGGAGAGGCCCTGGGCACCCGCTGGTCGTTGGGCTCGGCCAACACCTGGTGATCCGGGAGGCCACAGAGGAGAGCAACGTGAGTTCACCTTAGGGTCTGAGGGCTATGCCTTCCTCTTTGCCTCAGCAATGATTCCACGCTGGGGGGCAGGGGCCAGAGTTGGAGGAAGTGACATTGGGCCGGGCTGAGACCTGCTTATTTAACAAAGAGTGATCAAACAACCTCTGTGTGCCGAGACAGGTGCTGGGCGGTGGGATATCCCTGGGGTGTGTTGAGAGCCAGGGGCCACCCCATCGGGTTTGCATATCGTGGGAACGTTTGTTTCCAAAGACAATACAAAGAAATATGTTACGTGATTAGAAACCATAGTAGGCACGATGAAGGACATAAATAAGGAGCGGGGTGGAGAGCGAGTGGCGGGGGTGAGGGTGTCTTCTTAGGCGTCTCTGAAGGGCTGTGACGGAGAGCAAATGAGGAGCTCCTGTGCAAAAAGGAGAGGGGGGAGGGAAGGGGAAAGAGAAGCGCAGGTGCAAAGGCTCTGCGTTAGACAGGGCTTGGTGCAGCTGAAGAGCAGAAAAAAGTGGTGGAAGTATGTGCACCAGGGTGAGAGTGGCTCAAGATGAGGCTGAGTGGATCAAGCCAGATCACGCAGGACACTGGGAACCGGGTGAGAAGTTTGGATTTACTGTTGGCTGGAGAGGCACGTTTGTCCTTCATGAAAAGGAAGAGAAAACAGGGTAACTGTAGGACAGATAAAGTAATGGCCTCCTGTTTGCAGCTCAGTGACTCAAGACTGTTCCCCAGGGCAGCTACATCTGGGAGCTTTCTCTGGTTCTTGGTCCCTGGATATTTTTTGCTTGTTTTGTTTTGTTTTGAATTGAGGTCTCACTCTGTCACCCAAACTGGAGTGCAGTGGCACTATCACGGCTTACCGCAGCCTCAACCTCCTGGGCTCAGGCGATCCTCACCTCAGCTTCCAGAGTAGCTGGGACTACAAGCGTGCATCACCATGCTTGGGTAATTTTTTACTTTTGTAGAGACGATGTCTCGCTGTGTTGTCCAGGCTGGTCTTGAACTCCTGAGCTCGTGCGATCCTCCTACCTTGGCCTCCCAGAGTGCAAGGGTTACAGGCATGAGCCGCTCTGCCTGGCCTGTATATTGTATTCTTTACATTGAGTGGTTCTCACACCTGGCTGGCTAGAAAAATAGTGGGGAGCTTTGGAAAATGCACCGATGCTTTGGTTTCACCTTTTACCAATTAACTCCCAATCTGATAGATAAAATTGACACACGAGTAACAAACTGGAATCAAACATTGTAACTTGCATAACACAAAGGTTTAACATCCATGAAGTAGAAAATTTCATTTTCTTTAGAATCAATAAGAGAAAGATTTTGTAAAACTACTAGAAAAAAGTAGAAGAAAATTGTAAAGATGAAGAAGAGATAGTCAATAAGCTCCAAAAGATGTTTAGCTTCTCCAGGAACTAGGGAAGTGCAGAACCAAATCATAGTAAAAATGGTATTTTTCACCCATAAAATGGGTAAATAAAAAAAATGACCGATAAGATTAGCATTGGTGAAAATTCATGTGCTCAGAAACTCTGGAAGTGTACATTGGTTTCACATTTTTAAGAAGTCGGCAATATTTACTTAAACATAAAGAGCACTTGTCCACCGACCCAGTAATGCTGTAATTCTACTTCCAAGTTTCCCTTCTACAGAAATATGTGCTCGTGTGCACAAAACCACAAGAGCAGCATCAAGTTTTTTTAATGGAAAAAATCAGCAGCTCCGTTAAGAGAAAAATAGCTAAATAAATTGTGGAATACAATACTGCCCAGTTATTTTTAAAAGATGTTGATCTAAATATGCTGACTAGGAAACATATCAAATAAATGTATACACATACACATACACACACAAACATATAAGACAGAACTGATGTAATTTTAACTGGGGGAAAAAAGTTTTGTCTGACATATTCTTTAGTGAAAAAAGCAAGCTGGAGGATATTATGTACGATAGAACCCTCTTCTGTAATGTTATTCTATTTGTGTATATGTTTTATATTATTTTGTGCATTATTCTCTGTTTACCTCTACCTCAAGGCACTTAGATCTTTAGTAATTTCTTAGTGATTTTACAGGACACAAAACGGAACCTGTTTGAAGACAATAGCTCTTCCTGTCTCTTGTAAAATCCTAAACTCATTGAAAAGATGACACTAGGATGTGCCTTGAAGGGTGAGAAAAGAAGAGAGATAATGCTTTATAGCAGCCAGAAACAAGAGAGAGTGAGAGATTTCCCTCTGACTAAAATGGAGCAGAAGGTAGGGGTTTGGGAGGGTGAAACCGATTACCCTGTGAGGTTGGATAGAAAGAACAAGATGCCTGTGCTTGTCAAAGTCTTTAGTGCCCCTACCTCGAACTTGATATCTCATCAGCAGAGCCACTGACCTGAGGGACTTTGCAGGCTCACACAACAGATGAAGACCACCTTGGCTGGTACAGGGTCCAGGAGTCTTTGTACCACTCTGGAAGTGGAGAAACCCCAATGATGGGAATGTGGACTTGGATTCAATTTTGATTTTTTTTTGTATAAAAGTGATAGTGGGTAAAACATTCAATGGAGAAAAGACAGTAGAACTGGAAAAACTGGATATCCACATGCAAGAGAATGAAGTTGGATCCTTGTCTTACACCACATATGAAAACAACTTTGAGCCGGGCTCGGTGGCTCAGCCTGTAATCCCGCGCTTTGGGAGGCCTAGGTGAGTGGATTGCCTGAGCCCACAGGTTTGAGACCCGCCTGGGCAACTTGGCGAGACCTCATTTCTACAATAAATCAAAAAATTAGCCGGGCGAGGTAGTGTGCACCTATAGTTCCAGCTACTTGGAAGGCTGAGGCTGCGGTGGCAGGGAGCGTGCCACTGCCCTCCAGTCTGGGCGACAGAGGGAGACTCCAACTCAAAAAAAAAAAAAGAAAACAACTTTGATGGATCAAACTTAAACATAAAACTACAAAGCTCTTAGAATATAACATACGGAAAAAGTTTCATGACACTGCATTTGGCAAGCCTTTCCTAGATATGGCCCCAATAGTATAAGCAAGAGAAACAAGAGAGAGCAAGAGATTTCCCTCTGACCAAAAAGGAGCAGGCGATAAATCAGACTCCGTCAAAATGTAAGACTTTTGTGCATCACAGGACAATATCAGTGGAGTGAAAAGGCAATCCACAAATTGAGAAGAAGCAGTTGCAAATAATATATCTCTGATAAGGGATTGATATCTAGGATATATAAAGAACGCCTACAACTCAACAACAACAAAAAAACCCAATTTGAAAAATGTGCAAAGGACTTGAATAGACATTTCTCCAAAGAAGATATGCAAATGGACCAATAAGCACATGAAAAGACGCCTAACCTCTCTAATCACAGGGAAATGCAAATCAGAACCACGCTGAGATACCACATTACAATCACTGGAATAGCTATTATCAAAGTAAATAAACAGATAATAACAAGTATTGATGAGAGTGTGGAGAGAAATTGGAGCCCTTGTACATTTTTGGTGGGAATGTATAATTGCGCAGACTGTTGAAAACAGTATGACAGTTCCTCAAAAAACTGAGCATAGAATTACCATATGATCCAGCAATTCCACTGGGTATATACCCAAAATAACTGAAAGTAGGGTCTTGAACAGATATTTGTACAAGTATGTTTACAGTAGCACTATTAACAATATAGAAACAACCCTAGTGTCCATTGACAGATGAATCAATAAACAAGATGTGGTCTATCCATGCATAGGAATTTTTTTTTTTTTTTTTTTGAGTTGGAGTCTTACTCTATCGCCCAGACTGGAGTGCGGTGGCCACTTCCGGCCACCGCACCCCAACCTGCTGGGCTCTGGCGATCCTTCCGCCTCAGCCTTCCAAGGAGCTGGAACTACAGGCGCGCGCTACCATGTCCAGCTGATGAATATTTTTGAGTCTTAAAAAAGAAGCAAATCCTGACACATGCTACAATCTTAAGGACATACGTTAAGTGAAATAGGTCAATCACAAAAGGACAAATGTTACAGGATTCCGCTTTTATGAGTAGCCAAATTCATAGAGATAAAGATTGGTTGTTGTCAGGGGCCAGAGGAGGGGAAAGATGGGCAGTTAGTGTTTAGTGGATAGAGTTTCCGTTTGGGAAGATGAAAAAGTGGTGGAGGTGGATGGTGGTGATGGTTGCACAATGTGAATGTCCAGTCTGTTTGACTTGTGATCAATGTACAGACATGATGGTTTGACTTATGATCCTTCGACTTTACAAGAGTGTGCAAGCAATACACATTCAGCGGGAACTATACTTTAAATTTTGACCTTTTTCTGGTGATCTGCAGTATGATACTCTCTCACAATGCTGGCCAGTGGCAGCAAGTCACAGCCCCCAGTTAGCCATGCAATCACATGGTGAACAACTCATACTCCGTAGCAGAGGTCCCTAACCCCCAGGCCACAGACCCGTATCAGTCCGTGGCCTATTAGGAACTGGCCACAAGCTGTGCTCGGTGGCTCAGGCTGTAATCCCGTGCCTTTGGGAGGCCGAGGTGAGTGGATTGCCTGAGCCCGCGGGTTCAAGACCCGCCTGGGCAACTTGGCGAGACCTCATCTCTACAATAAATCAAAAATCAGCCTGTAGTACCAGCTACTTGGAAGGCTGAGGCGGAAGGATCTTGGAGCCCCCAGCAGGTCGAGGCTGCAGTGGCCGAGAGCAGCCACTGCACTCCAGTCTGGGTGACAGAGTGAGATTCCAACTCAAAAAAAAAAAAGAGGAACTGGCCACATAGCAGGAAGTGAGTAGCTGGCGAACAGAACTCAGTCTTCTGACAAATCGGTGGTGGCATTAGATTTCCATAGAAGTGCGAACCCTATTATGCACTGTACATACGAGGGATCTAGGGTGTGGCTCCTTACAAGACTCTAGTGCTTGATGGTCATCCCTTCCCCCACCCCGTGGGAAAACTGTCTTTCACGAAATCTGTCCCTGATGCCCAAAAGGTTGGGGACCGTGGCTCTACAGCGTACCATGGGGCCTGTGTTTTTCGATATAATATAATATAGTCACATGGAAGTGTTCTGAGCATGCTTAATGTCGGCTAGGTTAAGCTATGAAGTTTAGTAGGTTAGATGAACTTTCACTTTCAACATTTTCAACGTGTGGAGGGTTTACTGGAACATAACCCCATTCCAAGTTGAAGAGCATTTGGACTAAACACCACTGAAATGAGCACTTAAAAATAGTAAAGCAGATATATTTTAAGTCACGTATATTGTACCACTACCCAAAAAAGGCACAGAAAAAAATAGAGGAATGTAACATTTTATGTGATGTCTGATTAGGGAGATTAAGTCTACACCCTCCCCAGGAAAAAGACTAGAGCTACAGCTGACAGCTCACTGTGTTATCCTGGGGGAGAGGAGAGAAGTTGCTTAAAGGGAGGGGCAGGGACTTATAGCTTCCCTCTCCCGCCTCCGTATTGTTTGAATTTTTGACATTGAACATCTATTACCCTTGAGATCTTATCAGCACAAAACAGTTTTCCAGTCGTACATGATCCTGCATCGCTCTGGCTCCCCAGAACAGATGCCAAGTCCTGCACCCACCCGCCCTGCCAGACTCGGCCCCTGACTAAGCCCTTCACTGGTGTCTCGCCTCACTGGAGCCCCACCTGGGCTGACCCAGCATGGCCCCTATGTCCCTCTGGGTGTCTGGCCCCCTCCCCCAGCCTCTTTCTGCGTTTGCCTCTGGTCACAGACGGCACAAGTTTCAGCAGCTGCCACCACCCACAGCCCTCTGGCTTTACGAAAAAAGTTACATCGCAGAAAGTTACTTGACTTTTTTTGGACACATAATCGGTGTATATATGTTGGGGGCACATGTGATAGTGTTAACACATTCGTATAATTTGTAAAGATCAAATCAGGGTCACTGGAATATCCATCACCATAAATATTCATATTTTATTTATGCTAGGAGCATTCTAATTATTCTTCAAACACTAGATCTCATTTCTTGTATCTAACTGTATTTGTTTTCGGTTTTTCTTTTTTAAAGCAGGATTTATTGAGAGGAGAGAAAAGCTCCCACAGTGGGAGGGGACCCGAAGGGGTTGCTAACTGTATTTGTATACTCATGAGTCACGTTTCCTCTACCCCCCTTACATTTCCCAGACTCTGGTAATGACCAATCTACTCTCTATCTTCTGAGATCCACTGTTTTTAGTTCCCAAGTATGAATGAGACCATGCAATATTTGTCTTTCTGTTCCTAGCCTATTTCACCTAACACAATGACTTCTAGTTCCATCCATGTTGAGGCAAATGATAGTACTATGTTCTTTTTACGGCTGAATAATATTCCACTAGGTATATATACCATGTTTTCTTTATCCACTCAACTATTGATGGGCACGTAGGTTGATTCCGTGTCTTGGCTATTGTGAATAGTGCTGCAATAAATATGGGACTGCAGATATTTCTCTGATGCATTGAGTTAGTTTGTTTTTTAATTACTGGATTGTGTGGTAGTTCTATTTTTTAGTTGGGTTTTTTGTTGTTTTTTGTTTTTTTGAGTCAGAGTCTCACTCTGTTGCTCAGGCTGGAGTGCAGTGGCACGCTCACGGCCACCCCAGCATCACCTTACTGGGCTCAGGTGATCCTTCCACCTCAGCCTTCCAAGTAGCTAGAACCACAGGCACCTGCTACCACACTCAGCTAATTTTTTGATTTATTGCAGAGACAAAGTCTTGCCAAGTTGTCCAGTCTGGTCTTGAACCATGAGCTCAGGTAATCCTCTCACCTTGGTCTCCCAATGTGCTGGGATTATAGGTGTGAGCCACTGTGCCCGGCCTTATTTTTAGTTTTTTTGAGGGGTCTTTCACTGTTCTTCATGGTGGCTGAATTAATTTACATTCCCACCAACAGTATATAAGTGTTCCCCCTTTTTCCCATTGTCACCAGTGTCTGTTATTCCCTGTCTTTTTCATAAAAGTCATTTTAACTAGGATGAAGTGATATCTTACTGTGGTTTTGATTTGCATTTTTCTGATGTTTAGATTAGTGATGTTGAGCATTTTTCATATACCTTTTGACCAATTACGTGTCTTCTTTTGAGAAACATCTATTCAGATCGTTTGCTCATCTTTAAATCTGATTATTTTGCTATTGACTCGAGTATTTCATATACTCTAGTTATTAATCCCTCGTCAAATGGATAGTTTGCAAATATTTTCTCCCATTCTGTGGGTTGTCTCTTCACTTTGTTGATTGTTTCCGTTGATGTGTAAAAACTTTTTAGCTGGATGTAATATTATTTGTCTGTTTTTGTTTTGGTTGCCTGTTTTTTGAGGCCTTACTCAAGAAATCCTTACCCAGACCGAAAATCGAGAGAGAGAAATCTTGCTTAATTCTTCTGCATACAGGGTCTAGTTTTATTCATCTGCATGTGGTTATTCACTTGACTTCTTTGGACAACTCTCTCCCTGGGTCTGGTCAAATCAGTCAACAACACTTTCTCTTGCTGAAGGGAAAAACATCACCAGTTTGGGCTTGCCTGGAGAGTAATGACAGAAAACATACAGCCTTTGTAGCTTTGATATCAGCACCCCTCTAATCGGAAGTTGTGACTCTTGGGGTCTTGGAGGAACTTCGGGAAGCAGTGGTCAGTCTGACTCCCAGTATCAGAAGGATCATAGGGTGTCACTTGCTGAGATGGACCTCACTGGAGCTAGAATTTGGATGCCCCAAGAGGCATTCTGAGGTAGCTGTGCATGGAAGCAGAAACCCCCTTCTCCCATTTGCCACGACTTATTTTCCTCTCCAAGTATCAGCTGACTCCAAACACGATAGCAGCCGGCCTTGCCTGAAAGGACATGGTGAGAACAGAGAGGGGTGGGAGCAGCTGACTAACACCGAGACCTTTCTTTTCACAGAAAAGTGTTTGTTGAGGGAGATTTCCTCCTCCCTGCTTCTGCTAGGCTCTCCGGTGATATCCCATCCTACCAACCAGGGTAAAGCCATAGCCTTCTACACAGAGGGAGTGCCTACAACCGGGGTCTCAATTCCAGCGGAGGAAGTGGAATCGACAGGGCGTTAACCCACTTAAGTCTGGAACAGCTGTGATCCCAGACTTCCACTGCCCAAGACGAAAGCCCAGCACGCCGCCTCCAGTTCTAATGGAGCCACTCTCATTAGACAGATGTAAGTTTTGTCTCTACCTCCTCGAAGATGTCTAACCTCCAGACAGTTCTTTATCTCTCGTAACCTGGGTTTCCTACACTTTCTGAGACAGGCTGTGGTGTGCTCCCAGAGGGCTGTGAGATTAATAAAGAAACGGGCACCTGCAGGTACATGGTAGGTATTCACTGCCCTAGCAGGGGTGAAGTCCCCTACTCCTACTGTCTGGGAAAAAACTTTTCCAACTGTTGATGCCATTTTTCCATTAGAAGACCTGTAGACATACATAAAGCTGACATATAAGCTCCGAAAGAAGAAGGGAGTTTGGCCTCGCCCTTTTATAGGACAAGAAAACAGAGCAGAAACCTCTTCTCCCATTTGCCATGTCTTATTTTCCTCTCCAAATATCAGCTGACTCCAAACACTGTAACAGTCTGCACTGCCTGACAAAGCATGGTGAGAACAGAAACCCATCCAATCTTCAGCCACTGCTGAATTTGACCAAGCTGTTCTTCCTCTTGTTGCAAGGAGACTCCCTGATTGTGGCTTTTGTGCCACGTTTTCCATGTGCCACGTGTGTCTTTATAAAGTGTTTAATTCTTCAATTATAGCATTTAAAAGGGGAAGCATCGACTGATGGCCTTTGAGTTACTGATTAGCTAGAAAGAGCATGCCATCCGTTTTAAAACATTTTGTTTCATTGTGGTAAACGCACATAGCATAATATCTTCTATTCTGATCATTTTCAAGGGTACACACAGTTCCGTGGCATTAAGTACATTCACACCGTTGTGCAACCATCACCACCATCCATCTCCAGATCTTTTTCATCGTCCCAAACCGAAACTCTCTACTCACTCAACAATAACTTCCCATCTCCCCTCTCCCTGAGTCCCTGGAAGCCACCATTCTACCTTCTGTCTCTATGAATTTGACGGCTCTAGGTTTCTCACATAAGTATTTGCCCTTTTGTTTCTGAAATAGTTCACTTAGCATGACGTCTTCAGGGTTCATCTGTGTGGTAGCACATTTCAGAATTTTTTTCATCCATTTTTGCGAGGTGAAGCCTTTCCTCTGTCGTGGTTGTTCACGCTGCTTTGCACCGTAGCCCTTTGTTCCCACTCTCATCGTCAGGAGGGGGTGTGCAGAAAAAGCTTGACTGATCCACACCAGCCTTCACATGTGTCCCTCAGAGCCCTCTTTTTCCTCCCAATTGTGAGGGTTACCTTGGCAACTGATCTCTTCTCTAATTCTGTTTAAGGTTGTGAACAGATAACCAAATTATATGGGCAAAAGATTGTGATGATTAAATATATATATATGTATATTTTTATATATATATATATATATATAAAGGAATGTTGTAATAATTTAATAAAACACAAAGCGATTTTGATGTGGTTCATACACTTCATTCTTAAGTCAAGAAATATGTTTTGAGTACCCTACTATATGCCAGGCACTGTGCTAAGTCCAGGACACAACGGTGAACAAAAACAGACATAGTGTGCATACAGCATACAGTCTACAGAGGGATACATGTTGATCCAATAACCACAAACCCAGCTGAACTGCTTGTAAGAAAAGGATTGCGTTTTTATAAAAGCATAGACCACAGGCATTTGCCTAGACGAGGACATCAGAAAGGTGCCCCTGAAGAATTAACAAATGAACTGAGACCAGAAAGGTAAGCGAGATTTGAGTGAACAGTTTCAGGAGGGAGGGAAGCAGCTTGCTGCAGCTGAGCAAGTGTACAGCCTGGTGTCAGATATAGCCTCTGTCCGCTTCCTGCAATGGTCCAGCAGCTCCCTTCGTTTCCCCCAGAAATACAGGACAAACTACCTTGCCCTTTGACAGGTAGAGACCAAAGCAGGGTTAACACTGGGCTGAAAAACTATCCTTTTGAGGCTTGATCTGCCCTCTCCTGGGACAAGAAGCTTCAGTGGAGGGACTCTAGACTAGTTTCACCCATGTCAGTGACCTGGAGTTTAAGTCGTAGATCAGATCAGAGCCTGGATTGCGGGATCAGTCTGGGATACATGTGACTGACCAGGAGGCCTTGGGGAACACAGAGGAGAGGATCCAGTTCTAGGGAAAAACAGAAGCCAAGAACCAGAAACACAGTCCGGGTTTTAACCATTGGGTGGTGGTGGAGGAGCTTTAACCATCTTGGGGAGTTTTAACCATCTTGGGCAGTGGGGTTGAGGGATGCTTCTGTATAAATAGAAAATCAAAGTGGAAGTCACCTACCTAAAAACTGGGTGGACATGATGAGGACACGGGTGCCTAAGTCTCACAATATTGTGCTTGGGAGTGAGATTAAGCCCTGTACTTCTTGGCTACAGGGGCCCAAAGTGGCCACAGTCACTCTGGTGTCTTGGTCAAAACCGACCTTGTCCTGAAAGGAGATTATTATTGGTTTTCAGAAATCTGAAACCAATATTATTGGTTTGCAGAAAGGAATGGAATTTTACGAGAGAGAAGAGAGGACAATGTATTTCATAGCCCAGGACTTTTTGGAGGTGGTTGGTCTGGGTTGCTGCTAGAACAACATGTGGCCAGGGAGTCCAAGACCACCCTCAAGTTAGATAGAAAGACCACCCTCAGATGGAAAGTTTTGCAGAGATTCACTAGAAGGACTCAGGGAACTCTTAAAAACTGTTACACTCCTGGTTATGGCTTGCTACAATGACATATGCAGATTGAAAACAGCAAAGGGAAAAGATGCAGAGTGAAGTCCTGGAAAGACCAAGCACAAGCTTTCAGGCGTCCTGTCCCAGTGGAGGTGCATGAACATGAACAGCACTTACTTTTCCCCGCAATGGCGTGGGACAGCACATGAGGTGCCTTGCCAACCAGGGAGGTTCCCCTGAGCCTCAGTGTTCAGGGTTTTTATTGGTGGTTGGTTATGTAGGCATGGAGTGCCCATGTGACTGATCTCAGTTATTCTGTCTCCAGTCTCTTGAGGTGAAACGGATGTGGCATGGCCCGAGGTCTCCACCATAAGTCCACATTGGTCTTATAAACTATCTGTATGGTTCAAGCTTCCAAATATAAGAGACACTGTTTCCAGGCAGGACATTCCAGGGTTTGAAGCTGATCCTACAGGAGCCAGTCAAGGGCCAGTTTTTTTTAGGAATGTGCAGATTTTGGACAACTCACACCTTGTGCACTAGACCTTTATTGCACCGGCATAAAATCTGATCAGGATGTTTGAGAGGAAGAACAGTCGGAATAAGAGAAAATGTGCCCTTGACAATCACCCTTTCCGAAACTTTGCATTGTCTCCCCCTGGAATCTTGGCTCTCCACTGCTTCTAAAAGGCCGGTCCCAGCTGCCAAGTCACTGTTGCCAGGTGCCCTCGCCCTCCAGGCCATCGCCTCGTCCACATTGGGCCGCACTGGGGAGGAAGAAGCAGGAATCAAATCAGCCATGATCAGATGTTTCCCCCAGTTTGTAGCCACCAGGAGGTTGGGCTGGCTCTGCAGCGCTGCGTTTGGAAATCTGTGGGTTGCTTCCAGGGCTCAGTCCAGCACTCGTTGTACACAGCTCACAGATGGTGTGTGCAAGATATTTTATTCCCCACTTCGCAGTTGCTGTGAAACTAGGCTACTCACTGCTCCCTCCTCTCCCAGCATACCTTCCAAGCCACCCCACCCCCACCAAATAATGCTTATTTTAGCATTAGAAAGGTTTTTTTCACTATTAAGTTATGGGTCTCAGCATTTTACCAACCTGCTTCTCCTTGCAACTTTTTAAATGCAACTAAGCAAAGAGGCCAATTATTTTCCTTGGGAATGTTTTCAATATATTTGAATAAAGCAAAATGGGTTTAAGACAGAATGAAAAGCAATTTCCACCAACTCTTCCTCCCCCTACCCCTTCACCAAACTTTCCTATCATGTATGTCATTATTCTCTGAGCCCACTTGGCAGTGAGATTGTTTTCAACTGCAAATAAAAATGCCTATGACTATGCCATTTATTTTTTTTTTTTTTTATTTTTTTATTTTTGAGTTGGAGTCTCACTCTGCCACCCAGACTGGAGTGCAGTGGCTGCTCCCGGCCACTGCAGCCTCGACCTGCTGGGCTCCAGCGATCCTTCCGCCTCAGCCTTCCAAGTAGCTGGAACTACAGGCACGTACTACCACGTACGGCTAATTTTTTTGCTTTATTGTAGAGATGAGGTCTCGCCAAGTTGCCCAGGCAGGTCTTGAACCTGTGGGCTCAGGCAATCCACTCACCTCAGCCTCCCAAAGTGCGGGATTACAGCCACTGAGCCCAGCTCATTTATGTTATTTTATTTTATTTGTTGGAAAAGACTTCCTGAGGTGCAAAGTCAGTTCACACAAACTGCTTCAGTTGTAGGAGCCTCTGGGTTAAGTCCTTTTGGTATTTACTAAATCATTTCACCTTTTCAGCCTATGAGTGGGGCCACGGGTCAGCACCATGCAGCTGCTGCACACTGGTATGGTGAGCTGGTCAGTAGCCGTGAGCATGCTACTGCCTGTGCCTACCAGCTGTTAAACACTTTGAATGTCACATAGTGATCCACGTAGGAAGTATGAGCCTGGGAAACCCTGAGGGATATCCTGTTCAGTGGGACGATTCTAAACGGAAAACAAGATTTTCCTCACCCAAAGTTAGCAGAGCAAAAGGCTTCGCTCTGGGTACCCTTTGCAGACCCCAGGAAGAGTTCACCATTCTGGAGTGCCCCATGGAATCACTCTTAGTGTTTGTGGTGACCTACTTCTTGCAGAGTTTTGCTTTAGCGACTTTGTTCACCACTTGCAGGGATGTGCGTAGCCACACCACCAGCATATGTTCTGTTCCAGATTTAGTTGTTTGTTGTGTGATTAGGATACAAGTCTCCTCAAAGGCACACTCCTAAAGAGGCTTTAGCTTATAAAGAACAAAAGGTCATGGAGATCTCTCTATTTATGAAGTGAAGAATTCCCTGGACCAGCATTTCTCCAACAGAAGCTCTGCAGGATGGTAGGTACACTGAAAGGAGAATTCATGTTCAAAAGCCTTTGGAATGTAATGGGTTAACATACTTCCTTGCTGTAGAGTTTTCAGAGCCTTTAATATACTAATATAGGCCAGCATGGTGGCTCAAGTCTGTAATCTCAGCACTTTGGGAGGTTGAGGTGAGAGGATTGCCTGAGCCCACAGGTTCGAGACCAGCTTGGGCAACTTGGTGAGACCTCGTCTTTACAATAAGTCAAAAAATAAGCTGGGCGTGGTAGCGAGCGCCTGTAGTTCCGGTTACTTTGAAAGGCTGAGGCAGAAGGATTGCCTGACCCGAAGGGTCTCCAGAGCCCAGATGGTTGACGCTGGGGTGGCCGTGAGCATGCTACTGCACTCCAGCCTGGGTAACGGAATGAGACTCCAACTCAAAATATATATATTGCAAATATATCAGAGAGCCTTTGCATGCAGTGTTTCTCAGTATATTGCAGTGTGTGTACAAGTGTTTCACAATGTCTGGTTCCTGATGCTTCATTTGATGATGATGATAACAATGATGACATACTTTCCATGCTGTAAAATGTACAACTGGATGGATTTTATCCCTTGATGTAATAACACCTCTGTACCACCACTCAGATCAAGATACAGAACATCCCCACTCTCTGAGGAAGCTTCCTTCATGCCCTTTCCCAATCAATGCCTCTATGCATTATTTTGACTTCTGTCACCATAGACTAGTTTTGCCTGTTCTTGAACTTCGTGGAAAGGGAACCTACTGCATGTAATCTTGCGTCTGGCTTCTTAACACGCTTCTGCAAGTCAGCCATGTTGTTGCATGAAGCGGTAGTTAGTCCTCAAGTAATAGCTCGTTACTGTCATTGAAAGCAGAACGGGGACAGAGGACCCACTGGAAATGACTTCATGGGCCACCACTCTGACGAAATCACATGGAACAACCTGTACATGAGCACCCACCTGTGGTTACAAAAACCTAACTTTTCAATAGATTTGTTCCAGTATTCCTCTGTCTACTTAGAAGTAAAATTGGAGGCTTTTCTTTGTAGATTTTTTAACACTTTCAAATTTTTATTTTGGTATTTTCTTTATTGGGATGTCAATGTAACATGTTGTGTTTAATCTTGGGACATCTTTACAAATCTTAATTAGAAAATGAATAATTATTGTTCTCCCTTGTGTGCTGGGAGAATACTAATGAGTGTAAGATCATAAGGCAGAGAGGTGAGTCCAAGGTTATTCATTCATTTATCCAACAAGTATTCAATAAGCATTGATTAAATGCCTAAAGCCACACTCAATTCCAGTGACAAAGAAAGAAAGAAAAATATATAGTTACTGCCCTCCAAGTGCTCAGAAGCAAACAGCTGAAACTGGTACCTGGTCCAGTGCCCTAAGGCACTGTGAGCCCCTACCACGGGTTTCTATTTCTCACCAGTGGCCCTGACCACAGAGCATTATCTGATTGTAGGCCTGTCCCCAAGTAGACCCGACAGAGTAGGAACTGTGTCTTATTCATTTTTTGGTCCCCACCTTGTTCAAAATGCCTGGCTTATTCAAATAAGTCATTCTGCCATGAGTGAACGAATAATGGAGGAAGTGGCAGGATCTTTATCCTGCCTCCACCAGTTATTAGCTATGTAGCCTTGGACACGTTCTATGACTTGTCCTAGCCTGTTTTTAATCAGTAAAATGGAACTAGCGACACTTCCCTCACCGGGTAGTGTTGATAGAATTGAAAAGGCTGCCTTGGTAAAGCCCCTGTCCTATGCTAACGCTTAGTAGGTGTTCAGGACTAAATATCAGAATGAGAGGAAGAAAATCATGAGCGAATGTTGTCTTCTGACCCACTGTAGACCGGAAGAGAGTGGACATCTGGGGGAGGGGTGTCCAGCCCCGATGACATACGTCCTCTGTAAAAGTAGGAAGGGAGGTCAGCCACTGCAACAGAGGCACATAAGTGAGCAGTAGAGGCTATGACGGGGACGGGTGTGGGTTGTTTGGGGAGGTCTCTCCATTGTGCACGAGGGGTTGCACGTGAAAGGTTCATTACGGTGTGACTTGAAAAGTGGTAACGTTTCCCCCACTGAACGCAGCAGGGGCAATAGGGGGGACAACCGGGATGACTGAGGCCTGGAGAGCCCACGTGCCCAAAAGGAGCAGCCAGAACGCGGGCCCGCCTGGATCCGGATGCACAGAAAGGTAAACCCAACGAGGCCAAAGACAGATTTTCTGGAAAGAAGGCTTTGAGAGAGTCGTAAGGACGAGCAGTTGTGTTGTGAAAGGATCCCCTAAGATTTGCATGTTGAAATCCTAACTACCAGGACCTCAGAATGCTACTATGTTTGGAGACAGGGTCTTCAAGGAGGTAATTCAGGGAAATGGGGTCATGACTGGTGTCCTTAACAAGATGAGGAGCTTAGCACACAGAAACACGCAGAAGAAACACCATATGAGGACACAGAGAGGAGAGACCTGGAAGACAAGGAGAGAAACCTCAGAAGAAACCAACTCTGCTGACACCTGATATTGAACTTCCAGGGTCCAGACTGTGAGAGAATACATTTCTGCTGATTAAGCCCCCGTCTGTGGTGGCTTGTTATGGCGACCCTGGCAAACGCATACAGATGACAAATTGGGAGTTAGGACTTCAGAGTAGGGAGTGTCGAGGTCTGGGAGGGATTTGGAAGTTGTTACAGAGCATGTCTCTTGCTTACCACATTCCTGGAGGAGTCATACATACGTGTGTGTGGGGTGTGTGTGTGTGTGTGTGTGTGTGTGTGTGTGTGTGTGTGTGTGTGTGTGTCTGTGTCTGTGTTACAGCTTTATTGAGGTATAATAGACATAAAATGAATTGCATATACAGTGGGCCCTCCGTTATGTGGGCTTTACATCCCTGAATTCAACCAACCAGGAATAAAAAATATCTGAAAAAAACAATAAAATATACAGATTTTAAAACAATACAGTATAATAATTATTTACATTGTAATTATATTATATTCAGTATTATAAGTGATCTGGACTAATTGAAAGTATACCAGAGGATGTGCAGAGGTTATAGGCAAATACAATGCCATTTCCTTTCAGGGACTTCACCATCCACTGATTTTAGTATCCGCAGAGGTCCTGAACAACTCTCCCACAGATCCTGAGGAATGACGATTTAAACATACACCTTTGTAAGTGTTGACCAGAGCTATTACCACAACCAAGATAAATGCACACTCCTAGCCGGGCTTGGTGGCTCAGCCTGTCATCCCGCGCCTTTGGGAGGCTGAGGTGAGTGGATGGCCTGAGCCCGCGGGTTCGAGACCCGCCTGGGCAGCGAGACCTCAGCTCTACAATAAATCAAAAAATCAGCCGGGCGTGGTAGCGCGCGCCTGTAATTCCGGCTACTCAGAAGGCGGAGGCGGAAGGATCGCCGGAGCCCGGCAGGCGAGGCTGCGGTGGCCGGGAGCGGCCACTGCACTCCAGTCTGGGCGACAGAGTGAGACTCCAACTCAAAAAAAAAAAAAATGCACACTCCTAAAAGTTTCCTGTTCCGCCTCACAATCTCTCCCTCACTCCCCTCCTGGCCTCCCTCCCATCCCCAGGCCATTGCTCATCTGCCTTGTGTCACTATCGTCTAGCTTGCATTTTACAGAATTTGAAGTACGTAGAATAATATGCTACATGCTCCTTTCTTGGCCTGGCTTGCTAGGAAATTGCATCTCAATCATCTCTCTCAGCACTAAGCATCGTCACCCAATCAATGAGTCAACAAGTATCTAGAGACCCGCTATGTGCTGGGTCTTGGCAATATTATCCTAGGTACACAATAGTTATTTAATAAATGCTTGATAAATAATTCAGTGACTCCAGGTAGCACAGACTCTACTTTTCACTGAGACTCAATTCACATATCATAAAATTAATCATTTGAAAATGTACACTTTTTAATCAATTTGCAAAGTTGTACAACCTATCACCACTACCTAATTCCAGAAGGTTTTCCTCACCCCGAAAAGAAACCTCATCCCCAACCGAAGTCACTCGCCATTTGTCCCTCTCCCCACTCCCTGGCAACATCCAATCTACTTTCTCCATATAGAGAAGTGGTAATTCTGGACATTTCACAGGAATGAAATCACACTGTGAAAACTGTCAGAATCAAAATGGAGTCACTTGTGTCAAGCCTTGACAAATGGAGCCAGGAAAGTTCATGAAGAGAAGGTTCTCATGCGTGTATACCTGACAACAAGAACCAGCACACACACCAAAATTCTGCAAAAACCACAACCTTGCGCAAAGGCCACCACAACTTTACACAAAAATTGATAAGACGGAAATTACAAACAAGTGCGTCTTACTCTGATTATCTTTGGTAAAAATTGAAAACACTGTAAAGAACAAGTTATGTCCCACCAAAAAAAATCTATGACAACACCTGTTGTTAGATTGTAGTCCTATGAATTATTTTCAAGTTTTTATTTTCTACCTGTCGACTGGGCTAGATTCTAAATTCTTCTAGGTTCCTCCAATCCAATTTTCATCCATGGAGTTACTAAAAAGCAGAAGCTGCTCTGTTCCTGGAGCACTATAAGCTGAAACTACATGAATTTTAAGGGACACGTCTCTTACCTGGTATAGGAGCCACACAGAAAGTTCACTGGACCACATGATGCCATAACAGAGACGTTAAAACTGTAAGCCGGCCTCAGTGGCTCAGCCTGTCATCCCGCGCCTTTGGGAGGCTGAGGTGAGTGGATGGCCTGAGCCCGCGGGTTCGAGACCCGCCTGGGCAGCGAGACCTCATCTCTACAATAAATCAAAAAATCAGCCGGGCGTAGTAGCGCGTGCCTGTAATTCCGGCTACTTGGAAGGCGGAGGCGGAAGGATCGCCGGAGCCCAGCGGGTCGAGGCTGCGGTGGCTGGGAGCGGCCACTGCACTCCAGTCTGGGCGAGAGAGTGAGACTCCAACTCAAAAAAAAAAACAACAACTGCAAACCAAGACAAGAAGTTCAAGCCACGGGAAGCTTTTCTGAAGCTGACGGAGCAAGACTCTCCCTCATAATGAAACCTTTGCCCCTCTCAGTTTGTCCTTGCTTATGCCTACCCTCTTCCCCTTGGCAGGATAATGATGTAATTGAAAATTCACAATCGTAGCTATTGTGGGTAACCTGACAGGATCTGACCTAAAAAAACAAAACAAAACACACAAAAAACCCTTTAGTCCATCTACTGGGCAACTTCAACAACATTCCTAACACAACTGTTGCTTGCTCTCTGCTTTGATCCAACTCGGTCATGGGATAGTAGACTATATTAAATTTCTCGATATTATCTACTGGTTAAATAAGGAATGTCTGTGCTATTGCTGATGCTATGTGTCGAGCCTGGATAAGTTCTTCTGGGAATGTTGAGACCCAAATACACAAAATAAGAAAATAAGTCACATGGTTACAACAGTTCTCAGTTCATTCCCCACGGTCATTCGATGTGCTCAACTGGTTGCCGTGAAGCCGTCGTTCACGGCTCAAAACCATTATATAAACTGAGGTTATCATACTGCTATTAATTTCACTTTTTAAAAGAACTTGTAAGCACTACTTGCCACTCTTCCACGGAAGTACAAATCCTGCAAAAATAATGCTGGCCCAGAACTTTGAATTAATAGTCAATGCTTATGGGACAGATAAAATTAAACTCAACAGTGGACCAATTGTTATTGTCTGTGTTTTTCACTCTAGCCATTTTAGCGGGTGTGAAGTGGTTTCTCACTGTAGCTTTGATGTGCATTTCCCTGGTGACTAAGTAGAATATCTTTTCATTTGCTTGTTGGTAACACAGACTCTTATTTACTCTGTTAACTCACGTATTGATTCTCAGCACTGTCAGTTTTGTGCAACCTTGGACAAATTACTTTGCTTCTCTGAACTCAGTTTTCTCATCTATAAAGTGGGAATAAAAATCTCTGTCTTATGAGATTGTTGAAGGGACTAGACCAAATATACATAAAGCTCTTGACAGAAATTAAGGACTCAAGGAAGACAGAAGAGATGTGAATTCACATAATGAATAAGGCAAATGACACTTGAGTTGGGTCTTAGCATTTGAGTTGGTAGCAGTGGAAAGAAAAGAGATTCCAGCCAGAGTGAGTGTGAGCAAAAGGAGGAAGTGGTAGCCAGAGGCTGTGTGCAAGGACCGTAAGCCATGCGTCCGTCTGGCTGGGGCAGCAGAAGTCTTTTTCAGGAGAAGCAACGGCAGCAAAAGAGCTGGAAGGAAAGATGAACTCAGACACAGAGGGAGCAAGACTGAGGTGAGAAGGGTGTGTGCGTCACTGGATTCCACCATGTGCTGTGCTGTTGTTGCCTGGGCACTGAGCAAAAATCACTATGGCCATCTGCTCAGGACTGCAGGGATGTTAGCACTGACACTGCTCGGATGTCCCTCATATTCCCAGCACCCTTATCGCTCAGAAAATTATTAGGGTATGGGAAGCTCTGTGCCAGAACTGGGGCAGAGGCCATATATATATTTCTTATTATGCCATAGCCTCCTATTTGTTTGACCTGACCCATCAAATTCTGCTAGAGGGATCTGGTATCAGACCTTAGTATGGACTTGGGCAGTGCGCCCCTCTGTTTTTTCTCTCGAGGTATCTTCACCCCTACAATCCTTCTGAAAGACGCTCATCCTTATTAAAGCGATCACAGCTCACTGATCAGAATGCACAGCTTTCCCAGACCGTGATGAAAAATGGTTCAAGGAAGATGTCAACAGTAAACAGGATGACCCATTAAATGGGGCAGTTATAACGCAAAGACATTGTGTGGCCTCTCTCCTCACTGACTTGACAAACATCCCAATTCACAGCACCTGTTGCTGGTGCTGGGTCTGTGTGGATCAAGGGATAAGGGCAGGGGATGATTCGCCCATGACCTGTCACCATGGTTCCTCCCATTTTGGAATCCATACCAAAGATGCGCTCTACTCCCATGGCACCAGCACCGAGTAATTTAAAGCCTGGGTTTGTTCCTGTGCCCACTTAGGTTTTAAATGGGGCCTAGGTTGACCTGGAACAATACTGGTGACTGCTCTGTTGAAGAACAAGGAACAGAGGCTTCTGCAAGAGTTGGCATCTGCAGAGAATCAAACGTCGCTCTTCCCCACAGGTGGCCGCACATCCAGGAAACAGAAGGCAAAAACACTCCTATGTCCTGTAAAACATGGACAGCGGTGCAGCATCAACGGCATTTCTCTTGCAGGCCTAAGGAATCAGGGTCCTTTGTGCCTCACCTCTGCCCACAGGAAGCCCCTTCTTGGACTCACCCCTGAGGCAGCAGGTCGAAGGGAACCTGGTCTGAAGAGGTGAAATGCGACTTCCCTGACATTCTCCAGGCACATTGCTCTGGGCACAACTCCCAGCTGAGACTGTCTCATGTGGGAAGACCAGCTCTCCAAAGCAAGTGTCCTTCAAATCAAGGAGAAAAAGATGAGGCTAGAATGTCTGATGCTCTGACTGTAAGAGGTTCACAGGCTCATAACATGGGAGGGTTGGGGCTGAACAAAATCCCCTGAAGAATGGCTGTAATTCCAAGCTAGGATCTCGTGCTAACCAAGCCTTGGTATAATTCTGTGGATGTGGGAAGCTATTGATTCTCGCATTCTGTTGATCCTTTCTCTCTCTCTCTCTCTCTCTCTCTCTCTCTCTCTCTCTCTCTCTCTCAGGTCTCGCTATGTTGCCCAGGCTGGTCTCGAATTCCTGAGCTCGAGATCCTACCATCTTTGCCAACCCAGTAGCTGGGATTACAGGCACACACCACCGTGTCTGGCAAATTCTGTTTATCTTTGCCAAGAAGAGACTCCTCCGCTCTGCCTTGAAACACCCAGAAGCACAGGCCTGGATGAGCCTCTGGGATGGCTCGGGGTGCCTGGTGAGCCAGACCCACAAGAACACCCCAGCCCTGTGGGGAGAGTGTTGAGCCCACTGCCTCCTCCCTGCTCGGGCCAGAGCTCCCTGGCAGCAGCTGTGAAGGCAGGCGCTCCGGGGACCTCCCCGCTGGACAGCTCCTTCAGGGTGCCCTTCTAGGCCTGGCACTGCTCACGTGGGCCTGCTTGAGCCTCAGCATCCTCAGCCTATGGAAGTCCCTCCAGGGGTCGTCACCCCCGCCCACTCCCCCAGAGCCCTTGGCTTTGGGGGCGATGGTCCTGGAAAGCCTTCTTCTCTCCCACGCCGTGCTCGTGCTGCCAGCGAGGGTGCGGCCCGTGCGACTTTTGGTCCAGTTAGTAGCAGCTGCACAGGTTTCCCAGAACACCTGGCCCTCCTCGCCCTCATTCTGCTGCGTTGTTTATTCAAACTGGCCAGGACTATTTATAGCTCCTCTGAAAGGCAGCAGCCGCCCGATTCCCAGGAAAGTGGAGCATTGAGACATTAAAGAGCATTTTCAAAAGAAGAAGTGTCCTCTTACAGACTTGGGAGGTTGCCATCCCAGTGCGCCCTCCAAAAATAGACCTCCCGAAGGGCTCCTCGGTGCCGCCAGTTCTCTGCTCTGGGCATCTGCCACCTGCCGGGCCAACAGCGAGAAAGCGGACTGGCTCTGTGCTGCTGTTCCCAAATGGTCAGTTCCAACTCCCCAGCCCTCCTCCAAATCCAGAGCACCTCAGTGCCCCTCTGTGGGCAGACGTCCATCTGACTGAAACAGACGGAGCCAAGGGACACCACTGAATGACAAATAAGTGTCCCTTCCTCTAAGTGCGAGCAGCCAGTGATTCTGGACAGCTCTGCTCTCCGTGGGAGCACCAAAGCCCATTTTGAATGCCACCTCTTTAATGTTTCAGGTCTCCTGGGAAGAAGCCCTGACACAGTGATTTGCTCAGAGTCTCACACGCTTGTCTGATGCTCCACCAGAATGCCAGCAGTCCAGCCAGGCCCCAGGCAAGTGCCAGGAAGCAGAGAAGAGTCTGAGGCTGTGCATGCTGGCTGGGCAGGAGCAGTGTGCAGGCTTTAAAGGGGGCGGGTGGCCGAGAGCGCCCAGCTGGAGAGGCTGCAGTGGCAGGGCTGAGCATGGGCTCCGGCTCTCATCCCAGCTTTATGACTTGCTAGCGTGTGCTCTCAGATGAGTGCTGTGTGCTCTAAGCCCAGTGTCCTTATCCCGTGCATGTCACATTGTTGTATCACATGAGATAATCCAGGCACTGAGCCCCACCCACGAGAAGCTCGTATCAGGGATTAGCCGTTATTAGCAGTGCTGCAGAAGAGGAAATCGGAGGACAGAGTTTTCAAGAGACTTGTCAAAGGCCACACAGCCCTGGAACCAGAACTGGGTCTCCAAGTTTCCAGTCTGGGCTCTATTTCTTATCATTGTTGTGTGTGTGGGGGGGGGTTGTGGCACCAGGTATCTCCTGTATGAGGCTAAACAAGACAGGTGGTCAAGAGACCAAGGCATCAGTGGACACTCAGGAACTGAAGTAATAAGAAAAATTACTTTAAGAGGTGTGTATATTCAGGGCGGCGTGAATCTATGCTCCTGGGATGCCAAAAATGAAACTCAAAGATATCGCATAAAGGAGCAAGAATCAAGATGGTCCTTTGCAACTCTGGCAACCACTTCAGCTGGGGAACCCTCCCATCCTCCTCCTCTGGTGGAAGCCAGTCCCCAGGCTGGCTCGTCCGAGGCCTGTGGGGCAGAAGCGGGGGATACCACCAACCTCAGAGGAAAGGGACAGGGGCACTGCTTCCAAGCAGCTTTAGGTTGGGAGGGGGGCACCATGGGGCACGGGCAAGAGCTGACAAGCTAGAGAGGCAGGCAAGACAAAACAGGAAACAGCAAAAGAACAATGCCCACAAAGGACAAGCGCTGTGTGATTCCACTTCTGTGAGGTACCTAGAGTAGTCCAACTCATACTTTCAGACACAAAGTAGAAGGTGGTCTCCGGGTGCTGGGAGGAAGGGGAATGGGGAGTTACGGTTTAATGGGGACAGGCTTTCAGTTTGGGAAGACGAAAGTGTCCTGGTGATGGATGGTGGTGATGGTTGCCCCACCCTGTGAGTGTGCGTAAGGCCACTGAACTGTTGACGTAAAAATGGTTAAGGCGGCAAATTTTTTGTTGTGTATATTTTACCACCCCAAAATAAGAGATGAACAGAGAGAGAGAGAGAATTACACATGACACAACTGTGGCCCAAGGAGGATGATCCTCAGGGTCTGTAGAGTGTGGAGATAAATCATTTGACACTGGAGAAACCAGGACTGCTTCGTAAAGACAATAGGGCTTAAGCTACAATTTTCTATTCGACAAGACTTCTCGATTGTAACTCTCAGAGACTCTACTCAAACTAACTTCAGCGTTGAGGTGGCATTTTTTTATAAGGATAGAAAAGCAGTTTGTAGACTCAAACCTGAACAACAAAGCTGGAGGAAGAAGGCAGCAGGGCGTCTAGGGCGTCCCAAACAGTGGCGTGAATAAAACCTCGTTCTCTTGCATTTGTCTTTCTCTCCATGTATGGTCTTCATCCTCCTTTATCGTAGATTGGCTCTCCCCACAAGTAAGAGACACAAC
The DNA here is from genome assembly GCA_027257055.1 of Cephalopachus bancanus. Taxonomy (NCBI): domain Eukaryota; kingdom Metazoa; phylum Chordata; class Mammalia; order Primates; family Tarsiidae; genus Cephalopachus; species Cephalopachus bancanus. Next base: position 974,307 of record JAPVLO010000484.1, read on the forward strand.
CATTTATCCCAGGGCCAGGTGTGGCCAGGAGGATGAGATGCGATGATGGCTTGCTCCTGCCGGAGCCATGTGACTGGAGTTGGGACAGATGTTCCTTCACAGGGGCAGTTTCCTGGAAACAGCCCCTGAGAAGGCAAGCTGCATGCAGGTTTGTTGGCAAGTGCTCTGGGGACACACCTGTAAGAAGAAAGGCAGGGCTGGGTAGCAGGAGAAACTGACCTGGGCCCTCCGTTACAGGGAGCTCTGGAGTTACGGTTGTCCACAACTGAGGCAAGGGCACTCTGCCTCTGTGTCCCTCCACTGGTCATGGCTATGTGTCATTTTCCTACAAGAAGGCAAAACATTGGGTGAAGCTGAGCGTGCTTCCCAGGGAAGGAGTTGGCTGCACGCCATCAGCAGCGGATATTCCTTGAGGCCAGGAATGTGTTCACGGTCCTACAGAGGGCATGGGGCGGTACCCCTACACAGCACTGTCCAGCTTTGCACTGCTCATATCTACTTATTTCCCATAAGTTTGTCCCTATGGGAACAGCTGCGCCAGGACTTTGGCTGGTCTTATTTCAAGAGAAAATTACAAGAGAAGTTGTGAGTTGCTCTTGAGGTGATGACTGATAGCCATCATCCTCTCCTCCTCAACCCATTCTGGATTCAGTTCACCTTTGGCTGGGGCCTCTTGGAGCCTTTCTCAAGCCGCCATAGCTGAACTTGTCTATTTCTCATAAAAACTGGCCACAGAAGCACCAAGAGGTGCCACAGGAAATCACCTGCACGCTGAATGTAACACCAGCTCTCATACAACATCAGTCCTGCCTCTCCCTAATGACCAGGATCCACAGTCCCTACCATGGCGACGCTTCCCTTGCCCACAAAGTCTGAAGTCGTGGAGACGGCAAGCCAGGCTCCCAAAGTGGGTCCCTGCGGCATTGGAAAGCGTTGGAAAACAGCGCCATTCTGACTCAGCACCTTGGGGATATCACAATGTAATAGTTACTGATTTGGGTTGTATGTGTTTCCCGGAGGATGACAATCCAGCTCCACACATCTATGAGCAGCATCTCCACAGGGCTGGCTACGGCTCTATCGGGCTGGCCACCTCTGGGTGGTACAGTATGTCATAGGACCAAGTGCGTTCTGTGTGCCCATGACCATACTGCCTTTTCTAAAAAGCAGGTCCCTTGGTTTGCAATAATGTCTATAAGATCCTTTGTAGGCCAAGCACTGTGGCTCATGCCTGTAATCCCAGCACTTTGGGAGGCAGAGGTGAGAGGATTACCTGAGTCCAGCGGTTCGAGACCAGCCCGGACAACTTGGTAAGAACTCGTCTCTACAATAAATAAAAAAATTAGCTGGGCGTGGTGGCACACGCCTGAAGTTCCAGCTACTTGGAAGGCTGAGGTGAAAGGATCACCTGAGCCCAGCAAGTCAAGGCTACAATGGCCATGAATGTGCCACTGCACTCCAACCTGAGCGATTGAATGAGACTCCTACTCAAAAAAAAAAGTTCTTTGTAGATGAACAAAATAAATATTTTGTAAGTGCTCAGATCATGGCCAGGAAATTGATTGGAAAGGCAGACCCATACTGAGAGTATGTGGCATTCCAGTCAAATCAATTGTACTAAGTGGATAGCCTGTCTCCTTGAGGGATGGAGCTGTATCAGGGGCTCAGTATCAGTCTCTGTTGCTAGCAGGTTGGATATTTGGCACAGAAGTAGCTAATAAAACGTGGTGAGTAGAAGCTCTTGCCGTTGGGCCCATGTGTAGCCTCCACCTCTGTCATGGAGTCCATGCTTCTTATGGGATCCTTGTGCCAGCACTGGAGTGGCTGACATGAACTTGCCGATTCCTTCTATCTGTCTGGTTGCTTAGTGCCCCTTCCGTAATGGATGCTCTTTGGTGGTCATTCACGTGGAATACACTACCATGGCTCCATCTACACTTTCCATGTCTCCATCTACACCTAGTCCTTCTCCTTTTGGGCCCTGACCAACCCAGGTAGGCCATTCATAATTGCTCATGAGTTTCTGTATATTCTTTCCTTGGGCCTCTTTTCTTTCCATAGTGGGAAGACCAAGTATGTCACCTGGGCCTCTACCCACTGGTAGAACTTTCCTTCACTGCGATTTCAGCTACTCCAAACAGTGTGGCTGCCATCTATGTTCAGTATGCACGGACACAAGCTGACTCATCCATGGACCAGGCTCCGTTCCTTCCTTTCCACTGGTCAGAAGTTCCCTTCCCCTACAGCCATCGCTGTGAACTGGCAGAGAGGTCAGGGCAAAAGTGATAAAGGACATGGGGTTGGGGCCAGCGGTTCACAAAATGCTTGTACCTTCTGGCCCTGCTTGTGCTTGATTCCAGATGTCACATTTCTGTCTCATGATGGATTTCTGCTGGGCTATCTGGCCTTATGGGTCTGACAGAGTCTATTAATAGATCAGGAAGGACATTTCTGGTCATGTGGTCACTTGATGTCCATGGTCCTATGCTCCATTTACCAAGCCCCAATAGCATGCCAGAGGTTTGGTTTTGTTTTTCAGATGGTGTGGCGTTCTCTGCATAGCCTTGCTCCAGAATCCTAGCAGCCTACTTCGTCCATTCTCCTATCGAGGCCTGCCACAAACTCCACAAAACATCTTTCCCCTCCACGGATAACTTTAGTAACTGAGTCACACCAGCAACAGAGACTGACACTGACCCCCCTGAGTCCCAGGGCAGTGTGCATTGCCACCTGGGCCTAACGCAGAGCGTTCTCTGTTCTGGATTCCACTCAGATCTTATAGTCTTCCATATCACCCAGGAAATGGGTCAGAGCATCTTCCGGAGCCCAAAGAGGTAGTAGAGACATTGTATTTTCTGAAGAGCTGTAGATACGAGATGCAATGATTTGTTAGTCTTGTCGAACGTTATGCCATCAGTGTAACAGACTGATGTGATTTTCTGTGGACTCTCCAGACAGTCTAGGTCCCCTTGGACTATATGAAGACAGAGAGAAGGAATGTTAACATGACCCTGGGGCGACACCACAAACATAGACTGTCCTCTGTGCTATACAAGGATACGCCGTTTCTGCTGATTCACCTGGTGGGGCTGGACAAGAACTCACGCAGCGCATTAACGGCCACATACCATGTGCTGGAGGTCTCTCTGCTCTAGCAATGGTACCACACTTAATGCAGCTGCTGCACTTGGGGCTGCTACTTGGCTAGGTTCATCAACCCCCCGTCACTGGTGCTTGAGGAGACCACCCTGATGGATTATACAGGGTTATCAAAGAACTGTCACTCCTGTGTTCACGGTGCTTGAAGTTGGCACTAATCGCTAGCATTCTCCGTGGAATGTGGTGTTTTTTGTTTGTTTGTTTTTTACTTACTGCCTTGACATGGGAGAGAGTGGTTTAGGAGTTTTTTCTTAGCCTTTCTTACTTTGATACCTTTTACCCTGCAGGTCAAAAAACCAAGGTGAAGGTTCTATCAACTACCAAACATGCCCTCTCCAATTATTCATTTAGGGACTAGGAAAATGACTTCCCAGTGAACTCCCTACAAACCATACCTGGATCAGGGACCGGATATCAGTAACAATCCAGCCCTAGTATACAGCATCCTAGAAAGGACTGGATGCATAGTTGCCTGAGTAAAGAGCAGCAGATCTCTCTGGGAGACGGTCTAGTGTGATGGTTAATTTTATATGTCAATATGGCTAGGCTAGGCTATGGTGTCTGGATGTCTGGTCAAACACAAGTCTTGATGTTGCTGTGAGGGTATTTTTATTTGTGATTAACATATAAGTCAGTAGACTTTGTGTGAAGCAGATTATCTTCCATATGTGGGCGGGCCTCATCCAATCAGTTGAAGGCCTTAAGAGCAAAGACTAAGGTTTCCCAGAGAAGGAACCCTCCTCAAGGCTGTAAACCTAGGAACCCTGCCTGAGCTTTCAGCCTGCTGCCCTGTGGAATTCAGACTCAAGACTGCAACATCAACTCTTTCCTGAGTTTTGGGCTGCTGGCCTGCCTCATAGATTTCAGACTTGCCAGCTACCACAATCAAAAAAGTCAGTTCCTTAAATTCCTCTAGCTAGCTAGCTAGCTAGAAAATTCCCAAGGTCTTCAGGGTTCTTCAGAAAAAAAGAATCCGTTATTATTGGCTTCTTTTCTCGGAAGAACTCTGGTGAACACATCTAGAAAATGACTGTTCAGGGCGCCTGCTGCATGACTGTGAGGTTCTTCCTCACAGGGACTTGGTCTCGCCTTCAGCCACTGGGTTCCTGGTCTGAGAATTGGGTTGGATTCAAAAGCTAAGCAAGGAATTTTGATTTTATATTGAGACAACTGCCCTCAGCCTTCTGATCCCTTCCTTGGTTTCTCTGGACTTTATAAATTAAGCAACAACTTTGTGGGGCACCCGTTTGTCTAGCCTCTTTTAACCATCTCTAGTTCTCTGCAGACCAGCTTCCTCGTGCTGTCACTCACTGGCACCTCATTGTGACAATTGTGCCCAGCTGGTTCCTAATGCTTAATTATCACCCTCTGATGTCTATTATTTCGGGCTTCTATAACTCCGGTTGCTATGATCATCCCTGGCTGACAGAGGCAGCCTCCGCTGAGCTCCTGAGCTGAGCTGGTGTCTTCACCAGCACATGCCTTAATGGCTTTGATAAACAAGTGTCCTCTAGGACCCCTTGCAGAGTCTGCTAGTGGGTTTCTCAGCCTTGCAGTCTTGGCCTTAGTTCATTTTGGAATGCCCACTTCTCTCAGCCTTCGTTGCCTTAATCTACCATCTGCCACTAAAGTTATGGTATTTCTATTTCACTTAATGTGGGTCATCACTTTTTCCAAGATCTCAAAAGCCTGATAGCAACATATTAATCCTGTTTGCCTTGCCAGGGCACTAAGTCCTGTATCATGAGAGAAGCTCCTATGTTAACAGGCACTCCCTCATCCAACCTTGATTTAGCACTTTAAAGATTCCATCCAGCAACCGGAAGATACATACTTGCCAGATTCTGCAGCTCCGCACCCCTCCCTTCTCTTAGAGAGCCCAACTCTCCATTATAGAGCTGCACTAGGATTGGCAAGGATGGGAGGTGAAGTCATCCATGAGCAGGCAAGCTGTGTCTCACAAAATGCCGGTCTCACTTGAGACCCCCGCAGGATCTCTTAGCAAGGGGCAGAGCCATCTTCTAACTAGGAAAAATGAGCCGATTCTGCAGGACCAGCTGCTGCAGGAGAGCTTGAGGATTCAAAATGGCCAAATGTCTCTGCCCAGATACTTCCATCCAAGATGCAGGTTTCTATTCCATCCCCCATTAAGGCCTTGACCTTGGCATAGAAGACCTGCTGGAGGTAGGAATTCAATCATCATGGAAGCTCCTCTACTCTTAGTATTAAGTCCTGAGCCTGGCCCTCTGCTCTCCCTGCCCTCTCTGCCCTCTCTGCCCTCCAGCTTCAAGAGACTAAGGTTTCTTTCTTTTTTTTTTCCTGAGTTAGAGTCTCACTTTGTTGCCCAGGCTGCAGTGGCACACTCACGGCCACTCCAGCATCGACCTGCTGGGCTCCGGCAATCCTTCTTGTTGGGAGCCAGCCTTGGAGGCTGACTGATTGACAGGGTCTGGGTGGGCCGAAGACCCCGGGCCGCAGGGCGAGCCCAGGAAGCTGAGGCCCTTCTGTCCTTCACCTTTGCTGTTTGATACCGCCGAAGAATTCTGTGCAGTCATGGAAGAAGAAAATGGCATGTTTATGTGAAGTACTCACAGCTAACCTGGAAACATCATGGTTTATTTTTCCATTTTTCCCACTATGCCACTTGGCCTTTTCTAACATATGCAAGGGTTAAACTCTGAAGCACATCAAGAATGCTTTATTTCACTTGGTTATAAGTTATTAGACATTGCTTAAGTAATAAATGATATGAGTATATCCACTCCTTATTTGATTTAGGACTATGCAGTTTAGTGTTTAGACATAAGGATTTTTTAGAAACACAAGTTTATAATAGGTTCATTATGAATTCATTATAAGTTCTAACACTTATCTAGGAGTTATGTAGGTGACTTAACACTGTTTTCACTAACTTAGGATAAGATTAATGTTAAGGTTTTTACTTAATTCTATAGTTAAAACTATAAACTTAATACTTTAAGTTAACATTTATAGAGTAGGTTTTCACTGAACTCATATTATAATAATTAGACACTTTTATGACAGATCAGCTAAAACAGAAAGTAACCTTGAGGGGCCTGGGAAACATTACTAAAAGCTTCTTTTGAGTTCTCTTTAGAAACAAGCACTGCAAGATAAGAGAAAAGTAACGAGGACATCTGGACAAGGGAGGCGATCACAGGACTCCGAAGAACACAAGAGCCTAAGATGAGAATATTCCTGACACATAAAGAAATACACACTTAAAGAAACTTTCTTGAAACATTTGTAATTTGGGACATTGGACTGAGAGTGTCATTGTTGGCTTTATGAATAGGACTTGTCTAATGCCTATGAGATTCCTGACTTATTTGCTACTAAAGCCACTGGGAATCTTGGTTTGTTTGCTACTAAGACCACTAGCTGGTAACTTTTAAAAGATATGTATGCGAAAGAGTTTTCTTTGTCTTGCCCCTTCACAAATGGTATAAAAGCTCTGTATTAACTAGCATTAAATTGTCATCTGTTCAAGAAGCAGGTGTCCAGTATATGATCGTCGTCGTCGCCTATCTGTCTCTCCTTCAACATATCTCACGACCCTTGTGGGGCGGGACCCCACACCTTCTGCCTCAGGCTTCCAAGTAGTTGGGACTACAGGCATGCGCTACCACACCTGGCTACTTTTTAAAAAAATTTATTGTAGAGACGAGGTCTCGCCAAGTTGCCCAGGCCGGTCTCGAACCCGCGGGCTCAGGCAATCCACTCGCCTCGGCCTCCCAAAGTGCTAGGATGACGGGCTGAGCCACCCAGCCCGGCCGAGACTGAGGTTTCTTTAAATGATGCAAAGAGATTTTTGGCTTTCAGAATTGCCTTGAATTGGTGGTTAATCACCCTGACTGTCCCTATCACTCCTCAGTGAGAGATAATGGTCAAGGCATCAGCAACAACCACCCAATTGTATAATCCTTATTGGTATGATTGTTTTTGTCATATTTCTTTTTCTCTTTTTTTTTTGAGTTGGAGTCTCACTCCGTCGCCCAGACTGGAGTGCAGTGGCTGCTCCCGGCCACCACCTCTGGGCTCCAGCGATCCTTCCGACCTGCCGGGCTCCGACGATCCTTCCGCCTCAGCCTTCCGAGTAGCCGGAATTACAGGCGTGCGCTGCCACGCCCGGCTGATTTTTTGATTTATTGTAGAGATGAGGTCTTGCTGCCCAGGCGGGTCTCGAACCCTCGGGCTCAGGCAATCCACTCACCTCAGCCTCCCAAAGGCGCAGGATTACAGGCTGAGTCACCGAGCCCGGCTTGTCATATTTCAAATACCCAAAGATATTGCACCAGTCCAAGCGATCCCTTCCACTGGGAACTCAACCCAACCCACTACTGGTGAAAGTTCTGCCAGCTACCCCCTCCAGCATGGCAGGGACTGTCCACACTCCTCCAACCACTAGTGGGATCCCTAGACCAACTGGCCAACTAGTGATCCAGTGCCAACATCCCACTGAAATGGCGCTGAGGAGTCTACTTCCTAGGACTACTTCTGGTACCAGTGAAGGCCCTGGATTGAGTTCTCTGAAAAAAAGACTTCATGCTAGAGATTTTCTCAGCTGATATACCTGGGAAAATAAAGATGGCAGGACCGGGCAGAGGGAGAAGCCACTCCATCCTGCAGTTGCAACTAAGGCCTCAGGTGATCCTCTAGGGAGTTCTGCACAGCCAGTAGTTGTCCATGAGTTTCGCTGAGAGGGAATACAACCCCAGCTGAATCTGTTTCCTGTGGCTGGGAGGGATGCAGCTGTAAGCTGTCAGCAGCAATGTTCTTGGCCTCTGGGGAAGAGATACATGGGCCCTGACGTGGGGATCTGACACCGAAACCACACCTACCCCCGTACTGCTGTTCCACGAAAGGGCACTTGGCAGAGAAAGCCAATGTATGTCAACTATAACCTGAAAGTGTGGACGGAAACTGGGTGTGGTGGCACGCACCTGTAATCCCAGCTACTCAGGAGGCTAATGCAGAAGGATCATTTGAGCCCAAGTGTTCAAAGCCAGCCTGGGCAACATGGCAAGATCCTATCTCAAACTGTCTCAAGAAAACAAAATGTGTGTAGTGAGGTCATTTCAGATGAGGGAGAGAACAGTGACAAAGGTTTCAACATGGGAATGAACAGGGATTATTCCAATGTGCAGAAAACCCACAGGGTCAAAGGGAATGGAGGAAAATCAAAAGTCTGTTTAGAGTATTTGCAGTAAGAGAAAGGCATCAACTTGTCAATGCCTTGTTGGAGAATTTTTTTTCTATATTCTGAGTTGTTCTGAAAATCTAGTGAAATCGTAGCTTAAGAAATAGTAGTAACATGTTCTCACTCATAAGCAGACCTTGAACAACTATTATAATACTTTAAGAAAGGGATTGGTAGTAGTGGGAAACTACCTCAGGGTAGGGATAGGGGCACAATTCATCAACAAGGGTACCCACATAATGAACATTTGTTTACCTTACCCTGAATTGTACCCCACATCTTTAAAATTTAAAAAATTGTTTTAAAAAAGAAATAGTAGTAACCAGGTACGGTGGCTCATGCCTATAAACCCAGCACTTTGGGAGGTGAAGGTGAGAGGATTGCCTGAGCCCAGAGGTTTGAGACCAGCCTGGGCAACTTGGCGAGACTTCATCTCTACAATAAATAAAAAAAATTAGCTGGGCGTGGTGGCATTTGCCTGTGATTCCAGCTACTCAGAAGGCTGAGGTGAAAGGATCACCTAAGACCAGCAGGTGGAGGCTGTGGTGGCCTTGATCGTGCCACTGCACTCCAGCCTGGGCGACAGAGTGAGACTTTGACTCAAAATTTTTTAAAAAATGGTACCGCTATAGGCAAATGTTTTGCTTATTTGTTTGTTTTTTGAGACAGAGTCGCTATGCTGTAGAGGCTGGAGTGCAGTGACCATTCATCGACACGATTCCATTACGGATCCGCCTAGAAGTTTGGACCTACTCTGTTTTTTTAATTGAGCTGATTTACCCCTCCTTAGACAACGTGGGGGTCCTCAACCCCCAGGAGGTCACACCCCCTTGCCATTGTGCACTACAGCCCAGAACTTCCGGGTTCAAGTGACACTCCCATCTCAGCCTCCCAAGTAGCTGGGACCACTCTATGTTAGCTCGTGGCAAATTTCAACGTTTCCATATGTTGAAATCCTACCCCCGACGTGAGGGCATTTAGAGTTGAAGCCTTTGAGAGGCGACTGCGTCATGAGGGGAGATCCCCTCACCTCACTCACGCCTTCCGTTGTGAGAGCACAGTGAGAAGATGTCTTCCGTGAATGAGGGAATGGGCTCTCATTAGACACTGAATCTGCCAGCGTCCTGATCTTGGACTTTCCAGCATCCACAACCGTGAGAAGTAAGTTTCTGTTGTTTCTAAGCCACCCCGTCTATGGCATTTGGTGATAGCAGCCTGGCAAGTTTTTCCCTAACTTGGGCTTTAGGTCTCCTGCTGAGAGTGGTCGTAAACTCTCCTCCAGGGGTTTGGCTGTGGGTGTTGACAATGTGGCTTTCACAGGATTCTTCTTTATCCTGACAGACGGCCTGAGGCCTAAACGTCTGACCTGTGACCAGGGATCATTCTCACAGGAAATTTGTTTATACTGGCAGGTGCCCTGGTAGCTCTAGTCTGACCTGTTTATTCCTACATAACCACTCTCTAGGAGAGCCCTGACCTGGAGAGAAGTCAGTTTCAGGTGTGGGTCAGGTGAGACACAGAGGAGGCAACTCTACAAAGCAAGTGGAATGACCGCAGCAGTGTATTTACAGGTCCAAGGGAGGCTGGAGGACCCATGAAGGTCCCCGGGAAGACGCAGGGGCAGAGTGAGCAACCAGCATTTGGGGAGCTGAGGAGGGGAGGGTTTCTTTTGTTTTTTGAGTTGGAGTCTCACTCTGTCGCCCAGACTGGAGTGCAGTGGCTGCTCCTGGCCACCGCAGCCTCGACCCGCTGGGCTCCGGCGACCCCTCCGCCTCAGCCTTCCGAGTAGCCGGAACTACAGGCGCGCGCTACCACGCCCGGCTGATTTTTGATTTATTGTAGAGATGAGGTCTCGCCCAGTTGCCCAGGCGGGTCTCGAACCCGCGGGCTCGGGCCATCCACTCACCTCAGCCTCCCAAGGCGCGGGATGACGGGTTGAGCCCCCGAGCCCGGCTGAGGGAAGGATTTCTAAGCTAAGTTCTTTATTGAGGTGCAGGGTGTGATACAGGTGGGCTACCCTGAGAGTTCTGATGAGTGTAGGGTAAAAAGGTATAAGTTCTCTGGAGACACACTATGTTGGGAAGACAGCAGGGTGGCATATCTGTGCAGCCCATGAGGGGTGTGGGTCAGTGGGTGAGTCAGGGAGGTTGTGTCTCGCTGTCCCGTAGGGAGGTGGTCACCAGGGGGCAGTTGTTGAAGGCAGACATCTGGGTTGACCACCTTGAGGAACCAGGAGGCCTGGAAACTGTGGTAGCAGGGACTAATATTGGCTTCTGGTATGAGAAAGTCCAACTTGTATTCAAAATGGATGCCGAGGTGACATAAAATTATAGGACTTCACTACACAGCTTGAGCAAATGAAGACAAATAGGAATAAACCAAAGACTGCCCGTTCCAATATCTACGGAAGCTGACCAGGTGCCGCAAACAAGTAAAGCAGGCTGAGGTTTCCTCTTTCCACACAAACACGCATTGCCTGTAAAATGTGCCCCGCTCCTGCCCAGCCCATGGGAAGGGTTTGAGTGAGTTTGACGTCTCCTGTGGGCCAGGCAGCCCCGGGCCAGGGGCATGGCTTGGCAAGCCAGGTGGGAACGGTACAGCAGCCCTGACCTGTGCCCTTGGTGCAAGACACAGATCACACAACCACTAGGAGTCCTGCAGATATGTTCTATTCCATCTTTCTCCAAACAGATGGCACTTTCTACTTTTCATCCATCAACAACAGCAGAAGCAGCAGGAAAGAACCAGCTGACTTTCAGCCTCATTGCCAGAATGACAACAGGGAACACCGGGGACTGCGGCAAAATGGCACCAGTATGCTCTCTTTTGCCCTAAGGAATGTGGTCTTCATGCTGTTGCATCCTCTGATTTTTCACGGTGTTAGAAGTCTGGAGTTCTAGTGTGAAATCTGTTTTTTGTTGGCTCAGTATTTTTTTAAGCATTGTTTAGTCCAAAAAAAAAAAAAACCACTTAAAATGTCAGCTGGCTGATATCTACAGATCATCATTTGCAGCTTATCAAGGAGCCAGCAAATTCCGTGGGTGCTGCCTTCAGGTACCATGCTCACAAGACATATCGGGTTTGCACTGCTGCTCAGCAGGGCAGTCTTCTTGGTTCAGAACTAGAGCTGGAAGGTGTTTTTTTCTGTGCAGAATTAAGTGAAAAAAATATCAAATAAGATAAAGAGGCTACAGAACAAAATGTTCGGGGCAGTGGCAGAGAGCTGAGGACCTCAGAATTAGAGGACGTCTCTTTCCTGGTTATAAGTGTTTGTAAGTGTGGCAGGCATTTTGCGAAGAGTATTGCAGTAAAACAAAATATCCTGGGAATAAAATGATGAGGACCTTTTTTTTTTCTTGAGTTGGAGTCTCACTCTGTCGCCCAGGCTGGAGTGCAGTGGCACACTCAAAGCCACCACAGCCTCGACCTGCTGGGCTCTGGTGATCCTTCTGCCTTAGCCTTCCAAGTAGCTGGAACTACAGGCACATGCCACCACACTCGGCTAATTTTTTAGTTTATTGTAGAGATAAGGTCCCGCCAAGTTGTCCAGGCTGGTCTTGAACCCGTGGGCTCAGGCAATCCTCCACCTCAGCCTCCCAAAGTGCTGGGATTCTAGGTGTGAGCCACCGTCCCTGCCACGAGAACTTTTTTATATGTTAAAATCTCAAGCTCAAATTCAAGAAGTCTCAACGGTTATTAATAAGGGTCCCCCGATAAGGGGCCATCGCTGACACCTCTTCTGTTTTCTGGTAGTCAGAATGAGACGAGAGGGAAACTGGCACATTCTCCTCTCTCTGGATAGGGGTGTAAGTGTATCTGTTGGCCTAGGACTCAAAAGCCAGAGTTCTGGAAATGCATGAATGAGAAACAATCTCTGGTTACCTTAAGCAAGAAAGGGACTTATTGGGAATATGATAGAGGAACACAGAATTCGCATGAGGCCAGAAGACAAGGCTTGGAAAATGGCTGGGGGAAAGGGAGCTCTTGGCTAGGCACAGTGGTGCACACCTGTAGACCCAGCTACTCTGGAGGCTGAAGTGGGGGGATCACGAACCCAGGAGATTTGGGCCAGCCTGGGAAACATAGCACAACTCTTGTCTCTAAAAAAAAAAGTTTTTTTAAGGGAGACCACTCTGGAGGGCCAGGTAACCAGAACTGTGACTCAGGTTACCAAGGGCAGCCTACAGTTGAGTATTTAAAGTGTGATTCCTAATAAACAGCATAAAGGGCTGATTTTTTTCTCTTTTTAATCCAATAATCTTTCTATTGAAGTATGGAGTATCATTATATTTAATGCAATTTCTAATATGTTTGTGATTAAATTTCTTAATTATAATTTTTGCTTCACTTTCTAATGTTTAGTTTTCTCTACTCCCCTGCCCTCTTTTTAAATATTTTTATAACTCAGGCATGCATTCTTTTACAATTTTTGTAGTGGTAAATTAAGCTATGTATCCTGCATTTATTAAGATCTACTATAAGTTAGTAATTTGTCACTTCCTGAACAATGTAAAGACCTTAGATTATTTCAGCTACATTTGTCTCTTTTCTTCTATTCATGTTATAGTTACTGAGTATATGTATATGTGAATATATTTTTTAACTCTACAAGGCATTGTTATTATAAGTATATCGAATACTTTTTCTGTTGTAAGCTTCTATTGGGGATCGTTTGACTTCTGCCTAAAGACCCCCTTTAGTATATCCTTTACTACAGGTCGAATGGTGACAAATTCTCTGTATGTTTGTATATGTGAATGTGTATCTGAAAATGTCTTTATTTCACCTTCATTTTTTAAAGATTATGTGATAAGTCAGCTGTCAGTCTTTCTATTGTCACCTTGAAGGAATTGTGTCTTGTTGGTTCTATGTGCTTTAAAGATTTTGTCTTTGTTTCAAGCAGATTGAGTATGTCGTGCCTACGTGTGGCTTTCTTTTTTTGATTTATCGTAATGACAAGGTCTCGTCAAGTTGTCCAGGCTGGTCTCAAACCCCTGGGCTTAGGCAGTCCTCTCACCTCTGCCTCTCAAAGTACTGAGATTGCAGGCATGAGCTACTGCACCTGACCGTGTGGCGTTCTTTATCCTGCTTAGGGTACATACAACTTCTTCTTGACTTTGTGATTTGATATTATCCATCAGTTTGAGAAATCCTTGGCCATTATGTCCTCAAATATTTTTATATGTCCATTTCCTCATCCTTAGGGACTGAATTTGTACGTACAGTCTCTACCATATGCCATAGGACTTGCATTCTTTTCTGCATTTTAAAAACCTGCACGTCTTTTCATACTCCTATCTGATTACTTCCTTCGGTTTGTCTTCCAGTTTGCTATTTCTCTCTTCTCTTGTGTCTAATCTGCCGATAAAACTACTCACTGAGTCTTTAATTTTGACTAGTATAATTTTTAGTTATGAAATTTCCATTTTATTCTACAAAGTTTGCATTTCTCTGGCCTATATTTTTAATTCTTTTTTTATTTATTTTATTTTTATTTATTTATTTATTTATTTGGAGTTGGAGTCTCACTCGGTCGCCCAGACTGGAGTGCAGTGGCCGCTTCCAGCCACCGCAGCCTCGACTGGCTGGGCTCCGGCAATCCTTCCACCTCAGCCTTCTGAGTAGCTGGAATTACAGGCACGCGCTACCACGCCCAGCTAATTTTTTGATTTTATTGAAGAGATGAGGTCTCGCCTACCCAGGCGGGTCTCGAACCCGCAGGCTCGGGCAATCCACTCACCTCAGCCTCCCAAAGGCGCGGGATTACAGGCTGAGCCACCGAGCCCGGCTAATTCTGTTTTTAAACTTTTTAAGTACATAAATCATAGTTATTTTGAAGCCTGATTCTTTTCATTTTAATGTCTGGACTTCCTGTGGGAATGTTTCTATTGTATAATTTTTTCCCCTCTTAGTTTCCTGTCTATCCCTGTATTTTTTGCATATCTGGTAATTTTTAATTAAATGTCCACATTTTGTGTTAAAATGTTTTGAGACTCAATATGTTATCTTGAACTTACGTAATTGTGCCTAGGGCAAGCAGTCAGGCTAGAATCAGATGACATTAAAACAATTTGAGAGTGAGTTGCACTGAAATTGATCTTTAACGCTTTTGAGACCTGGTCTGCTTTTTTATTCATTCTTATTCTAGGGCTCAATATTTTCTGATTTCAGCTGAAAGTCTGGGGTGTTTTGGGGGATCATTATTCCTTGATGGTTATTGAACATCAATTGTTGCTCCTAGTCTCATATGTAAACTAAAGGTTCTATTCAGCTTCTCATTCTTTAAGTTTTTGCTTTCACTTTTGAAATAATTAATTGCCTCAATGGGAGGTGTAACACCAAACGCAGCACTCGTTTTCTTGGGTTTCCCTTCTCCCTGGAATTTTGGCCCTTCAAGGACACACTGTTTTGGTATCTTTGATACTGGCAAGCAGAATTATTTTTATTTAGTTATTTATTTATTTTAGAGACAGGTCTCACTGTCACCCAGGCTGGAGTACAGTGGTACAATCATAGCTCACTGTAACCTCAAACTCCCAGGTTCAAGCCATCCTCCCACCTCAACCACCCAAGTAGCTGGGACTACAGGCATGCACCACTATGCCTGGCTGATTTTTTTTTTTTTTTTGTAGACATGGAGGTCTCTCTCTGCTTCCCAGGTTGGTCTCCAACTCCTGGCCTGAGGCAATCCTCCTGCCTCAGTCTCCCAAAGTGCTGAGCTTACAGTCATAGGCCACCACACCTCACCCAGATTTCTGAAAAAAAATTTTCCAATTTTCTTTTTTATCTCATTGGGAGTGTTGGTCAAAACACTCCACCTTTGCCAGAAATAGACGCCCAGCGTATTTTTTAATTAAACAACACAATGCCAAAAAAATAATAATAGAATGTGTATGTGTAGTATTGCTTCATAAAGCTTTATATTATTATATTAATATATTATATTTATATTAATATATTTATTTATGTATTGTGTACCAGATGAAGATGTAAAATATAATTCTTAATATGGGTCATGCTCCAAAAAAAGTTTGAAATGCACTACTTTAAACCATTCTCAAATGTAGGTCCTGTGCTTTAAAGCTATCATAATACACAAGAAAAGGCACTGGCTTTTGGATCAAAAGGTGTGGATTTATACTCCCATGCTGTTTTTACTGAGTTATGTTAAAATAGTCAAGACACATTCTCTGACCTCAGTTTATCTGCAAGTTGAAGAATTTTTTGACAAAAAAATCTACAAAATCCTTGTCTTTTTTTGGTCAAGTTCTCAATTCAAAACTGTTCAAGCCCTCTGCTTCTCATTTTTCTCACCTGTACTTAGAAGTAATAGAAACAATAACAGTTCATAAGGATGTACATTTTTTATCTTTTTCTTTTTGTAGAGTCATAAGGTCTTGCTCTGACACTCAGGCTGGAGTACAATGGTGCAATCATAGCTCACTGCAACCTTGAGCTGTGGGGTTCAAGCCATCCTCCCTAGAAGCTGAGACTGCAGGTACAAGCCACCACACCCAGCTAAGTTATCACATTTTGATGCCTTTGTAGTTGGCATGTGTCTTACAGGTGATGTTGTCTTATAAACACTACCAGCCAGTTGTGACATAGTATAGTGGTTATGGCTTGTGCATGTGCAAACATGGTCATAGCTGTTTATGTTGTCATCACGTGAGTTATCTACATTGCCAGTGCTATACACGTTAAATGTAGCTTCCATTTAAATTATACTCCAAAAGAGCCAGACGTGGTGGCTCATGCCTGTAATCCCAACACTTCAGGAAGCTGAGATGGGAGACCAACCTGAGCTGCATAGTGAGACCTTGTCTCTACAAAAAATTTTTTTAATTAGCCAGGTGTGGTGGCGTGCAACTGCAGTCCCAGCTACTCAGGATGCCAAGGTGGAAGGATCACCTGAGCCCAGGAAGCGGAAACTGTGGTGAACCATGATTGTGCCACTGCACTCCAGCCTGAGTGACTAAGAAGCCAACTAAAAATAATACTAAAAAAGATTATAGTATGCTTTAGCATTGAAACTGAAAGTTATCATGAGCAGAGAAGACCCAGAAAGAGCAATAGAGTGTAACTTTGCCATCAGAGTATTCCATAGTTGGCTGTATTAACTTAAGGTGGAGGCCTAGTTCTCAGATTCTTCAATCTTCTAAGGTTTCAGGTTAGAACTGACCAAAAGCACCTGGAAGATATTTAAAAGGCAGAAGTGAAGTCGCAGTATTGCTTTCAGATGGCCCTTGTGGGTCAGATGTGATGAGGGGTCAACAGATGCCAGCTCTGTCTTTGTTTTCACGGCTCCATTCCCAGCTCTTCTTTCTTATGGCTGACTTTGCGGAGCAAAGACAGCCCCAGGCCATCACCAGACACTGCCACAGAACTGCAGAAGCAGTGCCCGTACGGAGGGGACAGCTTACACAGGCTTTTCCACCAGCACCCATCCAAGTTCCCTGTAAAAGCTCCAACCAGTCCCCCTGCACCAGAGTTTCAGGTGGGCCGGTCAGCAGGTGTCCTCTGACTCTCCAGTTCCCTTTTAGCCCCTTGCTTTTTCAGCTCCTCCCAGAATCATGCAAGGAGTTATTCCGTACTATTTAGTGCTTCTGCTTCCCTCCTTGAACACTAACTGATGCTGTGTGCTAGCAAGTATTCATCCTTGAAAGAGTGCACACAATTTCATATTTTCTTGCAAAGCAAGGACCGAGTGCTCCACAGAGCTAGGAAGTGAAGATGCTCACGGATAAATGAAGGTGGGTTACATTCTGTACTGAGATTCTGCAAGAAGTATTGCTTTTTGCACACCAAGTGATACAATGGAAATTAGGAGAAATGACCAAATCCCTTTGAATAGATGAAAACTGTCTTGAAGCAACGAGAGGTGGTATGATGGATGTGTATATCCCAAGAGTCAACTTTTAAAAAATATATTTTATTTTAAAGATGTGTGGTACAATTCAGGGTTAGGTATACAAGTGGACATCGTACAGGTAAGGTTTGGGCCTCCCTTTGGTCCCCACCTTGCCTGGTTTGAGATCAGGACCCTGATTGATGTTGTACTCCCCCACCCCCACCCAGGCAGTGTCCTGCTACTGCCAATCCCTTTCTGTAGTATGATGGTCAATGTTCAGGGTCTGCTTATGAGTGAGAACTTGAGGTACTCTGTTCTTTGTTTCTGTGATAGGTCACTGAGTATGATCAACTCTAAATCCATTCAAGTTGCCGCAAAGTCCATATGTTTGTCCTTCATGGCTACATAATACTCCATTGTGTATACGTACCACTTTTTTTATCCAGTCCAGTTTCAATGGGCAGCATGATTGGTTCCATGTTTTTGCTATTGTGAATAGTGCTACAATAAACAGGCGTGGGCAGGTATCTTTTTGGTAGAATGATTTGAGTTCTTCCAGGTATATCCCCAGTAGGGCGATTGCTGGGTCGTATGGAAGGCCAATTTCTAGTTCTTTTAGAAATTACCACACTGTTTTCCATAGAGGGTGAACTAGTTCACATTGCCATGAGCAGTGTAGAAGCGCTCCCTTTTCTCTGCCAAGGGTCAATTTTAAGGTAGCGCCTATGGTAGTCAGAGATGGCCAAGACCTCCCTCCCTGTCTGTGCATGCCGCTACGCACAGAAAGCACAGATTCCCCTTGAATCTAGGCTTGTCCAATAGAAGGCAGCAGAAGTATTGTTCTGGGACATCTGAGGCTATATTATAAAAAGCCTGCAGCTCCTTCCTTAGTCTTTCCAAATAACCACTCCTGGGTCTCTCTGGGAACGCAGCCACCATGCTGGGAGGAAGCCCAAGCCACCTGTGCCCAGCTGAGCTGCCCTCGGAGCCCACATCAGCTACCAGGCAAGTGAGGGAGTCATCCTGGATGTCAGCCCACCAGTCCTTCAGATGCCCACAGCCTCAGCTGACCTCTGTCACCACAGGAGAGACCCGCGGGAGAGCCACCACTGAGACTAGTCCACCCACAGGACTGTGAGACACTATCAGATGGTGACTGTTATTAAGTCATAAGTTTTAAGGTAGCTTGCTTTGCAGCAATAGACAGGCAGCACAGCAGCATAATTTAATTGGAAAATTTTTTTGTCCTTATGACACAAGAGAATCAAGAGCATTTTCAATTGTTGGCGTTGTCACTTTGATGAAACACAGTAATGACTTTCTTGCTTCCTAGGGCTGCCTTGAGAGTTCCATCTCTGGACAAATAAAATCTATTATTATTTTCAAAATTTCTAAGAGAAGCACATTTGACCTGACAGAGATCTCCCTGGTGTTTTTCTCTAGCCTTTCCACTCACTTGTTCTTACGTCTTTTCCTCTCTGCTTCCCTTGCCGTTCCGAGGGCCCTGTTCCCTTCGTCTTTCTGTCCCTCTGTTCTCCTCCTCTTCCCGTCACCATTTCTTTTCTCTCTTCTCTGGGGATATACCTGGAAGAACTCAGCTCATTCTACCAAAAAGATACCTGCCCACGCCTGTTTATTGCAGCACTATTCACAATAGCAAAAACATGGAACCAGTCATGCTGCCCATTGAAACTGGACTGGGTAAAAAAAGTGGTACATATACACAATGGAGTATTATGCCGCCATAAAGGACAAACATATGGACTTTGCGGCAACTCGAATGGATTTAGAGTTGATCATACTCAGTGACCTATCACAGAAACAAAGAACAGAGTACCTCAAGTTCTCACTCATAAGCAGACCCTGAACACTGACCATCAAGAGATGAGGAGGAACTGTAACTCAGGCCCCTTCACACCTGCAACCTTGCCCATAATCAGCACCCCCAGAGTGGTTTATGATTACAATCAATGAAGCTGCATCGACACGTCATTATCACCCAGGGGCTGCAGTTTACATTAGGGCTCGCTCTTGTGTTGTACATTCTGTGGGTCTGGACCCGTGCATAATGGCATGGATCTGCCATGATAGTAGCATACAGAGTAGTTTCAGTGTCCCCCAAATCCTCTGTGCACAACCTCCCCATCCCTCCCTTCCCCTAAACCTGTGTAAACCAGTGATCTTTTTACTGTCGCCACAGTTTTGTTTTTGCCAGAATGTCACACTTGGAATCATAGAGTGTGTAGCCTTTTCAAATTGGCTTCTTGCATTTAGCAAAATGCATTTAAGTTTCCTCCACATCTTTTCGTGTCTTCATGGTTCATTTCTTTTCAGCACCAAATAATATTTCACTGCATGGATGTAGCACAGCTTATTATCCTGTTGAAGGACTTTACCTATTGAAGGACTTCTAGGTTAGGGTAATTATGAATAAGGTGCTATGAACAACTGTTTACAATTTTTTGTGTGGACTTAAGTTTTCAACACATTGTAATGCTTGGAGATATTGAAAGAGGCACAGGACAAAGGGCCGGTATAAACCAAGCGTTTATTGGGGGAGAAACTCCCGGGTGAGGTCCCGCAGTCCTGAAAGATGGGCCAGGGCAGTTGCTCCCAAGGAGGGGCAGGCTTGGGTTTTTAAGGGTACTGTATTTGGGAAGGGTGTTGGAGGCGGCAGTGAAGCGGGGAGACAAAGCGTCGCATCTGGCATGGGCTGGAAAGTTTCTGTCTGGCCCCTTTCGGCAGCTGCCGGCAGGTTCCGGGAAGCTGGTATGTGGTTGTGGGTTTGAGGTCAAGGACACATAAAATATCAATAAATACAAAGACAGATAAAAAAAGATAAGTGCTGCTTCTCCCTAAGCCTCACACACATTGAGGTAAATACCAAGCTGGGAGGGTCACTGGGGCCCACGGTAAGAGTATGTTAAGCTTTGTAGAGTTCTTGCTACTCCACATCCTCACCAGAATTTGGTATTGTCAGTGTTTTGGACTGGCACCAATTCAAAACATGTAACTACTTTTAGAAGGCCCTCTTGTTTCTTGAACTCTTACAGAACAAGCACTGTATGCAAACATGACAAAAATTTTCTTGTGCTTTGGATGTGGAGGTACAGGTTATTCTGAGGTTGTGGGAGGTGACAAGCACATTTTGTAAGGATCAACCCAGGTGCAGAAATCCTACCTTAGCAGGAATTTTGACCTAACCTAAAGCCAACTCTCAAGTAGGAAACAAAGGCGGTTGTTACATGTTTCCTGACCCCAAGGGGCTGAGCCTAGGGTGGGACTTTTCTTCACACAGAAGCCCAACTGCTACTTATTAAGGGAGCATGTTGACAGTGACCTCAGGGCCAGCTGTCACCCGAGGGCCTGGATTCTTACATCAACCTCCCACAGAGTCACAGATTCATACTTAAGCAGTTCAGGCTGTTTGTCACAATATGGAACAAGACATCAAAAGGGGAAAGAATGTGCTTTTTCTTGCTGTCCTCACTTTTCTTACTGATGGAGCTCCTTGATGTCGATCACATCTAATGTGAGTCTCCCACTGGCATGTGGCCTCACTGGCTGTTCTTAAAGGGACCTGAAATTAGCAGGAAGGTGCCATTCGTTGGCCGGTGGCTCGTGCCTGTAATCCAAGCACTTTGAGAGGTCAGGGTGGGAGGATCACTTGAGTCCAAGGGCTTGAGACCAGTCTAGGCAACAGAGTGAGTCCTCTGTCTTGTCTTTAAAAGGGAGGGGGAGAAAGATTCTGCTAACTAACTCCATTTATCAAAAGGGTATTGATGGCGGGGAAAGTGCATCCATTTTATTTCCTTCTTTTGAAATGAGTCACATCGCAGGAAGCATCTTTTGTTTCCTTTTAGCCTGTTTGTTAGTCTCTCCACCCCCACTTGCTCTGAGCTGCCAGAGAGAAGTGTTTTTCCTGCCATTTCACGATGGTTCTGCTCCCCCTCCAGACGCCCCCAGGGAGGCTGCCTGGCCTCACGTCTGTTCAGAGCTGCCACTCAATTTGGCACCGCTCAGCCAGCTTAGTCCAGGCAGCTGGTAGTCAGCCAAGGGAGGAGGCGGTGAGAGGCAGAGGCTGGGGAGGCCCCCCAAGCCAAGATGAAGAGGAAAGCCTGGGATTGTCACCTAAGCCGCCCATGGCATGCGGGTTTGCTGAGCACCTGCTACCCGCAAAGCACATCTCAGGTCCTGTAGGAAAAGAGGAAGCATGCGCACACACTATCTTCATCTGCTCGGGCAGCCGTGACAAAGCACCACCGCAGGCTGAGGGGCTTCCGCAGCCGAAATGTCTTCTCTCTCACCTCAGGGGCTGGCTGGCTGAGGTCAAGGTGTGGGCAAGGCGGGCTTCTTCTGAAGTCTCTTCCTGTGTCCTCACACGGTCTTCCCTCTGTGTGTCTCTGTGTCCACATTTCATATTGCAAGAATACCAGCCATCTGGAATTAGGCTAGGGCCCAGTGACCTCATTTTGGCTTAATGACTGCTTTAAGGACTCTGTCTTCAACTATGGTCACGTTTGAGGTCCTGGGAATTAAGACTTCAACGTATGAATTTTTTCAGCCTATAACACACATATACACATACATTCACACATACTCATACATACATACTCTCATACACTTTTGAGACAGAGGGGGGACCCCCCCTTTGGGGGCCTGGCAGGCACCCCTCCCCTTATAACATAAACATAAAAATAAAATCTTAAGTTTCTACAAGAGAAATTCCAGGTACCTAGCTAGCCTTAAAGAAGAATGTGATAAACAAAAGATAAGAATAACTTGAAACAATAGCCAAAAAATTAGAGTCACAAGATGTCTGACTCCTTATAAAAACTAAAGATAACATCTTAACATATGTCCCTGAGTTGTTTTTAAAACTCTCGGATTCACACAAAATGGATCCATTGTCACACAAACCTCAGATTCAAATTAAAACAAACAAACTGAAAACTAAATACTGACCACTGTTCTTTATTCTAAAATTCTTCCTTAGGAGCCCAAGAGAGTCACATCCATGAGCCAGTCACATCCATGAGCCATGACATAAAAATTCCAAGATCAGCCAAGCATGCTTGAAGAGGTTTATTCTGAGCCAAATGTGAGTGACCAGGCCTGAGACACAGCCCTAAGAAGTCTCGAGCGCATGTGTCCAGGGTGGTTGAATTGCAGTTTGGTTATATACACTCTGGGGAGGTGGAAGTTACAAAACAACATAAATCAATACATGTGAGTTTTGCATTTGGTACATCTTGGGAAGGAGGGACATCTCCAAGCAGGGGCTTACAAGTTACAGGTGGATTCAAAGACTCCCTGACTGGCGATTTGTAGGTCCTATCTAAGAAATTTTGGAACTCAGTAGAGGAGTTGTCGTGTTGAGATAAAGGAGTGCAAATTTCCAAGTTTCTTGATGTGTAGCTACTGGGAAGGCTGAGGCAGAAGGATCGCGGGAGCCCAGTGGGTCGAGGCTGCGGTGGCCGGGAGCGGCCACTGCACTCCAGTCTGGGCGACAGAGTGAGGCTCCAACACACACACACACAAAAAGAAAGTAAATGTGTGTGTGTGTGTGTGTGTGTGTGTGTGTGTGAGAGAGAGAGAGAGAGAGAGAGAAGATTCACCTCTCCAAGGTAAGAGAGGGAGCCAGGGTTAGGAAACATGGCAGTGGCCATAGTGTAGTGGGAAGACCGAGAGATCGTGACACCAAGACTATTATAGGAAGTGGCAATTTTATTTACGCCGGTGGACTCGGTGGGCTAACGCTCCCAGGCCGAGCACCCCAGGAAGGGAGGAGAGGGGTCTTATACCTTAGTTTAGGTAAGGGAGGGGAGGTCCTGTTGCGCGATTGCACGTTTTCTTAGGAATTTACAAGGTTGTGCTCAGCAAAATCAGATCTTTCAAAGAACAAATGGTCTCCAGGAAATGCAGAGCAAGTCAACTTCAAAAAGAAGGGATTTGGATGAGTCTGTATTTGGTCACTCTTTTGCATTTCCAAGAAAACCATTCTCCGCTATTTGGCTTTCCCAAGCAAAATCGTGTCTGGCAGGTTTTCGGAGCTTGCTGGTTGATCTCTCAAAGGGAATACTTTTAACTGCTATCAGCTCCCTCTCTGCCACAATAGCTCAAAGAGCACATGGCCACACCAGAGTCTGGTGAAGCAATGGCAGCTGGTTGCTCAAGGTCGTTAAGGTGGTGGGGTGGGGGTCTGCTCCATGTCATCATGGAGGGCAGGTACACACAGGTACTGATATCAAGTGATGAGTTGCAGGCAGATGGGTGGTTTAGTCACATGACAGTTGCCATGGTGATGGGGTCTGTGTCATGAAGGTCATGATGAACTGATTAGGTTAACTTGTTTAGGAAACAAGCTGGAGAGGGGATCGTAAAGCGATTATCCCTAGCTGCCTCTGAGAAACTGATTCTGTCCCTGGCTAGTGATTAGAGGGTAAGTTAAAGTGAAATGCTAGAAAAATATGACAGCCAGACATATTGTTAAACTGGCTGCTCTTTGGCTATATTAATTCCATGTTATGTCCTTCCAAGGAGCATGCTGGGTCTGGGGCATTCTCTCTCGTAGTGAGGCCTGGAGTAGGGAGGCGGACGGCTGTGCCGCCTGAGTCTGGGGCGGTTATCCTCATAGTGAGGCCTGAGCTGGCTGCCTCAGGATCGTTAAAATGCCTGTCAAAAATGTATTCTTGTGAGTGTTCCCAGTGTAAAGAAAGGTGTTTGAGATGATGGATATCTTAATTACCCTGATTTGATATGCATGTGTCAAGAATCACATGCACCCCCCCAAAAAAATACATACAACTCTTATGCATCAACAAAAGAAAATTCGCTTTTTATTCCATACTGATAACCAGTATCAACACTTTGAAACAAAAAACCTGCATTTCGTGGACAGCAATAAAAGTGAATGGAGTCATGCCACATTTAAAGAATCGGCATAATGTTGAACAAAAAAAAGCCAGCCACACAGTAATACATTTAGTATGATTCCATTTTTAGTTGTCATTTTAAAACAAGGCTAAATTAATCTAGGAGGTTGGAAGGATTTGGATGTGACTGGGAGGGGGTCTAGAGGCTTACGGGATGATAAGAGTCCATTTGGGTGACAGCTTCATGAAAATTTCTCAAACCATGAGCTTCTGATTTCCGCACTTTTCTGTGTCATGTTACACCTGAGTTTAAATGTTTATGTAAGAAATGCCCCAACATTTTCCTTTTGACTTTCCAAGACCTCACTTCCCATACTTTGAAGCTTATTATCATGAAGCAATGGGGTATGCAGTTCTCTCTCTCCCTTTGGTAAGTGAAACCTGAAATTTTCCAAAAGGATTTCGCCAAGGACTGTTGAAATGACAGTTAGCACGGTAACCTCTCAGTTCCCCTTCTCATCCCTCCTCCGTATGACTGCCCCAACCTTCCAGTAAGCAGTAAATCACATCCTGCTTGGCGGGAAACCCAGATAAGCCGTTCTGTAACTACTCAAGGTAAACTGTTCTGTAACAGAAAATATCCTGCTTGCACTCCCCCCGACTCTGATAAAATTGTGGTTTTTGCCTTTTTAAGCCCCCTGCTCACTTTGTTCATGGTCGAGAGATTTTTCTGGCACTAGCCACTCTCGACCGCCAGCTATTAAAGGACTCAAACTCGGCTTTCGGCGTGTTGGCAACTTTTTTCTTGCACTTTGGCTATAACACTATCATGTGCCCAACAAATATTAACAAAGACAATTTTAAGTCACAGAAGCAGCTTATTTAGAATACTATAGCTTTTAACACAGTTTAAGTGTCTGCTACCCCATTCGTTCCACCAGCTGTGGAAGGGGAGAGCAGGGAAAGGGAGGAGGGGGTCTTTCTGTAAGTGGAAGACTATTCTGTCTTGGGGCACCAGTTTCCCTTTTAAAATTAGGTTTCTTCAAATAAAACATGCTTTCATAAATGGATTCACTTCAGGGGCACACTCCTCTTTCTTGTTAATCTCTGAAATTCCTGCTTCCCTTTAAACTTGGTGAAACCCTGCCTTTTGTGGGTCCCTTGGGGAGCATCACATGAGAAGGCCAGGGCTCTTAAGGGTGAGTTTGGGTGGAAACAGCCCAGCCATTTCTGGGAGGGTCAGCAGGTACAGTGGCAAGACAGACTCCAGGAAGGAGATGTCACCTGAGCACACAGTTCTCTTTTCACTAAGTTCTGCTGGGGTACAGCCAAGACTGGGCCAGGGTTCTAGATTCTGTTGGCCACAGGAGTGAAGTGGTCCTTTGCGAGATAGATTTCTTTCCCCCAAATAACTTATACTCATCACCCCAAAGCAACAAGTCATCATGAGAAAATGTGATGTTTTGTGTAACTGAAAGGAATGACTCTATAAAAGAGTATGCATCCACACAAACAAATCTGAGCAGGGTGATACTGATAGAGAATGGAGATACTAAAAATCTGCTAAGTGATTTTTTTTTTAAAGAGACCGGTGTCACTACATTGCCCAGGCTAGAGTGCAGTGGCTACTCACAGGCATGATCATAGTGTCCTAGAGCCTCGAATTCCTGGGCTCAAGCAATATTCCAAATAGCTAGGACCACAGGTGCATCACTGCAACCAGCTGTTTCTTTAAACTTTCCTCTGAGTAAACACCAAAGTTCACTCTTTGTTTATTAAACTGCATCAGAATTTACTTAATGCCTCAACAGCAGCATTACAGCATCCTATATGCAGTTTTTTAAACCATGAGTTCTTTTTGAAAACATTGAATTATAACATACATACAGAAATGTGCATATAGTCTAAGTATACAGCTAGATAGCTTTTGTTGATAGTCACCTGTGTAACTAGCACCTCCATCAAGAAGCAGAAGCCCACATGGGCTCCCCTCTGCCCCCAGTCACTGGCACCTTCCCTAGCAAGCGTACTCATGATCCTGCCTTCTGACATCCTCACGTGGTCTCACCCATTTTTATTCATTATATGACTCTTTTGTGTGTGACTTCTTCCTTGAATATTATGTTCATGGGAGTTAGCCATGTTGTCTGTGGATGCAGTTTGCTGTTGATGCTAAGTAGTATTCCATTGTGGGAATGTACCACAATTATTTATCTATGCTATTGTTATATACATTTAAGTAGCAGGTCTGGGCCATTATGGACAATGTTGCTTTGAACATTCTTCTGCATTCATGTTAGTAAATATCTGTATACCTTTTTGTTGGGTCCGTACCTATCAATGGAATTTGTGGGTCATAGGGACATGTAAATTCAGCCTTGTAACCAGTTGTTTTAGTCCGTATTCTGTTGCTTATAACAGAATACCTAAATCTGAGTAATTTATAAAGAAAAGGAATTTATTTCTTATAGGTAGGGAAGCTGAGAAGTTCAAGGTCAAGGAGCCACATCTGAGGACGGCCTCCGTGCTGATGTGGACTCTCTGTAGAGTTGCAAGGCAATGCAGGGCACCACATGGCAAGGGGTCGACGCATGCTAGCTCAGGTCTCTCTTCTTCTTCTAAAACTACCAGTCCCACTCTCATGACAACCCATTAATTCATTAACCCATAAACAGCAAAGTCCTCTTGATCCAATTCACCTCTTAAAGGCCCCACCTCTCAACATTGTCACATTGGGGATCAAGTTTCAGCATGAGTTTTAAAGGGAACATTCAAACTGAGGACTTAACACTAACCTTGTTCTTTACCTTGCCATATTCCTGAGAGGCCTGGGGAGATGGGTTTCTTTTATTAACCCTATACAATACTTTCCAACCTGACTCTGGCATGACATCATGTAACAGACAAAGAAGGAAAATCAAAGTATTTTAAACCCTGTAAAACTGTCTCTTGGGGACTTTCAGACTCTGGGCACATTTTAAGACACTCTCCTATTCCTTCTGAAGTCACCAATGAGGCTTCATCTACATATTAAGAAACTTGGAGTGTTTCCATCCCTCCTTATCTCAACAGGACATCTCCTCTACTTATTTAAAAATTACTTAGATAAGACCCTAACTCTTGCTAATCAATTACCAGTCAGGAAATCTTTGCAAGCCCCTGCTTGGAGATGCCCTGCTTTCCTGGACCAAATCAGTATAAACCCCACATGTACTGATGTATAATTTTCTGTAACTTCTGTCCTCCTAAAATGTATATAACCTAGCTATAATTCAACCACAGTGAGCACACATTCTAGGACCTCCTGGGGATGGGTGTCACAGGCCTAAGGTTACTCACATTTGGTTCAGAATAAACCATCCTAATATTTTACAGAGTTTGGCATTTTGCATCAACAAAACCACGGCACCAGTGGTCCAAAGTGGTAGTACTAAGGGACACTCCATTCAGCAGTGCATGGGCATCTGGTGTTCCACATCCTTGCCAATGCTTCCTATTCTCCATCTCTCTCAGTTCAGCCAAAGACAGCTCTTTTTTTCATGTAAAGACATTTTTTCTCTTTTATTTTCAGTTGACATGTAATGGTTGTGCATATCTATGAGATAAAGAGTGACATTCTTTTTTTCTTTTGAGTTGGAGTCTCACTCTTGTTGCCCAGGCTGGAGTACAGTGGCACGCTCATGGCCACTGCAGCCTCGGCCTGCTGGGCTCAGGCGATTCTTTTGCCTCAGTCTTCCAAGTAGGTGGAACTCTAGGCACATGCCACCACGTCCAGCTAGTTTTTTGATTTATTGTAGAGACAAGGTCTCACCAAGTTGCCCAGGCTGGTCTCGAACCCCTGGACTCGGGCAATCCTCTCACCTCGGCCTCCTAAAGCGCTGGAATTACAGACTGGAGCCCCCTAGCCTGCCTGACAACTACCTTTTTAGTGATCACTTGCTAAATGCTGTGAACCATACTAAGTATTCACATGAATTGTCTTGTTGAATTTTGCAACAGTTCTATGAAGTCATCTTCATTTGCACAGATGTAGAAGTAAGGTTTCAAAAGTCCCTAAGCCACAAGGCCAGCATTTGAACCCATACTGACTGGACTCTGAGCCATGCTATCTTCTACTACGTAGGTTTTATCTTAGGTACATAGAAGCCCAATGCCAGTGCCTTTAGCTGGGAGCATGTGCTCCAAGAGGCTTGTTTCTGAATCTACACCTGCAGTTACTGTACCTGTACAGACTTTCTGTTTAAGATTTTCCTACTTTTCACGTAACTTGTGTTCAAGGGCCTTAACCACATAGGAAATGGGCATGGAGAGGGCCAGCCGGAAGCATAAAGAGCAGTTTCCAGACTCATTCCTACAGCCCAGTGACATTTCCTCCTGCTGGGGAGAAAAAAGAACTGGGAATCCCACACTAGTAAGACCGGATTCCAGATGCCCTAAGGCTGCTGTTGTGGCATAAGGAAACTTCCGTGCAGTTTAAGAAGCAAAGAGTGAACTTTCATGTTTTATAGGGATGAAAATAGATTATTATTTTTCAGATTATGGAAGTACTACCTGCAAATGGTACATCTCGAGACAACATGAAAAAAAAAGTGATTTCCTGAGCTCACGGGTTCAAGACCAGCCCGGGTAACTTGGTGACACCACACCTCTACAAGAAATTAAAAAAAAAAAAACTTAGCTGGTCATGGTGGCTTATGCCTGTAGTTCCAGCTACTTGGAAGGCTGAAGTGGAAGGATCACCGGAGGCCAGCAGGTCAAGATTGCGGTGGCTGTGAGAGTGCCACTGCCCCCTAGCCTAGGCAATAGAGTGAGACTCCAACTCAAAAAAAAAAAAAAAATAGCATAAAGAAG
Organism: Cephalopachus bancanus; assembly: GCA_027257055.1. Classification (NCBI taxonomy): domain Eukaryota; kingdom Metazoa; phylum Chordata; class Mammalia; order Primates; family Tarsiidae; genus Cephalopachus; species Cephalopachus bancanus. Next base: position 1,003,264 of record JAPVLO010000484.1, read on the forward strand.
GCGTAAGCCAACTGCAGTATTGTCCCCAAAACATAGCTTATCTAACAGATACAATTTGGAACATTCTTCCAGATACTTCTCAATTTTTTAAAATGTATGTCTATATATATGAGGGGGGCCTCCACAAAAAGGAATTTATTTATAAATAATTGTGTATGGCTGGGCATGGCGACTCACGCCTACAATCCCAGCACTTTGGGAGGCTGAGGTGAGAGGATTACCTGAGCTCATGGGTTCGAGACCAGTCTGGGCAACTTGGTGATACCTCATGTCTACAATAAATCAAAAAATTAGCCAGGTGTGGTGGCACACACCTGTAGTTCCAGCCACTTGGAAGGCAGAGGTGGAAGGATCACCTGATCCCACCAGGTTAAGGCTATGGTGGCCATGAGCATGCCACTGCCCTCCAGCCTGGGCAACAAAGTCAGACTCCAACTCAATCAATGAATCAATCAATAAATGTGTATTCTTGCATGTTTAAACTCCAGTCACCTTCAAAGTACTCTTTGCTTGATACAATACACCTGATAAAAGGACATAACATAGATTTAATAAACCCAATGAGCAGCCATTTTAACATTGCCTAAATCTCTTGTTTTTCTGGCAGTTCCCTTAACTTACCCTCTAATCATTAGCCAAGGACAGAACTGGTTTTACAGAGGTAGCGACTGGTAGTTGCTTTATAACCCCCTTCCCAACTTGTTACTGTTAGGGTACGGCAGAGACAGGGTGAGGGAAGAGAGGCGCGCAGCACTGCCGGGGCTGGCAAGCCAGAGATGCGTGCTGGGAACCCAGAGATCCGAGTAGATGCAAAGAATTGTGACACACAGAGGTGAGAGAAGAAAAGATTTATTTAAAAGTAAGTTAGAAAGAGAAAGAGAAAGAAGAAAGAAGATTCACTCCCCAAGGTGGAGGAGGGGCCAAAGCCAGGAAGCATGGCGACAGCCATGGCTCAAAGAGCACATGGCCACTGCAGACTCTAGCAAGGCGATGGCCGCTGGTTGCTCGTGGTTGAGTCCTTTGAACCATTCCCCTTGATGAGGGAAGATCATTAGGGTGATTGGGTGGTGGTCTGCTTCCACGTTATCACAAAGGGGCAAGCAAGCGCAGGTACTGATGATGTCAGGTGATGGACAGCAGGCAGGTGGGTGGGTTAGTCACATGATTGCTGCCATGGTGGGGCTTCTCTGTGTCACATAGTTCACAGAGGGCTGATTAGGTTAACCCTGGGCGGGGGATTCCTGCAAGAGACTTGTTAGACATTTGCAATTCACAAAAGCAGACATTTGCAACTCACAAATTCCTTGACTGAAGGTGGGGTGGCCTTATTACTTTTATGACTTTGGTCAGCCAAAGGGTGATCTTTGATCTTTGGTCTTGGCAAGGAACCTAAAAGTTTGCTAGAGATTGTTATGCTAAACCATGAATGATTAGGCTGTCCTGGTTTTGTATCTGAAGGAGATTTACCAAGGGGGATGGGATAGGCTGCTGTTTGTCCTGCAGTAGAATGTCTGAAGGCTTGCTAATGGTTACACTGAGGCAAAAAGACTAAAGAATAAGCTAGGTTTCTTCTAGGTTTCTATAGGTACCTTTCATTTACTAGTAAGCTTTTCTATTCCAAGTATTTGCCTTTACCCATAAGACTCCAGGTAACCTAATCTGCCCTTCATGACCTATGTGACGTAGACCTACCATGGCAGCAATCATGTAACTAACGCATCCATCTGCCTGCTGTCAATACCTGATGTCAATTCCTGCGCTTACCTGCCCATCGTGTGATGATGTAGAGCAGACAACCACCACCCACTCCCCTTAATGACCTTCCCCCATCAAAGGGAAGGATTAAAAGGATTCAACCATGAATAGCCAGCAACCATTGCCTTGCTAGACTCTGGTGTGGTCTTGTGCTCTTCAAGCTATGGCTGTCGCCATGTTTCCTGGCTTTGGCCCCTTCAACTCCTTTGGGAAGGTGAATCTCCTCTTTTTCTCTCTCTAATTTACTTTCTAAGTAAACTATACTTTCGAATTGAACTTCTGTGCAATTACTTGCATCTTTCTCATGGTACCGGACCCCACACCCCAGCAGGCCTGACTTAACATTCTGGAGACCCCACTGGAAGTGTGATGTCTAACCTACTGAGACCTTTTCTACTGCTCAGAACGGTTTTTTTAAACTCATCAATTTTGATGCCTTTTAGTGCTTCTGCCATTTTTTGCTTCACCTCTTTTACAACGGCAAAATGTTTTCCTTTGAGGACTTTTTTCATCCAGGGCAACAAAAAAAAACTCACTAGAGGTGAGATCAGTTAAGTAGGGAAGGTGGGGTGCAGGGGTCATGCTGTTTTGGGTCAAAAACTGCTGAACACTCAACACGGTGTGGGCCTGTGTGCTCATAAATCACCCATCACGAAATGGGCAAAGGTACTGAAAGAATCTCCAAAAAAAATTTTCACTGAAGCCAAATGCAGACTCTCACAACAGCGCTAACTGGTGCACACCATTGCCGATGGTTCTTAGAACATTTACCTAGTGTAAGAAGCTTGGACAGCAAGGGGCTTGCCCTGCAAAAAATTATTCCAGTTTTCGGGGGGAAATCCTCCCTCATATGTGTAAGCATACACACATACACACACACACACACACACACACACACACACACACACACACACACACATACACACACACACCCTCCTCATTGGAAGCATCCAAGGACATTGGCCCAAAGGCTGGGGATGTGCCCATGCCAGTTCTGTAGGCCTGGGGAAAAGAACAAAGCCCTTTGACTTCATAAAAAATTGTCTGGTCTTTGTCTCTGGTTCCTGAGAGGTAACTTCTAAAATCTTTGGAATTCCCTATGGGATAGGAGCACCTTTTGTTATTCATAACAAGCCCCCTGACCCTTAATGGACCCTTAAATAGCATCAAGGGAGAGGCTGGTGATGCCAGAAAGATCAACCATTCACTCTTTCAGCCTGTTGACCTAAAAGGAAGAAGCTGAGGCAAAATTAATAAATAGAAAGTTTTTTGGACCAAGACTGAGGACTGCAACCTGGGAGCATAAATTCGAGTTGCCCTGAATGTCCTCCCTAATTAGCAGTAACTACAAGTAGATTTTTTTTTTTTTTTTTTGAGTTGGAGTCTCACTCTGTCTCCCAGGCTGGAGTGCAGTGGCACACTCATGGCCACCCCAGCATCGACCTACTGGGCTCCAGCGATCCTTCCGCCTCAGTCTTCCAAGTAGCAGGAACTACAGGCGTGCACTACCACACTGGGCTAATTTTTGGCTTATTATAGAGATGAGGTCTCGCCAAGTTGCCCAGGTGGGTCTCGAACCCACGGACTCAGGCAATCCACTCGCCTTGGCCTCCCAAAGTGCTGGGATTACAGGCTGAGCCACCGAGCTCGGCCTAGCAGGATTTTTAAAGGAAAACAAACAGACAAACCAAAAAAAGGTAGTAGGCTGATTCAAGTTGTTAGTCAAGAATTCTCATTGGTTATTGGCTTACAGAAATAACATGGATTAGCGATTGGCTGACAATGTTAAGCTATAAGGTGTGGGTTGCAGTGTCCAGTGCAGCATTAGTAAGTTAATTAATAGCCTCTTGTGGCAATAGCAAGCAATATCAAAAAAAATACAAGCTCAAAGGGGTGGAGTGGGGTGTGATTGCTGTCTCATGCGAATACCTCTCTGGGTCTAGTGATTTGAAAGGGCTCACATTCCTCTGATGACAGATTTTTTCTGTCCTCATTTCCCTCTTTTGATCAAAAATCTTTCTTCTTGAAAGCACCGATGATCAAAATTTGGGTGTCAAAGTGTCCCTTGTCGCTGGCAAGGCTCATTCCTGAGTGGCCGTGTCAAAGACATTGATCTGTGGCTGCTGCCGCTTGTGGAGCCATACCCAGTCTTTGGAGCAACTTGTATTTGGTTTTCTCAGAAGAAGTAAAACATGAGAGCAACATAGTAGAATTATAATGCACAGAAGGATTATAACTGAAAAAGGAAAATTTGTACGCCAGAATGAAAAACACCAATTCCATTGGTGAGTTATCTAAAAACATCAAAAAGAAGATTCAATTCAGGTTCTTCTTTAGAGATTTGTGGTGGCCAGGAAGTAATTCAGGCTTTAGTTCAAATTGTAAGCAAGTAATAAAATTCAAAAAAGTAGGCTAGAATCTAAAAACAGGTGTGAAAGGACATAACATGAGGTCAATATACCCAATGAGCGGTCGTTTTATTTTATTTTATTTTATTTTTTACCTTAACTTCCGCTTTTCCTATTCGGATCCCCCTGATCTGAGCAGCCATTTTAACATTGCTCAACTTTGTGTTTCTCTAGCAGTTCCCTCTAACTTAGGACAGAACCGCTTTTTCTGAGGCAGCTATTAATAACTGCATTCCAATCCTCTCTCGCTTGTCTTGTACTAATTAGCTTTTCCATTTCAAGTCTTTGCCTCCACCCATAAGACCCAAGTTAACCTCATCAGCCTTCTGTGACCTTCACGACACAGACAGACCCCATCACCATGGCAGCGACCATGGGACTAACCCACCATCTGCCTGCCGTCCATCACCTGTGCTTGCCTGTCCCCTCTGTGTTGGCATGGAGCAGACCACCACCCGATCACCTTAACGACCCGCCCCCATCAAAGGGAAGGACATTCAACTTTGAACAGCTGTCGCCATTGCTTTGTTAAACTCTGGTGTGTCCACGTGGCTCTTTGAGCTCTGGCCACCATGTTTGACTCCCTCCCCTACCTTGAAGAGGTGAAAGGTGAATGTCCTCTCTCTCTCTCTCTCTCTCTCTCTATCTCTCTCTCTCTCTCTCTCTCTCTCTCCCTATCTCCATTACTTTGTTAAACTCCGGTGTGTCTATGGTTCTTTGAGCTATTGAACTATGGTAGTCATGTTTCTTAACTTTGGCCCCCTTGGGGATATGAATCAATCTCTCTCTAATTTACTTTCTAAATAAACTATATTTTCTAATCTAACTTCTGTGCAATTCTTTGCACTTTTCACACAGCACCAGATTGCAAATCAGACATCCCCTTCCCCTGCCCCCGACATCAGGCCTGACCTAACATTTGGAGGCCCTGCTGGGATATATTTTTAACCTAACAAGGTGTATTCTAGTTTTTTAAGTTGACTTTGCTGGGACTTTTTTTTTTTTTTTTTTTGCGTTTAAACATCCACTTGTAAATGCTACTAATTGGAGTATATATTCAAGACAACTTGAATCCATGCTCTGAATTGCAATTATTGACCTTGACCCAAATAAACTCTTTACTTATATAAATTTTGTCTCAGCTTCTTCTTTGTGGGTCAACACATCCTGTAGTGCTCCCTGACTCCATGGGGACAGAAGCTCCTGTGCTCAGGAATCTCCTGGACCTTGCCCCGTATGCCTCTTTGATAAGGGCAGGGGGGCCCCAAAGTCGGGGTCTTACCCGAGAGGTCAAGTGGGTTCTTGGCTTCACACAGGAAATAATTCAAGAGCAGGCCCGCAAGGTAAAGGGAAAGCAAGTTTATTAATAGAAAAGAGGACCAGAAGGAAGACTACAGGCAGAGCAGCCCCTGTATGTCGCTGGGATTTCAGTTGGAAAATAAAGGCGAGTTTGTTGAAATGACAGAGAGCAGGCTACTCCATAGGCAGAGCAGCTTGGGCTGGTCTATAAGAAGAATGGCAGCTGTACCTTGCTGGCAGGGACTATTCATGGGTTTTTTTGGAAACGCTGGCGGGGGTAGGGGAATGTTCCCAACTCTAAGGTTCCTCCCCTTTTTAAATCATCTAGAGAAATTTTGGGGAGTTGCCTTGGTTATTGTAAACTGTCATGGCGCTGGTAGGGGTGTCTTTTAGAGGTCATTTTCGTTTTTGTTTTTGTTTTTTTGAGTTGGAGTCTCACTCTGTTGCCCAGGCCGCAGTGCAGTGGCACGCTCATGGCCACCACAGCCTCGACCTGCTGGGCTCAGGGGATCCTTCCGCCTCAGCCTTCCAAGTAGCTGGAACTACAGACGTACACCACCACCCCTGGCGAGTTATTTTTGTGATTTTCTGTAGAGATGAGGTCGCGCCAAGTTGCCCAGGCTGGTCTCGGACCCATGAGCTCAAGCAGTCCTCTCACCTCGGCCTCCCAAAGTGCTGGGATTATAGGTGTGAGCCACTGTGCCCGGCCAGAGGTCATTTTCGATGCCATCTTGGTCTTAGTTGGTCTCCGCTGGCTTTGGCCCGTCTCCTCACTGCGTCCTGTCTTGTCAGTGAGGTCCCTTGTCAGGAAGGCCTTGTGACTTGCGTTTTGGGAAACGAATCCTGCCAGATCTCTAGCTCGTCTTCATCTGCTTGTTTCTATCCTTTAGAGTAAAACTGTAACCCTAAATACAGCACTTTCAGTGAGTTCTGCGAGTCACTTTAGCCAAGTATCAAACCTGGGGAGGGCCCCAGATTTATAATTGGTTGGTCAAAGAAGCAGGCAGTCCCCAAGAGTTGAGGCTGGCATCTGAAGTGAGGGCAGTCTTAGAGAGGAGCGAGTCCTTAAAACGGCAGGGTGTGTGCTAACCCTGGATGGTAAGCACTAGATTTGAATTAAATTGCTGGACACGTGGCCGATGTCACAGAGTTGGTGTTAGAACAACTTCTGTGGCAGGAAACCAGAGCTCTGCTTCCTGCTAAGCCATCCATAACACGGGATTCCTTCAAGGATCAAGAGGCTTTGGCTGCTGGGCATACCAAAAAAAATAAAAATAACTCCCTATTTCAGTGGTCAAATCTGCCTGTCTTTTATGTACATGGCTTCTTTTCCCAACTTTTGGTGACATGCTTTAAAAACTATTTCTCGGCTGGGCTCAGTGGCTCAGCCTGTAATTCCAGCACTTTGGGAGGCCGAGACGAGTGGATTGCTTGAGTCCACGGGTTCAAGACCAGCCCAAGGCAACTTGGTGAGACCTCATTTCTACAGTAAATCAAAAATTAGCTGGGCGTGGTAGGTGCGCGCCTGTAGTTCTGGCAACTTGGAAGGCTGAGGCGGAAGGATCGCCAGAGCCTAGAGGTCGAAGCTGGGGTGGCTGTGGGTGAGCCTCTGCACTCACTCCAGCCTGGGCGACAGAGTGAGACTCCAACTCAAAAAAAAGAAAAAGAAAAACTATTTCTCACCTTGAGGTAATTGAAAGATTCATCTGAATCTGTTGTATGATTTTTTAAAAGCATGACACTCCTGGTTTTATTTTTATTGAATAATGGGTCAAGTAGTCATCCTGATCCTACCTGCCCCAGCCTTGTGAGGATGAGGTGACGCTGGAGGTGGTGAGTGCTTGGGTTGCCTGTTGCACCTATTGATATCATTTTATTTTATTTTTTTCGGTTGGAGTCTCACTCTGTTACCCAGTCTGGAATGCAGTGGCAGGCTCGTAGCCACCACAGCCTCAGCCTGCAATCCTTCCGCCTCAGCTTTCCAAGTAACTGGAACCACAGGTGTGGGTCACCACACCCGACTATTATTTACTTATGTATGTATGTATGTATGTATGTATTTACTTACTCGTTGTAGAGACAAGGTTCCCTCCAACTTACCCAGGCTGGTCTCAAACCCCTGGGCTCAGGCAATCCTCGTGCCTGGCCTGATACCATTTTTGAATGCATTACACGGATCTCTCGGAGCCTTAGCTTCCTCGTATATAAAAAGGCAGACGTGGATGATGTAATGTTTAGGGCACCTCCAGCTATAAAATCCCATAAGTTATATTCGTATTCTAGTTTTTAAAAATTAAAAAACTGTTGCAGCCACTGATGAATTCACTTGTACACAAAATGAGGAAACCCACACAGCATATGCCTTAGCATGAGCTTAAAAATCTTACTAACAACAACCCCCCAAAATGTGTTCATCTTCTGCAGTGGCCATTTAGTCAAAGAGCTGCGTGAAAATGTCCTGCCTCCTCCCATTCTCGTCTAAACAGCAGTCCTGGACAAACGGCAGCTCCCGGGCTGAACGCGATGGCTGAGGGCCTTGCGGGCCTGGGCCTGGGCCTTGGGAGAGGGGCCAGACACAGCGACTGAGTTGCACGCTGGACACACTCCCTCTCGTTTCCTCTCTGCGGCCCGCTCTCTCTAGCCTTCCCCCTTACGCCCTCACCTTGTGGTAACCGCGTCTGTTATTCTCTGTATTCTACCGCTTTGACATCTTAAGGCCTTGTGGCCCCTTGAGGAACTGCCCCTCCCAGGTCAACCAGTTCCTAGAAGGAGTGAAGGACTCAGTCACAAGTACCTTTCAGATGCAAACCAACCGAGCCAGAACCCACCTCCTTATCCGCCTCTCTCATCCCGGCCACTATGTATCCACCCTAATTACCCCACAGCCAGGTACCAGACAACCAGGGACAGCTCCTTTGCCCCAGAGCCTGCTGACGTTATTCAAACTAGACAGTCAGAAGGACACTTGTGCTGCCCTGCCTGTGCCTTCTGGTAAAGGCTCTTTCCCCAGTGCTCCCTCTCCCTCCACCGCCTGGCCAACACCAGTGCTTTCCCAGGTAGCCCCCCATGGCCAGGAATGCTCCCCCTTCTTGGTTCTGTGAGGGACAGATTTTCTTTTCAATAGCAGTTGTTTGCGGATCTGTGGGCCTTACTGTTACCACAGCTAAATAATAATGAAATCAACGTCATAATGAAGCCTATATTAAGATACCCATGGCGGGCTGGGCTCAGTGGCTCAGCCTGTAATCCCCCGCTTTGGGAGGCCTAGGTGAGAGGACTGCCTGAGCCCGTGAGTTTGAGACCTGCCTGGGCAACTTGGCGAGACCTCATCTCTACAATCAATCAAAAAATCAGCCGGGCGTGGTAGCGCGCGCCTGTAGTTCCAGCTACTTGGAAGGCGGAGGCAGAAGGATCGCCGGAGCCCAGCAGGTCGAGAATGCGGTGGCCGGGAGCGGCCACTGCACTCCAGTCTGGGCGACAGAGTGAGACTCCAACTCAGAAAACAAGGCATCAGCCGGGCTCGGTGGCTCAGCCTGTCATCCCGCGCCTTTGGGAGGCTGAGGTGAGTGGATTGCCTGAGCCCGCGGGTTTGAGACCCGCCTGGGCAGCGAGACCTCATCTCTACAATAAATCAAAAAATCAGCCGGGCATGGTAGCGCGTGCCTGTAATTCCGGCTACTCTGAAGGCTGAGGCGGAAGGATCGCCGGAGCCCAGCGGGCGAGGCTGCGGAGGCCGGGAGCAGACACTGCCCTCCAGTCTGGGCGACAGAGTGAGACTCCAACTCAAAAAAAAAAAAAAACAAGGCATCGTGGACTGCTTTTGCGCCCCACTTCCTTCCTGACTGGCTGGCGCAAGATGGATGCCAAGCATTTGCTGCGTCCTCACATCCCTTCAGACTCTTGCCACCGCCCCATGTCTGTCACATAGACAGGGGCTGCCGAAGCTGTGAACTCAGATTGGCTGCCACTTTAAAACTACCATCCTGAGTGGCCGTGACCACACACCCATCTCACCTTGTCATTGAATTCCATCATTTCTGCTTCCACTACAAAGCCTAACCTCCTTTTCAGTTCTGGGGTAGAATGTTACCTCTGTGGGGTTTTTTTGTTTTGGCTCGGAGTGATGAAGCGACCACTGCGCCCTCCCTCCTCCTCGCTTCTGCGCTTGGCCTCTTGGGTTTGCAGGTCTTGACCTTCCATTTGAGCTGTGAATCCCCACCCCATCCCCCAACAGGCCCACCTCGAGTTTCCCGACAGGTCCCGCCCTCCGCCCCCGGCCTAGCAGACAGCACCTGGCGTGGTCAAGCAGGGAAGCCCCGCAGGCGAGATCAGTCCCCAGCTACCGAAGACCTTCAAGCTGCCAGCAGAACCGTGGGCTGAATCTGTTGGGCCAGCGGTGAGTCAATATCCCTCCCAGGAACTCGGAGCACCAAGCCTGGGAGCTAGTTTTCCTGACACCCAACAGCCTCAGGACTTGCTCTCCATTTCAATGGCCAAATGGATCCACAACCACCTTGAGTCTTAAATCAACCTCTGTACATACCCGGCTAGTGCCACACTGTGGTTGAAAATGCTTTCTCCTCAGTTCCTGACCTTTTTTCTTTACCTTGCTAATTTCCTTACTAAGGGGACTGGAGTGATGGATTTTGTTTGGTTTTTTTTTTGAGTTGGAGTCTCACTCTGTCACCCAGACTGGAGGGCAGTGGCACGCTCCTGGCCACCGCAGCCTCGACCTGCTGGGCTCCGGCGATCCTTCCGTCTCAGCCTTCCAAGTAGCTGGAATTACAGGCACGCGCTACCACACCTGCCGAATTTTTGATTGATTGTAGAGATGAGGTCTCGCCAAGTTGTCCAGGCTGGTCTCGAACCCACGGGCTCAGGCAATCTGGATTTTTTTTTTTTATTAACTATATATTGTAGTTTGCTTTCCAACCTGACTCTGGCATAACAACACATAACATAAAGAAGGAAAATCAAAGTATTTTATGACCCTGTAAAACTGTGTTTGGGACTCCAGGCTTTCTTTTTTTTTTTTTTAGCATTTAAGTTTTTATTAATGTGAGTTTTAAAAAACAAGCATCTAAACAGTATGGGGGTTGAGATGGCAGAAAAAAGGAATCTGCTGATAATAAAGTTCCAGGTTCAGGCCATTGTGGATTTCACAGTCTCCCAGAGACACGTGGTTCTTAGAAATCGTGTACCCCTTCTTCAGGACAATCTTGTTCCAACGACTGCCAGTCTGGGCTGCAATCAGCTTCTTAAAGTCCCTGATGGTGTCATCGGTGTTGCATTTAACACAGACCCTTTTCCCTAGATGGCCATTGCAGACAACCTCGGTCATCCTGGCTGGAGCTTTAGTCTCCTGGAACCCAGTGACACCACAGCTCACTCACCTGAGCACCCAACTCCAGCTGCACAGGATGCTGGGAACCGAAGCGGAAGTGCCTTTTTTTTCTTTTTCTTTCTTTTTTTTTTTTTTTTTTGAGTTGGGGATCTCACTCTGTCACTCAGGCTGGAGTGCAGTGGCAAAATCACAATTCACTGCCGCTTTCAACTCCTGGACTCAAGTAATCCTCCCACCTCAGCCTCCTGAGTAGTTGAGACTACAGGCATACCACCACACCCAGCTAATTTTTTTTACTTTTTGTAGAGGTTTGGCCACTGTGTTGGTTGGCTGATTCTGTACTCCTGACATCAAGCAATCCTCCTGCCTCAGCCTCCTAAAGTGCTGGAATTATAGGCGTGAGCCATCATGCCCCGGCCCAGGCACCTTCCAAGACACTTACCTATTCTTATTCTCTCTGAAGTCCCTCACCTATAAAGCTTCATCTACATATCAAAAATCATGACTCCCTTATCATTCCTCAAGCTGCCTATTTCCTTTATTGCCTTCAAAATTCTCTAGATAGCCCTAGCTAACTCACCACCAGTCAGGAATTCTCTGAATCCACCTATAATATGCAAGCCCTGCTTAAAGATATCCCGCCTTCCTGCACAAACCGTGTAAAGCTCACATGTATTGATTTATGGTCTTCTATAACTTCTGCCCTCCTAAAAAGGTATATAATCAAGTTACAACATAACCATGGCAGGCACACGGTTCTTAGAATCTCCTGTGACTGTGTCACTTTCCTAAGAATAGTGACATTTGGCTTAGAATAAACCATCTGAAGTATTTCACACAGTTTGGCATCTTTTGTCAACACTGGGAGTCAATGCACACAGCCTCTAAAATTCCATCTTAATGTGTACAGCCCTTTAGAGTTTCCAGGTTTCTCCAGTATACCATCTCATTTCATCTATATGAAACAACTGAAAACAATTAGTAACACAAAAAGCAGTAGTAGATGGTAAGACTATGAAGCTTAATTTTCTGGATGAGTTGGACAAAATGAGGAGGAGAAAAGAATGTCAATTCGTTTTAATCAGTTAATTCATAATACAAAGGTGGTGCTTCTTTTATGCACCACAGGTTTTTCTGAAGATCAAAGAAGACTAGTGGAGGTCTTTGTATAATAATAATTATTATTATTATTTATATCTGCATAATGAGTTACAGTTTACAAAGTATTTCCAAATTCTATTCTCTTATTCAGTTCCCGCCACAAAGCTAATGCAAGACTGATGTTTTATCCCTAATTTACAAGTGAAGAAATTGAGGCTCAGAGAAGTAAAGAGGTTTGAGCAGTCATTATCAGAGTAATTAAAGTAGCCATTGTAGAGTGTTGCAATGAAAAACAAGCTCACTTATGGCTTTTTTAGCAAGTTCCTGCTCTGGCTTTTCTTTTTGCTACTCCCCTGACCCTGGTGAATTCTGCTCCTAGAACCACTTCCCCACCCGCCGTGGACCACGCACTATCTCTGGACATGCTATCTGAGAAGGAGACATGGGTGGGGGAGAAGGAAAGAAGTGGCGCACAGAGAGATACCTGTTGAGGGCCAGGGGAGGGGAGGTGGGCTCAAGCAGCTAAGGGTGTCGTTTGCAAAGCATTCACTCACCGAAGCACAGACCTATGGGCAAAACCAAACAGTAAATACATGAAAAAAACCCCCAAGCTTAGCTATAAAGTTGGATGAGAACATAAGTCTAGTCTCATTCCATGTGGTTATTCTTAGAGTATATATGTTGGTTTTCTGGGTAAGGGCTTGTTAGAGTAAAGTCATTTGTTAATTCCTGCATTCATTCATACACTCAATGAACACTATGTTCACAGGATCATGCTGACAATACACACTGGATATAGCACAACCCTCCTTCCTCCAGGTCATAGAGTGTGGGGTGGCAGACACCCACAGTGACCTCTGGGAAGAAAAACCATGCTTCCTGAGACCTGGAGGGAAGTGACTCTTCAGAATAGGAATCAACGTGAAGGGTCAGGGCTGCAGACTCTTCCAGAGGCCTACTCGTCTTGCCCTTTCCAGAATTCCTCCGAGTTCAGTTTTTGGGTAGATTTTATGTTTTTGCTTATTTCGGTGTGCAATTGCGTTACCAGCTGAGACCATTTCAATAGGTAACCCTACGGCATTTAGGTATTAATATTTGTTCTCTTCACACCATAAGGCCATCTCCAGTCCCCTCTGTGCCTGTGGCCATGCAGGAAACCGGGTATTTAGAACCCAGATTGAATGTGACAGCAAAAATCAATAAAAAATTCACCTCCCCTCCCAGGGAGGGCAACCTGTAATTGGGAACTTTTTAGAAGGCTGATTTCATGCATCTCACACAGCCTGAGGCCGTGCAGGGAGGGGATGTGAAGTGAGAAAAAATATGGTACAGTTAGGGCTGGGTGAATTCCCTCCCTCCCCTCCCTCCCACCAGCAAAGGGAGAGCAGCTGAGCCTTAGGAAGCAACAACACTCTAAATAGAGATACAATTTCACACATATGCTCTGCAGATTTTTAGAAGAAAAAATAATAAAGTACTTGTGATAGCAAGTAGCCTTTCTTGTATTATTTTTCAAAGCCTGCTAGATTTAAACCCCGGTGGCTTCTGGGCTGCTCAAGTGAATTCATAAACAATAACATTCTAGTGCCTTAAGAGACTGTTGACCACCCTTGGCAGTAAGGTTAAAAAAAATACTCATCACTGAAGCTGAAGGCTTTAATGATACCTGGCTCAACTTAAATTTAAATTATTACAATACAATACCAAGTGGCCGTAACATAGCACCACAGACTGCATAGCTTAAACAACAGAAATTTATTGTCTCACAGTTCTTGAGGCTGGAAGCCCAAGATCAAAGCGTCACCAGGGTTAGTTTCTTCTGAGACCTCTCTCCTTGGCTTGCAGATGGCGGGCTTCTTCCTGTGTCCCCATATGGTCTTCCCTCTGGGTGTGTCTCGGTCCTAATCTCGTCTTCTTGTAAGGACACTAGTCATATTGGATTAGGGCTCGCCTATTGACTTAATTCCCCGTTTAAAAGCCCAATCTTCAAATATAGTCACATTCTAGGGTGTTGGAGTTAGGGCTTTAGTTTATATATATTGGGAGGGACACAATTCAGCCCAAAACACCAACCAAAAGCTACCCTTCGCATGAAAGCAACTATGTATATATTGCTCTTTCTTTTCCCACATAGGCCTATGTAGAATCTTGTGTTTTACTTTTCTCATTAACACTATTTTATACTTTTGTTCTTTTCTTGCATATGTAATGCTTTCATATTTTTATCTTTTGCAACATAGCTAGCTGCATTGTATTAAAGAAGTGATATACCATGACATGTTGTTGGGCTTTCGGGTTGTTTTCAGTTCCTCAAACAAACATCCAAAACGTAACACAAACACAGCCAATGAACGGGCAGGTAGTTTGGCAGGGTAGCAACTCCGTCGTCAGGCCCTGGTTTGAGTCTGGTCTGGGCCAGCTGTTACTATGTAGCCTTTGGTGGTCGGAACTTAAACTTCTGAAGAACCAGTTTTCTCCTTTGTAGAATCGTCCTATCTTATGAGGCCATGAAGACAATCAAACAGTATATTTGTAAAGCACCTCGGGCAAGGGCTCAAAGTAATTTCTCTCTTCTCTTGTTCATTAAAATTATTTCTACATAGGATTTACCTGTGATTCTTCAAAGTGCCACTGAAATTCCCACTACCTTCTAAAATGTCAAGTCAATTTACACCGCAACTGCCCTCTCAGGTGCTACTGCTGTGTAGCTGATCACCCCAACACATAGTGGTGCCACCAGCTCCTAATGCTCTCTGATGCTACGCGTTAGGCATGTAAACAGGTGTGAAAATAAGTACTTAAAAATCTGAGCTGTTGACTTTTAAATTATTTTGAGCCTTAAAGGAATATGATTTTTTTTTTGAGTTGGAGTCTCACTCTGCCGCCCAGGTTGGAGTGCAGTGGCACACTCACGGCCACCCCTGTGCCCACCTGCTGTGCTCAGACGATCTTTCTGCCTCAGCCTTCCGAGTAGCCGGAACTATAGGCACACGCTATCATGCCCGGCTAATTTTTTATTTATTGTAGAGATGGGGTCTTGTCAAGTAGCCTGGGCTGGTCATGAACCCATGGGCTCAGGCAATTCTCTGGCCTCGGCCTCCCAAAGACTGGGATTATAGGCTGAGCCACTGAGCCTAGCCCACGGAATATGATTATGGGATCTGAGTAATGTGACAGGCAGTCTGTAACCTAGGCAGCTGTTACCTTTGTTTCTCTTATTATAGATTGGCCTTCTTCCTTATCTACATCGCTTTGTAATGTCGCCCAGACTGGAGTGCAGTGGCCGCTCCTGGCCACCGCAGCCTCGACCTGCTGGGCTCCGGCGTTCCTTCCGCCTCAGCCTTCCGAGGAGCCGGAATTACAGGCGCGTGCTACCACGCCCGGCTGATTTTTTGATTTATTGTAGAGACGAGGTCTCACTGCCCAGGCGGGTCTCAAACCCGCGGGCTCAGGCAATCCATTCACCTCAGCCTCCCAAAGGCGCGGGATTGCAGGCTGAGCCACCGAGCCCGGCTCTAAGATGGAATGTTAAATATACTCTTATCAGCTGGAGAGAAAAAGAAAACAAGTCATGCAGAAAATAAACTGTAATTAAATTATTGTAACTCATAAACCAGCCTTGTATAGGAATTGTTGTAATTCTGTTAAATTTATTTCTTTTCTTCCTATACAATTAAGACTTCAACTTTTAAGTTAAAGCACTGACCCCATTTCTCTGGAGTCCACATTTTCTGAGTGTTCGTTCCCAGATTTTTGCTTGAATAAACTCTTTAAAGTCGGGTTCTGATCCTTTTGATTAGTTGACACAGGGCATGGAGAATCACTTGTCTCCGCTCCGATATGTCTGAACCTCAGCTGGGAAGACTTGAATGGCTGGGGCTGGAAACTTCCATAGGTGTCTCCACTTACTGGAGGGCTTCCCTGCTGCAAACCTCCCCACATCTAGTACCTAGGTTGGGTGGACTGGAAAGCTCAACTTAGCAGAGGCTGTTGTCAGGGGCCCCTAGATAAGGACTTTCCGTGGGGCCTGGGCTTCTACAGCACATGCGCTCAAGGCTCCCAGCAAACATTGCCTTTTGTGATCTGGCCATTCCCACCACTTTATAGGGGCAGACAGTCACAGGACCATCCACCTTCAAGGGAAGTCTCAGGCCAGGTGCAGTGGCTCAAGCCTGTAAGCCCAGCATTTTGGGAGACTGAGAAGAGAAGATTGCCTGATCCCAGGGGTTCAAGACCAGCCTGGGTAACTTGACGAGACCTCGTCTCTACAGTAAATCAAAAAATTAGCCAGGCATCATGGCACACGCCTATAGTTGCAGTTACTTGGAAGGTTGAGGTGGAAGGATCACGTGAGCCCAGCAGGTCGAGGCTGCAGTGGCCATGAACATGCCACTGCACTCCAGCTTGGGTGACAGAGTGAGACTCCAACTCAAAAAAAAAGAAGCCTCATAGACTCCACCTCTCCATGAGAATAATGACAAAAGACTTGCAGTCATTTTTTTTTTTTTTTTTTGAGTTGGAATCTCACTGTCACCCAGACTGGAGTGCAGTGGCCACTCCCGGCCACTGCAGCCTCAACCTGCTGGGCTCGGGCAATCCTTCTGCCTCAGCCTTCTGAGTAGCCGGAATTACGCTACCACGCCCGGCTGATTTTTAATTTATTGTAGAGATGAGGTCTCGCCAAGTTGCCCAGGAGGGTCTCGAACCCGCGGGCTCAGGCAATCCACTCACCTCAGCCTCCCAAAGCACAGGATTACAGGCTGAGTCACCGAGCCCAACTTGCAGTCATTTTTAATAGCCCATCCCAAGGCCCTTAGGCAGATGTGGGTGACGTGGACCAGGATACCGTGAAAGCAGAACCGCCGTCTTCTCTGTCACAGGGAGAATGAGGAGGAAACATGTGATGTCAATGATTTTTTCCCCTGCTAGATTGGGAACTACATCCATTATTTTATTACTCCCAAATGTAGACAGGATCCATCATCGTTCTGAACCTGTTTCCCCATCTAGAAAATGAACAGGTGGAAAGAAATGACCTTTAAAGTTCATTTTGACTTAAAATAAAATCTAAGATTCCAGCAAGACCCCCATACGCCCCATGATGTGTCTGATGAGAATTTGAGAATTTCTGCTAAATTGTTCCTAAAGACTATCTGGGCTGGAGGCACACGCCCCCCACATGCCAACTGTGCCTCTTCTCAGTCTGAAATTCCTCTTGAGGCCATGTGTTACAGTGTCTTCGGCAATTGTTTCCCTCATGCCCATCTCCTCTGGCCCTCGCTCAAGTTCATCAGATTGGGCCTCTCTGCGGCTCCCCCCTCACCGGCCAGGCTCGACTCAGTTCAAAGGCTCCGTCCTCGTGTCTTCCCTGACCACCTCTCCTGAATGCATCTAAAAAAAATGATATAAGACCAGACGCGGTAATCCCAGCACTTTGGGAGCCGAGGCGAGAGGATTGCCTGAGCCCGTGGGTTCAAGACCAGCCTGGGCAACATGGTGAGACCTCGTCTCTACAATACAGCCAGAAAAATTAGCCGGGCGTGGTGGTGCGTGCCTGTAGTTCCCACTACTCAGAAGGCTAAGGCAGAAGGATCGCCAGAGCCTAGCAGGTCGATGCTGGGGTGGCCGTGAGCGTGCCACTGCACTCCAGCCTGGGTGATGGAGTGAGACACTAATTCCAAAAAAAAAAACATATAGAAATTTTGAAAACATTATGTAAAGAAACGGGAAGTTTCCTACACTGTTAGTGATAATGTAGGCCAGTTAAATCCCTGTGGAAAGCAGTTTGGAGATTTCTCAAAGAACTAAAAATAGTCTCACTGCTTGATGAGAGCAAATCGCTACCAAAAAGGCACCTGCACTTGCATATTTATTGCAGCACTATCCACAATAGCAAAAACAGAGAACCAACCTAGGTGCCCATCAGTGGTAAAATAGATAAGGAAAATGTGGTACATAAACATTGTGGAATACGACATAGTCATAAAAAAGAACAAAATCACGCTCTTTGAAGAGATGCAGCCAGAGAACATCTTTCTGAGTGAACTGTCACAGAAACAGAAAACTGGATGCCATGTGTTCTCCCTAACAAGCAGGAACTAAAAACTGTATGCACATGGGCACAAGGATGGGGGCAACAGACACGGGGGCAATCCCAGAGGCGGGGGAGGGAGAGGGTGTAAGGGCTGGAAACTACCACTGGGCACCATGTCCACCACATGAAGCCCTTCAAACCTCACCATCATGCGATATTTCTATGCCACACACCTGCTCACGTACCTCCCGAATCAAAACAGAAAAAAAATATACACTGAAAACAAAGGAAGAGAAGATTATGTGACAGTTGACCCACCTAGGACCGGGGACCCCGTAGCCTTTTTGTCCTTCTGTATCCCAGAACGGCTGGGCTTATACACCTCCCAGCGGGCGACTCGGAGTCTTATAAAGGTTACTTACTTACTGGCCTAAAAGGGAAGACCTCGATAAGGGCTATTGGATGGCAGATGTCAAGCGAGGAGAGAAGCAGCACATTCCACGGAGTACCCTTTTTATTGTTTGAATCGTTTGCTATGTGCATACATTGTCTATTAAAAATAATAGATGCATGAATAAAGTTTAAAAAGATTTTAAAATTTGCAATGTTTCCTAAGTACTATTGTCAATTTAAACATCTGAGGTTTTTGTAATTCTCATAAATATGGACAGATTTGAATGGCATTTTACATCATATGCAAAAAATTGTTTTTTCCATATTTTAATTATTTATCATTTATATTTTTTCTATTTTTATAGCTATAGCTTCCATTTATATTTTTTTTCTCTTTTAATTTTTTTTATTTTAAATTCAGGGTTAGGTATATAGATGTTCATTATGCAGGTACCCTTCTGGATGTGGTGTGTCCCTCCTCCGCCTATATTTTTTCTTTTCTTTTCTTTTCTTTTTTTTTTTGTGAGTTGGAGTCTCACTCTGTCGCCCAGACTGGAGCGCAGTGGCCGCTCCCAGCCACCGCAGCCTCGCCTGCTGGGCTCCGGCGATCCTTCCGCCTCAGCCTTCTGAGTAGCTGGAACTACAGGTGCGCGCTACCACATTCGGCTGATTTTTTTTTTTTTTTTTTGTAGAGATGAGGTCTTGTTGCCCAGGCAGGTCTCGAAACTGCGGGCTCAGGCAATCCACTCACTTCAACTTCCCAAAGGCGCGGGATGACAGGCTGAGCCACCGTTTATTTTTTCTTAATGAAGAATTGCCCCCCCCAAAAAAAACTATTATGCTACGTGAAAGAAGCCAGTCACCAAAGGACACTTCTGGTCTGATTCCATTTGCACAAAGTGTTCAGAACAGGCAAACCTACAGAGACAAAATGTCCATTAGCAGTTGCCTAGGGCTGGGCTGGAGTAGGACAGCGCTGGAGTAAAGCAAGGGGTCGTCATTCCTTCGGGAATGATGAAGATGTTCTAAAATCCGTCTTGGTGACGGGTGTACACTCTGCGAATATACTAACAGCCATTGAATCAAACACTTAAAAATCTTTCCTGGCGATCTCTTTCTGCAAGAGGGATGGGGTGGCAAAGCACACGCCCTCCACCACCCTGGGCAGGTGAGCGACAGGCATCAGGACGACAGGTAGCAGGTTCCGCCGCCAGGTGCCACACCCAGGATAAATGGAAGGCAATTCGGCAGCAGAGCTGCTAAAAAGCATCTGAGAAAACAGATTTTCCTTCATTGCATGGGTGGGACAGAAAATGCATATTCATAGCGTATCTTATTATTTGATTTGATCGTTGTATTTTATCGGTCTGTGTCATACTGTCAAACACAAGATTCTAAAATGCCAATCTGGCATACTTATTCTGAGAAGGAGATTTCAGAAAGTTGTTCGGGCTTGTTTTCTCACGGAAACAGCACTGCCTGTAAGCACTTAACTGTCTACATTCTAACGTGACAAGCACCAGGATCCGCTGTGCATCCCCAGGGCCGTCACGAGTACAGACTCCTCTGAGCGTGAATTTGGGGAGGGCCAGGCTTCACGGCTTACGCAGCTGCCCGCTCTCCCCTTCCCTCTCAGCCATCCTCCCGCTGCGCCAGCATCTTGTTTAGGGGAGAAGATAGACAGCTGTGTGCCGGAGGAGGCCGCCTGCTTCCCTGTCACCCCCTCTCCCCTCTCCTCCTCCTCCCTCGGGGCCTTCCAGCCCCACCTCCTCTTGTTCTCCGGGTTTCAGGAAGGCGCTGCCAGGACTCCATGCCAGGACCCAGTCTCCACCTACAGAGCCAGGGCACTGGGTGCCTCCCTCGCCACCCCCACACTGCCCCTTGGCGCTGCCTCGGGGCTTTCCTTGCACCCAGGCTGCTCCTGCTCTCACAAGATAACACGGTCCAACCCCTTTCGGGCACGATTCCAACACAGTCACCATAATTACTCCAGCTCTCAATACGGGTCCGTGTTGCTTGACTAAACATCTCCGTTTCGAGTAAAAGCCTCATTAATATCCAGGACTGTAAGCCCCTTTCGCTTGAATGGCTGCTTGCCTTATTATTTCCTTGATGTATTCCTCTGGCAAGCTCACATCCCGAGGTCTGCTCTCCACTTAGGTGAGCTTCCAAACTAAACATGTCTGTCTCGTCAGACCCAAGCCGTCCTGAGGAGCAGAAAGTCTGGAGGGGATCCCCCCTCTCCACCTTTCCAAACTGCCCTCTGTCTCTCCCTGGGAAGAGGGCACTCATGACATGTTAGCTCTGAAAAGACGGGAAACCAAACGAGACACAAAAGAAGAAATCAAGGTCGGCTTCTGCATGGGCCCCGAGACACATCATGCTCTACCGTCAGACTCCAGTTTAACTCTGCTCTGAGCCAGGCCCTCCGCTGGGATCTTCCCTGACAGGCTCGTGGGAACGCTGGGACAACGCTCCCCGGAAGGATGGTGAGGATGGTGATGGCGGTGGGCATGCTGGTGGTGGGGAGGATGAGGATGGTGCTGAGATGGGTGGGGAGGAGGAGGATGGAGGTGATGACGGTGAGGATGATGACGGTGACGGTAGGGATGCTGATGGGGGGCGTGATCCTAGGCACACACTAGTCCTGCTCACATGGAGGAAAGTATCCCTCCAAGGTCATTGCTAGCACAAGGTCACTTGGGCCAGAGCGCAGTGTCTTTTCCGCCTCCCCCGGATGTCTAGCAGCTGTACAGCCAGCCATACATGTCCGCTTCTGTAAGGAATGGTCCCGCACTGGCACTCTCCACTCCACCCTGGATTTGGCGGGTTTCCAGACAGGAACACGGGGAGGGAAATATGACTCGGAGCTGTCCCCCAGCCCGCTCCTAGAGCTGCCAGCGGCTCTCACAATGGAGGACTGGCGTGGTGTGGAAAGTGCCATCACGACTCCATGTAAAGCTCTGCCTCCGCCCTCCGGCTGGAAGAAGGTTCACGAGCCTCCTCTCCCTCTTCCATCCTTTGAGCACACGACTGTTCCGGGCAAGCTCCTGCTGTCCCGCGGGCGTGCTGGGAGCCGCTGGGAGGCTTTGGAGGTGCTGCAAGTGTATGTGCTGAAGGGCTCGCCCTGCCCCTCTCACGCAGGCTCTCTAGGACGTGCTGGAGGGAATGCGTGGGAAATCCGTGCCCGTGCGTGCGGGTCCTGCTGCTGCAGGTGTTGGGACGGGCCCCCAAAGGCAACGTGCCAGAGTAAGGGAGGGGCACAAAGAGGAAAGCCTCTTACTTCTGCAAACCAACGCCACACAGACGCAAGTATCCCTGGGTGCCTCTCCTCCATTCCTTCCAACGGTGAGAGGTTGTGGCGTGGAAGCTGAGGACAGAGTGGCAAGCTGAGGGGGCTCAAAAGAATCAGAAGGACGACAAGTGGTTCTCAGCAGGGGGCTGAGTAGGGGGTGATAAGGATTTGGTGACCTGCGGTCTTCAGTAAGGTCTGTGGATGAGTTAATGTTGCAAAATGCATTCAAGTTGATTAGCGATTATGCAAGATAAACTCTCACTCGCTGACCTGCCTCCCAAGCACAGACGGAGTGGAAAGGAAGGGTGGCCGGGCAGAGCATCCCCTGTGCCTAGGTGACCATCATTTTTGCACCCGAGGACAGTTATTTCCTCACACATTTTTTTGGCTGTCCCATCAAAACGTAAGTGCGTCCCTTGAATCCTGTCAAGCATGTGAACTTCATCCATCAAGTGTGATGTGGCAGGGAAAAAAAAACCATGAGATTCACTGGTCTGGATAATTTCCGAAGGCCCCTTCTGGCCTGCAAGGGAGACACGGGGCTATTGGTCTTGGGAGTGGTGGTTTTCCACCCCTCCCCCTTACACAAACAGGCTGAACCCCAACACACAGGAAAGCCTCCTTCGTTTCACGCGCAGTCGCTTCTGGAAAACACCCCCAAACTGCCTAAAGTGGCTTTCTGGCAGTGAGGTGGGAAGAACACCAAACTGGGATTTGAAGTGGGTCAGGGATGCTGGGATACAGCCCTGTGCTGTACCAGAGACAGCCAGTGTATTGCCCATGGGCAGGACGAAACCAAGGCCCCAAGGGATAAAGGAACCAGGGACTAACAGGAGTCCTTGAGTTTGCGGAATGACAGATAAGAAAAGAAACCATTTGCTGAAATGTGGAAACTCCCTCTTTTGTGAGATTATAAAACTGGCTGAAATTGGTTGAGACCAATATGGTCGGCTGGAAATTGTGCTGACATCAAAGCCCAAAGTTGCACGGCAGAATTCATACTAACTGCCTCCAAATTTGCACATGCAATCCATGAGGTGGTGTGAAGAGATAACTGTGCTTGCCATACCCAAGGGCTTTCCAGACCTCCCCTTTCCTTCCACCAATCACCTGCTGATCCCAGTGTACACCCCTCAACCTTTTAAAATACAATTACTGCCTTAAGACCAACAACAGGTGACAGATTGGGCTGGACTCCTATCTCCTTGTTAGTCAATCCTCAGTCAAAATCTTTTCTTTTCTCAAACACCTGGTGTCACAGTATTGGCTTTTAGCATATTGGGTAGCACGCTCCGTTTGCTTATAACAAGGGTAGTGTGTCTTATCTGCCCTTCACATAGGATTTAGGTCAATTGTCCAAACTGCTGAACAGAGAAGAGTGCTAACAGAGACTATGGGGAAACTGGAGTCCCCAGGCTACACCTGGGTACACTGCTAACCGGACCAAGGTCCAGCTCCAAAGTCAGAGAGCAACTCGAGATTCTTCTCTTGCCACCACGCATGGGAAA
Source organism: Cephalopachus bancanus (assembly GCA_027257055.1). Taxonomy (NCBI): domain Eukaryota; kingdom Metazoa; phylum Chordata; class Mammalia; order Primates; family Tarsiidae; genus Cephalopachus; species Cephalopachus bancanus. The sequence goes on from JAPVLO010000484.1 coordinate 1,026,401, forward strand.
CCATATGAAGCTTTCGCTTAATGCTGAGGGGACGCATAAATTTTCCCAGTCGTAATTATGACCCTGCTGGGCTGTGAGAAATCTTTTGTTTCCTGTCAGATTATCCTCTGTCCTCACCCTCCCTGCCCTGTGCCTTGACACGTCTAGTGGCTGCCAGTGTATCCCACCCGTTCAACACCTTCCCGACATCTTCAACAGGGCTTCCTGGACTGGCCTCCATTACTCAACCCACAGGACCCTCCACTCCTGAGCCAGCATGTTGTTGCTATGGTGACAGTTACCCATCAATTCATTAAGAGAAAAATAGCCACGTGGTAGCAGATGCACAGTCCTAGTACAGCATACCAGTACTGGCTTAAAAAGTTTTCTAGCGCCGGGCTCGGTGGCTCAGCCTGTCATCCCGTGCCTTTGGGAGGCTGAGGTGAGTGGATTGCCTGAGCCCGCGGGTTCGAGACCCGCCTGGGCAGCGAGCCCTCATCTCTACAATAAATCAAAAAATTAGCCGGGTATGGTAGCGCACGCCTGTAGTTCCAGCTACTTGGAAGGCTGAGGCGGAAGGATCGCCGGAGCCCAGCAGGTCGAGGCTGCGGTGGCCGGGAGCGGCCACTTCACTCCAGTCTGGGTGACAGAGTGAGACTCCAACTCAAAAAAAAAAAGTTTTCTAGCTTTCCTCAGGACTTTTAAAATTAGGAACCAATATGTGACTGCTCAAAACACAATTTCCCTAGCAACCAGAGAAATGCTATTCCCTACTGTTGGCGAGGTTAAAAATAGCATTGCCTGTGCCGCTGTAACCCACGGGGATTTCCAAATCACCTTCTGCATACCCCCCTGGTCATAGCAGATGTCCAACTTCTTAAGTTTCATCTATCATCAAGGTGGCCTTCCCAAGGCCCAAATGTAAGCCACCTTCGTAGAATTACTCAGGTCTCCTCTCTGACTACAGGGGAAAAGTCACCGTCTTCGAGGTCCTTATAGGCAGGGGCTAGCCTCACTTCCTGCCCCTTTTCCACAGAGTGCCAAAGTGCTAGGCACAAGCAGTTACTCAAAATTACTGACCAGACCATGTGCCTGCCTGCCTGCCTGTCCGCCCTTCTGTTCCTTTCTTCTTTTTTCCTCCTTCCTCCTTCTCTTCTCTCCTTCCTTTCCTTCTTCCTCCCTTTCTTCTTTTTGAAAGATTAGCACACGAAAGCATAAAGAGATCTTAAGTTTTCAGTTCAATAAGTATTGGCCATTGTACATGCTGGACAAAATGAAGAACATCTTCACCACTCTGGAAAGCTTTCTCATGGACCCTTCCAGCCAGTCTATCACCCCTCAACCCAAAGGCTACCGTCTTCTGACTTCAATTGCCATAGACTAGTTTGATTGGCTCTAGAACTTCATAAATGGACTCACACAGAATTTATTACATTGTTTTTTTCCATTGTGCAAATATGCCACAATCTTAAAATCTATTTTTCTGTTGGCGTTTTCCAGTTTGCTATTATCGTGAATAAGGCTTTTATGAATATTGTTATGCTAGGCTTGTTGTGGATAATTGTTTTTTATTTTTCTTTGGGCAAATACGTAGGAGTGGAATTGCTGGGTCATGGGACAACTGTGCATTTAACTTTATTAGAAGCCACCAGACAGCTCTCCAAAGTGACTGAACCTTTTGACCCTTTCTTCATCATATACGAGAGCCTCTAGCTATCTTCCTGTTTCCAAATCCAAAGTACTGGAATTACAAGCAGGAGCCACCATGCCCAGCCAAAAAGGAGTATTCTTGATCACACACACACACACACACACACACACACACACACACACACACACACACATGGGTCTCCTTAGCTTTGGCCTAATTATTTCCATCCGGGAAGCAAAATTGTTACTTGGCCATAGAGGCCTTCTTGAGTTTGCTTTTGTATATTTAAAATTTTATGTTATTGGACAACTACTGAGATCACAAAAGCAAGGTCTGCCTTTACATTTTCATAGAAATCTCAGCTTTTAAAAAGTTTCTATTATTTTCTGTCCTGAGGCTAGGAAACCAAGACTTTCTTCTAGTTTCATTGTAGTCCTACCAATTTTGCTGAGGGTCAGGGCCTGCCTCATATCTATAAAGCAGTTACCCATCAGTTTTCCTGGGAGAGCTTTCTAGGTATTGCTTGGCACCCTAAGTAAAATCAACGTTTGTTTCCTGAAGTGGCTTGTCACATCTGACTCAATAAGAATCCTCTAACATGACAACTTCAGGTGAAACCCTAACTGCACAATCAATTTTCCCAACTATATCTTGGTAATAAAAAAGAAAAGAGAAGGGAAAAAAAGAACAGATTTTAATGGAACCTATACAAATAACTACAACATTTTGGGGAGTAAGGGGACTCAGTAAAAGTTTCTGAACTCTGAATAGAAAGGGGATATCAAAGACTATCAGATACCACATTTTAAATGACATTAATTTATAAATTACTTTATTGAATTAGAAAGCTGTGAGTTTAAAAAAAACAACTATTGTGTTAAAATATTTCTCATTTCTATCAGCATCATTAAGGTGTCCACCCCATCCAAGGCAATCTACAGATTCAGTGCAATACCCGTTAAATTACCATCGTTATTTTTCTCAAACCTGGAACAACAATACAGAAATTTATATGGAAACAGAAACAATCGCATATAGCCAAAACAATCCTCAGCAAAAGACATGAAGCAGGAGCCATTGCACTCCCAAACTTTAAACTTTATTAAAAGGTTACAATAATCAAAACAGCCTGGTACTGGTACAAGAACAGGCATATAGGCCAATGGAGCAGGATAGAGATTCTGGAAGCAAAATCTCAATTTCTCAATCAATTCATCTTTGACAAAACCTCCACCAACAACCACTGGGGAGAGGAGAACCTATTCAGTAAATGGTGCTGGGAAAACTGTCTGACCACATGCAGAAGATTGAAACAGGACCCCTACCTATCACCATACACAAAAATTAACTCCAAATGGATAAAATACCTAAACATAAAACCTCAGACTATAAGAATCTTAGAACATACAGGAGAAATCCTTACAGAATATGGAACAGGCAACCTGATCAAAACCCCAAGAGTCCACGCCATAAGAGATAAGATAGACAGGTGGGACCTCATCAAACTGAAAAGCTTCTGCAAAGCAAAAGAAACCATCAGGAGAATGGGGAAACAGCCACAGAATGGGAAAAAATATTTGCCAACTGTATATCTGACAAAGGCCTAACATCCAGGGTCTACAAGGAACTCAAACATGCCAAAAGGAAAAAAAAACAAGCGGCCCTAATTAAAAAGGGGACAAAAGACATTAATAGATACTTCTCAAAAGAAGACGTATGAACACATGAAAACAATGCTCAGCCTCACTCGTCATCAGAGAAATGCTAATCAAAACCACGTTGAGAGACCACCTAACCCCAGTAAGAATGGCCATCATTAATAAAACAAACAACAACAGATGCTGGCAAGGATGCAGAGAAAGGGGAATGCTACTACACTGTTGGTGGTGGGAGTGCAAACTAGTTCAACGTCTTTGGAAAACAATCTGGCAGTTTCTAAAAGAAATGGAGCCGGGCTCGGTGGCTCAGCCTGTAATCCCGCGCCTTTGGGAGCTGAGGTGAGTGGATTGCCTGAGCCCGCGGGTTCGAGACCCTCCTGGGCAGGCAAGACCTCATCTCTACATTCAATCAAAAAATCAGCCCAGCGCGGTAGCGCGCGCCTGTAATTCCGGCTACTCGGAAGGCTGAGGCGGAAGGATCGCCGGAGCCCAGCAAGTCGAGGCTGCGGTGGCCGGGAGCGGCCACTGCACTCCAGTCTGGGCGACAGAGTGAGACTCCAACTCAAAAAAAAAAAAAAAGAAATGGAAATTGACCTTCCATTCAACCCAGCAATCTCCCTTCTGGAAATATACCCTGAGGAACTCAAATCATTCTACAGAAAAGACACCTGTGCACTCATGTTGATTGCAGCACTACTCACAATAGACATGGAACCAAACGTGCTGCTCATCAAAAGTAGGCTGGATTTTAATAAAAGTAGTACATATACATGATGGAATATTATGCAGCCATAAAGAAACACAAAGGTGTGGACTCTGCAACAATTTAGATGAATTTAAAGTCTATCATACTCAGTGATCTATCACAGAAACAAAGAACTGAGGACCACATGTTCTCACTCATAAGCAGACCCTGAATACCTGTCGTAATACTACAAGAAAGGGATTGGCAGTGGCAGGACGCTGCCAGGGGAGGGAGGTGGGGGGAGGAACACAACACCAATAAGGGTGCATGATCCCAATCCAGGCCAAGTTTAGGGAGGCCTAAACTTCACCTCCATGTAGACCACTTATGTACCCAATTCTGACTTGTACTCCACATCTTCAAAATTAGAAAAAAAAAAAAATTAAACAGCTAGGTCCGAAACATGAAAACAAAGTCATTTCAAAAGTAACAGAGACAGGGGTAGAGTAAATATACTTTCCTAAGCGTTAGAAATGATGATATCAGATAGATAGACAGACAGACAGACAGATATGTAAAGGAATTGTTGAATTCTCTAATCCAACAACTGTCTTATTTTGTGAATGAAGGAATGGAGGTCCATGGAAAAGAAATTAACCTCTCATATCTGTAACAAAATTCCAACAGCAAATTTATTTTATTCTTCTCATTCTAAATACAGTCTCATAATACATAATAATATTGATTAATTAAGCACTGAGAAAATGTAGTTAATGATGATAGTTGATTCTCTAATTATTTTGTTTACTCTAGACTCTTATTTTTAAATTCTCATGTATTTTCTTTTTGTGTTGTCCTTACATTGCCATAACCCCAAATAAATGGAAAAAAAATCATCGAAATGGGACATTTGGTGTTGTTAAGGACCAATACCTGTTTAGTTCACCATTTTTTTCTGTTAGTCTTAAAATCAGTTATCTTTTTTCTAACATAACTGTAATCTAGAGTACATCTAATTGCCAGTTAAATGTCTTCAAAATATTGCATTTTCTTTTATTTCAAAAGAAGCAAACATAGTAAAGAATTTTATTTTATTTTATTTTATTTTTATTTTTATTTTTTTCTTGAGTTGGAGTCTCACTCTGTTGCCCAGACTGGAGTGCAGTGGCCGCTCCCGGCCACCGCAGCCTCGACCTGCTGGGCTCCGGCAATCCTTCCGCCTCAGCCTTCCAAGTAGCCGGAATTACAGGCATGCACTACCACGCCCGGCTGATTTTTTGATTTATTGTAGAGATGAGGTCTCGCTGCCCAGGCGGGTCTCGAACCCGCGGGCTCAGGCAATCCACTCACCTCAGCCTCCCAAAGTGCTGGGATTACAGGCTGAGCCACCGAGCCCGGCTGTAAAGAATTTTAAAAACAGATTGAGAAGGTCTAGATTATGCTTCAGGTAGAAAATGGGTTGTCTGGGTTTCTTTACTTGCTTTAGTTCACCAGACTCCAAAATTTGTATCACAAACAAGCTGGTCATAAATGAATGAATTAGGCCAAGAAATTTAAAAATAAATTTCTAAAAAAAAAAAATTTCACTACAACTTTTTTTTTTTTTTTTTTTGAGTTGGAGTCTCACTCTGCTGCCCAGGTTGGAGTGCAGTGGCACACTCACAGCCACCCCAGTGTCGACCTGTTGGACTCTGGCAATCCTTCTACCTCAGCCTTTCAAGTAGTCGGAACCATAGGCGCGAGGTACCATGCCCAGCTAATTTTTTAGTTTATTGTAGAGATGAGGTCTTGCCATGTTGCCCAGGTTGGTCTTGAACCTGCAGGCTCAGGCAATCCTCTTGCCTTGACCTCCCAAAGTGCTGGGATTATAGGCTTGAGCCACCGCGCCTGGACCACTAAAACTTTTTTAAATGCTGTGGCTAAGTGTGGCCCTTATGAGAATAATTTTGAAAATTTTTTCTGCATTTTTATTTTTTTCAGATTTCATTATTTTATTTTATTTTAGATGCAGGGGTACACATGGGTATTCATTACATAAATATATTGTGTAGTAGTGGGGATTCTGCATTTTTAATTCACCTACTTTTAGAGTTTGAGAGGCAAGATGGGTTGGTCATTTTGTGAATCAAAAAATAAGAAATCTAATTGTATACACATTTAGAAAGTTCGTGTTTCTTTTTCAAACTAATATTATAATTCTGAAAAGTAAACAGTAAACTAAGCATGCCTTTTTAAAAAATAATGTTTGGGAGTATTTTAAATGTTAACTTTACTGTTATTTATTTAGAAGACAATTTGTTAGAAGTATATGTTTCTTACTCGGCTTCATATACTAAGCAAATATATATCAAGTCATTTAGAGAGCAAGGTAAATAAAAAAAATTAAAACTACTAAGTAATAAATTTGACAACTAGGTTAAAAAATGTTTCTCATTTTTTCTTATTTACTTATTTTTAATTCTTCTTCTTCTTATTTTTTTTAGTTGGAGTTTCACTTTGTTGCCTATGCTGGAGTGCAGTGGCATGCTTATGGCTACCGCAGCCTCAACCTGCTGGGCTCAGGCGATCCTTCTGCCTCAGCTTTCCAACTAGCTGAAACTACAGGCCTGAGTCACCACACTCAGCTAATTTTTTAAAAAATTTATTGTAGAGGCAAGGTCTCATCAAGTTGCCCAGGCTGGTCTTGAACCCCTGGGCTCAGGCAATCTAATTAAATTTTTTTGAGTCAACGTCTCACTCTGTCGCCTAGGCTGGAGTGCAGTAGTGTGATCATGGTGCACTGTAGCCTAGCCTCGACTTCCTGGGCTTGAGCAATCCTCCTGTCTCAGCCTACCAAATAGCTAGGATTACAAGTGCACCACCAAGCCCAACTGACTTTTTTATTTTTTTGTAAAGACAAGGCCTCGCTAGTTGCCCAGGCTGGTCTTGAACTCTTGGATTCAAGCAATCCGCTTGCCTCAGTCTCCTAAAGTGCTCGGATTACAGGCATGTGCCATCACATCCAGCCTCATTTCGTTTTTAAGTTCACCAACAGCACTTTATTCTTTTTTTTTTTCAATGAACAGACTTTATTTTTTTAAAACAGTTGAATGTTTACAAAGGAATTGAGCAGGTAGTACAGAGAATTCCCATATATCACACCTCCTTCCCAATTTCCCACTGTAGGGGAGAAAAAACATCTTTTCCTCACCCTTCACTAGGTTCATGACTGATGCCCCTATAATAAAACACAGATTAACAAGAGAAAATCAGACACATTTATTTGATATAAGTTTTGACAGGTGCAGTAGCTCATACCTGTCATCCCAGAACTTTGGGAGGCTGAGGCAGAGGATTGCTTAAGCCCAGGAGTTCAAGACCAGCCTGTACAACATAGTGAGAACTTGTCTCTACAAAAATTAAAAACGAATTAGCCGGGTATGGTAGAACACACCTGTAGTCCCAGCTACTCAGGAGATTGAGGCAGAAGGATCACCTGAGCGCAGGAGGTCAAGGCTACAGTGAGCCATGACTGTGCCACTGCACTTAAGCCTGGGAGTGAGACCATAACTCAAAAAAAAAAAAAAGTCTTATGTGATGGGAATCATTCGTAAAGAAATAAAGACCCTAACAAATAGGTAAACCTGTGGGGGTTTTTTATGCTAGGTTTGATGCAGAATGGATAGTTGTGGAGATATGTGATGGTACAAAAAGTATGACCCAATAGCAGTAAACTAGGCCTTTGTCTTGAAGGACATGTTGGTTGCTTCCATTTTTAGTAATTATTTTTTTACAAAGTTGCCTTAAACATTCATGTACAGGTTTTTGTGTAGATATAAATCTTCCATTCAATTGATATAAACTTAAGAGTGAGATTACGGAGGTGCTTGGTAAAGTGATGTTTAGCTGAATAAGCGACCAAACTATCTTCCCAAGTGGCTGGACCATTCCGCATTCCCACCAGCAATGGGTGGGAACTCCTGTGCCTCCACCTCCTCACCAGCATTTGATATTGTTAGTGTTCTGAATTTTGGCCATACTAATAAGTATGTAGTGATATTGTTGTCAGGTGGGTTTTGACAGAACCCTTGTGGGCTCTTGATTCACTACTGAAAGGAATTTCAGAGTGGCCAGCAAAAAGATTTAAAACAGAATGTATTAGAAAGGTTGGTGGCGGGAGGGGGGGGGAGAGAGAGAGAGAGAGAGAGAGAGAGAGAGAGAGAGAGAGAGAGGTGCGCACCAGGAAGCATGGGTGGGAGAAAACACTTACTTTTGCTTTTGACAAAAAGGTTGATACAACTACTTAGTAATTAATATGTTAATGAGTGGGCTGCTCTATTCTAGAGAGATTACTATCTCTCTGCCTCTGATGGGTGAAGGGGTGGCCTTTTCCCAGAACACAAATTTTGTCTTGGTAGGCTGACTTGCCAGGCTTGGTGACTATGAGCTAAAAGGTGGTCCGATTAACATTTCTGTAGCTTTTGATGCCCTGGCCAGTAACCACCTTGCTGAGCTCTTCCTTTGGTGAGCTGAGGGGGTGGGGTGGCCAGGCAAGTCCACATTCCAGCCCACAAGACAGTCTGATGTGATAAGGAAAACGTCTCAATGCTTCCTCTATTCTAAAACTGCTTACAGGAAATTTATCTATCTATGTCTAACCTACATGGATTACCTGTTTCAATATCTTTCTTGCTGTTTTAATTTGTATTTTTCTAATGACATATAATGTTGAATGTCTTTTAATGTGCTTTTCTGTCAGTTGTACATCTTTTTTTGGTGAAGTGTTTGTTCAGGTATTTTTTTTCTTTCCGATTTGAGATTATTTTAGTTGTGCTGAAGGTCAGTATGCAGACATTATTAACGAGTTGTACCCAGTTATTAACACACATACCAAAAATGTAAGAAGCCATGGAATTTTTAGGTTTTTTTCCAAACAGTTAATCCAGTGACTTTCCAGAAAATTAATCCAGAAAAAGTGAAATCTAGAAAATTTATGGGCAAATTTTCCCTGAGAAGATCTCTAGTATCATTATCTTCAAAGGTTGATAAATTGTTACATTGTCTCAGTAATTTACATATTAATATCATACATCCTATATACTCAAACTTTCTTTTTTTTTCTTTGAGTTGGAGTCTCACTCGGTTGCCCAGACTGGAGTGCAGCGGCCGCTCCCGGTCACCGCAGCCTCGCCTGCTGGGCTCCGGCGATCCTTCCGCCTCAGCCTTCCAGGTAGCTGGAACTACAGGCGCGCGTTACCACGCCCGACTACTTTTTGTACTTATTGTACAAAAAGTATTTTATTACTTATTGTAGAGATGAGGTCTCGCCAAGTTGCCCAGGCAGGCCTCGAACCCGCGGGCTCAGGCCATCCACTCACCTCAGCCTCCCAAAGGCGCGGGATGACAGGCTGAGCCACCGAGCCCGGCTATGCTCAAACTTTCAATCTTTTGCAGCACATTAACAAAGTTTTTCGGCAAAGGGGGCCACCACAACTCAAGGTGTTCAAGAATGCTCTGAGTCTGACGGAGAAAACCATGATCAGGGAGCAGTTTTCTTTGAAAACAATTCTACGAAAGCAGCATGGAAATAGAAATGACTTAATACATTTGAGGTAGATAGCCATTCGGGGCCAGCCATGGCTGTTGCAGCCCGCCAGCAGCCCTGGGAGCACCACAGGTCTCCACGGTCCCCCTCCAGTTCCTCATGTCACGAACCAGCTCTCCGCTTTCATTGCTCCATTGCTCCTGCAACCGTCTGTGAATAAACTCTTCTCGTGTCTGCCCCACAGTCAAAAAGGCCTTGAGAGAGGATGTGATTAGTTCCGTTAGACCTCATCATCCATGTTGCATCGAGCTGTCTGAGTCTCCTGACTTTGTCGATGCCAGACCAGTCTACAAATTAGCGGACTTTGGGAGAGGCATCCACCCATGGTCCACTTACCTGTGACCAGGTGGTGGGGTCATGCGTGTCAGACGTGGAGGCAAAAGCGTAAGGCCCCTGCCCTTAAGGTGTGTTCTTCGACTCTCAGGGGGGGCACAGAGCTTAAGCGGGATAGCTCAGGCTTTTCTTGGGCTAAGTTGGCCATAGGATTTCCCACTGGTGACCCTCGCCCCTCCTCATTCCTGCTAATAAATATTCCCTCCATCTCAGCAAAGCACTTGCACGTGAATGGAGGAACCCCTAAAGCAGAGGGTCATCTGGATGCAAATGAGTTTCTGGTTTGGGGGCCTACTTCTGCCTTAAACGCCATAGTCATCCCAGGATTAATTCCTCCAACCCAGCAAAGACATTAATGCTGTTGTCTTCTCACTTTTGTCATGCTAAGGCGTGGGCACTGTAACTTGCAGGGGGACTTGTCAAGAGGATCAAAAGCCAGGAGGAGCAGGAGTGCATTTGGGATCTATCCAAATTACAATCATAGGATTTCTGCTATTGTATATGCTGCACTTCATTTCTAAAATTGACTTGAGCGAGATTGAGTGAGAGAGAGAACACTTGCGCATGAGAGAGGGAGAGAGAGAGAGAGAGAGAGAGAGGTAACTTTATGTCTAATGAAAGCCTCAACCAACATTTGGGGATGCTTTATTTTCATATGCATGCAGCCTCTCAACACCTCGTGGTATCATTATAGCCATTATGAAGAGAAGTGAAGTGACAAGGAGAAAAAATAAGTAGCATTTGTCCAAGACATCACAGCTGGTAGGTGAAACCAAAATTTCAGTCACAAGAATTTGAGCTGTCTTTCCATTATGTCACAAAAGGACCTAGGGAAAAGAGATGCCATCATGGCTTCCTAAAGACATTTCTAACAGTTGTGTTGTGTGTGCACATGTGTCTGTGTCTCAGAAATGACCTCAGATGAATGTGCAACGTGAGATGCCACATGTATGTGGATATTTTTAGGGTGAGAAGGTGTGACATCACATCTTTGGCATCTCACTTAAGTAGAGCATGTATCCCAAAAGGGAGATGTGACTTTGTTGCTTAAGCAAATGCCTTTTTCCATGAATCAAAGCTAATTTTGTGTCTCTAAGAATCCTCCAGAAATATTCCACCAGCTCTCTCTTGTGTCTTTTGAACAAGACACTCTGTTCACAGGTTAATTAACATTTCCCCTCTCCCTCCTCAACCCATAATGAGGAACATACCTTTATGGGGTCTGAAGCAAGATATTTATCAAAAAAGGAGAAAAGGGCCAGGCTCAGTGGCTCAGCCTGTCATCCCGCGCTTTGGGAGGCTGAGGTGAGTGGATTGCCTGAGCCCGCGGGTTCAAGACCCGCCTGGGCAACTTGGCCAGACCTCATCTCTACAATAAATCAAAAAGTAGCCGGGCATGGTAGCACGCGCCTGTAGTTCCAGCTACTTGGAAGGCTGAGGTGGAAGGATGGCCGGAGCCCAGCAGGTCGAAGCTGAGGTGGCCGGGAGCGGCCATTGCACTCCAGTCTGGGTAACAGAGTGAGACTCCAACTCGAAAAAAAAAAAAAAAGAGAAAAGACATGTGATACCCACGTTTATTCCTGGGATGTTTTCCCCTTTACTTTGCGGGTACTTTAAAACTTACTTCAATCTAAAACCAAAATATTTCACTGCTGTTGTAGCCCAGATCTTTCTAATCTCCGTTTGATGGCTTGTGCTTCACTGGGAAAATCACAGGGGCAATTGTAATTAGTCACATCTGCATTTCAAATGAGCTCAATCCATTTTGGTTCTTATAATTTTGAGGGCTGAACAAATTGTGCTCTTCCAGTTGTGAATGGCTACAATACTGAGCCTCAGGAGAGGGGGTAACTATCGGACTCAAAATGCTCTGAACTATTCATGGCAGCTGCAGTGCTGCTTTGAGGACTCATTATAAACCTGGGTACTATTCTCTTTGGAACATTCTGAAATGGTCCTGAAAAGCTCATCTTTGAGCTGCAGCCATTTTGTCTGGTTATTTTAACCTTCACTCAAGAGCAATCCACTCTTTCCTCAAGAGAGTCACTTAGAAAAATATATCCTTCACTTGTGACAGGCAACATTCCAGAAATGCCACCATTAGTAATCTGTGACAAATCGGCAATTTATAGATTTGGTTTTCTTCCAAAGACCTGTCATGGAGATGAGGTGGACTGTGAGTAGTTTTCTATGGACCAACGTAGTGTGACTTGAGTTTAGTCCTCGAGTCAGCAAAGCGCTGCCCTCAAAACCAAATGCTAGACTCTGGTTTCTGTCTGTAAGGCAGTATAAGTTTCCTGAACAAGCCTTCTGATTGTTGAATAAATACCAAATTTTTCCACTTCAATGAAATTCTGGGAGGCAACAAGGTATGAAATTCACAGAGATGTAAAACAAAGCAGTGTCAGGAACCCTGGAAGTAAGGCAAGTGCAGACCTAGCTTTCATCTTGAAGATTCCTTCTGAAAACTGTAATACTTGGACTCCTGCTTTGAGGAGTACATAGACGTGACATGCAAGATTAAAATCCTCGGGACCACCCCAGCGAGGAATCTGTTACAAGATACCTGCATAAATCTGGGACCTCAAAGAGAATAATTTCAGTGTCAGAGTGAACTAGTAACAAATCCTAGTGTGTAGAGAGTAGAGCTAGGAAATATACCTGACTAGTCTTGATGCTGGGGAAAAGAAAAACATTCCCCTGAGATTACACAACTATTAATAAGAGATTGTGTGAGTTTCAGTACTAATTCATGTAACATTGCAAGTTATGATTTATTCAAAGGGATCCTGGATTGTTAGCACCTCTAGAATACCGCCAAAAGGAGATGTAAATCCTCTATGATGCACTGCAGCATCAAGCCAGTCTCAAGAAATCTGCACAGATATGAGCCCGAGGAAGAAGGCCACTCACAGGACAAATCACAAAATCTGCAAGGAAGTAAGATGCTATGTGAGAGAATCAGCAGAATCAACAGACAGTGGAAACAAATCCTCAAAGGAAACTTGGAAATATGAACTAGTGACCATAGAGGATACAAAATGACCAGAAAGAGATTTAAAAATCAAATAGGACTGTTAAAATTTAAAAAAACAGTAAAGGAAATTGAACATGCAATAGATGGATTAATCAGCGGATTAGATATGGCTGCAGAGAAATGTAGTGACATTGAAGACAGGTCAATAATATTTTCCAGAATGTACTTTATTTATTTTTTTTTTTTGAGTTGGAGTCTCACTCTGTCGCCCAGACTGGAGTGCAGTGGCCGCTTCTGGCCACCGCAGCCTCGACCTGGTGGGCTCCGGTGATCCTTCCGCCTCAGCCTTCCACGTAGCCGGAATTACAGGCGTGCGCTACCACGCCCGGCTGATTTTTTTTTTGATTTATTATAGAGATGAGGTCTCGCTGCCCAGGCGGGTCTCGAACCCGCGGGCTCAGGCAATCCACTCACCTCAGCCTCCCAAAGGCGCGGGATTACAGGCTGAGCCACCGAGCCCGGCTTCAGAATGTACTTTAGAGAAACAAAACAAGAGAGACAGGAAACAGAGAAGCTAAAATGATAGGGTGCTGCTTGATGTCTTTAGAGAGTAGTGGCAGCAAACAGATAGAATGGGCCACATTTTAAAAGAATATGGAAAGGTGGAGGGAAAAAAGATGGTGGCGGAGTCAGTTGAACTGTGTGAGTCCCTGTCTGAGTGCATAAGAGAATGGACAAATTTGCATGCGTGTCTGTGTGTAAGTGGGCATGTGAGTGGCTGACTGAGTGGGCACTCAGGAGCAAGTGGCCAGGGATCTCCTGGTAAAGCGGCTAGTGCTGGCAGCTACTCTGCTTGGGCTCTAGTGCCTTCCCGGGGTGCAGAAGCTGAGCACCTTCTTCTAAAAATCAACAAAGCTTTTCCCATGGAGAAGCTGCCAGAGTGACTGCCGTGACCAAACTAGCTGACCACTGCAGCGTCAGGCTGGACACTGGCCGTGAGGGCTGTGGCAGGAGCACAGGGAGAGAGCCTGTCAAGAGTCACCGGAGAAGATAAAACAGGCAGCCCATCACTATCTTAAAAATTGGGCAGGAAAGTGCTCCGGCTTGCGCCTCATGAAGCAACGGATCCGCTCTCTGGGACCAGCAGGATGACGACTCACAGGTTGATCGTGACCCAGAGGGAATATCCTGAAAGCACAAACTTCGGAAGGACAGGATGCGTGCGGAGTCTCATGTGCCCCACTCCCTACCCTGACCCAGGGATGCCACCAGAAAAGGACAAGAAAGACCCTCCAAGAGATCAGCAGTGAGTCAGGGGCTGACCCAACCCCTCCTCCCCAGCAATCCTCTGAACGTCAGACCCCCAGGACGGGGGCACAACCGAGAGGGAGGAATCCAGATGGAACATGGGAGGCAGCCGCATGAGGAGAACTCTGCTCTGGGATGAGCCCGCTGGGGCACCAGATGCCCGCTGCCAGCACCCAAGGAGAAGACAATCCCACACCTCCCCACCAGGTGGGATCCCCCACCTTACCAGAGCCAGAGGGAGGACTGACGCCCCGCCCACCCCCAGCAACCCCCTTTCCCCCCTGGGCCACACACCTGGAGATGGTGAGCAAGCCCAAAGCCTCACAGGAGCCGCACACAGGCTCCCAATGTAGAGGAACAATTACAGAAGCTGCCCCAAGAGGAGGTTAAGTGCCCAGCAAGTTTTATTTAATTCTTTTTTTCTTTATTCTTCTTTTCTTTTGGTTTAGTGGGGGGGCATTTGATTTGCATTTGCCCTCTTTGTGGGTTTGGCTTTTGGCTTTTGTTCTTTTGTATTTGTTTAGTGTGTGTGTTTGAATGTGTGGGTGAAGGTTCCATTGACATTCCTCCCAGTGTTTTTCTTCCTCTTTCATTTTTTTGGTGTGTGTATGTGTGTTCAGTTTCCATTTGTGTGTGTGGGGGGGTTCTGTTTGTTTTGGGTTTTGTTTGTTTTCTTGTTGGCTTTGTTTTCTCTTTTCTATGTAATTTGAGAATTGTGCTTTTTTCATTAACTTTTTATTGTAAAGATGTGAGGTACAATTCAGGGTTAGGTATACAGATGCTCATTATGCAGGTGCCCTTGTAGATGAGCTGTGCCCCCCACCCCCAGCAGATTTCCACTACTGCCAACACTACCCCAACTCACCCCTGCAGTTTCTTGCTACTGCCAATCCTTTTCTTATAGTGTTACTATAATTGATCAAGGTCCACTTATGACTGAGAACATGTGATACTCAGTTCTTTGCTTCTGTGAGAGATCACTCACAATTATAAACTCTAAGTTCATCCAAGTTGCTGTGATTTCATAATTTTGTCCTTCTTTATGGCTGTGTAATATTCCATTGTGTATATGTACCACATTTTTAAAATCCAGTCCTCTTTCGATGCGTAGCACGGTTGGTTCCATGTTTTTACTATTGTGAACAATACTGCGATAAACATACTTGTGCAAGTATCTTTTTCATAGAGTGATTTGAGTTCCTCCAGTTATATTCCCAGTAGGGAGATTGCAGGATTGTATGCAAGGTTGATTTTTAGATATTTTAGGAATTGCCAAACTTTCTTCCACAGAGGTTGTACTAGTTTACACTGCCACCAACAGTGTGGAAGTGTTCCCCTTTTCCCGCATCCTCTCCAGCATCTGTTGGAGTAACTTGCAAGTAGTTTCTGAATCCTAACTCCCCACCCTCTACCTTATTTTACTCTCTAAACTATAAGAGGCAGCAAAGCTTCCCACCCCCAAGCCCTGTTTCAAAACAGAACAAATTTAGAGACTTTGAACAGAGAAGAATAGAGGGCTGAACAAACAACAGAAGTGAAAGCCCCACTAACTACCACTGAATAACAGAATTAAAGCGAAAAGAAAGAGATCTGTCACAAATGAGGAAAAATCAATGGAAGAACACAGGTAATTAACAGTGTACCAAAGAGGCTACACCCCAAAAATCAGACCCCAGAGCCCAAACAATGGAAATCACCAAAAATTGGCCCCAGAATACAACAGGAATTAGGGAATGGATGGAAAGAATGCATAAGACTCAAGAAAGAAAAGATGCAACACTGAAATAACTTGTAAAAGAGATTGTGGCCATAAAAAGCTTCATCTAGGAAATAAATAACAAGATGACTAGCATGGAAAGCAGAATCAATCAAACAGAAGAAAGACTCTCAGAGCTTGAGGCTCAAAACATGGAATTAACCCAATCTGCCAAAAACATAGAAAGAAAAAACAAAGCCTCCACAAGATGTGTGACTATATCAAGAGGCCAAACTTATGCCTGATTCGTATCCCAAAAGAAGAAATGGAAACAGAGAACACCTTGGACAAGTATTCCAGGAGGCTATCCAAGGAAACTTTCCCCATCTCACCAGAGATGCAGCCATCCAAACACAAGAGATTCAGAGAACCTCCACAAAACATCAAATGAGAAGATCAACCCCAAGACACATAGTAATTCTCCTATACAAAGTAGGTATAAGAGGAAAAAATCCTAAAGAGAGTGAGAGAGAAAGGCCAGACAACCCACCAGAGAAGACCATTGAGAATCACAACAGAATTGACAGCAGAAACACAAGTTAAAAGGGAATGGAGTCCAATTTTCAAAGTCATCAAAGATAAACAATTGCAATCAAGAATTTTCTCCTCAGTCAAGCTCAACTTCATCAGCGATGGAGAATTAAAATTCTTCCTAGACATCCAATCCCTAAAATATTATGCTGCTCCAAGACCAGCTCTATAGGAGACGCTAAAGAAGGTATTAAGCACAGAAGAAAAAAAAAGGAAAGAACAACCAAGCACTTCCCAAGAATGCAGAAAAACATAGTATCAACAAAACACACTTCACGACTGCAAAATTGAAAACACACACATATATCAACCCAAAAGTTAAAGAAGACAAAACAGCCTTATAAGAGCTACATGACAAGGATAAACTCTCACATTTCAATAATCAGCCTGAATGTCAGGATTAAATGCACCACTGAAAAGACACAGGATGACAAACTGGATTTAAAAAAAAAAAAAAAAAAAAAACGCAGCCCAACACTATGCTGCCTCCAGGAAACACATCTCACTACAAAGGACACCCCAGACTCAAAGTTAAAGGATGGAAAACAAACTTTCAGGTGAATGGAAAACAAAAGAAGGCAGGAGACATGATTTTAACATCAGACAAAATAACCTTCAAGCTATCAAAAATTTAAAAAGATATGAAAAGACATTACATAATGATAAAAAGTTCAATGCATCAACAAGTACTATCTATCCTAAATATGTATGCATCCAAACATAGGAGCACCCGGATTTATAAAGCAACTACTAAGTAAACTAAAAAAGGATATTGTCTCTAATACTATCATAACTGGAGACTTAAATATCCTACTAACAACCTTAGATAGATCATTGAGGCATAAAACCAACAAGGAGATCTATAACCTCAACTTGACACTTGACCGAATGGACTTGATAGCTATAGAACACTGCATCCAACAACCACGGAATATACATTCTACTCATCAGCACATGGAACATACTCCAAGGCCAACCACATCCTTGGCCATAAATTTAGCACAAACAAATTCCATAAGATTGAAATACTATCATGCAACTTCTTAAACCACATTGGAATAATAATAAATATCACCACCAACAAAATCCCCCAAAACACACAAAGGCATGATACCAAACAGCACAAAGCTGAACAACTCCTGGATCAACACGGAAATCAAAAGAGAAATTAAAAGATTGTTGGAAACAAATGAAAACAAAGACACATCTCACCAAAACTTCTGGGATGCCATGAAATCAATGCTAAGAGGGGAATTTATAACTCTATGAACACACAAGATAGAAAGATCACAAGTAGGCCAGACTCAGTGGCTCAGCCTATAATCCCAGCACTTTGGGAAGCTGAGGCGAGTGGATTACCTGGGCCCATGGGTTCGAGACCAGCCCGGACAACTTGGCAAGACCTCGACTCTACAATAAATAAAAAATTAGCCAGGCATGGTAGCACATGCCTGCAGTTCTGGCTACTCAGAAGGCTGAGGTGAAAGGATTGCCAGAGCCTAGCAGGTCAATGCTGCGGTGGCTGTGAGTGTGCCACTGCACTCCAGCCTGGAAGATAGAGTGAAACTCCAACAAGAAAGAAAAAGAAAGAAAGAAAAGGAAGGCAGGAAGGAAGGAAGGAAGGAAGGAAGGAAGGAAGGGATCACAAATTAACAGCCTAACAAATCACCTGAGGGAGCTGGAAAGACAAGATCACCAAAACCCTAACTTCAGCAGAAGAATTCAGATCACAAAGTAAAAGCCCAAATACGGGACATAGAAGACAATAATATCATAGGAAAAAAATCAGTGAAAGGAAAAACTGGTTCTTTGAAAGTATAAACAAGTTTGATGAACCCCTAACCAGACTGACCAAGAAAAAGAGACACAAAGTCCAAATAAATCCAATCAGAAGCACAAAAGATCAAGTCACAACTGACCCCAAATAAGTACAAAAGATGATCAGAGATTATTATGCACATCTGTATACAAACAAATTTGAAAACCTAAACTAAACAGAGGACTTTCTGACACCATTCAACCTCCCAAGGCTGAAACAAGAAGAAATAGAGACCTTAAATAGACCAATAACAACCAGGAAATTGACTTCATCATAAAAAAAACTACAAAAAAACCCTGGACCAGACAACTTTCCAGTGGAACACTACTAAACATACAAGGAGGAACTGATACCAAACCTACTGAAAGTATTCTAGGCAATCGAGTGAGACAGAACTCTCCCCAAATAATTTTTTGAAGTTAACATCACACTAATACCCAAACAGGGCAAAGACCCAACTAAGAAAGAGAACTACAGGCCAATATCCCTGATGAACATAGATGCAAAAATTCTCAACAAGATTCTAGCAAATTGGATCCAACAACACAACTCAAAAACTATCCACCATGACCAAGTAGGCTTCATCCCCAGGATGCAGAGCTGGCTTAACATCTCCAAGACCATAAATTAAATTAAATACACCAACAGATGTAAAAACAAGAACCACATGATTATATCATTAGACCCAGAAAAGACTTTTGCCATAAAACAGCATCAATTCTTGATAAAAACCCTTAAACACCTAGCTATAGAGGGAACATACGTCAAAGTAGTAAAACCATCTACAATACACCCACAGCCAACATATTACTAAATGGATAGAAATTGAAAGCATTTCCCCTGAAAATTAGAACAAGACAAGGCTGCCCACTCTCATCCCTCCTGTTCAACATAATGTTGGAAGTCCTAGCTAGAGCAATCAGAAAAGAGAAAGATACCAGGAGTATCCAAATAGGAAGTTAAGCTATCCCTCTTTGTGGACGATGTGATCCTATGCCTGGAAAACCCAAGGGAATCTGTCAAAAACTTCCTTGCATTGATAAAGGACTTTGGCAAAGTCTCAGGGTATAAAATCAATGTACAAAAGACATTTGCATTTTATCTACATCAACAACATAGAACTAAATAAAAAATACAATCCCATTTACAATAGACACAAACACACACACACACACACACACACACACACACACACACACACAAAACGAAACACCTTGGCATCTTTCTAACCCGAGAAGTGAAAGAACTTTACAACAAAAACTACAAAACAATGCTCAGATAAATCAAATAAGACACAAACAAATGGAAAAATACTCCATGTTCATAGATTGGAAGAATCAACATTGTTAAGATGTCCATCCTACCCAAGCCAATCTATAGTTTCAATGCAATACCCTTTAAATTACCATCATCATTCTTCTCAGACCTGGAAACAACAATATAGAAATTCATATGGAAATAAAAACAACCATGAATAGCCAAAACAATCTTCAGCAAAAGAAACAAAGTAGGAAGTATCACACTCCCAGACTTTAAACTTTATTATAAGACTACAATAATCAAAACAGCCTGGTATTGGTACAAGAACAAGCATATAGACTAATGGAACAGGATAGAGATTTCAGAAGCAAGACCTCAATTTCTCAACCAACTCATGTTTGACAAATCCTCCACTAGCAACTACTGGGGAGAGGAGAACCTATTCAGTAAATGGTGCTGGGAAAACTGGCTGACCACATGCAGAAGAATAAAACAGGACTCCTACCTATCACCGTACACAAAAGTCAACTCCAAATGGATCAAAGACCTAAACATATAACCTTGAACTACAAGAATCTTAGAAAACACAGGAGATACCCTTATGGAAATTGGAATAGGAAACCAATTCCTGATCAAAATGCCAAAAGCCCATGCCATAAGACATAAGACAGACAAGTGGGACCTCATCAGACTGAAAAGCTTCTGCAAAGCAAAAGAAACCGTCAAGCGAATGGGGCAGCCAGGCACAATGGCTCAAGCCTGTAATCCCAGCACTTTGGGAGGCCAAGAAGAGGATTGCCTGAGCCTAGGAGTTTGAGACCAGCCTGAGCAACTTGGTGAGACTTCATCTCTACAATATATCAAAAAATTAGCCAGGCGTGATAGTGTGTGCCTGTAATTTGGCTACTTGGAAGGCTGAAGTGGAAGGATCACCTGAGCCCAGCAGATCGATGCTGGGATGGCCATGAGCAAGCCACTGCATTCCAGCCTTGGTGACAGAGTGAGACTCTGACTTAAAAAAAAAAAAAAAAGAGCGGGGAGACAGCCCACAAAATGGGAAAAAATATTTGCCAACTATATCTAACAAAGACTTAACATCCAGGATCTATAAGGAACTCAAATGTGCCAAAAGGAAAAAAACCAAACAGCTCCATTAAAACAAGGGCAAAAGACACAAATAGACACTTCTCAAAAGAAGATATTTGAGCAGTCAACAGACACATGAAAAAATGCTCAACCTCACTCATCATCAGAGAAATGCAAATCAAAACCACATTGAGATGCCACCTAACTCCAGTAAGAATGGCCATCATTAAAAAAAAAAAGGCAACGGGTGCTGGCAAGGATGCAGAGAAAAGGGAACACCTCTACACTGTTCATGGGAGTGCAAACTAACTCAACCGCTGTGGAAAACAGTGTAGTGATTTCTTTTTTTTTTTTTTTGAGTTGGAGTCTCACTCTGTCGCCCAGACTGGAGTGCAGTGGCCGCTCCCAGCCACTGCAGCCTCAACCTGCTGGGCTCCGGCGATCCTTCCTCCTCAGCCTTCCCAGTAGCCGGAACTACAGGCACGCGCTACCACGCCTGGCTGATTTTTTTTTTTTTTTATTTATTGTAAAGATGAGGTCTCGCTGCCCAGGCGGGTCTCGAACCCGCGGGCTCAGGCAATCCACTCACCTCAGCCTCCCAAAGGCGCGGGATTAAGACCCAGCAATCCTCCTTCTGGAAATATACCCAGAGGAACTCACATCATTCTACATAAAAGATACCTGTGCACACATGTTTATCGCATAACCATCAAGAAGGACAAAATTATGGACTCCACAGCAACTTGGATGGATTTGGAGTCTATCGTACTCAATGATCTAGCACAGAAACAAAGAACTGAGTACCACATGTTCACAAAAGTGAACCGTGAATGCTTATCATCATACTACAAAAAAGGGACTGGCAGTAGTGGGACACTGCTGGTGGGGGGGTAGCACATGACATCAAAAAGGGTGCCTGACCCTAATCCCAGCAAAGCGAGGTCCAATGGGAGACCCAAAACTTCCTCTGTACCTAAACCACTTAGGTACCCAATCCTGACTTGGACCCCACAACTTTATAACTAAAAATTTTTTTAAAAAGATGGTGGATGAAAATTTTTCCAAAATTGCGGAAGGATATCAGTTTTCAGATCCAAGGAACTCAATGAATTCCAGATTGATAACAGATGTAAGGCCTATTGTATAAGATAGATTGGTAAGCAAATGAATTAGTTAATATGTAGGTAAATATAGATGTATATTTATAATACAAAAATAATAATATTTAATTTGTAGGTCAAAACAGTCTGGATGATGTAGAATATAAGTTGGAGGGATGCTGATTATTCTTAAAGTTTGCTAAGATCCTTATACTGTTCAAGAAGAGGTTAAAGATGTTGTTTAATTGTAGTCTCGGGAGCTAGATATATGTGAAAAGGGACCCAAAAAACCCCAAATGATTTTTTGGAAGGCAGGACCCTTGTAGTTGAAGCTTCTCCACTAGGTAAGTGTTCTAGAAACCCAGGCATCAGTGCACCAGCTAGCATTGTTGTGAGAAGCTGCATTTGGTTTTAGTGAATTTTTTTTTTGGAGATTTTTTTTAACGCGTTTGTGCATGTCATAAAGGGTCATTTATGAGCACCCGCCCACACCGTGCTGAGTGTGCATCAAAAATGGCATGACCAAAACTGGCATGACCCCAATGTCCCACCCTCCCTATTCACCCAATCTTTTCCTGAGTGACTTTTTTTTTGTTTACCCAGATGAAAAATTCCTCAAAGGGAACGTTTTGCTGATGTGGAAGAAGTGAAACAAAAAACGGTAGAAGCAATAAAAGGCATCAAAATCGACAATTTCAAAAACTGTTTTGAGCCGTTGAAAAGTGTCTCGATAGGTGTATTGCATCAAGTGAAGAATACTTTGAAGGTGACTGAAGTTAAAACATGTACAAATAAATGTAGCTTTTTAAATAAAGTTCCGTTTTGGTCTTTTTGTTTGTTTTTTGGTTTCCACTCATATACTGGATGACCTAGGAGATCTAAAGAGACTAAAGACTACTTTAAAAGGAATAAAAATAGCAAACAATTCTTTATTGCAGTAGTATGAATAATATCAAAAGGTTGAAAACAGCCCATATGTTCATCAATAGGTAGGTGACTTTGTTGAATAAACTATGAGTCATCCATAAAATGGAGCTATTTAAAAAGAATGAAAATGTAAGTTACAAACAAAGTAGAGAGAAAATGATGGAATGAGAAGTGGGGAAAGAGACCCTCAATTAATCCAAAAGAAGATAAAAGAAGGAAGAGGAAAACGCCAATAGGAAAAGTAAACAAATGGAAGCATATACTGAGGTTATAGTTTTAAATCCAAATCTAGAACATCAAAAACTCTACTAATGCAAATAGACTAAACTCTATTAGACTAGGTTAAAATAATTATATGCATATGTTTATTGCAAGAGGACATCTAAAATATAAGGATCTTAAAATATTGAAAGTCAATGAATGGCTGGGCACAGCAGCTCACACCTCAGCACTTTGGGAGGTGGAGGCCAGAGGACTGCCTGAGTCCAGGGGTTCCAGACCAACCTGGGCAATTTAACAAGACCTCATCTCTAAAATAAATAAACAAACAAATAAATAAATGTAAGTTAGCTGAGCATAGTGGTGCACACCTGTGGCTCCAACTATTAAAAGGATCACCTGAGCCCAACAGGTCAAGACTGCAGTGTCTGTGAGCATGCCACTGCACTCCAGTCTGGGCAACAGAGTGAGACTCCTACTAAAAAAAAAATTAAAATAAAATTTGAAAAAGAAAGTCAATGAATGACAAAACAGATACTTGGTAAATACTAATCTTCAAAAACTAACAAACAGACTTTAAAGAAATAAGTGTTTCTAAGATCTTTAAAGGTAATGATGCAAGTTTCAACTCATAAGAATGAACTTGTAGGAAGTCAGCGTTTAATATCAAAAGACATAAAGCAAAAATGAACATATCTGGAAGAAAAATTATAAAAATTTGTCTTGACTTCTGGCAAGATGGCGATGGGGCAGATGAGACCTCTGCAAAAGAGAACACAAATAGACTCTGACTCTCTCCCTGGAGGCTGCAGATCCCGTCATTGGCAGCCTGCTCTTCACACGGAGCTCAGCCATTGACACTAGCATCACGGTGGTCTGGGCAGCCACTGACACCGCCACCACTGCTGCCACTGCTGCCACTGCCATGGCAGCCATTGCACATCACACTGCCCGTGCCTGAGGTGATCCACGCCTTCAACCTTCAAGCCCCTCCAAGCAAGATCTGCTGAGATCGCTGCCGCCACTGCTGCCACCATGACATCCTGCCAGGCCATGGGTCTCCTCCTGTGTGCCTTGAGGCAGTGGCTCCCATTTCCAGCTTCTTTCCAGCTCCCTCCCCTGTAGGGCAAGCAGCTGAGATAGCTGCTGGTGATTCAAGGTAACAACACCAAAAGGGGAAAAATAGAAGCTTGATAAATAGGCACAGGTCAGATCTGAGTGGTGAACTGGGCAGTGGTGAACTGAGTGGTGATCTGAACTGCCCTTCACAGCAGGCCAGGGGCAACTGACCCTAACTGTGAACAAATTTACCACCTGAAAAGACAGCTAGAAATCAGAGATGAAAGGACATTGGACTTAAACAAAAAGTCTCAGTGTGTGCTTGATAGGTTCTGTTAGTTTACTGACTTGATTCTAATCCTTTTGTTTTGTTCTTTTTTTTCTTTTCTTCTCTCTGTAAACCCTATCTTTGTATAGAGGAATAGCACACTGATAAGGAGATTGGTTAGCTTGTATGTTAACATCATTGTATGTTTTAGTTTTTTTGTATGGGAATTGGTTAGTTTGTAGCCATGATCTATTGTTTTTATCTGTTTCAGTTTTTGTCTCTCTCTCCATTTGTTGGTACACTCGTTTGTTTTCCCCCTTACTCCTCTCTCTCCCCTCTTCCCCCCCACTGTCTGCTCCATTCTCTTCCCTCTGTTAACCTCATTTTATTTCAGGGAGTAAACCTACAACCACACTGCATAGACAGATTTCAAGGCAGTGGGAAGTGGGTCTCAGATTATCCATACACCTGTCGGTGGATACCAGGACCTGCAGAGAGATTTTGAATCACAGCCCCCCTTAAGTAAATCTCAAAACTGCAAAGAGGATCACCCCCAACCTACAGTGCAACTCCATAATTGAACAAAGCAAGAGAATATACATAAAGAAGAATAGAAGATTCAACAAACAGAAGTAAAAGCAACCCTCTACCCCTGAATAACAGAATTAAAGAAGATGGTGATGTGGAGGGAAGGAGAAAGTAGGAAGGGAAAACTGCACAAATGAAGAAAAACCAAAAGAAGAACATAGATCTCACACAGACCCCTGGCAGGTCAGACACTGAGAAAACAGACTTCAGAACACAAACAATGAAGAGCCCCCAGAATGACTGGTCACATGCAACAAACCCAGACATCAAGACATTAAAAGAGAGAATTAAAAAAATTGAGGAGAGACAAGAGGAAAATAGGAAGGAACTGATGACAGAAATAACAGCAGTAAAGAATACTGTGATGGAAATAAATAACAAACTAATAAGCAAGGAAAACAGAATTAGCCAAGCAGAAGAAAGAATCTCAGAGCTTGAAGACCAAAACACAGAACTAACCCAAACTGTCAAAAACATAGAAAAGAAGCTTAGCAAGATGGAACAAAACCTTCAAGAGATGAATGATCACTTCAAGAGAAAAAAACCTAAGAATAATTGGCCTTCCTGAGGCAGAGAGAGAAACAGAGGCCACACTGGAACAAACATTTCATGAAATCATTCAAGAAAACTTCCTCATCTCATCAGTAATGCAAAAATTCAAACACAAGAGATTCAGAGAACCCCTGCAAGACAACAAATGAGAAGACCAACTCCCAGACACATAATAATTCACCTAAACAACGTAGGTATAAAAGAAAAAATCCTAAAGGCAGCAAGAGAAAAAGGTCAAACTACCTACCAGGGAAGACCAATTAGAATAGCAGCAGATTTATCTACAGAAACCCTCCAGGCTAGGAGAGCTTGGAGCCCTATCTTCAAAGTTCTAAAAGATAAACAATTTCAACCGAGAATAACCCACCCAGCCAAGCTAAGCCTCATCAGTGAGGGAGAATTGAAATCTTTCCCAGACATCCAATCCCTAAGAACCTATGCTGCCACCAGACAACCTCTACCAGAAACACTTAAGAAAGTATTGAACACAGAAGAAAAGAAAAAAAGAACAACAATGTTCTTCACAAGAGTATAGGCAAAAGATTAAAAACACATGAACTGACTCTAAAACCAAAAGAAAGACAACACACAAACAGGAAGAACAACAACAACTCTATAAGAACATTATGACAGGGATCAACTCTCACATTTCAATAATTAGCTTGAATGTGAACGGACTAAATGCACCACTGAAAAGATATAGAATGGCAAAATGGATAAAACATCACCAGGCAACAATTTATTGCCTTCAAGAGACTCACCTCACCAGAAAGGACACTCACAGACTCAAAGTAAGAGGATGGAAAACAAATTTTCAGGCAAATGGAACACAAAAGAAAGGAGGAGTCATGATCTTAATCTCAGACAAAATACCCTCCAAGCTATCAAAAATTTTAAAAGATACCTAAGGTCACTACGTAATGATAAAAGGTTCAATCCATCAACAAGCAATATCCATCCTAAACATATATGCACCCCACATAGGAGCATCAACTTTCATAAAGCAGCTTCTATGTAAACTAAAAAAAGATATTGACTCCAACACCATCATAGCAGGGGATTTCAATACTACTTGCAACCCCAGACAATCATCAGGACAAAAAAATCAGCAATGAGATCTGAAACCTCAATGTGACTCTTGACCAAATGGACTTAATTGATACCTACAGAACACTCCATCCAAATATCACAGAATATACATTCTACTCATCACTACATGGAACATACTCTAAGATCGACCACATACTTGACCATAAGTCAAGTATAAGCAAATTTAAAAGGACCGAAATTTTGTCATGCACCTCTTGGACCACAGTGGAATAAAAATAAACATTAGAACTAATAAGGTCCCCCCAAAACCCACAAAGACATGGACACTAAGCAGCATGATGCTAAACAACTCCTGGGTCAATGATGAAATCAAAACAGAGATCAAAATATACCTGGAAACAAATGAAAATGAAGAAACATCTTACCAAAATCCCTGGGATGCCATGAAAGCTGTAGTAAGAGGGGAATTTATATCCCTACAAACACACATGAAGAAAATGAAAGGACCACAAATTAACAGCCTAACAAGCCACCTAAGGAAGCTGGAAAAGCAAGGCCACCAAAACCCTAATTTCAGCAGAAGAATTCAGATCACCAAAACAAAAGCCCAAATCCAGGACATAGGAGACAAAAAGATAATACAAAAAATCAAAGAAACAAAAAGCTGGTTCTTCAAAAGGATAAAGATCAATGGTCCTCTAGCTAGACTGACTAAGAAAAAGAGAGAAAAAGCCCAAATAAACACAATCAGAAACACAAAAGATGAAGTCACATCTGACCCTGAAGAAATACAAAAAGATCATTAGAGACTACTATGTACACTTGTATGGAAACAAACTTGAAAACATGGAGGACTTTCTGACATCACACAACCTGCCTAGGTTGAAACAAGAAGAAACTAAGACCCGAAATACACCAATAACAATCAAGGAAATTGACTACGTAATAAGAAAACTTCCTACAAAAAAAACAAAAACAAAAAAACACCCTTAGACCAGATGACTTTCCAACAGAATTCTACAAGACGTCTAAGGAGGAGCTGATACCAATCCTACTGAAGGTATTCCAGGTGATTGAGAAAGATGGAACTTTCCCCAAACCATTTTATGAAGCCAACATCACATTGATACCCAAGCCAGGTAAAGACCCAACAAAGAAAGAGAACTACAGGCCAATATCCTTGATGAACGTAGATGCTAAAATTCTCAACAAGATCCTAGCAAACTGAATTCAACAACACATCTCAAAAATCATCCATCATGACCAAGTAGGCTTCATCCCTGGGATGTAAGGCTGGTTCAATATTCATAAAACCATAAATGTAATTAAATACATCAACAGATGTCAAAACAAAAACCACATGATTATATCATTAGATGCAAAAAAAGCTTTTGATAAAATCCAGCACCCCTTCTTGATAAAAACCCTCAAACATCTAGGCATACAGGGAACATACCTCAAAATAGTAAAAGCCATCTATGAGAAACCCACAGTCTGCATACTCCTAAATGGACAGAAACTGGAACCATTTACTCTGAAAACTGAAACAAGACAAGGATACCCACTCTCACCCCTCCTGTTCAATATAGTATTGGAAGTCCTGGCTAGAGCAATCAGAGAAGAGAAGGCAGTCAGGAGTATCCAAATAGGAAAAGAGGAAGTCAAGTTACCTCTCTTTGCAGATGACATGATTGTGTACCTTGAAAACCCAAGAGAATCTGTCAAAAACTTCCTGATGAAGGACTTTGGCAAAGACTCAGGATATAAAATAAATGTGCAAAAGGCAATCGCATTTCTTTACACCAATAATAAACAAACAGAAACCCAAATAAAAAACACAATTCCATTCACAATAGCCACACACAAAAAGAAATTCTTTGGCATCTTCCTAATGAGAAACATGAAAGAAAAAATGAAAACTATAAATACTGCTCAAAGAAATCCAAGATGACACAAACAAGGGGAAAAATATCCCATGCTCATGGATTGGAAGAATCAACATTGTGAAGATGTCCACCTTACCTAAGGCAATCTACAGATTTAATGCAATAACCATCAAATTACCAGCAACATTCTTCTCAGACCTAGAAAAAACAAAATAGGAATTCATATGGAGACACAAATGACCAAGAATAGCCAGAACAATCCTCAGAAAAAAAAAAAGCAGGTGGTATCACATTACTAGACTTCAAACTTTGCCATAAAGCTATAATAATCAAAACAGCTTGGTATTGGTACAGGAACGGGCATATAGACCAATGGAATAGAATTGAGATTCCAGAAGCAAAACCTCAATTTCTCAACCCACTTATTTCAACAAAGCCTCCACCACCTACCACTGGGGAGAGGAGAACCTATTCAGTAAATGGTGCTGGGAAAACTGGCTGACCACATGCAGAAGATTCAAACAAGACACCTATCTATCCCCATACACAAAAATTAACTCTAAATGGATTAGAGACCTAAATGTAAAACCTCACCATAAGAACCTTAGAAAATGCAGGACATACCCTTATGGAAATTGGAACTGGCATCCAGTTCCTGAACAAAACCTGAAACTCACAGGCCATAAGAGATAAGATAGACAAGTGGGACCTCATTAAACTGACAAGTTTCTGCAAAGCCAAAGAAACCATCAAGAGAACAGGGAGACAGCCCACAGACTGTATTTGCCAACTCCAGGTCTGACAAAGTATTTGCCAACTCCAGGTCTGACAAAGGCTTAACATCTTGGATCTACAAAGGAACTCAAATGTGCTAAAAATTAAAAAACAAACAGCCCCATTATAAAGTGGGCAAAAGATATGAACAGACACTTCTCAAAGGAAGACATCTGAGCAGCCAACAGACACATGAAGAAATGTTCAACCTCACTAATCATCAAGGAGATGCAAACCAAAACCACACTGAGATACCACCTAACTCCAGTCAGAATGGCCATTATCAATAACTCAAAAAATAACAGTTGCTGGAGAGGGTGTGGGGAAAAGGGAATGCTTCTACACTGTTGGTGGGAGTGCAAACTAGTGCAACCTCTGTGGAAAGCAGTGTGGCGATTCCCAAAAGCTCTAAATATCGACCTCCCATATGACTCTGCAATTTCCCTACTGGGAATATACCCTGAAGAACTCAAATCACTCTCTAAAAAAGATACCTGCACACGTATGTTTATCGCAGCATCGTTCACAATAGCAAGAACCTGGAAGCAACCATGCTGTCCATAAAAAGAGGACTGGATTTTTAAAATGTGGTACATATACACGATGGAATACTACGCAGCCATAAAAAAGAACAAAATCATGAACTTCACAGCAACCTGGATGGAACTAGAGTCAATAATACTGAGTGACCTCTCACAGAAACAAAGATCTGAGTATCACATGTTCTCACTCATATAGCAGACCTTGAACATCCAACGTAATACTATAAGAAAAGAACTGACAGTGGTGGGATACTATGGAGGGGGAGGGGAAGGGAGGTGGGATTAACGGTAGTCATATCTGTCTGGGGTCTGGGAAACACCCCTTATCAACAAGGGTGCCTGAACGAAGCATATTTGTATACCTAACCCTTAACTGTACCCCACAATATCAAAATTAAAAATATTGATATATATTTTAAAAATTTGTCTTAATAATGGAAGATGTTGGGTTTGTGGGATAGGCCAGTGTTGTTGGAATAAAGCAAAGAATTACACAGAAATTAGGCTAGGAAAACTAGTTTACTTAGAAGTAGATTATAGAGGGGGTGGGGATCCACCCATAGACTGGGGAGAAGGCCAAAGCTTAGAGAAAGCATTGCCACCAGAGCTTAAAAAACACATGGATGCCCAAGCTTAAACAAAGCATGGTGGTGGCTGCTTGGGGTTGAATGCTTTTAAGATTTTCCTCTGGTGGGGGTAGTTCATTAAGATGATTGGATGGTGGTTTGTTTTGCATCATCATGAAGAGGGCAGGTAAGCAAAGGAACTGCTGCCATGGTGATGGGGTCTGTCATTATGTAGGTCACAAAGGACTGACCACAGTAGATTGAGTTAGCTTTGCCCCTTGTGGCTGGAAGACAAATACTTGGAATGGAAAAGTAATCAGTACCTGGAGGGGATTGCAGGACAATTATCAATAGCCACCTCCAGAAAGCCGGTTCTACCCTTTGTTTATGATTAGAGGGCAAGCTAGGTCATTTACAAGGAAAGCATGACAGAGGTAAGCAATATTAAAATGGCTACACTTTACCAAAGGTTTCTCCATTTTTTTGTGTTTCACCCTTTCAGAATATTTTAAAATCTTTGTAGAATATTGCAGTTAATAAACTGTAACTGATAAATAAAGCAAAGCAAATGTTAATAAGTATATAGAAGATTTGAAGAGCACATTTACAAAGTTTAACAAACGAGTGTGTGTGTGTGTGTGTGTGTGTGTGTGTGTGTGTGTGTGTGTGTGAGAGAGAGAGAGAGAGAGAGAGAGAGAGAGACAAAATTATAACTCAAAGTTAGAGAAAATGCATCCTCTTCAAGGGCATATGGAATGTCTTTGAAAACTGACCATCTCCTAGATTACAGAGCTATTCCCACCAACATTCGAGGATTGGCATCACACAGAAACACCTCCTTTGACCAAGATGCAATTATGTTAGAGAACATGAACAACAACAAGAACTTGGGGTAAACCACACATTTAGACATCAAAAGTGGGCTTTTTTAATTTTAAGAAATTTATTTATTTTAATTTGACCAATAAGAGTTGCATATATTTCTGGTGTACAACATAACACGTTGATGTCAATGATAGACTTCTAAACCAGTCATCAGTACAAGAAAAAATTATAATGGAAATGAGAAAATATTTAAACAAAAAATAATGTATATCAAACTTATGGGTAACCAAAACTTACTTTCTCAGATTAAGTCTTCATATTAGAATAAAAGAATGTCTCAAAATAACGAGGTTAGCATCCAACTTGATGTCAAGAAAAGAGCACAACAGAATAAATCCATAGAATGTAGAAGGAAAGAATGATAAAGCAGAGAGTAATGATGAAGAAAGAAACTGACCTTAGAAAGAATTGATAAAAGTGAAAGTCAGTTGTTTGAAAAGGTTAAATGAATAGAAAATTCTGTTGAGGTTTATTAAAAGAAAGAGAAAAACGACTCTAATGAATCATATTAGAAAAGAAAAGGAGAACACAATTATAGACACTGCTGAGACAGAATAAGAAGAAAATATTATTAACACCTTTATACCAATACATTTTTTTCTTCTTATTTTTTTATTATAAAGATGTGGGGTACAATTCAGGGTTAGGTATACCAACGTTGATTATGCAGGTATCTTTGTTGATGAGGTATGCCCCTCCCTTCCCTAGCAGTTTCCCTCAACTACCAATCCCACACCCCAATGAATTGGACACATTTCTTTAAAAATGCAGTTTATCAAGAAGAAATAGAAAATACGAACAGTGTGGCTGGGAGAGCTGGCTCATGCCTGTAATTCTAGCACTTTGGGAGGCCAAGGTGGAAGGACTGCTTGAGGCCAAAAAAAAATTAGACGGGAGCAGTGGCATGCACTTATATCCTAGTTATTTGGGAAGCTGAGGCAGGAGGATCGCCTGAGCCCAGGAGCTGGAGGGTGCAGTGAGTCATGATCATGGCCCTGCACTCCAGCCTGGGTGACAGAGTGAGACTCCGACTAAAAAAAAAAAAAAAGAACAGTCCTATAATGATTGAGACGATTGAATCAGTAGTTGAAAATCTTTCCTCAAAGAAGACATCAGTTCCTGTTAGCTTCACCAGCAGTTTCATCAAATTCAGGAAAGAATCATTTCAATTTTATTATAACTCTGCCAAGACATATAAGAAGAGAGATAAGAATCCCATTCACTTTGTGACGTAGACATGACTTTGATGCTAAAAACCCGGAAAGAACAATGTGAGAAAGTAAAATTGTAGGACAATCTTACTCATGAACATAGATACAAAAACCCTCAGCAAAACCAAAGAAATTCAGCAATATATTGAAAGATGAATGCATCCCAATGAATGTCTGATCCTGAGAATAAAAGGTTAGTTTAGTGTTAGATGCGTGATTTATTAAATTCACCACAATCACAGATTCAGGAATTAAAATAATATCATTATCTCAACAGATACAGGAAAGCATTTGCTACAATTCCATATCCAATCATGATAAAATCTCTTGGCAAACTATAAAAAGGAGGGAACGTCCACAATCTAAGAAGGGACATTTACAAAAATTTATGATAAACATTATACCTAAAGGTAAAATGTTGAAAGCATTCCCTTTAAGATTAAGAACACAGCAAAAGCACTTAGCTTCCAACCCTTCTTTTAACATTTTACTGGAAGTGCTAGAACAAGTAATAAGGCAAGTAAAAGGAAAGATAAATATGCAGAAAGAGAAGCAAAACTGGCATTATTTGTTGATGATATAATTGCACAAGTGGAAAAATTTTTTTAAATTGCTGATAAATTGTGTTCATTAATAAGAGAATGTTTAACTAGATTGCTGAATAAAATTAGTATACACAATTTTTCAGTGAAGGGAATTTTGTAATATCTAACAAAATTACATATGAATTTACCCTTTAGTTCGGCAATCTCATTTTAATAGTATATCCATCTCAAAGATAACCAAGCAAAATGAAAAGAGGTATGCATGAGACTATTCCTTGTAGCATTATTTGTAATAGTAAAAGAATGGAAATAATGCATTGGTCCGTCTGCAGGGAGCTGTTTGAATAAACTGGTTACATAAGAGTTATTCATACAGTTGAGTACCTGGAGTATGCCTCTGTTCCCTATGGAATATGTCTTCATATCCTTCTAAAAACAAGGTAGAGAAAATATGGATATTTGCTACCATTGTATGGATATAAATATACAAATATGTTCGCCTATATTCAATTAAACAAGAAAGATAAAATATAAAACAAATAAAATGGCTAACTCTAAGGAGAGAAAAGGATCAAACTAGAAAAGAAAGAGATAAAAACTGGACTTTTCTGCATACAACTTGCTTTGTAGATTTGATTGTAAAAATATGTAAATATTTTTACATCTACCCTTAATTATGAAATAAAATTAAATAATCTCTAAAAATCAAAGGCAAAATGAAACAAATTTAACTCTCTACTGAGTTTAATTGACTTTACAACATAGCAATTCCATGATGTATTTCTAAAGAAATAAACCCTCAGAACAAAAAGAATTCTAAAATACGTAATCACATTGTTAATAATAATATTGCTATTAGTATTCCAAAACTAATATAGATAGTTAAGAGAGAGAAAGTGAGCATGTAAAACAATTATGTTAATGCGGTTAGGAACTAAGATTTCACTGTCAGATATAAAATCAAATAAATTAATTAGCTCATAACATACTTAATATTTAATTTCTTAAAAATGCGCATTCTTAGCTCTCTCCATGGAAAAGGCCTTGACCCAATGACCAGTCCTTTTGCAACAAGTACCTCAAGCACCAGAATGAGGTCTGTAAACGCCATTTCCTACTGGGAGGGACCAGGGCTCCTTAGAGGAACGGGTGATTCTAAGTCTGGGTCAGGAAATACACAAGAGGCAAGCAGACAGCGAGGAAGCTGTCAAAGACAACTGGGTTGTGGAAAATGACTCCGGAGCTAACTGAAGAAGCTCTCAAGGGTCAAAGATGGAACAGTTTGAGCATGACTAAAACTAATAGCTGTGGATTTACAACATGTGTATTAAACTCATGAGTGATGAATGGTAAACGCAAATGAACATATACAAATCCCTCCATCGGTCGCCTTTAAGGACACCAGGGACTAATTCTTTTTTGTTGTTGTTTTTTGTTTCAGGTGGAGTCCTATTCTCTCACCCAGGCTGGAGTGCAATGGCATGCTTATGGCCACCTCAGCCTCAACCTGTGGGCTCAGGCAATCCTCCCGCCTCAGCCTTCCAAGTAGCTGGAACCACAGACACGTTTTTTAAATTATTAGTTATTGTAGAGAGGAGGTCTCACCAAGCTGCCCAGGCTGGTCTTGAATCCCTGGGCTCAGGCAATCCTCTCGTCTCAGCCTCCCAAAGTGCTGGGATTACAGGTGTGAGCCACCGTACTCAGCCTGACTCATTATTTTGAAAGTTGTTGAATAAAGAGAAAGAATCCAATGTTTATACTATCTCTCCTGTATGAACGCCTCCTCAAAATAACCAAATAGTTGATGAGAACAATTTTTTCCTTTACTGCTGTTTATAAATGAAGAAATAATAAAACGGAGTCATATTTTGAAATTCCTAACGAGTATCAGTGATGGCTAACGTCACAAAAAGACAAACAACCAGTAGTATGTGCCTCATGGTGGAAGTTTTCTGAAACTGCCTGTCGTTTCTCCCACTCTCAAAAGAATCAAACTCAAGTCCGAACAAGCCTTGTGAGCTAGCTATCAATTTATAGGAAACACAGGGAGAGAGGAGTGTGTTAACTGATACCACAGCGATGCAATCAGCAAACTCCAAACAAAGCCAAATCCCAAAGGCCAAGTGACCCAGTTTCTCCAGCAAATAAAACTGCAAGAAAAAAAAGGGAGATTAGGGGAGGGGGGCTAGCCACCCCATGATTTCACCAGTGTCTCAGATTTCTTCTCTCTGTCTCACCACCCTTAGGAGAGACCTGCACAGTCACAGTCAAGAGCTGGCTGCTAAGCCTCCAGATATTGTATCCACATCTAGGAAGGAAGACAGGAAAGGCGTCAAATTAATTGGGAAACTTTGCATGACTTGAAGCCCTTTTTAGGGACTTTTCAACCACAACTCCAGCAGAATGAGGCTTCCTGACATCACCAGCCTCAAGGCAGTCAACGGAGATGAATGTGTTTAACTGGTCATATTGTCCCTTGACTAAAATTGGTGTTAGGTTAGATGGGAAGAAAGGAGAAAGGATTCCGGGCCGCAGGCATTGCTGTCTCTGACTCGGATGAATTCGTATTGTCCTCGTGTCACTGCTTCAATTGGTGAGATAGAGAGAAGGCTGGGATGCAGGTCACAGCTTATGGCTGGAAACAGCGGGACATTTCTGACTTTTAAGGAAATCAGGACCAGGCGAAGTGGCTCAGCCTGTCATCCCAGCACTTTGGGAGGCAGAAGCAAGTGGATTGCCTGAGCCCGTGGGTTCGAGACCAGCGCGGGCAACTTGGTGAGACCTCATCTTTACATAAATCAAAAATTAACCGGGCGCGGTAGAGCTTGCTTATAGTTCCGGCTGCTTGGAAGTGGAGCCCAGCAGGCCAACGCTGGGGTGGTCATGAGTGTGCCACTGATCTCCAGCCTGGGCAACAGAGTGAGACTCCAACTCAAAAAAAAAAAAAAAAATTTAAAAAGGCAATCAGGCTGTGTTCTCAGTACAGTGTTCTAACCAACGAAGCTAACCTCCATGTGTAATCGTAAATTGCATTCCTCTCTTCCCTAATTCTGATATCTTTACCCTGATGCCATTAAACATAAGAAATTATCTTAAAAGCTCTTCAGGTTTTGTTTGTGCTTTCTAGACACTGATACTTATTATAACCTATATTTGGAAGTGTTCTTAATTTTTTTAAAGATAAGTCGTATAAAAGAAGGAGATCCTTTCTCTTTTGACTTAAATGTTTTCCCACTTCAATAGAACACTAAGAATGAAATAAAATTATTAATATAATCAAAAAGGGTTGTTTTTTTGTTTTGTTTTTTGAGTCGGAGTCTCACTCTGTCGCCCAGACCGAAGTGCAGTGGCACGCTCCCGGCCACCGCAGCCTCGACCTGCTGGGCTCCGGCAATCCTTCCGCCTCAACCTTCCAAGTAGCTGGAACTGCAGGTGTGCGCCACCACGTCCAGCAAACTTTTGGGTTTATTGTAGAGAAGAGGTCTCACCAAGTTGCCCAGGCTGATCTCAATCCCCTCTCCTCAGCCTCCTGTAGTGCTGGGATTATAGGCGTGAGCCTTCACCACGCCTGGCTATAGTTATTACTAAGTATATATCTATGCCAAATAATTAAGCCAAAGTCCACAAAGGCACTTCTTCATGTCTCTCCCTATGTTCCTTCCATCACAGGGGAAAAGAGGATTCTTAAAAATTAATACTCTTTACTTTTTAAAGCATGTTATGGTTTGAATTTTGTCCCCTCAAAGATATGCGGAAGTTCCTGGTACCTATGAATGTGACTTTATTTGGAAATAAGGTCTGTGCACATGATCAAATTACGATGAGATTAGGGTAGAGCCTAATCCAAGATG
The DNA here is from genome assembly GCA_027257055.1 of Cephalopachus bancanus. NCBI lineage: Eukaryota > Metazoa > Chordata > Mammalia > Primates > Tarsiidae > Cephalopachus > Cephalopachus bancanus. The sequence goes on from JAPVLO010000484.1 coordinate 1,063,051, forward strand.
ACTGGTGACCTCCTTTAAAAGGGAAATTTGGGCCCAGTCGCAGACACACACAGAAGGAAGATGATGGGAATGTGGTTCTGTGATGACACAGGCAAAGATTGGTCCGACACAGCTGTAAGCCAGGGAACGGCAAGGACTGCTGGCCACCACCATAAGCTAGGAAGAGGCAAGGGGGATTCTTCCCAGAGTCCCAGAGGGAGCATGGCCCTGCCAACACCTTGGCTTTGGACGTCTAGCCTTCAGAACTGTGAGGCAATTAATAAATAACCCAGTTTATGGTACATGGTTATGGCTGCACCTGCAAACTTCTACAGAACAGTTACGTTGGTGGAAAGATTGAGCAGAAAGTTAAGAGTTGTATACCCCCCAATACATACCCCTCCGTTTCTTTATTATTAATATCTTGCATTCACGTGGTGCGTTTGGTACAATTGGTGAGCCAATATCAATACATTATTATTAACCAAAGTTCATAGTTTACATTAGGGTATGTTCCTTATGTTGCATATTCTGAGAGTTTTGTGTGGAAGTAAATTTTCAACTCCTTTGGGTAAATACCAAAGAGCATGATTCTTGGCTTGTATAGTAAGAGTATTTTTTTTTTTTTGAGTTGGAGTCTCACTCTTTTGCCCAGGATTGAGTGCTGTGGCACACTCACAGCCACCGTAGCCTCAACCTGCTGAGCTCAGGCGATCCTTCCGCCTCAGCCTTCCAAGTAGGTGGAGCCACAGGCTTGCGCCACCACACCCGGCTGATTTTTTTATTTATTGTAGAGATGAGTCTTGCCAAATTGCTCAGGTTGGTCTTGAACCCATGGGCTTAGGCAATCCTTTCACCTCGGTCTCCCAAAGTGCTGGGATTCTAGGCATGAGCCATCACACTTGGCTAAGAGTATGTTTAGTTTTATAGAAAACTGCTAAAATCTTCCAAAGTGGCTGCACCATTTTGCCATTCTCACCAGCAATGAATAAGAGTTATTGTTGCTCCACAGCCTCACCAGCATTTGATGTTGTCTGTGTTCTAGATTTTAGCCATTCTGATACGTGTGTAATTCTGAGAAAAACAAAATTTCTCTATACTCACTTCTGGCTCCTACTGTGTTTTTCCCCCATAATAATTCAATTCAACCCTGAGTTAGCATCAGACCCACAAGTTAAGGGCTTAGTCCCACAAAACTGTCCCCACTTCAAATGCCAATTTGCAAGTCCCCAAACCACTGGGGCTTCTGAATGATGGGCTATAAATTCACGGGCCTCCCACAAGCCTCCTCAGATTCAACAATTTGCTGGAATGACTCACAGAATTTAGACAAACACTTTATGTTTGCCAGTTTATTATAAAGGATACAACCCAGAAATAGCCCTGGGGCAAGTCCTGGTGGGAAGGAGAGGGGACACAGAGCTTCCATGCCCTCCCCAGGCATGCCCCCCTCCTTAGCACATCGGTGTATTCACCAGCCTTGAAGCTCATTAAATCTCATGTTCAAGAGTGTTTATAGAGCCTAACTTCCAGCCTTCCCACCCCAACTACCTCCCAGAGGTTGGGGGTAGGACTGAGAGTTGCGACTCTCTCATTACTTGGTCTTTCCAGTGACCAGTCCTGTCCTGAGACTTTCTAAGGGCCCTACTCTAAGTCATTTGGTCAAGCCCAGGTATGATCCAAAGGGGCTCCTTACGAATAACAAAAGACACTCCTATCCCTCAGGAAGTTTCAAGGGTTTTAGGAGCCCTGTGCCTGGAAATGGGGACAAAGACCAAATATTTCTTACGACAGCACAGTAATGGTAGCTCGCTGTTGCTTGAATTTAAAACTCCCTAGTGACATAAGATGGTGAGCATCTTGTCATAGGTATATTTGCCATCAGCATATCTTGTTTGGCGAAGGGTCTCTTCAGGTCTTTTGCTTGTTTTTACATTGGGTTGCTGTTTTCTTATTGTTGAGTTTGTATATTTTGGATACTCTGCCTTTCATTTGCTTACTAGTGTCTTTTGCAGTACAAGGATTTTTAACTGAATGAAGTACAGCTTACCAACTTTTTCTTCCACTGGTTGTATTTCTTGATCTAAAAAGTCAGCCATGCTTTTGTTAAGCCCTGGCCTAGCCATGTGGGCATGTTTTCTTAAGCTTTGGTCACCTACCCTACCTCAGGGAAGTAAATCTCTCTCTCTCTCTCTCTCTCTCTCTCTCTCTCTCTCTCTCTCTCCCTCTCTCTCTCCTCTCTCTAATTTTGTTTCTAAATAAACCACATTTTCTAATCTAAAAAAAAAAGGCATTACCAGGGCCGGATGCAGTGACTCATGCCATTTGGGAGGCTAAGAAAGGAGGATTGCTTGAGGCCAGGAGTTCAAGACCAGCTTGGGCAACAAAATGAGACTAACCAAGTGTGGTGGTGCATGTCTACAGTCTTAGCTGCTTGGGAACTCGAAGCAGGAGGAACACTTGAGCCCAGGAGTCTGAGGCTGCAGTGAGCTGTGATTATGCCACTGCACTTCAACTTGGGCAATAGTGTGAAACCCTGTCCAAAAAAAAAAAAAAGCCATTGCCAGACCCAAGACCAACTAGATTTTCTCCTTTGTGGTCTTCTAGGAGTTTTATAGCTGTGTGTCTTACATTCAGGTTTCTGATCCATTTTGAGTTAAATTTTGTGAAGGATGTAAAGTCTATGTATAGACCCATTGATTTGATGTGGATGTCCAGTTGTTCCAGCATCATTAATTGAAAAGACGAACCTTTCTCCATTGTATATCTCTGTTTCTTTGTCAAAGATCAGTTAAGATCAGACTATATTTGAGACACAGTAGGGATAGGATTTGGTTCCAACCCCACTGACATACCTGATAACCACAGTGGCTCCCGGCCACTGCAACCTCCACCTGCTGGGCTCCAGTGATCCTTCCGCCTCCGCCTTCCAAGTAGCTGGAACTGCAGGCGCGTGCTACCACGCCCGGCTCACTTTTTGATTTATTGTAGAGATGAGGTCTGGCCAAGTTCACCAGGCGGGTCTCGAACCCGCAGGCTCAGGCAATCCACTCACCTCAGCCTCCCAAAGCGCGGGATTACGGGCTGAGCCACCGAGCCCGGTTTATTAACATGATTTTTGAGTGCAGTTGTGCACCTGCTCTCCACCCCACACATGTGATAACCTCATGAATTATTCACGTCACCCTCTTTAAAATATCACAAAGACCCGCCTTCTGAGAGTCAGTTAGAGAACTCTTCCTCCTGTGCTGTCTACCTTGTGGTCAAGCAAAAGACCCAATAATTCTAATCTGGGAAAACTTGCTTGGCCTTATGCCAATTTCCATTGCATGAGAAGCTTAGGAGCCTGTGGTGAGCAACATACTTGGGCGGGTCTATTTCTGGGCTCTCTATTCCCGTTCTGTTGATAGGTCTGTTCCCTTGATCTATCTATTTCTTTGCCAGTACCACACTGTCTTGATTGCTGCAGCCTTGTAGTGAGTCTTGAGGTCAGGGAGTGTCAGTCCTTTAACCTTATTCTCCTCTTCCTTCTCCTCCTCTTTCTTCAATATTGTATGAGCTGTCTTGGATCTCTTGCCTCTCCTCGTCAACTTTTAAATCATTTTGACTCTACCCACAAAATAACTTGCTGAGATTTTGAATGGGATTGTATTGAATCTACAGATCACATTAGACTGGGGAGAACTGACATCTTGACAATATTGGGTCTTCCTATCCGTGTACATGGAATCTCTCTTCATTTATTTAGCTCTTTGATTTCTTTCATCAGGTCTTTATAGTTTTCCTCACATGTGTTGTGCAAATTGTGTTAGATTTATATCTAAGTATTCCTTTCTGGTTTTGGTGCTAAGGGAAGAGGATTTTCACAAGAAAATAAAATTAGAAAGCTTAGCAATTACAGAGATGTAAAGTAAAAGAAGAACAATTAAGCTGCATAATTCTAAACGCAAAATAGCAAAAGAACAGAACACAATTCGCCGAAAAGGCAAAAAGACAGCCCCAAAGGCTTCCTTGGTGAAACAAACATGTAGAAAACAAGTGGAGATTCACAAGGAGAGTCCAGGAACACAGTTCAGGGATGAAGCCGATTTTCCAGAGAGCAGACTGGGCCAGACTGACAGAGGCCATATCATTCAGCCTGCCTCTCTAGAATGACCCCAGGCAAGGCCAGGGGAATAGAGAGGGAGGAGAAAGGTGCCAGGATCCAACAACCTGCCACGGGTCAGAAAGCCACGTCGAGGACCTGAGACACCCCTTGTTCCGAGAAGCACTGGCTCTCAGACAGGCTGGGGAGAAAGGTCAATCCCCGCCTCCAACTAGACATCTCATCTCATCTCACGCAGGAGGACAATTAGGATGAAACAGTCAAAATGCTGTTGATCAAGTTACAAGTGCTATGAAAACTTATCTTGGAGAAGAAACTGTCTTTGCTAATGGGTTGCCTGGTGGCAGAGGTTGGATCCAGCAAACAGGAATTATTGGAAAACAAGAAAACCAATGAGATCGTTCAACTGCTCTTTGGAGAAATCAAGAGGAATTTGGAGATGGGGGAATGCTGAAGACGACGCAAAAATTTTAAATTCAGCCAAATATGCTCGAAGAGGCTTATTCTGAGCCAAATATGAGTGACCAGGCCTGGGATACAGCTGCAAGAAGTCTGGAGCGCTTGTGGCCAGGGTGGTTGAATGGCAGTTTGGTTATATGCGTTTTAGGGAGGCAGAAGTTGCAAACAACCATAAATCAACATATGTGAGATTTTCACCGGTTTGGCTCAGGAAGGCTGGACATTTCCAAGCAGTGGCTTGCAGGTTACAGATGGATTCAAGGGTTTCTTGACTGGCAATCTGTAGGTTCTATCAAAGGAATTTTGGAAATCAACATTGTAGATATAAGGGGGTGGAAGGACTCCAGGTTTCTTGGTATGTAGATGAAGTCCTATACGTGGAGGTCTTCAGAGAGGGTACACATGTCTTTTACAAGGTGCCGACAGTCTGGGAGTCCCCAAGAGATGGCTTTGCAGCATCATAAATTACTTTGATTTCCTTCTTTGTCTGTTGTGTAACTGTTATGCCCAAGTCTGGTTGAAAAACAAACGTATGTATTTAGAGTAATAGGGTAATAAAACCCCATCTGGTGAATTCTTATCAGGCTGACTCTCCAAGCCTGTTCGTTAAGAATTTGGATAAGAGAAAAAAGGTCAGAGTTCAAGCCTCATTGAGAGCAGAGAGAGAAGAGGGAGACAAGAAAACAGACTGGTGACTGAGAAGTATGGAATTGTGTCCCAAGGAGTGGACTCAGGTGGAACGTCCAATTTCATGGTGTTTGGGGCCGTTTCACAGCCTTTGGGTGCTTTCACATAAACCAACCCCTTCCTCATCTTTCTCATCAGCTACTTAATGGCGTGGTGTTGAAAATTTTGGTTGAAAATCAAGGAAAGGAAGGTGAATTTCACATCTGGGTCAGCACGGAGAAAGAAAGGCATCATGGGAAATAAAACACAAGTGATCTCGAAATGGTCCTGCAGAAACGGTGATTCAAAGCCAGGCACGACCACGAGAATATAAATTTCAGAGAATTTTGCAGACATCTAGGTCAAAAGTAAGCTATGAGGGTCAAGTGCTCAATGGGTCACATAAAAAACCAAAACCAAGTCTCATTTTAAAATGATGGTAACTAATATTAATTGAGCACTTATTGGTCTCTGTGTCAAACAGTTTATCATTATCATTATTATTATTATTATTTTAAGTTGAAGTCTCACTCTGTTACCTAGGCTGAAGTGCAGTGGTATACTCATGGCCACTGCAGCCTCGACCCACTAGGCTCAGGTGATCCTTCCACCTCAGCCTTCCAAGTAGCTAAAACCACAGGCATGCACCACCACACCCAGCTAATTTTTTGGTTTATTGTAGAGATGAGATTGTTGTAGAGACAGCCAAGTTGTCTAGGCTGATCTTGAACCTCTAGGCTTAGGCAATCTTCTAGGCTCCACCTCCCAAAGCTTTGCCACACAATTTATAAACATTATCTCTATTAACCTCATAACCTTTGTGGTTAGGATTCTTATCATTATCTTTATTTGCAAATGAAAAAGCTAAGACAGAGAGCAGATAACAACTTGTCCTCCAAGGGTGCTCAAGAAGTGACCATGCCAGAATTTTAACCCAGACTTCTTGTCTCCAGAGATTCACATTCACCTGCAACTTGTTGACACATTTTTGCATCAGCTGACAAGGACTCACAGCCAACCAAGAGGTCATGTGATTCACTAGCACTCTTCTAGTCAAGGTCACCAAACCATCTCCCCATTGTGAAATCCAATGAACTGACTTGTGAGTAACAAGAGAAACAAAACTTATGCTCTTAAAAAAAGATAGTAGCTAAAGTTAATCTTTGAAGTACATGTCAGATGCCTCTCCCCCTCCTTAGAACTTAATTTTTTTCTTTTGTACTTATTGCTATTTGACATTTGATATTTAACTTGTTTGTGTATCTACTGTGCCTTCCCCCAGTAACTGTCCCCAGCAGCAGAGAGTTTTGTTCTATTTTATTTACTACTTTCTCTCCAGCATTTGGAGCAGTGTCTGGGAAATGATAGCTGCTTGATAAATATCTGTTGAATGAGCCTTAGTATTTAACCAAAACAGTACAACAATTTGGAGATGTGTTTGGCAATTCTTTAAAAAGTTCAGCAAGCATCTTGCTATGACCCAACAATGTCACTCCTAAGTATTTACCTAAAATAAATGGCAACGTGTGCAAAGTCTTCTACAAGTGTTCATAATAACCTTATTTCTGATAGTAAAAAACTGGAAACCGATGCCTGTAGTCCCAGCTACTCAGGTGGCCGAGGTAGAAGGATCGTTTGAGCCCAGAAGTTCAAGGGTACAGTGAGCTATGGACTACACCACTGCACTCCAGCCTGGGCCACAGAGTAGACCCTGTCTCTAAAAAACAGTAAAAACTGGAAACACACCAAATGTCTGTCAAGGGAGAATGGGTAAATAAATTATGATATATCCCTTAAGTGGAAGAGACGTTAGCAATAAAAATGAACACACTACTAATACAAAGAGCAGTATGTATGAACCTCAAAAACTTATGCTGTGCAAAATAAGTGAGACACAAAAAGATGCATACTGTAAGTTTCCATTTCAGATGACCTCAAAGAACAGAAAATGCTAGCCTATAGGACAGAAGCCAGAACAGTGGTCACCTGGATGCTTGGGCATTAACTGGCCAGGGCTGGGGGAACCTCCTGGAGTTAGGAAGGTATTCTTTATCTTGTTTTGGGTACCAGTTATGGAAATGTAAGCAATGCTGAAACTTGTCAAATGGGCCATTTGACATGTGTCTTATTGTATGTAGGTTGTATCTCCTTTTTTGTGAAAACCTGTTTTTAAAATATTAGCCAAAAAGAGTTGGAGAATTATTTCTTTTCTCTTGGGAAGCACTGTGATCTAATGAAATAAAATCCCATTTTCTAGCTGGGAGCCCCTGTAGCCTGTTTCCTTATGCATTATATGAGGAACAAAATGCTTACCTAATAGAATATTTGTCAGGATTAAGTAAGATGAGGTATATAATATGCCCAGCATCTTAGTATCTGGCACAAAACAAGTACTCCTTAAATGTTAATTCTGTCTTGGTATTAAAAATGAAAGACAGTCATTGTTTTGTTAAGCACTGGCCAGGCCATGTGTTCTTTGAGCTAATGGACACCATGTTTTCTTAGCTTTGGCCCCCTCCCCTACCTTGGGGAGGTGAATTTCCTCTCTCTCTCTCATTTACTTTCTAGATAAACTATATCTTCCAATCTAAAAAAAAGACAATTCTCCATCCTGATTGCTTTGCTCCAACTGATTCTAGGTTTTGGCAATCTTTCATGCCCACTGGCAATTTTCTGAGCGTGCCTCTGTTCTTTAAACATTGAAAAATTCAGTCTATAAGACCACAAGTGCTTTTGACCTTGAAGCAAAGCAAAACTAGGTCAAATGGAATCAATTTAGATAACAGCAAAGTTAAAACTCAGTTCTGAAATCTGTTCCCTAAATTTCAGTTCTTTTTTTTAAAGCAGTGAATTATAGGAGTTACTCATTGACTTAATCTTTTTTAAAACTGTCATTTTGGTTCTCAAAGTAAATGTCTGTTAAAGGTTATGAATTTGGTCGGTGCTGTCATTTCATTATTGTAGAAAATGAAAGTAATTATTGGTTGATTTTGCATTATTGACCTGCATAATGATTTCTGTCACTGTAGTCACAGCTGAGTTTGCTCCAGGGATTCTGCGTGGTTGTTAGATCTTTGCTGTGGCTCTTTGCACTCACTTCCCTTGGGGACAGCCAGACACAGCCAGGTTGGCAGATGCCAGCTCCAAGTCAGGCTGTGAGAACCAGGCCTTGTCTCCTGCAGGAATCACAGTGATAGAGCCAGGGCTCTGGGAGGCTGTGGTTGGCAGCAGATCTGAGGACTTCAAGCCCACGTCTAGGAACCAGAGGATAATAGAAGGTATTATATTATCCTGGGCTGACTCAGAATCTGACCATCCCCGGGCCAGCCAGAGAAGTCCTGACTCCCTGGCTTTGGAAGGCATCTGATAAGAGTGTCAGACAAACACAGTTCCATCCTCCAAGATACTGTCCAGCAAGATCCCACCCACCATGCTGAAAGTGGCTATCCATCTAGACAATACAATATCTCTCTCACATTCTCTCCGTGGCTAAACTAGATCAGAGAGCACGCAGGCTGGTAACAGGCAACGCGATTCTGGAGCCAGTGGGAAGCACTTAACGCTAGCCTCCCCGCTCCTCCCCTGGTTCTGACTACTGGTGTCTGCTTCCACCTACATTCTCAGTCTCAGGAAACTCGGCCAACCACATTTTCAAGATGGCGTCTTCTGCCCTCTTGTTTTCCTGGTGGCCGGAACCATGGGCTCTTATTGAAGTCAAAGACTAGAGATGTGTCCGGGCTCGGTGGCTCAGCCTGTCATCCCGCGCCTTGGGAGGCTGAGGTGAGTGGATTGCCTGAGCCCGCGGGTTCGAGACCCGCCTGGGCAGCGAGACCTCATCTCTACAATAAATCAAAAAGGTCAAAAAGTAGCACATGCCTGTAATTCCGGCTACTTGGAAGGCTGAGGCGGAAGGATCGCTGGAGCCCAGCAGGCGAGGCTGCGGTGGCCGGGAAGCGGCCACTGCACTCCAGTCTGGGCAACAGAGTGAGACTCCAACTCAAAAAAAAAAAAAAAAGAATAGAGATGTGAGACTCTATTGTCTCTCTATCTCATCAATGCCATGTGGGTCATTTCTAGATTAAGGTGAATATTGTGGAGCCTTTGTGGCCTGGGGCAAGTTTTTCTTTCTAGGCCTTAATTTCCTTTTCTATAAAATGGGGATGATTAAGCCTTCTTCGTAGGGCTGTCCTGAGAATCAAATGAAGAAACAAATACAGTTCTGGGCACATTGCCTTCAAAGCAACTACTTAGCAAACGGCAGTTATTTTTATAATAGCATGTCACATGTTTTATAGTAACTGGTTTTCTCCCGGTGACAATCCTCCGCAATATCTTCTCCAAGTTTCACTGTTTTATGTAGGTTGTCTAGTCATGTTGGTTTTCTCAAGTTTTACTCGGTCCCGTCTGAGTCTGCCCTGTCACAGAATCTTACCTTTTCTTAGATTTCATCTCTTTTCAAGAGATGGGAAAAAGAAGTCCAATAATGCATGGTGCCTAGAGAATTATTTTGAAATCCTGAAAAATCCTTTTTGTTTTAAAAAGTGACTCAGTTTCTTCATATGAGTAGTGAACACAGAACCATGTATGACCTATCAGGTAGGCTGAGATTTAGGAACCAGTACTTTAACATTGGTAAAATCATTTGAATGTTCCAAGATTGTACATGTGAGATGTTTTATGGTTTCCTGTTTCTGCAAATAAGTTAATTATTCCTTAAGCAGGATGAGAGTCCTAGAATGACGATCTCTAAGAACTGGAAGGGTCCATGGAGAACATCTAGTCTGCAGGGTGTTGGGGAAATATAATTAAAAGAAACAAAATTTTCTCCCAACCCACTAAGGTAGTAGAGAGAGAAAACAGTTTTATTATTGAGTCAGCATTAAGCTAGAATGTGATGCACATTACAAACAATCTGCTAAGAGATTGCAAAGACAGGCTGGGCATGCTGGCTCATGTCTGTAATCGCAGCACTTTGGGAGGCCAAAGCAGGAAGATTGCTTAAGGCCAGGAATTCAAGACCAGGGCAGCATAGTGAGACCCTGTCTCTACAAAAAGTACTAAAATTGGCTGGGCAGGGTGGCGGCATGCACCTATAGTTTCAGCTACTCAGGGGGCTGGAGCAGGGGGATCACCGGAGCCCAGGAGGTAGAGGCTACAGTGAGTTATGATCACGCCACGGCACTCACCCTGGGCCACAGAGCCAGACCCTGTCTCTTAAAAAGGATCGCAAAGACACATATTATCCCTTTATATAGCCAAGGTGGTACAATCCACACAGACATATTTCCAAGATAAATAATAACCAGTTCTCAAGTAAAGTTCCTTCTAACTTTATCATGGTAATGGGGAGTCCACCCATGTTGGCTTTATCCGGAGGAGAAACAAACTTCTTCCACCTTTACACAGGAGGTCATTTGTAATTTGGAGTAATGAGCTCACCAGAGTTAGTCTTCTATCCTCCCATAGAAACTGGGAGGTGGGGACCTATCTCCCGTGATGTTGTATTTCAAAAAGATGACTCCCAGGTCCTTGAGGGAACATTTTGAGGTGTGAGACTGACCAGAGGCTTGTAAAGCCATTGTAAAGAGTCACTTACAATTGAAAGGACAGAAAGTTTTTGAAAGAAAGGGGAGAAGAGGGGAGAGGTCTGTTATTTTCGTCAGGAAATTAAGTCTCATATTTTTAGCTTCTATTTGCCCTCACAGAGCCCTGACTCAGGTCCAAGGAAGACCTTTAGGTGGGGGCTGTGATCCCTCTGAAACTACCTAATTTTTTATGCATAAGCGTGTTTTTGGAGAGAGGTTCACAGCTTTCATAGATTCCCAAGGGCTCACTGACCCAATTCTCTGACTTTATACATGAAGACAGCAAGACCTTGTTAAATAAAATTTACAGGAGACATTGGTTTACACTGAGTTTCTGCACTAAACCCAAGAGTTCAAACCCAAATGGAGTCACTCATGCTAAAGTTCCACATCACCAGGCTGAAACGATGTTGTTTGTCTGACCTTGCCAGAAATCAGGAGAGAGAGAACAGCCAAATCCCCAAACAGGCCAGTTTTTGCGGGTGTCATGAAGAAGTCCCCTCTGCTTTAACCTTTACCAGGAAAGTAGCTTTGAAACCGCCCATCTTCCTTTTGTTTTCTGTTTCTGTTTCTTTGCCCCTTTTCTGTATCTGAAATTAACTTTGTCTGCTCAGCTCATCAGAACATACATTCTATTTTATAGAATAAGGTGCTGCCTGTTTCCAGAATCGTAAATAAAGCCAATTTAAGGTCTTTAAGCGAAATGTGTTGTCATTCTGTCTTTGACAGCTTGAAGAGAACAAGTGTGGGTTTTCCAAACAATTTCAAAGTAGTTATGTAGAAAAGGCCTACTGTCTGTTAACAGGCCTTGTGAGATAACTGTGTTGTTGCCTGTATCTTTTCAACCCATCTTTCAGAGCGGCTCTCTTGAATCCAGTCGGCTTACCAAGAACTTCCTAAATCTCCTCGCCACCAATACTCTGCTCTGGAAAAGGGGATCTCAGATTAAACTGAAGCAACAAGAACAGGCTGGGCATGGTCACTTTGGGAGGCCAAAGTGGAGGATCACTTGAGACCTGGAATCCGAGACCAGCCTAGGCAACATAGTGAGACCTTGTCTCGACAAAAAATAAAAAAAATAGCCGGGCATGGTGGCATGTGCCTGTAGTCCCAGCTACCTGGGAGGTTGAGGCAGGAGAATCACCTAAGCCCAGGAGTTTGATGCTGCAGTGAGCCTGATTGTGCCACTGTACTCGAGCCTCAAAAAATAAATATAAGAAATAAAAATTAAAAAACAAGAACAAATAAACCAACAAAAAAAAGATCCCCCCATAAAGAGGATGTCTAGTTAAATTTTTATTTTTAAATCATTTTCTTTAATCTATTTTTTAAATTATTGTATTCTTAAGATGTGGAGTACAAATAAGGGTTAGGTAATAATTTTGGTTAATTTAATAGCTTTAGGGGCACAAATGATTTTTGGTGATATGACTGGTTTGCGTAGCAGTGAAGAAATCTGAGTCTTAAGTGTACCTGTCACCCCCATGAATGTACATTGTACCCGATAGGTAATTTTTAAACCCTCCCCTCTTCCCAGCCTCCCTCTTCTGAGTCTCCAATGTGCATTATACCATTCTGTATGTCTTTGCAAACCATTCGCTTAGCGCCCATTATAAGTGAGGACATGTAAGGTATTTGCTTTTCCATTCCTGCATTACTTCACTCAGGATAATGGTCTCCAGTTCCATCCAAGTTGCTGCAAAAGACATTATTTTGCTCTTTCTTATGGCTGAATATTTCATGGTATGTGTGCATGTGTGTGTGTATGTGTATATATATATATATATATATATATATATATATCACATTTTTGTGATCCACTGATCAGTTGATGGACATTTAGGTTAATTCCACATCTTTGCAACTGTGAATTGTGTTGCTATAAACATGTGGGTGCAGAGTTTTTTGTTTTTGTTTTTGTATAACAACCTCTCAGCCGGGCTCGGAGGCTCAGCCTGTAATCCCGTGCTTTGGGAGGCTGAGGTGAGTGGATTGCCTGAGCCTGTAGGCAACTTGGCGAGACCTTATCTCTACAATAACTCAAAAATCAGCCGGACGTGGTAGTGTGCACCTGTAGGTCTGGTTACTTGGAAGGCTGAGGCGGAAGGATCTCCAGAGCCCAGCAGGTTGAGGCTGCGGTGGCCGGGAGCGGCCACTGCACTCCAGTCTGGGTGACAGAGTGAGACTCCAACTCAAAAAAATAAAAATAAAAAAATAAAAAAACAACCTCTCTTCCTTTGGGTAGATACCCGGTAGTGGGATTGCTGGATCAAATGGTAGATCTACTTTTAGGTTTTTGAGAACTCTACATACAAATTTCCATAGTATTTCCATGCTGATTTACATTCCCACCAACAATGTATAAGTGCTCCCTTTTTACCACATCCAAGCCCACATCTTTTTTTTTTTTATTTTTTTTACATAATGGCCATCCTGACTATTATAAGGTGGTATTTCAGTGTGGTTTTACTTTGCATTTCCCTGATGATTAGTGATGTTGAGCATTTTTTCATGTTTGTTGGTCATTTGGATGGCTTTTTTTGAGAGATGTCTGTTCATGCAATTTGCACGCTTTTTAGTGGAGCTGTTTTTTTCCTTGCTGATTTGTTTTGAGTTCTTTGTAGATTCTGGATGTTAGTCTTTTGTTGAATGTATTGTTTGCAAATATTTTCTCCCATTCTGTAAATTGCCTGTTTACTCTATTGATTGTTTCTTTTGCTACACAGAAGCTTTTCACTTTAATTAAGTCCCACTTATTTATTTTTGTTTTTGTTTGGGGACTTAGTCTTAAATTATTTGCTTAGGCCAGAGAGTTGTTTTAGGTTTTCTTCTAGGATTTTTATGGTTTCAGAACTGGCATTTAGGTCTTTAATCCATCATAAGTTAAATTTTGTATAAGATGAGAGATAGGACTCCAGTTTCATTTTTCTACATATGGCTATCCAATTTGTTGAATAGGTTGTCTTTTCCCCAGTATTTTTGTCTGCTTTGTCAAAGATCAGTTGGTGGTAGGTATCTGGGTTTATTTCTAAATTATCTTTCTGTTTCATTGGTCCATGTGTCTCCCTCATACAAGTACCATGCTGTTTTGGTTACTATACCCTTGTAGTATAATTTGGTGTCAAGTAACATGATGCCTCCAGCTTTGTTCTTTTTGCTCAGGATTTCCTTGGTTATTGGATTTTTTGGTTTCATGTGAATTTTAGGATTGTTTTTTCAAATTCTGTGGAAATGACATTGGTAGTTTAATAGGGCTTGTATTGAATCTGTAGATTACTTTGGGTACTATGGTTATTTTAACAATGCTGATTCTTCCAATCCATGAGCATAAGATGTTTTTGCTTTTGTTTGTGTACTCTATGATTTCTTCATCAGTGTTTTGCAGTTCTCCTTATAGACATCCTTCATCTCCCTGGTTAAATATATTCCTAGGCATTTTATTTTCTTGGCAGCTACTGCAAATGGGATTGAGTTATTTATTTGATTCTCAATTTGGTCATTATTGGTGTATAGCAGTGCTACTGATTTTTGTAAACTGAGACTTCAGTGAACTCATTTACTGAGTCCAGGAGTCTTTTTGAGGAGTCTTTAGAATTTTTCTAGATGTAAGATGATCTCATCAGCAAATAGAGATAGTTTGATTTCTTCTTTTCCAATTTGCATTCTTTGTATTTCTTCCTCTTGTTTGATTACTCTGGTTAGGACTTCCGGTACTATATTGAATAGAAGTGGTGAAAGTAGGATTCCTAGTTTAATTTGAATTTCACATAAACAACAAATATATATATTTTTAGTACATGTGTGTCTCATATTAGAAATTCACAATTAACTGGGCAACACTCTACGGTGATAACAAGGCCAAACAGGCCATAGACCTGACCTGTAGCACATTAAGTAATGTTTTTGTGTAATTGCTAACCTAAGACAGGATTTTTCTGGGAGCAGAGATCAAATCCCCAAGCTGGCCTAAGAGTCAGGGAGGCCTCCAAGGGAAGCACATAAATCCACGACCCGTGGATTAAGTAGTAAATTTCCAGGTCAAGAGAGGAAAGGAAATTTCTAACTTGAAACTGGGGAATTAAAACACAGCATCTCCTAACTTAAAGGCATTCAGAGGGTCTGAGGGGATTCCCAACATTCCTGTGAAGATTGCACAGTGGGAATCTGGCAGAGGACATGGAGTACACAAGACCTATGTGAGCCCCTATGACACAGTGCCGTGACTTATAAAAGAGTGTCCCTTCAATAAGGGAATAACTATAATCACTGGGATGTTAAAAAAAAAAAAGAAGAAGAAAGAAAGAAATGACTGAGGAAGTGTCCAGACTGAAGGAGACTAAGAGACCAACAACTATATGGCGTCACATGATGGGTTATTGAGCTTATCAGCAGAACATACATGGGCTCTGTGAATTAGTGGTAGTAATGAGTAATGTATCCATGCAAATGTCCTGGTTTTGATACTGGTGCTGTGCTTCTGTGGGAGAATATCCTCATTTGCAAGAAATACATACTGGAGTCTTCAGAGGTAATGAAGCATCCAAGTTAGCAATGAATCCTCAAATGGTTCGGGAAGAAAAGTTCTTTACTATCCGAGTTTTCGATTGTTTAAAAATTTAAAAGTTAATAACATATAGAAGAGAAATATAGACTGTCCCAGAATATGTTCATGTATCCTCTTTTAATCCAGTGTGTTTTCCTGCACATTTGCAGCATAGTCATATTTCTGGCTCAGATTATTTTTTTACTAGATTCAGTCTTTATTGAAAGTAATTGCTATAATACAGTTCGTGGACCACTTGTAGCAATTTCTAACAGGTCAATGCAATACTTGGTAGCTTATTAATGATAAAGGAACACTAGCTGTTCAAAAGCGTATCTGAGCTCTTTTTTTATTCCACATACAAGTAAGACTGTGCAATATTTTTCTTTCTGTGTCTGGCTTATTTCAAGTAGTACAATGTCCTTTAGGTCCACCATGTTGTGGCAAATATTAGGATCTCTTCTTTTTTTTAAAGCTGAATAATATTCCATTGTGTGTGTGTGTGTGTGTGTGTGTGTGTAGACCTCACATTTGTCCATTTGTCCATTGGTAGGCATTTAGCTTGTTTTCATATTTTGTCTGTTGTGAATAAAGTTGCAATGAACATGGGAGTGCAGTTATCTTTATGAGGTGGTGATTTCATCTCCTCTGGGTATATACATAGGAGAGGGGTTACCAGGTCATATGGTAGCTCTGTTTTTAATTTATTTAGAAATCTCCATACAGTTTTCCATAATGGCTGGACCAATCGACACTCCCACCAGCAGTGTACCAGCATTCCACACCTCACCAACATTTGTTATCGCTTGTCTTTTTTATTTATTTATTTTTTTCGTGAGTTAGGGTCTCACTCTGTCGCCCAGACTGGAGTGCAGTGGCCGCTCCCAGCCACCGCAGCCTCGACCTGCTGGGCTCCAGAGATCCTTCTGCCTCAGCCTTCCGAGTAGCTGGAACTACAGGCATGCGCTACCACACCCGGCTAATTTTTTGACTTGTTGTAGAGATGAGGTCTCGCCAAGTTGCCTGAGTGGGTTTCGAACCTGCGGGCTCAGGCAATCCACTCACCTCAGCCTCCCAAGGCACAGGATTACAGGCTGAGCCACCGAGCCCGGCTAGCTTGTCTTTTTTATAATAGCATTCCTATGGGTGTCAGGTAATATCTTACAGTTTTAATTTGCATTTCCCTTAGGATCAGTGATGTTGAGCACCTTTTCATATACCTGTTGGCCATTTTTGTGTCATCCTTGGAGAAAGGTCTGTTCAGGTCCTTTGCCAATTTTTAAAATGGGTTATCTGCTTTTCCGATATTGAGCTACAAGAGTTCTTTATAAACTTTGGTTATTTACCTTTTATCAGATATGTGGTTTGCAATTACTTTTCCCCACCTGCAGATTGCCTTTTCATTTCATTAATTGCTTCCTTTGCTGTGCAGAAGCTTTTTAGTTTAATGTAGTCCGTTCATCTATTTTTGCTTTTGTAGCCTGAGCTTTTGGTATGATAACCAAAAAATGACTACCAAGGTCAATGCCAAGTTTTTTCCTGTTTTTTTGTAAGAGATTTATGGTTTCAGGTCTTACATCTAGGTCTTTTATGCATTTTGAGTTGATTGCTGTATATTGTATCAAATAAGTGTCCAATTTCATTATTTTGCATTTGAAAATCCAGTTTTCCTAGCACCATTTTTTGAGTAGACTATCTATCCCCCATTGTGTCCTCTTGGTGTCCTTGTCAAAAATTAGCTGACCACATATGTTTGGATTATTTCTGAGCTTTATATTCCGTTCTACTGGGCTATGTTTTTGTTTTTATTCTGATACTGTACTGTTTTAATTTTTGTAGTTTGTAATATGCTGCAATTTTAAATCAGGAAGTGTAATACCTCCAACTTTGTTTACTCAAGGTTTTTTGTGGTTACATATGAATTTTAGGATGGTGTTTTCTATTTCTGTGAAGAATGTTATTACAATTTGATAGAGATTGGGTAAAAATACATGTATTGCTTTGGGTAATATGGATATTTTAATACTATTGGTCTTCTCATCAATGAGCATGGGATATATTTTCATTTATTTATGTCTTCTTCAGTTTCATTTATCAATGTTTTATAGTTTTCAGTGTACAAATCTTTCATATCCTTGGTTAAATGTATTCCTAGGGTATTTTTTTTAAATGTTGTCCTAAACGAAATTGTTTTCTTGATATCTTTTTAAGCAAGGTTGCTATTTGTGTATAGAAATGCGACTGATTTTTATGTGTTGATTTTGTATCTTACAACTTTACTGAATTGATGTATTAGTTCTAACCGTTTTTTTGTGGAATCTTTGGCATTTTTCACCTATGGAACCATGCCATCTGCAAATAGAGACAATTTTACTTCATTTTTAATGAATGACTTTTGATTCTTTTTCTTGTCTGATTGCTTTCATGAGCAACATGTACAATGGTTGAATGGAAGTGGTGAGAGTGAGCTCCTCTGCCTTATTCTAGATCTGGAAAAATTTTGGTTGTCCCCCCTTGATTATGCTGTTAGCTGTGGTTTTTTCATAAGTGGCCTTCATTATGTTAAGAAGTTTTTCTTCTATACCCAAACTCTTAAGAAATTTTAAGAAGAAAGAACACTGAACTTTGTCAAATGCTATTTCTGCATCAATTGAGATGATCATGTGGTTTTCATCTTTCATTCTGTTAATGTAATCTATCACAATAGTGTTTTATTTCTCATTTTAAAATACAGTCAGTACATGAATCAGAATAGCAGCTCTGTCTAGACACAGCTTATTTTAGAAATTGTTTGGGCAAAAAGGTCTTTCTTTTATCTAACTTGATTTTTTAATTTCATAATCAAAGCAGAGCAACATGCAAGCATCTCCCACTTAACATTACTCAATCCATTCTTGAAACTCAGATGTTCTGAACAACAAAGTATAGTCTTTCCCCTATTATTTTAAATGGGAGAAATTAGAATGCATTATATATGGCAACAGAAAATCTCTAATCAACTTCTAAGACAAACCAAAACACAGTGAAATGCCTGTATGTAAGTAACAAACTCATGAAGGACTACAGAATGCTTAAAACATTGCTTCCTAGCCGGGCTCAGTGACTCAGCCTGTAATCCCGCACTTTGGGAGGCTGAGGTGAGTGGATTGCCTGAGCCCGCGGGTTCGAGACCCACTCAGATAACTTGGCGAAACCTCATCTCTACAGTAAATCAAAAATATCAGCCGGGCGAGGTAGTGCGCACCTGTAGTTTCGGCTACTCGGAAGGCTGAGGCGGAAGGATCGCCGGAGCCCAGCAGGTCGAGGCTGCGGTGGCCGGGAGCGGCCACTGCACTCCAGTCTGGGCGACAGAGTGAGACTCCAACTCAACAAAAAAAAAAAATTGCTTCCTGGTCACAAAACAGTTAATACACCAGCACTCGCTCTGTATTCAGTAGTATGTAGTGCTAATAGTGTACTAGTCACTTTGGGAGGCAGAGGTGGGAGGATAGCCTGAGGCCAGGGGTTCAAGACCAGTGTGGGGAAATTGGCGAGATCTCATCTTTACAATAAATCAAAAAAATTAGATTAGCCAGGTGTGGTAGCATACATTGGTGGTTCCAGCTTCTTGGAAGGCTGAGCCGAAAGGATCACCTGAGCACAGCAGGTCGAGGTTACTGTGGCTGTGAATGTGCCACAGCACTCCATCCAGCCTGGGTGACAGAGTGAGACTCCGACTCAAAAAAAAAAAAAAAAGGATAGTGTATTAGTAATATAGCACAACAAATAGCACACAGCAGTAAATGGACCTATGAGGGAAAACACAGACAAAGCTTACAACAAATTAAGAAAATTGCCTGCAATGCTATTGGCCAAGTGAGGCAGACACTTGGAACCGACACAACTTGAGAATCTGCTGCTGTAGATGCCCTTGGCTCTACAGAAGAGGTGGTGACACATCAGGATGAAAAAGTTGCCGGGCAACCCCTCTAGGTCCCCTCCCACTCTGGGAGCTTTTCCGTCTTCTCAATAAATCCTGCTTTCTCAAAAAAAGAGAAAAAATTGCCAAAGGGATCCCACTTACACTGAGTGCTTGTGGGCATACATTTCCTTGTAGGGAGCTGTCGAGGCATGAATCATTCTTAAAAGCAAGATTTTCCATCCCATGGACTCAAGTCGTGAGTAGAGCTAGAGGTACCTACATTACTCTAAACCAATGGTGTCTTGCGGTTTGATCTGATGCTCTTCCAGGTAGTTACGGGAGTTGTCCTCAAACTCAGTGGCCAGCAATCCTTGAGCACAAAACTTTGTTTTTTAATTCTTGTTCTGGGCTTCGCTCACTGATTTCTTTTTTTTAAAATTTTTTAATTTTTTATTTTAAATATATTAGTTACAATTCAGGGTTAAGAAGACAAATGTTCATTACGCAGGTACCCTTGTTGATGAAGTGTGCCCCGCCCCTCCCCTGGCAGCTTCCCACTACTGCCAACCTCTTTCTTACAGTATTATGATCATTGTTCAAGGTCCGCTTATGAGTGAGAACATGTGGCACTCAGTTCTTTGTTTCTGTGATAGATCACTCAGTATTATAGACTCTAAGTCCATCCAAGTTGCTATGATTTCATAATTTTGTCCTTCTTTATGGCTGCATAATATTCCATCATGCATGTGTACCACATTTTTTTATCCAGTCCTCTTTCAAGGGGCAGCACGGTTGGTGTATACCTGGAGGAACTCAAATCACTCTATGAAAAAGATACCCGCACACACATGTTTATTGCAGCATTATTTACAACAGCAAAAACATGGAATCAACCAGCAGAAAAATTTTTAAGAGCTGTCCAGCGAGGCACACTTCATCAATAAGGGTACCTGATCTCAAACCAGGTAAAGTGGGGCCAAAGTGAGGCCCAAACTTTACATGCACAACGACCATTTGTATATCTAACCCTGAATTGTACCCTATATCTTTAAAATAAGAATTTTAAAAAAGAAAGAAGCCAGGCTCGGTGGCTCAGCCTGTAATCCCGCGCCTTTGGAAGGCTGAGGTGAGTGGATTGCCTGAGCCCGCGGGTTTGAGACCCGCCTGGGCAGCGAGACCTCATCTCTACAATAAATCAAAAAATCAGCCGGGCATGGTAGTGCACGCCTGTAGTTCCAGCTACTCGGAAGGCTGAGGTGGAAGGATCGCCGGAGCCCAGCAGGTCGAGGCTGCGGTGGCCGAGAGCGGCCACTGCACTCCAGTCTGGGCGACAGAGTGAGACTCCAACTCAAAAAGAAAGAAAGAAAGAAAGAAAAACAAAAAGAGCTGTCTAATGTCTTTTTCACAATATCTTCCAAGTCTTCTGCCTTTTCAGGAGTCACAGCTTTGCTTGGACGTCCACCACCTCTTCACAGTATTTGAAATCAGCCACAGATTGCAAGGTTAATTTCTTCCACGTGTGTGCTCATAGGGAAACTCTTTGCTATGGCTTCTCAATGATAGTGACATTTTCATCTGCAACCTGGACCATGGTTGGGTTTTCCATAAAAACATCAGTTAAGCCCGGCTCGGTGGCTCAGCCTGTAATCCCACAATTTGGGAGGCTGAGGTGAGTGGATTGCCTGAGCCCGCGGGTTCGAGACCCGCCCGGGCAACTTGGCGAGACATCTCTACAATAAATCAAAAAATGAACCGGGCGTGATAGCGCATGCCTGTAATTCCGGCTCCTCGGAAGGCTGAGGCGGAAGGATCGCCGGAGCCCAGCAGGTCGAGGCTGCGGTGGCCGGAGCGGCCACTGCACTCCAGTCTGGGCGACAGAGTGAGACTCCAACTCAAAAAAAAAAAAAAAATCAGTTAAAATCTTTTTAGAAATATGTTCATTCAGCAAAAATTGGGTTATAAAACAATACAAGGGTCTACAATGAAACCAATATTAGGGTACTGACCCTGCTGGAAAGAGGCACCATCTTTCAGAAAATTTCTATAGCATGCAGGTTTTAATATTTTTTAAAAGGTAGTTTTAGGCCGTCTGCCAAAGTATTGCCATGATAAACAACAAATTGGCCATATTTAGAGTCAACGCATTGATAATACTGAAAAAAATTTCAAAATAATGAAGATGTCTGTAATGTTAAGGGCATCTCTTTGGTCACGAGGCCTGTGCAGTGCGTAACCTGAACAACTTTACATGGCAGCTGGTGATCGGATTCAGACTTCAATTCGTTTGGCATTCCATTAGAAAAGCCTTGCACAACGGAGGTGTTCAGTAAGATGATGGCACCATGGCAGCCCGCCTCCCTGACCTTTTCAGGCGTCCTGACGCCTTCCTAATCCACCTCAAAAAGCTCATGAGCATGTGCTATGGTTTGAATACGTCTCTCAAAATCATGTGTTGGAAACTGACTCACCAACAGAACGATGTTCAGAGGTGTGACCTTTTGGGAGGTGTTGAAGTCATGAGAATCCTGCCCTTGTTTATGGATCAGTATCATAATAAAAAGGCTCAAGGGGGCAGATTCTCCCTCTTCTGTTCTTGTGCCATGTGAGGACACAGCGTTCCTCCCCCAGTGAATGCAACCGCGGGGCGCCATCCCACCAGGAGAGACCAAGCTCTCATCAGACCCTGAACATGCCAGTGACTTGATCCTGAACTTCTCAGTCTCCCAAACTGTGAGAAATACGTTTCTGTTCTTTATAAATTATTCAGTCACAGGTGTCTTGTTATAGTGGCATGCTTAAATATATTTGCGATCGGAAAGTCCTGCAGAAGCGTAAATTAATTTTTCCTCTCTTCCCCACAAGAGAAAGGGCTTCCCATTCCCTTCTCTTCCAGGTCCCACACAACCCTTTCCTTCTCTCCTTCAGAAAGGTGATTGTGTCCAATTCTAAAACTCAAACAGCTTCTGATCACTACATCTCTTTGCTTCCTCTCTACCTTAAGCTCTCCGAGTGACAAATAGTTCTCTAAAATTAAATTTTTTTTTTTAGTCGGAGTCTTGCTCTCTTGTCCAGGTTGGATGACAGTGGCATGCTCATGACGACGCAGCCTTGACCTGCTGAGCTCAGGTGATCCTTCTGCTTCAGTCTTCCAAATAGCTGGAAACATAGCCGTGCACCACCACACCTGGCTAATTTTTTGATTTATTGTAGAGACGAGGTCTCGCCGAGTTGCCCGGGTTGGTCTCGAACCCGTGGGCTCAGGCAATCCTCTCGGCTCCACCTCCCAAAGCGCTGGGATTACAGGTGTGAGCCACTACACCTGAATCTAAAACTAATTTTATCATGTGTTATGATTCTGGTCTTCCGTCCAATACAGTAAAGGTATGTGTTTCCCCCTAAAGGTTGGTTTAGCAGTTTTGTTACCCTGGAAGGAGTCATCAAGTCTTTGATTTGTAGAACACTAATGACCAAAAGAATTATGTGATGATACTGACTTTAAATGATGGAACTACCTCATGGATCAGGAGAATAGGAATGAGTGGCTTCTGTCTTTACTAATCACCATGAAGAGTTTTCTTTTTTAAAAAAAGTCTCTATTTTCTACTTTAGAAATGAATACTGAAAAACTAAAGTGCAGGCTGGGCTCGGTGGCTCAGCCTGTAATCCTGCGCCTTTGGGAGGCTGAGGCTATTGGATTGCCCTGAGCCCATGGGTTCGAGACCAGCCTGGGCAACCTGGTGAGACCTCGTCTCTACGATAAATCAAAACTTAGCTGGGTGTGGTCGCACACGCCTGCAGTTCCAACTGCTTGGAAGGCTGAGGCAGAAGGATCACTGGAGCCCAGCAAATTGACGCTGGGGTGACTGTGAGTGTGCAACTGAAATCCAGTCTGGGTGACGGAGTGAGACTTCAACTCAAAAAACAAAGCAAAACAAAACAAAAAACTACAGTGCCATATCTTTCTTTTTTTCTTTTTTTTTTTTTTTTTGAGTTGGAGTCTCACTCTGTCACCCAGACTGGAGTGCAGTGGCTGCTCCCGGCCACCACAGCCTCGCCCTGCTGGGCTCCGGCGATCCTTCCGCCTCAGCCTTCCAAGGAGCTGGAACTACAGGTGCGCGCTACCACACCTGGCTGATCTTTGATTTATTGTAGAGATGAGGTCTTGCCAAGTTGCCTGGGCGGGTCTCAAACTCACGGGCTCAGGCAATCCACTCACCTCAGCCTCCCAAAGGCGCAGGATTACAGGCTGAGCCACCGAGTCCGGCTATATCTTTCTTTTAAAAAGTTTCTTGCAGGCCGGGCTCGGTGGTTCGGCCTGTAATCCTAGCACCTTGGGAGGCTGAGGTGAGTGGATTGCCTGAGTCCGTGGGTTCGAGACCCGCCGGGCAACTTGGTGAGACCTCGTCTCTACAGTAAAGCAAAAAAAAAAACTAGCTGGTCATGGTAGCGCATGCCTGTAGTTCCGGCTACTTGGAAGGCTGAGGCGAAAGGATTGCCGGAGCCCAGCAGGCCAACCCTGGGGTGGCTATGAGTATGCCACTGTACTCCAGATTTGAAAGATAATCCAGTGAAGTGCAGGAGGAAAATATTAGAAGTTTCTAATTAATTTGGAAATGATATAGAAATTTCTTGTGAGATAATTTGACCAGTCATTGACTCTTTCCCCCATACCTGGCTTCTTTCTGCCCTTCTCTCATGGAGAAGACTTTGGCCCAAGGTTGGTCTCTGTAGGATACGCATATTCCCAGTAATGAGTCACAGGGTGCAAGTAATTGAGTAGAGCTGAGAACAATGTGGATGGCACTCTTACTCACTGTGATTGTAACCACCACCATGTAGCAAGTTGAATAATTAGCTTGCTTGACTATAAAACTGCTTGCCATACTGTTCCACTGTGTGGATTCTTTCTTCATTGACCAGCCGCCATTGGTGCCTCCTGTAAGTTCTATTAAACTAATGTCTTTCCCTTCTGGACCTCCAGGTGACTTCTTTGGAACAGGCAAAGAACTTGACACGCAAGCCCTCAGATTTGTGGTTGCCACTGAATGGGTGAAATGCCAAAAATGGAGTCACCTCGTCTCCACCAAAGGAAAGCTTTAAAAGCATTCAACCTCGGCTGGGCTCGGTGGCTCAGCCTGTCATCCCAACACTTTGGGAGGCCGAGGCGAGTGGATGGCCTGAGCCCGTGGGTTCGAGGCCCACCTGGGCAACTAGGCGAGACTTCATCTCTCCAATAAGAAAAATTAGCCAGGCGTGGTAGTACCTATAGTCCCGCCTACTTGGAAGGCTGAGGTGGAAAGATTGCCGGAGCCCAGCAGGTTGAGGTTGCAGTGGCCGGGAGTGTGCCACTGCACTCCAGTCTAGGCAACAGAGTGAGTCTCCAACTCAGAAAAAAAAAAATCATTCAACCTCAAGCAGCCGGGGCCATGCTTTTCTTTAAGCTCTGGCTCCCACCCAAGTGAATTTCCCCTCTCTCTCTTCAATCTACTTTCTAAATAAACTATCTTTCCTCCTCTAATTTCTGTGCAATTCTTTGCATCTTACCCGTGGCACCGGCTTAGCCCATTGGCTCATTGACCTAACATTTTTACTGACCTAATAACAACCTTACAATTGGCATAGTCGGCAGAATTTCCAGAGAAGCCTCCATTTAGTGGCCACAAGAGAGACAGAGGGAGAAGGACGAAATCCCAGGGTCAGCCACTGGGACAATGTGGTTCAAAGTTGCCAGCTTGGTAAATAGCTAGGGCCACCATGTAAGTATGGGGATGCCCTTAAAATGACAGCCAGACTGTTGGAATTATTGAAAGCAGTTGATGAGAAGAGACAATTTCAGAGGAAAAAAGATAGCTGTGGCACGGCTCCTGCTTTGCACTCTTCAAATGGCTACTAAACAGGAGACAGACCAAACTAGGAGCCAGGTGCAGACACTGGGTTAATTCAGGCAGAAAGCAGAGACATGTCAGTTCAGTGACTGCCGCAGACTAGCAACCAGTTATGTGACCTAGCATGCCTCTTTGCAAAAGTGAAGAGAAAATGCTTGCTCATGGCACGTATCCACACTGTGGTAGCAACCCACAAACCTGAGACCCCCATGGAGGAATCAGACCCTTAGAAGAGAAGGATGAAATAGAGGTGATAACAAACTTGGGGGCAACAGATTTGATTAGGTAAAAACGAGGTGTTCAAAAGGTAAAGAGAACCCAAAGGAAAAAAAAAAAAGGCTGCAGTGGAGGGTCCCCTAATCCCCCCGGCAAATGTGAAGAGATTTAATTAAGGCATGAGCGAGCCGGGTTCGGTGGCTCAGCCTGTCATCCCGCGCCTTTGGGAGGCTGAGGTGAGTGGATTGCCTGAGCCCGCGGGTTCGAGACCCACCTGGGCAGCAAGACCTCATCTCTACAATAAATCAAAAAATCAGCCAGGCGTGGTGGCGCATGCCTGTAATTCCGGCTACTTGGAAGGCTGAGGCAGAAGGATCGCCGGAGCCCAGCGGATCGAGGCTGTGGTGGCCGGGAACGGCCACTGCACTCCAGTCTGGGCGACAGAGTGAGACTCCGACTCAAAAAAATAAAAATAAAATAATTAAGGCATGAGCGGACCCTAAAGAGATAAACAAGAATCCCAGTGCAGTGTTGGTGGGATGGTGGAAGCAACTCCCTAAAGAAAAGTCACAGCAACCTATCCCCGAAAAGAAGGCTAAAGTCCGGGTACTACAGTGGACTCTCAGGAAAAAGGAGGCTGCTCCCCAAAGAAAAAGTGAGCAGGCAGGCAGGCAGGCAGCTGCAGGGCTGGACAAAGTGTGCAGGGTCCCCGGACACCAGTCCTGGTTGGTGCGGCTCTCCCAGCCGTGGTGCAGGCAAAGTTCAGGGCAAGCCCCGGGTTGGAAAACACACCAAAGCTTTGATTGTTGCTGGACCCTTTTTGCTGGTGGCTAATGTTTTCTTTAGTACTGATACTCGTGCACATTGTCAAGACCAGCTTGCATTCGCCAGGGAAGGAACAAGGCGCATTTGTGGTGCTGCCGATCGGTATTTGTACAGCCCCACATGGTGTCACTGCATGGCCGCTCAAGATTTGGAGAGTTGGAGGTGACCTGCATCAGTGTCTGTTTCGTTGTATAGATGATATCATCCTAAACTCTGATTCTCTTGCAGGCCTAGAGCAGGCAGCACCCCAGCTGACGGAACATTTGCCGGGGAACGGAGCCTCAGCTGTTGTTGACAACACCCAGGCTCTTCCCTACCCTACACTGCCTAGACAGCTACAGGAATTTGGGGGCTTCTTAGGGTACTGGAGGGTGTTTGTCCCACATTCAGCACAGATAGTACGATCCTCGTATAGATTGACCAAGGCAGGATCCCACTGGGACTGGACAGAGGACTGCCAACCAGCATTCAGTACGGCCCAAAGCCCTATGGGCACCATCCAGGCATTGGGCATTCCAAAACGATCCCTCTCTTGTGAATTGGATATAAATGTTACCCAGGGGGGATATGCTTGGGGACTTTGATAGCTTGACTTTTGGGGAAAGTTTGACTTCCCACTGACTTTTGGTCACAGACCTGGAAAGTCACCAACATCCACTCCAGCCCCATTGAACAACAGGTCAGTGTGGTATATCATGCTCCCTGGGCAATAGAACTGATCACTGGACAAGCCCTCCTAACTGTGTTCACTGTCCTGCTCATGGAGGGATGAATCAGTGGGCCGAGTTGCATCAGTACGGTTGGTGATATCCAAAAAGCCAGGCCCACTGACAATTTGCACAGACAACTGGGCGATGTTCAAAGAACGGACGCTGTGGATGCCACAAGGCACCAGTTAAGAACGAGCACCTGCGGGGCCAAGTTATGTGACAACATTCATTGCAGGGGTGGACGACCCGACTGCATGAAGCAATCTGCATGCTCAGTGAGAGTCCAGTGCTGGCTGACCAGCACCCCTAGGCCTGCTGACTCAACTGTGGACAGCGTATCCAAGGATGCGAATCTGGGTGCAAGAATCATTATTGTGACCACACTGGGGAAGTGAGAATAACCTGCTGCTGCCCTCACCACAGGACATAGTACCCAGAGAAAATACTCTCCATCAGTCCTGGGAAGTTCAATCTGAACCCTGTTGGTGCTCCCTGCTGGCTCCCTGGGTAGAGAAGACAGATCATAATTTAGACAGTCATCCCGTAGTTATGTAAAAATGGACAAATATTGTCAAGTGTGATAAGCCCGGTCTCAAGTACTCAGAAGGGAGAATGTTATCAGGACATCCCCACTTTCCTTTCGTGTCACGGACAAGAGGGTTCCCAGGTTTTATAGGGGATGGCATCCCAGGCCAGGAAGCCCTCCCCAAAGCGTCACAGTGTTGTCACAGGACAGGAATATTGAGTGTGTTTACCAGATAATTGGGATTTGCCTTTGCCTGTTCGTCTCAGACGTATATCTTATCACCCTTAGCCTAAGACCCCTTCTATCGCTAAACTTTTCCTTTCTGGCAAAAATGTAACCTTAGGTGTTAAAATCATTATAGTGATTTTGCTGTTCAGATCCTGTGCCCTTTATTGCCTGTTGCACGTGCCGTGCTTGACTCACCTTTCCACCTCAGGGAACTTGTGGAAAATCAATGTTAGGGGAAGATTGTGATGCAGGGGTAGAGTGTGAGGTAACTGTCTAGACATTAACTCTTTCCCCCATATCTGACTTCTTTTGCCCCTCCCTCAGAGAGCAGCCCTTGACCAAGGCTGGTCTCTGTGGGATATGCATATTTCCAATAATGAGTCACGGAGTGCAGGTTATTCACCAGAGTCAGGAACAATGTGGGTGGCACTCTTACTCACTGCGGTTGTAACCCTTGTGTAGCAAGTTGAATAATTAACCTGCTTGACAAGAAGACTGTTTGCTGTACCATCCTGCCGTGTGGATTATTTCTTCACCGACTGGCCACCATCAGTGCCTCCTGTAAGTTCCAATAAACCAATGTCTTTCCCTGCTGAAGACGCCTTTTTTGGAATTGGCAGAGAACCTTATAAACAAGCCCCCTCAGATTTGGGGTTACAGCATTACATTTCTATTGAATTCTCATGCCATCCTTTTAAATGTTTATTTTTGTGTATCCTTTATAATGTACACAATAATTTAGTGCAGTAGTATTACTCAATAATTAATAAATAAATATGCACACCTAAGTAAATATGCTTACCCTGGTGGTTTGCTTGAAAAAAATTCTTTTGTGGAAAAAGAAATGCACAATGAAAAAGCGGTCACTGCAGCATGGACCCAGGTATTCCTGAAGCCCTGTTTCCTTTTGTTGCTGTGTGAGAATTTACTAGCGTATCCGCTCCCTGAAATATGCCCTGTGCAGCATTTAGCTCTGGTTCTGCGTCAGGTGTTACTGCAGACTGTGCTGAGGTCACCTGCAGGAAAGGGGTGGCCGGGTGAGTTTGCTGGCTCACCTCCGCCTCCATCAGCCATCCTAAAACGGAAAAGCCAGTGTAGCCCGGTGTTTGCAATCACAGGCTCTGGCATCAAAGTGGGCAGAGATTCCAGCTGGTCCTTTTGTAGCTACAGGCCCTTGGGAGAGCTGTGTGACTTCTCCTCAAGACTTGGCGCTCATCTGGAACATGGAAACGAAAATAGTACGTCCCCAGTGGGCTGCTGTGAGGACCAGGAGATGCTGAGGACTAAGTGCTCAGCAGCCCTCGAGAAACAGCGATGCTCTTAACGGGAGCTATTGCAATTGCGGTGATTATCACTCATCATGATGGGATCATAGTTTGAGATGGCTTTAAAGCAAGCCTCTTGGCTTGGATGTTCAAGACTGACCTGTTGTAAAATGAATTCTGCTCTATTGGGAAGAATGACTCGGCCGGCTGTAAGTAGGTTTCTTTGGAACCCTTTCAGAACTTTTAGGGTCTTCCCTGGAGAACCATTCTCAAGGAACACAAAGTGGAGACATACTTTCTCTTCAGATAAAATGGAGAAATCGCTGGGCACAGTGGCTCGCACCTGTAATCCCAGCACTTTGAGAGGCAAAGGTGAGAGAATTGCCTGAACTCAGGGGTTTGAGACCAAGCTGGGCAACTTGGCGCGACTTCATCTCTACAATAAATTAAAAAATTAGCCAGGCAAGGTGGCACATGCCTGTAGTTCCAGCTGCCTGGAAGGCTGAGGAGGAAGGATCATCTGAGCATGGCGGGTTGAGGGTACAGTGACCATGAGTGTGCCACTGCACTCCAGGCTGGGTGGCAGAGTGGGACTCTGACTCAAAAAAGAAAGAAAGAAAGAAAATGGAGAAATGGTTACTTTTGCCAATTAATAAGTAGCTTAAACATAAAAGGGTCTCAACAGACAACTTTTATTTGATGAATTACAATTCTGAATGAAGCCTATCTCTTATATCTAAAAATAACACAAATAGTAACAATAATAAAAAAAAGGCACATCGTGGCCGATGACATGTAATTAACCTCCTCCCTGCTCTGTGAAGCCAAGAGCTTAATTAGGTTTGGTCGATTGAGTAGAGTATGATTAAAAACAAACACCAACGAGATGCTTAAATGTTCAATTCCCATTCCTGTTAATTTTCTGCCAGAACAAAAGAAAAGCCCCGGGGAGGTTTATGTAGCTACTGAACATAAGGTGGCCAAATCCCAAACTAGGAAGCCTTGGGGGTTGTTCTGACTGTGGTTATACAGAATTATACGGATGTGCCGTTTGTTTATTCCAAAAGATGTTTCTCTTAAGGTTGCAAATATATCTCTGCTATCTATTAAGGTACACGAAAAATATAATTTAAGTTTTTAAAAATGTGTCTGAATTTCTGTTTCAAATGCAATTTTACCTACTATTATGGGCTGTAAAATTTATATGTTGAAGTCCCAACTCCCAGGACTTCAGAATGTGGCTGGATTGGGGGATAGGGTTTTTAAAGCAGGAATTAAATTAAAAGACGGTCATTAGAGATGAGTACTAACCCAACATGACCTACGTCCTTAGAGCAAGAGGCAGTTTGGACACAGACACACACAGAAGGAAGACCGTGTGAAGACACAGGAAAAAGATGACCATCTGCAAATCAAGGAGAGAGGCCTCAGGAGAAATCAACCCTGGTGACAAACTGATCAGCCTTTAGAACTTTCAGAAAACAAAGTGGTGTTGCTTTTCTACACACTTTCTTTTTTTTTATAGTTCTGTAATTTGTTTATTTACTATAAACATTTTATCTTAATTTTAAAAATTAAAAACAATTTACCTTATTTTTTATAGAGACAGGGTTTCGCTATGTTGCCCAGGCTGGTCTTGAACTCCTGGCCTCAAGTGATCCTCCCGCCTCAGCCTCCCAAAGTGCTGGGATTACAGGTATGAGCCACCATGCCCAGCAATTTCTATAATTTTTAGTTTATTTTATGCTTTGGTAAGGTGTCTAGGAAAGAGGTGTGTCTTCCGAAAGAAAACCGGAACTGGAAAGTCATCCCTCTCTTCCTTCTGGCCTTGTTCTCTGGGGCTCTTGTCTGAAGGAGGGAGCTGTCTCAGCCTGACTCGGGGTGGGTGTACCATGGAGACCCCCAGGCAGAAGTGAACAGGCACATAATTTCTTTATTGCACTTAACATACCGGACTAGGTTATTGCCACGTCTATCTCCCCCTATACTGTGAACACCTTGACTAAAAATTATGGCTTTTCTCCTTAGCACCATATCTACCATAAAGAAGGAGCTCAATAAACGCGTGGTGAAATTAAAAAAAAAAATTTCTGTTGTTTAAGCTGCCTAGTCTGTAATACTTTGGCATGGCAGATCCAGTAGACTAACACAGCTATGTTTCAAAAAATGTCCTCTTTCAACTTGAGGGTCTCTCCTTTTGCCCGAAGGTTTTATTTTAGTTTTGGGGGGGCTTGTATGGTACTACTGTGTCAGGACAGGAGGCAGGGCAGGAGCTCACTGCATTTGCCTCACAAGGTCATCCAACCACCGTATAACTGTGGCTACAGAATTTACAGGCTCAGTGCTGTAAACTAAAAATAAAACCCTAAGCCCCACAACTGACCAAATGGATCCCTTCTTGGCCAAGGGGACCCCATGGAAGCCTTAAAAACTGAGTTCCTAGTCATGACGGGATGAAAGGTCAGACATAGCTTGTTATACCCACTTCCTTTTGCTGTTTCAACTGACAACATCACTGTTAAAATAGAGCTCGTAAGATTGACAGAACGGCCTTTTTTTAAAAAAAATAAAGACAAGATCTCACTCTGTGGCCCAAGCTAGCTAGAACTCTTTTTGGGCTCAAGGGATCCTCCATCTCAGCCTGGAGCAGCTGGGACTAGAAGCACACACCATTATGCCTGGTTAATTATTTTTATTTTAGACACAGTAAGTATCTTGCTTTGTTTTCCAGGCTGGTCTTGAACTCCTGATCTGAAATCATCCTCTCCCCTCAGTCTTCCAAAATGCTGGGATTACAGGTGTGAGCCACTGTGTCCAGGCCAAAGTGAACTGTTTAATGCAATAAGATACCAAATTATAAACAAGACTTAAGGCTATGCTAGGCAAGGTTAGGTCATGCACCCCTACACTTGAAGAATATACTATGTTCTAACTGCCACAAAGTTTTTCTTTTCTTCTAGCACTAAACAAGCACTGGCCTTGAGAAAAACAATGTTGAAGCAGTTATAGCTTATCAACCATCAGAAACTGACCCCTTGTTCCACCAGCCATAACTACCAGCTTTGATTGGACAAGAGACTTCAGTAATTTTCTCCTAATAAAAGACCACTGACCATGGACTGGGTCTGGCTGTTGTACAGAGGCTGTGCACTTGAATGCTTGTGTGTACTGAAAAGACCTTTTGACATATATATAGACCTAACTGTGATATCGTCACATGTTAAGTCTCCAGCCCAAGGTGGACATGGGTTGTATGTTACATGCATATCTGTTCAATACACAGTGTAGAATCACCTTCATGAATGAATATTCATAGCTCATCCTGTACCTGTTGAATGTGTATTTTTAGCCAACCTGTTCAGTACAAAGCTCCTGCTCCAGCCCCATCTTCTTTGAAGTGTCTGTCTCTGATCTTGGTGGGAGGATACTTCCCAGCCTACGGATGGCCCCTTTCAGGCTGCAATCCTTTATAAGAAATCAAGTCTCCCTTGCGAGGTATGGGCCTCTGATTTTTCAGTTAATAGTGCAAAATGAAAATATAGGGTCCCTTTTTCAAAAAGCATGAAGAAAGCACTGTTAAAGGTGCTTTCTTTTGTAGTCTCTCTCTTGGCTTGTCATGGTGATTTTTTATTTGCTATTGAATGCCACCATAAGTAAAGAAAAAAATTTAATTGTATCTTTTAGCATGAATTTGACCATTCATCTTTATTGTTGCAATGCTAGTTTTTAATCACTCACGGGGGGACCCATCAGAATTACACAATTTAGTTTCGCAGCTGGTACACGCACATGTATGTTGTTACCAGGATGGTAGGAAACCAACTCACTTGCCTTTGGCAGCACTCAGTGCAAGTTCTGGCGTGCAGAGTGTGGTCTCTTGGGGTGGTTCCTGCCCTTGTTTACTGAGTTGCAGATGTAACTCACTTTGCTTGTTCTGGCTGCCCTGCCACGCACAGTGGGTCCACGTGAGGGCTACGTGCATGCCAGGAGCATGGTACATGTGCATGGCCCCACACGTGCTCAGTTGCTTTACAACTGTGGACAAGATGGTGTATTTTTGATACTCATTGACTGGCTTTTCTCAGTAAGTTTCAACTCCCTCCCCCCTCAATCTCCGGGTGTTGTCTTTATTTAATGGTCCAAGACATGACATTTTGTGCTCAAGGACTGACAGGATAAAAGCAAGGGCAGAAAGCAGAGAAATGTTATTCTCGGTTTTTCAGTTTCCAAAACTTGGGCTCTTCAGCAAATAGAAAAGAGTTGTTGCATAGACAAGAGATTTGGAAAAAACATTTGAGGGGACACCCCCCCAAAATGGAATTTATCTATTAAAAATTGTGCATTTATTCTTACATGTTTAAACTTCAAGTCGCCTTCAAAAGGACTCTCTGTTTGAAGCAATACAACTATTGAGATGCTTTTTCCACTGCTCAAAGCAGGCTTTGAAGCCATCAATTTTGATGCCTTTTAGTGCTTCTACCGTTTTTTTGTTTCATCTCTTCCACATTGGCAAAACGTGTCCCCTTGAGGATCTTTTTCACCCAGGGAAACAACAACAAAAAAGTCACTTGGGGCGCAATCAGCTGAATAGGGAGCGTGGGGCATGGGTCAAAAACAGCTGAGCACTCAGTGAAGTATGGACAGGTGCACTGCCGTGGTGCAAGAATCATTTTGCCACCTGTTTGCCCCAACTTGGGGCATTTCTTCCATACATCGTGACGCCATTGTCTCAAAAATTTCAGATAAAAACTTCAGTTGACCATTTGATCTGGAGTGTACTATAAGGGGCCAGCCCTCCAAAAGATAATCCCGAGATTTTTGGGTCCTCCCTCTTATTGACTAAAAGCTGTCTTGCCTGGCGTGGTGGCACGTGCTTGCTTGCAATCTTGGGAGGTTGAGGCGGGAGGATCACTTGAGTTCAGGAGTTTGAGTCCAACTTTGGTAACAGAGTAAGACTCTGTCTCTAAAAACTAAAAAATTGTCTCTGGACTGGAAAAGGATTCCCAAGCAGAGGGAGACTGGAAAGTTGAGGTTTGGAGGCGAACCCCAAGAAGGCAGCCATCAGAGGTTCCTCCAGAAATAGGCCCTAAACCTCTTCCCCAAACTGAGCCTGGGGAGTGCAGAGGCTGGTTAAATGTGATGTTATGTACCACAAGACTACAGTTGCGTGAGAATAGTCATATATATGACAGATTGAAATTGTATGTAAGGTAATCGTACATTTGAAATATATTTTTAAAATCAAAAATAATGGTGAAATCAGGCTATAGAGAAAATTCTTGAATTACTTATGTGTCCAGTTGAATAATGACCCTTTAGGTGTCCCTATTCTAATTCCCAGAACCTGTGAACGTGACTTTACATGACAAAGGGAACTTGGCAGATTTGATTCAATTAAGGGTATTGAAATGGGAGATTACCCTGGATTATCCAGATGGGTCATAGATATAATCATAAAGATTCTTGTAAGAGAGATACAGTGACTCTGATTTTGTGTGCTGTGTCTAGTGGCTGCATTTGTGGTGATTTGCTGCCACAGCAAAAGGAAACTGATGCAACTTGTAAGTGTACTTACTGAAGAAGATGGCATAAAGGTGTGCCTGAAAGGAGATTCCTATCCAATGCAAGGCAGTGTGTGACCCCTTTTTTCTGGTCAAGTTCCAAGGTTGACTCCTGGACTGATCCAGAGGAAATCATGATGAAACCTCAGAGTAAACGTACTCTAAAGGGTGTGTGGGTGGAGGGGAGCGTGACGGGTTATGGCAAATAGTGCATCCTTCCGCAGTATACCCTTCTTGTTGGCTTTTTCCAAGCCCTCTCCCCGAGGTCTCCCATCACAGAAGGTGGAATTTGCTCCTTGCTCTCATGCGCTTGCTGATACAGACTGTGACTCCTCCAGACCCTCTCAGGGGAAGACGCAGATGATTGCTGCCCAGCGGTGCACGTGCCTGAGCTGGAGTCCAGCTTCAGTCCCTGAGGGCTCTTGGCCCAGAGCCAGGCAGGCTGAGATCTCAGTGCCCAGAGGGTGAGAGCCTCATCCTGGAGAGGGAGACGTCAGTGGTGAGACACAGCAGCTTTGTCCTCCATTCTCAAGCTGCTTTCTTGCTCTCACTTGCCTTTGCCCTTGAAAAGTCTCTGGGAAGAGTGGATGTGGGGATATACAGGCCTTTATATTCCAGCACTGATTTAGCCGGTGGGAGCAGAGACTTGGCCCTGGGAGTGGGAGGTGGCTGGGAGAAGAGAAAGCCAGCGTCGTTCAGTCTTTTGAAGACCCCCGACTATGCATTTTTTCAAGTTTCTCCCAATGTCACCTGTCTCTGTCCCACAAGGGGATACTACAGGTGCGTTAAGTTGCCTAGAGAAAAAGCCTGATCCACCATCTGCTGTAGGCCTGGATGAGCAGCCCGAGGGGTGGAGGTGCTTTGTGCTGAGGTAGATAAGTGTCTTCCTCGGGACACTTCATGAACAATCCTGCACTGGCAGCATCTTATAAAGCAGCAAGGCCGATCTTTCCGTTGGGATTGGGCCACTTTGTGAGTCTCTGCAAAATCCCACCCTTGTTCAAAGCTCAGGAGGGTAGAGCCGCATCTTGAGATAAATATAGATATGTTTACTAAATTTCTTCATATACAGGCTGCCATTGTCTTGCTAAGCTATGGTGTGACCATGTGCTCTTGGAGCTATGGCCAGGCCACGTTTTCTTAAGCTTAGGCCCCCTCCCCTACCTTGGGGAGGTAAATCTCCTCTTTCTCTCTCTATAATTTACTTTCTAAATAAACTATATTTTCTTTCTTTTTTTTTTTTTGAGTTGGAGTCTCACTCTGTCGCCCAGACTGGAGTGCAGGGGCCGCTCCCGGCCACCGCAGCCTCGACCTGCTGGGCTCCGGCGATCCTTCCGCCTCAGCCTTCCGAGTAGCCGGAATTACAGGCATGTGCTACCATGCCCGGCTGATTTTTTTTTTTTTATTTATTGTAGAGATGAGGTCTCGCTGCCCAGGCGGATCTCGAACCCGCAGGCTCAGGCAATCCACTCACCTCAGCCTCCCAAAGGCGCAGGATTTCAGGCTGAGCCACCGAGCCCGGCTAAACTGTATTTTCTAATGTAAAACAAATTTCTTCATATATATCTTTACATCTATTCTTACACATATCTATAGGGCATTTACATATGTACATATAGAATATAAATATTATTTAAAAGGCCGATTTGCCTTCTATTTTGGTAGGATTTGGGAACACATGCCATTCAAGAACACGTGGCATTTTCCCAACTCCATGATGTGATATCAACTTCACATTCACTTAATTAACCCTCACACCTTTCAGATTTTACAATAAGATTCAGCAAGGTCCAATCACATGTCCAAGGTTATACACCCAGTATATGGCCTCTAACTTCAGTTTAGCAGGCCTGATGGGGGATTGGGCTGGGCATTCTTGGCTGAGGAGACAAAGCTGGAAGATGAAGGGGCTGATGCCCTAAGGTGGGGCTGGGGGGAATCTGTAACTGGTCTTCTTGGACTAAACAAAGGGTCCCTAGAAACAGTTCCATAGCCCAAAGGAAGATGTGTCCTGCTGGTTCTGAGTGGATGGGGGTCTGAGAGCAGAACTCTCCAGGCTGTGGAGGAGTGTGGGGGCTCCTGGGAGGAGCTCGGTCAACAGGGAACAATGGCTTCTTCATTCGACAAGGGCTGCAGGCTTTCTCCCATCTGGTATCTCCCATCTGATACCTTTCTGGCCACTTGTCACTTTCCCTTTAAATGGTGTTCTTGGGAAAAGGCCTGATAAATGCATTCAAACTGCAGAATTGGCAAATGGGGTAACATCTGGACCCATCCCATGAGCTTTTGATTACGATGAGGGGACAAGTGGTCCTAAGACAAATAAAGACATTTCAGGACCCGCAATGTGACTCCAAGAGTGATGTCAGGGCTGGCGACTATTCGTGGACAAGAGTGCTTCTGGGAGTACCCCTTCACGTTGCCCATCCTTCCCTCTCATCTCCACACGAATGCTATGCTATTTAGGTTTTCTGAAAGAAATATGGATGAGGTAGTAAACTGTGTGTGACCCCTGGAGCTTAATTCATCCCTGAACAACAATTAACACTAATGGCTTGAAGGATGGATGCTTTCCTGGGCAGAGAAAAGAGTGAAGCAGAACATGTGAGTCAGCCCTTCCACCCCGCCATAAATAATTAAAGCCAGCGGTCACCCCTCACGCACAGCCACTGTGACTTAGGTTTTGCTGGTTGTCCCTAAGTGGGAGTGGGGTGGGGAGCAGGTGACAGTCAAAAACTAAGGTAGCCACATTAAGAACTCCGTCTGGAACTGCTCTACCTGAGTTATAATTCTGATTCCAATGTCTACGACAATAGAACATTGACTTCACCTCTGTAAGCACAAGTGTTGTCGTCTACAAAATGGGGATTGTGGGAATACTGATGTCACAGGGTTTGTGTGAGAATTAGACCAGACACTCCGTGTAAATCACTGAGCACAGTTTCTGGCATACAGAAGGCTACATATTCAAGTTGACTATTTTATTTTATTTATTTTAGAGATAGGGTCTTGCTGTGTTGCCCAGGTTGGTCTTGAATTCCTGTCCTTGAGCGAGCCTCCTGCCTCAACCTCCCAAATAGTTTGGATTGCAGACAAGAGCCACCACATCCAGCTAAAATTGGCTATTTTTTTTCTGAACCTCCATGTTTTAGTCTTCAGTAAAGAACCAAATGTTGTTTTTAAAAAATATTCACTTCTCAGAAAGTTACGAGAAAGAGGTATCTGTGTGGACCTTTTTAGAATGAAGTGGGAAATTCTTTTTGTTTAAAGCTTGATGAAATGTTTCCAACTTTTGTTAATCAGCAGTGCTGCCTTAGCAATTACAACAAACATTAGAGAGCAATGTTTTCCTGATAATTGAGCTGCTCATTGTGACCAAGGGCATTATTAATCCCAAAATTAATACTTATAAAAAACAAAACAATTACTGAATTATTTCTCAATAATAAAAATACAGAAATGGTTGGAGGTTGCACTAAATTTGATGACAACTCTGCTATGAGTGTTTCTTTTTTATGGTTCTCTTCTCTTTATCCTACAATGAGTGCAGACTGTGTTCTATCTAGGTGATGGCTCAAGGTTTGCTATGTACAGCTGGAAGTGTGACTCACATCTGTAATCCCAGTGCTTTGGGAGGCTCTTTACACCAATAATAAACAAACAGAAATCCAAAGAAAAAGCACAATCCCATTCACAATAGCCACACAAAAAAATGAAATACCTTGGCATCTTCCTAACCAGAGACGTGAAAGACCTTTACAATTTACTGCTCAAATAAATCAAAGATGACACAAACAAGTGGAAAAATATCCCATGCTCATGGATTGGAAGAATCAACATTGTGAAGATGTCCACCTTACCTAAGGCAATCTACAGATTTAATGCAATAACCATCAAATTACCAGCAACATTCTTCTCAGATCTAGAAAAAACAATACAGGAATTCATATGGAAACACAAATGACTAAGAATAGCCAGAACAATCCTCAGAAAAAAAAAAAACAGCAAAGCAGGAGGTACCACAATACCAGACTTTAAACTTTACTATAAAGCTACAATAATCAAAACAGCTTGGTATTGGTACAAGAACATGCATATAGACCAATGGAATAGAATTGAGATTCCAGAAGCAAAACCTCAATTTCTCAACCAACTCATCTTTGACAAAGCCTCCACCACCCACCACTGGGGAGAGGAGAACCTATTCAGTAAATGGTGTGGGAAAACTGGCTGACCACATGCAGAAGATTCAAACAAGACCCTTATCTATCCCCATACACAAAAATTAACTCTAAATGGATCAGAGACCTAAATGTAAAACCTCAAACTGTTAGAACCTTAGAAAATTTAGGACACACCCTTATGGAAGTTGGAACTGGCATCCAATTCCTGAGCAAAACCTGAAACTCACTGGCCATAAGAAATAAGATAGACAAGTGGGACCTCATTAAACTGACAAGCTTCTGCAAAGCCAAAGAAACCATCAAGAGAACAGGGAGATAGCCTACAGACTGGGAAAAAGTATCTGCCAACTCCAGGTCTGACAAAGGCCTAACATCTAGGATCTACAAGGAACTCAAACATGCTGAAAAGAAAAAAAACAAACAACCCCATTACCAAGTGGGCAAAAGATATGAACAGACACTTCTCAAAAAAAGACATACAAGCAACCAACAGACACCTGAAGAAATGTTCAACCTCACTAGTCATCAAGGAGATGCAAATTAAAACTACACTGAGATACCACCTAACTCCAGTCAGAATGGCCATTATCAATAACTCAAAAAATAACAGATGCTGGAGAGGATGTGGCAAAAAGGGAACACTTCTACACTGTTGTTGGGAGTGTAAACTGGTACAGCCTCTGTGGAAATCAGTGTGGCGATTCCTAAAAGCTCTAAAAATCGACCTTCCATATAACCCTGCAATCCCCCTACTGAGAATACACCCTGAAGAACTCAAATCACTCTAAAAAAGATACCTGCACACGTATGTTTATTGCAGCATTGTTCACAATAGCAAGATCATGGAACCAACCATGCTGTCCATCAAAAGAGGACTGAATTTAAAAAATGTGATACATATACGCAATGGAATATTATGCAGCCATAAAAAAGAACAAAATCATGAATTTCACAACAACCTGGCTGTAATTGGAGTTTATAATACTAAGTGATCTCTCACAGAAACAAAGATCTGAGTATCACATGTTTTCACTCATAAGTAGACCTTGAATAACTATCGTCATACTATAAGAAAAGGATTGACAGTGGTGGGAAACTATGGGAGGGGGCAGGGAGGGGAAGGGAGGTGGGATTAACGGTGGTCAATATCTGTCTGGGGACGGGGGGCCACACCTCATCAACAAGGGTACCTGCACAATGCATATTTGTATACCTAACCCTTAACTGTATCCCACAGTTTTAAAATAAAAAATATGTTTTGTTTTGTTTTTTTTGAGTCGGAGTCTCACTCTGTCACCCAGACTGGAGTGCAGTGGCTGCTCCCGGCCACTGCAGGCTCGACCTGCTGGGCTCCGGCGATCCTTCCGCCTCAGCCTTCCAAGTAGCTGGAACTACAGGTGCGCGCTACCACGCCCGGCTAGTTTTTGACTTATTGTAGAGATGAGGTCTAAAAAGTTATCTGGGCATGGTGATGAGGGCCTGTAGGCCCAGCTACTTAGGAATCTGAGTTGGGAAGATCCTTTGAGCTCAGGAGTTTCAGGCTACAGTGAGACATGATTGTGCCACTGCACTCCAGCCTGGCCTATAATAGAGTGAGATCCTGTCTCAAAAAAAAAAAAAAAAAAGTTTGCTATATGGTTTGTAGGTTTCCAGCCTTTCACCAACAATTTTGTAAGCACCATTCCTTACTCATTCTGTCATTCTCACAGTAAGAAACCTGAAAGACAGCTGTGGCTTCATATGACATTTACAACTATATTTTAGTTCAATAGTTTCTGTAGAATTTGACCCTGAAACTCTAGTGCATACCTTAAATGGTATTTGTGCCAGCCATGGGGATGTGAATTTAGGAATGTTGAAAATGGCTCTCTGCTTTTTAGAATACCTGGGATTCTACCACTAAACACTTTGTTCATTTGTGTTAGACACTAATCTCTCCTTGCAGTTTCTTCCTTGAAGACAACTGCACTTCAGAAACGGTACTCCTTCAGATCTCTTTCCTTTATTGGAGAACAGCCCAAGTGGGGGTTGAATGAGCTTAAAGAGGGAAGACGTCACCGGGTGAGGCGGCTCATGAGGCGGCTCATCCTATAATCCCAGTACTTTGGGAGGCCGAGGTGAGAGGATTGCCTGGGCACATGGGTTCAAGGCCAGCCTGGGCAACTTGGGGAGACCTCATCTCTACAATAAATAAATAAATAAATTAGCGGGTGTGGTGACGCATGCCTGTAGTTGGAAGGCTGAAGCGGAAGGATCACCTGAGCCCGGCAGGTCAAGGCTGTGGTGGCCGTGAGCGTGCCACTGCCCTTCAGCCTGGGCGACAGAGTGAGACTCCGACTAAAAAAAACAAAGGGAAGATGTCACCAAGGCACAGGGAAGAGACACATGACAAAAGCGCAAAGCTGTGGAAAAGGATTTGGAGTCAACACTGGCTCACTAAATTATCCCGTTATCTAAGAATATGAAGATCTAAATTCCAATATGTATTTTTGTCTTCACTCTAAATGTCTCATGAGACTGTCTTGTTGAAAAAAAAAAACACATCGATTTCAAATCGTGTTGGGGGAGAAAGGTAAAGTGAATTACTAATCAGAATTGTTTGTGCTGCTTTGCAGGGGTCTTGCTTCCCTACCTTATTTCACAGGAATATAAACAATTACATAATTATATCAACAACTTGGAAGAGAAAATAATTTCCTGTAATAAGAAGTCACGTATCCACCTCCTTTTCAACGTTCTTTAATTCTTCCCCCAAATTCTCCTTTGCCTCCTTCACCGGCAGATTCCAGGTCAGCATTAGGCCGATGCTCCCAGACTTTCCCACGCCACCATCCACACATGTCAGAACCCCACTCGGGTAAGACTCAGCCCTCTCATCTCCTTTCATCAGGCGGAGCTCATGACCTTGTCTTCCATGTCACGGAGAAATTCAAATTTGAAAAGAAAGAACACGGTTGCAGACTTTCACCAAGAACCCCTGTAAGGGTTGTCACTCCACTCCACTGTGCATTCCAGCTCACCACCACTCAAGCGATCAAGGATCTTGCTTTGGCAATAGTTCTCTCTCTCTCCAGCGTCTCTCCTACGCCCTCTCGACTGAACCATTCAAACATCTCCTGATTGAAAGAAAAATGTTTCTCCCTCATCCCC
This sequence comes from Cephalopachus bancanus, assembly GCA_027257055.1. Classification (NCBI taxonomy): domain Eukaryota; kingdom Metazoa; phylum Chordata; class Mammalia; order Primates; family Tarsiidae; genus Cephalopachus; species Cephalopachus bancanus. Next base: position 1,104,839 of record JAPVLO010000484.1, read on the forward strand.
TTGCCTGCCTCTGGCCCTCCCCCTTCACTCCTCGTTATGCAGCAAAATTCCCCAAATTTGTCTTTATTCAATACTCCCATTTCTTCTCCCATTCTCAAATCCACTCCAATGATAAGTTCGCCATCTCATTGATGAACCCAGTGGTTCATTCTGTATCTCTTAGCAGCATTTGACAGTGATTCACTTCCTCCTTGAAGTGCTTTCTCAGCTCCTAGGACTCTCCTTTGTCTCAGTTTTCCAAACTCTTTAGTCTTCTTGGGTAATTTCTTCTGATGTCTGTGATCTTTAAACACAGTGTTCTCCGGGAATCATCCTCAGACCTCCTCCCTAGCTATGCTCGGTCCCTGGGTGGTCTCATCCAAGATATAGTTACTATCTATCTGCTGACGACACTCACTTTTTTTTTTTTTTTTGAGTTGGAGTCTCACTCTGTTGCCCAGACTGGAGTGCAGTGGCACACTCCCGTGACAGTCACCACAGTCTTGACCTGCTAGACTCCGGCAATCCTTCTGCCTCAGCCTCCCAAGAGCCAGAACTACAGGCATGCGCTACCATGCCCAGCTAATTTTTTGATTTATTGTAGAGATGAGGTCTCGCCAAGTTGCCCGGGCAGGTCTTGAACCTGCAGGCTCAGGCAATCCACTTGCCTGGGCCTCCCAAAGCATGGGATTACAGGCTGAGCCACCGAGTCCGGCTTGACACTCCCATTTTTGTCTCCAATTCAGACCTGGTTCTTGAACTCCAGAATCCTGTCAATGCCTGCTTTCCAGATCCACTCAGATGTGTTCAACCCTCTATATCCAAAACCAAGTTCTTGTTCCTCCCCTCTAATCTTGCTGCTTTCATAGGAGCGCAAGCAAAAAACAAAAACTCGTAGGCTCCTTCTCAATTCATCTCTTTCTCTCACTGGCCATATTCAACTATTTCTTAGAAGTTGTGGGTTCCGCTTTCACCATGCATCCTGATCTGACCAGTTCTCACCTCCTCCATCACCACCAGTCTGGTTCCAGTCTTTCTCTTCTCTGGCTGGATTATTGCAGCAGTGTCGAACTGGTCTTCTTGGCTCCTTCTTCCCCCTGCTCTAGTCTATTTTCTACTAGGCAGCTAAAGTGAGGTACTTACAAGTCAGATCAAATGTCACCTTAAGCCAGGTGCAGTGACTCTCACCTGTAATCCCAGCACTTTGGGAGCTGAGGCAAGAGGGTTACCCGAGTCCAGGGGTTCAAGACCAGCCTGGGCAACTTGACGAGAGCTCAAATCAAAAAATTAGCTGGGCGTAGTGGTGTGCACCTGTAGTTCCAGCTACCTGGAAGGCTGATGCAGGAGGATCACTTGAGCCCAACAGGTCGAGGCTGTGGTGACTGTGAACGTGCCACTGCACTCCAGCCTGGGCAACAGAGTGAGACTCAAAAAAAAAAAAGTCACCTTATCAGAGTTGCTTCCCCCAACCAGTTGATACAAACACAAGCACAGATACACAGAGTCCACCACCCTCACAACCACCATCAATCTCTGTCCCTCCACCTCTTAGCTCTTATCGATGACTGATATATATCTATTTATTGGTTTAACGTTTATCTTTTCTCCCTCTCCCAACTTGAATGTAAGAGCGATAAAAACAGGGTCTTTGTTCTTTTTCTCTGATTAATAGAAGAGGCCTAGAAGAGGGCCTGGCACATAATCTGCACTCAATATATATTTGTTGAATCAGTGAATGAATGAATGGATGACTGGATCAGCCAATTAACCAATTAAAAAGTCACAGCTTCTCAGTCTCAACGAGAGAGAATTTTCTAGAGAGTTTCCTGCAGCATTGACCTATTTCCTTCTTTCTGTCTGTTTTGGTTCGTAGATAAATTCGCCATACAAAAGCACCGGGAGCAAGGCTGGATGCTCATGCCCTTGGGCCAGAAATGACCCCAGACGTCACCCTGCACCGTGCATATTTTCCTCTGGCCTCCTTCTCAGCATGTTGGCCGTGGTTCAGTAGTTGCATCCTTCGCCCTCTGCCTCCTCCTCTCAGTTCCAGGAGCTTCTCCTCGGCCCGAGCCCCTTCCTTCCGGTGAGGAAGACAGTACAGGAAGCAGCAGCAGCTTCACTGACACCTGCCGTCTCCATCCACAGTGATCCAACAACACTCAGACCTCCCAGCCTCATCTGGCCCAGGCAGTCTGAGGCTGGTTGGGGCACTCTCTGCCACCTAGTGTTTTTGTTCGCTTCCATGTCCTGGAACATTCTGGCCATTTGCAAAATGAAGATCTGTAAAAGCACAGACAGGAAAAGAGTTCCATCCTTTATGGATTCTAAGATGGCTCCTCTCCTTTTTTCCATGTTTCCCGTCACTAGCTTCAAGACCTGGTCTGTAATCCAGCACTTTGGGAGGCTGAGGAAGGGGGATGGCTTGAGCCCGGGAGTCGGAGACCAGCCTAGGCAACACGGCAGGACCTTGTCTCCACAAAAAGCCAGCCCGGTGTCATTGTGTGCACCTGTGGTCGCAGCTATTTGGGAAGCTGAGGCGAAGGACTGCCTGAGCCCAGGAGATTGAGCGCCATGATCATGTCACTGCACTCCAGCCAGGGTGACGGAGCGAGACCTCAACTCAAAGCAAAAACCAAAACAAAAAACCTGTCTTACGGTTGGTGTTGCACAGGTGAAAGTCTCTATGCGGTTACCATAGTCTGAGCCCGTGCCAACTTTGTCACCATTCCTAGGACAAGCCTGGCTTCATATGCCCCCTCAGTGTGCCAGGCCACAGACTTCCTGAGGACCATCGATAGGCGAAAAATTAAGCTAGGGGTTGTACGAAAACCTTGAATTAGGTAAAACAAAACAAAGCAAACACAACACCAGCATGAAGTCATGCAGAATGAGAGGTCGGCAGGCTGAATGCCCTACGTACACTTTTAAAAGAAACGCAGCACCCTGAGGGACTCAGAGGAGTATGTTGTGAAAAAAATCTGAGCACTGACTGTTCTGATTTAGAAAGCAAACAAGGATAGGGAGATTCCGAATGTGAAATCAGGAGAATTTTAAACTAATTACCCTAATTTACACTTGTATCTTTATGTATACATGAGAATGATATAGTAATAAAAATCTGTCCAAGTAGTTATCAGAGAGCTTATTCAATAAGTTTAAATTAAATTAGAAGTGAAAAGAAACCATTGTTTCAAAGTTTTCTATGGCAGCATTTTTTTTCTTAGTGACACATAAAACAATGACGCACTGTACCTTGAAAAGAGGCTTAGACTTAATGAAATATGGCAATTACCTCCAGTTACATAAAAGCATAAACCACTGGCTTAACAAAACCCAAGGAATCTACTACATAAATGAATTGCTTTTACTACCTTGAGCTCTTTAGCAAAACCATAAACCAAAAGCTCAATATTAATCTAAAATTATTTAATTATATTTCATAGTTAAATTATTTGGAAGATGTTTGCAAATGACTCAAAGTTGGAAGAGCTCAGTGAGATATTGATTCCATAATTATCCTCAAAAATAATGTTACTAATAAAAGTTAATGATGTAGAATCATAATGGTCACATCAAGTGGGAGGACACCAGCCAAGATGAGAAAGCTTTTGTTTTCCAATTGTTTTCTTCCCCTCCCTCCTTTTCTCACCACAGTGAGAAACAGTCACCTGTTTTCAGAGGTTGAAAGATTTTTGCTTTCCTTGTTTGGAAACACTTGCTTAAACAAAGTAACATGCTAAACACTTGACTCTAAGCTAAAACAGTCATCTAATTTTTATTTGACAAGCTTTGAAGTTACAATTTGATTTCTCAGTCTCTTTCTTTTGTGACCATATAATCCTCTTCTCAATGTTGCATGCTGTGTGAGCTGCATACATTTGTGAGCCTAGGAAGCACAAAGACCCACGGTTTCCTTGGGATTAGTACCATACAAATGCAAATTAGGGACAATGGAAGACCCTGTCCATTCTTGTAACTGCTACTGCTTTGTTCTGTGCTTCCTCTGAGTAGCAAACCAATTCATTGTTTTGAAAACACAGACCTTAGCTGCTGACTCTTTCATTGGCTAGGTGGAGATGAGAAAAACCAACTCTTTCCTACAGATTTTAACCCTCTCAATTCAATTATTCTTTTCATTCAGTTATTGTTAAATCTTGCAGGAGTCTTACACAATTCCTGATTGCAGAATTTGAACTTGAGCTACAGAGTCTTATTTTGCTCCTTGCATCTTCAACCCATGCTTCACCATGACCCTTTTTGTTACAACTAATGGCCTGTACCCTCTTTAAAATCTTTGGGCTGGTCAGCACAGTACATGTTGGAAACCAGCCCCTTTCTGTGGCATAACTCTTCCAAGGGAATTGAAATTCTTTGCAAGCATTTTTCTCATTTATTGGCCAATCTGTATAGCAAGCAATGTTATGTGAATTCTCTCCTTTTCATGTTGTCTGCTGGGGATGATATGAATTCGTGCATGTGCAGGGCCCCTGATTTGGGAGGAGGAAGCAACCCAGGCTGGGGAGGGGAGGGCATGAGTGAAGGTTCCTTCTTGACACTAGAACTGACCTCCTTTGGTGGCAAATGGTCCTTCCTTCTTTATGCGTGCACAGAAACAGCGACATGCCTTTCCATTTTGTGTAATTATAACCTAGTTAATGTCTGGTGGGATTAGTAAGCCCTTCACATCTCCACCGACTTATCTTATTTCAGAGGGCAAGTGGTTTGGTGATCCAATGACCGTTAACGTGGCTTATGCATTATCTGAAGGGGAGGGAAGCAAGAGGACAAGGCAGCCTGGTTACGGGTATCACTATCAATAGGATGACCACACACATTCCTGCTCAAGGAAGAGGGGCGCGTGGAACCTTTCTGTTCTGGTGTTTATAGAACCCCGGTGACTGTGCAGCATTTTAAGAGACGAGTGTTTCAAGTGTGTGTGCTAAGGAGATGATAAAACAAAGGTGCCGCAGTAATCAATATTTGGAAGTAATGAGCATTCTGAGTCCAAAACACGTTCGGCGTCCAAGACGATGGGCGACGACGACCCATCTCCAGCGCTGCCACCCTCAAATCACAGGGAGACCGAGCGAGCCTGAGGCCAGCGTCTGACCCCAGACACGGGCGGGCGGCGCCGGCTCCCGATCGGAGCAAGAGCCCCGAAGCCAGGCAGACCTCGCGTTTGCGGGCGCTCGCGGCGCGGCCGGCGGCGCCCCGCGGGAAGCGGCCCAGCGGCCCCTGGAGCGGCGCCCCACGGCCCGCGCCCGCCCCGCGCGCCTGCGGCGCCTGTTCAGCACCAGCGGGCGGACAGCGCCCGGCGCCGGCGCGGGCCGCGGAGGGCCGGCGGGCGGGGGTCCGCGCCGGGTCTTCGGAAGGGGCCGCGGCGCCCCGCCGCCACCCGCGGCTCTGCCCGCCCCGCCCGGCGGGCCGCGCGGGCTGCGGGGGCCGCCGGGCGCGGCGCCCCCGCCGCTCGGGGGCGGGGCGTTCCGGGGCGGGGCCCGCGCGGCCCCGCCCGCGGCCGCCCGGCCGGGCTCCCCATTGGCCGGCGGGCCGGAGCGAGGAGGCGGGGCCGCCCGGCGGCTGGCGCGCCGGAGGCCGGCGTGGGCGCGCGGGGCGCGGCGAGCGGCGGCGCCGGCGGCGGCGGCGGGCGCAGCGAGGCGGCCCGTCTCGGCCGCGCGGCCTCCTCGCCGCGGCGCGCGCTCCGGGCCCGGGCCCGAGGCGGCAAGACGGCGGGCCGGCCGGGCGCGGGGCGGCGGGCGCTGTGCTGCGGGCTGCGCTGGTGGGGCGCGGCGGGCCGCGGCGCGGGCCCGGGCCCCGGCGCGTGCGGCTGGGAGGCGCTGTGGGCGGCGGGCGCGCGGGCGGCCGGGGCCATGGCCGAGGGCGGCGGCGGCGCGCGGCGGCGGGCGCCGGCGCTGCTCGAGGCGGCCCGCGCGCGCTACGAGAGCCTGCACATCTCGGACGACGTGTTCGGCGAGTCCGGCCCGGACAGCGGCGGGAACCCCTTCTACAGCACCTCGGCCGCCTCGCGCTCCTCCTCGGCCGCCTCCTCGGACGGCGAGCGCGAGCGCGCCCCGCCGGGCGCCGCCGCGCCGCCGCCCCGCGCCCCGGACGCGCCGGAGCCGGGGGAGGACGAGGCCGGCGCGGGCTGGAGCGCCGCGCTGCGGGACCGGCCGCCCCCGCGGTTCGAGGACACCGGCGGTAAGGGGCGGCGGGGGGCGCGGGGGCGCGGCGGGCGGGCGCGGGCGCTCCGGGGCGGCCGTCGGGGAGCCGGCGCGGGCGCGGGCGTCCGAGCGCGAGGTCGTCGGGCGGCGGAGGCCGCGGGCCGCGCTGGGGCAGGGCGAGGCCGCGGGGCGGGGGTGCCTTCGCTTGCCGGGGCGTCCCAGAGCTCCGGCAGGCAGCCCGTCGCACCCGTGGGGTCGGGCTTCGGGCTCCACGGAAGCTCGGCTTCGCCCGGGGAGGGGACGCAGAGAGCCAGCCCGGCGTGCCTGGGGCGGGGAACGCGGGAGCCGTGCGCTGCTGGCCGGGGAGCCAGCCTCACGGGCGCCGGGGGTCCGGCGGCGGTCGGAGCGCGGCCCGGGGGAGCCGAGGGAGCGGCCACCCGCGGGGTCTCACTCGGCCTCGTTTTCTCGCTTGTCTGGGAACTTTCCCCGGCCGCGCCCTCGGGATCTCTTGTTAGGAGCCCGGAGGGGGCAGGGTCGAACAGCCGCGTTGCGGCGCGTGCTCTTGCGCCGGGACGCGCTGCCAGGCGTGCTGGGCCAAATCTGCGGTCGAAGACGAGCCCCGAGTTCCGGGGAAGGTGGCGGGGTGCTGGCCCGGGTCCTCGCCCCCGCCCGCTGTTGTGGGAGTCGGCTCTCAAGACGTCGCTCGTGCCCCGCAGAAGCTCAGCGGCCCTGCCTTCTTTGCACGGTGGAGGCCAGCGTCTCTGGCCACCCTCGGATGCCGGGTGTCGTTGCTCGGCCCCCGGCCTTGCGGGGCAGGCCTGTGTCCCTTCACACCACGTCCTTCCGTGGAAGCGCAGCCGGTGTCCACGAGGGCCAGGGAGTGGCCGCCGGGGCATGATGCGGCTTTTCCTGTGGCTTTCTCTGGTTACTGTTCCGCCGGTCAGAGCGCGGCACAGCGGACAGGCCCAGGAGACTTCTAGCTGGGGCCTGGACTTGGATCCGGGGGTCACGCTGCAGCCTGCTGGGAGGCCAGCAGGGCTGGCGGGACCCGGTGGGGAGTGGTCTGCGATCCTCTTTCTGCGGTGTGGCTACAGAGCTGAAGCCGGGCTTGCCGGAGGCGGAGTTGGCTGTGCGTTGCCTCGGGTGGGCATGTTTCAAAGCATGATCATTTGGGCTGCGGCTAAGAGTTGGGCATTTTTCAAAGTCACTCTGTATAGCCCTTTTATTCTACCCCGTGTTTTCCAGTATGTCATGAAGGCTGCCCTGCCCTGGACGGCTGTTGTCCCTGTAGGCTCTTTAAGAAGCCGGTTCACAGGCCTGCTTTGGCAGACTTTGTGCTGGGAGCATCTGTGATCCAGTTTTGATCCTGGAACGTTTGAGATACAGAGCCACCTGGGAGAAGGCAGCAAGCCTCTCTATCTCTGGGTGGAGTCTAGTTATTAATAAGAATCATGAGTGTGCTGGTGTGAAGAAGTGAGCACTCTGAAATACACGTGAAGGCAGTGTGGCATTTGTTGCTAACCTAAATGGGAGAAATTCTGCAGCAGAGTCATGTAATCTAGTCACGGTAGCACTTAGGGGCCTGAAGAGCAATGTCGTCTGGTCGTTTGGCATTAGGTTCAAATTCTGCTTCCTGCAGTTGCCTGCTGAGTTCACACCTGGACCAAGAATCACACTCAAGCCCTTTAACCAGAGATTAGTGGGCGGTTGTTGGTATTTACACCCGGTTTTGTTATCCTGAGCTTGCCTTTAAAATCCGCGTCTGATGTAGAATTTCCTCTCTGCAAATTTCACCTTGAGGGAAATTTGGGGTGGAAGTGAAGGGATGAGGTTGATGGCTTGTTAAGCTTGAATTCAGACTTCCCTGAAACAATGGAATATGATTTATAGGGGCTGAAAATAGATGCAGAAGTGTGAGGTGGGTGGGAGGAAATCCTCGCACCTACCAGTCAGGAGAAAGATGGATGTGTTTGTTGAGAGGCTTCAGAGCTGCACCCCAACCGCTCTGAGAGCAGAGGTCCAACCTGCTGGGTTTACCAGAGAGCTCAGTGTCCAAGACACGCCAGCGAGTGTGTGCTTGCCATGGCAAGGAGTGCCGCTTGGACCTCTCTCCCATCTTTGTTCTCCAGTTTATGAACACGTCTCACTGGGTGGGGAGAGTGGGGTGGGGACGAAAGCAAGTCAGTCAGTGGCACTTCAAATCTGTAACCAGGCTTTGTAGCAGAAAATGTAGTCCAGATTGCTCTTGTTGCGGGAATCAGATGAGGAGAGCGCAGGATTCTAAATGTATAGCGGAGGAGGCTTCCTGCGTTGCTTCCACTGTAAAACAGGTGTACGTGTCCATACATCAGTGTGGATTTTATATAAATGTGCATGTGTGCCAATGTGTGCATGTAACTATATTGTGTGTGAATGTGTATTGCTTGTGCTAGTTTGAGCTGAGTAGAATTTTTTTTATTTTTTTTTACCTTTAAATTTTTTATTTTACAATCGTGGGGTACAATTCATGGTTAGATACACAAATGTCCACTGTGTGGGTACCCTTGTTGATGAGGTGTACCGCCCCCTTCCCCAGGCAGTTTCCCATTACTGCCCATCCTACCTGCCCACCCCGGGTTTCTTTGAATTAGAAAGAGATTATAACTGCTGAGCTCTCCGATGACCTAGAAACCTTGGCAGAGTCCCTGTGCATGCGGAAGGTAGACATTGGGGACCATTGTGCACTGAGTTGGAGTCAGAGCCACCCTGTCTGCCCCCACCTCCAGCCCCCCACCATGAGGGGCGTGCCCACAGCGGGAAGATGCTTGGTGCCCACGGGAGAGGAGGCGGCCATGCTAGGTCCCGCGCCAGCCTGAGTAGCGGCACTTCTGTCGTCGAGGTTGGAAACCCTCGTCTGTTCTAGTCTTCCCAGCTCCTCTCTTCTTGATCCTGGATCAGCCTCTCCGGAAATGCAGCCAGCAATCACAGGTGGAGCGGGCCCCCTCCACTCCTCCGTCTCCTCCCTCACTTCCCCTGGGGTTCTGGTTGTGCTTTGAGGTGTGGATCCCCTAAAACACAGATGCCGTGCTTGCAGGAGTGGCTGGTGGGCTCTTCACCCCTGTGGGAATGGAGGGTCACCTGGGAGCTGAAATGCTTACTGGAAGCACAGAGCCCAGGACCCTTTCTTAACTAGATTTGCAGCATAACCCCCCCATAGCCCCCTCAAGCTGTCAGCTTCGCCTGCCCACTGTGCAAATAACCAACACAGCATGCGAGCTCACTCTTTGGAAACAGCATGAAATTCAGGCCCGGCTGCTTTTTGAGCCTCTGCCCTTTTGGTTTCTTATTCTGAGCAGTCTTGTGATTTGTTCTCTCGGAGGAGGCAGAGGAACAGACAGATTTCACAGATGCTCAAGGGCTCGCGTCTGTTTGGTTTGTCAGTCCTTTGTGGTGGCTGGCTGGGATCTGAGCTGCTCGCTCTTTCTATTAGAGGTTGGACTTCATAGAGGAGGTTTTTCTTTTTCGCCCATGTACCGTGTCAGCAACCCTCTAATCATTCCGTGGGGAGGTATGACCTTGAGCAGCTGGAGAGAAACATATGGCATTGCAAATTAACATTGTTGAATGTTTTCTCTTTAGAGCTTGTTGCTGGTTTATTTGGTTTAACTTCTTTTTGACTAACAAATAAGAAGAGAAAAATCTTCCTCTCAAAACCAGAGTTAAACCAAGACCCCCTCTGTGGTGTAGGTATGAGCAGCTGCTCCTGCTTTAGGTCTGCTCCAGGCTCTGTGACTCCAGGGGCTGCGCCCTACAAGGTAGATCTTGGTCAGTGCTGCCTGGGAGTCAAGTGCAAGACTGTCCTCTTTCAGTGGCCACACAGAACTCAGAAGGGAGCTTCCTGGGAGGGCTGCTCTGCTCTTTTCTCGGGGGTCTCTTCATGGAGGGAGGGGTGGTGGTGAGAAACTTGAGCTGCAGCCACTGCTAACAGACAGCAGTTCTCTTTTGCCACTTGCTTTTTCATGCATTATCACACTTAATCTGCCCAAGAGCTCTGTGACAGAGAAGTTGCCGTCTCTACAGAAGAAGGACGGATATATCTTTTCTGTCAGTCTGGAGGTAATGAGATTGCCTGGTTAAGTGGTCCCCATCCAACTAGTCATACTCCATAATTCACAGAAGGTAATGTCCTCCCCTCCTTTTTTTTTTTTTTTTTTAACTACAATTATTTTCAATCAAAATATTTATTTTCATAGCTATACAATTCATGAATTGCTTTCAACTATTTTTGGAGGGAACTGTATAGTTCTGTGCTTTTTTTTTTTTTTGAGTTGGAGTCTCACTCAGTCGCCCAGACTGGAGTGCAGTGGCCGCTCCCGGCCACCGCAGCCTCGACCTGCTGGGCTCTGGCGATCCTTCCGCCTCAGCCTTCCAAGTAGCCGGAACTACAAGCACGTGCTACCACACCCGGCTAATTTTTGATTTATTGTAGAGATGAGGTCTCACCAAGTTGCCCGGGCGGGTCTCGAACCCGCGGGCTCAGGCAATCCACTTACCTCAGCCTCCCAAGGCACAGGATTACAGGCTGAGCCACCGAGCCCGGCTAGTTCTGTGCCTTTTAATACATAAATGGATTTGTGAAATTAACACCAAACTCAGGATACAAGAGAGAGAAATCTAGAATTTTATCTAGCTCCGTATTGAATCCTTGCTGCCCCTGACACCTCCTAATGGGGGTTTAGAGATGTTTTGCAGGAAGTGGAGCTTTGGAATCTAAAACTCACCTTTTTTTAAAAAATTTTATTGTTTTTTTAGAGATCAGATCTCCACTGTGTTGCTCAGGCTGGTTTCTACCTCCTGGGCCCTCAGCGCCCCGAGTACCTGGGACTACAGTTGTGTGCCACCACGGCCAGTTATATCTTTATTGTTAAGAACTGTGATTGCATATTTTCTCATTAACAAGTAATATACTTTCATTTTAGAAAATAATAAGAAAAATGATTAAAAAGTCTCATTTTCTTCCATTACCCAGAGATAACCACAGTTGACATACTGAATATATGCGTCATATATCTTGTATTGCATATTGTTGGGTTACTTGATTTGAATTGTCATCACTATATTGTGAACATTTTCCATTTAAATTTTTTAAAGGTATTTTATTAAATCCAGAATACTCTACAGTTTGGTTAGGATTGAGTTTATACCCCCACTTTTTTGTTTTGTTTTTTTTTCTGTGAGTAATGCTGTGATAGATATTGTTGAGGTTTGTGTGCACATCCTTAATTTATTCCTTAGCATCAAATGATCAAAACACTATCAAGGTAAATATTTTGCACATTTATTTTTGCAAATCAAGGCTTTTGATAGCGGTTGTGAAAGAGCCGTCCAGAAATGGACCTTCTTGTGCTCTCGCCAACAGTTTCCCAGAGAGGCCATTAGAACATCTTCTTGCTCACAGGCTGCAAACCAGTGTGTGATTCCCGCCGGGAGGGGGGCTCTTAGAGGCGTGTTTCATTTAATGAAGCTTATTGGGGTATAACATGCACACATAGTGCCCGAGTCTGTAGTGCATAGCACAGTGGATTCTCATGTGGGTACAGCCCTGGCACCACCATCCAGATCAAGGTAAAGAACATTGATAACACTCTGAAGGTTTCCTTCTGCCCCCAGAGGTGGCCATTATTCTGAGTTCCATCACCGTAGGTTAATTTTGCCTGTTGTATTTTTATATCTGTAAGATTCATCCACATACTTGCATGTAGCAGTCTTTATCTTGCTGTGTAGTATGCCAAGTACAAATGTACTACAGTTTATTTATCTAGATCCTGTCAGTGGACTTTTAGGTTGTTTCTCGTTTAGGGGATTTTATGATTGAAGCTGTCACAGTTATTTGTGTGTGTGTTTTGAATGGACATATAATCATTTCTCTTGGGCATATATACCTAGGAGTGGGACTGTTGGGTCATAGGTTAGGTGTGTGTTTACGTTTAGTACAAGGTCTCTCTACCTGGGCATGGTGACACTTGGGACCAGGTAATTCTTTGTCCATGGGTTGCTGTCCTGTTCATCGTACGGTGTTTAGCAGCATCTGAAGCCTATATCCACTAAATGCCACTAGCATTCCTCCTTCCTAGTTATGACACCCAAACATGTCCCCAGACATTGCCAGATGTCCCCTGAGGGGCAAAAGCACCAGACGTTAAGAACCACTACTTTAGTAAGCGCTGCCAAACAGTTGTCCAATTTACACTCCCACCAGCAGTATATGAGATGCACCACATATTAATTCAGCAAGCACATTGGACCCTGCTGTGATAAAACGATAAGTAAGCCATGTCCCCTGGGGTCCAGTAGGAGAGACGAAGTGAAGAAAAAGACATGAGTCTCTGGCGAATGCTGTGATCAGGGTAAACATGGATTTTTATGGGATTCCAGGATTGTGTCACCTTCAGTTGGGTAGGGGAAGAGATAGCCCCTAAGCTGTGTCTTGAAGACCAGATACAGATTAGCCTAGTGAAGAAGAGAGAAAAGTGTCTCAAACAAAAAAGAACTTTGGACGAAGGTGGGGGCAGGGATGAGGCATGCCATTTTTGTCCATGGACAGCCATTTGCCCCTCAGCTGAGTTTCCTTACTTGAGGCTTTCTTAGTGAAAATGTCTTGATATTTTACATTGGTAATTGTTACCGTTTCAGGTAACTGTAGCTGGAATCTGAACTCCAAGTTCAGGCATGGGTATAGATTTATCTCACCAATGCTGGATCCCACGGGGAGCGGCATTTGGCAAGTGTGGAGCGAGAAATGAGTACTTAGAGAGGGCTGAACTGTGGATGAGCACTGGGAAAATGACAACAAAAGGTAACATGGCCAAACCTTCACTGGTGAAAGGAAGTTCCTCAGGGCAGGGGAAGGGATGCTGGGTTGGAAGAATAACAGAATACCTACGGTCTCTTGCTGTGGAAAGGGGATGCTTGCCTAGCCTTGCACGGGGTTCAAACAGCTGTCTTCTCCCTTGTTTATGAGTTCCAGGAAGAACTATTACCAAAAAATGAACAACTGGCCACGTTTAGACATAAGTAACTTTTATTTTATTTTTTATTTTTTTGAGTTGGAGTCTCACTCTGTTGCCCAGACTGGAGTGCAGTGGCCGCTCCCGGCCACCGCAGCCTCGACCTGCTGGGCTCTGGCGATCCTTCCACCTCAGCCTTCCGAGTAGCTGGAACTCCAGGCGCATGCTACCACGCCTGGATGATTTTTGATTTATTGTAGAGATGAAGTCTCGCCAACTTGCCCAGGCGGGTCTCGAACCCGTGGGCTCAGGCAGTCCATTCACCTTGGCCTCCCAAGGCACGGGATTACAGGCAGAGCCACCGAGCCCGGCTACCTTTTATTAAAAGTTTAGAACCACAAATCCTTTCACTTCTTCTGTCATTGTCATTGCTACCAACTTGACCAAGACAACATCGCCCCTTGGCCAGGCCCCCTGGGCACCCTTGTTGTCTACTTGGGTTCCCAGCTTCCACCCCAGTCTACTGCCTTCCCCACCCCTGCTTCTTCTTTCTCCAGGCTGTGGTACAGAAGCGATGATTTGCAAACATGAGTTCATCCGCTCACTTCTCTGCTTGACCCTTTCCTGTGGCTTCCATGCCAAGCCAAAAGGAAAGCCAGATCCGTTAGTGTGGTCTCAGGTCGACAGGTCCACCCTAGTCTTCTTCGCCAGTGTTACCTTGTCCAACCATTAAGTCTTCAGCCACTATGTCCATCTCAGAGCCTTGGTGCCTGCTGGGCCCTTTCCTAGAATGTTCTTCCTCCCAGTATGAGAATGGCAGCCCAAGCTTGTTGGTCTGGTCATGGTTCCAATGTCACTGTCACCACAAATCTAAAATCACCACGTTCTCTCTGGTGCCTCCTAGCACCCATTGCCGTCTGTAAGTAATTCGTTAACCACGTGGGCAGAGGCCCTGGACATCGCAGTCATGGTTAGAACATGGCAGGTATTCAGTTTTTGTTGAATGAACGAAAGACTAGATGGATTAAGAAGGAGATTTTTTAAACGGGGATGGGAATTGGCACCAGTTAAGAATGTGTACAAGAAGCTGAGCATTTCTAATACCCAAAATAGCAGAAGAGTGAATGGGGCATCTTCACAAGGGAGCGAATGCTTCACCCTGAGGCACTGAGGATTTCTGTCCTGGAAGCAAGATCAGAGGATGGCCTCTGAGGAACAAACCAATCCTTGGGCCTTTATAATGTGCCCTTTGCCTAGAGAGACCCCTGAGACAGGAGTCTATTAGGAATTAGCAGGAAAGCCAGCTCTATGTACCCCTTTATTCGTTTAGCAACTTGCTATGAGCCAGATGCTGTTCTAAGCACTTTTTTTTTAGTCAGAGTCTCACTCTGTCACCCAGGCTGGAGTGCAGTGGCACACTCATTGCTCACTGCAGCTTCTCAAGATGCAGAGCCTTTCTATGTTGCAGAGGAGAAGTAGCTGGGACCATAATCACATGCCACAGTACCTGGCTTCATGTCTCTTTGCTTTTTTTTTTAATGAGTTGGAGTCTCACTCTGTTGTCCAGGCTGGAGTGCAGTGGCACACTCACGACCATCCCAGCATCGACCTGCTGGGCACTGGTGATTCTTCTACCTTAGTCTTCCAAGTAGCCAAAACTTCAGGTGCGTGCTACCGTGCCTGACTAATTTTTGATTTATTGTAGAGACGAGGTCTCGCCAAGTTGCCCAGGCTGGTCTTGAATCCGTGAACTCAGGCAATTCACTTGTCTCAGCTTCCCAAAATGCTGGGATTACAGACTGAGCCACCGAGCCCAGCCCGTACCTCTCCAATATATGGCTGCATTATGTTGTTTGCTGATATTGGTTCAGAGTTTCTGTAACAAATCAATTATAAGCCAGATTTGTTAATAGTTTCTCATCTCTCGGGCTTGGGTATTAAAATTATGCTTAGCTTCATAAACAAATTGATTTATTATTTTTAATTGCTTTTGGCCATTTAACAGTAGAATTAAGGGTTAGATAAAACTCAACTGTGAACCTGCCTGGTGTTGGTTTCTGGATTTTCCCACTTCCTGAGTCAGTTGGATGATTTATGTTTTCCTAGGAAATCATTCCTTCTAGGGCTTTCAAATTCGTTGACATGAAGTTCTGTGCAGTTTTGTAATGGTTCTCTTAATCTCTACTGCGTCTGCTTTTCTGTATCTGTTCTCAATCCTGATCTTGCCTGTTTTTACGCATTCCTCCCTCTTTCCCCATTTCCTTCTCTCCTCCACCACCCGCTTTCTCTTTATCTTATGCTTAATTTGGCATGCGAGGTGTTTTTCTGTTTTATTGGTCTCATCAGAGATTCAGCTTTGAGTTTATATTTGTCCCTTTTATATTTTTATTAGTTTGAACTTCTATCTTTTTAAAACTTCTGTTGATTTATTGAGCCATCCTTTTCCTAATTGCTTAAAATTATTACAAAGTTCCTTTTTACTTTTAAAATATCTTCTTTAGTTTGGAAGGCCTTTGACACGAAAAATCTCCTCAGAGTGTAACTTCTGATGTATTTTATCAATTTTGATATTAAGTCTTCTCCTTTCCATTGCTTCCAAGGTTTTCTTCATTTGCCCTTTTGATTTCTTCTTTTATCTAAGACTGTGTTCTTAATTTCTAGGTAGTCAAGTTTTTTGGTAACTTGATTATTTATCCTAATTTTACTGGATTGTGATAACAAAGCATCCTTTAAATATGTAATTTGAAAGATTTGTAAAGGTTTTCTTTGTTGCCAGATATGCAGTTAATCTTTACCTAGTGTGACATAGGTCTAAGAAAAAGGTGTGTGTGTGTGCGCGCAAACATGCGTGTGTGTGTATGTGTGTGTATTTTGAATTGGAGTCTCACTCCGTCGCCCAGGCTGGAGTGTAGTGGCACCCTCACAGTTACCGCAGCCTCGACCTGCTGGGCTCAGGAGATGCTTCTGCCTCACTCTTCTAAGTAGCTGGAACCACAGGTGCACGCCAACCTGCCCAGCTATATTATTTATTTATTATTTACTGTAGAGACGAGATCTCACCAAGTTGCCTAGACTGGTCTCTAACCCCTGAGCTCTGGCAATCCTCTTGCCCACAGTGCTGGGATTGCAGATGTGAGCCACGGTGCCTGGCTATTTTTTTTTTTAATAGATATGTGGAATACAAATCAGGATTAGTTACACAAGCAGGCTTTGTGCGGGCGAAGTTTGGACCTCCAGCTGGCCCTCATTTTCCCTGGTTTAGGACAAGGTACTCTGTGAAGGATGTATATATATATATATTTTTTGAGTTGGAGTCTCCCTCTGTCGCCCAGACTGGAGTGCAGTGGCCGCTTCCGGCCACCGCAACCTCGACCTGCTGGGCTCCGGCGATCCTTCCGCCTCAGCCTTCCAAGTAGCCGGAGCTACAGGCACGTGCTACCACGCCCGGCTGATTTTTTGATTTATTGTGGAGATGAGGTCTCGCTACCCAGGCGGGTCTCGAACCCGCGGGCTCAGGCAATCCACTCACCTCAGCCTCCCAAAGGCACGGGATTACAGGCTGAGCCACGAGCCCGGCTAGGATGTATATTTTTTATTGGAGGGAAGTAAGGCTATCTGTCTGTTGCTCTACTTGTCTTCTTTGTGTCTTTATTATTTTGAAGAGATAACACTTTTACCATGCTCTTGCATTTTTGAGAGTTTTTAGTTGCCACATTGTTTGATGCGTACATCCTCATACCCTTTATATTTTCCTTCAAAACTGTGTCTTTATTAATATCAGTCTTTATCCCATAGTGCCTTTAACCTCAAGTCCAGTCTGTCTGCTATGAATTTTGCCTCTCCTGCGTTCCTATTCTTTGCATTTGCCGAGTATTTCCTTCCTTGAGTGGTATATTATTTTAAGCCTTACTTGCCATTTTAGTTATGTCTCTCGAATGGCATGTAGATGAAGATGTATTTTTAACACAATCTGGTAGGCTCTTTAATTTAGCTGGCCAAATCAATCTGTATACGTTTAAAGTAATGACAGGCTTGATTTTATTTCTTCTATCTTTTTTTTTTTTTTTTTTTTTTGAGTCTCACTCGGTCGCCCAGACTGGAGTGCAGTGGCCGCTTCCGGCCACCGCAGCCTCGACCTGCCGGGCTCCAGCAATCCTCCCGCCTCAACCTTCCAAGTAGCTGGAATTACAGGTGTGCGCTACCACACCCAGCTGATTTTTTGATTTATTGTAGAGATGAGGTCTCGCCAAGTTGCTCAGGTGGGTCTTGAACCCACGGGCTCAGGCAGTCCACTAACCTCAGCCTCCCAAATGTGCAGGATTACAGGCTGAGCCACCGAGCCCGGCTTCTTCTATCTTATTATTATTATTTATTTTTTCAGTTGGAGTCACCCAGGCAGGAGTGGACTGCTAGACTCCGGCGATCCTTCTGCCTCAGCCTTCCAAGTAGCTGGAACTACAGGCGTGCACTACCACGCCTGGCTAATTTTTGATTTATTGTAGAGGTCTTGCCAAGTTGCCCGGGCTGATCTCAAACCCATGGGCTCAGGCAGTCCACTCGCCTTGGCCTCCCAAAATGCTAGGATGACAGGCTGAGCCACCGAGCCCAGTCTCTTCTTATTTTATTGATTTGATTTTTCTTCGCTTTTGCTCATTTTTGATGTTTTGAGTAAGTTGTTGATCCCTTTTTTCCCCTTCTTAATGATGTGGAAGTTCTCTTTCCGTTTTTTTAGTAACAGCTTTATTGAGATATAATTCATGTGCCATATAATGCACCCATTTAAAGGGTATGATTTAATGGCTTTTAGTATATTCCCAGTCTGTGAAACCATCAGCCCAATCAGTTTTAGAACATTTTCATCATCCCCCCAGAAAGCTTTAGCCATCACTCCCAGCCCTAGTCAAACCACTGATCTCCTTTCGGTCTCTATAGGTTTGCCTCTTCTAGCACATTTCACGCAAATGGAATTGTATAATGTAGGGGTTTTTTGGTGACTGGCTTCTTTCAGTTAGCACGGTGTATTCAGAGTTCATCTGTGTTTTGCATGTATCAGTATTTCATTCCTTTTTCTTGTAAATAACATTTCGGATCTGTTTATCACCTGATGAACATTTAGGTTGTTTTCACTTTTTGGCCATTATGAGTAATAGCCAAAACTTTCAGGTACAAATTTTTGTGTGATCGTAATTTTCATTTTTCTTGGTTATACATCTAGGAGTGGAATTCCTGGGTCATACGGTAACTCTGTGTTCAACATTTTGAGGAATTACCAGGCTATTTTTCCAAAGTGGCTGCACCATTTTACAATCCTACTAGCAGTGTGTGAAGATGCCAATTTTTTCATATTCTTGTCACCACTTGTATATGTGGTATACAAGTCCAGGCAACTTGGTGAGATCTCATCTCTACAATAAATAAATAAATAATTAGCTGGGCAGGTTGTCTGTGGTTTTCATTTTAGTCCTCCTAGTAGGTGTAAAGTATTTATCTCATTGAGGTTTTGATTGGTATTTCCCTAATGATGAAGGTTGTTGAGTATCTTTTCGTGTGCATATTGACTATTTACGTATCTCCTTTGGAGAACTGTCTATTCAAATCTTTTGCCCATTAAAAAAAATTTTATTTTAAGTATGTGGGGTACAGTTCAGGGTTAGGTATACAGATATTCATTATGCAGGTACCCTTGTTGATGAGTTGTGCCCCTCACCCCCAGCAGTTTCCCACTACTGCCAATCCCTTTCTTATGGTATTATGATAGTTGTTCATGGTCCACTTATGAGTGAGAACATGTGATACTCGGTTCTTTGTTTCTGTGAGAGATCACTCAGTATTCTAGCCTCTAAGTCCACCCAAGTTGCTGCAAAGTTCATAATTTTGTCCCTCCTTATGGCTGCGTAATAGTCCATCGTGTGTATGTACCACATTTTTTTAATCCAGTCCTCTTTCAGTGAGCAGCATAGTTGGTTCCATGTTTTTGTTATTGTAATGTTGCAATAAATATGGGTGTGCAGGTATCTTTTTCATGCAGTGATTTGAGTTTCTCCGGGTATATTCCCAGTAGGGAGCTTGAGGGGTCATATGGGAGGTTGAGTTTTAGGTCTCTTAGGAATTGCCACACTGTTTTCCACAGAGGCTGTGCTAGTTTATACTCCCACCAACAGTGAAGAAGTGTTCCCTTTTTGCTGCATCCTCTCCAGCATCTATTGTTTTTTGAGTTACTGATGATGGCCATTCTGATTGGAGTTAGGTGGTATCTCAGTGTGGTTTTAATTTGCATTTATTTAATGACTAGTGAGGCTGAGCATTTTTTCATGTATCTGTTGGCTGTTCATATGTCTTCTTTTGAGAAGTATCTATTCATATCTTTTGTCCACTCTGTGGGGCTGTTTGTTTTTTTCTTTTTGGCACGTTTGAGTTCCTTGTAGATCCTAGATGTTAGACCTATGTCAGATATACAATTGGCAAATATTTTTTCCCAGTCTGTGGACTGCCTTCCTGCTCTCTCAATGGTTTCTTTGGCTTTGCAGAAGCTTGACAGTGTGATGAGGTCCCCCTTGTCTGTCTTATCTCTATCATGGGCACTTGGGCTTTTGATCAGGAATTGGTTGCCAGTTCCAGTTTCCATAAGGGTATCTCCTGTATTCTCTAAGCTTCTTATAGTTTGAGGTTTTACGTTTAGGTCTTTGATTCATTAAGAGTTGATTTTTGTGTGTGGCGATAGGTAGGGGTCTTGTTTCTTTTGCCCATTTAAAAAATTAAGTCATTTGTGTTTGTATCATTGAGTTGTAAAAGTTCTTTATATGCTCTGGATATGTGTTACTTCTTTTTTTTTGAGAAAGCAGGATTTATTGGGAAGATAAAAAAAGCTCCCACAGGGGGAGGGGACCCAAGGGGGTTGCCCTGGATATGTTTCTTATCAGATGTATGACTTTTAAAGATTTTCTTCCACTTAGTAGATTGTCATTTCACTTTCTTGATGGTGTCCTTGGAAGCACAAAAGTTTTACATTGTGTGAAGTCCCATTTATCTATTTTTTCTTTAGTTGAATGTGCTTTTGGTATGATAGCTCATAAACCATTGACAAGGTAACAAGATCACGAAGTCTTAGCACTACGTTTTTTTCTAAGAGTTTTATCATTTTAGCTCTTACATTTCTATCTTTGATCTCTTTCAAGTTTTTTGTATATGGTGTTACATAAGATTCCAGTTTTCATTCTTTTGCATGTGGGTGTTCAGCTGCTTCAGCACTATTTGTTGAAAAGACTCTTCTTTCTCTATTGAATTGTTTTGACATCTTTGTCAAAAATCAGTTTGCTGTATTCTTTTTCATTTTAATGATATTTTTGTCTCTGTTTCCTCCCCTGCCGCATAATTAAATATTTATTTCCCTCTAGTCATTTGAAAACAGCATGCTGTTTTCCCGACCAAGACTGGTTTCCCCAGAACAAGGCCTTCTCTATCAAAAATCCTTAACTATTTATCATACACAGACCCAGAAATTTACTACTGTCCTTTTATATTACATGTGCATGGGCGTGCACACACGCACACACACACACCCACACACACCCTAGATCCATCGAGTATACATTTTATCCAAATGGCTAGATGTTTGCTTGTCAAGAATGAAGCCAATTTTAGGATCAACTTCCAAGAGCAAGAATACTGTCTGAAGTTTTGTTTAAAAGTTTTTTTTACATTAGCTGGACATGGTAGCACACACCTGTAGTTCCGGCGACTTGGAAGTCTGAGGCAGAAGGATCACTGGAGCCCAGCAGGTCGACACTGGGGTGGCCATGAGTGTGCCTCTGCACTCCAGCCTGGGCAATGGAGTGAGACTCCAACTCAAAAAAAAAAAAAAGTTTTCTACATTTTATTAAAACTTTTAGGAGTCAAAATGACAATGCAGTACGGGGATAATAATTTTCTATGCTGCCAGTGGCTTGATTGTACCTGCAGTCTGCACATGTGTGAAGATAGATGTTTTGTTTCAGTTGTAGATAGGAACTGGACAAGGCATTTTTGGCTACATCTGCTAGTGTAGGGTACTCCTGTCAGTGATATCTCCACCTTTGTCTCTGCTAGTAGCTCTTGAAGGTAAAGACTTATTTTCTTTTCATCTTGTGTACTTGAGAATTTGATCAATTCGTGGTTTGATCGAATTTCATCAACACAAACCCGTGAACTAAACCTTGGCTCATTGCTTAAAGGTGTTCTTTGAATATTTTTAGGAGTAAACTTCAGATGTCGCCCTCACAATTTTTTCCTCCAGTCTTTCTGCATGCAGTTGTGGTTCCCTCAATCACTTGAGAAAAAGTAGGAATGTGGCAACAGAACGGTATGTTTTTCTTTGAAGATAACAAAGTCATTTCAGAATTTCTGTCTGAAGCTCAGATTTTGGTATGTGAACATCAATTTTGGCGTCTTCCCTGAGGAGATGAAAGAAACCACGTAAGGAACACTTGTACTCTCATGACACATCAGTTTGGTCACCCAGAATTCCCTGCGCCAGTCAGCCAGAAAAGCAGAAACATGGCTGAATTCCTCATTAATGCAGCAGGCTGTCACGCTCAGAGCCTGGATGTGTTTGCACAGCCAAATGTCTGCTGTATAAGATACAAAGGAGGACATTAATTCAGGGGGAAAATTTTTTCAGAAACATATTTTCTTGGAGGAACTTAACAATGAGGATTCATAGATTGGGCAAATCTCAGCAATTCTTAACTACTGAAAATGGTAGTTTGTTCATGGTAATCATTTTAACATTCATTTTGAATGTAGCTTTAGTTTCTATAGACCGAAAACTACAAGAAATTGTCTTCTGAAAGCAGTCTTATAAGGTCTGTTATTTTTAAGTTTGATCCATGACGACGACATTTTTCTATAACACTTTTCTTTTAAGCTCTGCATATTCTTTTTTAGGTCTAGATTGAAAGTGATTTTTCGTTGATGTTGCCAGACGGAACTGTGGAATTTTTACCTGTTCCTGGATGTCTAAAGTGGCTTTTTGCTTTTTTTGCTTTTTGCTTTTAATTCGTCATCGCTGATGAAGAATTTCCAAGTAGGACTTTTTTCTTGAAATAGTTATAGCCGGAATTAAATTAAGTGACTATAAAATTACATTGAATTCTTAAGGGCTACTTAGTTTATAGTATTATGGAAGCTAATACATGAAATAACTCTACAAAGATTATAATTATGATATGATCTAAACTCTATTATTCTGCCTTGTATCATTACTTAAATTTTATGACTGGTTGTTGTAAAAGGATATTCTTTCTAAAGTTGCCTGGGCAACACACTCATAACATAATATCAGTATTAACTGTCATTCTGTTTCTTAATTTATGTATTTGAAAGCTCTTATTTTCTTAATACTTTTTGTAAAGTAAGCTATTAATCTTTAATTATTGCAACATTTTATTCTTGTATACATTCTATTAAAACTATACATTTTTACTGACTTACAGAATTTTACCTATAAAGCACATAATTTATTTTTCAGTCTGAATTTCTTCGAGAGTGCTTAATTATATTACATCGAGAAAGTGAATATTTAAATATGAAGTATTTGCATATCACTGAGATGGTTATACTGCTTCAGCACGATGGGAATCGACATGATTAGATGACATCGATCACCTGTCAAATCAAGAGTGTCAGAAATGACATTAGGTAGACATCAATCAGCCAGTCACCCTTGTGAAGGCTCAAGACCGTTTGACTCAATGGTCATCAGTGTTCTCTCCTTTTTTGTCACCCTGGAGTCTTGGTTCTGGTCCATTTGTTTTTAGAGATCTTCCTTTACTGACCTCAGCTATGGATCCTGTGGGTTTATACGGCAGATCCTTGAGCAACATGGGGGTTGGGATGCTGACCGCCTGCACCATCAAAAACACGTATGACTTTTGACTTCCCCCAAAACTTCATTACTATTAGTAGCCTACTGTTGACCACAAGCCTTACCAATAACGCAGTCGAATAATGCATATGTTGTATGTTAATATGTATTAGATACTGTGTTCGTACAATAAAGTAAGCTAGAGAAAAGAAAATGCTCTTAAGAAATCATAAGGGAGAGAAAATAGATTTCCTGTCCATTAGAGGAACTGGATCGTGGTATAGGTCTTTATCCTCGTCAGGAGGAAGAACAGTGGGTCTTGCTACCTCAGGGTTGGCAGGGTTGGAAGGAAATCCACATATAAGTGGGCCTGTGTTGTTCAAGGGTCAGTTGCACTCTGGATTCTTTTTTTCTTTAAGTATCTTTCCTTTTCTCTTGACAGCTGAGTGATGTCTTGAGAAGCTGTCTTGAGTTCCCTAAATTGTCCTGCCATCCAGTGCTGCGCTGATGGTATACATAGACAGTCTGTATGCGTCCCTTTTTTTAGCTATGAGTTTGTTCTGCCTAAAAGATTGTCTTTTTGCCCTTTATCCTTAGATTCAGAACCTTTACTGGTAATGTCTCTGTGTATTTTTTTTAGAGACAGGGTCTTGTTCAGGCTGGAGTGTGGTGGCTCAGTCATGGCTCATTGCAGCCCCAAACTCCTGGGTTCAAGCGTTTCTCCTGCCTCAGCCTCCCGGTAGCTGGGACAACAGGCACGTGCCACGGCATCCAGCGAATTTTTTTATTTTTTATAGAGATGGGGTCTCACCGTGTTGCCCAGGCTTGTCTCGAACACCTGGCCTCAAGCAGTCTTCCCACCTCGCCTCCCCAGTAGCTGGTATATATCTTTCCTTTTTGTGTATGTCCAGAACTCGGTACCCTTCACTGCCCCTCCTTCATTAGTTCCTGCTCTTCCTGGGTCTCGGGGTACAGTGCCACGGCCTCATAGCTTGTCCTTTCTGCTTCCCATCTCTTTCTACCTTGCCTTCTGCTGTGTCAGTAATTCAAGAATCCTACATGACCACCTTCACCATCTCTTTGTCTGAAGGTTTGTTTAGCTGGGAAATCATGTTTTCAAGTTACAGGGAAACTTTTTTCCTCCATGGGCTGCACTAGAATCCCTATGAGTGCCACAGTTATTTTAATTAAAACTCAGGTTGTCTCCGTATCCTCTGGTAGTACTTACCTTTTGTGTGTGCACCGTGTCTTCTGCACGGTCTTCCCGTGTCTTCTGCCCGGTCTCCCGTCTCTGCTGCTGAGAACCTTAGAGGGGGTGATCAACCTTTGTGGGCTCGTGGGGTCCCTGTCTGGTGGAGTGCTGGCGGGGGCGGCAGGTTGGCCGTGGTGGGAGAGAAGGCCGCGCTCCCTGTCTGCAGCTGACTCCTGCTGCCCCTTTCTGGTGCCCCCTCTGCCTGCTGGCGCAGCCCGGGCTGCTTTGTTTCTGGACCCTGAGGTGCTAGGCAACCAGTCCAGGGACGGTCTTCCTCCAGGGTCCAGAATCTCACCAGGCCGAGCTCTCCTGAGGCCCATGGCTCTAAGATCTTCATCCTTAGGCTCTGGGGCTGCTCTTCTCCCCAGCTTGAGAGAAAAGAAGCCCCCCCCAGACCTCTCCTCTGGGAATCACATCACACGCACTGGGTTCCTCTTGTTCTTAGCACTGGAGGAGCAGAAAGGGGGTGGAAGTGGAGGAAGAGGGGCCGTGTTGTGGTCGCCATCTTCATTCAGAAAGATCCATGACAGACTTGATCTCAAGGGAAAAATAAACATATATTGTGCACACTTTACTTAAAGAACTTTATTGCACACTTAGGTATCCATGTTGCTATCCCCATTATGCAAAAAGTCGTTGGGAGCTCGAGTAACTCACCCAGTATTCGTGATGGTATCAGGAATCGATCCAGCTCCGTCAGTGGGATGGTATCAGGAATTGAACCAGCTCTGTCAAATCTCACTCTGGTGTGCCTTTCAACTGCCATGTCTCTGCTACAGAAGAGGCCCGGAGGTATGCCTGTCTGTAGGAACACCTTGATGTTAGCTCCTTGTTTGGTAGGACTCTAACTTCCTCACAATGACACACCTATGGGGGGGCTGGGAAGAAAATATTGGTTATTTTCCTATGGGTTTATATTCAGAGCTTTCATTCCTCAAAGTTTCTGACAAAGACTTGGTCATTGCTTGGGTGAAGACAAGAACCCATTAAGGGCAGAAGTCTCCTGGAGGACCTCACTCTGGAATATCAAGGTCAATGGTCATGTAAGCAGTTGCTAGAAGCTCCCATGTCATTGGGAGAGAGTTACGTGGGTTCCACTAGACTACCTATGTCTTCATTGAGACACATTAAAATGTTGCTCTTGCTATTATTAAAGACTTTTAGTTTTGGACTTTTAGGATAGTTTTCACATTCTACCTGGGGATTAAAAGACCAAATATTCAGCTTCAAGAGGAGGTGGCTATGTTCTCTGAAATTTTGACTCAGTGGTACAGTGACCTTTGCCAGCCTGTGTGTCTGCATCAGCCAGATAGCAGGGGCAGGGCCGGAGCCAAGAGAGCCCTGGCAGTTTCCAACTCAACGCAGGGCTAAATTTGAGAGCGCAAAAAACATGGCCTTTGGAGTCAAAGTTCCTGCGTCTTTGAATCCGGGCAAATCCTTTGAAATTCTTAGATTTCTCCGGTTCTACTAATTTACTTGGCAAAGTAATGTAACCCAAGCTTCAGTTTTTAAATCTGTCAAGTAGGGAAGTAATAAATACCTCACAACATCATTGTTCAAATGAGCTGGGTGCAGTGGCTCACATCTGTACTATAAGTCAAAAAATTAGCTGGGCATGGTGATGCACGCCTGTGGTTCCGCCTACTTGGAAGGCTGAGGCAGAAGGATTGCCTGAGCCCAGCAGGTCGAGGCTGTGGTGGCTGTCAGTGTGTCACTGCACTCCAGCCTGGGTGACAGAGACCCCTACTCAAAAAACAAACAAGCAAAAAACAATACGTGTCATAATGTAGATAAAGCACCTGTAGTGTCTACCATATAGCAGCTGCTCTATAAACGTCGTCCCTTTCCCTTCCCTGCTCTCCGACCCCTGGATTCTTTCTGGACTTTTCGGAAGGGAAAAGAGGAGAGCTGCTCAGCCCTGTGGACTTCCATGGGCTTGCTTAGTCCGTGAGCTCTCCAGCTCAACTCCCGTCAGAGCGATGACTCGTGTGGACATGGATGTCAGTTCCATTTAGAATCAACTCCCTGGAATCTGTAGCACACGAGAAGTGAGGCTATAGAGTCGGCTTAGTGATGTTTGGGACAGTCCTTTATTTTTTTCAGAGAAGACTGGGAAAACCTGAGATTTGAAAGGTTTCGGCTGGACTCAGAGGCAGAACCGCCTCCCCGCACCCACCCACGTTCACCACTTCCTGCCCTGACTTTTGTGTCTGGGGTCCGGCTGTCTTAAGATGGTCTGGGGCCCTTGCCCTCTCCCTCCTCCGGCTCAGGTTCCTACCCAGAGCCCATTCAGTCATCGAGGGCCAGCGCATCTGCCTCTCCCAAGTTCTGCCAGGGACAGTGGACATTAATACCTCTTGCGATCTGTGTGCCACTAGGTGAAGCAGGAGCAGAGCGCCTGTCCGTGTTGTCAAGAGCTCTAACGCAGGCCCATACCTGGAGAAAACCCCACCCCAGGGACGGAAGGCCAGTGACCAGAGGCCTGAGGTCTCTCGGGAAAAGCCCAGGCGACAGAAATCCTAGATCAGGTGTGAACTGACTTCTTACTGATGCCGTTGAGTCTTAGGCGTTTCTTTAGCCTTCTGAATGTCAAGAGGGGAGCGAAAATTTCGTATGATGTTCTCCCTTCTGAGTCTTGCTGCTCTTTGAACTTGGCATAGGATGAAGATCTATTCTTGCGTTCTTTCTCAGAGCTGGCCTTCATGCCATTTGTTGCTCATGTTTCTCTCTTGCCCTGAGCAGCGGGCATTTGGCCCTGAGGTCAGGACCTCACTGGCAAGTCAGAAGTCTCCCGTGAGAAGAGCTTCTGCAACTTGGATAAGCAATCATTACTGCCTGCTAGGGACTATATTGTACACGTCCACATACACTGATCAGCTGTGCAAAGTTTTACCTGTGTCCAGTGTCCCATGTGGGTAAGGGGTCGAGTCTAGATGTGCTTCCATGACCCAAGGAAGTGTGTGACCCCGGTGCTATGGTCACGGCCTGAATCCTTAACTGATGCCACCAGCCTCCCTGAAGATGAAGGGGCCCAGTCCCTGCCCTGACAGTCTGCAGAGGGCCAGCCCTGCTGGTAAATGTTAGGTATCTGGTGGGAGGGATGGCGGGCGCCGAAGGGGATGGGGTACTTCCCAGGTAACCTAGACAACACATGTGCTTCTCAGGGTGGTGCTGGAATCTCATGGGATTGAATACCTGGGTCGGAATCCCGATCTGTTATTTTGTAGCTGAGTGTCCTCTCTGAGTCAGTATTCTCATGTAAAAAGTGGAGAAGCTTTAACCTGACTTACAAAGCAGCTGTAGGCATGACATTGTGCAGCATTTCCTTTTTTCTTTTTTAGAGATGGGGTCTTGCTTTGTTGCCCAGGCTGGAGTGCAGTGGTGTAAGATCATAGCTCGCTGTGGCCTTGAACTCCGAGGCTCAAGCATTCTTCCTGCCTCAGCTTCCCGAGTAGCTGGGACTACTGTGCACAACCTAAATTGTGTAACATTTAACATGGCACATAAAAAGTACTCAGCCAGTGTTGGTGCCTCTCCTGCTTTTGTTCTTCTGTGCCCACGTACATGGTGGATGGTGAAGTACCCAAGTGTTTGAGTTTTTATCCAGCACCCATTATGTCTCAAGCACGGTTTGGGGCTTTTGGAATTGAACAGGTTGCTGCCTGCATGAAGCAGCCGTTCTAGCGTAGGCAACAGACAGTGAGCCATAGACATGATACACAGCTGGCGTGTTCGGAAGTGTTAGGGAAGAAAGAAACAGTAGACAGGATGAGGGGCTTGGGAGGGGCGGAGCAGGGAGGGGGTCAGTTGCAGAACTAAGTAGGGGGGGCAGGCCTCACTGAGAAGGCAAGAGTTGAGGAAGACGTAAGGGGCAAGGGACCTGACCAACTGCACATCTGGAAACGGGTGCCCCTCTCATCCCAGTGAAGCAAACAGCCTTGTAGGGCCGGCGGTGGAAGAGAGCCTGGCGGGCAAGGGCGGAGGCAGAAGGCAGAAAGCCAGAGAGGTAGGGGTGGAGGCGGGTGGCAGAGGGCTTTGCAGGCCATCATGAGGCCTGGGCTCTGAGTGAACGGGGCGCCTCTGGTGGGTTTCGAGCAGAGGGGCGACACGGCCCGGCATCACTTTTAAAGAGGCACTGTGGATTCCGGCTTGAGAACAGAGCTTGAGCGAACGCGTGAGGGATCTGGCGACGGCCGTGACCTGGCGAGATGGTGGAGCCCGGCAGGCAGTGCGAAATGTTCAGAGTCTCTGGGCGATTTGAAGCTAGCACCGGCTGGGTACCCTGGTGGCCCGGCCTTGGGAACGGGGCATCGTCGGAATGACTTGCAGCAACGCAGGCAGAGGAGACAGAAGAAACCATTTTGCTGGCTGGTTTGAGCATGGCGTGCTGTCCGTGGCTGCTTCCTGAGAGCCTTTGGTCGCTCAGACCTTTGCATCCTGGAGATGATTATTCATGTTGCGGTGACTGGGGGTGGGAGCCGTGTTCTGATAACCATCCAGCAGAGGAGCAGCACAGAGGGCCTGGCTACCCCGTCCTGGTGACTGACTTCTGGGCCCTTGGGGACAGGTGTACCTGCCTTCCCTCATAGAGTGCAGGTATGCCTGTGTCACCGGACCGGCTCGATGACTTTGCATGAATGTATACCCATGTATTTCTTTCTTTTTTTTTTTTTTTTGAGTTGGAGTCTCACTAGGTCACCCAGACTTGAGTGCAGTGGCCGCTCCCGGCCACCGCAGCCTCGCCTGCTGGGCTCCGGCGATCCTTCCGCCTCAGCCTTCCGAGTAGCTGGAATTACAGGCACGCGCTACCATGCCCGGCTGATTTTTTTCATTTATTGTAGAGTTGAGGTCTCACTGCCCAGGCGGGTCCCGAACCCGCAGGCTCAGGCAGTCCACTCACCTCAGCCTCCCAAAGGCGCGGGATTACAGACTGAGCCACCAAGCCCGGATTTTTTTTTTTTTCTGAGGTGGAGTCTCACTCGGTCACCCAGACTGGAGTGCAGTGGCCGCTCCCGGCTACCGCAGCCTCGACCTGTGGGCTTCGGCGATCCTTCCGCCTCAGCCTTACGAGTAGCTGGAACTACAGGCGCGCGCTCCCACGCCCAGCTAGTTTTTGATTTATTGTGGAGATGAGGTCTCGCCAAGTTGCCTGGGCGGTTCACGAACCCGTGGCTCAGGCAATCCACTCACCTTGGCCTCCCGAGGCACGGGATGACAGGCTGAGCCACCGAGCCCAGCTGTACCTGTGTATTTCTTGAGGAGGGCTGGAGAAAATATTACAGAGCTATTTTTGTGGCAGTGACATCATTGGGTGGTAATTAAAATTATTTTTATATCATTGTTCTTAGACATGAACTTAATAAATATTCTTAGATCTCTTCTACTGCTTGGATTAATTTGCACTTAAAAATTCATCTTCCTTTATAAAAATGTTACCTCAAAAGTCAAAAACTAGGAATTAGAAGACTGGGTAAATCTGAGGAAACAAGAACAAAATGTGATTCAGGACGATTGGTTCTGTTCTGCTTTAGGACTTCCGGTTACAACATTTTAACTTTTTCTACTTGGATGGTATTGCAGAATGTCTGCTTTAGATTGGTGGTTAGGGAGACAAGTAGAAGACGTAGCCGGTGAGCTGAGCAAAGCTAGCCTGGTGGTTCCGTCTGATGTCAGTGCGGCTTGCCCCTTCTCTTTACAGACCGTGAGAAGGGGTTTCGTCGGCAAAGGCCTGGGTGAGGGTGCAGTGTGAGCACGTGGCGTGTGTCTGCTGGCACGGGCCTGTGCACCGGCGGGGCAGGACGCCCTAGCGGAGTGTGGGGTCCCGGCTCCTGGAACTGGGCTGCCGGCAGCTGAGGATGTTCAGAAACCCAGATGGGACTCTCTCCAGTGGCGCCAGTGTGCCTGCTGACCTTAGCAAGGACCCCGAGTGTGACTCCAGACCCCAAAGGGCTCAGGGGTGTGGGACTTTTCCAGAAGCCCTTCTGAGTACAGCAGGATTTTAAAATGTGCGTGACCAGGTGCGCGGGACTCTGTAAACAGGCTCGTTGCACACACCGCTGAGCCTCACAGCCCGTGGGTCGGGCGTCTCCCCAATGTACACTCAGCCGCGGAGGCTCTGAGGGGGGAGTGACCTGACCCCGGCCTCCTTTCAGTACATGAGCAGCTCCGGCGGGCGCCCCCCAGTCCAGCACCCCTGAGGCCCAGGGCCTTCCTGTGCTGCCGTGAGCAGGTCTGAGGACCGGGCTGCTTCCTCTCCTCACGTGCAGCCACCCACCCCTAGCGCGCCACAGGAGGGCAGGAGTCAGGGTTGGTCCCTGCAGAAGCTTGCGGTGCAACTAAGCGGGGTTTGTGAGGGTGACCGACAGAGCTTAGGGGGCGCGCTCTGCCCTGGGGCAGGCCTGAGGCGGAGGAGCACCCTCCTTTCACGCGACGAGTGGCCCCGCGGAAGGGTGGGCGATCCCCACAGAAGTAGAAGGAGAGTAAGCTGGCCATGGCAGATCCCCAAATGGCGGAAGTCTGGTTAAGGGACGGGGGGCAGGATTCTTGGGGAGTTGGGTAGAACTTGAATAAAAGAAGCCCGGGTTTTTGCAGGATCCCTAGGTGGGTCAGAGGCAGACGAGCCAGGAGCGTGGAGGGAGTTGGAAGCCAGCAGACTCCAGGGCTGGGGGGGCTGGGCCTGCTCCTGGGCTCTGCAGTGGGTGCTGGGCAGTGGGGAGCCTTGCACGTCCTCTATTTCCACGTGGACGGTGGGCCGGGAGCCGGCAGGACCTCCGGGAGCAGAGACCTTCCTGTGCCGAGAGCATCTCTGAACCTCCTCCGCCAACCTGGAAGGCTTCTCCATGCACTTCCCCCCGCTCCTTCCTCCTCTCCTCCTCCCTCCTCCCCCCTCCTTCCTCCTCCTCTCTCCCCTCTTTCTGTCACCCAGGGCTCCGGCATCCTGGGGGGCAGGCCTTCCTTCATGCCAGTGGGGTGGCTTTCCTCCTAGTTCCGACCCTGCTTCCCAGGCCACAGTGCCAAGCGTGGCAGGGCTCACACTTGCCTTGGGGGTGGGCCGCCAGGCTTCATGGGAGATTTCCAGAGATGAAAGTGGGAGCTGGGTTTGGATTAGGGAGGGGACAGAAGTCTTTGAGGAGCCATTCGGCCACTGGGGCGCACAGGTCACCCCTGGGTGCCTGGGCCGTGTGGACCCAGCGGGAGCCGGGGGCCTCAGACCAAAGGTTTGGGTGGTAGGAAATCTAGACAGTACCCTGGTAGAGAGCATGTAGTACACTCAGAAAGCGGGATGGGCAGGGATGAAAGGGCTGAGCAACCTCCCCGGGTCACAGGCGGCCGCTTGCCTAAGGCTCCGGTGAGCCGGAGAGGACAAAGCTCTGGGTGCTTTTTAGCTTTGGAGGGGAAAGAGCTGCCTGGCATTAACTCACATTAGAAGCTTTCCGTAAAGCGGGCCCATCATCAAAGCTTCCATCTCGGCAGCTGGGCTCAGGCTTTGGCCTTCCCAGCTCGACTTCCACGCCGTGGGACAGAATGAGGGGAGACCCTAGGGGCACGGGGGGCCACAGGCGTCCTCTTATCCTGGAGGCCTCTGCTGGTGAGGCCACGGTCCGTGCTGGTCCCCAGATGACGCTTGGCTCTGCCCACACCTCTCAGGGCAGCTGGGCCAGGAAGCCCCGAGGCTGCCGGAGCTGGTGGCTGCTCACCAAGGCACTGGAAGAGAAAAAAGATCAAAGCAAGTAAGATTTCCGTTTGGAGATTCGGTCGTGAAGCTTCCCAGTCTCAGTGAGCATCAGCCCAGCCTTCTCCGATAACAAGCGCGTTTCATCTCCAATTCCTTTCTCGGAGATGCTGGTACCTGGGAAAAGTACAACATGCGATGCAAGTGTAACATCAGACCCCACCTTCGTCCCTCCCCGCCCACTAACACCTCATGGGCTGAGTCACAGCAAGCTTTGGCTTCTTCTAGTAGAACAGTTTCCAGGACCAAACTGAAGACGGAAGACGGCATTTGGTCATCCACAAGACCCAACTCTACCGTATTCTTTGTGCAGTCAAGAGGACTTGCTATTTCTGGAGGACTCAACCTCATCCTTGCCCACAAATAGAAGAGGCTTGACAATTCTTAAACAACCCTGGGCGCCCACCACCGGCCTTGGTGAGATCCGACGGACGTGAGCCACGCACTGTCCGTCATCCTTCTACCCGGCAGTGCCCGTGCCTGCCCCAAGAAGGGGGCCAAGCTGCCCTCTGCCCCATGGGGCACCCGCACAGGCATCCTGCTGGGTGCCTGCTCATTTCAGTGGCGGGGTGTGCTACCCCGTCCTGTCATGACATGATCCAAGAAGCTCTCTGTGAAACCTCTGTTACGCCCCTGTGGGAAAGGAGAGAGCAAACGCCCATTTTTTCCCTAGGAGAGAAGATAAGGGGCACGATTGGAAAAGTGCTAAATTGCAGTGCCATCGGCAGTTTCTGAATCCTTCCTGAATGTTTTGATGATTGAAAAGAGGGTGGATCAGGACCATGTCTCAGACCCTCCCTTGGAGTTGTCACCATGGAGCCCTTGTCTGCTTTGTTCAGATGGCAACTGTCTGTGACTGACAGGCTGGTGGCAGCTTTCTTGTCCCCCTACTCTCGGGCACACCGTTCTGCCTTGGTGACATGCCCTGTGCTTTCCTGATGCCCTGGGCCCAGTCACTATGACCAGTATGAAACGGTGGTAGAGACGGTGGCACTGAGCCCCTTCCAAGGCCCACATCCAGTGAGTGTGCCCCCAGGATGTCACCAGCTGCCTTCCCTGGCCCATGATTTTGAGCTGCAGGAGCAAGACAGGCTCCCTGAGCCCGGCAGGGAGAGGTAGGTGTGTTTGGAGAAGCTTCCGGTGGTTGTGATGCCACCTGCACCTTCTAGGTGAGGCATCGAACCTTAGACTTGGGTTTGCCGGAGCCCTTTCCAAGCCCACCGGGAAAGACCACCAGCACAGACCACCAGGACACAACTCTGTCCAACAGATGTGGGTTGGTTGAGTGTGCTGTAGCCAGAGTGGACACACACCAGTGAGCTTCAGGATGTCCAGGTGAGGAGTGGGCGGGGCCAAAGATAGGGCTTGTGTTTCTGCTGGGCAACTCTAGGGAGGGTGTAAGGAAGCCGAGGCCAGTTCTGACTGCAGGATGTGTAGACGCAGTGGCATTGAGGGTGATGGAGCGTCTGGGTCCTTTTTACCTGGAAGGTGGAGGGTCACCGTGGAAGCGCACTGGCAGCCGTAAATAAAACAGCGGTCACCCACCTGGGGTGGATGGAGCAAGGGGTGTGTAGTGTTCTCGTGGTTGCAGGGTACCTTCTGTCTGCTGTGCCCCACCGTGTCATAGAGATGCCCATCTGAGGATCGGCACATTCTGGGGCCCACCCCAGCTGCTGATTCCAGGGCTATGTTTTGTTTTCTCGCCCTCCCACCTCCTGGCTGTGTGATTTGGGCAAGTTACTTCTCCTCTGGGCCTCAGTTTCCCCCTTTATTAAAAGGAGGGGGTGGGGATGATCTCTTTCCTGCCCCAGGCATCTCACTTGGCGATGGATGAGTGTCCTCAGGTCTGTCCAAGTTGTGGCGGACGGATTGCATTCCCCCACATCCTGTGCTGTGCGTACGTTCTACACAGTGTGTGGCTGGAGTTGCTGTTTACCAGCTGGCATGAGGCCAAACTTCATATATTTTAATTAAACATCGATTACTTCATTTTTCAATATGCTGTTTTGCCTTATGGAATCGTTAAGACCTTGTTCAGGGCTGGAACATTTCCATGGGCCCCTCTAAACTTTATTTTCTGCCTAAGGAATAAAAAGGCCCTGCTTCCCTCCAGCAGACGACTTGAAGGCTGTGCGTTCCTGCAAGTCCAGTGACAAGGTTTGGGAACCCCAGATATTTTACATGTGCGTGTATATTTATATGAGAAAAAAAAGTCTTTGCTGCTGCAGAATCTCCAGGGGTTTTGCATCACAGAGCAGAGTTTTACATGGAAGCCTGTGGGATGGGGCTTTGAGGGAAGATGCTCACCGGAGGCCAAGTCCACACCGTCTCGGCGTCCTCCAGCAGGGTCTGAGCTCAGGGCTGTTCCCTTTACTTTTCCCAGGGCAGTGAGACTGAGATGGGCATAGGAGAGAGCCAGCTCCACAAGCCAGTGCCTGGGGTCCCCCTGTTCTCTCCCCTTCCTGTCTTCAGCCCAGAAGGCCCCGCCTTTCCAGTTTCTGTGACCTGACTCAACCAGAGCCCCAGGTGGCAGCTCCCTGATGCTTCTCCTTCCAGGGGAGTTATGGCTCCCCTGAGAGAGGACACAAGTGACTCCCCAAAAAAGCAGCCTCCTAGCTTCACTGTCTCTGCAGCTCATCCTTGGGCTTTTTTTGTTTGTTTCATTGTTTATTCGTTTGTTTTTAAAGACAGAGTCTGGCTCTGTCGCCCAGGCTGGAATGGTGCAGTGGTGCGATCACAGCTCACCACAGCCTCGAGCACCTAGGCTCAGGCGATCCTTCTGCCTCCGCCTCCTGAGTTGCTGAGATCATAGGCGTGATTACATGCTGGCCCCTCTGGGCATTTTTTGAATGAGGCAAACAAGTTCTCAGTTGGCAGTGGTTCTCATGTGCAGCCCAGAGGATGATTTGGTGTCCATTTGAGTGAGGGAGCAATGCCAGCCTCCCTTAAACCCTGCCTTCACTGCTTGGCCTGTGAAAGCCGGGTCCGGTCCACACCCTGGTTGGAAATTCCCATGCCCTGCCTGGCTGCTCTGGTTCCATACCAGCCTGTGTGTCGACATCTCCCTAGTCTATGATCTAGGAATACAGGTACCGTCTTGCCTGTTCTCATGCCCAGCCTTTCAGCAGCGTCTCTCCATTGCAGCAGGGCAGGGGTGCCAAGTTTTCGTTGTGGGTTCAGCATGAACTGGTCGGCGGGGGCTGCTGGGCACAGTAGAAAGAGCTCTGCACTGTGTCATGTCCAGCACAGTGAAGCCAAAGTATACGGCCCCTCCATTGTTGCTACCCCCCTCCTCACAATATCGCTTCCAATGATGCCGACTGATGGTCAGTCCCTGAAAATGTTCTCTGTCATCTGATCTGCTTGGCCAGTGCCCTCCTTATCACTCAGGACACACTTGCAGACCTCACCCCTGCCTTAGGAGCTTGCCAGAACGTTCACAATGAGGCTGTGTGACAGTTCAGGCTTAAAAGAGAGGTATCGATACGCTGCTGTTCCACTTCTTTCCAGGGGTTGTGGACCTCCCTATGCCTAAACATCCTCCTCTGCAAGCCGTGGCCTCTCTCTGCATCCCAGAACAGGGAGGGAAGAGCCTGGCCGGGTACTTGCTAAGAGACAAAGCAAGCCTCCTTCTTCCCAGGAGCTCTGACCTAGCCACCTGACCCAGCATGCGCCGGGCCTCCCCGACATGGCCTGCTGGCTGTCCTTCATGCACACAGGCAGCTCAGCTTAGAGGCGCTGCCCCAAAGTCCGTGGGCCATTTTGGGCCGTCTTGCATTCTGCCCACTTTGTCCTTTAATTCTACATCTAAACCACACTGACTCCTTGATGAGTAATTAAATCAGGGTCAGGAGAGAAAGGGACGATCAGTAGGCCTAATTTATTGTTGGCTCAGGAATAATGAATCCCGGAAATGAGGTTAGAAGTAAAGCCATTTAGAAACACGGACAGCTTTAAAGCACATTTGTCTGTGTCTCTGCCTGCTCGCCGTTTAGAAAGTGGACATTTTCATGTGACACTCTGCATAACACCACCTATCTGCTAGACTACGAGGTTTATTAAAAAAAAATAAGTTGTGCTTCTAGTTCCATGTTCTAAAAAAAAAAATCCAACATCTAAAAATAGAAGGAAATGCAGCTGGGCTCGGTGGCTCAGCCTGTAATCCCGTGCCTTTGGGAGGCTGAGGTGAGTGGACTGCCTGAGCCCGCGGGTTCGAGACCCACCTGGGCAACTTGGCGAGACCTCATCTCTACAATAAATCAAAAAATCAGCCGGGCGTGGTAGCACACGCCTGTAGTTCCAGCTACTTGGAAGGCTGAGGCGGAAGGATCGCTGGAGCCCAGCAGGTCAAGGCTGCGGTGGCCAGGAGCGGCCATTGCACTCCAGTCTGGGTGACAGAGTGAGACTCCAACTCAAAAAAAAAAAAAAAAAATAGAAGGAAATGGAAACGTTCCTTTTTAAAGCTCAGTGAGGCTCTTCTAGGCCCCCAAAGTAGCAGGGACAGATTAACTTGGTTTAGACCTGTTAGGTGAGGAACTTGAACTCACTTCACCTAATAAGCAACAATTTCTGTGTCAGATAAGGAAGGAAAGGCTCTGTGGTGACAGTGCACATATTCTCCCAGTTCTGCTTCCTTTCCAAAACCCCTCCGGGCACACAGCCTGGTGCTGGGCAAAACACCAGGCATTGAAATTGGCGCTATATTTATAACACATTTCAAAGAGATAGTGTCTAAATATATAGAGACGTCTTACCAAATCAAGAAAAAAAATGATGATCACTTCCAAGGAAAACCCAACAAAGGACTTGAACAGTTTACACAATCCAATCAAAAGGCTGATAAGTGCATGAATTATGTTTAGCCACACTAGTAATCAGACAGGTTAACCACTGGAAGCGAGGTACCATTTATTTTTTTCAAACTATTAAAGATTTTTACGGACAGGTAACTGCCAGAGTTGGCTTGGATGACATGGGCACTCGTGCTTCTGATGGCCGTGAAATCTGACAGCTTCCACAGCTATCTTAAGAGGGACCTGCTTTTGTACTGCTGTACCCTAGGTAGGCCATCCGACTGGGAAACGAAGACATTGGTGCAAGGATAACAGTACCTACCAGAAGAGCGAAGATGCTCATAAAACCTAAATGGTCAGATAGTGAGAGATTGGTTATCTAAATTATGGCGTATTTATCACGTGGAAGGCAGCCACTTAAAATGAAGTAACTCGACACTCCTTAAACCCCAAAGTGTGTTCAGATCCCTGGGGAGCTTGTTAAAATGTTGTTTTTGATTCCGCAGGTCTAGGGTGGGGCCTGAGA
This sequence comes from Cephalopachus bancanus, assembly GCA_027257055.1. Classification (NCBI taxonomy): domain Eukaryota; kingdom Metazoa; phylum Chordata; class Mammalia; order Primates; family Tarsiidae; genus Cephalopachus; species Cephalopachus bancanus. The sequence continues at coordinate 1,142,106 of JAPVLO010000484.1, forward strand.
ATTTTTTTTTTTTGAGTTGGAGTCTCACTCTGTCGCCCAGACTGGAGTGCAGTGGCCGCTCCCGGCCACCGCAGCCTCGACCTGCCGGGCTCCGGCGATCCTTCTGCCTCAGCCTTCCGAGTAGCCGGAATTACAGGCATGCGCTACCACGCCCGGCTGATTTTTTGATTTATTGTAGAGATGAGGTCTTGCCAAGTTGCCCAGGCGGGTCTCGAACCCGCAGGCTCAGCAGTCCACTCACCTCAGCCTCCCAAAGGGCTGGGATTACAGGCTGAGCCACCCAGCCCAGCTTGGGGCCTGAGAATTTGCATTTCCAACAAGCTCCTAGGGGATGCTGACGCTGCTGGTCCAGGGTCACACTCTGAGTAGTGAGGATGGAGAGGAGATGTATGTTCAATGACGAAAACCTTGTTTGCTCTGTGATGTCAGATGGGGACACAATCAGATTATAAAGCAGAGTGCCAGATCACCTTCAAATTTAAAGCACACACTCTGTCTTAGGCACAGCTCTCTGGAAAGATGCCACCATGCCAACAGTATCAACTCAGGTGGGGATTTACGGTATCTTCTTTTTGCTTGTTTGTATTATCTACTTTTCCCCTACAACAGACATGCTGCCTTTGTGCATGCCAGGAGTCAGGCTGACTCAGCACAGTTGTGACCCCTGTGCCCACCCAGCTGAGCCCTTGTCGCCTGCCTTCGTTTTGGTGGAAGCTCAGTTGAGGGTCCTTTTTCAAAACCCGTTTTGCATCAGGAAGAGAGGAGGAAATACTTTAAGGATTTGTTTCCTTTTCCCTGTCATGTAAAAGCGGAGGGTCTGGCTCTTTAAAATACTGCTTGAGATTCTCCCGTAAAAAACAAGGCAATTACTTGCCAATCGCCTGCTGTCAGAAGGAAACCTTGTAATTACCAAGCATCTGTCTCTCAAATCAAAGTCAAGGCCCCACAGCCAGAAGACACTGTGATTCAGCAAATAAGAGGACAGAGTGAAGTATGAGGGAATCTATGTCGAAATCTTAAAATACCATGTGCGCGAGGTATTTCAGCCCCCAGGTTGGACAAGAATATATCATATGAGATAAAAAGCCTCTTCCATTTGGCTTGCTGAGCTTACTGGCAAAATAAAAGGCAGCAATTTTAACTGTCACCTTGCTGAAAGCAAAGTTCAGTTCAATGACTAAAAACATATTTACTTAAATAGATAGTCCTTTAACCAGGGTCCTTGCTGTAGCTCCAGGAAGAGTGAATAAGCCATGACAGCTCGGAGTAGCCTTGGACCAATACCAGTATTTCCGGAAACAGCTTTTTAGAGAAATAGTTAAGTACTACTAAAAGAAGGAAGGGAGATGGGGAAGGGAACTAATGTTTAATCAAGCCCCTGGGTGCAAAAACCCGTGTTTAGGACTTGACAACACTGTTTCTGATAATCACGGCAATACCTATGTTACAGACAAGGAAACTGATAAGGAAGCATGGCATCATGGGAAAGCATGACATCACGGGAAAGTCCAACAGACCTGAGGTTCTTGTTCTGCCCCTTAATACCTCTGTGGCTTTGGATGAGTTATTTCTGTTCTCTAAGTTTCTATTTGTAAAGTGTGGGTAGTAAAACTACCTCCCATAGGCATGAAGCTGAACTGAGGGCACCTATGGCCATTGTCCAGGAGAGCACCCAGCGCATGGTGTATGCTCAGCAGATGGATGCAGTATTAGGAGGGATTAGACTTTGCCCAAGGACCCTGTCCAGCCCATGTCGGGGACAGGATTGGAACCTGGGTTGGTCTCTGCCCAGGGACCCAGCACACAGTCTCGCTGTGCTGTGCCATACCTGCCTGGCCAAGTTTCCATTGCATATGTTCCTCAGAAACCTCTCCCTTCCCCAGCTCCCACCCCATGCAGACAAAACTCACATTTCACTGAACCATCCAAAGTCAGAACATCAGAAGAACTAGCATATGTTCCCTCCTTTGACTACTCTGGTTTCTTGTTTTTGTTAACATGCTATTCAATAATAGTTTTAAATTGAATCCAAATGGTTGAAATACATGATCCAATACTTCCCCAGTTATCATCCCCCGACACTCTTTGCAAAAAGTACTCCCCTAAAGAAATCAGGGATCCTTTTGTCCACATAGCACACCAGGTTGTTCTAAGCTGGGAAGCCTTTCAACTGCTTGGATGAATGGCCCAAGTGTGCTGTGTGTCTCCACTGTTGCTTATCTCTGAGGTTACGGGATGACCGATCCTGATCCGCCTGTCTTCATCCAGGCTCCTCACACCTTTGGCTTCCATCTCCTTTTTTGCTCACTGTCCACCCATGCAGCCTTTTGTCCAAAGGCCTAAGCTCAGTGTGCCTTCCAAAAGAACAGGCTTTGCTTGGGAAGCCAGAACTGGAAGCAGAAGGCAGCTGATGACCACACTGGAGTCAGGAGCGCTCGGAAACCCATGGAGCTAAAGCCCTTTCGGAGGCTCGCTGATCCCAGATGCTGTTCCTCTGTGGTCTTCAAGCTTTGAGTCATTGTGAGTCTCTCAGGAGATGATGAGCTGGCACAGAGCTGGTGCCCGGTTTCCCCGCCAAATCCAATCAGGAGTCGCTGAGACAGAGAGACAGAGAGACAGAATCCAACGTTCAAAGAACTCCGAACACCTTTCACGTGCTTTCCTAGCAAACTCCTCTCACACTCAGTGACTGACCATCTCAGTTTGCACAGGAATGTCCTGGTTGTGCACACCCGAACAAGCCAGCCACACTCTAGCCTCACAGCAATGGGTGAATGAGGCTGGGGGATCCAGAACAAACCATGAAAGCATCCCTGCCCACCATCAGTGTGGCTGATTCATCCAGCCCAGGCACTCATGGTTGCCCAGCTACAATCCTGGCACTCACAGTGCTGCTTATATGACTATGGAAAATTCCTCTCCAGCAAGATGTTCTTGAGATTTCATCATTGGGATTTCATTCCTTTGGCTGAAGACCCTTGTGTCCTGTTAAAATACTTCAAAATGCTTAGGTAGAGAAACACATTACTAGTGAGTACCTTCCTTACTAGTGAGTAGTACGGTGAGACACACTGAGCTGCCATGCTTGCAGGTTGGGCTCCTGCTGGCCCAGGAACTGGCAGGAAGCACTGGGCAGGGCTAAAGCTCACAGTACTAAGGTCAGTAATAGAAGTCCACAATAGAAAGTTATACTTTGTAAGAAAAAGATGTAAAGTACTTGAGAATCCGGAGGAAGGAGAGTTGTGTTTTGCTGTTTGTTTTTCTTGAGAGTCGGGGTCTCACTCTGTCACCAAGGCTGGAGTACAGTGGCATGATCACAGTTCACCGTGGTCTCGACCTCCTGGGTTCAGGTGATGCTCTCGTCTCAGCCTCCTGAGTAGCTGGGACTACAGGCACACACCACCACCTCGGGCTCATTTTTTATTATTGGGTGGATGCATGAGTTCATAGTGTTTGTTTTTGGCACGGCACCGCTGTGGTGTTGGGAGTTTGTTCATCATTTGTCTTTTGGAGTGACAGTGCTGTGCTTGTAAATACGCCTAGCATTTTGCAAATTGAAGAGTTAGTGCTATTTGTAGGCTAAAGAAGATGGAGTTTCAAGTGGAAAAAAGGAGCGCTTCAGACATGTTCTTCTGTTTGAGATTAACAGAGGAGTAAAAGCAGTGGAGGTAGCTTGAAACATTTGTGCCATTGAGAAAAGCTTGGCAAGAAAATGGTCTTGTCGTTTCAAAGAGGCACTTTGACTGGCTCGTAAAGCTCAGCTTTGAATGAGAGTTATGCTTTGAGGCTGAAATGAGATGGATTCCGTGGAATTCAAGGAGGCTTCAGACATGTTCTTCTGTTAGATTAACAAGGAGTAAAAGCAGTGGAGGTAGCTTGAAACATTTGCCATTGAGAAAAGCTGGCAAGAAAATGGTCTTGTCGTTTCAAAGAGGGCCACTTTGACCTGAGTAATTCTCCACGTTCAGGAAGACCATCAGGCTTTGATGGAGACCGTTTAAATGCTTTAATCCCTGATAATCCACGATGATCCATATCAGTCAGCCCAGGAATTGGCAAATGCGATGAGCTGTGACCAGTCAACCATCGTGCAGCATTTGCATTCCAGGGGCAAGCGGAAAACGCTATAAACTCATGCATTCACCCAGCATTATTTTTTGTAGAGATAGCCTCACTCTGTTGCCGAGGCTGGTCGGGAGTGTTTTTAAGAGATGTGGATGACGAGAAGATCTTCATGACAGAAGTCACAGCTGAGCTAGATTTTGCAAGCTCTGTAGCGAGTGTACGTGTGGAGTGGGAGAAGGGCAGGAGGGGGCCCTCTAGCCCAAGGGCGCCTCGTGGCCGCAGCGATCCTTCAGCAAGCTGGGCCCCACGGGTGGAAGGGGAAGCCTAGGAAGCCAGAGGGGAGGGGCCGGCAGAGGCGGCTTATGCTCTGCCCTGGACACTCAGGTGCAGAGTCGCAAGGGATGAGGGAGCACAGGACAAGGCTCTGGTGGACCCTGGGTCTGAGATGTGGACCGGCACAAAAGGGCCCCCCTGCTCACACAGCAAGGACGCAGCCAGGTGAGCAGTGGGCACACTGATAAGACAGAAGGAAATGGAGGGCGGTGTTCTCATCCCCCTGTGCTGGGTGCCCCACCAGGTCAGCTGAGGAGTCGGCTCGGGCAGAGATGGGGAAGCCTGGGCTGGCAGAGTTTCGCCTCTGCTGGGGGTTGAGGTGCACAGACAGTGCGCTGCCGGGTGAGACATCCAGCGTCCACCCCGGCCAGCATGCTGAGACCGGGTGAGCAGGGTGGCTCCGCCATGGTGGGCAGTCTAGGAAACATGGACCGGCAGCCGTTCCGGAACCCAGGCAGGAGCAGTGTCTGTCTTTTCCCCAGGGACACCTGGAGAGGAGGCTGCTGGCCTCTGCCCAGGAGCCCTGTCTGGCGGCAGGATTAGACTATGTCTGATGGTGCTCACAACCCGACCGAGTGACATGTTGAGGAAGATAGTGCCTTGGGCTTAGAGACAAAACTCAGGTTTAATGCTGCCCCTGACTGGCACTTGAGGTCAATTCCCCAGCCTCATTTGGTCTTTGGTTTGATCTGTAAGGTGGGCAAAGTTACAGGTGTTTCAGAGGCTTGTGAGAAGGGCGGGAGAAGGTGTGTGGCAGTGGCTGATAAACTGAACAGTGTGCATGGAAGGCATTCGCCCATTGTCACGTCTCTAGGGAGAACACGGCCCCACGTGGCTGCGCGTCTCTGAGCTGGCCGCACTGAGCCATCTGTGTCCACGGAGACCTTGCACCCTTTCTGACTCTCTCCACTCCTGTTTCTGGGTTGATTTGACCCATTGCTGTCTGCTGGGCCACTGGAGCTGCTCTCGTCTTCATTCCACTTCAGCTCTCTTCTTTCGACGCTAAGCCTTGTGGTCAAGAGCCCTAACAAGCCGAGCCTGAGCCTGAGGCTTACTATGCAGAAAGCAGAGGTTGGGGCACCTGGGTCCTGGGTATAGCTGTGTGTGCTGACCTGCACAGCCCCCTGCTTTGCTGGGTGTGTTTGCTGACAGGCTCGCTCTTTGGAGTCTGTGCTTGGCATGGACAGCACAGCACACCCTCTTTCTGCAGAGGCACAGATTCTTGGCAGCAAGAGTGAGGGGCTCTTGTTTGTGTGGGCTTGGAGAGTGCGGAGGGGAAGGAGGTGCTGGGTGGAGTTCTGTCCCAGGGGTGTGGGCGGACAGCAGTTTCCTCCAGGAAGGAGCAGTCTTCAGGGTGGGCTCCAGGAGGGACCCTGCAGGGTGCAGACCCTGCCTATGCGTGCTCTGCTCTGAGGGGCCAGCACGGGGGAGGCAGAGCTCCCTGAGGCACTGTGACACTGATCTGGCAAATGAATTAGGAGCTCATAGCAGAGTTAATTTCTCTGTGTAATTAAGTTAAGGAAAAATGGCATGAAAGCACTGCCTGTCTCTTCCACGTGGGGCTTTGTTTTCCATCCTGCCATTACAAGGGAAGTTCATTGGCCTTAATTCATTATCTTGGAACGTATCAAGCAGACCCACATCTCTGGGGCTGGCCTCCTGTCTGCCCTTGGATAGCTGCCCGTCAAACTCCTACCGGGTGTGTGACATTTGCTGGGCTCAGGGTTTGTAATGTAAATAGCATGTGGGTTCTGCTCCGCAGAACTGCCCAGCCCTGCACAGTAGATGAACATGAAATCAGTGATTATAATCAGGCGTACTGAGGGCATAATTAAGAAGTTAAATGTGAGAGCCAGACTTCCTGGGTTCGAGTCCAGCCTCTTGGACAAGTAACTGCATCTCCAACTTCGGTTTCCTTCCTCTGTAACATGGGGACAACACCAGGATCTCATCGGGGAGGATGAAGATGAAATGAGCCGATACGCGCCATGCTTAGAACAGCACCTGGAACAGGAGAGAACATGCTCTGTAACTGCTGGCTCTGCGTATCATAATAGAGGGGAGTGGATGACGGCTACGAGGGTGCAGAGGAAGGCATGACTATCTCTGGGGTGCTGGCAGGCTAGTTGGGCTGGGTACGGAAGGAGGAAAGAGTGTGTGGAAGATGGAAGGTTAGCGATTCAAGAACATGGGGTCCAGAAGAACATCTGAAGGACATCACACACTGGTGAACTGAGTATTTTAATATGGCTGAAACCTTGGAGTAACAGGTGCAGAAAGTGGAGGTAGGCTATGAGGAGCCAAAGGGGCATTTCAAGGAGGGATGTGGCATGATGACAATCATGTTTTTAAAAATTAACTCCACTAACGAGTGGAGGCAGGAAGGCCGTTTAACAGGCTTTTAGAGCTGACCTGAGGAGATGCAAAGGAGCCCTGCCCCAGTGGAAGCAGACCTGGGGAGGCCAGACTTGGAGAGAGCAATTTGGATGTGGAGCTGGTAGGGGTGCAGGCAGGTGTTGAAAGGAGGTTCCAAAGTTGTGATTTGAACTACCCGGTGAGTGGGGTGCCAGCCAAAGATGGGGGCAGCAGGTTCGGCCGGCACCATGCAGGTGATGGTTTGGCATGCTGGCGTGACCCTTCCTCCCTCAGAGTTGCACATCTAGGGATCATCAGCTCAGGGCAGCAGTTGGACTGGAGGCAAGAATCAGAAGCCATGACGTAGTCTACGGTTGGTCATGAGGTACCAGAGGAGTTCCTTTGGGTCCCCCGTGGTCCCTAGGGTGACTCTGTGAGCCAGAAAAAGGCTCCTGCAGGGTGACTGCAGCTCTGTGGGCACGTAGCTTGGTCATCGGTGCTTTCTCCCTTGTACCTGTGTCACCTTGAAGCCTTGAACAATGGCTGCTCCTTTTGGGTTGATTCATCGGCGTCTTTATAAAGGAGGATCCTGCCGCCCCTATTCACAGGGTTACTGAGAAGATCGAAGGAAGGAAGGCCTGTACGAGGGCCCCTCATTCTGCACAGACTGTACAGTTCTTGTCCAGTTTTGGGATGTGTTAGACATGCCAAGATCTGGTGGGCCACAGGAGAAGCCTCCACGCTCAGGGCTGTGTGGACGAGCTCAGAGGAAGAGCTTTAACTGGGGGCATTTGGCCTTGCAGGGTTTATAGAAAACAGACAGGAAGCAGGCGAATGGTTCCAACGGAGATGGAGAGAGAGGTAACGACTTCATTCAGGGACCCACACGCAACCAGGAGAAATCCCAGCTCCCCAACTCCAGGCTGTACCAGAGGTGCCACTTCTTTCCGGATCCGAAGGCATGCTTACGTGTGTGTAGGTGAGCATGTGTGAACCAGCTCTCTGGCTCTGGTGACTGGGAGATATTTGAATGCAGCGAGAAAAGAGGTGGCAGTAATGACCTCAGGGGACGGATGATGGGGAGAGTCTCACTTACCTTCTTTGCACATGGCATCAGCTTGATGACAAATCCTGCTTGTGATTGACCATGTCCTTACCATCCCTGCAGAGACAATGGAGTGGTTCCTAAATGTTGTGTTAGATCCTGTCTCAGAGAGGTGAGGGAAGTGGGGCAGTCTGATGTCATTTCCCAGGTGGGGGTTTAAAATCATCATTGGGGCTGGGTGTGGTGACTCGTGTCTATAATATCAGCACCTTGGGAGGCCACGGTGGGAGAATTGCTTGAGCCCAGGAGTTTGAGACCAGTCTGGGCAAAATAGCAAAACTTGTCTCTACAAAAAATTTTTAAATTAGCTGTGTGTGGTGGCTCACGCCTGCAATCCCAGCACTTTGGGAGGCCGAGGTGGGAGGATTGCTTGAGGCCAGGAGCATAAGACCAGCCTGAGCAACACAGCGAGACCCCCATCACTACACAAATTGTAAAAATGAACCGGGCATGGTGGAGCACACCTGTAGTCCCCACTGCTCAGAAGGTTGACATGGAAAGATTGCCCGAGCCCAGGAGGTCAGGGCTGTGGTGAGCCGTGATAGCACCACTGCACTCCAGCCTGGGCAACAGGGTGAGACCCTGACTCACAAACAAATAAATAAGGTAAAATGATCATAACCAGGAGGCCCGTGAACAGCACCCCCAGAATAACTTCTGCTTCTCCTGATTTCAGAAGTGAAAGTGTGTTTGGTGTTTGTTAACCTGTGCCGTCCTCCCCTGCTGAGCTCCCTGTACTTGGTCTCAACGAGGAGTCCACACTCTTTATGTTTAGTCTGTGTAAAGATGGCATCCCTCCTCCTCAGACTCAGAGTCAAGCCAGAAGTGCATTCCTTTTTTTTTTTTTTTCTTTTTTTGAGTTGGAGTCTCACTCTGTTGCCCAGACTGGAGTGCAGTGGCCGCTCCCGGCCACCACAGCCTCGACCTGCTGGGCTCCGGCGATCCTTCCGCCTCAGCCTTCTGAGCAGCTGGAACTACAGGTGTGCGCTACCACGCCTGGCTGATTTTTTGATTTATTGTAGAGATGAAGTCTTGCTGCCCAGGCGGGTCTCGAACCCGTGCGCTCAGGCAGTCCATTCGCCTCAGCCTCCCAAAGGCACGAGATTACAGGCTGAGCCACCGAGCCAGGCTCAGAAGTGCAGTCCTATTTGGCCTCACTGGTCTTTAGCAAGAGCCTTGAATCTAGTGAGCATGTCTGGCTTGCAAGACAGTGCCCACGTGTGCTAGCACATTGGCCCGTGGCATTGATCACCATAGCAGGTGCTTATTTCAAGTGTAGTGCATACTGACACTGCACTGTGCTTTATGCACAGAATTATATTTTATTCTCACGGTTACTCTTTGAAATGGATCCTCTAATCATCCCCGTTTTCCAGATGGGGAAGCGAAGGCTTTGTGGGGTTCGGGTCACTCGTTCAGTAGTTCAGATATGCTGATGTCAGAACCCGGCTGTCTTTGTGCAGTGCCTTTGAGGTTGGCAGGACTGGGCCGCAGTGGCTCAGCTTGTGCTTGGCCAGGCTCTGTGCCCCATTCACAGGCAGGGCTGTGTCCGTGACGCCCTGACAGCCTACGCACCAGGTCATGGCTGTGTTGTTCGCACCATCGGCGTCACACTTCTGCCTTTTTGAAGGACTCACCAAGCCGACGTCAGCATCTCACCCAGGTTGCCATCTTCTTTGTGCCTGTGGCGGTCACTGCTTGCCTCTCTGACTCTGCCAGCCGCAGCGGCACATGATGTTGGAGTCAGGATTGAGTCATCTACAGGACGTTTGTTCCTCTCTGCTGTTGGAGATAAACCACTGACCATTCCCCCTTGCCTCAAGGAATCTGCTTCCTTGACAGGAATCAAAACGATTGTGCGTACGCGATCTCCTCTCTAGGAGGTTTTATGCACTTGGAGTTAGCAAGGGCCTTTTCCCGCAGCCAGGAGGACTGACCTTGTGCTCTGCGCCAAAGGCAGGCAGCTCTGTCCTTGGAAAAGTGCCCTTCCTAAAAGGTGGGCCCTGACTTGCTAGCTGACCATACCGTAGCTGCTCTTTACTGGGTGCTTCATCTGTGCTGGGCACTGTGCTAAGGTACTTTATAAACACCTTCACGGTATGGCATTTATGCCATTGTGACCTTTCTGACAGTCCTGTGAGGAAGGGGCGGGTCATCCCATTCTTGCAATAGGAACAGTAGCATTGAGGTTAGGACCTGCTGCTTGGCTGGAGAGGATGGGTATGTTTTTTTAAAGAGTCACAAAGAACCTTAGACATGTTTAGTCTAACCCTGTTTTTCTGTAGAGGAGAAACTGAGGCGTGTGCCTGGCCTCTTGCCGCTCAGTGGTGGTGAAGCTAGACTTGAGCCCCCCCGTCTCCATCTGCTGCTCTCCTTGGCGCTGCCTGGCCGCCTCCTGTCCGAACATGCGTCTCTGCTGCCCACCTCGGGGTTAGAATGAGAATTCTGAGCAGTGGTGATGAGAGCAGACCATTCAGTGACCACAGTGATCACCTGGGAGCCGCTTTGCAGAGGGCAGGGGCCAGGACCTCAGCTTGCCCATGGGTCAGTGAGGCTGTGGTTTGGGTGATGATTCCGTTTCCTGTAGTCATTCTAGGCCTCAGTGTGCAAGAACCCTGAAGCCTGGGTAGAGCAGGTAAGGCGGGCTGGGTCCAGGAAGATGGCACACTCCTGAGACACGAAAGGCAAACTCTGGATTTGATGGGAGGCATGCGGCAGCCTCCTGTCAGCTTAGAATCTTCTCCTTTGCAAAGTGTGCTGGTAAAATGACACAAAGCATCTCCTCGCGAGTGTGTTCCTTTGTAACGGCGCCTACATAGAAAGGAAGGAATTGACGTGTCCCTCTTGGGCACCCCATGACACTGCCCTTGCTCTGCTCTGTTGCTCCTTGTCAAACAGAGAGGCTATGGAATGACAGTGAAAATAGCAATGGCAACAGCAGGAATAGCAGATATTCCCGAGTGCATCCTGCTATGTACTCATTCATTCAATCCTTAAGCTCTCCAAGGTAGGTGGACTGAGGCCTCTCACCCAGGCTCATACAACTGTTGGGCACACTGACACCTGGGTGGTGGGTTCCAGAATCTTCACTTGCTGCCACTCTAGTTGTCGTGGGAAGATGGAAGGATTTTTTTTTAAATCTGGTGTGGAAGTGCCTTCAGCAGCTGCTGACACCACATGTCTGGGGGAGGGACGAGAAGCTCTCTTCTGCCGTCTGCCAACAACCTCCTGGACATTTTGCTATTTCATTGTGAAGTTTTTTCATACACACACACACACACATACACACACACACACACACACACACACACACACACACACACACGCAAATAGAAGCTCAGTGAGCTCATGTCTTTCAGAGCACAAAATCTAACCTGAGCATCTATGTATTGGGATTGGGAGGATGCAGAGTTATCTTTCTTTGCATATCTGAAGCATCCAGTGTGGAATTTTCAACTTGCGTTCTGGGTTTAGGACCAACTCACAGCTGATTGGAAGATAAGAATGTGGGGGCTGGAGGTGGACTTCCTCATGTCTTTGCCGCCCGCCCATCAGTGTCCATGCCCCTCAAGTCAGGACCCTTCATCATGTTTTGCCAACAGTTGCCTACAGCTGCTTTTTCTTTCTGGAGACTTGACTAGCAAGACCCTCGGTTACAAAGAGGACCGTTTATAACCAACGGAAAGAACAAACAGGCATTCAACTACCATGTTCACATTTTGAGAATTCTCTCATTTTTTTACCAGCCTCATTACAACTTCATCCCTCGAGGTCTACACAGCTTTCAGTCTCCAAAGGGTTGGGTTCTTTTGCTTGTCTGCTCCCTTACTCCTTCCTGGAAACTTACGTCGGGGAGTAGGGAGGGCATGGAAATCCCAGAAAGGAAACCGTCTAGAAGCCTTTGGAACTCTCTGAAGAGATTTCACCCCTGGGAAAGGGCGAGGAGCTGCTTTGGGCTGGTGGCTGCGGGCTCAAGGAGGAGGGGCTGGACTGGACGCCATGCCTGCGCCGTCCCCATGGGCACTTAGGGCCTCATCCTTAGAGAATGAAAGCGGAAGGAAAAAAATGCTCGCTTATGGACAAAGAGTTGTTTGAGGAATAGGAGTTGATGCTGAGATAGATAGGGTGTCTGCACAGAGTATCAATGTGGGGAGGGCTAGGCATCCCTAATCCTGCTCTCTGGTTTTGCAAACCTTTACCCAGAAAAAAAGGTTTGGAGGATATCCGGACCTCTAGGACCTGTTTCCTTAAAATATCACTTGCTATTCTTTTGCTACTTATAAAAGCCATATGTTTAGTTATATCAATTATCTCAAGAAATTGTATTTAGACCCGCCTGGGAAACTTGGTGAGACCTCATTTCTAAAAAAAAAAAAAAAAATTAGCTGGGCGTGGTAGTGTGCAGCTGTAGTTCCGGCTACTCAGAAGGCTGAGGCGGAAGGATCGCCGGAGCCCAGCAGGTCGAGGCTGCGGTGGCCGGGAGCAGCCACTGCACTCCAGTCTGGGCAACAGAGTGAGACTCTAACTCAAAAAAAAAGAAAGAAAGAAAAGAAAAATATAAAGAACAAATCGGAGGTCACCTATGGGTCTACCACGCATAGATGATCATGGCTGAGCCTTTGTTTATATCCCTTCTGTCATTTTGATTTCATAGGCCCACTTTTTAATTTTAAGTAAGTTTGGATCATACTATTCATATTACTTTGCAATCTTGGTAAAGATATTCTCATTAAATTCATTTATATTCTTAAATATTCTTCAGGAACATTCATTTTACTATATTGAGTCCATATCATGGATGGTCCAGGCTTTTTTCTGCTGGCTCCCTATTTGGGGATATTTCATTTATTCACACAGTTTTTCTATGTAAGAACTCACATGCATCTCTGGCTCAGTGGCTCAGCCTGTAATCCCAGCACTTTGGGAGGCCGAAGCGAGTGGATTGCCTGAGCCCACGGGTTCGAGACCTGCCTGGGCCACTTGGCAAGACCTCATCTCTACAATAAATCAAAAATTAGCCAGACGTATTAGTGCACACCTGTAGTTCCTGCTACTTGGAAGGCTGAGGCAGAAGGATCGCCTGAGCCCGGCAGGCCGAGGCTGCGGTGGCCGGAGTGTGCCACTGCCCTCCAGTCTGGGCGACAGAGTGAGACTCCAACTCAAAAAAAAAAAAAAGAATAACTTGAAAGCTCAAAAATGTCATACCTGTCTATACTTCCACAAACACAGTGTGTGTTTCTTGAGCTTTAATGCTGGGGGCTGGTCTTTTCAGTATGCCCAAGCGTTTGGGGAGAAATGGTCTCTTCTTGGTTTGCCCTCCCCCACTGGGCATGGTAGGTCCAGGCCCCTGGCATCCTGGTCCCCATCACCTGACGGTCAGTGTTGTGCGTAGTCACAGGCCTCAGGTGGGGCTCCAGGTTCCTCGACAGTGTGCGAGGGTAGCCACTGACTATGAGGTCTGATACAGGAGCTAAAATCCATTTGCCGTCTCTGGACCAGGGATCCACACCCATTCTGCAGGGGTGTGCAGAGTCCTGCTGTGTTTGTTCCTGGAGAGGCTAGTGTGAGGTGCCGGAGGGTGGGGGGGGGCAGCATATGCACTGGGGGAGAGGGTGACTGGAAACTGAGACGTCTGTGGGCCCTCGAGCGGGAGCCCGCATGCAGAATGGTAGCCCTTCTCGCTGTCATCGTCTGTACCTGGTGGCCACTCTGCCCTCACTCTACCACCGGGGTCATTTAGGAAATCGAGGCCATTGATATTTATGGAGCCTTTATCAAAATGGGAACCCCCCCGGGAAGGGTCAGATCTGAAGGCTTTGTCCACTGGCATTTCCTGCTCGAGGTCTTGGCAGAGCTGCAGCGTCGGAATGGCAAAGGGCACCCCGTGGGGAGGGGTACAGCACAGAGGAAGGCTGGACTCGGGGGAGGAGGCAGGAGGGCCAGGGCCACCTACTGCAGGCCCTGAGCCGTCAGTGTCTGGCACTTCGGGTGACCGCGTCGGAGCTCTCCAGAAGGGATCTCATGCGTGTCGTGTATGCTGACGGGCGTCTGGCCGGGATGTGAGTCTGCCGGTACGATGGGAGTGTATGGAGTGGGTAACTTCCATCTCCATCACTCTGTAGCTCACCGAATCTGCTAGCAGAGCACATCTCCCTGAGGAAAATGGGAGATCATTGGAATGTATTCTGGAAGTGGGGCGGCTGCCTCTGTGTCGTTAGAGCGGTTTCCTTTGGAGAGGTGTGTTCTGTGTTTCTAGCGTTTATGTGGGGGTGCTCTCCCAAAGCAAGCTCTTTATTGAATAAGAGAACATTCGTGGGATGATGGTGGGGGGGACGTTTATCTTGCATTTCTTAGGTAATACTTAGAGTGTTCCCTGATTCCTCACGGCCTTCACTTTTGATTATTCACTCGAGATTTTTTGTCTGTGTGATCAAGAATGGCTATGTATGCGGTTGACCTTTCTAGCGTAGAATCCCCTTTAACAGGAAGGGAAGCTGGCAGAACCCGAGAGCAAGGAAACTGCTCATTACATGTGCGCACAGTGCAGTCTACCCGAGTAATTTGGTTTGTCAGAAGGCGAGTGCTAGGCTGCAGAGCACCCTGCCTTTTCCGTCCTAAACACTCTCAGCTTGTTTTTTCCAGGACTTAAACCTTAGAAATTCAGTGCCTCATGCGTCATAGGCGGTGATTTTGCACACCACCTGAGAGACCCGCTTGCTCACCCACGCTTCTTAGGAGCACTGGGATGGTCTGGTCCCTGCGTTGGCTGGGACGGGCGCTCCGTCGGTGGGAACCTTCTGCATTCCCATCTTCTGCGCCCCGTGCCCAAAGGGCCTCCTCAGCCTCTGGGCTCAGGGAGCTGTTGGCAGCCTGGCCAGCACTCGAGGTACCACACCGAGGTGGCGTGCTTCGTGCTAGGGTGGCATAGCGCGGGAAAGACAAACCGGGGTGCCCACGCAGGCAGGCTCTGTCTCTCGGGGGATGATGTTGAATGGCTTGTCTGAGCTCCATGCCCGTTTCCTCATCGGCAAAACTTCCCCTAGAAGTGTGCTAACCCGCACAAATCCCTCGTGGCCAGGGTGCCATCAGCTCTGAATTAAGACTAGTGTTTCTCCACACACCGAACACCTCAAAATTAGCTACCCGGTGGAATTAAAAACTGCGCCTTGGAGGCCTCCTTTCTGAAGGAATAATCTGACTCTTGTCTAGCTTGAACCAGTCTGTGGGAACAAAACAAGCGGCTCTAGGTTTCTGCTCTTAGGTTCTGTTTTGTTTGTGTTTGAGTCAGGGTCTCACTCTGTCGCCCAGGCTGGAGTGCAGTGACGAGATCATGGCTCAAAGCACCCTTGACTTCCCGGGCTCAGGCAATCCTCCCACCTCAGCCTCCCGAGTAACTTTGGCTTCAGGAGCACATCACCACGCCTGGCTAATGTTTTTGTTTTTTTTGTAGAGATGAGGTCTTGCTATGTTCCCCAGGCTGGTCTTGAACTCCTGGGCTCGGGCAGTGCTCCCACCTCAGCTTCCCCAAAGTGCTGGGGATACAGGCGTGAGCTACTTTGCCCTGCCTCAGGTTCTTTTGACCAGTGAAATGTTTGGGGCCAGAGGCTGGGTAGTGGTCACCTTTGTGTCTTCAGGTCTTTAAAGAACAGGTGTTCCTCAACATCCCTGATTTGTTCAGCATTCAGGTCCCAGCTGGTGGGCTTTCCTCTGGCCAGAGGCTGGCTCCCAAAACTGGCCTGGTGGCTTGGCCTGGCTGCCTCACACAAAAGCTGCCCCTCCCACCCAGGCACTGGGTCTCACCCAAGGGCACTTTGTCCTTTGGTGGCTTGCCTTTTTGTAAGAACCCCATCCTGAAACTGCGTAATTTAGAGCCTATAATTCAGAGAAAACAGCATTGCCTTGAGATGGGGCAATTAGAATAGCTTTGATGTGTGCCAGCTTGAATTGCAGCTTAAAAAATGCATAGACCACTCTCTGAGCTCGTGCTGCCGCAGAGAGTCAGCCGTCTTGGTGAGCGGCGGTGGGTTGCGACGGACCCCAGGACTTCTCCCTCTTGAGGTCAGCAGGGGTGGCGTCCCCGGACAGGGCCTGTGAGCGCTCCGGCCCCATCGGACTCGGAAGGAAGAGGAGGTCCCCGTGGTACCCTGGGAATTGTGATTTTGCCAACCACACTTACTGAGTGCCCACTGAATGTGGCCTGTGGGCTTGCGTTCTGGTTAATGCATGGGAGCAGGTCACAGAAGGGTGGCTTCGAGAGACGTAGGCAAGCAGAGGCTCCTGGCTCCTGTGTCATCTCCATGGAGGCTCCTTCAGGTCTTGGTGTTGGGCTGTGAGGGCGTGCCAGGGGCCCGTGGAGTGGGGGCAGTCTTCTAAGGGGACGCACCGTGGGGGGTCAGGAGCAGCAGCTCCAGAGCTGGGCCGTCGGGGGTGAATTCCGAGTCTGCGCTTACTAGTTGGGTGACCTCGGGTAAGTCCTTTGACCTCTCCGGGACCCGGTTTCCCCTGGGGATAAGTGGGGCCTAGGGATAGTACAGTTCTCATAGGGCTGTCATCAAGGAGTAAGGGAATCGAGTTATCATCTGCAAAGCAGACAAAACACACGCCAGCATATGCAGAAACACGTGCTGTGTATGTGTTTGTTAGATACAGTGAATAAGCGTTATTCGTTTATGTTTGCAGATGAATAACAGAATGTTTCTCTTGGCAAAACTTCTGGAACTGGGCTCCAGAAATGTGACCTTGAGAAAGTGAAAGG
This sequence comes from Cephalopachus bancanus, assembly GCA_027257055.1. Taxonomy (NCBI): domain Eukaryota; kingdom Metazoa; phylum Chordata; class Mammalia; order Primates; family Tarsiidae; genus Cephalopachus; species Cephalopachus bancanus. Next base: position 1,158,719 of record JAPVLO010000484.1, read on the forward strand.
GTGCCTGGAGGCTAGAGTCCCCACGGCTCATGAACTGTTACGCTGACCTTGGCAAGGCCTCTCTTTCTCTGGGGAGAATGAGGGCGATGTTGCTGCCTGCCTGGAGGGCCAGGGTGGGGTGCGATGTGCACACAGCTCACCTTCCCCGCCCCCCTGTGGCTCTGTCCTCCTCCTCTGCCCTCTGGTCTCCTTCTGGCCAGGCGCTGCACCTGCAAATGCTCATCCCTCCATGAGCAGCCCAGCTTTCTTCGTCAGGGCCACTTGTCACTTACTCTCCCTGGACAGACAGCTGCTGAGGGCTTTCCCTCCCCCCACCCTAACGTCTGTGTCTCTAGCCAGCCACCCTTTCTTATATCTCTTCCTTTCCCTCTTCTCTCCCATTGGGTGTCGGTGGGCATGCCGGGAATTATAGGGATATAATTAGTATCCAGGGAGAGAGCAGCTCCAGCCTGCCTTCGTTTTCTCGGCCCAGCTGTGCTGAGACAGGCCGGCACTGTCTGTCCATGGGATGCCCTGGGGTCATGGAAAGAAGAAAGAGGACCCTGCTTGTGACCCCTTCCTCCTGCCTCTGACCCCAGCTCTATGGCCTCTCCTCCCTTCCCTGCCCCCAGCACACACACAGACACTCAGAGTAAGCACAGAGGGCCCCGTGGGGAAGAGTGAGGGAGAGGGGTCTGCAGAGTTGGGCTGTGTAGCTTTGGCCATTGGCTGGCACGTCTGTGAAAGCCACGGGTTGTGCAATGGCCTCAGCCTCGTGGAGTGTGTGTGCGGACGGATGCACCAGCCAGGCAGCTGGGCAAGGGAGGCCACGAGCCAGCCCACACCCCAGCCGTGGGGGACACACAGAGGACAAGCAGGCCCCTCAGGTACCTGTCTCGTCGGTGCGGCTCAGTGGGGGTTTTGTTGGTGTTGTTTTCACTGTTGTCCTAACGTGTGACCTTGGTATTGCCGCCAAAGAACAGTTTCTTGAGAGAAGACTTCTGCCTCTGGTGGAATCTTCAGGCCTGCTGTCCACGGTCTGGGTTCACACTGTCGTATGACCTTCACCTTTTCATGTGAGTCGGAAAGAACCGGACCCTTTCCTCTGGGGCCTTGCAGAGCCTTCTGGCTTCTCCAAAGACTCTCTTTCCTCCTCCCGGCCTGTGGCCAGGGCCTTCCAGAGGTTAGGATGGGTCCGTGCCTCTTCCTTTTGTGTGTGGGTGTGTTTGCTTTTGCCTCTGGGCTCCCCGTGTTATTTTTAAATGCTAAGATGGATAATGCCAATGGTAGCACACTTTTAGTGTCCGCCCTGTGCTGTGTATCCCCCACACTATGCGTTTAAGCTTATTTGTATATCAGAGCAAACGTCTGCATCCAAGGTCTGGAGGATGAAGAGGCCCGGGCTAAGGGCAGACGCCCCGTCTCCGAATGTGTGCACGTGCGTGCGTGTGCACATGCCCGTGCATTCTGCCGCCCTCGCCATGCTGGGTCCTGCCTGGACCCCAGGCCTGGCCCAGGCTTCATGGACCCTCTCCCTTTACCTTGTCTCTTTCTGTCATCGCTTTTTACTGAGCACCTGCATGTTTTGGACCAGCTCTGTGCTGCGAGGACACCGCCGATGGCCCTCAAATCCTGCAGACTCATCACCTTCCTGTTTAATGCCAATTCCCCACACATTCGTTCCTTCGTTCACTCAGGCACCTAGCAAGGTGAATGTCCCGTGCCTCCTATGGGCCAGACCTTTCCTGCGCCCTGCACACACAGGCAGGAACAGACACAGATCCTGCTTGTGTGGGGCTTTATGCCCACTTCTTCCTGTAAGCTCCCCCAAGGGACTCATCACACATGACAAAATCCCTGCAGACTTAGCAGCCAGACGCCTTGGGCTTGTTCTGCGGGCTCCCCCTCCTCTCCCGTTGCTTTGGAGGGTGGGGTCGTTGGGCCTCAGCAGCACACATTTCTCTCTGAGAATTTATTTCAGTTGGGAAGAAAACTCCCAAGCCCGTTTGTATTTCACGGATGAGCGTTCAGTTTTTTCCTCTGTCTCCCAAAGCCTTTTCTCCTCCCTCCTGTGCCTCCTCCTCACCCTCCTCCTCACCCCCGCCTGCGTGGTCTGCACATCAACATGCATGTGGGAAGTGAGAAGCAACCCCAGAGATGGAAAGACCCAGGCATCTGGGAATATGTGTCCCACGTGTGTGAGATGGGGCGTGGTACCAGGAGAACATCCAGCTCCTTCCTTGACCAGCTTGTGTAGCCTTGGGAGTTCTCCGCCCTGAGCCCCTACTTCCACATCTGCAAGTGGGGGCCAGTAGCTGTGTGCTTGGCTGTTGTGAGAATTAAATCGGGTCTGTGAGTGTCTGTTGTAGTCCGACCGACATGCAGGAGACCCTCCATCAGGTACACCAGTGTTTCTCTCCTGTCAAGGACATCACTGGGGTGTCCTTCTTGGAGTCTAGAAGAGAGGATCCCTTCTATTGCTGAGATTTCCCTGTGGCTGGTGACATGGCCCCTTTACTGTTGCTTTTTGGGGGGGAAGGACTAGGATGGTCTTGGGGTAGAGGGGCGTGTGCCACTGTACACGGTTTGGCAGGTTGGGGACATCAGTGGCCTCCGCAGAGGTCCCATGAACAAGAGGAGGTAGGTCTGAGAAAGGAGGCTGAGGGAGAAACAGCATCCCGAGTGGATGGAAAGCAGTCCCAATTAGATTGCAGCTCAAGAGCCACAGAAGTTGTAGTTGGAACAAGAAGGGGAGGAAGAGACTGTGAGGTTGCAGAGGAAGGTAGTGAATTACCTTGGTGGCACACACATACCCTGGTCACTCTGAAATGGGGCTTTTCCTCACCACTGGACCCCGCACCGTCAGATGCCACGGAAGTGGGAAAAATGCATCTGCCATTCTGTTCTCTTGGTGCCCAAGCAGAGGCTTTAAAAATACAGCCTCATGTGAAAAATAGACGCAGTGTCGAACTGAAATATAAACTGTGGTGGCTAAGGCTGCTGTTTTGTAACAGCCATCTGTAATTCAGCTCCCAGGAAGAGGGGCAAGAGCCTGTGATAAGGGTTTAGCAGACTCTACCGTGGGTGTGATCACATACCGTTTATAGGGTATTACTAGAAATCAGGCACCATGCAAGACACCTCATCCCACTTAATCCTTTCACCAGCTCTGTGAATTGGATGCCATTGTTATCTTCACTTTGCCAACTAGGAGACTGAGGCTCAGAGAGGTTAAGTAGCTTGCCCAGGCTCACACATCTCATGAATCCTGGAGCTGGAGCTTACCTAGTTCAGGACATCAACTTCACTGGACAGCAACTATTTCAGAATAATAACGTGAGCCTTTTGTATAATCATTTACATTCCTCCAAGATATCATTGTCTGATTGAGTTAGTCTTAGCAAGGTAGTTAGGTAAGTTACCAGTGAAAAAAAGTGAGGATGGGCTCGGTGGCTCAGCCTGAAATCCCAGCACTTTGGGAGGCCGAGGCGAGTGGATTGCCTGAGCTGTGGGTTTGAGACCAGCCTGAACAACTTGGGGAGATCTCGTCTCTACAATAAATAAAAAATTAACTGGGTGTGGCCGCACGCACCTGTAGTTCTAGCTACTTGGAAGGCTGAGGCGGAAGGATCGCCGGAGCCCAGCAGGTCAACACTGGGCTGGCTGTGAGCGTGCCACTGCACTCCAGCCTGGCTGGTAGAGTGAGACTCTAACTCAAAACAGAAAAGAAAAGAAAAGAAGTGAGACCCAGAGAAACTGCAGCTTTTCAGAGGTTCAGATAAAGAACCTGGAAATGATCCCAGCTCCCACCATCTCCCAACCCCAGCGGCAGGTAACTCCATCTCTCATACATGTGGACACGTCTCTTGTGCCACGTTTTAGCTTAGTAGTAAGCAGACATGAACTCTATGGTTTGGGTAGCAAAATATCTTTGAGGGTGAGCTTGGTGAAGAGAGTGATAAGCTTGGTCAAGAGAAAAGTGCTGAGCTTGGTCAAGAGGAGAGTGGATGAGCTTGGTCAAGAGAACAGTGACGAGTTTGGTCAGAGGCGGAAGGGATGAGCTTGCTCAAAGGCAAAGTAGACAAACTTCGCCAAGGGCGAGTAGATTAACTTGGTCAGGAGGAGAGTGATGAGCCTGGTCAAGAGAGAGTGAATGGACTCGGTCAAGAAGAAAGTAGATGAGCTTCGTCAAAGGCAGAATAGCTGAGCTCATCCAGAGGAGAACAGATGAACTTGGTCACGAGGAGCGGGGTTGAGCATGGTCAAGAGAATGATGGCTGGGCTCGGTGGCTCAGCCTGTAATCCCAGCACTTGGGGAGGCCGAGGCGAGAGGATTGCCTGAGCCCGCGGGCTCGAGAGCCACCTGGGAAACTTGGCGAGACCTCATCTCTACAATAAGTAAAAAAAACATTAGCCAGGTGTGGTAGTGCACGCCTGTAGTTCCGGCTACTTGGAAGGCCAAGGCAGAAGGATCGCCGGAGACCAGCAGGGTGAAGCTGCGGTGGCTGGGAGCGTGCCACTGCCACCCTCCAGCCTGGGTAACAGAGTGAGACTCCAACTCAAAAAAAAAAAAAGAGAGAGAAGAATGATAACCTTGGTCAAGGGCAGAATGGATGAGCTCAGTCGTAAGCAGCATGGGCAGAAGAGAGCCATGACTCACTTAGACATGGCAGGACTCACAAACTGTCACGGAATATCCCTGTCACCTCCTGACCTTTTAGGTTGCTGCTGCTGAGGGAGTCAAGTCACAAGGAGGCTTCATGTTCGTGGGTGTTTGACTGACATTTGAGGATTTGCTGTGTATCCATCCCTGTGCGAGGCACAATGTTTACAACCCTTCTTGTGTTATCGTGAATTTACATGGAGCCCCTGATCTGGGTGAAGGAATAAAAATGCTTCATTCAGTCTGTAGGAACATGCCTGGCCTGACCTCTGTTCACCGAAAAAGTCCAGAGAACCATTTGTCCCTATGATGTAGAATGTCAAATGCCACTCCTCAAATTAGAGGTGGGGCCCACAGTACGAGGCGGGTACATTTGATGGGGGTTTGGATTGGAGTGCCTTCGGCCTGGGCATGTGACAATGCAGTGCTCACCTGGAGGCGACTCTACCCACCTTTATTTGCCAGTTGCTCCACCGCTCACTCGGTGCCCTCCCAGATGGTCAGGGCCACCTTTGCCCAAAGCAGGTCATTTGTAGGTGGCAGGCACTTGAGTGAACCACCACCTGGACTGAAGTTTTATGTCTTGTGTGAGAATGCCTATCTCTTATAAGTGCATGTGCTTTTTTTGGCACATGGTTTTGAAGGTGAACCACCTTCAAATATTGGATACATTGGGCTTTGGGGACGTGTCATCCCTTCTTGGCACCTCTTGGCCACATGACCTATAGTCAAGGTGGTGGGTTTACTGTCTGTATTACACAATGGATGAGATGCTTTCTCATCTGGAGGAACTCCCTGCAGCTATCCTGTGGTCCAGTGTTCCCATAAATAGCCTTAGTTCAGATACCTGATCCTAAAATGGTTTACTTTTTATTGCCAGTGTCTTTGCCAGCCACTGTGTTGCGTTAGCATGAGGAAAACTTTGCACATGCAAACACATGCACACAGTTTATCTTGTGTGTTCCTAATAAGAAAGCCCTGCAGCTGATACCCTTATGTAACTGAAGCTGTACTTGGGGTCTTCTGGCAGAGTTTTTGTATGTTTTCTTATTTTATTTGAGGTGAGCTACAAGTCAGGGTTAGCCACAGAAGTGGGCTGCATGTGGGTAGAGTTTGGGCCACCAACTTGTCCTCACTCCCTTGGCTGAGGACGTGCCCACCCTTCTGCATGTTTTTTGAGGGCTCTAGAGAGCGGTCAGCAGCTTCGGGTGTTCTCTGTTGGAAGATATCGCTTAGAGGGTTTACAGCAATCTGAACATAATTGTGGTAGATTGGCAAGCACTGCAGGTCAGACCTCCGTGCCCCACACAGTTGTCCAGTGTGTCAAGGTACTAGTTATCTCACCTGGCTACCCAGATGAGGGATGCCACACCCTGGAGATGGCAGAAGGATGGCCAGGACTCTCACCAAGGGCGCCAGCCCCTGTGGGAAGACCCCCGATCCAGCTGACAGTCAGGTTTGTTACTGGTCTGGACAAAAAGGATAAACGAGGGAAGCAGTCTTTGAGGCGCTTGGTGTCGGAGCGATTGAATTGTGTGGGTATGACTTGGCCCCAGGTGTTTCCCAAATAGACCACAGGCTGGTCCTGCAAATCAGCTAAGTGGGGAGGAAACAAGGATGCCAGAGAAATGGAGAGGAGTTGAGCTGAAGATGAGGACCAGCTGCAGCTGGCACTGAGCGCAATAGAATCGGCTGTTTTCTACATCACGCTTTTATGGAATGCAGTTTTCAGTGTCTCCAATGAGAGGAGACGCAGGTGGTGATGCAGGATATTCTGGCTATGTTTTTATACCTGTTGGATTTAGTCTAGAGATAAATGATCCCCTTCTTTTAAACCCTTCATTTACGATCTCAGTTGATCCTTATCTGTCTCACAAAACTGCTAACAGTTGGTGCTGCAAAGTACCAGTGTATACAGGACACCATTCCCACGCCCCGAAATGAGTACCGAGTCTCTGAAAGGTTGCCGCTGGAAAGCACGAAAAGCCACCCTCCTCTTCTTGATGGGGTGTGGGTGGGGTCAGTGTCACCTGCGGGGAGCTCAGTGGGCCTCCAGGCCCACGGCCGAGTCCTGGGTTGAGTGACGGGAGAGAGCGGGAGTGGTCCACCAGGACCCTGGTCCACCAGGACCCGCACACCCGAGACCAGGACCTGCATCTTCGCCGGCGTGCGAGCGAGGTCATGTGACTGTCACTCCCTCTGTGGGGGTTCTTCCATTTGATAGACAAGGAAGCAGAGATGCAGGGGGGTTCTGGTCCTGCCCAAAGTCATAGCCGAGGAAAGGCCAGGAGAGGTTCCCAAGTGGTTTGCCCCAGTTCAAGGGTGGGGGGAGGGAGGGAAGGAATTGAACACGGCAGGATCCAGAGCGGAGTGCGCCAGGCTTCGTGACTCTGAGGTCACCTGCGACACACTCCTCCCTCATCCTGCCCATCCATTAAGAGAAAAGCATCCTGAATTCTCATGCAGGCTCCCACCTGGGACCCCCACGCCCATACCGTTGGCTTTTTGGATCCCATGGGCATCCTAGGATGGAGCCGAATTTGCGCCCACTGGCCAGGCTAGCCGAGAACAGCAGGACTGTCTCCCACTTCGTTTCCCACCTTCCCACTCAGTGTCCCCCGAACACACGGGTGTTCCTGGCTGACCAAACTTTGTCACCAGGCATTAGCACAGGGACCGTTGCCACAGAGACCCAGCCCTTCCCACTGAAGCCGGAAAAGACGCCTCTTGTCTTGGGTGGGCCAGGCCTCTCTCCCCTCTTTGTTGTTCCTCGTCCATCCTGTGGACAGGTGTAAGTGTTGCCATGCTGTGACACAGGCTTTGAGGACATGGAGAAAGCATGGCCTCTTGACCCCCCCTCACATTGTAGTTGGGGTCAGGGCGGGTTGCAGGGGCAGACCCAAAATGAGCTTAAACGGCCAAAAACACAACCATGAGCCATAATCAGCACAGAAGGACACCCAGTGGGTCCGAGATGGAGAGGGGGAAAGAGCCTGGCACAGCTTCTCCTGCTTGTCCCCACGGCTGTCTGTCATCCAGGCCAAAGTGGTCACCACTGTGGCGAGAGGTGCCTGGCTCACCTCAGCCACCCTGTTATCCACTCCCTGTGCCGTGCATACCTGTAGGGAAACGGAGTGCAGCACCCGGAGTTGGAGGGGCTGGCAGAGGAAGCTGGTGTGGCCACCTCACAGTCAACTCCCTGTCGGGTCGCACCTGACTTCGGGAGCAGCTGCCAGTCCTCCCCGCACCCTGTGTGCGGCCGAGACCCCGCTGAAGTGGCACAGGCAGCGAGTGTCATGCTGAGCTCAGTTCTTCACCGGCTCCTCACACTCTCGGGCAAGTCCAAGCCCGGTGACAGCATCTTGACCCCATGCCCCGCTGTTGCCTTGGCAGCACTAAACACAGGGCATTCTCTCTGGCTCCAGAGCCTTGGCATGAGATGTTCTCATTGCCTGAAACACCCTGCAAGTCACTAACTGGGCTGATGACTTTTCACCAGTCACACTGTAAAACTCATCTCAGACAAGCCGTCTAGGAGTCTCCCAGGTCCTGCCTCCCCTGAGGTCTGGAGTCAGGGTCCCTCTTGTTGGCACCGATCTTAGCTGAGTCCTCACCTGTCACCTGCTTCTTTTATTACACAGTCGACTCCTGGGGCGAGAATATTGGGTCTTACTCCTTTCTGTTCCAGGATCACTGTAGCACGCCAGTGTCCGCTGAACAAGCGGTTTCCCTGCCTGCCCTTGTGTTGCCGTTCCCTTTCTAAATGGAACGTCGGCCTTTTGAGTCACTGCTGAGGAGCGGGGTTCTGGTTCCTCTCTCCAGAGTGGCTAGGAAGGGGATCCCTTTGGGGGGATTCAGTGTTAGTGGGCCACGGGAAATGCTGCCCTGGGTCTGAGGCAGTGGGAGATCCCCTGAGCTGAGAGACAGGTAGGTGTTGGGACGTAGGCTTTGATGTGGTGACCTGTTGGGGAAGGAGGGGGATGACAGTGTGAGGTTTTGCCTGCGATGCACCGTCAGTGCTTGGAACCCCATCCAGAGACACACCAGGTCGAACCTTCTCTTCCTCCTCGGAGACCTCGCCACTTTTCCTCTGAGACCTGGCCGCTTTCTATCTCCAGTTCCAGGCTGCCTTTGCTTTTTTTTTTTTTTTTTTTGAGTTGGAGTCTCACTCTGTCACCCAGACTGGAGTGCAGTGGCCACTCCCGGCCACCGCAGCCTCGACCCGCTGGGCTCCGGCGATCCTTCCACCTCAGCCTTCCGAGTAGCCGGAATTATAGGCATGTGCTACCATGCCCGACTGATTTTTTGAGATGAGGTCTCGCTGCCCAGGCGGGTCTCGAACCCGCGGGCTCAGGCAATCCACTCACCTCAGCCTCCCAAAGGCGCGGGATGACAGGCTGAGCCACGGAGCCCAGCTTGCATTTTTTTTTTGCCATACAGGCTCCCCTTCGAACTTACCCAAGCTGTGTGTCTTCATCCCCCGTTACCTGCCATGGCACGGGAGCTTTGCAGAGTAGGAGAGAGGTGGTGCTTGCAGGAGGTGATGGGAAGACCGCACTGTGCGTGGGAGAGCCGTGACCCTGCTGTCCAGACAGGACGGGAAGGAATGCTGCTAACACCTGCAGCAGGTGCCCTTGGGCCAAGGGAGACCCACAGGTCACCCTGACTGTGAGAGTCATTTAGAGCCCATGGCATCCTTCCCCCTCTGAGCTCCCATTTTTCTCAGCTGCTGATAAGATGATGCCTTGCGGGAATGCTGTGAGGATTACGTGGGCAGTATCTGGAAAAGCTCTCCATCACAAGACAAACCCGTGAGAGATTTGTCTCCGCTGGGGATGCTGCCCGCCCCAGGGCCATGCTGTGAAATGCCATGTTACTAACTTGTTGATGGAGTTGGGTCTCCTGAATTGACTTCCTTTCTTCCCTCCCTCCCTTCCTCCTCAATGACTGACCTGTGTCAAGACTTCGCGAATACAGTAATCACGGCAACTAAAAGTGGATGCTTGTAAATCAAAACTAAACAGATACGAGGGAGCTGGCCACATCCCCATTTCTTCATGAAGGTGTTGACCAGGCCAGGGACTGCCTTGTGAGTTCATTTTGCAATGACCTAGGAGGCAAAATCACTTCAAATATAACCTTGGGAAGAGAAAATTCCATTCTGCACAGTCAGCATGATGTAGCAATTAAGATGCTGGGTTTTCTTCCCCTTTGAGCACCATCCTTGAATGCTTTTTGGCTCCACCCACCTGAGGCTGCAGGGCTGTGCTGAAGTAGAATGATTTTCATCAAGTAGCTTCAGGCTACTCATGTGGAATCCTCCTCCATGCCTGAAGAAACGGTTGGCGAAAGTGAATGTGGTGGTCACTTCTCTCTCCAGGCCTCTGCTTCTTCTGTGAAATGAGGACAGTTAGAGCGTGCCTTAGAAAGTCCTCAGCCCAGTGTCAAGGAACTTCTGTTGATAATATCTCAGTAAAAGTTACCAAGTGTTAGGTAGCTCGCTTGGGCTAGGTACTGTGCTGAGTGCATTTGCGTCTTCATTTATTTTACTCTGTGTGACAACCTTTCACAGTAGGTGTTTCTGTGTCTATTTCACAAGAAGACTAGAGTTGGGAGAGATGAAGAAATTTATCTAAGCTTGCACGGTTAGCTAGAAGTAAATTTATAGTGTTGGCTCTCCAAATCTGTCAATCTGATTCTAAAACCTGGGCTGTCTTGTGCACATTATCTGTCTTAGTTTTGCTGTGGAAAACTTGTTTTTCAGAAACCGTCTAAATTAGTAGTACAGGAAGGTTGGGGAGAATGGTGGTTAAAATCTGAAGAATGAGAATAGCTTGTCTCCTATAAATCTCCCTTGTACTTTTAGGCTACTTTAAGTTACTACATGGAATTGTAAGCCATAGGTCTTTAAAAATATGTATGTGTACACACACACACACACACACACACACACACACACACACACACACACACGTCCTGTGTCATTTAGCAACAGAGAGGCATTCTAAAAATGCCTTGATAGGCAATTTTATTATTTTTTATTTTTGATGCAAAATATTTATTCCAAGTTAGTTATTTTATGCAGCAGTTCCCACCCCAGCAGACTTGAGATAGCCACATCTTTTTAATCTGTAAATGATGTTATCAAAATAATCTTAATCTTTGAAATCTCACACAAATTTATATTTTACACTCCACCCTGAAATATCAAGGCTGCAAGAATAATACATTTCCTATATCCAAATATTTTACAGCTGTACCCAAAAAGGAAAAAGAAAAAACAAAAACAAACCACATATGCTTGGTTATTAAGGGCTAAAGTTACCCAAGCAACCAAAAACAAAATATCCAAATTATTAGCATTAATTTAATACAGTTACAACTTCAATATTTCCTTTGTCATTGACAATGATTGCTTGAGCCCAGGGGTGAGTGGATAGGCAATTTTATTATGATGTGAACATCGTAGAGTGTACTTGCCGAAAGCTAGAAGGTCTAGTCTACTACACACCTAGGGTAGATGAAATAGCCTGTTGCTTTTAGGCTACAGCCCTGTATGGCATGTGACTATACCGCATACTGTAGGCCACTGTTACACATTGTCAGTCTTTGTATGTCTAAACATGGAAAAGATACAGTTAAAACACTGTGTCTCATTATAATTTTATGGGACTACCACTGTCTATGTGGTTTGTCATTGACTAAAACATTATTTTGAGGTGCATGACTGTATTTGTATGTATATACACATATACACATATATACATACACATGTATTCATTCAAAGGACTGTATGAGTCAAAAATTGTGAGGTTCTATTCCACTGGTGAAATTTTCTACACCAGCCCCTTCAGATTTATTTGCTAATAAATTTAAAGTTACCATGTAGGGAATGCTTAATAAAAATTGCTCTCTTTGTTGGACAGAATTTTTTAGGCCCCAAATAGTGAAAACATGTTTACAGAATCACTCAACTTATAAGAAAATGAAAGTCAGAAAACCATAACCAAGCCCTGATGTTAAAAGTTTTGTAAGCCAATTGGGCACAGTAGCTCACTCCTATAATCCCAGCACTTTGGGAGGCCAAGGCAGGAAGATCGCTTGAGGCCAGGAGTTCAAGACCAGCCTGGGTAGCATAGCAAGACCTTGTCTCTACAAAAAAAATTTAAAAATTAGCTATGCAGGGTGGCATGCACCTGTAGTCCCAGCTCCTTGGGAGGCTGAGGTGGAAGGATTGCCTGATCCTGGGAGGTCGAGGCTGTGGTGAGCCGGGAGTGTGTTACTGCACTGCAGCCTGGGTGACAGAGTAAGACCCTAACTCAAAAAAAAAAAAAAATTCCATGGGTCTTATCTCCTCTCTTCCCTTCCTGTGTCCTTTTCTCTCTGGATCGGTATTTCCTGGATGTGCCAGATCTGAAGAACTTGCATCTGCCTGTGTGCAGAAAAAGCAGGCTGCCACGGGCTTCTTGGAGCGGGTATGCAGCAGCAGGGCAGCGCCCATGTGTGACAGGGCAGGAGGCAGCAGATTGGGCTGTGCGCCTCTGCCTGGGGGTGGAGGGTTGGAATGCCTTCTTTTTATGAGAGAGTATATATATATGGACCCCCCTAAACAGAATTATCTTTTGGAGAGCAGGTCCCTTATAGTACACTTAGAATCTGTTCCCCTGGATCAAACGGTCAACCAAAGTTTTTATCTGGACGTTTTGAGGAGGTTACATCTCTTTTTGTGGAAGAAATGCCCCGAGTTGTGGCAGGAAGGTGCCTGGTTCTTCCACCTTGACAACGCACCTGCTCACCCTGCGCTGAGTGTTCAGCCGTTTTTGACTGGAAATGGCATGACCTCTGTGTCCCACCCTTTCTAGTCACCCGATCTTGCTATAAACAACTTTTTTTTGTTTCCCCGATGAAAAAAGTCCCCAAAGAGAAACATTTTGCTGAAGTGGAAGAGGTGAAACAAAAAATCACAGAGGCACTAAGAAGCATCAAAATGCATGAGTTCAAAGACTGTTTGGAGCAGTGGAACAGTATCTTGATGAGTGTATTGCATCAAATGGAGAGTACTTTGAAGGTGACTAAAGTTTAAACTTGTAAGAATGAATATACAATTTTGATAAATTCTGGGGTTTTTTGGGTCCCCTTTTGTATGTATGTATACACATATACATTATATATAATGAATATTACATATTATGAATCTATGAGTATATTCATATATTTGTTATACATTTGGTTTTTATATATATATATTTTAAATATATATGTATATTTAATGTATATATGGTTTCTTCTCCTCTGTATAGAGAAGTACCTTAGATGGGCACATAATTCTTCGAAGTTATGTATACTTTGATTTTTGAAATAAATTTGTGGGTGGATATATTTACATATTTCTAAATATATGCATTTGTGTGTGTGTGTGTGTGTGTGTGTGTGTTTCTACTGACATCTTTGCTTGTGCCCTGAGTGTGTGAAGCTCCTGGCTGTGTGGCCCTGGCTGTCTCGAGCGGGCAGCCCTGAGCCTGAGACCCGTCCCTCTGGTCTGGTGTGAAGATGCAACTTGCCCTCGGGTTTCAGGGCCCTCTGTCCCTCGGTGTTGGCACGGAGAGTGCCTCCATGCTTGGAGCGAGCAGAGAGCTGGCTGGCTGTTTTGAAGCACAGGGGCATTCGGAAGCCAGCGGGACCCGGGAATACCCAGTGGAGGGAGGGCGGCTGTGGGGACACCTGGAGGGTGGGGTGCCCATCGTCACCAGCGCCCCACCTGTCTCTGCTTTCAGGTCCCACCCGCAAGATGCCCCCCAGCGCCAGTGCCGTGGACTTCTTCCAGCTCTTTGTCCCGGACAACGTCCTCAAGAACATGGTGGTGCAGACAAACATGTACGCCAAGAAGTTCCAGGAGCGGTTTGGGAGCGACGGGGCCTGGGTGGAGGTGACGCTGGCGGAGATGAAGGCGTTTCTGGGCTACATGATCTCCACCAGCATCTCGCACTGCGAGTCCGTCCTCAGCATCTGGAGCGGCGGCTTCTACAGCAACCGCAGCCTCGCCCTGGTCATGAGCCAGGCCCGCTTCGAGAAGATACTCAAGTACTTCCACGTGGTGGCCTTCCGCTCCAGCCAGACCACGCAGGGGCTCTACAAGGTCCAGCCCTTCCTGGACTCCCTGCAGGGCAGCTTCGACTCTGCCTTCAGGCCCTCCCAAACCCAGGTGAGGCCCGGTGGTGGGCAAGAGCCTGGCAAGAGGCCCGCGGGCTTCCTTGGCCGCACCTTGGCTGGTGGCGAGGCTTGGGGGCATCCTTCCCGCCTGCCCGACCTCGGAGCTCACTGCAGACCCCTCTGCTGCTCCTCCATTCTGCTAACCAGATAATCCAGGTTCCACGGGGGAGAGCGATCGTCGGGGAGTGGCTGCAGCCCACAGGCACATGCGAATCTCCTCTTTTAGTCTTAGATGCAGTTTCCCTCCTCTCTTCTCCCCATCTCTCCTCTCCTTTCCTGACACTTCCTTCCCAAGTTATGTTTTGCTCAGGCTAACGTTCACTTTTTTGTTGCACTCTCCGAGTAGGACCTCGCCTGTTGATGGCAAAAGGGGGCTGGAATTCTCCTGGGTGGCCGAGAGGTGAGCCTGGACTTTAAACCATTCTTCAGATGATGGAGGCTGACTGCTGTGCCCTGACCACACAGGCAGAGCCAGAGCCTGAGGGCGAGGGTTTGGCGGAGCCCCTGATATCACTGTGATGATTCCCGGATGCCTTCTCCAACTTCCTTAGCCTTCCAGGGGAAGACCCTGTCTGCTCTCAGCTCCTGCACCCCTCTCTGCCTGTACTTACAGCAAGTGCACCTGGCCTGAGACAGAATTCCAGTCATCTTCCTCAAAATTATTCTGGTGGTCTAGCCCATCGAAGAGGTAGCTAATTTCTAGAGATGTTCTTAACCAAATCCAGGAAGTTTTGGGCCCCTGTGAGTCCAGTTCCCTTTGACTTGGTCTCTGTGTGAAGAGAAGTTTAGTTTGCTTTCATTTATATAAAGTTTAAAGATCCGTCTTCTCTCTGTTCATCGCCTACTTTTCCCAAGGGTCTTCTAAAGAAGCCTCCAGTTCTTCTAGATGCTATCTTTAGTTCTCCATGGCATACTTTCTTCCCCAAGCAGCCGAAAATTGCAGGATTTTGTGGGGAAGACATTGCCCTCTTTCAGGTGTTTCAGGCCTGGGGGAGCCTTTAAACCATCTCTGAATAGTTCTCCCTGCCATTTCTTGAGCACACCAAACTCATGATGATTTCCAGGTGTTGGCCTCGTGCTTTCTGGTCCTGGAAAGCTTTTCCTCTCTTCTCTGCTTTGCAAATGCATCCAGTCCCCAGGGCCTGCGTAAGGCCCGTGTTCCCCTGTGGATGCCCTGCTTGCTGAGTTCCCCCACTATTTTCAGGGCAGCCGACCGTCATTGTTTTTCATTCACTAGTGTCACTTACCTTACTACAAAAGGTACAGACTTTTGGGGACACACGCCCTGCCTTATAACAAGCCTCACCTGGATATATCATTCTTTCACCGAATACTTGCTTGGTTGAAAATGAACCAAATCAGAGACATGATGTGTGGGTACAAGCAGAAAAAAACACATTCTGGCCGTTCTTGGGGCCATACATTTAAAGAGCTGTTGCAGAAGCCTCAGGGCTCACTGTGCCTCCGTATCTCTCAAGAATCAGGTTGGGCATGGTGGCTCATGTCTGTAATCCCAGCACTTTGGGAGACCGAGGCAGGAGGATTGCTTGAGCCCAGAAGTTCGAGACCAGCCTGGGCAACATAGTAAGACCTCATCTCTACAAAAAATTAAAAATGTGCTGAGTATGGTGGCACACACCTGTAGTCCCAGCTGTTAGGGAGCCTGAGGTGGGAGTTTCGCCTGAGCCCAGGAGGTCAAGGCTGTGGTGGGCTGTGATCATGCCACTGCACTCCAGCCTGGGTGACAGAGTGAGACCCCAACTCAAAACCCAGAACAAACACCCAGCATTTTGGATGGTTGATATTCAGCACCTACAAAACAGGGCTGCTGAACATCCTTCCAGCTCCAAGACTAGGCAAGCCCTGTCTGTGGCGATACTCACATCGGTTGAGTGCTGACGGTATACCCACCCCGAGCCTTCTGTGCATCCTGGAACTGCCGGGTTTGGTGTCCGTGATGCAGATCCAGGGTGGCTGCCGTGCCTCTGTGGCACTCCGCAGCATCCACTAGGAGTTCTGGGTTTTGTGGACTCTCCCCTTACAGTCCCTGGGCACGGGTGTGCTGAGAGGAGGCTCCGCAGTGCTCCTGACCCACGCTGGTGGGCAGTGGCTGGATGCCGCTCTGCGGGTAAGCAGGTGTGCGAGGAGTCTGCCCTGTCTTTGGTTCTGTGGCTGGGATGGGCGGTGCTGGGGGGGTGCCAGGACCAGGGGAACTTAGAGAGATGAGCCTTGTATTCCGGGACTCGGCCTTTTGTTTGCTTCCAGGGGCTGAGGCCAAGATGAGGCTCAGCGGGGAAGAGCCTGCAGGCACTGCTGGGCTGTATTTTCCCTTGTCCTCCCTTCTTCCTCTCACTTGGTATTTCACTTTTATTTTACCTGTGCGTTTGCAGAGTTAGGTGTTCTACTCGGTACCCTTCCCTGTTGGTTAGATCCCAGCAGGAAACAAATGCATGCTCCGTTTAGAAAGGCAGTTAAAGAGAATTTAGCACAGGGGCTGTGGCCAGGGGTGTGGCCCAGGTTAAGGGCAACCAGGAGGGTGGTGGGGCACCTGGGGGTGGTGGAGCACCTGGACAGCAGCCGTGGGAGACCTGCGCCCCTCCTGGGCCAGGGGAGGAAGGGAAGGAGCTGCCCGGGAGCCAAGGAGGCTCTACCCCGGGTTGAGGCTCTGGACAGGAAGGGGGCATCATGGGTCCCCTCCCCTGGCTTTCCTGCCCTCTGGCACCTCCCTGCCTCCCACTTGGCCACACAAGCAGGAAGCTAGGGGAAGAGAAGCTGGTGGAGCCGTGTGTAAGATGTTGGCCCCCAGGCCTGTCACTTGGTGGGGACGGTGGAAAGTGGCCCTGGGGACGCACAGAGAACATGTCATCTGACAGCCAGGCCATGAGGCCGTGGGACAGCCAGGGGTCTCACTGGAGTCCCAGAGGCCGTGGCATCAGCGCTGTGTCAGGAGGTGGGACCAGAATAACCCAAAAGAGGTGATGTCCTGACTACAGGTACGGTATGTCTAGTATGTCTGCAAGGCCTTCACAGTTCCTGGGCTCCAGGCAGGTCCACCAGGCCCCCCCCTTCAGAAGCGTGCCAGTCTGGAGGAACTGGGCTGGCCTTATGGGTGGGCTGGGCCACGCCTTCCCATGGCCTGGAGGGATGCTGTCTCCGGGCTGCCGAAGTCATCTGGGTGCCCGGTTCCTGCCCTTATGATCTTAACAGGAGGACACGTCTGCCTCTAGGAGAAGGAAGAGGTTCTGGTTCTGGTCTCTGGTCTGAGAAGCGCTCCAGGGCTTTCCTGGTGGGCCTCAGCTTTCCCTGGTAGGAATCCTCTCTGCTGTGAGCGCTCACTTGAGGAGAGGCAGGGACTTGGCTGTGGGTTGCCACTGGACGCCCACAGCTGCAGGGTGTCCATGGAGGGTCTTCGTTTCTGCTTGTTGACCCCGGTTGGAACAGATCTCTTCTGGCCGAGGTGTGTGGGTGGATTTGCTCCAGATTCCCAGGACCGCTCTGCACCCCGCCCCCTGGAGTCCACCCCAAACATACAACCTGCCCTCCTCTGGGCTCAGCCCACACACACCCCCGGTCCTGCACTTCCGAGCCTCCGTCCAGCAAACGAGACCTTTGCTCTGTTAGCCTTGCAGAGTCCTCAGAGGACTCCCAGGGCCAAACAGTACCCAAAGCCACGGTGAGGGGTGTGTGTGGGTGTGTGTGTGTTTCTACACAGATACAAAATGGGGAGACACTGTGTTTCCCCAGATCTGGAGCCAGATGAATTAGGTGAGTGTTTTCCGGGAGGGATTATGCAAATAAGTGGATGTTTTTGTCTTTTCCCTCCTGGACCCACCACCTGGCACACCCCAAGGTGAACTCCTTAGCCACATGCGGGGACTCAGGAGATGCAGCTGTGGAGCAGGATGCCCAGCAACCTGGAGGCTTCCAGGCAGTTGTCATTTTTTGGAGCCCTGGGGTCCTGCTCTGTGCGCCGCATGAGGACCATTCGTAATTCACTTCCTGGTGACAAGAACAGGAGAAATGTCACCGAGGGCCAGGCGTTCTTGCTGGCCCTTTTGCCGCTGACGAACGGGCCGTGCAGTGGAGCAGAGCTGCGCTTTCTCTCTGAGGCGGGGAGCAAGGGTGGGTCTGGGCGACTGTGACCTCAAGAGGAAGAGGTGCACGTCTTCGGGAGGCCTTCCTCGTGCCGTCTCTCCTGTCCCCATCGGCCCCCCTTCCTGCTGCATGTGGGACTTGCGCGTCTCACCCGAGTAGTTCCAGTGGGGCTGTGAACACGTCACGAGCCACAGAGACCAGCAAGGGCGGGAAGCCAGGCATGAGGGCTGTGGAGATGCCAGTGTTGTGGGAGTGCCGCCGCCAGGCCAGCCCCCTAACTCTCCTTTCCTGAGCACAGGGCAGAGAGACCAGGCATCCTGTCCCCAGGTCTCCCACAGTGAAAACGCCAGGGGGAGTGAGTATGCACAGCTGAGGCTGAGCAACACGGGCTTTGACTCTTTAAAAAAGGACCTCGGGGCTGGGCCTGGTGGCTCACGGCTGTAGTCCCAGCACTTTGAGAGGCTGAGATGACAGGATTGCCTGAGCCCACATGTTCAAGGCCAGCCTGGGCAACTTGGCAAGACCTTATCTCTACAATAAATAAAAAAATTAGCCGAGCATGGTGGCGTGTGTCTGTGGTTCCAGCTACTTGGAACGCTGAGGTGGAAGGATCGCCTGAGACCAGCCGGTCTAGGCTGCGGTGGCTGGGAATGTGTCACTACCCTCCAGCCTGGGTGACAGAGTGAGACTCCTACTCAAAGAAAAAAGTACCTCAAGGTAGCATTAATAGAAAAGTGGCAACTTGCCGTCCACATCACAGGGGGTACGTATCATCTTCCGTTCTGTCTTTGGAAGACTGTGTGCTGATACCACCTGGAAGCCTGCTGGGAAGGCGGTCTCAGCCTGCCCTAAACCTGCTAAATCAGAGCCCATATTGGAGCAAGATCCCCAGGTGCTTGCAATAAGTCTCCTACATACAAACGAGTTCCGTTCCGAGAGTGCCTTCATAAGTCCAATTTGTTCGTAAGTCCAACAAAGCTAGCCTAGGTACCTAACTGACACAGTCTGCTACATAGTACTCTACTGTCATGGGTTTATAATACTTTTCACATAAATAATACATAAACAACAAATATACATTAGTGTACAGTTAAGTACACAAAAGTGAAACCACTTATAAAGGATGCACGCACATGACAGTGTTCACCAGTCACAGGAACTAACGTACATGATAGAACATGCGAATACATGTTTCACATCTTTGAAACTTCGTAACATGAAGGTTTGAAAGTTCATAACTTGAAAGTTTTAACTGTAGTTTGTTAAAACTTTTTTTGCAAATAGCCAGATGGTATTTTAGACTTTGTGGGTTGGCTAGACTGTTGTCTTGTCAGTTCTGCTGTTGTAGCCCCAAAGCAGCCATAGGCGATATGTAAATGGATGAACATGGTGGTGTTCCAATAAAACTTTATTTACAAAGCAGGTGGTGGGCCGAACAAGGCTGTAGTTTGCCAGCCCCTGATCTAGAGCATCACATAGAGTCCTTGGAACTGTATTACTGCCTATACTCACTCTATTTACTATAGATACTCACTCTAATCCATAATAAGCTTGAGGTAGGATTAGGGAGGGCAGTGTAGCACATTCCTAAAATTTACCCCGTAGTCTTCCAAGAATGCGTTAGCTTGAAGAAACGAATCTTTGACCACCCCTTGGAACCTTTCTTTATTAGTCCTGTCATTGAAAAAGTCATGTCACGGTGCTATCAAGAGGTTGAAATAGAACGAATTCAGTGTAAATATTGCCTTGGGGACCCGTTCAGAAAGGACATGACAACCTACAGGAGAGCCAGAGGCTGCATGTTGCAATGAGACAGCAGGAAACTGGGTCAGCTGATGAACAATTTTTAAAAAGAAAGCGTTCAGCCTGGAGAAAGGAGGTTGTGAACCAACATGAGCACTGTCTTGAAAATCTAAAACAATAGTAATTTTCTTTCTTTGTTTCTCATGGGGCAGAAGTCAGATCAGCGGGCTTAAGTTAGAGAGGTAAATTTTGAGTCAGTGAGGGAAATAACCTTTTAGCCGATGGAGCTGTCCCTCCGGGGAAGAAGCTTCCTTGAAGAGCAGTGGGTGCTGACCACCAGGCGTGTCCAGCCTGAGCTCAAACAACCCCTGCCAGAGATCCCTCTACCATGTGAGAATTGGACAGGGCACCTTGGGCAATAATAATAACAGTAAAGATTTCCACTGACAGAATAGCCACCATATGTCAGGGCCTGAGCTAAGTAATTTGCTTACAGTTTCTTACTGAATCCTTCCTAGAGCACTAGTATAGACACTGCTATTACCCTTTATAGATAAGGAGAGTCAGGATCAGAGAGGTAAAGTAACATAGTCACAGTCACACAGCTTCTCAAAGGCGGAGACTGGACCTGCTCCAATCTGACGCGCCTGCGAGCTCATGCTGCCTTCCATGAGAGCCTCTGCTGTTTCCCTCCTGGTAGGTGCTACATGAACCCCTGATCGATGAGGACCCCGTGTTTATCGCCACTTGCACGGAGCGGGAGCTGCGGAAGAGGAAAAAGCGGAAATTCAGCCTCTGGGTCAGACAGTGTTCTTCCACTGGCTTCATCATCCAGGTGAGCCTGGGCCAGCAAGGGCCAGGAAAGACAGGGGGAGCCTCATTTGGGAACCAAGAGCTTGCTCACTTACTGTCTTCCCTGTGTGCCAGAGTCCCGCGGGTGCTCCAGCTGAGGTCGGGCTGGGCTGCTCCCTCCTCACTGGGGCTGCAGGGTCAGCCCTTGCCATGCCTGGCTCTGCCCTCTGCATGTCCTTCCTCTCAACTCCAGTGCATCTGGGTAAATGACTCATCGAGACTCGGGCCCTAGCGGTGTCGGCCAGAGGCGTCACCCAAACGGTGGGTCACAAGATCCGTAAGAGGTGACTGCCATCTCCCTGGAGGCTGTCCCTCAAGGCTTGTGGACTTGTGGCTTTGAGACCCTCCCCACTCCCTCCAGGTGTCTTCGGCACCTTTCAGGCTCCAGGATTCCTTCTTTGCGGGCCATCCCCCGCCCGCTGGTGAAATTAGCCCGAGTCACCAGCCCCGCGAGCTGGCCTGGCCGACATGGGCACGTGTCTTAGAAGAAGAGACTGAGCTCTCCCCCAGGAAGAGCATCACATGTTGAGCTGCCAGGAACAGTGGGGTCCACACAGGTGAGGGCAGGTGAAAACCACAGTGTGGCACCGAGGCAATGTCTGTCTGCGTAGGCTGGTTTCTCGTATCTGCTGCTCTGTGGCGCCTTCCCTCCTGGGAGAAGCAGGCAGACCCTGTGGTGACAGCTGACCCCATACTCACTTCTTCAGCTTGAATGTAGCCCCGGGGCCCGAGGCACAGGGTTTCTACATGTCCTCGTTTTCCTGAGCTAGAGAAAGGTTTGCAGGGAGATTCAGCTGGGCATCTCCTCACCTCTTCTGCTCCAGAGCCATGGCGGGGAACGGGGAGTGTGCACCAGGAAAGCGTCTTCCCTCGGAAGCATGGTCCCAGCCTCCTTCTGCAGGCCTGGGGGACTGTCAGGCTGCATGGGGACCAGGGTCTCCAGCTGGACCCCTGGGGCTCTGCTTTTGCACAGGCTTTGGAGAGTTGTTGAAAAGACTTATCCCTGGGCGAGATTTGCTCACTCCTGGGTCCCTGTCCTCTGCATTCTCCAGTGGCTTCTGTCACTTCTGTGATGTCCTCTTCAGGGATGTCCTCCATAGCGTACAGGTGTGTGAGGTTCATTTTCTATAAGCCCTCCCAAGGATGTTCGTTCATTCTTTCAACAAATATCTACTGAGTCCCTGCTATCCACAAGCGCTGTACTGGGCAGTGAGAGATGCAAACATGGCCCTGACATCTAGAGATCACCTGTGTGACTTCTGAGCACATGTTTGCAGATGGGTTCTATGTGCATCTGGTACGACTTCCTTTTCCCTCTAAGCTGATGAGTAGCTAGGAACCATGCTCATTACCAGGCAAGGAAACACTCCTCTCTCTCAATGTAGGTTCTTTCCTATATATAAAATATAAGAAGTTTGAATCGGTACCTCGCAGTTTCTCTTTATGTCTGAAACTCTGATTCTAGGAGGCTTTGCAGCAGCATACGGGCTTGTTTTGAGGGAGTGCCATGGAAGCTGGCAGGTCCCAGTCAAAGGCAGCCTCACTCCCGCCTTGCCAGGAGCAGCTCAGATGCACTGTGGGAAGAGAGTCGTTAGCCTTGGGTCACAGGTCATCCCACGACAGGGCTGAGACGAGAGCCTCCCCAGTCTGTCTCTGTTCCTAGGTCCAGTGGCAGGTGCCCAGGGCAGACACAAAGCAGAAAGGGACATCTGCATGGAGCCAGGTGACCCTGGCCTGGAGATGATTGCCTTTCTAGTGTCTTGTCTCTTGTCTTAGGTCTCCAGGTGCCGATCCTGGCTTAGTGGCTTTTGAAAGCCAGCAGCCTGGACAGGTACAGCTGGGGGGCAGACATACCTTACACCGTAAGAGCTTTCACCCCTGCAGTTCCCAAGTCTCCCCTCAGCCTGGTGAGAGTGGGCCATGGCCATGCCCATCGCTCACGAGAGGCAGCTCAGGTGCCAGTCAGCTGGTCAGCACAGAGCCAGCCTTGGTGCCCCCCCTCCTGGGGCCCCGAGCTGCCCCTGCCCTCCTTGGACCCCGAGGACATCAGCAGTCCCCGCTCTTGCCACCAACCTCCTGTGTGGACTCAGCCATTCCAGTTATTGCTCGGGACTTTGGTGTCCTTTTCTGGAAACTGAAGGGGTGGGATCAGGTAACCGGTGAGTTCCCTTCTCGTGCAAGAGCCGGTGACTCTCTTCTTGGCGATGTTGGATTGTGGAGTGGTACACACAAGAACGTTTCCTGAATTGTGGTTTCTCACAAAATGACTTTCACTGGAGAGTCCCAGTGGCTGGCAGCCTGTGCCAAAGGCCCTTTCTCCTGCTGTGCTGCCCACGGGTGGCACCATCTGCCCTCCCCGTTCCATTTCTGAGGCTGGCCCGTGGGACGCGGACAGCCGTGGCCCATGAGGAGGTGAGGGGGACAGGCGTGTGGTTCTCCTCTGGCTTATCTGCCTCGGCCATGAGAAAGTGCTCTGGCTCAATCACCTGAGTTTTGAAAACCCAGGAGCCTGGTGAGAGTTTATCATATGCGATGTGGGTTTTGTGATGGTTTGACAATGTACCGTAATTGACCAAGGGCCTCCCAGTTGGGACCTGCACAGCCAAACAGATGACTTTCAGCAGTTGCCCTGTGTCGAGAACAGAGACGCTCTCCTGAAGGGCCAGTGGATACACGGGGGTGTTTCAGGAGGGACCGGGGCTTGCGTCAGTGTTGTAGTTGCATCCTGCCAAGACCCCAAGCTCTTGACCGGCCCCACTGCATTCTCGTGAGGCAGAGCTGGGGGGAGGATAAGCTCTACCTGGAAGATTCTAGATCAAGGGGTGAGAAAAGAAAACTCCAGATCGGCGTGATCCCAGAAGGGGTCATTGAGAAAGCTCAACGGGAGCTCAGAGTGGCCGGCTTGTCCCTCCGCATCTTGGAAGTGGTGAGTTCATCCCTGCATGGGCACCTGGGCAAGAAGGGGGCAGCCTAACAGAGGGACAGAGACCGCAGGAAGGGTGATGGTGTTGAGGAGAGCCCCATTATAGTGCCGTGTCCTTATAGGTTCGGGGCACGTGAATGCATTTGAGGGGAAATCTTAGGGTGAGATGGAAGTGGATCAAATCTCGCGTGACTTCACTGAAAGAACATAGGGAGGTGTGTGGAGGGACAGAGTGGGAGGAAGCGCGTAAATTAACTATCGTTCTGAAGATTAAGGGGTTAATACCCATCACTTTTGAGAATGTAAGAAGTAAAACGTTTCAAGGAGAAGGGAATAAGCAGAAGGAAAGCAGACATGGCTTGGGAACTGCAGAGCGCGACAGACCATCCGGAAGGGCCATCTCATTCTGTCAAGTGGTCCTGTCTTAACTGACCTCACATCTCTCTTCCAGGTGTTCTCCCAGCAGTCAACCAATCTCTCTCTCTCTCTGTCTCTCTTCTTTTTTATTTTTTTATTTGAGTTGGGGTCTCACTCTTGTCCAGCCGGGACGTACAGTGGCACAATCACAGTGTGCTGCAGCCTCTAACTCCTGGGCTCAAGTAATCCTCCTGCATTAGCCTCCTGAGGAGCTGGGACTACAGGTGTGGGCCACCATGCCTGGCTAATTCTTTGATGTTTTTTGTAGAGACGGGGTCTGGCTGTGTTGTGCAGGCTGGTCTCCAACTCCTCGGCTCAGGCAGTCCACTCACCTCGGCCTCCCTAAACGCTGAGATTAACGGGCATGAGCCACCATGCCCAGACCAGCAATCTCTCTCTTTTTCCTTTTTTTTTTCTTCTTTTTGAGTCGGAGTCTCACTCCGTCGCCCAGGCTGGAGTGCAGTGCCACACTCATGGCCACCCCAGCGTCGACCTGCTGGGCTCTGGCGATCCTTCCCCCTCAGTCAGCAATCTCTTAAAAGGGGCCCTGGTTCAGAGTGGTAGGCCTCATCTCCTGTGTGGCATTGTTGGGCTGTCCTGCAGAACTGTTTACCTTAAAAGTCTGTGGATCCTAAATGTTTATCTTGGTGCTTCAACTGCACCAAGCACTCAAAAACGAATTGATGTGTAAAGATGCTCGCCTGCGTGCTTGAGGCCTCGGGAAACTGCAGTGAACTGTTCACATTGTTCTCTGAAGTGAGGACCCCATCGAGGGCCGGGGCCTTGGGTCTTTGGTACCCTGACCAACTTCACTATGAGGAATGGAGGAATGCCATGTGTATTATGCCCTGTGGAAATGAAAGGTCCTATCCTCAAGGAGCATAGCTTTTGGTCCTATCCTCAAGGAACATAGCTTTTGCCTCTTTGGTGATAAAATACACATGACATGCAGTTTTCTGTTTTTGTTTTTTTTTTTTGAGTTGGAGTCTCACTCCATCACCCAGGCTGGAATGCAATGGCGACCCCAGCGTCAATTTGCTGGGCTCCAGCGATCCTTCCGCCTCAGTCTTCCAAGTAACTGGAACTACAGGCATGCGCTACCACACCTGGCTGATTTTTTGATATATTGTAGAGACGAGGTCTCACCAAGTTGCCTAGACTGGTCGCGAACCCATGGGCTCAGGCAATCCACTCACCTCGGCCTCCCAAAGTGCTGGGATTGCAGGCTGAGCCACCAAGCCTGGCCCAGTTTTCTGTTTTCGCATTGGTAAGTGTACAGTTCAGCGACTTAAAGTACATTCACCCTGTTGTGTGGCCACCATTACCACCCAGCTCTAGAACTTTTTCATCTTCCCAGCAGACAGGGTTAGATCTCTTAACTGAGAATAAAACTTTAACACCTAGAAAAGATTAATTTCTCGTGAGCAAAAGCACTTTCTGTAAATGCAGTCGGTGCCTTGGGAGTTCAGAGGAGGGGCAGCCCTGGGCCTTGGTCAAGTTTAAGGCGCTACACTGCATCTGACCTGAAGAACGTCTCACTTCCCAGGTCAGGTGGGCCACGGTCTCCAGCTGCTCCCACTGCTGTCCCCGAGGGGCTTCCAGGTAGGGCAGATGAGTGACTGGGACAGCATACTGCTTCCCGGCCCATGACTCCATCACTGTCTGTGTTTCATACAGGGACAGCGCTTGCGGTCACTTGCAGCATCTGTGAGCCAGTCTGTGGTCAGGCATTTCCGTGGGGTACAGGGATGCCTGTGAATGCTCGTTGTTCACTTCACGCCTGACCCGACTTTCTGGTTTTACCTCCTGATTTCAGCAGGTCTTGGAGGGTGTGATGGTTAATTTCATGTGTCAACATGGCTGGAGCACAGCACCTAACTGCTTCGTCAGACAGTAGGCTGGATGTCGCTGGGCCATTCTTTTCTTTAGAAGAGATTCCTGTTTCTTCAAGTAAATTTTGAATGAAGCAGATCAACCTCTATAAGTGGGTGGCCTCATCCAATCAGTTGAAGGAGCGATCGGTATACCCTGAGGAAGCTGGTGGCCTTCAGGCTTGAGCTGCAGTCTTCTCTGGGCCTCCTGCCTGCGGGCCTGGGCTTGCCAGTCTTTACAACTGCGTGAGTCAATCCCTTAAATACCTCTGTCTCTGTCTCCCCTGTCCCATCCGCCATAGGTCATACATATGGTTATCTACCCACCATTACTTCTGTGTCTCCAGAGACCCCTGGCAACTGCAGATGGGTTTCCCCTGGCCCCCCTGATTTTACGCGGGCCTGTTTGCATGTTGGGTTCACTTTGGGCCACCCAGAATTTTGAACCAGAAGGGCCTCCTCAGTGTTGCTTTTCTATAGCCTGCAGTCTGTCTGTCTCTCTCTCTTTTTTTTTTTTCTTCAAGAATTGGAGTCTGAGACAAGTCCCTATTTTCAAGGAGTTCACAGAATATGAAGAAAATAAGACCAGCACAAATGAAAATCTAAGTGCATCTTTTTTAGTGAACCATACTTTGCTGGAGTCCACATCATGCTTGGCACCTAAGACCCAGAGGTAAACGGAGCCCTCCGGGCCTCCAGCAGGAGAGACGCGTGCCCTGAAAACGTGCATCAGCACAGTGTGGCACGTGCAGGACCGGAGGCATGTGAGAGCATCATTAGCTGTGAGGGCACCTGGTGGGCGAAGAGAGGCCCCCCAGAGGCGAACACAGCACTGGGTGTCGTGTGTCAACGGAGGAAGTAGCTGTGGACCAGTACCACTTAGCTCTGGCCACAGGCCACACACCCAGACACGTCTGTGCAATGTTATGTGTCCTTCTGAGACGTGAGTTACTCTTTTTCTTTTCTTCTTTCAGTGATAGGGTCTCGCTCTGTGGTCCAGGCTGAAGTGCAGTAGGGCAATCATAGCTCATTGCAGCCTTACCCTCCTGGACTGAAGTGATCCTCCTGCCTTGGCCTCCCAAGTAGCTGGGACTACAGGCACACGCCACCACACCTGGCTAATTTTTAAACATTTTTTGTGGAGATGGAGTCTTGTTATTTTGCCAGGGCTGGTCTTGCACTCACGGCCTCAAGAGATCCTCCCTCCTCAGCCTTCCAAAGTGCTGGGATTATAGGTGTGAGCTACTGCCTGTGGCCCTTATTTTATGTATGAGAAAACCAAAGTGCCCAGACACAAAGTAATTCACCCCAAGTCTCTAGGTCGGTAGGCAGCGGGCAAAGGACTGGTTTTCCACCCCGTGGCCCTCTGCTCGGCTCATGTGCCGTCACCAGGAGTTCTCTTAGGAGGGAAACAGGAGGTCCAGCCCTGCCGGCCCATGGGGTTGGATCATGCCCACATGGACGTAGCCGTGAGCCAGTGCCGCTTAGCTCTTGCCACAGACCACACACGCAGACACAGCTGTGCCGTGTTACACGTCCCTCTGAGAAGCGTGTTGCTCTTCTGTGTTTTTTCCTTTTTCCAGCGATGGGGTCTCGCTCTGTGGAGCCCCCGTCTTAGGTCCTCCCTGAGGGAAGAGTGTTTCTGGGGCTCCCCTTGGAGGCGTCCATGGCAAGAGACTTGGGAGGATCCAAGTGAGCTGTTCCTACAGCAGGGAAACCCCCCGCTGCTCCCTCAAGTGACCACCCTGGCGTCCACTTCGGCAGTCTCACGCCTTGGGCTTCTCGACTCCAGGTTTTAGTGCCGGTGGTGAAGACGAGATTGTACCGGTGGAAGTGTCTAGGAAGTGACACCTCACTCCTTGGGTTCCCGGCACGAGGCTGTCGCTCATACCTACTCTTCGGCGTTCCCTCTGGCATTCCCTCTGCCACTCCTGGATTAGATGTGTGTGGCGCGTTCAAGAGAGTGTGCAGATGCTCCCCGACTTCCAAGGGGGTCACGCCCCAGTTAACCTGTCGTAGGGTGAAAAGACCGTAAGTCAAAAATGCACTGAATTCCTCTGAGCTATCCGGCAGCGTAGCCCCGCCCACCTCACCCGTGCTCAGAACACTCGCCCGGGCAGAATCGCCTGGCCCAAGACTATCTTGCAATAACGGGTTGGATTTCAAGCAGCCGTTCACCCTCGGGATGGTGTGGCCGATGAGAGCCGTGGCCACTGCCGCTGCCCAGCGTCTCAGGAGAGGATGATGCTGCATATTGGCAGTCCGGGAGAAGATCAAAATGCAGAATTTGAAGTAGCGTTTCTCCTGAGTGCCTATCACTTTCACACCCGCAGAAGTCGAGTCATTGTTAAGCTGGGGACCTCTGTACTTGGCCTGCGCCGTAGGCCTGTTAAGAACCAAGCCCATCCCACCACACCTTCCAGCCCTTTGCCCTGATCTAGGTAAGAGCTCTCCTGTGAGCAGAAAAGGAATAAAGATGAACCTCCGTGCCAGGGGAAAGTCACATAATGGAGGATTGCAGTTCCTTAGTCCCAGACATTGAGGTTGCTTTTCCTGGAGACCCATGACCTTTCTGTGGGTGAAAAGGAGAGACCTGTTCCTGGAGAGACCGCTGTTCGGGCTCTGCGGTGTCAAAAAGACGGAGAGTCCAGTGGGGGAAATTGGCTCTCAGTTTGTTAATCTTCTACCGACCTTCGGTGATGAATGGAGCCCGGAGATTCTTCAGGGGAAAACGAAAAGTGTACACTAATTTTTTTAAAAGGTCGTAGTCTGAAAGCACAGATTTGTCCGGTGGGAACGTGCTGAGTTGGGCGCCTGCCTCGCAGCACGAGACCCAGTGTTCCCGGTGAGGGGTGTTGACAGATGGATGGGCCCCAGACGGGGCTGGCGGAGGAGCAGATGCCTCGGCGGGGCTCTGAGTGGGGCTCTGAGGGAAGCAGAAAAGACAGGCCGTCTTCCGAGGGCTGGGGGCTGTCGGGGGGAGGAGAGGCGACAGTTCTGGACGACAAGCCTGCTCCGTGGGGGTGGGCTCCGGGTTCATGGCTTGAGTCGACATACTTGGAGGTGGATGGGCTTCAGAAGCCGGAGTCGAGATGGAGACTCCCACGCAGAAGGACCCTGGTCCCGACCTGCCGCGTGCATCAGCGAACGTGTCCAGGCAGAGCCCCAGGGACCGTCTGTGTGCCCCATGTGGCCGGCTGACCTGGAAGCCCCTCCCTCCCTTCAATCTCATGTGGGGATCTCAGGCCAACTCTTTGGGGTTCAGGAGAGATGGAGTAATGCTTACAGAGCGCTTGCTGCATGCCAGGCTCTGAGTGTGAGCATTCACAGGCATGGCTCATTTTCTCTTCACAAAAGCCTGATGAGGCAAGCGGTGTTGCTGCCCCTATTTCTCAGGGAAGAAGCTGAGGCACAGAGATTGACTACCTTGCCTCAAGTCCTATCTATGAAGCTGTAGACCTGGGATCAAACCCAGCCATCCTGACCCCAGATGCCACCTTCCTAAGTACTAGGCTATGTTGTTTCCCCAGGAGAGAGCTTTTCCCAACTTTCCCAATAGACAAAAATATGGATAATTTCTTATCCAACTTGAGTCCTGGTAAGTTAGTGTTCTGGCATTCATTTTCAATAATTTCTCTTATGTGGAGACATTGTTTTTATGTTGAAATCAAGAATTTTGCCAGGTGCAGTGGTTCACACCTGTAATCCTAGCTCTTTGGGAGGCTGAGGCAGGAGGATTGCTTGAGTCCAGAAGCTCAAGACCGGCTTAGGCAAGATAGCGAGATCTCGTCTCTACAAAGAAGTCAAAAAATTAGCCAGGTATTGTAGCACACGTCTGGTATTGTAGCAGCTGCTTGGGATGCTGAGGCAGAAAGACTGACTGGGCCCAGGAGGTTGAGGCTGCAGTGAGCATGCCACTGCATTCCAGCTTGGAGCGAGACCCTGACTCAAAAAAAGAAAGAAAGAAAGAAATTAAGAATTTAAGGAAGGCACTGCCCTAAAGGTTTTTTTTCCTCATTTGACTTTAAATGTTTTTTTATACACTCAACAAAGGAAATACTTTGCTCCTGACTTATAACTAACTGAATTAGCTCTTGAAGTATGAGTCAGATGGAATTAATTGGCTGGAGTGAATAATGCTTGTGGAATCAGAAGCAGGGCAGGGCAGGACATTTGTCCGTTTGTCCGAATGTACAGTGAAGAGAACGCGGAGTCCAGACTAGATGTGGTTGTGTTGCAGGAGAGACTTGGCTAGGGTGCAGACATAGACCTCTCTGTGTGTCCTCAAGCCAGTAGCCAAGAACTACCTTCCTCCTCTGTGTTTTGAGTAGGGCTCATCTGCCCACAGCTCCCACCACGTAGGACTTCAAGATGGCAACAGAGTAGGTAGTGCGTGCCCAGAGAAGGGCACTCGGCACTGTCTGGCTGAGATGAAACCTTGGCTGTGTCCCCGAGAAGCCTGGAGTCGGCAGCCACACTGGCAAGGGC
Source organism: Cephalopachus bancanus (assembly GCA_027257055.1). NCBI lineage: Eukaryota > Metazoa > Chordata > Mammalia > Primates > Tarsiidae > Cephalopachus > Cephalopachus bancanus. The sequence continues at coordinate 1,188,960 of JAPVLO010000484.1, forward strand.
GCGTACGAGAGCCTGCGTGGTGCAGACACGCGTCCCTCCTTCAGCCCGTTGTTTTGAAAAAGCCTTCTCAGGCTTGAGCTTTGGGATGAGCAAGGCTCTCGCAGGCCCGTAGTGCGCAGGGTACAGCTGGCAGGGGAGGGGTCGCGAACAGACTTGGCATACGAGCTCTTCGTCGTGGCTTAGAGACTGCTGGAAACCCCGGCTCGGGGACGGGGATGGCACAGCGCCGCAGATGATACTTGCGCTCCCTACGACGGCAGCCGCTCGCCTCGGGTGATAGGGGGCTGCTCGCAGTGTGGCCAGGAGCTGAATTTTTCATTTTAGTTCATTTAAATGTCAATGAAAACAGCCCTATGTGTCCAAAGGCAGCCACCTTGGACACGCAGTCATAGAGGTTTGCTGTGTTTTGGTGCACAGCTTCCACTTAAAGATAATGGCTTGCGTGGCGTAGACAAGTGTTATCATCCTCATGGAAACCAAGGCTCAGGGCGGTTAAGAAACCTCCTCCAAGCCCCACAAGCCCGTGGATGGAAGAGCCCGCGCCTGCCCCGCCTGACCCTCACCCTCCCTTGCTCTGCGGAGTTCTTCTCGTGGTGGGTGAACATCACTTGCACTTCGGCTCTGGTGCGTGGCTGTCCCAGGTGGCCTCGGCACACGCCTCGCTGCTCTCTTCCGTGTCTTTTCAGGGATGCCAGCCGTGCACTCTTGAGCTGTCCCCCCACGACTGAGTTTCCCCCTCCCTGGCTCTCTGCACAGCTGGCACACAGGATTGTCAGTCCCTGGCGCGTGATGTCCGTGTCCCCAGACAGCACTCTGCACCTGCGCTCGGGAAGCCTGGCTCTCTTCTGCTCCGAAAGAAAAGTAGGGGCAGTGGTCAGACGAGCATAACTGAGCAAGGTTTTCTCCAGTTCCTTACTTTAGAGAGGTAGGAAGTCACCCAGACCCCAGCAGCAGCTTAGTGGAGAAATCGGCAGGAGCGTCTTGATGGCCTCGGAGTCTGTCGGTCAGACTCTGGTGTTCTTGAGACGCCGGGGAAGGGATGAACCAGGTGCCACCTCTCAAGACCTGGTGACATCTCAGGGGAAGGGCCAAGATGGGTGACATGTGTTGGAAGTGTCCCTCAAGGTATTACTGCTGTAATCTGTATTTCCTGAGACTCTTGCTGTTGTTAAGTATAAAATATGTAACATTAGTAATAACATTCTAGAGCAAAGTTTAACACCATGTATTAATAGCTTTCCTTCCTACTTTCCTAAATCTATGTATTTAAAAATAAGAGCAAGAGAAACTTTTTTAGGAAAAGTGAAAACTTGTCAACCAAAAGGTACATCTCCCTGCTCTAAAGATACTTGTCAAACAAGCATGTACCTCAGAAAAGTTCTACAGCAAGCTCCATTCTGCCCCTTGATAGAAGATGGTTGGTGTCTCTGCGTGTTGCTAGAACTGTTTCAGTGTGGTGGTGTGCTCTCTGTATGTGTCTGGGGAAAAATCTAACTTTAAAAGCACACTAGTGGCCAGGTGTGATGACTCATGCCTGTAATCCCAGCACTTTGGGAGGCCAAGGCGGGAGGATTGCTTGAACCCAGGAGTTTGAGACCAGTCTGGACAACATAGCAAGACCTTATCTCTACCAAAAAAAAAAAAAAAATCAGAAAAATTAGCAGGGTATGGTGGTACATACCCATAGTACCAGCTACTCAGGAGGCTGAGACAGAAGGATTGCCTGAGTCCAGAAAGTTGAGGTTACAGTGAGCTGGGATCGTGCCACTGTATTTCAGCCTGGGCAATAGACCCCTAATTAAAAAAAAAAAATCACACCAGCAAGCAACCACATATGTTTTGGGAGCTCTTACAGAAAGCACCCAGCACAGTGCATGAATACATGTGTGGGCTGCCAGTGGTGCTACCATTTCTCAGGTTACTGGCAGAATTCTCTAGGACAGTCTCTGAAATCTGGACACAATTGTTGGCATATCTGGGTGGATCTCCAGCATTTTGTAGCAGTGGTGCATGGTTGGAAAAAGATGTCATTGGAGGTTCCTCGTCCAGCTGAGGAAGACATACTGCCGTCTTAGACCAGCTGAGGCTGTTCCGTCAAAGCAAACCAAGACCAGGGGTACTGGACCTGGGTGACCATCAGGCCATGTTTCCTCGGCCAGATTTTGACTGCCCTGACAACAGGGTTTCTAATTCATGTCCCTCCGCTGGGACTCTTAAGCTTACCATCTAAAAGATGTTACTTATATAGATGTATTTTAACATCTTATATTAAAATACTTAAAAAAAAACCTCATTATTTTATTGTAAGGAGTGCCACAAATTTGGGCCTTTTTGGCCACCGCATTCTTTCAGATTTCCCGGTGAGAATGTGGAAAACCCTAGGCTCGGTGCCTCTCCCCTTCTCTTGTGATGTCCCAGTCGGGTGCTGCTCTCGAGAAGAGGCTGGATGGAGTCTGGGGAAATGCCAGTGTGCAGGGCTGCCTGTGTGGACAGAGGAGGCTGAGTCACTCCAAATTGGTCCTACAGCACATTGTGTGTCCACTTGAGGGCCGGTAGCTCTCAGCTGCACATCGCTGGCTTTTGGGGAGACATGTTAATCCCAAGAGAGCGAGAGTCTGCCCTGATTCTCTGAGTTGTCATCGCCAGGCATGCACTAAACTCAGTATCCCTTCCACCTACTTCTTCAGGTCCCACACATGCTGCAGGTTCCAGATACACCTACCCGTGGGTGGTCCTGATCGAGAAGTTCCTCTATACAATTATATTCAGTGTGTCTTTTTCGATTAAATGTGCTATGTGTTTAGCATCAAAAACATAAAAAGCCCATAATATCTATAATTCCAGTAAATACTTTATTATACAGACATATAGTTAATGGGTCTGTATAAACACACACACGTACGCCCATTTGATGCTTACAAGGATCTTGTGAACGTTTTCTGTATTATTAAATATTTTTCCACATGATAATTTTTTTAAAGTGTGCCATGTTCCATTATAACTACATATATCATTTTAACCAGTCTCCTCTTCATGTGAGATAATCAGGTCGTTGCTAATTTTTTTGCTATTATGAAAAACTCTGAGAAGGACATGGTGTTACATATAAATCCTTTGGTTTGTTTCTGCTGTTACCTTGGGTTGGATGCCTAAAAGTAGAACTCATGAGTGAAATAGAATGAATTTTTTTTTTTTTTGAGTCGGAGTCTCACTCTGCCGCCCAGACCGGAGTGCAGTGGCCGCTCCCGGCCCCCGCAGCCTCGCCTGCTGGGCTCCGGCGATCCTTCCGCCTCAGCCTTCCGAGGAGCCGGAACTACAGGCGTGCGCCACCACGCCCGGCTGATTTCTTTTATTTATTGTAGAGCTGAGGTCTCGCTGCCCAGGCAGGTCTCGAGCCCGCGGGCTCAGGCCATCCACTCACCTCAGCCTCCCAAAGGCGCGGGATGACAAGCTGAGCCACCGAGCCCGGCTTAGAATGAATATTTTTAAGGTCTTAAGACATTTTATTTTTTAATTGACAGATAATTGTATGTATTTATCATGTACTACATGATTTTGAATGTGTATGCCTTGTGAAACAGCTGCAAATCAAGCTAATATAGATTATACCACATGCTTATCTTTTTTTTGGTCATGAAAACACGTAAAGTCTACTCTTCCGGCAATCTTCAAGAATACAATACATTGTTACCTGTGGTCACCGTGTTGTATACTAGGTCTCTCGAACTTATTCTTCCTATCTCACTGCAATTTTGTATCCTTTGACCCATATCTCCTCCACACCAGCCTCACTGCCAGCCCCTGGTAACCACTGTTCTATGCTTTACTTCTATGAGTTCAACTTTCTTAGATACAGGTATCAGCGAGATCATGTTTGCTTTTCTGTGCCTGGCTTTTTTTCCACTTAGCTTAATGTCCTCCAGGCTTATCCATGTTCTTGTAAACGGCAGACTTCTTTCTTAAGGCTGAACGGCACTTCATTGTGTATGCATGCCACACTTCCTTTGCCCATTCATCCCTGGGGGACACTTGGGTTGATCCCATCCCTCTGCTGTCGTGAAGAGTGCTGCCGTGAACACGGGCATGCCGTCCTCTCTTCCACAGACAGATTCCGTTTCTTTTGTATACGTACCCAGAAGTGGGATGGCTGGATCATGTGGTGGTTCTATTTTTAATTGTTTGAGGAACTTCTGTGGTGTTTCCCGTAGTGGCTATACTTTAAGGTTTCTGATTCATACCGCAGAAGTTCCCTGTGGAAAATGATACATGTTTGTACCAAATGAGCACACCGCTCACTTCCCCAAGTCCTCCCTGACACTGCGTGTTTGGGCAGGGAAGGCGGTGTTCGCTGTTGGTGATGTGAAAGTTCACTGACACCAGCCTCTTTCCTAGGGAATAAGATGGGCATCGTCTCCCCTCTGCCGGTTTTAGTGAGATGGGGGAGCATTCCATTTCCCAGCTCTGGTTGTGGAGGTCCTCACATGCGTAGAAGCGCCTGCTGTGGTGGCAGCACGCCCCGGCCTGGGAGACAGAACTCGAAGACGCCTGTCCCCAGCACGCACAGCCTCCTGGTCATCCTTCCAACACGGACATTGGCATTCCCGGGAAGAGATTTTGATCTCACAAATGTATTATGGTCCTAAATCAGTTGAAGGGAAATTGTCCTGGTGGTCTTGACCTACCCGGCCGAGTCCTTGAAGGAGCGTGGCTCTTCCTGGCAGAAAAGCAGTGGCAAGCACGGGGGCACGGCACCTTAGGATGGGCCTCTGCTGCGGGCTTTGCGGATGGAAGGAGTGCAGGTCGCCTCCAGGAGCCGAGCTCCATCCCTGGCTGACGACCAGCAGGGACACGGGGCCCTCGGTCCTGCGAGCACAGAAAACAGCACGGGTGATCCTGGAAGGGGCCCCAGGCACCAGATGGCGGTGCACCGGCCAGCACTTTGACTTAAGCCCTGTGTTACCCTGAGCAGGAAAGCCCGCCCTGCCCTGCGCAGAGTCCAGCCTGCAGAACTGTGAGCAGCCCCCTCGGGTGTTGTTTTAGGCCCCTGAGATTGTGGTAATAGGTCGTGCAGTAATTTATTTAAAAAAGCAAGACAGTGTTTTTAAATCTGAGTGCAGATGTCTATAGAGAAACATCAGATGCAGCATACATGGCTGTGCATGTTAACGTAGAAATACTTTGAGGAAGGCCGAAGCCCCATTGGCTTCTTGGCCAGTCACATAAGTGATGACTTACGTCATCCAACACCACGTTTTCTAAAGATAGCTTGCTAGGGCCGGGCTCAGTGGCTCAGCCTGCAATCCCAGCACTTTGGGAGGCTAAGGCAAGTGGATTGCCTGAGCCCGTGGGTTCAAGACCCACCCGGTCATCTCCACAATAAAAATCAAAAAAATTAGCCAGGCGTGGTACTGCACACCTGTAGTTCTGGTTACTTGGAAGGCCGAGTTGGAAGGATCACCGAATCCCAGCAGGTCGAGGCTGCGGTGGTCGGGAGCATGCCACTGCACTCCAGCCTGGGCGATGGAGTAAGACTCCAACTCAAACAATAAAAATAAAAAAAGATATTGGCTAAGTCATATTTCTTGCATCTTGTACTAGATGCAGTTAATTTTTTAAACATGGTTGCTTGATTTTGCATTCGATTCCATTTTTCCCACCTCAGGCTGAGCGTGCCATCTCTCAGGGAGTCCGTTGGAAACCACCTAAGAGGTCCCAACACCACACCTCCCGTGGAATCCTGGGTTTGGACGGAGGATTTTCCTTCGAGGAACCTGTGGGACAGAACTGAGGACCCGTGGGGGACGGTGGGGCGCACGCAGTGCCCAGCATGTTTCTGCTGAGAGCACTCGGGTAGGATGTCCACGGGAGGGGAGGGTGTGAGCCAGGGCGGGCCGTAGGTGCAGAAACCCAAGGGAGTGGCCACAGAATTGGGCTTTGCTACAGGACAGAAGGTAGGTTCTGAGAGGCTGTGCTCACTCAGCCAGAGCACACATGACCCATGGCAAGACCGCTGGCCTCTTGGTGTCCCAATCTCCGTCAAAGAGATTCCTTCCGGGGATTGAGACAACGTTTGGTAGAGGCTTGGAGACCCCGAAGGAGGCTCTGGAGAACTGTCGAGCTGTTTTCAAAAAAAGCCCACGGGGGAGCAGGGTTCTCCCTGGGGATGTCCCACGAGAGCATATGGGGCGGGGCCCGCCCTGTGAAGGCGAGCTGCTCTGGAATCACACCTCCATCCACTCGCGTCCATCTTTCTCAAGAACATCCGTCGCCCATGTTTTGTGAGCGATCCCCCAGAGTCGTGTGACTACAGACAGGCGTTCAGGTGGGTGTGCCGGGTCCTGCCCGAGGTCCCTCTTGGAGTTCCTCCGTGGGGGCGTGGGTGGCCTTTTGCCTAGAGCAGTCCTCACTCCACAGTTCCTTGCCTCTGGGATGACTGAGGCTCACCTCGCAGCCCTACAAGGTTCAGGGTGTTCTTGGGTGTAGAGACAAGCACAGGCCAGCAAAGGTACCCAGAGCATTCCATGAGAAGAGCTCCTCCCTAAAGGAGGATGTTAGTCGGTACCAGAAGGTTCGTTCTCGATGACTCCGTCAGCCTGGAGAACATCGTGCTCGTAAATCCACCGCTTTCCTGCATCTGCCCCTTGGGTGATGTTCACAGAAGCAGCACAGAGTAGAGTTTAAAATTGCTAACAGGTCAGGTGTGGTGGTTCACACTTGGGATCCCAGCACTTTAGGAGGCTGAGGCAGGACGACTGCTTGAGCTCGGGAGCTCAAGACCAGCCTGGGCAACATAGTGAGACCTCATCTCTGTGATTTTTTAAATTAATTAAATCATTTAATAATCAAATGGCTAAGTCTGGCCACGGGTCCTGAGAGGAATCTTTAACCTTTTACCCTGTCTTCTCCTCTGTACCACGAGGTGATGAATCGTCCTCTTGGGCCTGCCTTGTGGGGATAACTGTAAAGAACAAATGCCACGGTCCTCGCAAACGTGCTTGGTCAGTTAAAAAGATGAATTCAGACAGAAAGTGCACAGATAAGTGTATTCCTATCAGGCAAGAGAGCCTTTCATGTCGTTGATGGTAAACTGAAAACACTCGCGTTTCAGAACTGGGGAGGGTGTGTCAGTCTAGACTCCCAGTTTTTTGCCTGTGACTGTTTGGCCTTTTACTTCTCGATCTTGACCTTCCCAAACAGAGACGTCGAGGGCCGAGTCACTCGCCGCCCGGGCCGTGGGATGGCCGTGGGGATGACCTGGAGCCTCTGTGAGCGGAGGCGAGGATGGGGTGGCTTTTCCGCAAGCGTCCAGCCTAATGATGAAGACCTGTGCTTCCCGAACTTCCGGGCTCCTAGCTGACCCTGCTGTGAGAGTGCTGACCTCTTTTTGTTTCTGTCAAAGATTTATGTCCACCTGAAGGAAGGCGGAGGCCCAGATGGTCTGGACACCCTGAAGAACAAGCCCCAGCTGCATGGCATGGTGGCCAGGAGCCTGTGCCGGAACGCGGCTGGCAAGAACTACATCATCTTCACGGGACCCAGCATCACCAGCCTGACCCTGTTTGAGGAGTTTGAGAAGCAAGGTCTGTCAGGGGAGGAGCTGGCGGGGATGTGATGGGACGGGGTCTGGGCAGAGTGCGGGTCTGTGGCGGCCAGCGCAGGGCACAGTGTGCTGGGCAAGGGGCCCAGCCTTGAGGGAACAGGTGTATCCCCGCCACCTACATGCTGGGACCCTGGAGACCTCAAGGGGTATGAGTCGTGAGCACACAGTCTGGCGCACGTGTCGGCACAAAGCTGTACCCCATCTATAGGACATTTCATTGCGTGTCCTTCGTTGTGAAGCCTTGGTCGTCAAAAGCCTGTGTCCCCTAGGCGCAGGCCCTGATAAGGCTCTACTAGGCAGTCCCCCGAACTCACCTACCGTTTATGATGTGGACCCTTCCCAGGTAACAGACGAGAATTACGTAAAGACAGGGAACAACATGGTGGACTTAGGAAAAGTCTTAGGTTTCCTGGGAGCCAAGATGCCTGGTTCATTGCCAAGACTGGACAGGCCTTCCATGGCCGTGGCAGACAGAGAAAGAAGCTCTGAACCAGGCAGGTGCCCGGTGGCAATCCACATCGCCTGGCATTGCCCATGTGTGGGGACTGGTACCTGGCCCACTCGGGAGCAGCACAGAAAATGCCTGTTCCACTGCAGTGGCCCCTAGCACTGCAGCTCTTTTGCTCAGCAATAGGTGAGACATCTGGCCTTCAAACTAGGCCCTCGCAAGCCGCAGGAGCAGACAGCTGGCAGCATGGGGCATTCGGATTCCATGCGGGAGTGGCCCCAGGCTCTGTGCTCCTTGAGGGCCTGCGCTGGACCCTGCTCCCCTGCAAAACCCTGGGGCCAACAGGACTCCGTAGTTATCTATTGAAAGACTTGAGTGTGGAGAGAGGTCTGAAAGGAAAGTGAGAAAAACTGGGCCCTAATGCTTATTAGCCGTCTGCTTTGGAAGAACAGCAGGGGCTCTGTGTTTGAGTGCACGTGAGAACCAGGGCCTCGTTGGGTGCCGTGTGTGGAGCAGCACAGCCCCTGGTCACGAGCATGTTACAGAGCCCACTCCCCGCCTCATACCTTCCACCCAGACCGAGCGTGTGTGGTGGGGGTGGGGTCGACACCATGCATCTGAGGGATGGCAATCGCGGGGTTGTCAAGGGACTGTGCTGGGCCATCAGAGCTGCTTCCCAGGGAGCTGGGCCTGCTGCTCTGTGACCCTGAGGAGAAGGGGACACTCCCTGACCCGGGGAATTAGGAGGACGGGAAGAGAATCTTCTTGCTGGAAGAAGATGACTAGCTATGGAATGTGGAGGTTTTTCAAGAGAAGTTCAGGTAATAGATGCAGAGACCGCGTTGCCTATTTTTAGAAGCGTCTAAAATGATTAGCCCGCTTTTAAGACATCTTGTGGATCACCTACCAGCAACCTGACCGTACTTTTTAGTTAAATAGTGAAAAACGAATCACTTCATATTAAGTAGTATAGCGTTGGAACCAATTATTTGTATTGTCATGATATTCGGCTTATAATCAAATTTGGGGCATTGAGGAACTAGGACAAAAAAATCAAAATTGAACATCTTATATGTTTCTAACGTGGTAACGTGTGAAACAGTCACTGACATGCATTGCCGCTTCACTGATACATGTGCGATGGTAATTTGTTTGACATCTTCCATCTGGTATTTTTCTACTCGAGCAGACAATGCAGGCTCATTTTCTTCCACCGACATGATAATATGTAATTTATTGTCCAGTCTGTTGTTTGCAGTCTGTGTGGAAGGACACACTCGTGATTCCTGAAAGACACTTCTCAAATGATCGGTCAGAAGCTTGACAGATTTCACATAGGACAGGACATAGGTTTTTCATTGTTTTTTTGGGGGTTTTTTTTTTGATGCTCAATACAGTATGTAGGTATTAATAATGCATCTTTCCAGTCCCTAGAATAATAATTTCCTCTCTACTGTTTTATAGATTTTTGCAAAAAACAATATAAGCATATTGATCCACACCACTCATATTTGCAACATAATTTAGAATCATTTCAAGCTTTTTGACTGACAGAATATTTCCACCACAGAATATCCTTGTGGTCAATTTCATTCCTACATTATTCCAAGTCCTGAGAATTGTAACAACTCTTTTGTCCTTCCACACAAGAAACATAAGATTATTTTGTTTTTGTTTTTGCTGTTTTTTTGTTGTGTTTTTGTTGTTGCTGTTGTTGTTTTTGTTGTTGCTGTTTTTGTTGTTGCTGTTGTTGTTGTCGGTAAAAAAAAACTTTGGCTTTTTTATTTGTGCTGGTATTCCCTTTCGGTTGACTTTGATTACACCAAAAAGATGACATTTCATCTTTAGTAGTTCTTCTGCTAGGACAATACTCGTGTTATATCTGTCAGTAAACACGTGGTATCCTGCTGTATTGGGAACTATTTTCAACAACTTCTTACATAAATGTAATAAAATTCTGGTGCGTACTGGAAGATCAGGTCGAATGGTGTTTTCAGATGCTATGCTGCCATGGTAGGAAAGTATTGAAAAAAGATGCCCTGTTTTTTTCATCGGATGCATATGCATATGCCCCGTTTGGTGGACTTATTTGGATTGTATGTTCTAAATGATATTTGCCCTTCAAATCGAACAACAGGTCCGTCAACATAAATTGTCTGATCTGATATGAAATATTATGAAAACTTTGAATCGATGTATTCCAAATAATGATGGGTCTTTTGAATATGAGTTCTGATCATCCCATCACTTGATGCAGTGTCTTCAAATGAAGCTTCCAGAAGATTTGCATAAACCTTTCTCTACTGAATGTTTCTGAAGAGAAGAGTATTTTTACTATGGAAAGCTGTTGACCAGTGCAAACTTGGCACTTGAATTATTCCCCTATTTAGAATAACTGTGGTAAAAGCTAAAAATTCCTGTTGCTCAACTTGTGCCAAATGGATTTGTGTGATAGATGCTTTTTCCATATTTTTTAATCCGCATAACATTTTGTTTCTTTTACTACACTATCCACTAATTCATTTGTAAAATACAGAGTAAAATAGTCGGTTCTCTTATATTACTTGCTACTTGTAGTCCTGTTGTTTGAGGACGTACAACAAAATTTATTCTCTCGTCTTTTTCTGTAACATCTTCCCATTCATCACTTGACGATACGCTGTCTTCTGCTCCTTCAAAACTATGAACACTTTCATTGCCATCACTTTATATTAAGTTCGCCCATTCTTCTTGGTGGGATGATATCACTGTCACTATTATTGCCATTCTCTGGCTGGTAGTGTAGACGGAGCCCCAGGCGGGTGATTTAAAACCCTTACCCAAAGCAGAATTTATCTTAATAGAAGCAATAAGTTCCCGATCTCTGGAACTATTCGTCTGTGAAATGGATTGTGAATGGAAACAGAATTCAGTCGAGGCGAGGCTGCCACCTGCTGTTGGGGCCACCGCAGAAGACATTCCTGCCTTTGGCAGAACATTGAGCTGGAGGGCAC